>CM017764.1:43600084-46000084 GCA_008009225.1 Acer yangbiense
GTGTGGGTTGATTATGACTGCAAAGGGCATATTGTGTAGGCAGAGACTTCAATCGGAGGATCTGTAAAGCTCTCATAAATGGGTAAAAGTTTCTTTTTGATAGAATTGAGGCCTATCCAAGGGCTATCATGGTGATCTGGTTTGTGAGGTTTGTTCCAGGGTTGTACAGAAGGTAGGATAAGTGTCTTTGAAACAAAGTCGACATATCAGTCTGCCTCACACAGATTGATCAACTTCCCAAGATGAAATGACCACGGATCTTATTATTATAGATTCGGAGATTCGTCAGCTTCAAACTGTGGATAGGATATCACTTTCGTGGTGACCATTGGATATAAGGGCTTGTAAAATCGGAAGGATCTCCGGAACTGGAAGGAGGCCTAGAACCAGTAAGGGGTGTGAAACAAATTATAGCACGGTGTGTATAAAACTATCTAGAGGGGGTGAATAGATTTTAAGCTTTTACCCAATTTTTCGTGAAGTCAAAATTACGAAATTACCCCTAAATAGATAAAGCAATAAATCAAGTATAATATGCGGAAATTAAATAACACTTGATTTTTTCGTGGAAACCCTCACGGGAAAAACCACGGGCTAGTAAGTAAGCCACACTCGAACCTCGAATCCACTAAATGTGTAAACGATTACAACTAATCCCGGAAGTAATCACACACCTACCTAATCCCGGTATGAGTGAACCTAGTCCAATTTGCTTGCGATCTAAGCAACCTAATCCCGGATGCTACACACAAGACTTACTTTCTCTATGAAGAGAATACAACCCTAAGTGAATATATGAATATCCAAATGCAACATAGAGCAAGGGAAACCCTATATGCTATCTATGATATTATATGCAATTAGAACAATCCTAGATATCACAACTAAATACATGTTAAAATAGTTTAGCTAATCAAGATTAAGCACAAAACTTAATTAGCTATCACAAAACAACTTCTCAAACATACATCATACTAATCTCAACTGTATTCAAGTATATAAAATACATACAGTATTATTGAGATTGCTAGCTAAGAGAAACACAAAATATGTAAGATATTAGTGAAAAGCTTACCAAGCAAAGTATGATGAAGAATCCATGCAAGATGACATCTAGAAGATCAAGGATGATGCTAGATGATGATGATGATCATGAAAAAGTGTTTGAGTAATAAAAATGAGTTCTTGGAATATTTTCTTCTCTTTGAAAAATATCCTAAGTATGATTCTGATATGCTCTCTTAATGACCATAAAGACAAAATGGCTATATATAGGAGGGCCAAATCAAAGTGTGGTCGTTTAAGTAAGTTTCAAAGAAACGCGCCGATCGCGGTTGTCAATCGGCGGCCAGGCCGCCGATAATGACCGCCGAATTGAGCTCGTGAAGAACAGAGCATAAATGCGGTTCATTCGGCGGTTTCGTGACCGCCGATCCCAACCGCCGAATCAAAACAGAGAGATTAAAATCAATCAGTATGAACGCGGTTTCGAACGGCAGGTTTTTGACCGCCGATTCAACCGCCGATTAGAGACCGAGAGATAATCAATCAGGTCTTGATCGGCGGTATCGAACGGCGAATCGCGCCCGCCGATCTTACCGCAGAAAACTTCAACCAATCGGACTAAAACGGCGGTTTCCATCGGCGGCCAGGCCGCCGATCATAACCGCCATCCCTAGAGAAGGTGAAACCAAGAAGAAGCCAAGGGCATTCTCCATAGGCTCCTCGCGCTAACCAAGCACATTCTATACCATTCGCGGACGTTTTGAGAAAGTTATCGGGAAACGAATTACACGACACAAGACACAATTACACACAACAAAATATATAAAAAAGTGCAAGTGTGAAATGTGACAATGGAGAGAAATGCACACATATGCAATGAATGTTAAGTGTGTGTGTGCAACTAATCTCTTCAAAGAAAAAGTAGCACAAAGAAATTTACCTTCGTGCTTATCAACACTAGGTCGTCAAAGGGCTTCGAAAATACCGATACTTAGGGCTACCCTTACCAAAGAACCCCAACATGTGGTTTGTTCCACGAAATGAGCCAATCAACAAATGGGAACCTTACAATCTCCCCCTTTGGCTATTGTCTGACAAAACCACCACTCACATTGATCCTCACAAAGAATAGAAACTACGGGACCACTATGATATTCTACAACACAAAGAGATAGAAAATAACTTCAGTCTTCAATCTCTTGTAGAATAATCAAGCCCTGTAAATAAGATTTCTATGTTTTCCAATACAAGTGAATGTGAGATTAATCAAGTGATATCAAACAAGCATTTGCATTTTTAGAATTTAGGCACAACATTACAACATATATGCAATGTATGATAAATGCAATCTCTCCCCTCAAAGGGTTACTCCCCCTCATGTGTATCTTCCATGTGCACAATTGCAACACCAATTTGCATCTCCCCTTACCATATACTACTCCCCATTTGTCATGATATAGGCAAAGGAGTAGTCCCCAATCGGTCACTCATAGTAACGAGAGATAGTAGCATGCAAGATTTGCATAAATTATATAAGTCACTTTATGCATCTCAATTTAATCGGAGAGAAACAAGGAGATTTATTTGGAGAAAATGTTGAATCAAACATGCTTTGCATACAAGACATGTAGCATTCAAGTCCAAAATACAATGGTATTTGGCAAAGCAATGACAAAGGTTTCTAATAGGAATTAAAACCAATTTCACCAATGTCATGAGTAAAGCAAGAGATATAGAAATACATTGATTTCACTATATAAGAGCAACTATATCCAACTTTATAAGCGAAACATGGCATGAGCAACTTTGCACCCTTTTTGATTTTTGCCGGATAGATATCCGTATGATAGTAGCCAGTTCAACCATAAAGAAAGAGAGACATTTGGAATCAAATTCCTTTGAACGGATACAAGATCCTTTATTCATTTTGAGTCTCATAAGCTTTCACACAAGTTTTGCATTTTAAGAATATGCATCATCATTCAGGCTTTCATGTGACATGTGAGGAATTCATGCTTTTTCATTTGACTTGCATGTTAGAAGAAGCATCATTCATCAGGAGATAATCATAGGTCATTCAAATCATACTTCCTATATACATCTCCTAGTCCAAAAGCATGTTTGAACATAAATATGACATGGATTGTAAACAAGCAAGGTTCACACTTATTGAATGAAAACATATAATACATGTGCAACCAAGCTTACTCAAGCAATTTAAAGAAGAGGCATAAGATATTTCAAATTTTTTGCAATGACAAGAATGCAAACTACCGCTCTTTGCTTGAGTTCCCCATATGGGGTCAATCATAGAACATCCCTCCACAAGACATCCCCAATAGATCTACTAAGAAGTTTTAAATCGAGTAGCATCTAAGGTTTAGTAAATAGGTCCGCAAGTTGATCTTAGTACCTACATGTTCAAGTACTATGCATTTATTTCAACAAGCTCTCTAATGAAGTGATGGCGGATGTCAATATGCTTAGTTCTAGAATGTTGCACCGGATTCTTGGAAATATTAATGGCACTCATGTTATCACAAAAGAGAGTGAGAGTACCTTGTTTGAATCCGTAATCTACTAGCATTTGCTTCATCCATATAAGTTAAGTGCATCCAGTCTCCCCGCGGCTATGTACTCGGCTTCCGCCGTGTGGAAAGGAAATCGAGTTTTGCTTCTTGACAAACCAAGACACCAAGTTGTTGCCTAGAAAGAAGCAACCGCCCGATGTGCTCTTCCTATCATTACAATTTCCTCCGCAATCCGCATCACTATATCCTACAAGACTAGGATTAGTGTCAAATGAGTACAAATCCCATAGTTGGAAGTCCCATTCACAAAGCGAATGACTCTCTTAACCGAAGAGAGATGGGACTCCTGGATCGGATTGGTACCTAGCACAAACTCCTACACTAAATGATATATCGGGCCTACTAGCGGTCAAATAGAGCAAGCTCCCTATCATGCCACGATATAGGTTTGGTCCACACTTTTACCGCTAGCATCCTTGCTTAGCTTCAAAGTGGTGCTCATAGGAGTGTCACAATGTTTAGCTTTTTCAAGACCAAACTTCTTCACAAGGTTTTTGGCATATTTGGCTTGGGTTGAAAATCCCATTATCTAGTTGCCTAATTTGCAAACCTAGGAAGTAATTAAGCTCACCAACATACTCATCTCAAATTCATGAGACATAAACATCAACAAATTGTTGGACCTTGGTGTTGTTGGTGGAGCTAAACACTATGTCATCGACCATATATTGAGCTATGAAAAGCATCATTGTCTCTCTGATGAATAGTATCTTGTCAACACTACCTCTGTTGTAGTTATTGTCAACAAGAAATTGAGTGAGGCTCTCATACCAAGCCTCGTGCTTGTTTCAACCCATATAGTGCCTTCTTGAGGCGATAGACATGGTTGGGGTGGTGAGCATCTACAAACCCCTTAGGTTGTTCAACAAACACTTCCTCTTGCAAGAAGCTATTGAGGAAGGCACTTTTGACATCCATTTGGTGCAATTTGAACTTGTACACACAAGAAATGGACAAGAGAAGCCTAATAGACTCTAAACGGGCAACGGGAGCAAATGTCTCCTCAAAGTCGATACCCTCAATTTGAGAATACCCTTGTGCTACAAGTCTAGCCTTGTTCCGCACTATGTTGCCATCCTCATCGGATTTGTTCCTAAATATCCATTTAGTGCCTATGACATTAGTGGTCTTAGGCCTAGGAACTAGAGTCCAAACCTCATTCCTTTCGAATTGGTTTAGCTCTTCTTGCATGGCAAGAACCCAAAATTCATCATTTAAGGCTTCTTCACCTTTTTGGGTTCAATTTGAGAGGTGTAGCATGTGTAGCTAATAAGATTAGCAAGTTGACGTCTAGTCCTAACACCCTCATTAACCTCTCCAATGATATCTTCTTTATCATGGAGTTTCCTAACCCATGGAGCGGGTTCTTTAGAGTCCAAGAGAGGAACTCTATCAATAGGTTGTGTGTCATCATTGTTGACATTAGATGTCCCATCATTAGGAGACACCACAACCTTCTCCAAAGGAGAAACATCACTAAAAATAACCTGCTCCTCATGATCATTAGACTTGAGCCTAGTGTCATCAAATACGACATTGGATGATTCCATAACACCTAGAGTCTTTAAATTGAAAACTCTATAGGCTCTACTATTCAAGGCATAGCCAATAAAAATACCCTCATCACTCTTAGCATCGAATTTGCCAAGTTGATCACGGTCATTCAAAATGTATCATTTGCTTCCAAAAGTGTGGAAGTAGCTAACATTTGGCCTCTTGCCTTTCCATAACTCATAGGAGGTGTTTCTAGTACCGGGCCTTAGGAAAACACGATTCCCTATATAGCAAGTCGTATTGACGGCTTCGGCCCATAGGTTCCTAGGGACATTGTTGCTAAGCAACATCACACGGGCCATCTCTTGAAGGACCCTATTCTTCCTCTCAACAACTCCATTTTGTTGAGGTGTCTAGGAGCCTGAAAACTCATGGGAGATGCCTAAACCATTACAAAAGTTTCAAAAGTAGCATTCTCAAATTCCCTCCCATGGTCACTTCTAATCCGTTTTATGCTTTTAATATTAGAATTCATTTCATTTTGTATATTACAAAAGCATTTTAAACTTATCAAAAGTTTCGGATTTTTCTCTAAGAAAATATGTCCATGTGAACCTAGAGAAATCATCAACACATACAAAAATGTATCTCTTTCCACCCAAACTTTCGGTTTGCATAGGACC
Organism: Acer yangbiense; assembly: GCA_008009225.1. Lineage (NCBI taxonomy): Eukaryota > Viridiplantae > Streptophyta > Magnoliopsida > Sapindales > Sapindaceae > Acer > Acer yangbiense. The sequence continues at coordinate 43,605,858 of CM017764.1, forward strand.
CATGAGGTCCATGTGGAGAAGCTCAAGAGGCTCCTTGGTGGTGAGATACTTACCCTTTTTGTGCATGCTTTTAGTTTGCTTTCCTTGTGGCAAGGTCCACAAACACCATTGGCTTTCTTCCCAAGCTTAGGGACCACGCACACAATTGAACTTTCCAAGGTCCGTAGATCCCTAAAGTTCATGTGGCCAAGTCTTTCATGCCACAACTCAATTTGCTCATCCATGGACATATGATTAGATACAATACTAGCTTCAAGACAATAACAATTGTCGCTAGATCTCATGCCTTTCAACAAGGTTTGTCCATCGGGTTTTAGGATAGAGCAATAATCTTTTGAAAACAAGACGGAATATCCTTCATCACTAAGATGTGAAATGCTTATTAAATTGGCTTTCAAGCCATCAACAAATAAAGCATTGGATAAGGAGGGTAATCCGGGAACGAAAATGGTTCCTTTCCCTACAACATTTCTTTTGGATCCATCACCAAAAGTGATATTTCCACCTTCCTCCATAACAAGAGTCTCGAAGAAACTCTTGTTTCCCGTCATGTGCCTAGAGCACCCACTATCAAAATACCAAAAATTAGAAGAATTTGCCTTCAAGGCTATTTGTGCAACATGGCAAACATTTTCATTCTTTCTAATCCACTTAGCAACAATTTTAGCTTTCTTAGTGGTCTTTGGTACATGGCTCTAGATGTCCTAGGATCATGCAAAATATAATTATCATTCCTAGGAACATGCATCTTGGCTCTATTCTTTCTCTTTTCAATCATGCTTCGTGTTCTACACATTTAATATATTGAAAGCAATTTGGTCTAATATGACCATCACAACCACAAAAGTGACAAATAGGGATGAAAAAGGAATCATACCTGTCTTTGTGCACGTATGGGAGCTCGTCCATGTCTTTGTGGATAAGTGGGTTCAATCCATCTTCGTTGTTGAACCGGTCTAGGTTGCTTCCAGCTTGAGGTTGCATGATTGGTCTCTTTCCTTTGTGAGCCAATTGTTGAGGAATGTTGGCTTGAGGGACCCTAGGGGGTTGAGCTTGAGGTTGCCTTCTTGGCCCCATCTTCACTTGTGCATTAGAGCATTGTCCTACTTCTAATTTCTTCCTAGGAGCTTGCACAAATGAAGTTTCTTCTTCTCTTCAAGCTCTTGACAAACACGGTCTTGTTAGAGGTAGAGATCTTCTTGTCATCTTCATACCCAAGACCCCTCTTGTCACATGGACTCTTTCCAACACCAAGCATATGGTCAAGCTTCTTGGTGCTAGAATCTATCCTAGCCAATGACCCTTTAACTTCTACAAGTTCCCTCTTCAAGCCTTCTTCACTTCTCTTGGATAAGTCTAACTCCTCAATTAACTTATCCTCTCTCCTCTTCAATCTTTCCACTTGTTCACTTAAGTGGTCATTGTGAGCCGAAAGTTCAAGGTTCTCTTCTCTCTCCAACCTCTCAATCTTTCTTGTGCTTTTAATTGCTAAATCATTGAACTCGGCATGGTATTTAGGAAGCACCTTTTGCTCCACAAATTTCTTTATGGACTTAGAAGAGGAGTCACTTTCTACTTCACTAGAGTCAATTTCCTCTTGACTCATTTCCTCTCTCTCACTAGCACTTTTGCTCTTGTGAGATGAGGCAAAAGCTAGGAAGTTAGCCATGAGCTCTTCTTCACTTGAAGACTCATCTTCCTCATTGGAGTCATCACTACTCCCACTCCAAGTGGCGGCCATCACTTTGCTCTTCTTCTTTTCATTGTGATTAGCACATTCGGGGGCAAAGTGACCAATCCCACCACATTCAAAGCATCGGACCCCTTTCCTTTCGGTCCTCTCTTGTCTAGGCTCAAACTTCTTGAAGGAACCTTTTTTCTTCAAGTCTTGTCCTCTTGACCCAAATCCCTTCTTCTTCTTGAACCCCATAACCTTATTAAACCTTTTCACGAATAAGGCAAGGTCTTCATCCGAGTCATGCTTTGCCTCTTTGCATTTGCATCCTTAGATGCCTTCAAAGCTATTCCTTTAGACTTCTTAGGAGGAGTAGTGGTGCTAGGAGCCTTCCTAGACTCATATGCAAGGAGACGTCCAATCACCTCACTTGGCTTCATATCCATGTAGCCACTATTTTCTTCTATGGCCGTCACCTTTGATTCAAACCTATCGGGGAGAGATCTCATAATTTTTTGCTTGACTCTCCTATCCGAATACGGGTCTCCGAGTTGATGGCTTTGATTTACGATGTCCATCAATTTGATTTCGAAGTCATTGAAGCATTCATCCTCTCCCATCCTAAATAGCTCAAATTGAGTTTGGAGGACTTGAAGCTTGGACTCCTTCACCACCTCGGTTCCCTCATGTGCAACTTGAAGGATGTCCCATGCCACTTTTGCAATCTGAGTATTCTGAATAAGCTTGTATTGATTCTCATCCATTGCACACATGATGGCATGCATAGCCTTCCTATTCCACTTGGAAGCCTCAAACTCTTGCGCGTTCCATTGCGCCTTAGGCTTCAAAACTTCTTCTCCTCCACCACCGGGAGTCATCATGGGTAGATCATATCCGTCTTCCACCGCCATCCATGCACGGTCATGAATTTGGTATATGTAGGATTCCATCTTCCCTTCCCATTGGGAATAATTTAAACCGGTAAGAAGTGGAGGCCTTGTGCTAGAAGCACCTTCATGGCCACCACCATTTCCACCGTTTCCACTCATAGTGTTTATGAATGAATGAAATGAATGCAAATGTATGAATGATCAAAAATCACACAAAATGCAAAACACACCAAAAAAGCAATGATCACCTAAGTATGTCTAGGAACCCGCTCTGATACCAATTGAAACAAATTATAGCACGGTGTGTATAAACCTATCTAGAGGGGGGGTGAATAGATTTTAAGCTTTTTACCCAATTTTTCGTGAAAGTCAAAATTACGAAATTACCCCTAAATAGATAAAGCAATAAATCAAGTATAATATGCGGAAATTAAATAACACTTGATTTTTACGTGGAAACCCTCACGGGAAAAACCACGGGCTAGTAAGTAAGCCACACTCGAACCTTGAATCCACTAAATGTGTAAAACGATTACAACCTAATCCCGGAAGTAATCACACACCTACCTAATCCCGGTATGAGTGAACCTAGTCCAATTTGCTTGCGTTCTAAACAACCTAATCCCGGATGCTACACACAAGACTTACTTTCTCTATGAAGAGAATACAACCCTAAGTGAATATATGAATATCCAAATGCAACATAGAGCAAGGGAAACCCTATATGCTTATCTAGGATGATTAATATGCAATTAGAACAATCCTAGATATCAAAACTAAATGACATGTCAAATAGTTTAGCTAATCAAGATTAAGCACAAAACTTAATTAGCTATCACAAAACAACTTCTCAAACATACATCATACTAATCTCAAACTTGTATTCAAAGTATATAAAATAACATACAAGTAATTAATTGAGATTGCTAGCTAAGAGAAACACAAAATATGTAAGATATTAGTGAAAAGCTTACCAAGCAAAGTATGATGAAGAATCCATGCAAGATGACATCTAGAAGATCAAGGATGATGTAGATGATGTAGATGATGATTGATGATCATGAAAAAGTGTTTGAGTAATAAAAAATGAGTTCTTGGAATTTTTCTTCTCTTTGAAAAATATCCTAAGTATGAATTCTGAATATGAACTCTCTTAATTGACCTAAAGACAAAATGGCATATATATAGGGGGCCAAATCAAAGTGTGGTCGTTTAAGTAAGTTTCAAAGAAACGCGCCGATCGGCGGTTTCAATCGGCGGCCAGGCCGCCGATAATGACCGCCGAATTGAGCTCGTGAAGAACAGAGCATAAATGGCGGTTCATTCGGCGGTTTCGTGACCGCCGAATCAAAACAGAGAGATTAAAATCAATCAGGTTGAAGCAGCGGTTTATTGACCGCCGATTCAACCGCCGAATTAGACCGAGAGATAAATCAATCAGGTCTTGAATCGGCGGTTTTTGAACGACGACGGTCGTGACCGCCGATCTTAACCGCAGCAGAGACTTCAGACCAATCTGGACTGAAACGGCGGTTTCATTCGGCGGCCAGGCCGCCGATCATAACCGCCTATCACCTAGAAAGGTGAAAACCAAGAAAGCCAAGGGCATTCTCCATAGGCGGTACCTCGCGCTAAACCAAGCACATTCTAGTGCATGCGCGGACGTTTTCGAAAGTTATCGGGAAACGAATTACACGACAACAAGACACAATTACACACAACAAAATATGATAAAAAAGTGCAAGTGTGAAATGTGACAAGTGAAGAGAATGCACACATATGCAATGAATGTTAAGTGTGTGTGTGCAACTAATCTCTTCAAAGAAAAGTAAGCACAAAGAAATTTACCTTCGGTGCTTATCAACACGAGGTCTTCAAAGGGCTTCGAACAATAAGACCGATACTTAGGCTACCCTTACAAAGAACCCCAACATGTGGTTTGTCCACGAAATGAGCCAATCAACAAATGGGAACCTTACAGGGTGTATAGATTGTTTTGATAGAGCCATCTGGCTGGGGAACATATGACGTATCAGCAGCAACGACAGGAGCTTCGTCCTGGAAAACCTTTTCATAATTTGTGAGCCATTTAAGATGCATGATCTCGGTAAGCTTTTCTCTGGGTAGTTGTTTTGGAATTTGAAGGATGGTAGGAACTTCATTTCTCTTTCTGCTTTGATGAAGATCGTATCACCATTGTGACCAGGAAGTGGGAGATCAAGAGCATGGTCTTGGAGTCTGTAAGCAAGCTGGTGATGAACAGTAGCCATATAGGAATTAGCTTGCATAGGCGCACCAAGGATCTGGACTTGGATTTTGAGACATTTGTGGAGGTTCTGATCCTTTAAAGGAATGTTAAAGTTGGGATAATATGTGAGGGATATGCTTCCAGCATGAAGAGTAGATAGGCAAGTGCCAATCACAGCATGTTCATACTGAGTGTAGATGGTGTTGAGCAAGGCCAGTCTGGCAGTGACAGGTAAGCCTTTTCGGCCGTGTAGAGAGAGGATGATTCTGACAGCACCTATGTGGAGATGGGAGTATCCTTCTTTGATCCACTGATCTATCATGTTTTGATCAATGGTGAAAGTGACACATTGTTCACTGGGAGAGGATGGAATCAAACATTTATCTAAACCTGTGGACTGGACATATTCTTTTATGGGAAGTGGTATGGTATGGACAAGACGAGTTAACCGGGTGGCGAGAGATTTGTTTCTTTTGAAGATGTTGTATAGATTGAGCAGAGGGAAGGTTGTTTCATTAATCTGGGCTGAAGTAGGAATATGGGTGTATTCTACTAAATCTTGGATTCTGTTGGACTAGGTTCTTTGGATAGTAGGAGGAGGTAAGGACATAGAAGAAGACAATCTATTAGGAACTAGAGAAGCAGTAGAGGGACTAGTGGTAGTGTTTGCCATTTTTGAGAAATTTCTTCATTCTAAACCAGTCTAAAATACTCATAACAGTCTAACTCATTTCCTGGACTCCAGGGACTCGAGACATGGCTCTGATACCATTCGGGTGGCAGGTACCCCTCAAAATATGAATATAATTGTACTCATTCACAAAATGAGTGCCATGTGTGATGTGTCCCAACTCCCAAGTCCCAAATCCCTCTTATCAACAAACTTAAAGAAAAAAATAAAATAAAAAAACAAAATTAACCTCACAAGGCCACAATCACATAGTCCCTACCATTCCCAAAATTCCCAACCCAAATGACCCATCCCTGATAAACAAAGTTTCTTCTGCTCACTGCTCACTTCTTTTGCTATTTTATCCTAAACAATTAAAATGTTAGATTTTATTTCTCTTTTCCATTTCAATTATATATATATATATATATATATATTGAAACATCAATTAGGTATTATTTAATTTATATATTTTGATAGAGAAAATGTTAAAATTTGAAACTGAAAATGATAGAGTTCATATTTCTTCGGTGACTTAGTAAAATTTTGATGTTTTGTGATTGTGAATTTATGATAGAAGCATTTTATGCTTTTTGGTCTTTTGGGTATACTTCTAGTTAAACTTGTTGATTGTGTATTTGTGTTACTATCATGATTACTTTATTTTGTTACTAAAATTTCATATTTTATTAAACTCTTGTAATTTTATGTGTTGATTCTATTATTGATAAATAAAATGCATATCAATGTATGATTTTGGTATCTAAAAAATTTGTGTAAATTTTGCTTTAAATAAACCTAGTTGTATTTTTATTATATATGGTTTTTATAAGGTGCTAATGTTGTTATTTCCTCTAATGTAATTGAAAATTTATATAAATATGTTCAATGGTTTTCAGGTTCATGCTTCGTAATAATCATCTTGAAAATCATAGTTATGCTTTTACTCTGATTTATTTTAGCTTACATAGGAGAAATTGCTAATTTGATTTTTTATGTCATCATCATGCATACCGTAGAAAATTCGTTACACAAACTTTGGCCCCCCTAACTTCAAACTTCTAGTTCCGCCCCTGAACCTAGTCCCACAACACAAGGACTATATGAGGCAGGCTTGTGAAACAACCCCCCACCCCCCCCCCAGAACCGCACCATTTCTCAGCAGAAGACTACTTAGAAGGAATAACAGGGTATTAAATCCTCCACAACCACAAAGCATTGACAATTCAATAACTGCTAAAGCTAGTGGCAATAAGGATGACAATCAAAAGAATGATGAGCAACAGAAGTATCAAGCCGATGCACATCCACTTCCTGCTGCCTCTCTGGTAGTCCTTTGCAGTTTTGAGCTCTGTAGTTCCATCCTTGACATAATGTGAAGCATTCATCACATGGTGCTCAATGTCATCCATTTGCTCACCTTATGCCTCCACCATCACATCCATGCCTAATAAAATCTGGTGCAGCTCCAACAAGCTTTTCTCAATCTCTTTGGCCGCGTCATGCCTATCTTGAATCTCCACCACTGTCTCCAACACCTTCCCTCTACCTTGTTCTTGTATTGCCCTTGTCAAAAACTCCTCAGAAATTATCTTCTCTATAACATCCTCATTCGGGTACTCTTCGGTCACAGTAAAGTACCTTCTCCCAATTGTTTCTTTATACCCTGTCATCATTTTCTGCCTCAGTCCCTGAAATTCCATCATAAGCTCCTTTAACTTCTTCCTCAACCCATTAGTGACTGCAATCCTAGTCCTGTAAATTGAGGTTCCTTCTTTGTAGCCAGAGAGCCTCTTATTAGTAGCGTTGGCACGATCCATGTCTTCCAGCTAAGTCCTGATAGTTTTGGCCCTTTTGAGCACTATGACAATGTCTTTGTTGATATCATTGCGCAAAGCTTTAAAAGACTCCTGCATGTGCAAGGACTTGCTTTGTTCATTGGCTTCCTGGAGTCTACCGAGGATATCACGGATTTCTCCCATTTCTTTCTTCACATTCTTAGCTTCTTCAAGGAATAGGTTGAGGTTTTGGTCCATGGTCTTAGCTGAGGAAGTCATTTCCAGATTAGGGTCAGGACCGGCTTCGAGATCTTTCATGGCCTCCTTTTTCAGGTCCACATTAATAACAATAACACCACTACGTGAGCTCTCCTATATTTACTAGAATTGTACAGCTGTAATCCTAATGTATTCAGGTTATGTAATTAGAGTCAATCTCTTTCCAATGTAATGTGTATGTATAAATACCAATCTCAATGATGAATAACACAAGACGTTTTTCATTCACAAATACTTAAGTCTATTATGGTATCAGAGTTGTGCTATGAAAAAGCCACAGATCCTGAAATACCAATTCTCTCTTCCAATTTTCTCCTTCCAAAACCTAAAACTTAACCTAAACACAGCCAGCCGTCACCATGACAAATCCAAGCAATCCCGAATCTTCTACTGCTACCTTTACTCCCTCTGTTACCCTTATGGGAATAAACAACATCAACCCACACTAATCTCTCACTGCCATCAACTCCACTTAAGTTCCTATCAAACTAAACAAAGGAGGGAACTATGCAACCTGGAGGTCTCAGTTTGAAAATCTTCTTTTTGGCTATGGTCTTATGGGATACCTAGATGGTACCAAGCCGTGCCCTCCTGCAACCATCGCAGTTGCCACAACTACTGAGCAAACAACCAACAATGCAGCCGCCAATCCTGAATACCAAGTCTGGCTTCGTCAGGATCGATTACTTCTTCATGCAATACAGGTTTCGTGCATGGGTGCAGCACAGGCTATAGTCACCCGGTCATCAACGTCCGCACAAGCATGGACCAAACTTGAGGCCACTTTCGCAAACCGATCCAACACTCGTAAACTCGGACTCCTCGACTCTCTTACCAATGTCTCCTTGGCGGACAAATCTGTCTCCGACTATATGCAAGGCATTAAAAATATACTTGACAATCTTGAATTAATTGGCCATCCGGTTGATGATGGGGCTACAGTAATTCATACCTTGAACGGTTTGGGACCAGCCTATCTACCTCTCGCTTCCGCAATACAAGCCTGAGACACTCCAATCACATTCGAAGAACTCTACGACAAACTGCTTGACCATGAGGCTTTTCTTCAGCGTGATAAATCAAAGAAAGGGAATCCAGTGATTACGGCACAGTTTAATCAAAGAACTTTCACCAGGAGAGGCCGCAACCAACAAGGAAATTCGTCAAACACCTTCACCAACTCTTACGGTAACAATCACAACTACACCAACCCTCACGGTAACCAGTCCAGCTTTGGTAATTATTCACACACTAGTCGTAACTTTTCTTCACTCCAAAACAGTCCAGCTCGGCCTCAATCTCAGTCGCAGTTCCACTCCCCAAATCAGTGGCGCTCATCCTCATCCACGAATAGCTCTCGGCCGATTTGTCAACTCTGTGATAAGATTGGACACACAGCTCGGGTTTGTCGTTCACGCCCACATCCGGCAACTCAACAATGGCCTCAAGCGAATAACATGACCACCGAACAGCCCAACACTCGCAACACCAACTGGATTCTTGACTCAGGTGCCTCTCATCACATGACTTCAGACCTCCAAAATCTATCCATTCACTCCGAATACGGTGGCCCAGAGGACATCATGGTTGGGGATGGTAAAACAATTCCTATCACTCATACTGGTTGCACTACATTAAATATATCTGCACACTTTTTCCCTCTCACACATGTCTTGTGCTCACCTCACATATCTCATAATCTTATCTCTGTATCCCAATTTGTTCTCATAATAACACATCTATTGAGTTCTTTCCTAACCATTTTCTTGTGAAGGATCTGACAACGGGGGCATCCTTGGTCCGCGGCCGGAATGAGGGCAACCTATATATCTGGCCAAGGTCCAATCTGTCTCGTTTATTCGCGTCTCGTGCCCGTCTCCTGTCAATGTCTACTCAGCCGTCGGTCTCCTCACTCACATGGCATTGTCGCCTTAGTCATCCGTCTCCTCAAATTCTCCAAAGTCTAGTCAGGTCTCAAGGTCTTTCTATCTCAAAGCCAGAGTCTCAATTTTCTCATTGTCCTGCGTGTCTATGTAACAAGAGTCATAAACTACCTTTTGGGGTTTCAACGTTATCTTGCAATAAACCATTAAAAGTTCTGTTTACTGATGTTTGGGGCCCTGCTCACTTATCTTCTTTTGATAATTATCGTTATTATGTGATTTTTGTGGATTATTTTTTGAAATACACATGGTTGTATCCACTCAAACATAAGTCTGATGTTCCACAAGTCTTCAAACGATTCAAGGCACTTGTCGAAAAAAATTTCAACACTAAAATCAAAACTGTTTATTCTGATGGTAGTGGGGAGGCTCAGTCCCTTGGTCTAGACTTACAAAATTTAGGTATCCAACACCTGAAATCACCACCACACACGCCCGAACATGTTGGCACTGCTGAACGCAAGCACCGACATGTAGTGGAAACGGCACTGTCCATGCTCCACAATGCGTCCATGCCCTTAAAATTCTGGTCTCTTGCCTTTCAGGCCACGGTTTATCTTATAAATCACATGCCTACTAAAGTCCTCCACTACAGCAGTCCATATTCTGTAATCTTCAACACAGACCCGAATTATCGTAAATTACGTGTATTCGACTGTCTATGTTATCCCTGGCTACGTCCATAAACCTCACATAAGCTGGAGCCTCGCTCCAAACCATGTGCTCTTGTCGGGTACTCCAATACGCATAATGCCTACCTATGTCTAGATAGTCACACAAATAGAGTTTATGTTTCGCGTCATGTCGTATTTGTCGAGTCAGAGTTCCCGTTTGCTAATCGAATCAGCCACACCTCACACTCCCTCCCCGACCAAGTAAGTCACTGGCTCCGGTCTTCCCCCCCCCCCCAATGTCAGACCCCGAACTACAAGAAGAGTCATTCACACACCTACATCCCTCTCGACACACAGATTTCCATTATCCTGATATCATTCACCTATCTCAACCCTCCAATTCCAATCCCACACAAGTCCCGCTACACATACACCCACCACGACATACACATCCCATGTCGCAACCCACTCAAGTCTCGCCAACCACCTCCAGTGACCAGCTTGCCTCCATTCACTCGATTGGCTCTCACACTATTGCTCACCCACTCACCGCACCTGATCCAACTCCCACCTCCCCACCTAGAGTCATTCACACTAGGTCCAAGAGCCACATATTCAAACCGAAGACCATTGTTGACCTCCATACCGTCTCTCAACTCTCCACCCAGACAGAGCCGACCTCACTCATTCAAGCCCGAAAACATGTGGAATGGCATACAGCTATGACTGCCGAATATGATGCATTGGTTAAGAACTCCACTTGGACAATGGTCCCGCCTAACACCTCTCAAAATGTGGTGGGATGCAAGTGGATTTTCTGGATCAAATGACACCCGGATGGTTCCTTTGCGAGGTACAAAGCCCGACTTGTGGCAAAGGGCTTTCATCAACGTCCTGGCATCGATTTTACTGATACATTCAGTCCAGTTGTGAAACCTACCACAATCCGCTTAATTCTCACTATTGCTGTAACTAACGGTTGGTCCCTAAGACAACTAGATGTCAATAATGTTTTTTTACAGGGAACTCTTAATGATGATGTGTACATGGAGCAGCCGCCTGGATTTGAGCATCCTTCCTTGAGGACACATGGTTGCAAGCTCCGAAAGGCTATCTATGGCTTCCGTCAAGCTCCTCGAGCATGGTACAACGAGCTCTAAAATTTTCTGTTGGCAGCCGGCTTTACTAACTCCAAGAGCGATGCCTCTCTCTTCATCTATCACCACTCTGGCCACACAGTGTTCTTACTTGTCTATGTCGATGATATCATTGTCACAGGCTCATTAGATTCAAAGGTTCGTCAGTTCATCACTACCCTGGCTCAACGGTTTTCACTAAAGGACTTAGGTCGACTTTCTTTTTTTCTAGGGGTTGAGGCTCAATCCACCACCCGTGGATTATTTCTATCTCAACAGAAATATATCCGCGACCTCCTGACAAAAGCAAATATGCACGAAGCCAAGTCTGTCTCCACTCCTCTCTCCACATCTGATACACTGAAATTGGTTGATGGAAGTGCTCCAACTGATGCTACTCAATACCGGCAGGTGGTGGGGTCTCTTCAGTAACTGTCCCTCACTCGACCGGATATTTCGTTTGCTGTCAACAAATTATCTCAGTTCATGCATCGTCCAACCACAATCCATTGGAATGCAGTAAAGTGCGTCCTTCGCTATCTCAAGGGCTCACTCACTCATGGCTTACTAATTAATCGAAAATCATCACCTCAACTTCATGCTTTTTCCGACTCCGATTGGGCAGGTGATCCTGATGATCAGTGATCCACCTCAGCTTACATCATATTCTTGTCTATTACACATATCTGGTGAATGATTTTGTCATTAGATCATTCATCTTTAAAACTTGAAAACTTCCTCAGTCACCTTGTTCAATAAAGTAGAAGAAAATATGGTAACCACAGAGAAATCTTAGGTGGGTTTTGAAAAGGAAATGCAAATTTGAGCTCAAGTTTTGATTTTGCTTTGACATATTGCAGATTTGGGTTAAGTGATGAAATTTCATGGATTTTAAAACTAGATTTATAAACAAAAAGGCATATAACAAATATTGCTTGAACCAAATAGATTTTGATGTATTTGAGAGATGTGCAAATATTTTAATAATTTAGTAACGAAGGTTTTGTCATTACCACATAAAATATGGGATGATGTGGTTAATAATCAAACCACAACCCAAATGATGAGGCAAGTGATTTGTCATTACCACCTAAATCATGGGATGATGTGGTTAATGGTCAAACAACTTGCCTTATCATTTGGGTTGAGTTTTGAACATTTTTTTTTTTATAAATATTATATAATACTATACCGCTAATCTCAAAGAATCAAAAGTAAGCTCCATCAAGCAAGGAAAGAAATAATAAATGTGTGCCAATTATACAAAATCTGCAATCTTCCCAAAATAATTCAAAATTATTTAGGCTTTGTTTGGTAAGAGGGAGAGATAGAGGGAGAGAGAAGGGTGAGAGGAGTTAAGGAGAGCTCCAATCCCTTATTTGGTTGGAGAGACAAGAGAGAGGAGAGAAAAGGAGAAGAGGGATCTCTCCCCTTTCTGGCCCACCAAAAGCAATCCTCCCATCATTGGGTGGATGAGAAAGGAGGGGTATAATGAGAGGGAGATGACAATAATACCCTTTATTTTTTTATTACCCTCCAATTTATAAAAAGGTAAAATAGTAAATTTACAAATTATATATCAATCCATCCATTCAACTTTCTTTTCAATACCAAACAACATGAATGATATATGTTATTCTCCATATCCCTCCTACTTTCTCTCATTCTTAATTCATCCTTCTCTCCTACTCTCTCTCCCTCCTACCAAACATAGCATTAGTGAAATAATTTCATGATTGCAGATTTGTAATATTTGAATTATTTCATATAACGAGATGGAGATAAGAGACTGCGAGAATTAAAGGAGAGGGTTTTTTTTTTTTTTTTTTTTCACATATTTGACACAATTTTTTATTGGGGTAAATATACTGACCTCCGTTAAAGTTTGATATAAATACAATTAGAGAGTAAGTATGCACTGATTTACTCAAACATCATCTCCTCTTAAAATTGAACCAATAAAAGACCAAATTACCCTTAGTTATTAAAATTTGAAAATGATGATAATTTTTTTCTAAAAAAATTATTATATTAAATTAATTAAGATAATCTTTTCAATGTAATATAAATTAAAAAAAATAATTTTAAAATGAAAAATCAAAAAAACTATTTTAAAATTTTTTTAATTATCTTCATTTTTAAATTTATATCTTTTACTGTTTTTAAAGGGTTGTTATTAAAAATGAAAATAATTTTTAACTCATAAAATACAATTTGTTTTTACTATTTTTAAATTTTATATTTTAAAACTATCAAACAAAAAAATTTATTTAAGGATTAAGATAATTAAAAAATCAAAAACTTTTTTTTTTATTTACTTTAAGAATAGAAAAAAAAAATTAAATGAAGATAATTTAAAATTTTAAAAATAGTTTTTTTTTTTCCATTTATATTCCATTGAAAGGATTATCTCCAAATAATTTAATTTAATTGTTTTTTGTAAAAACATTATCTTCAAATTTAAATTTTAATACTAAGGGCAATTTGGTCTTTTTAGTGGTACAATTTTAAGAGCAGGGAAGGTTTAGTAGATAAATACATACTTACCCTCTAACTTTATTTATGTTAAACTTTAGAGCATGTCAATGTATTTACCCCTTTTTGGTTTAATGGATCATAATTGTTTGGATTTTACTTAAGACTATAACATTAACTAGTGTGCACAGGTTTTGTTAAAAAACATATATATATTTAAAATTTGCCTTTATTTTTCTCAATTGGACATTTTCAATTAAATTCTCTTGTAATTTCTCACTTCATAATATAGTTTAGCTATTTAGGTTGCTATTTAGCTCAATTTAGGATAATTTAAAAAGACCATTCACCATTCAATTTTTGTGCTAAGTGTACTCAATGGCTTTTTTAGATTCAATAAGTATTACATGATAATCTTAATAATTTAGATTAGTTATGAAAATAAAGAGAAATGATTCAATGGCAATTGAAATATATAGAAAGAAATAATATGTAAGTTGAAATATATCCAGGTAAATTTCTAAATATAGTAAGTTTCCTGATAAATTCATAGCCAATATCTCGGAATTATTTAATAACTATGAAATATCCTTAATGATTGAGGTCATCAAGAATTGCCAAATTTGAATTTGGATTGTTAGTCACTAAAATTTGAACCTTTGTCCTTTAAAATCAAATAGGTTTTATCTGCTGACTTCTACTGCTGCACAAAATAAAAAAAAATAAAAAAATTGCAGTGAATTGCCCTTGCTATTCCAAAAAATCACTTCTCTATTTTAGCAGCAATTGAAATACTTAACAATGGGATAATGAATAGATCAATAAAATATTTATTTAAAGAACTTACCGTGAAAGAGATATTTGATAATATGGATCTTCAACCTGAAACAAAAAAAAAAAAAATAGAAGAAAAAGTGAATAAATTAGATTTTCTTAACAAAAAAAAATTGAAAATTATAAAATAATGTGAAACTTTTGAAAAAAAAAAAAAAAAGTTAGAAAGAGATTGGAAGTTGAAGAAAAATTTTAGGATCTTTTTACGCAAGAGTCTTTTGTAGTGCAATCAAAGATCCAAAAGTCTTTGACATATATGATTTTTTTTTATTTTTTTTTTATTTTTTTTTTATTTTTTATGGTTTTATGATTTTAAGTGAAGCTTTATAGGGGTTTGGGGATATTTGAAAAAAAAAAAAACAAAACAGGTGATGTTTTATTTTCAAAAATAACTTTTTAGCTATTTGCAACATGAAATATATGTACATTAACTAAAATGGGGGAAAAATCCCCTAGAATTTGAAACAGCTTAGTTGAATTAGAAGAGACAACAAATTCAACTAAAATGGGAAAAATAAAATCATAAATTTGAAATGGTTGAGCTGGATTAATTAGAAGAGACATTCAATTTTTAAATTTGAAATGGTTGAGCTGGATTAATTAGAAGAGACATCCAATTTTGAGGTAGAATATATATATATATTAAATAGGGGGGGGGGGGGGGGGGGGGGGGGGTTGGTGTGGTGTGTAAGTTTAAGGAGAATTAATTTGGGATTGCCTCTGGATTCTACAGAACCGCCTTCAAAGCCTCTTAACATTATCATTAATCAAATAACAGTCATTGTTTTAATTGCATGAATTTAGCATGGCAATTTAAGAATTAACGTATTCCATTAAAGTTGAATAGGAAAGGGTTTTTATTAAATTATTTTTTGACTAAATTGAATACAAAGATTAGCTTTGAGATTATTAGCATACTTTAATTATTTGGTTATATACTAATTATTTTATTTTTGGTTAATTGAGAAAATTTTATTTGGTTATATGATATGATTAATTAAGGTCGTATTTTAGAGGTTAATTGACGCCCTCCCCCACTGGATTATCTTAAGGTTAACATGGACGGGGCTGCTTTCGGCAGTCTTGGTCTTGCTAGTTGTGCAGGGGTTTTTCGTACATGCAGGGGTTTCGTTAAAGGTTGCTTTGCTATTCCTCTTGGTGTCTGCTTTGCTTTTGAGGCTGAATTGGCCGCTGCCGTCCACGCTATTGATTGTGCTTGGACTTTTGGCTGGCGTCGGTTTTGGTTGGAGAGTGATTCAAATTTTGTAGTGGCTATCCTTCGTCCTAGGTCTCGTAAGGTTCTTTGGCGTTGGCGCCCCGCTTGGGATAGGTGTTTGAGCTTACTCTTTCAAATGGACTTTATTATCTCTCATATTTATCGAGAAGGTAACCAATTTGCAGATAGTTTAGTGTCCAGGAGCCCCAGTATTGTCTCTCCTACATGGTGGTGACCACTCAGAAATTTTACAATTCTTTTATTTTCAATGATTTTTATAGCAGACATTCTTTTAGGTTCTGTTGATTTGTTTTTCTTCTTCTATTTTCTTTTCTCTTTTGTTCTCTTTCTTTATCTTTAATAATATGTTGGGATGGGATTGAATCCAATCCCCAACAACCTTAGCAAAAAAAAAAAAAAAAAGGTATTTATCTTTTAAAAAATAAGAAAACTAAATAAAGGGTAATATGATGGACACGTTGCAGCAACCCAACTCTAATACCAACATGTGATACCAACAACCGATACCTATAGAATTCTTTAAAAATAAATAAATAAATAAATAAAGGTATTTTTACATCGTAGAAATATTTCAAAAAACTAAATATTTATTAATAACATAAAGTAATGACACACGTTGCTCCCACATAAGAAGAAACTATTGATATTTTATTATTATTATATATTATGATAAATTAATAATGTCAATTTTTATTATATGATTATTATATATGAAAAATTAAATATTTAATACTAACATATATAAATTGCCACATTGCGGCCTCTGGTTAAAAAATGATGTTATTATATGATATATATATATATAGTCTCTCATAAGAGATTTCTTATTTTTATTTCGGTAAAAACTTTGAGAAAATCACGTCAATTTTTATTAATTTTAATCTGAATTTTTTTATGGATGATAAATTCAATGAAAGGGGTTTTTACAATTTGGTTCCAACCTAATTGGGAAACATTACTTTTTTACTCATTAATTCAAATTTCATCAATTTGGTCCATATGTAATTGAAAATCAATCAAATTTAGGGGTGGGCGTTTAATGGATCGGTTCACTTTTCGAATGAACCGATAAAAAACCGATAATATCCGGTTTTTAAAAAAGTAAACCGATCCGATCAAATTGACATTTACGAACCAATCAAATTGAACCAGTTCGGTTCGGATCGGTTCGGTTTTTTCGGTTTTGGGTCTAATGGGCCAAATTTCTCGACTTTATAATTACATAGTTTTTTTCCATGTATTGGGCCTATTGAGCAATACTTTTATTCTAAAATTAAATTCATATTTTTAGCACTGCATCAAGTCATCAACACAAGTACACAACCAACATACAAAAATCGGCAACACAAATACACAAACAAGATCCAAGTGACTTTAAGACAAGAGTACACAAACACAAACAACAACTCATTCGAAAAGTGATATGAGCATCTTCAAAAGGTTCTTCTATTTTCACTCTTCAAATGTCTATTTGCTTACCTATGTGGCAATTTGAAGAGTGAAAAAAAAAAAAAAACCCATCCAAAAGACTCTTCAATTAGAAATGTGTTTATATTATTTTAATGAAAGCACTCAAATTCCTCCCCCAACAAATCTAATTACCCTCCGTTTTTTTCAAGTCAGAAATAATAATATGTTATTATTAAATATTCAATATTAGTCTCATTTTAAAGATCTAGATGAGACCTTTCTAACGGTATAATATATATGATGATAAAATTTATAAATTAAAACTTATTATATATTAATTGAATTTAATAAAAAGATAAAATGATATAGATGTCAAATATTAATGATGATGTGATATAAAAAATAATATAATAATAATTGAAGAGAGAGAAGTTGCCCTTCAATATTGAAGAGGGAAAAGTAAAATCTTATTTGAAGAATCACATTTGAAGAATCTGTTGGAGCAAAATATGCTGATGTGGCTCGTTTGACTTTAACAATTATCTTATTTGAAAAGCCTTTTGGAGATGCTCCTACATCGGCAACACAAGTATACAAACAAGATCCAACAAAAACTCAGGTACATCACAGGTTTTTAAGACGAGTAATGATATATATATATATATATATATATATATATATATATATATATATATATATATATAAATAAAACTAATAACCAAATCCAAAAGTAATAAACAAGATCCAAGTGACTTTAATCTCATTCGAAATGTGTACAAATTCGAAATACAAATTATAATCATACATGTAAGTGAAATAAACTAATTAACCATTAAAGAAGTGATTAACAAAGAAGGGAAAGTGGAAATGAAGGAGCAGAGGAAAAACAAACTAATTGGAAATCGAAGGAGCAAAGGTCGAGTAGAAGAAGTCATCGACTATTCGCGAGTAGAAGAAGACCGTCGACGAGCATCGGAAGACGACGAGCAACCAAAGACGAGCGTCAGAAGATGACCGATCGACGACGAACGGCGAACAAGACACTAAGTGGCGGGCAAAAGTGTGTAACTATGTAAGCGACTAAGTGTGAAGATTGGGGAAGTGTGGCTGCTTAATAGGTTAGAAATTAGAATTAGGGGTTTTTTTATTTATAGGCTAGACCGGTTCGGTTTTTCCGGTTTTGGACACCAAACTGGAAAAAAACCATCCAGTTGGTTTCCATGAAAATAGAACTGAATTAAACCAACCAACTAGCCAAAATTGAAAAGAAAAAAAAAAACCGATTGGACCTGTTCAGTTTTTCGGTTTAGTTCGGTTGGCCGGTTTTTTGCCCACCCCTAATCAAATTAGTCCTACCGTTAGTCAAAACCGTCACTTTGACTAACGGTAGGATTAATTTGATTGATTTTAAATTATAAAAGGACCAAATTGATGAAATTTGAATTAAAAAGTAAAAAAGTGATGTTTCCCAAATAAGTTAGGACCAAATTGTAAAAACCCCTTATTATTAGATATGCCTATATTAAATGATACTATATTTTTATTTTTTTTAGTATAACATAAAAATAGTTACTTTTGTTGTGGCCACAACACAATGTATACAATAAATGATACTATATTCTTAAGAAGTTTTTAAAGAATTTTTTCCATATTCTAATATATCTAATTATACAACATAACATATAATACTAATAATATTTATTAAAATATATATAATAATAATCTTATATTTCCAATTTATGATATATATATAATAGTCTGAACTTCTGGAGTTCACAAAGTCATCAACATACCCATTGAATGATACTATTAATAATAATCATATATATAATAAATATAATAACAATCATATATATTTTTTTAAATTTCCCATATTCTAATAAATAATTATAATTATAATAGATGGTGGAGATCCAATCTGAAAATTTGGAAATATAATTTTAATTTTTTTTTAATTTACCAGATCTCTTCGAATTTGAAAATTTCCATATTTAAAGAAATTGGTTATTAATATATGTCATGAACCTCCATCATATGTGTTACGTTATAAACTACAACCCTTAACCACATGTACTGCCTAATGGGATGGAATTGTAATAGTTATGACTAAATAACCATGACTTTCAAATATTATTATTATTATTATTATTATTACTAAATAAATAATATTATTATTTTTTAAAAAAATTTATATAACATATAATAATAATGGATTTTTACAATTTGGTCCCAATTTAATTGGGAAACATCACTTTTTTACTCCTTAATTCAAATTTCATCAATTTGGTTCTTATATAATTGAAAATCAATCAAATTAGTCCTATCATTAGTCAAAGTGACAGTTTTGACTAACGGTAGGACTAATTTGATTGATTTTCAATTATATAATGACCAAATTGATGAAATTTGAATTAAGGAGTAAACAAATGATGTTTCCCAATTAAGTTGGGACCAAATTGTAAAAACCCCTCAATGAAATATTCTTATGAAAAAAAAAATTGAAATTTTTGAAGCACTAAAACCATTTTTCCCGATTTTGTTAAATAAGAAGGAATCGGAACTATGGGTGAAATATAGAAAATTCAAGAAAAATAGTTATAGTGCTTGAAAAATTCTCAAATTTTATTAATATGTAGATTTCAATAAACTTACCATCCATAAAAAAATTCAGATCAAAATTCATAAAAATCGATGTGATTTCATCAAGGTCTTTACCGAAATTAAAATAAAGAATTCCTCATGAGAGACTTATTATATATATATAATAAAAATAATGTTGTCCCAAGAAGCTAAGAAGAGAAGATGGTAGAAAGACATCCAATTACAACAGGTGTGTGTATATATAAAGAGCATTAAATGTTGTCCATATAAAGTCTAAACAAATAAGATCCAACTGACAAGAAAAATTTTCCAGCATTATAACTATTTTTTCTGATTTTGTTGAATATGAAACATCAGAAAATGGGACGAAACAAGAAAAAAAATAGTACTTGAAATTTTTTCAAATTTTGTTTACAAATATATTTTATTGAATTTATTATTCATAAAAAAAATAACAAATTCAGATCAAAATTCATTAAATTAAATTGATAGATTTCATCAAAGTCATTACTATGTGTTAAAACAAGGAATCCACGGGGAGAGAATATATATATATATATATATATATATATATATATATATATATATATATATATATATAAACAATATAAGTATTCTCACATGCAAATATGCAATCACCCATTTTTTTCTTCATTTATTTAATATATTTATTTATTTATTTAATATTTAACGATTCTATATTTTAATTTTGACTATTATATTTGTTTTTAACAAAATTATTATATCTATATTAATTATTTAAGATAAGGGTAGTTAAGTCATTTCACTTTTAAATATTGGTCAACCCCTTAACTCTAACTAAGTTGACTTAGGGATGTCAATGGGGCAGGGATAATAAATCACAACCCCAATCCCGACAAAATTATTTGCCTCTAACCCCATCTCAACCCTAACTATTGATGACAGGTCAGGGTTGGGGAATTTCCTGGGCTGGGTGGGGGAGGTGTCCCCGAACCCGTCCCAAGTTTGATAATAACTATATATAAGGTTCAAATTAGGTATAAAAAAAAATATCAAAAAAAATATCCATGTTAATTTTTTATATCTTAATATAACTGTTAAAATATATATTATTTTATTAATTAAAAGAATAAGTCTTGATTTCTTTATTAAATATTAATATCATTAATAAATAAATTATAAATGGGATTGGTGTGAGGACAGGGACAATAAATCCCAACCCCGTCTCATTTCTAAAATATTGGAGTGTAGGAATCAGTCTCAAGTCTCAACCCCATCCAAACCCCATTTATTTTGGTAAATCCCCTCCTCATATGGGGTGGTGTGGGGTAGAGTCCATGCAAGTTTGAGTTTTTTTGATATCCCTTAATAGACTCAGTAGACTACTAACAGAGTACATTTATAGTAGTTATATACTAATATGTAATTGAATTAAAATTAGCATTTTTATTTTTATTTTTTTGCGCATTTGTTGCGACAAAAGTTGGAATTGCAATTTGACCTTGTTCACATAACCTTTCATGGAATGATCATATATGTACAGAATTAACAAACCCTACTTTTATAACCGGTAGTCTCATTGACGAACAAATGGATATTCCTGTTGGATGAGCCGCCACTGGAAACTGCCTCCCTCGCAGCTAACTTCAGTTCCATTGCATTTTTCTTGTACACTTCTAACTTTGTCCCATTAACAATTTCTCCTATACATTTTTCCACTTCTTCACTGTTAATACCGGCCACCACCATTATTCGGCCTAAGCCTTACACCAATCTTAAAAACATCGGACAAAAGCTTCGCATTTGTAGGCTGATCGGTCCATTGAGGGTATGCCATCACCGGCACACTTGCAGAGATCATCTCCATTATAGAATTGTTAAAATTAATGCAAAGATTATATGTAAGTGGTGCTTGAGTTTAGCATCACATGAGTCTTAAGATTAAGTCAAATAAGTTATCTCCACTTACTAGTTTGTTGGTGTAGTGGGATGTTGGGTTATGGTGCTATTTTCTAGTTAGTGGTGTGATTAATTTGTGAGCAAGTAACTATTAATGGGTCATGTTAAAGTTAGTGGTAGTCATGGGTCCTTATTTGTTGGTCATTATTTTCCTGTAATTGCCTATATAAAGGCTTGTTTATGTTGAATGAAATGTCAAGTAAATTCACCCAAATATTGTCTTTGTTTTCACCATTTTATTTTGTTATACCTCTCACTACTTAACAATTGTTGAGAGAAGACTTCTTGAGTGTGTTTAGCCCTTCCAAAAATTATCATCTGAATGCAAAATTTTACAACACCAACCATGTCTCTGAAATACACAAATTTTTCAAAACCCAAAGGCTTTGTAAATATGTCTGCAAGCTGCTCGTCAGTGCTGCAATAAGACATCTTGATGCTTCCTTTGTCTACCAATTCTCTGATAAAGTGATGACGTGTCTCTATGTGTCTCGTATGACTGTGGAATACTGACTTTCTTGTCATTGCAATTGTGGACTGATTGTCACACTGAACAATTGTTGGAACTTTTTGATGCTGCTTCATATCTTTTAGAATTCTCCTCAGCCAAACAGCTTGGCATGCTGCTGAATTTGCTGCCATATACTTAACTTCTGAAGATGACAATGCAGTTGATGGTTGCTTTTTAGAACTCCAAGCGATAGCACTTGAACCAAGTTTAAAAATGTAACCTGTAGTGCTTCTGCGATCATCAACTGAACATGCCCAGTCACTGTCAGAATAACCACACAACTGAAAATTATCAACATTATTAGTGTACCAGATACCATAGGAACTTGTTCCCTTCAAATATCTAAGCACCCTTTTGGCAGCTCCATAATAAAATTTACTTGGATTTTGCATGAACCTTAACAAAAAACTTGTTGCAAACATAATATCAGGACAACTATTTGTCAGATACAACATACTTCCAATTAAACCTCTATATAAATGACCATCAATTCTTTCCTCCCTATCATTCAAACTAAATTTTTGATTGGTATTCATAGGAAATTCCGCAGGATTACAATCTTTCATTTGAAATTTCTCAAGAAGGTCATTGACATATTTTTCTTGAGAAATAAAAATTCCTGTATCACTCTGCTTCACCTCCAATCCAAGAAAATTATTCATCAAACCAAGATCAGTCATCTCAAATTCACCAATCATAAAATTCTTAAATTCAGCAATTAAATCAGCACTATTACTTGTGTAGATAAGATCATCTACATAGAGACACACAATAAGTACCTCATCATTGCCCTTCAATTTGACATATAATGTAGGTTCACTTTCACTCCTGTGAAATCTATGAAACTTGAAGTGGCCATTAATCCAATCATACCAAGCCCTCAGTGCTTGCTTCAAACCATAAAAAGCTTTCTTTAATTTGTATACCTTATTTTCTTCACCTGCATTTTCATAACCTTGGGGCTACCGGACATAAACTTCCTCATCCAAAACACCATTCAAAAAGTAGATTTGACATCAAACTGATAAACACACCATTTGTTATGTGCAGCTAAAGCTAAAACAGTTCGAATAGTATCAAATCTTACAATAGGAGAGAAACGTTTCTTCAAAATCAATACCTTCATGCTGCATATACCCCTTTGTCACTAACCTGGCCTTGTATTTTTGAATTGAATCGTCGGATTTATATTTAGTCTTATAGACCTGCTTCAGCTCAACAACTTCTTTGTCATCTGGTAAATCAACAAGCTCCCATGTTTTGTGTTTTTCCAAGGCCTTGATTTCTTCATCCATAGTATCACACCATTCCTTGTACTTCACAGCATCTTAAAAAATGTTTGGCTCTGTGACTTGAGTAAACTGACATATTTCAGTTTGTTCATAAATTTCTACAAGGGACTTCATCTTTTTTCTTAGTGGTGAGGAAGGAGGTGTAACGCCTGTAGAGGTAAATGAATCAAGTCTTGGTGTGGAAAACTTGAATCATCACCAGTTTGAACTCCCTGCTCCATTATTCTGTCATCTTCTAAAATTACACCTGGAGAATATTGCAACCCATCCCAATTCCAAGCATTTTTCTCATCAAAAACAACATCATGACTAACAATTAGTTGCTTGGTTAGTGGATTAAAAAATCAATAACCCTTCATTTCATTGCTATAACCCACAAATATGCATTTCACACTGTTATCATCCAATTTTTGCTTCTTTTGAGATGGAACATGGACATAAGCAATGCAACCAAAAATCTTGAAATGAGTTACCTTCGGCTTCCAACCATCCAAGCTTCAAAAGGGGTTTGATGGTCTAATGCTGATGTGGGACTTTGATTGAGAATATAAGCTGCGGTGTGAAATGACTCTACCCAAAAATAATTTGGCAGACCTTTAGCTTTGAGCATGCTTTTCGCCATCTCTACAAGACTTCTATTTTTCTTCTCCGCTACACCGTTTTGCTGAGGTGTGTAACTAGCTGTTAGTTGTCTCCAGATACCACATTCTTCACAAAACCTCCCAAACTCATTGGAAACAAACTCCCCACCATGATCTGTTCGTAAAATCTTCAAGGAATTTCCACTTTGAGTTTCAACATGATTTTTGAATTTTTTGAAAGTTGAAAAAACCTCTGATTTTGCCTTGACAAAATAGACCCACGTCATCCTGCTAAAATCATCAACAAAAACAACAAAATATTTGTTATTGTTAAGAGAACAAGTTTGCATAGGCCTGCAAACATTTGCATGCATCAATTCTATGGATCTAGTAGCTCTCCTTCCTCCTCCTTTTGGAAAGGAATTTCGGTGTTGCTTTCCAATTACATACCTCTCACATATTTCACCAACATGTTTTATTGAAAGGATTCCATCCACCAAATTTTGATCAGACAAAAACTACAAGCTCCTAAAATTCAAATGCCCAAATCTAAAATGCCACAGCCAATTTTCATCACAATAAGATGCCTTCAATGCATGCATTTCACCATTAAGAGTAAGAGGAAAAATCTTATTTTTGGCCATAGGAATTTTCATCAATAAATTTTTCCTACTCTTATCATGGTACACAAAACATGCAAAATCTTCAAAAACAATAAAAAAAATCCTTCCAATAAAAATTGCCCCACACTCAGCAAATTTGTATCCAATTCAGGAACATACAAAACATTTGTTATGTTGCCAATTTCACATGATTTTATCTTCATAGTACCTTTACCATGTGACTCCAAACATGTTCCATCACCCATTTTCACTGTTGTATTCACCGACTTGTCCAAATTGACAAAAGTCTCCAACTTTGCTGTCATATGATTGTTGTAGCCACTATCCATATACTAAACGTCGTTATCACACTCCTTAGCAGAATAACATGCAAAAAATAAATTTTTGGATTCTTCCTTTCCGTTTTCTTTTTCCTCGGCAAATTTTGCATGTTTCTCCTTCAATCTGCATTATCTTTCAATATGGCCAAATCTCTTGCAGTAATAACATTGGGGTTTTTGGTAAGAATTTTCACCTTTATCACCTGAAACATTGTTGCGATAAAAATTGTTACCTGAGCTTGACTCATTGTTGTGATGGAAATTGTTACTTGAGCATGAGTGTGACTCATTGTTGTGATGAAAATTGTTACTTGGGCGACCAACAATTATTCCACCTCTCCTACCTCGAAACGAATGGCCTCCATGCCCTTTCTTGTTGGTTTCACCAGACGGGCCACTGGATTTTTCTTTTGAGAGCTACAATTTAATATGAAATGCATTTTCTACAAAATTCTCTTCATACATTTTCATTCTATCTTCATGAGATTGAAGTTATCCGAGCAATTCTTCAACTGTTAGTATGCTCAAATCTTTTGATTCTTCAATTGCTACCACCATATGATCAAACTTCCTAGGCAAACTTCTTAAAATCTTTTCAACAACTTTTGCATCAGTTAGCTCTTCACCAAATTTTCGAATATTATTCATAGTTTCCATTAAATTGCAAAAATAATCTTGCATAGACTCATTTTCTTTCATGAGAGAAGTTTCAAATTTTCTACAAAGAGTTTGAAGTTTTACCGTTTTCACCTTAGCATTGCCTTGGTACCCATTCTTCAACGCATCCCATGCTTCTTTGGATTTTGTTGCTGCTGAAATTCGAGGAAAGATTGATTCAGCAACTGATTGTTGAATGAAAAACAAGGCTTTGGCATCTTTCTTCTTGACATCTTTGAGAACGTCTACTGCGACTCCTTTTGTAGCATAGCCTTCCGCCACATACTCCCATAAATCTTGAGAGATAAAGAGAGTCTTCATTTTCGTACTCTAAATTTCATACCCACTACCTTGAAACAAAGGAATAGTGAGGTGTGTGGGATTCAAACCACCATTGTTGGCCATTGGTTCAACTAGGCTCTGATACCGGATGATAATTTTTGGAAGGGCTAAACACACTCAAGAAGACTTCTCTCAACAACTGTTAGGTAGTGAGAGGTATAACAAAATAAAATGGTGAAAACAAAGACAATATTTGGGTGAATTTACTTGACATTTCATTCAACATAAACAAGCCTTTATATAGGCAATTACAGGAAAATAATGACCAACAAATAAGGACCCATGACTACCACTAACTTTAACATGACCCATTAATAGTTACTTGCCCACAAATTAATCACACCACTAACTAGAAAATAGCACCATAACCCAACATCCCACTACACCAACAAACTAATAAGTGGAGATAACTTATTTGACTCAATCTAAAGACTCATGTGGTGCTAAACTCAAGCACCACTTACATATAATAAAAATAATCTTGCATAGACTCATTTTCTTTCAAGAGAAGTTCCAAATTTTCTACGTAGAGTTTGAAGTTTTACCGTTTTCACCTTAGCATTGCCTTAGTACCCATTCTTCAACGCATCCCATGCTTCTTTGGACTTTGTTGCTAATTCCACCCACAATGAGTTAAAAAACAGGCAATGGCTTGGTGGGCTAGAACTTTGGTCTGAGGACACCATGACACATACAATAAGTTCTTGATCACTTCTTTGAACTCTAATGGCAATTCTCCTGATTTATCAATAGAATTGTAATCTGATTTCTTGACAACCTATAAAAATGGACGTTTACTGTTCTTTAGAGTTGTTGCTGTGACTTCCATTTCATTTTCTGATAAGACTACTATGCTACCAAATGATACATAAATAACAGAAGAATATGCTTGATTGTTCAGCCATTCTAAGCAAGAATCTTCAGGTTTCCAGAGCTGAATTCCAACATCAACAACGTTTTCGTGATCTTGGCCGAGTAGCGAAGGAGGGACTAGAGGGCCAACGGGTCGAATTGAACAAAGCTCAGACATGGAATCAATGGCTTCTTTTTCTAACACCAATAATGAATTGGCTAATACCTAAAGAAGCAAAATTTGAGTTATTGCCAAAAACTAAACTAAAAATGAAATCCTAAACAAACTCAACTAGAATTGAAATTAAATTAAAAAATAAATCCTACTAGAATTGAAATTCTCTTAAACCGTCCTACATCAATACCCAGTTGTGTTTCTTCATGTTTGAGAAGAACTGAGAGAACAATTTAGTGAAGCTGCCAAATGGGTTTGAAGGAAGAACAAACGAAGGCAAATCTTGTATGTTTAAAACCGAAAAACCTGGTAACTCAGCTGTTAAATCAAGTTTTTCCAATGTAGGAAATTGATTCAAATTATTGTAAAAACGATAATAAATAGCAAAAAGTGAACAAGGTTGAATCCAGAGCATCGCACAAGGGATTCCATACTCAGCAGCAACATCAGCCACCCATGGAACAAATGGATTGCTAATAATGCAACATATTTCTTCTGCTTATCATGGCAATGTTGTTGAATGAGTTTGGTGAGATTTACAGGTCCAACTTTGCTGAAAGTTTCCAAGTAGTGATCAAGGCCGGCCCTAAGATTTTTGGGGCCCAAAGCGAACTATAGAAAATGAATTTACGGAGCCCTAAGATTTCAAGTTGAGATTTTGTATTTGAATTATGAATTTTCATAGCAAGATTTAAGAGAGTTTTAAAGAACCCTAATTTGATTTTTGATTGCGCTATGGAAAATCCACAACCAATTGGAACCAAACAAAGTCGATCATCACCACCAGACTCACTTACAAAGTTACTGATATTTTCCTATTTGAATTCTAACAATATAACAAAAAGAGGTTTATCAAAAAAAATATATTGATTTAATTATTAATTACCTTTGATTCTTTGAACAATGACTTCAAGAATGGGTGAATGACTTCAAGTTCAGATTACGGATCTGAAATCTAAAATTTCATAGCAAATAGCAAGATTTAAGAGAGTCATAATTTTATTTTTGTTCAATTTTAATTTCTGGTTGTCTTACTCTGATAAGAGTAGTATTATACTGTTGTTTTTCGTTTTTTAGAATGATAATTGGGTTGTGGGTCTTTCTTAAAAAGAAATATGTTTGGTGGGCCTATTTTGAACTCACTTTATGGGTTTGTTAGTTTTAAAAAATTAGATATTCAGTGGGCCTATATTTTAAACTCATTTATGGGCTTGTTAGTTTAAATTAATATATGGGTTATATATGAAATCAATTTTTTTTATTTTTAAACTTTAGGGGCCCTTACAGATCAGGGGCCCTAGGCGGTTACCTCACTGGGCTCCCCCTAGGGCCGGGCCTGGTAGCGATCAATGTTGGCTTTGCAATCGTAATTCATATCAAACCCATCAGAGAAAAAAACAAGTCTGATATTAGAGACAGAACTGCCATCGTTGAGCATTCGATGTACGTTGGGCGATTTCGGTGGTGGCTAAAGTGGCATGAAGCCCTTTAGAGACAAGGCGTTTGCCGAGTCTCAGGAATTGATTAATGTGACCTTGTGAAGAGAATGCCACCATTAACACATGATGATCTTCATTTCCTTCCTTGGAAGCCATAGATATATAGCACAGAGATTGGAGAGAATGAAAATTGTCTTGGGTTGCAAAATTGAACAACATCTTGTATTCTTTTTAATTTTGTGTGTCTATATATGTGTGTGAAGATCCGCATTTCTTTGTTAAAACATGGACTTGATCAAGCTTGGTGTTAAGAGTTTTGATTAAGACAAAATTACTTATTTGTCTAAAATTCCGTAAATTAATGCAATTTTGACATTTGCATGCATGGATAATTGTATATTCGTATTAGATAAAAAAGAACTATATAAATTTGTGGTCCACATGATTATAGAAAAGGTATAAACCACAAATTTTCTTGTCCTTATAGAAAATCTCGCGTTAATGTGTACATCAATTACATTTTATTATTTTAATGAAATTTAATAAATTTTTGTGGGACATGAGATGATTGATAGCCATTAACTTTAACCAAGTTTGAATAATAGCATGAAAGGTCTTTGTCAGTTTTTGTATAAGTTAATATAAGTGTGAAAGAACAAACCTTAGATAGGTTTGGTATAATTTGTTCATTAATTTATCAACTAAAATAAAAGCTTCTTTTAAGTTTGAAATATATCCGCTTAAAAAAAAAATAAAAAAAAAGTTTGAAATGCACATCATCTCTTAGCAGAATTGGTAGTGCACCCCCCCTCCCATATCAGTGGTGAGAGGTTCAAAACCTACCATGCGCATTTTATAAGTATATGTGAAGAGTTTTTTTCCCAAGTTGTGAAAGTAGATATCTGAGCTGTACATGTATTGTTTAATTTCGGTAGATCCAGTCAGTCCTATTGTAATAGTTCTTGTAATAATATTTCAAAATAAAAAAGTTTGAAATATATCCAATATAAGCCTTTCATACATACATTTATTTCTATAGGGAACAAGAAAATAACATTTATTAACACAAGAAGTTAACAAACAGTCCACCAGCTATTGAAAAAGAGTTGTATGGATAAACCAAAACTCTTTACAAAAGACTATACAAACAAAACCGACCTCAAAACAAACAGCAAACAACATGCCCGGCCTACTTCATGACTTTCATACACACATCTTTGATACTGTGGATTTGAATCATATTACTCTCCTCCAACTTCTGAATTTGTAATAGTATTCAAATTCTGCATCATGAATTGATTAATCGATCACAACATATAGAATTAGAAGAAAACAATCTATGTGCAGGGCTCTCTGGCTGATCTCTCTAACAACAACAACCACGTCACTTCTTTTTCTCTCTCTCTCTCTCTTTTTGTTTTTCTTTTTTCTTTGTCAAAATACTCACTCCCTACCGTCTACAACACTTCTTGAAACTTATTTATGTTTCAGAATTATAAACATATAAACCATAAAAGGGAACACATTACAATAATAATAATCTTTACATGATTAACAATATTTGATTAATTTAATTGTTGCCTAATATTCCTTGATCTACCATCTCGTGCCCTTCACCAGGACTTGGACCAGATTTCATTTCCCCTCCCAATAAAGCTTGAACATTTCCATATGATTTGTGCCCTACACCAGGGCTTGGTCCTGAATTATCCTTGACCCTCACATACAATAATGGACGTGCTTCTGCCTCGTATATAGTAGCAGAAACAACAAGAACAAGAACAATAATGCAGCGGATCATGTTGAAGCTAACAGACTTCTTAACTCTCTCCATTTTGATCAATATATGTTTGAAAAAAAATATATATGATATTCTGATATATTTGAAAGTTTTCTTGGAAAAAGAATGTGCGATGGTGGGTGCTATTTATAATGTTGTTTGTGAGGTGGTGGTGGTGGAGGGCTTTTGACTATATGAAAGGGAGGTGGTGCCGCCGTCTGTGGTTCGAATTCATGCATGCTATGAATCAACAAAGCAGGGTCTTGTTGTTGGGAAAGTGAGAATTTTTCAGGGAAAGTTTGGTTTCATGAAAAAGACATCTATAGAACCAGAGTCAAAATGGGACTTTTTTAGTTCTAATTGTGTATATGATTACACTTGTAATCTGCTTAACTGATTTTGTACCATGTGGGTGGCAGCTTCAAATATTCTTTAACCGCCCTCACGTGTTCGTATACGTAATATATCTACAAGTTTTCTGGGAAAAAAAGGTTCAATTTTCTAGACATATTCATAATTTTTTTTTTAACAATATCTATTAATTTGGAACCAGGTATTTTTTGAAAGCTTTCGCTTATGGTAGGATTCGAGCTGCTGACCTAAGAGTCATTAACCCAAGCCCTAAGCTCGTCCATTTACCAGCTGAGCTACGCCCCTGTTGGCGACATATTCATAATTAGACTGTATATGAAGAGACTAGATAGGTATATGTAATGACTTCAACCTAATTTTTCGACCTATTATTAGAAAAAGAAAAAAGAAGCAACTACAAGCCCACTGACAATAATGGGATGGGAATCTATGACGTATATATAGCAAATAGCAACCAATTAGACGACGGCAGTGAAAGTGAAACCCACTTTAAATTCCAACTTTAAGGTAACAAAACAAGGTTCAATTGATTTGGTTCATGCAAATAACCAGATTGGACCACTTGGTTAACAATATTAATTGTCAATACACTTGTTTTCAATCAGATTCTCATAATATCCCAACTTTATTTTTATATACGATTTGAACCCACGATCCCAACACATGGGTATGAGAGTTTTACGAAACTAAATCAACTTTTGTCCAAACCTGTAACTGTTGTTATCTTTATCTAATTATCTTGCAATGACTTGAAAAATCTCACCTTAAATATGTAAAACCAAAGAAAATGTAATTTTATTATTTTGGAAGTTTTTTGTCATTGGTAGGATTCGAACCGCTGATTTGAAAGTTATTTACCCAAACCCTAAACTTGTCCATCTACTAGTTGAGCTACGCCCCTGACAGCACTTATCAAAATTGTATATAGGATCAATTTAGAAAAGTGCATGCCTTTGAATTAAAACTGTTAGAAGTTTTCTAACACATTGGTTGAAGTAGATTAATGTCATATAAATAAGTAAAGATTAACTTTAAGCCCATTAAAATCAGATAAAACCGTGAACTCTAATAGGCCAAAGCGGTACGTACCTCATGGTTGGCGGCTTTGTAGATATTTGAGCTTTTGAACAAAAATGAGCTGAAAAAGAAGCATGCCAAACAATAATGTCAATGCCATAGAATCTATGTTACAGATTTAGACGGTGAAGTGTTTATATTTATATTGAAAAGGTTTATGTCCCCACCAAATAATTTTTCTTTTTAGTAGTGATATATTGAGTGTGCTCAATGCTCATTCTTCCTAGTCAATGCCAATTCCTAACTACCTGAAACGTCCACAGTCTACACACAGTACTGATTGTTGGTCACTTATCACCTCTGTTCAGATATACATGCATCAGAAAATTTGGAATTTTGGCATGTTGAATATTCAGGTTCTGCCATGGTCTATTAAAGCATCGGGACCCAATAGTTAATTTGTGAAGTTGAATACTAAATTTATGATACATACCAACCAATTCAGTGATATGTGAAGTTACATGCTAATCTATAAATTTAACTTTGATCTGTAAATTGTCAAAAGCCTATTGTGCCTTGGTGTTCGAAGACTTTACAATCTCCATCAATCTATTAAAGTTCAAACCTTGATATAGTGTGGGGAGACCTTCAAGTCATGCTTATAGTGTAATTAATTTATGTAATGATCACAAACTCTTCTTGTTATATTGGTTCACGGCAGGCAAAATCCAAATTATAATATCAGTGAAAAGCTGATACATTATCAAAAATGTGAAAATTATCATGGATATATATCAAATTAAATGAAGTCTAGAAATTGAATACTAATTTGCACCTCCACTCTTAACAAAGCTGTTATGCACTTTTCATTTCATCTTTGTGAGAGAAGTTTGAGTCTCATATTATCCATTAAATCGCAAAGTGTGGGGAGACCTCTCTCTTATAGTAGGAGTTAATTTCAGATGGTGTACTAATTTAAAGTATCGGACAAATAATGCAATTGAAAAGCTAGTAGAATCATAATGAGTGTCTCAAAAAAGTGAAGACTCGATACAGAAAAAAGAGATCATGAATCTTTCATGACCCCGCGAACTATGGAAAAAAGAGGAGTTGGAAGGTAGGTTGGTACATAAGCATAATGCATTTCAACATATTTCTAATTTATAGAACTAAAATATCGATCGAAGCCCGGCCTAGCGATGAGAAAAATAAATACAAATACAAATAAATGTACACAATTTTTTTTTTTTTTTTTTTTTTTGGGTTAGACAAGTATTTGAGAAATGCATTTGAGATGAACTCCGCGTCGCCGGAGGAGGCCGATTTCTCCTCCGGCAGTGGAGGAGGCCTCGCTGCAGATGCTGAGTAGACCACTAAATATTTGACACGTATGAATCTTAAGTTGAAACTTAAAAAATAATTGAAGCAAAATCAGGTCAAGTTGTCAACTTGTCATCAGCTTTTCATGATCATCATTCTACTCCGTCACACGTGTAAGAACTTAAAAATATATATATATAGTTTCAACTGAACATTATAAGTAATACCGGATAGCTTGGAATCTTGGATTATCAAAATATTTATCTAAATTCATGTTAAATTATTTGGTATATTAGTTTATTATCACCGTATAAATCATGAAATGATACAGTGAAA
Source organism: Acer yangbiense (assembly GCA_008009225.1). Classification (NCBI taxonomy): domain Eukaryota; kingdom Viridiplantae; phylum Streptophyta; class Magnoliopsida; order Sapindales; family Sapindaceae; genus Acer; species Acer yangbiense. The sequence continues at coordinate 43,639,206 of CM017764.1, forward strand.
GAGTGATACGTTACTCACGCAGGGGCGGAACTTGGGCCAACTTACAAAAATGTGAAATTAATAGTACTAAATTGTAAATTTACAATTTTTTTAAAAAAATTTTATATTTTTTAACTATTAATTTTTTTTTTTCTGTGGGCCAAAGGGGAATATGGCCCCCGCTGGCCTCTACAGGGTTCCATCCCTGAACTCACGTAACACATTATTTGAGTAATCTAGCGTGACTTTAGTAGGTTTTATCAAGTTGGAAAATTTGTGATAAACATACATTTTGAGAGCGTTAATTGAGTATAACTGATTTCATGAAAATGTAAGATCAAAGTATATTCGAATTCCCCTCCGTGAGAGCATCGAATTGATAAACTCAAACTCCCACAATTGTCTTAAAGATATCGTGTGAAACACATGTCTCGATCTCTAAACTGTTCCAGATTCGAATAATAATTGTTTTTGATTTACAAACAACAGTTGACAATAAAGTTTCCCTGCTGCAACGCATGTCATGAATTTAGTCTAAAAGTGCTATATATCATAATCAAACAATCGTCTAAAGATTATTTTGGGCAAGATTTATGCTCTATGGCCTAACTTAATTGGAAATTTGGAAGTTGAATCCAGATAATTAAAGACTAGCTAAAGATCTAGTTATCAGTTTTTATAAGTGAAAATCACAGCATATTTATCTTGTCGATCGATGTCGAAGCTCTGACTTATAAATTGTGATCACAACTTCGTATATAATCCCATGAAAATGAAATTGGTTAATCGATTAATTAGTGTTACGTGGATCGGAAGTTAAAACAAAGTAGGGTTATATCACTTTCACAAGAGATCCAAAAACAAAAATTAATCTGCCCTGAAAGTACTATTGATTACAAGGAATTTTATATACTTCAACATGTATATGTGTCACTGAAAATATAGATCTTGTGTGTTTGAAAGTGATTTTTGTTCATATATAGGTTTTCAAAAAGAATTTAGCTGTTGATATATATTACTCATGATTTTAGGCCATCTCCAATAAAAAGCTATATGCCTATTTTAATACTTAAAATAGGTTGATAGTTATTTGGTGGAGTTATATCCATTTAGAGTAACTCCAAATGTTGGACACTAAACTCTACTCTAATTTAGAGTTGAATGGAAATCTTTTGGAAATATTCTTACACCAAATTGTTTTCCACTCCAATGTTCAACATCAAATTTTACACCAAAAAACATCTTTAAAAAATATTCTCCTGATAAATATTTAAATTATTATAGAACTTTAACATTATATTAATATATAATTAATAAGTAAATTAAATAAATTAAATATGTATATCAATATTGGTGTCATTTTAAAGATCTCAACGAGATCTTTCCAACAATATATTTTTTTTGGAATTAAATAAATGAGGGTTAAATTAGAGATTTGAAAAAAATTATAACATTGATTTGACAATTAAAGAATTTTTTTTAAAAAATAGTGTGTGAACAGTTGCTCAACTGTTCACAAAACACAAAAAAAAAAAAAAAAAAAAAAAAAAAAAAAAAACTTGGGAATTGCAAAATATGAAGTTTGGCGTGGGTTGGAGTTTCTCTTAGTAAATGTGAGAGTGAGAGTTATACGGTAGGACTCATATGTAAGGTGGTGGGATCCATGTGTCGGATAAATGAAAGGGAATATTGTACAAACATCCCATAAGTTTAATCAATATTGCACTCAGCTGCAACTTTTACCACAATTGCACATACTTCTCCTGCTTTTCGTTGACTAAGTCTTAATTGACAGTTTAACTAACCATAAAATTTAAAATGTCTAAATTACCCATGAATTAATTATTTTATTATAATTATTATTATTATTGATATTTTATTATAATAAAATTAATTAACTAACAATTTTTTTATTTTAAAAAAACTTAAAAAAAAAAAAATCATTTCCTTGGGAGGACTGTAGAGACTAGTGACAGATTAATGGAAAATTAAAATGAAGTACGTACAAGTCTTTTATTTATTTATTTATTTATTTTTTAAATGATTAGAAACAAGAACTTGTCAATTAACTAAAAAAAAATTGTTAGTTAATTAATTTATTATAATACAATCTCAAAAATAATAATTATTGTAATAATAAAATTAATTCAAGGGTAATTTAGACATTTTAAATTTTATGATTAGTTAAACTGTTATTTAACACTTAGTTAACAAAAAGCATGGGAAGTATGTGCAAAAGTTGCAGCAAAGTGCAATATTAATTAAATTCATGGGTGTTTGAGCAATTTTCCCTAAATTAAATAGCGATATTTTTGGTTTTTTGTGGGACCTATGTCATAGTTACAAGAGGAATTTGGATCTCCTGTTGCTAAACTAATTTTTATCCTGTCCCATATAGATCTGTTGACATATGTAATAAATGGCTGTAATTTTTTTATTATTATTTATTTTAATTTCATTATTTTTAAATGTAAGTCTTTTTCTCAAGTGCTTTAGATCAGGAAAAAAAATCAACACAGCGGAGGATCTTAATCCTTAAAAGAGATGAATGTGTGGAACCTAGTTGGATTTGTTGATCGTTGGAGATTGATGGATCATATTTACTGACCCTTGGAAATGAATAGTCTACAATTTTTTAGACATTAAAATTTGAAATAAATATATTTTTATCCAAAAGAAATTAGAAAAATCAACAAAAATTCCAAAAAAATTATGGAAAAATACGAAAAACTTTTCAACGGCTAGTTTTCCAAAATTACCTATATGTACTATATTCCCACATAATAATTTGTGATTTACATTTATGTTTGTGCTTTCAATTATGCATGTAATTTTTCATTATGTTTCTGTTTATGTTTAGTGTTTTCTAATCTATGAAATTTAAATTTTATGATGTTTCCTTATTTAAAAATTAAATCTTTTAATGTTATCAAAATTTTTAATAATTTATAAATATTTAAATATATTAAATATTAATACCATTTTAAAGATCTCATTGAGAAATTTACAATGGTATTATTTAATTTTATCAACATTAAAATTTATAAATTACAATTTATTGACCACTTATTATTAATTAGACATAATTAAATTTGTTATAAAAATATCACTTTCAACATCATTGGAGCAAAAGTAGATATAAAAGTCACTTTCGGTAGTATTTAAAACCTAAATATAACTATAACTCTCACTCTCTGTTAGAGATAGTCTTAGATAAAAATTCTTATTAAAATATTACTAAAAAGATACGTCCTGTCGGTATGAATAGCTTCTTTAAGATAATATGCTGCTTGTATTAATTTGCTTTAGTATGAGGAGTATATATCATGGGAGATAGAACTAAGCATAATCTCCTAAATTCTTTAAACCAACAAGTAGATTTGATCTACAGATAGTCAGATTTGCACATTATTAAGAATTTTTGTCAATGGGGCATTCTATTAGAGGAGCAATTTGACATATGTATGTTAATTTACTCTGCTGGGTTTTACTAGTATAATTTGATGTTTGTTGAGAGAAATAAACTTATTTTACTTTATGTGGAAATGGTGGGAAATGTCACCTTTTTAAAGTGGTTTTGTAAGAAAGTCACCACTTTAATAACTTAAGTTTAAAAGGCACATATTATGGTGAACGGTCAATAATGCCCTTACTTACACATTCTCTTACTTTGAAGTTTTTTTTTTTTTTTTATTCTTTCATTTTCTTCATAGAAGTCTGTTTAACAGACCTCCAATGGAGGTTGAACATTATTGGATAATTAGTTTAGTGGCGCTACGCAGACGCATTCGGGGGTCGAGCTTGCTTTTTTTTCAATTTAAAACCCAAACTGGGTTCCATAAATGATTGTTCTTCGAGTCTTTTATAAACATTAAGCTGGTTGTGTGAATTTAAATGTAATTGAAAAGGCTCGGAGACAAATTACAAAGGCTCGGAGACAAATTACAAAGTCTCGGAGCCAGTGTTAAAAGTCTCGGAAAAGTCTCGGAGAAGTCTCAGAGAACTGTTGAAAAGGCTCGAATAATGTTAAAAGTCTTTGTTCGAGACTTTTTGAATCTCTAAGACTTTTAACATTGTATTCGAGCCTTTTCAACAGTTCTCCGAGACTTTTCCAAGACTTTTAACACATGGCTCGAGACTTTGTAAATAGTCTCTAAGACTTTTAACACTGGCTCCGAGACTTTTCCGAGACTTTGTAAATAGTCTCCGAGCCTTTTACACTAGCTCCAAGACTTTGTAAATAGTCTCCGAGTCTTTTCAATTTGTTTTCGAACATTTTCAATTAGATTCAAAATTCACACAACTAGCTTAAGGTTGTGGTTTTGATGTGGTTTTTGTTGTTCGTCGTGAGTTCGTCGGTGAGTTCGCTGTGAAGTTTTCAGGCATACTTCTTGCAGCTGATGTTTTCTCTCTAAGTTTGAAAAGACACAAACTGACAAAATAAGGGTATTTTTGTCTGGTCACCTAAAATAGATGCCTTTTAAACTTGAATTAGTAAAGTGGTGATATTCATACAAGAACCGTCCCAAATAGTGACAAAAAAAATTTGAACCCCAATCCCTATAAGAGAATAAATACCGCATAGGAGAAAACATAAATCATATTAGATTTGAATAGATACAAACTATTATCTCATATTACTTAAAAAGAACTAGTTTAATATAAATATAAGTATTGTTGACGGTGAGTTTTGGTCGGTGTAAAAGTCAGCCAGTCAAGGTGACATACTAACATGTGATCTTATCAAACTGTCAACGCTACAAGTGTCAACATCGACAATAACTAAAATATGAAAAGAATATAATTAAACTAGAAAAAGGGTGTCTGGCACGGGTTTTTGGCTACTCGCGACAAGGCTTTTCGGCTACTCATGGAGTCATGGTAAGGCTTCTCGTAGAGAATTTTGAGCGTGGAAGAAATGTTCTTATGTTGAGAAGATCCAGTTTTTGTCTTATCTACCTGAGGTACTGAGCTATACATATACATACCCTCCTGATCTCTCTTCTCCTTTAAGAACATAATTGTAGGAAATTACGGTGGAAACAGGTAATTCAATACAATAATTATTAGCGGTTACCAATTATTAAACAAACAATAATGATACTTTATCTAAATTTAGTGTCTAAATGATATGGTAATAATCTAATCTATTTATTTAAATTGTATTAGATTTGTATGATTTAAATGAATGGATTAAAGTGTTGCCATATCATTTGAGCACCAGATTTGAACATCAAATTTGGATAAAATAACATTACTCTTAAACAAAATATTGAATGTGGCAACAAATTATCAAAATAATAAATGCTATAAAGTAAATACCAGGATTCAGTTGCTAATTATTATCAAAATGGGATTCAGTTGCCCATTATTATCAAAATAATAATTGTTATGAAATAAATTTCAGGATTTAGTTGCTAATTATTATCAAAGTAATAATTGCTATGAAATAAATACCAGGATTTAGTTGCTATTTATTATCAAAATAGTAATTGCTATGAACTAAATACCCGAATTTAATTTCTGGCTTTAATTCTCCAATGTGGCACTTGATGAATTTTCTTCTGGAAATTACTTATCCGCCCGGGATATTTAATGTCGAAATTTTGGATATAACAAGTATCAAACGTACTATATTTAAACAATAACTCATATATAAGATACCAATTGAAACCAAAACTTTGTCATATGTCACACATCCAAATACGGCTTATAAGATATTCATACATAATAAATTAACAAACAATTTAAAAATCCAAACAAATCATAATCATCCATCAATCATATTTTATAAGCTTAATTAGTTTATCATAACAAATACTATCAAAAGTATTTCACATGAAAACACATAGTCATATATAATTATTTGAGTATCTAATGGAATTAGGGGTGGAGCTACCTTATGCCCAGTGGGGGCTTGAGCCCCCGTTTAGCAAAAAAAAAAAAATCACTTTCTTATATATTTTAAATTTGATTTAATTCACTTTCTTATATATTTTAGATTTGATTTTTTTAATGGGTTTATAATTTAATCTCAATCTCCTAATGGTCGAAATACGAAATAAATTAACCATGTGATAATTAATTGGATCTAAATTTATCTTTAAAAAGAAACAATTACAATTAAAACACAAAACCGTAACATTTTAATAACAAGATTATCAACCAAGTTAAACATGAATTATCATTTTTTCTACATCTTTTGTTTTTCACTTTTACTATTATAAATGAGCAGCCTCACATCCTCACCATGTCAAGCTCTTTGTCACACAAAAAAATGAGACTAAAAACGTACAAACTTTGTAATTTGGATTTATTATACTTGTAGAATTTATGAATTAAATGTCTCTACTTGCATTTCTTGTCATTTTAATTTTGTAGTCTTACCTTTAATTTCACACTCTTGTATAGAATTCTAATTTTTTGAGGTAATTAGTGAATGGTGATTGTTATTACCAATTTATATAATGCTTGTGGTAAATTATAATTAATAATTATTGTTTTTTTTAAGCTATCACCCTAATTTGATCTTAGTTATGTTTACTGAGTTTATATTGATTGTTCTTTTTTATGTTATTGATTTTTTTTTTTTAGCAAAGTTTACATTTTGAGTTTAGCAATTGTGATAAGTAGTATTATGTTATACTTGTCGATAATAATCGAGTCCAAATTGAATTTAATTTATTATTATTTATCACTTGTTATTGATTTATTTAATATTATTATTTTTATTTAATATTTTTAAATTTTAGTATTTTTGAACCAAGCCCCCGTTGAATAAAATTTCTGCATCCACCACTAAATGGAATAATCCAATAACAAAGATAGGGGAAATCAAAATAATATTAACTAGTAAATAATTTGAAAGACATTTTAAACATCATGAGAAACACGTTTGAACTCAAAAGTTATGATTTAAACTAGTAGAACTTGAAAACATCTTAACAATTAATTTGACATATGATAAAGATTAACATGAGCCTAATTAGTTCAACCTGCTTGAATGAGTTTGAACATAAAGTTCAAACTTCATCAACTTCAACTCTTCAAGTAACCTAAAGACATTACTTCATTTATGGTTTTCTACTTTCTCAAGACTACAAACTCATTGTGCATGTGCATATCTTATCAAACTACAACCTTTACAACATCAATATGGTAAGATGCAATATATATATATATATTTTTGGTTCACTATTTTTCATAAACCATCATTTTTTGTATTTTATCTTTTTCTTTATCCATCAAGCCTAGGTTTTGGCTTGCAATTTTGACGTTCTAAGGTCAATATATCATTGTCTAGTCATGCCAAGAAGTTACATCTAATTAACTTTTCATGAATAGAGTTCTGCACCCATGAGCAAATTTCATATTGCATTGTGATTCTAACCAAATAGGTTCATCTTCAAAATATCATCAATGCAAAATATAAAAACGTTTAAGCAAAGCAGAACTCTTTGAAACTCTTTTTTCAGTATTTTCTGTTTTTCAGTTTTTTCTTACTAAAAAAATAAAGTACTTCGAAAAATAAAAGCATCTAATACATACATACTTACATATATATATATAGGAGTTGACATTTAATGGATTGGTTCATTTTTCAATAGAACCGATAAAAAACCAAAAAAGTTCGGTTTCTGAAAATATGAACCGATCTAATAAAATTTACAAATGTCAACCAATAAAAAACCAACCGAATTGGACCGGTTCGGTTAGGTTCGGTTTTGATCCTACTGGGCCAAATTCATTGGCTTTAATTAGTACACATATTTTCATGTTTGAATCCTTTTAGGCCTTTGTGACCAAATTAAATTATGGGCTTGAACAAATTGAAAATAATAGTTTAAAATAATATTTAGCAAAAGAAACAAAGAATATATATATATATTTTTTGTGACACACTTTCATAGTTTTATAGTTTTATGTATAAACTATATATATATATATATTTATTTATTTATAAAATTTGGATCTCGGTTCGGTTTTCCGGTTTGGGATAGTGAACCGGGAAAAAAATCGATCCAATCAATTTTCAAAAAAATGAACCGAACTGAACCGACCAACATAAGAAAACCAGAAAAAAACCGATTGGATCGGTTCAGTTCGGTTTATTAGTTTTTTGCCCACCCATACATACATACATACATACATACATACATACATACATACAGATAATAGTTCAATATCAAAGAAAATATATCTCGAACAAAAAATAGATCACAAATATAGTTCTCAATCAAGAGGAGAATATTTGAAATAACTCCTCAAAATGTAATAACAACATTTATAGACTTTTGTCTTTAATCATATACGAAAGTTTTACTATTAATAACCATATCCTATATCCTATATCCTATACTATATATAAAAGAGCGGAGTTGCTTTTTAATTATAGTATCCCCTTTTTTTTTCTTTTAATTTCTTTGACTTTTTTTTTTCAATTATATAGCTCCCCTTTTATTTTCTTTGAAAGTCATCGCTGAAAGATAAAAAAAAACTCTACAAAGAGACCAGTTCATTCCCAAAAGATAAACATGAACGAAGATAGATATAAGTTCAATAAAAGAACGGTGGTGCAGAGATAATGATAGATAGAAGATGAACGAAGATAGATATCAAGGTCATTCTCACCTCCAGACAAAAACAAAGAAAGCGCGTTTGCTCTCAAACTCAAAAGTCTCTCACTACAGGTTAGAATTCTGCTTATTATTTTTTTTTTTTTACAAATAATTTATGGGTGGTTTTTTTTTCCTTCATTTTCTGATTTTGGATTGATTAACGATTTGATTTCGAGTTTTTTCTTCTGCAATTTTTTTAAAAAAAAATTTAGATTTCAATACCAGATTTTTAATCTTCGTATATGTGTGTATTTGTTGATATGTGATGTTGGGTTTGCTTGGTTTTGTACTGTTTGTTTGTTGAAACTGATTTTGTTTGTGATCAAGAAGGAGGAAGAAATTAGAGGAAAGTTAGAGAAAATGATTATTTCTTATTTAATTAGTAATATATATTGATTTGAGTGATATTTATGTGAACCCATAATCTGTTTTGGGATAAATTTGAAGTAGTGATTGAGATTTTTTTAAAGTTTTCTTTCTGGTCTATTTGTTTTTTAGACTTAAGATTGAAATTTGCTTGTATGGTGGTGGTGCTTGTTTATGTTGTACTATTGTTGGTGAATACTGAAAATTCTAGGTGGATTTTCTATTTTGAGTTTGATTCATGGCTTGAATGCATTACTTTTTTCATTATTTTTCTAAGAACTTTTGTAATTGTTTGGTTTGAAAATAGGGATTTTTATTTGTTTTTTGTTGTTGTTATTATAGATTATGGAACGGAGAAGATGGATGATATTGTTGGTGTTTATATGTCTTTTTAGCTTCTCATGTGGTAGAGGTAATTTATTGAACTCATTAATAGTAAAGTTTATTTGTCTTTGTTTTGATTGCTTGGTTAGGTTCATGAAATGATATAGATGTTTGGTGAACTGTAAGTTTGTGTGTGTGTGTGTGTGTGTGGTTGTAATGGAAATCGTTTGTTTTTTGTAGTCATGATCGCTACTTAGTAGTTATGTTTTCAAGTAAATAGGCTCTTTGTAGAGGGGGTGCATGTAAACTGATGTTTGATGTCTTTGATATATATTATTTTCCGATGCCATTGAATATTGAATTCTTGTGAGAGTAATGTTAGGGCAAGTGGGAGGATTATGCATTTCTATGTGCTGGTGAATTTTGTTATGATGATTGTTTGTTGCCATTTATGAGCTTTCGTGGGATTTTTTTATTGCCGCAGGTCCTGTCTTTTTTCCACAAGGTTCTCTTCTGTTTCATGGAAAATCAGCTCGCAACCTGTTAAAACAATATGCTCAGAAATTCTTGTCAAGGTCAGAAGATTGTAAATAGAATAGGAACTGCTGCTCATAGGTCTGAAACTTTTGATGGCCTCTTACTTTAGAAAAGCTGCACTTTTATCTTTTAGTTTTATTTTTTTTGGAAGAGACTACACTCTTGTTAGATGTAATTACAACTCACTCTTTGTAACATTGTTTCTTGTTGGATGCAGTTGGGCAAATAAAAAACCAAACGAGAGTATGAGGCTTATAGTAACAACATTTGTTGGAATAGTTTTTAGCTTCTTGATAGGAGTATCATTTCCAACACTGTCATTAACTAAGGTACTGAACCTTTTTATTTCTATTCACCATTTCTTTAAACTTTTTAAAGAATCACACCAAAGTATGCTATCTATTACTTCTATGCAAAATAGTTTTTAGCCATATCAAGGAATATGTATACTTTTTCGTAATCTGGCAGTTAAACCTCCCATTCAGCCTTCTTCCTAACATCGATCTGTCATATATTGAGGACAAAGGATCCAGCATCTCCACACTAATAGCTTTAAATGTGTTGTCTTCTTTGAAGAGTAATAATATCAGCTCAAATCAAGCTGGAAATTCAAGTGATACATCAAAGGTATACTACCTCTACCATAGCATAAGTATGACGTATCTGGATTACCTAGTTAAACAGCTTGAATATTGGGAAGAGGAAGAAGCGAATAGAGCAAAGACCTCCCCTTTCCGTCCGCTCTTCCCGAAATGAGCAAATTGCATGTAGAGATCCGTAGGATGGCTAGATTCCAAAATGCTTGGTTGGTTTGGTCATTTGGACTAAGCTTGTGTTGTGTTTATGTTCAACAATATATTTTAGGAAACTCGATAAGCTTTTTGTTCTAAGTTACCTTTAATATTAATGTTTATAGGTGGCAGCCAGCAATAGGAAGATTGTGGCCATAAGAATGATTTTGAAATAAATAATAAATTATAATAGAAGTTTAAGCATACTTTTTTCTATAGAGTGAATTGAGTAAGATAAAAGATTAGGGTTTCATATTTAACATAGATCTGGCATCTTAGTCTCCAGACTATTGTGGATGGTTGACTACCGGTTTAAAGTAGTCCGGAATCAGATAAACAGAAAACACGTTTGAAAGTCATTTATGTGCAATTTATGTTTAAATCTGCTATATTCGGACTGTCTTTGAGATTTTGAAAATTACTTAGGTTTAAAAATTAAAATTTGTCAACTGCTGTGCTTGTCTTGCTCATAGTTAAAACCGGTTGCTACCTTTGGTCTGGGATTGAGAGACATGCTTAGATTTTTTTTTTTTTTTTTTAATATTATTCGTCTTTCTCTTCATTCATTTATGATTTCAAAGCATTTAGTACTTTTCTAACCTTTATTATTGTGCCACAGATTTGGGTCCCTACAAATCCTCGAGGTGCAGAAAGACTACAACCAAACGTTGTTGCATCTTGAGTCAAATTTTTACTTGCGCAGATTGTGGGGAAATCCAAATGAGGGGTGTATATTATTACTAGTTTCCATCCAATGCAATGTTTCATTTTCTATCTTTCTGTAATTTTCGTGATTTCTTAGTTGGGGCAAACAGAGCTATCTAGCTCTACCAGTTTACAAATACAAAAGCCTTTCCTTTGTTGATGTTCAAATGAATGACTCAAATGTGACCTCATTGTGTCTCTGTGTATCATTGTTTTGTCAGCAATCACTATGGGCAAGACCAAGGGTAGACCAAATCAAGCACATGCCTTGCATGTGCCTACAAACCTAGTTTTTATAAAATGTCTAAATACCCCCTCAAATAATTGCCTCCCCATAACTCTCTCAAAACTGTACACTCACCTTCCTCGACATGGCACACACTTCCTAGTAGACCTGGCAAGGTTCCGGTTCGAATCGTGGAACCGTAGGGGAACCGGAACCTGAACCGGAGGAGGCCGGTTTGGATTCCGGTTTCGGTTCTAAGGTTTGAGGAACCGGGCGGTTCAAACCGGAATGGAATCGGCAGTTCCGGTTTCGGTTCGAACCGCCGGTTCGCGCAATTTTTTTTTCTTTTTTTTTGGGCTACCGTTGGAGGCCCAACGGTCGGCTGACGTCAGTAGGCCGTTGGGCCTCCAACGGCTACCCCATTTTTTTTTTTTTTCTTTTCTATAAATACCACGCCCAATACCCCCCCTTCCATTTTTCCTCACACCAATTTCTTCTCAATTCTCTCTATTCTCTAATTCTAATTTCTCTCCAACACTCTCAACTCTCAAGTCTCTCAATCTCCAACTCTCCAACTCTCCAAGTTTCCAAGGTTTTTAATATTTATTTCATTTTGTAATTGTTTTATTTGAAATTTATTTTATTTGCAATTTATTTTATTTCGAATTTATTTTATCTCCAATTTATTTTATTTGCAATTTATTTTATTTCCAATATATTTTTTTCATTATTAATTTTATTTGCAATTATGTATTTGCCTGTATATTTCCAATTTATTTAATTTCCAATTAGTCAATTACTAAATTTCCAATTTCATTTTCATTTATTTGCAATTACTAGTTTACTACTTTACTACATAGTACCTACTAATACTATTATTCTTCTAAGTTCTAAGTTTACAATTCTCTCCCAAATTTATTTTTAAATGGCAAGTGGAAGTGGTGGAAGTGGAAATGGAAGGGGTCACGGCTGTGACGGTCCTAGGCGTTCGATTTTGATGAAAGGTAAGGGTACTATGATCGATAATCTCAATTGTAACAACCTCACCTATCACGATTATCTGCAACGTCGGGCCTATGCTGAAGACCTAGGCCTAAACTTTCCTACTCCCCCTCTAATAATTTCTGAACCCGATCCCAATGACACCACCCCCAATTTGACAAGTCAGTCAGTCAGTCAGAAAATATGCCTGATATTGATACACCTCCGGATTTTGATTTTGATCTACCAGAAGTGAAACTACAAGAGGAGGAAGATCTGATACAGAAGCAAAACAAATTTGATCTCTTCGTCAAACATATGAAGAAAGTTAGGAAAGAAGATATAAGCTATGTAGCGGCTTGCAATTACTGCACCAAAACATATAAGTGGAGCAAATAGGGGATATGGAAATTCATAAGCATATTGAACCAAACATCCAGAAGCAGTGACAGAACGAGGTCACAATCACAAATTCCTCCAGGTCGCTACTCCTAACCAAAAATTATTTTGTTATAATGATGAACAAAATAGAGAAGAATTAGCTATGATAGTAAGTAGTAGAACACTATCCATCAGTTTTGGTGAAAGGGTTGGTTTTGTTACTATTGTAGACGAGATTAAACCCTGCTGCATGCCGTTATCCCTAGATCCACGCTAACACACACAAACACTTGAAAAGATTATTCGAGAGAGAGAGAAAAAAAGTTAGAAAAATTTTGAAAAATATAATGGTCATGTTAAATATGTGCTGACATATGGACTGACCATTGGCAATCGCATTCATACTTGGGTGTCACTTGCTATTTTATGGATAATGCATGGACTATCCAAAAAAAGTTCTTGCATTTAGAAGTTTTTTAATGATGCACACACTGCTCAGAATATTTATAGACAGTTTAGAATTATTTTTTCAGAGTATAATATTGAAAACAAAATTTTTGCAATTGGTTTTAATAATGCTTCTGCCAATACCGCTGCTATTCCATCTTTAATTGATTTATGCAACCTTTCTTGGTGGTACATTTTTTCATCAAAGGTGTGCATGCCATGTTTTAAATATGTGTTCAAAAAGGATTAGAAACTCTTGGAGATTTTATTCTACCTATTAAAAAAGCCCTAACGTTTTTATGGAGACATTCTTCTACAATGAAAGCATGGGTAAGATATTGTAAACAAAATAGTAGACATGTCGTTAAATTTAATCGTGATGTTCCAACACGTTGAAATTCTACTTATAAATTGCTTGCTCAAAGTTATGAGTATAGGGATTTATTAGTTTCTTTTATTCAATTTCATGTTCCTGCCATTGAACTTTTTGAAGCTCATTGGGATGCTTATTACAATGTTTTCAATTTGTTAAAAGTTTTTCATAATGCTACAAATAATTTATCTAGTGTTTATTTTCCTACAACACATTTATTTGTTATTGAGAGTCTTAATGTTGCTAGTGCATTTTTTTATTGTGAATCTGACCCAACAATAGCGGAAGCCGTTAGTGTTATGAAGGAAAAATGGTTAAATTATTATAAGGAGTTTCCAAATATTTATTTGATTGCTATGGTTTTTGATCCACGTTGTAAATTACAATATTTGTCTTATTATCTAGAAGGTTATTATGGCAAAGAAGGTTTAAATATTGAATATGATGTTGATGCGTGTTGTGATAGAGTTAAGAAATTATTGTATGATTATATGATCCTATGTGCGCATTGTATGGATCCTCACGAACTTAGATGTTATACGAACACAAACTGCATCTCAGCCTCATCATCATTCTCTGGATTTTGAATTTAGGGTATAGTATGTTATAAAAAAAAAAACCAAAAAACCAAGATTTCTTCATCACGCTCCGGTTTCGTATTCCGAGCTTGAATCTTATCAAGCTTCTTCTTGTGAGTTTACAGAAGAATTTGATATTTTAAAATATTGGAAAGAAGCTACAAAGTACTATCCAATCATGGCTATGATAGCCAAAAATATTTTTTCAACACCAGTTTCTATTGTGGCGGTGGAACAAGAGTTCAGCACCGAGGGGAATATCCTAGATGAAAAACGTTCGTGCTTGACACCGAAAGCACTTCAGATACAGGTTTGTGTTGAAGATTGGACAAAGGCGGAATATAGACAACAAGAAATCGATCAGGAGCCAACATATTATTTCTTCAAAGATGACGAACCTGAAGGCTCTGGAGCAGTGGAGCTGGAATAGCAAACCTGTAATAAAAATTAGTCCACGTCATCACCAAACCTGTAATAAAAGGTAAGAGAACTACGTGGCTTTTGATTCCTCTAAACCCGCCCAAGACAATACGTAGGCAACTTAATTGTGGTAAAAATTAAGTGCAAGGCTAATAACTTTACATTTTTTTTTTTTAGTTTTTTTTTAAATTTAATTTTGTAATTTGTCATTTATTTATTTTATGTTATTTTTAAAATTTGGGTGACTCAATTTCCAAATACCCAATGAAATGTAAATTGTAATTTGTCATTTTGTTTAGTTTTATTTTAATTTAATTTTATAATTTGTCATTTGTTTATTTTATTTTATTTTCGGTCGGGTGATCTAACTTCCAACATCCAATGAACGCAATGAATTTTATTTAATTTAATTTAATTTTATTTTATTTTATTTTGTAATTTGTCATTTATATATTTTATTTTATTCAATTACAATCTACAACTTATAAGTTACAAGTTAGAACTTATAAGTCTTTTTTTTGTTTGTTATTAAAAATTATAAAAAAATTAAAAAAAAAAAAAAAAGAGGTTCAAAACCGCCGGTTCCTATGGAACCGGAACCGGAACCGGAACCGAAACCTGCGGTTTCGGAATCAAAACCGGAATCGCTATATAGCCGGTTCCGGTTCCGGTTCCGGTTCCGATTCCGGTTCCAGTTCCAGTTCCAGTTCCGGTTCCAGTTCCGGTTCCACCAAACCTTGGAACCGGAACCGGAACCGTCGGTTCCGAACCGGAACCGAAACCGAAACCGGACCGGAACCGTGCTAGGTCTACTTCCTAGAGACGGTGCAGCCTAGGCACGCACTGTTTGATGAGAGCATCGCTTGGGCACGTTCAACCCAACGAAGGCATCTACTAAGTGTGTGTAGTACTATCGATAATGGAGATTTATTTATTTTAAATTTAGTTGCCATGTGTTATTATGAAAAAGACCAAAATAACCCTAGTTTCGTCAAGTTTGAATAACCTTTGACCGGCGGAATGACTAAAGTGATGTATTTTGAAAGAATTAGGGACTAGCGTTGCTAATATGATAAAAAAACATTTAAAAAAAGATGACATTTCTTTAAAAAAAAAAATTGGGACTTTAGGGGGGTGTATTTGTTCAAGATTTTATTAGACAATTTGGGGAAGTAAAAGTTTGGTGGTATTAGATTTAGGGGTGGACGTTTTCGGGTTGGGTTGAAATTTTTTTAACCCAATCCAACCCAACGTAAATTTTAACCCAACCCAATATTTGTCGGGTCGGGTTGGGCTTTTTAAGCCCAATAGAAAAAATATATTTGAATTCAAATTTTGTTATATCAAAATTCAAATTTAAAATAATTTTTCACCCTAATATCATATCACGTAGAGTTTAAATTTCTTAAAAGCATCAAAATCAAATCACAATATATAATACAAATTGTTTAAATATTTGTTGCATAATTAAAAAATAAAAATATAACAATTTATCCAACTTGGAAAGTCTCCATCTAAGCCTCCCATCCATTTTATAATTATAATCAATTCGTTGAATATCTCGTGGTTGAATAATTTATTATTTATTTCAACCAACATAATGGTTTGAGTTTATATACAATTATTAAACTTTTTTCTACCAAATTCTTAATCAAATCCTAAAGAAAAAAAAAAACATTTTAAAGTATAATCAAAGATGTGTCAATTAATACAAAAGATGAAGACAATATAATTGCATATTTTTAATAAATATATTATATATTATGGTATACAATATTTAAAATTATGTATTTATATTTGTCATTTATAATATTATAAATGGTGCATAAGTTAAAATTTTAAATATTTTTAAAAATGAGATTTCATAATAAATATAATAATAAATAAAATTATTTAATTTATTTTTTATTATTTATATCGGGTTGTCGGGTTGGGTTGGGTTATATTTTATTAACTTATGCAACCCAACCCAATCTTAAAAGCAACCCAACACAATCTAGTTGGGTTGGGTCGGATTAGTTGGGTTGGGTTGGGTTGGGTTGGGTTGGCGGGTTGGTGCCCACCCCTAATTGGATTGAGACTTTTTAACAAGTTAGATAAGTTCGGTGGTATTCGATCAAGACTTTTAAGATTTTTAAAAAAAATCCATACTGTTCTTGTGGTATTGGATCTAGACTTTTAAGATTTTTTTTTTAAATCCATATTGCCTTATAGTATTGGATCAAGACTTTCAAGAGGCAGCAAATTGTCTGGTAGTATTAGATTGAGATCAAGATTTTTAGGATTTCATGACAAAATAGATTTTTCAGACTTTTTAATGATATGTATAAATAGTTTGAACCCAAAATTGTCTTGCCATCTCCCTCAATACTTTCCAGACTTTTCTCTCTCGCTCAAAATCATCTTCAACTTCCTCAACCTCCACACCCCCATCAGATATTCATCACAAATTTTCAGCTTCCTCAACTTCCATACCTATCATAGTTTTAAGGATTTAGCATAATCTTGGTACAACTATTGCAGGAATACAATCTCAACCCATCATGTAAAAAACTACCTATTGATGCCCCATATTTAACATGTGTCTATGTTCATGACATCAACAGTTACTGCACGGAAGGCTAATCCAAACTGACAATCTTGGTACAACTTTTAACTACCTTTTCTCATGTTTGATTTTAACACTGACTACTTCATTTTTGCTTATACCAACAAGGTTAGTTATGAAGATAAATAATGTGTAGTTGTTAATTTTCATCTGTCTGTCTTCTATGGGCGGCTTCAGTTGAAGGTTATGTGTTGGTCAATAGTATTTTAAAATTGTATTATTTCTCTTTATAGTTTATACATGTTTCTCATTTAATTTTTGTTGTTCAGTGACTGTCCTCAACAAGATTATAGAGCACTGGAACTTGGGGAGAAAATTGAATACTACAATCAACTCTTGAAAGTCCATATTTATAAAAGTCCAAAAAGTCTTGAAATAAAGTCTAAATAATTCTAATAGTCTATAAATAAAGTCCAAAGATTCTTTCAGAATCCTAAAAGTAGAGTCCATATAATCATAATAATCCTAAAAGTATAATCCTAATTATCCTAATAATCTCTTACAAATTCATAAAATCCTTACACTCCAAAATTGTTTATTAAAATCTCAATCCAATACATCTCTAATAAAATTTCTCCAAAAATAAAATAAAAGTATACTGGCTACCGGTAAACATATCTGAGTTTGCCGGTGACAAAACCCTTCTTGTCCCGCACAAACTGACACCAGTCCATCAAAAACCAAAAGAATTCAGGGCGATGGTGTACACCGAACTCCTCCGCCGCGTCCTCCTCCAAGTTCCGCGGAAATCCGTCCCTGGCCGCGCCGCTAGACTAGCCGTATCAGTCTACCAACCTCACCAATCACACTATTCAACCAAAACCCTAACCAACGTCAATGATAATAACGATAACAACAAGAGAGGCAAATGGCTCACTTTACCTCCGTTCACTTCCACCATCAGCGGCGCGGCTTTGGGAAAACAGCTGGCCGGCGTCTCAAGCAGCGCAACTGCGGAAATGACGGCGGTTAAGTGGGTTCTTCGATGCTGCCCCGAGTTGCCTAGAAGTTTAATACAAAAGCTCTTTCGTCTGAGACAGGTTATCGTTTCTCTTCAAAGTTTGTTATTTCTTGTGATTATTTGCGTGTGAGTTTTTTTTTGTTTTTTTTTGTTTTTTTTTAATTTTATTATAAAAACGTAATGAAATGTTGTAACTTTTGAAATTGTCTGGAAATTAATATGTACTCTTTAGTGGAGATTAATTTACAGGGTCATTAAAAATGTTTTAATGTGAAGTGAGTCTCTCATAAAACTTTATGTTTTCAGGTCAGGAGAGAATTCTCTGTTATGGAAAGTTCTGATAATGGTGGTCAAGTACAAGAAGCTAAACTGAAAAGGGTATTTGAACTTTGAAGATGATGTTACATTGCTATTCTATTAAATTTATCTTATAATTATTAATTATACGTTCGATTTTGAATGATAATGAAGTAACTTATAGTGATATCGATATATTGAACTTAGGAGATCAACTGTTTCTGATCATTTAAAATTACTGGAAGGTGGCAGCTAAGGACTCATTGAACTCGGGAGATCAAATATTTCTTCCGAATACTGTTCTGGAGTTGCTTCCCAAGAAACAAGATTGCCCTTGCACCGAAGAAGAAATGAATTTTATTCAAAGCTTGGAGTTTTATAAGGTTCTTAACTTCAGCTGTTCTATGGTTGGAATGTATGTTATTTTATATCACAATTCACACCAATAACATTACACAGTATGGGTTTTTCAAATTAGGATCCAGCTATTATTGCTATCAACAAACCTCCTGGGATGGCTGTACAGGTAAGCTACCAGATGTTTGTCACTATTTTTTTGCAGAACTTAAGTATTCTTGGTCAGTTCTTAAGAAAATTTGCTTGATGTTTATGTTTAAACAGGGTGGCATTGGCATTAAAAGAAGTTTAGATGAGTTGGCAGCTGCTTGTTTAACTTATGATTACTCAGAATCACCACGACTGGTGAGTTTCCCGATGACATAAGTATAAACAATTGCACGTATTTTTGATATTCATACTGCAAGCTTAATGCATATCTAAGGTAGACATCTTCTAGAATATGGTGTTCAGGTCATGTCTTTTTTCGTCTTATTTGTCTATCTCCCCCACTTTATCTGTTTTTGTTTGCAGGACTGTATTTTCTTTTCAATTTAGCACTTTTCTTAATATATACTTCCTCTAAAGCTTAGCCGCACTTTCAATGAAATGTCACATTAGAGTTGCTAATAAGGGAACAAGTATGCACTGATTCCTGAGCCATCATCACCCTAGTTAATGAGTTGTGATCTCCCTCTTATAAAGCAGGAAAAGAAGAAAATAATAGAGAAATATGCACATATGCAATAATAATATACTAGTTGATCTGTGAGATCTTGGTATAGCTATTAGTATGACATTATTAATGAAATACTATCTACTCTGAGTAATTGTTGGTGATACAAGTAAATAAGGTTCCAAAACACTGGTTTCACGGTTGGTTTTCGACCTGAATCCTGAGTTCTTTGTTAAGAAGCACATAGAAGCATTTTAATCCTTTTATATTTCGTAGAAGTTGCTTATCACCCTTCCGTTTGAACACTTGTGTTTTTGATAAATGCCTTTCAAAATTTTTGATTGCACCACAGCAATTTTGAAGATTGTCATTTTTCACCCTGTGCTGCTTGTTCTATAATTTTCTTGTTTGTTGACCTTTCTGGTTGTTACGAGTTCGTGCTGAATTATAGAAGTGATTGGATGATATATTTTTTTATCCCCTTAACAGTATCTTGCATGTTCACATTTTTTGTCGGTGGTTATTAGGTGCATCGACTTGACAGAGATAGTAGTGGTATCTTGGTGATGGGGAGAACACAATTGAGTGCGACAGTCCTGCATTCTATCTTCCGTGAGAAAACTTTTGGTGCATCAAAAGACGTAAATATCTCTTCTCATCTGTACATATCTATGAAAAATGGATTGTTCAGTTTTTGTAATTACAGTTGAACTTGTTATGTTAAAGGGCCTTGACAATGAAAAACGAATCCTACAAAGACGGTATTGGGCCCTTGTCATTGGGTCTCCAAGGCGCCCAAAGGGATTGATTTCTGCACCATTGGGAAAGGTTTGTACATCCTTGATTCTTGCTCAATTTACATTTCATTGTTATTGACTGGGCAATGCACTTGGGAGCAATGAAGAACGGCTACTAGGCATTTGCCTAGAGTTATGTTGTTTGGCGTGCTACACAAGTTCTTATATTTGTGCTTGGACATGTGACGTAATCAAAGTTATTTGATGTATCTAATAGACTAATATAGTAACTGTCTCCCTAACTACCAAAAGAAATTGTGCACGTTAACAGTCCATGTGAAAGAAAATTTTAAGTGCTTAATACAAGTAGTTTGCACCTCTGCAAAATAACTTCAGCTGTTTCATACAATAGAAATAGAAGTCTAATGATTCATTGAGGTAATTGTTTTCACTCATTTCTCAGTGACTACAATGTGCAGATCAGTAACATATAAATATATAATATGGCGATTGAATTATTTTGATGTGTTGGCACTTGTAAGATTATGTTTTGCAACTAGAAGTTTTAGTCATGGCATAGGAAATATACATGATGTGCCTTGCTTCAGGAGTCACTTGTAGGTCCCCAGCATTAGCTAGATATATTGATGCTGGTAAGTAGTAAACCATGCTTATTCTAGAAAGAATCTTATTATTAGTGCTGTTTTTTTTCTCTTTATAAAGAGGGGAATAAAAAACTTCACCTACGATATGGTGAACACTTTCTTTCTTGCAAATTAATCTTACAAATTTTACTCTATTCCCATCGCACTATCTATCAGCTCTAATTTTATTGAAACTTCATGCCATATTGCTTTCAGGTGGTTGTTGACAATGGGAAGTCTGACCGAATCACAATTGTTGACAACGCTCAAAATATGTTATCTCTGCATGCAATAACAGAGTACCGAGTAATTGGGTCATCCTCTCATGGTGAGCAGACGATGTTATTACAACATTTACTTCTGTTATAAAGATCTCCCCCCTCCTGTCCGTTGGCTGGCATGTGTGTCTTTATGGCTCTTTTGGTGCTGAAGAAGAGCATTCTAATTCATATGCATATTAGAGTAATATAGCTCAGCTTTCCATTAAGAAGAGTGTTCTAATTTATATTTTATATACTATTGGACTAATGTGGCTAATCTTCCATACAGGAGCAAATACAATATTAGAGGATTTTTCCAGTAATTTTGATCGTTAAGTGTCTATTCCACTAATATATGTACATCAGCCCTCAAATTTCTTTAATGGAAATAGTATAATGGACTATTTCAACTGTCGTAATTGGTTCTAGTGGAGATTGTTAATAAATGTAACTTTTTTCATTAAGTTCTTATGCTCGTGGTGATATTGCAGGTTACACATGGTTAGAGTTGTCCCCTCTCACTGGTAGAAAGCACCAGGTATATGTCAGAACCCATTGCTGTCCTGATATCTGAATGCATCTTTGTCTCTTTCTTGGTTCCTTTTGCTCTGAAAATGATATTAACAAAGTTTGTATACCACAGCTCCGTGTACACTGTGCTGAGGTTTTGGGAACTCCTATAGTTGGAGACTACAAATATGGGTGGCAAGCTCATAAGAGGTGGAAAGAACAGCACTCGTCTGATCTTAGTAAGAGCTCAAATGAGAAGCTTTTCAAGGAAAAATCTATTCCCTTTGGCCTTGATTTGGAAAATGGAAGTATATCTGAAAAGCAACCTCGCCTTCATCTTCACTGTAAGGAAATGGTTTTGCCCGATGTCTCTAAGGCCTTGCAAAATGTGCACTTATCTTCAGACTGTGATCTTTCAAAACTGGAAAGCCTTAAGTTGGTTGCACCTTTGCCTTTGCACATGCAAAGAAGTTGGGACATTTTGAATTCTTGAGCTACAAATTGTGCAAACTTTTGGGTTTGCTTTCTATTGTTTTTTTGGATTATTGAACGGAAACAGAAAAAAAAAATGGAGAAAGATAAGAGAAAAAGTTTACATTCTAAGTCTTCTGATTTTATGGAAGACAAGGTTTATTATCGTGGGTCTAGTTTCAAGGCTTCCCTAATAGTGTTAAGCATAGGTTAGAAAACATAGGAGGAAGCGTTATAATCTCACACCATCCCTAGGGAGATCACTAATTTGATTTCAATTCGAAATATTTAGGCCTTTTTTTTTTTTTTTCCTTTTGCTTTTTAAATAACAAAAATATGATTTGATTGCCCAAATTGGGGATGACAAAATTTAGGTTTTCTTAGTCAATCAATAGACACCTTCATGAACATATTAAATATCAATAGCGATGACATGAGCAAAATAGATTGATAGAAGTACGCACTGAGCTTTCTAATGTGATTAAATATTCTTGCTTTCAATACTACTTGTGATTGAATGTAATGGCTTGCTTGTCTAGTTAGATAAATCTATAACTTGTTTGACCATTTTCTGCTTATGTCCAAATTCTTGTTGTACATCAATCATTATGTATATAGTATATACTGACCATTTAGTATACAATTGCCGGCCTTGCTTCAAACTGAGGGATATATATGTGCGGCTGCCACAGTCAGGTATTTCTTTACATTTATTGTAATAAAATTGCAACTAAATTATATTATGATCCTATGAATGACATGCTTTGCTCTAGCGAAGAATTGACATCATTTTACATATACCTAATAATGATCTCATACGTGATTTGGAAGACTTAGTCAACAAATACTTTACATTTATCTTTAGACCTGCTTAATATATTAATTCATAAATTATATTATATTCATAGAATAAAATCATTATCATTGTTATCATCACTATCGTGGAAAACAGGAAATTATAGTAATCTGTAATGCCAGAGTTGCTTACTACATCTTCTCTTTTACCGCTTCAGTTTTGGATTGTTTATGAAACTGTTTGGTTGTTTACTTGTTTTATATGCATTTTATTGAACTTAAATATGACAGCATATGTATAGAATTTTGAATTTACTTCACAAATGGATGGTGGAGTTTATAGCCACTAAGGATATCAATGATTGTTTAAGCTTAGAAACAAAGTTGACATGTTTGTATTGACACATTAGTTTGCAGTAGTTAGGTGGTTGGTTGGTGAGCAGTGACCAAGGAAAGAAACTGTCATTGACATCTATTCACGATTTGAAATACCACTTAAATTAATGGAGTCATGGACCCCATCTCGTTCTTATCTTTTGGAAATTCTTAGTGGGAAGCATGAAAAAATGATTATCATCAAGGAAAGATAGTGCTTGAAGAGTTGCTGGTGTTGGTGTTTTAGATCTTGCAGACTTGTTGCAGGAGATAGACAGAATAATGTGAGGAAGTGATCAATATCGTGTGCTTTTGCTCTTGTTTATTTGGGATTTTAAAAAAAACATAGATACAATAGAATCTCTGAATTATAATACATTTGATAGGTATTATTGTGTTAATGTCAATTTTTTTTTTCTCCTTAAATTATATTTTTATCATAATAATTCTCATAGGTCATGTGGGTGTGGATTCTAATTCTAGCACCAACCACACTACTAATACCATATTACTAATACTTTTTTTTTTTTTCCTATAGTAAGCATTTTCTGTGGTTTGGTAATAATGTATTTGGTGAGATTCTGAATTCACACACAGTAAAAATTAAAAATTCCAAATCAAGAGTCAAGAGAGTGAGAATTTGAATCCCTTCTGGGCAAAACTTTCAAAGATGTGGTGGGTGAGTTGAAGAAAGATTAGCAAAACTATTGGAGATAGTAGTACATCGCTTTCTTTGACTCTAAAATTTCACCCAAAAAATAAAAAAAGCTTTGTTGGTTAGTTGATGGCTTGATGCTCTTTTTTATTTTTAGGACTAATTGCACAAACGTCCCCTGAGTTTAGGCATAATTGCATGTATATGAAATTTTTACCCATAATTGCACAAACATCCCCTGTAATTAGTTGACTTCGTTAAATCTAACCATTGTCCATAATTTTAACCAAAAAATGACTAAAGTGCCCTTAGTTACCTATTTTATTATTAATTATATACTTTATTTTTTTTTGATTGTGTGATGTTTTATAGAAGCTAGTCAAAAATTGTTGTCTACAATATGTAATTGTAAAAATTATATACAGTAGCCTAATAAGTTGGATATTATTTTTTTTATTTTCGCTTGTTAAGTAGACAGTTGTCAATATGATTGTGTGATGTTTTATAGAAGCTAGTCAACTACAATATGTAATTGTTTACAGTAGAATAAGTTGGATATTAGAGCATAAAATAACTTATCCAACTCAAATTGGATGATTGAAGAGTGTAGAGAAAGGTTTCATAGAATTGTGGGTTGATTTTTCTGGTGTCAAGGTGGTGGACCTCCATAAGAGTCTCAAATGGTTAAGTTGGTAGGGACTAGGGAACCTTGCCGGTCAATACTGGTAGTAATATCAAAAAATCTCCGAATCCGAATAGTGAAACTGAGTTCGAAACTTGAGTACCCGTCGAATCTTGGGGACAACGTTTTCTAAACAAAGCAAAGATGAGATTAGGAATGGGATTAGGATACTACTCTAAATTCTTCGACACCAATCCATTGACATCTCGGGATGGGATTGTCGGATTGGGATCCCTACCCTAAACTCTCCGAGCCCATCCCCATCCCATTGGCATATGGGGATGGGACTGTCAATGGTTAGAACGACTTTTCTAATCACTTTTTACAGCAAGTAAAGTAACATAAATGATTAAATTAGAGGAAATTGAAATTATAATATTTGGGCAGCGATGATAAAATATCCACATCATTGGGAAAGCTTTTCTGCAACGTGTGATCGAGCAATCAATAATCAGATTTCGAGTTCATACCAAAATTCTTATATCTCATGCTTCTAAGAGTATCTCTAAAAGACTTTTTAAATGAGATATTTGTTAAAGTTAAACAAGTCGAAATTTTTCAAATAAGTTTTTGCTTCTTTCTCTTCAATATTGAAGAGTAACTTCTCATTCTTCAATTATTATTATATTATTTTTTATACCACATTATCATTAAGATTTGATATCTATATCCATTTTTATCTTTTTAATTAAATTCAATTAATATATAATAAGTTTTAATTTATAAATTTTATCATCATAAAAATTATACCATTAGAAAAGTCTCTTATCTAGATCTTTAAAATGAGACTAATATTGAATATTTAATAATAACAAATTATTATTTCTAATTTGAAAACAATGGAGGGTAATTATATTTGTTGAGGGAAGGAATTCGAGTGCTTTCATTAAAATAATATAAATCTATTTCTAATTGAAGAATTTTTTAGAAGAGCTCATCTTTTTTCACTCCTCCAATTACCATATAGGTAAGCAAATAGATATTTAAAGAGTGAAAATAGAAGAGTATTTTGAAGATGCTTTAATCTACTACCTTTGTGTAATTCTTGCTATTAATCACTTTATTATTTACAATATACAATTTTTTTTTTTTTTTTTTTATCATTTGGACAATTTCAAAGTACTTCCAAAAATTATCAATTTGATTCCCTCTTAGTTATTTCATTTAGTATAAAATTGTTATACAATATTGATCTAGAAAGCCTGTCTATTGTCTTCTAATTATTAAATAATGAAATCGTGGTAGTTGAGGATTCATATTTTATATATTTAAGATTTTAAAGAGATTTTTTTCATGATTCGACGATAGTACTTCTGCAATTTACAAAACTTACAAGTTTAAAGGATTATTTTGATACGGACATAGACTTTTCTATAGTAAATGAAATATAAAGACTAAAATTCAAATTATTGAACAAAGTTAATAATTTTTAGGGAGTTACAAAAAACCCTTAAGGTTTTGATTTTGTTCATAAACAACCTTCTAATTTCAAATTTAGGTAAAATTGCTTTAAAAAATTTATTGTTTCAAAATTTAATTAAAAAAAACCCACTGATTGTTTACCCAAAATCCCGTTATATGGGAATTTTCATCAAAATTTGAAATTAGAAGGTTGTTTTGAAAAAAAAAATGATTAGATACTAATTTTTAAAAGGGAAAGTTGCACAAACATGTATGGACATTTGATATAATGCAATTTTTGCATGAAATTGCCACATACATCCCCTATGATTAGTGGTAGCCGTTAACACTTAAAAAAAAGAGAATGGTTAAATAGTAAATTTTGTTTGATTGTATGGACAATAAATTCTTTATTTTTAATTTTTTATAGACCATTTAATTTAAATTCAATAATTAATTGACCTATACGGTAACTAAATCTATATATCTGATTTGTACAGTAGCTAAATCCAGAGTCCAGACCGGCTAGGAAAGTTGTATAGACAGCAAGTCACTAAATGAAAGCTGACATATGCATGACGCCTCACCAAATCATTTAGACATCTTACACGATCCACACCGTCCACGACCCACCAATGCTTTAGATCAAATCCGTTGATCAAATGAACCTCCACCATAACTGGACCCACCACCTGTCTATGAATCTGACGTGGTCCAATAATGTAATGAAGCGTAAAATGAAGACCGAAGAGTAAAAAAATCCCCACCAACCGCATCTTTACAAAGCTTCGCTTTCAATTCTATATATAACATAAAACAATAACACTTTACTTCCTATTCCTTTTATCTTCTCTCTCACTGTCTTCACACAAAAAAACCAGACATTCATTGACGTTGTTGCAGATAGAGATAATGGGTAGCGATGAAACTGAGAGAAGCGTGGTTGGTTGGGCAGCTAGAGACTCATCTGGTGTTCTGTCACCTTACACTTACACTCTCAGGTATTTTTTCAATTTTCAATTTTTTTTTTTTCATTTGTATAGATCTTCATTTAATTGATTGTCAATGAATCTTTTTTTTTTTTTTTTTTCATGATTGTAGAAACACAGGACCAGAAGATGTTTTCATAAAGGTTCTCTGCTGTGGGATTTGTCATACCGATCTCCATCAAATCAAGAATGAACTTGGACAGTCTAATTATCCAATGGTTCCCGGGTATTTTCCGTACAATTAATCCCTCTGCAAAAAAAATTTGCTTGTTAATGGTGACTTCATAGTTTATGTTTACCGATACATACATGTATATATATATTTATATATGCAGACATGAAGTGGTGGGAGAGGTGGTGGAAGTGGGTTCAGATGTGACCAACTACAGAGCAGGAGACATCGTCGGCGTCGGAGTCCTCGTCGGTTGCTGCCGAAGCTGCCGTCCATGCCAAAGAGACATCGAGCAGTACTGTAACAAGAAAATCTGGTCTTACAACGATACCTACACCGATGGCAAGCCCACACATGGCGGCTTCGCTGAGAACATGGTCGTTGATCAAAAGTAACTATCAAATTTCCATACTATTGTTGAGCCATTTTCTATTGGTTTAAGCTTTTAGGTTTGATGATTATATAAATCTTGGATTCGAGTCCCCTCACGTGCATCTCAATTTGGGCCCTTTCCTGCTTAGTTACTAACAATTACAATACCAATGAATTGAATTTGCAATAGGTTTTTGGTGAAAATTCCTGAAGGCATGTCAGCGGAACAGGCGGCGCCGCTGTTGTGCGCCGGCGTGACAGTGTACAGTCCACTGAGTCACTTTGGATTGAAACAGAGTGGACTCAGAGGAGGAATACTTGGGCTCGGAGGAGTAGGACACATGGGTGTGAAGATAGCCAAGGCAATGGGACACCATGTGACTGTCATTAGCTCTTCTGATAAGAAGAGAGTGGAGGCTTTGGAGCATATCGGTGCTGATGAGTACCTGGTCAGCTCGGACGCAACTCGTATGCAAGAAGCCGCTGACTCACTCGATTATATCATCGATACAGTCCCTGTAGCTCACCCACTTGAACCATATCTCTCTTTGTTGAAGCTTGATGGGAAATTGATCATGATGGGTGTTATCAGCACTCCTCTCCAGTTTGTCACTCCTATGCTTATGCTTGGTCAGCCTCCATCTCTCTGTTTTTTTGCTCTGTTTTTATCGAATTTCATGGTTTTCTGATTCTGATGATTGCAATCTGCAACACTTATTGTTTGTGTAGGGAGGAAGATAATAACAGGGAGCTTCATAGGAAGCATGAAGGAGACAAATGAAATGCTTGAATTCTGCAAAGAAAAGGGATTGACGTCCATGATTGAAGTGGTGAAGATGGATTACGTCAACACTGCATTCGAGAGGCTCGAAAAGAACGATGTTAGATACAGGTTCGTCGTCGATGTCGCCGGAAGCAAGCTTGATCAATAGAGAAATCGATTTCAATCTCATTCAGGGATCAACTTTACTAAACAAAACATACTACAATGCATCATCATACATGGATTGGTGACTTTTGTCTTTTTGAGTGCCGTGTTTTTTTTTCCTTACTTTGCATTTTGTTCTTCTTTGTTTTGGTGCATTGTCGCTGCTTTCAACTTCTCTTGTCTCTAAAAATGGGTAATAAAAAAACAAGCTGTGGTGGTGTTTCTCTATGAAATCTCTTCTTTTTAGAAATTTATTCAATGTGTTTGTGGGGAAGTGTCCACTCAATTTGGCGGGGGTGGTAGCGAAAGCTTACCAACTTTTGTTAGAAAAGAAGGTATATGTCATTTTAGAAATTCCCAATCCTTTGACTTTTCACGTTTGGTTCTGCCACTGAAAATGTAACCGGTGTCAAGGATTGCACCAACCAGCAGACTAGACAATTAAGTTGTCTTTGTCTTCCATGTAGATGTAGGGGGTGTATTCATTAGGATTCTTGAAGACATTTAAAGACATTATAAATCCTGGTGTATTCAGTTTGGACATTTAGTTTAAAAGAGTCCATATGAATCCAGCGGTATTCAATTCCGTCAGGATTTATATGGATTCCGTCCAAGGTTTAAAATCGAATCCTTTCAAATCTGGAGGGTAATTACGTAAATTGATTATAAATTTTAAAAGAGTTCATGATAAATTCCTGGTATTGACCCACCCCACACCATTAGGATTTTTCTTCTTCTTCTCCTCTCATATGGACTTTTACCGCCCAAACAATCTTTCAAATCCAGGTGTATTGAATTAGGACTTAAATGTCTACAATGAAGGATCAATGGGTGTATGTCAATGGTGGTGTGAAGACGATGTCTTGGTGTAGATGGTTTGATGTTGTGAGTGTTGTGCCGTGAAGAAGATGGTTGAGATGGGGTTTGTATTTGGTTAATTGTTTGTTTCAAAGAAGAGAAATCGATTGGTATTTAGTCGGTGGTGTAAGAGCATCTCCAATAGACTCCCTTAATGACATCCCTTAGCTTAATGTATAACATGTGTATTTTTGCTCCCAACTCCCTAAAGATTTTGGTGGATTTTGCTTTCCCCTCTTAAAGTGGGCTCTCAAAACAGATTTATTACGACAACACTAACATGTAAAAATTAAAAAAAAAAAGGACCGATGCATATGAGAATAATCCCTTAAGCTTCCATCCATTCACAGCATTTAAGGGAGTCTCTACAGTAGACTGTTGGAGATGCTCTAAAAAGGGAAAAAAAATAAAGGTGGATCTGTGGTGTTGGGTGAAAGATCTGGTCACGATGAGGACGAGAAGTATGGTGATATGGATAATGGTCATGCGATTGATATGGTCTGTGTGAGTAGATGTGTGAAGAAGATGAAGATGGAGGTGGGGATTTTGTCGATTTAGGGATTTTAGAAAACAATTGGGAAAATTAGGGATTTTTTTCTAGGGATTCGAAGAAGAAGAAGATTTGGGGAAAATTGGGGATTTTTTTTCCAAGGATTTTTGGTTTGTCGAAGAGGAAGAAGAAGATTTTGGGGGATTTTTGATTTTTTTCTAGGGATTTTTGGTTTGAAGAAGAAGATAATTTGAGGATTTTATTTTGTCTTATCTAACGATTCTGAGAAGCTTGATAGATAATTTGAGGATTTTTTTCATCTGCACTTCATGCAAAGCAGTGCCTTTACGCAGATTTTGTTAAGTTATGCCAATCGTTGTGGGTGAAATTTAATCGCTTTTTTGTGTGATTTGCAATCAGCAATGTGATTTGAACCTCTGGAGACTGGATGGTGGTGGGTTATGGTTTTGGATATACGCAAATGATAGATGATGGTGGTGGGTTTGGAATTTCTGGTTGGGTTTAGTGTCTGGAAATGAAGTTGGTAGCAGGGGCAGCAGGGTCATTTGACCAACTGTCAGAAGGTTTTTTTTCAGGGGCAGTAATTACCCTCTGACTCTGTCATTTAGCACTTTTTTACGGATTGACTAAGTCAGAAGGACTTAACAGAAATATGAAAACCTTAGGGGGACCAATTTTGGATTCAATAGGTCAAACTAAAGGGACTAAAATTGGATTTGCATTCAGCAAAACCTCGGGTAAAATAATTTATATTACCCCCGTACCATCGAATTGATGACACACTATCAAAATGACTGGATGAAAGTATCAAATTCATTGCTCATTCCATTACAAACACCAACTCCACCTCAAATCAAATAAGTGTTTTGATTAAGGGGATTTTAATTAGCTATAATTTTTTTTCAGCTTACTCTTATTGATAAGTAAAATGAGATAACAAATTCCATGAAAATCCTTGGATGTTGCTTTTTTTTTTTTTTTTTTTGAAACAAAATCCACAAAAATGTCTGAATATTCAATAAACAAATAATATAATTTTGAAACAAATTGATTTTATAAAATTTAGTTTTATGAGATAGATGTCTAAACAAATAATGAAAGTCCATGAAGTGTATTTATAAAAATTTTTATAATGTCTGTAGAAATCCGTGAAAAGAAAAACTTGTAACTTAAAAAATGGTCTTAAAATGTCACTTTAAATTGGATGGAATTTCATGAATCCATTGGGGCAATCCTAATTGGAACAACCCCCCGTAGTTTCATATTTTGAAAACACTAGACGGGATAAAATAATTTATTCTAAATCAATCTTAACTGATTGCGATATACGTTTCTATCTAAATAATATATTAATTTATTATTCAATCAATCACTGAATCCATTTATAAATTTTTATGGAAACCTAGATAAAAATGGTATCAAGATATAAAGACAACAATTTTATGCGTTCCTTTAATTAAATTTAATCTTGAGGACATTTAAAACATAAAATTCTAGATTCAATTTGGACATTTAACACCCCTTAAAAATTGTATGTACACCCCTTTCCAGTGGTATTCAATAGGATTTATATGGACTTTTAAAAATTTTCCAAATCCAGGTTATTGAATTGGGACTTTAAAACTTAATGTCAAAGAATCCTGTATTTAATTAGGACTGGATTTTAAAGGATTTTGTAAGTCATGGATTTTGATGGACTTTGGTGGACTTGGTGGACTTGATGGTGAAAGATATAAATATCAAATGTCATAACATGTCCAGCCTTTAAAGATTTTGGTGGATTTTTTTTTCTCTTCAAATCAAAAACGAAAAGCACTAATATGTAAAAATATAAAAAAACCGATGCATGTGAGAATAATAAATTTCCATCCCCAGTATGTTAAGGGTGTGAGATTAAAAAGAAAAAAAAAAAAAAAACTGCACATAATTACATGTGAGTGTTGACAGTCACATAATTATATACAGTTGAAATACAAAACTCACTACGGAAATTGCACAAAACAAATGTAGAGCCTTCATAAACATGCTCACTCTTTATTAGCTTTTTTTTTTTTTTTTTTTTTTTTTTTTTTTTGAAAAACAGCATTTTATTTTAAAGAAAATTTCATCACACTTCATGCAACCTTTAGGCAGATAAGCCTTAGCCAATTTTGGGTTTAATTCAATCGCTTTGTTTGCATCAGCAACAACCTCCATATATATACCAAACTATAGATTGACCCCTTGTATCAAATCTGCTCATTCTAACTCTCTCATTTTCTTCTTGATTTTTATACACAAAAACACTTAGCGATCAGAGGTTAGCTTTTTGATAAGTCAGAGATCCACAAAAAAAGCCTCAGCCAATTTTGGATTCAATCAATCACTTGTATTCTCATCAGCAACTCAAAATTATATTATGCAAATTAGATTAAAAGGCTGGTGTTGATCAAATTTTACTCATTCCAAAAAGGTTTTTTTTTTTTATAATTAGCTATAATTAGCTTACTATTGATATATAAGTTAGAGATAACAAATCCATGAAAATCCTTGGATGTCTAAACAAATCCATAAAAGTCTGAGAGGGATGTCTAAACAAATCAATGAAAGTCCATATGGATTTATAAAAGTCTGTAGAAGTCCATGAAAATCTGTCACTTAAAATGTTTTAATGTCTTTAAGATATCCTACGATTTTAATTGAATACACCCCCCTAAATATCGTCACACACGTTAACATGTGAATCCAAAAAATAAAATAAAATAAAAATAAAAACTTTAGGATTTGAGGTTTTCTAAGTGGACTATTGTGGTAGCCAAAAATGGCTCATAGGCCCAACCTATCAAAATACAGGCCTTTTCCATGATGGATCTTCTCCAGGCCCACTATATCGGGTCGACCCAAGTCCAGCATCATCTTTCACTTGTTTGTTCAAAGACCAAGTCAGTCTTCAGGAGCAAAGTGGCTAACGTGAGAGATTTTCTCCTATAATCTCGCCCACAACAAACTCATGATGGAGTGAACGTTGGGGAAGGTTGATCCCCTATAAATACCAGAGTTCTTCCACAGTAAAGCTCTCTGAAAAACTTCTACCCAAAGCTTACAAAAGCGTCTTGAAACTCTGCTCCTTTAATATTCCAGTCATCGGAATTTGGCCGGATTCAACATCACGATCATCACTAAATATCGCTCAGCCCAAGCGCACCTAAGGCTGAACAATTTAAACCCATCTCCTTCGTTTTATTTGCATTATTTTTGTTCTAATAGTATTTGCAGGTTCAACAAGGCATCCAACCTTGGTCGACAGACATATATTTGCAGGTTCAAACGAGTAGACAACATCACTCAACTAACGGTTCAACTGAGTTGCCTTGGGCCCGATATAACCCGATCCAATTGACGTACCACATAGTTCGACCACCTACAGTTTGGCGCCCACCGTGGGGCCCATTGCAACTATTTTGAACTCAAATCAAATCACTTCAACTACCAATCAATATGTCTGGAAGTGGATCTGTCCCAACCATCGAAGAACAGATTGCTGCGTTGACTGCTCAGATGACAGCGAACGTCAAGAAATTGCAAGAACTCGAAGCAGAGAATGCAGCGATCCGAGCGACGAATGAAGAACTGAGGGCCTTGGTCGATGGAGTAGCACCTGACTCAGCGACGTCGGAGCGTCCAGTCTTAGTTCCAAACGGCGAACAGGTTGTTGATCGAACAGCTCCAAGAGCACCAGGCAATCCTATCGTACCAGACATGAATCCAGGCGACTAGCAGAGTCAGCCGATGCCTCAGACAAATCGAGTCGAGATCGACCTCAACAATATGCCAGCCCGGAATGAAATGTTGAACGAACAAGATCCAGCAATG
The DNA here is from genome assembly GCA_008009225.1 of Acer yangbiense. Classification (NCBI taxonomy): domain Eukaryota; kingdom Viridiplantae; phylum Streptophyta; class Magnoliopsida; order Sapindales; family Sapindaceae; genus Acer; species Acer yangbiense. The sequence continues at coordinate 43,673,022 of CM017764.1, forward strand.
GATCAACAGCCAGACAACGTCCACAAGACGACTGCGTCGCTTCAGTCAACACCCGGATTGGTAAAACCCGGGTCTAATTTGCCTTTATCTGCTAATTTGGAATTTTCTCGCAGGTTTGTAGAAATAGAAGCTCTTATTCAAAGAATTCCTGGAGTCCTAGCTCCAATCAAGAAAAGTACAGCCAACAGTTTCGCCGACTCACCATTTGTCGACGCGATAGCTCTTACCGAAATGCCTAGAAAATTCAACTTCCCAAACATGAAGCAGTACGAAGGGATGACAGATCCACATGACCACATAGCACAGTACAAACAGAGAATGTTCACTCCTGCAATCCCATATGACCTGAGAGAAGCGTGCATGTGCAAAGCCTTCGGGTCTAGCCTCAGTGGCCCCGCTTTACAATGGTATACTAATTTGCCTAACAATTCAATTGATTCTTTTGCGCAGCTAACGGATACGTTCGTGGAGCAATTTGCAAGCAGCTGCAAGCTAGAATAACAGTCGGATGACCTCTATACGATAACGCAAAGACCTGGCGAAAATGTGAGAACTTATGTCGGACGCTTCAATAGAGAGAAAGTGCAGATCCCACATTACAATCAAGCGACCGCCATCTACGCCTTTAGGAAAGGCCTCAGGTTTGATTCCGACTTATATAAAGAACTCACTAAATATCCATGCAGGACAATGGAAGACATACTGGCAAAAGCGTGGGCCCAAATTAAATGGGAAGAAGATGAAACTAATTTCATTGGAAAAACCAATAACAGTTATTATGGAAGTCGACGAAACGATCGAGTAAACAGGAAGTCTAACGATAGAAGGTCAGAACCTTATCCAACGAGCGATAGAAGGAGTACTCAATCGCGACACGAGGGTTCCAACGAGAGACATTCCTATGGGCGTGGCAATTCAAGGTCGAGTCGACCAAAGGTAGAAGCACCAGAGTATAACCTTAGCATCGAACCAGTCGACCTCATGGCAGTAATGAAGGAAATGGGAAAAATAGTCAAGTGGCCACGAAAGATGAATGCACTGCCTGAACATCGAAACTCGAAGCTTTGATGCAAGTTTCATGGAGATCATGGCTATCGCATGGAAGATTGCATCACCCTCAAATTTGAAGTCGTAGAGCTCTTAAAACAGGGACACATACTGGAATTCCTAACTGACAAGGGGAAACAAACTTTCGCAAGACACGACGACTAGAGGCAAACCAGCGCTATCGACAATCCTCTAGAACCACCCAGACAAGACAAAGTGATCAACTACATTGCAGGTGGATCTGAAGTCAGTGGCGTTAGCTACTCTACAGCTAAGAGGCACACACGACAAGTGTCGAATGCAGAAATCCAACCAAACCGGGAGCATCCATCTAAAGTCGACGAGACTGTCACCTTCAAGTCCACAGACAAATCAGATTTGTTTTCTCATCACCATGATGCTTTAGTTATTTCTTTACATATTGCTAATTATTTAACTAAACGCATTTTAATCGACAATGGTAGTTCTTGTAACATTTTGTTTAACAGTGCTCTGAGAGAAATGCAGGTCAACGAATCAAAACTTAGTTGTTGAATGACTATGTTAACCAGGTTCAGTGGAGAACAAAAAGCACGCTAGGCGAAATCGTGTTACCCGTCTATGCCGAAGGAGTTAACTTGTACATCAACTTCTTGGTGCTCGATTGTCAATCCCCATATAACACCATCCTTGGCAGACCATGGATACACGAACTAAAAGCGATCACGTCGACATACCATCAAATGATTAAATTTCCAACCAGGTGGGGAATAAAAGAAATCAAAGAAGAACAAAGAGCAGCCAGAGCAGCCAGAGAATGCTACCAGAACGCCATAAAAAAGAATAAACAAGAATTATAGCAATTACAGGATGCCAAAGTCGAGCCGACTCCAAGCAAGCCAAATATGGAAGAACTCGACGAGGTACTTATCGACCCTGATAAGCCAAACCACAAAGTCTTCATTAGATCTAGATTACCAGACAACATCCATAAACAATTGATCGAATTTTTGAAGGAACGACGTAACAGCTTTGCCTGGTCACACTCAGATGTGGTCGGGATCGACCCAGAGGTAATAGTTCACCGACTACAGGTTAACCCAGATCACTAACCAGTAAAACAAAAAAGAAGAAAGTTCGCTCTTGAGAGGAATAAAGTGATCAACGACGAGATCCAAAAGTTATTCGACATCGGTTCCGTGAGGGAAGTAAAATACCCCGACTGGTTAGCGAATGTCGTGGTAATGAAGAAGAAAAATGGGAAGTGGCGAGTTTGCATCGACTTCACAGACCTCAACAAAGCATGTCCCAAGGATTCATTTTCGCTCCCACACATCGACATGTTGGTCGACGCAACTGCAGGGCATGAACTACTGAGCTTTATGGATGCTTATTCTAGCTACAACAAAATCTTGATGCATCTTGATGACCAAGAGAAAATAGCCTTCGTCACCGAGCGAGGTATTTTCTGTTATAAAGTAATGCCCTTTGGTTTGAAAAATGCAGGTGCAACCTATCAAAGGCTAGTCAACAAGATGTTCGCTAAGATGCTTAGATCGACGATGGAGGTATACATCGACGACATGCTGGTCAAATCCTTGATCGCTCAATAACATATCGACCATCTAAGGCAGTCGTTCGACGTACTCGACCAATACAGCATGAAACTTAACCCTACTAAGTGTTCTTTTGGTGTATCTTCAGGAAAGTTTCTAGGTTATCTGGTCACCCAAAGAGGTGTCGAAGCCAACCCAGATCAAATACGGTTGATCGAAGGCATCGAATCGCCTAGATGTATCAAAGACGTACAGAAACTCACAGGGCGTGTAGCAGCATTGAATAAATTCATCTTAAAGTCGTCCGAACGATGCCATTCATTTTTCAACACCCTCAGAAAGAACAAAGCGTTTGAGTGGAACGACGATTGCGAAAGAGCGTTACAAGACTTGAAAACCTACTTGAAGTCACCACCACTACTGTCGAAGCCAAAGGATGACGAAACGCTACTCATATATCTGGCAATATCCGACATAGCCGTAAGTGCCGTACTAGCTAGAGAAGAAGATAACAGTCAACATCCCGTCTACTACGTAAGCAAAACTTTACTCGACGCCGAGACCAGGTACATGCGACTGGAAAAACTCGCGTTAGCTCCTGTCGTTGCAGCATGTAAACTTAGGCAATACTTCGAATGCCACTCCATCAAGGTATTAACTGCGTACCCTCTCAAAAATATTTTGCATAAACCTGAACTTTCAGGTTGACTGACGAAATGGGCCGTGGAGCTTAACGAGTACGACATCAGTTTCCACCCACGACCGGCACTGAAATCACAGGTACTAGCTGACTTTATTGCAAACTTTACCCCTTGTGAAAGTGTGCAGGCCGAACAGGAACTAGTAGCACCCACAGAAAAACCCTCCTCCAGAAAATGGACATTGTCGGTCGACAGATCTAGCAATGTCAAAGGAAGTGGACTAGGTCTGGTGCTCAAATCCCCACAGGGGGACATATTGGAACAATCAGTCCATTGCAATTTCCGTGTGACAAACAATGAAGCTGAATATGAAGCCTTGATTGCTGGACTCGACCTCGCAAAAAGCCTAAACATAAAAAACATACAAGTATTGAGTGACTCCCAGCTAGTCGTTCGACAGATGAATGGCTCCTATGAGGGAAGGGATCAAAGAATGTAAGCCTATTTGACTAAAGCCAAGCAACTCCAGTCGACCTTCGAAGAATTTACAATCCAACAGATACCCAGATCTGAGAATGCTCGAGTAGACGCATTGACAAGTCTTGGATCGACAACAACCAATGGCTCGAAGTCAATACCTGTCGTACATCTGATGTCGCCAATGATTCAAGAAGCTGAAATACTGGCACCCGTCGACTAAGGAAGAAGTTGGATGGAACCCATATTCAATTACCTTCAAGCCGACGTTCTACCAGGTGACAGATCGGAAGTAAGGACGATCAAAGCAAAAGCCGTAAAATTTTACCTCATATACGGTAAGCTTTATAAAAAGTCATTTACAGGACCCTACTTGCGGTGCATCACCCCTCGAGAGGCGTACGACGTCATGAAGAGTCTTCACTATGAGGAATGCGGAAACCATTATGGCGCTCGTAGTTTGTCGAACAGAGCAATTACAGCGGGATACTACTGGCCGACAATGCGGTCTGATTCTCAAAATCATGTGAAGTCGTGTGGCAAGTGTCAACGGTTTGCACCCGTATCGCATCTTCCCCCAGGTATGTTAAATTCAATTTTGGCCCCCTGGCCTTTTATGAAATGGGGAATGGATATTGTAGGTAAACTTCCTGCAGCACCCGAGGGTGTCGTCTACATGCTAGTCTTAACAGACTACTTCACCAAATGGGTTGAGATCGGAACATATCAACAAGTACGCAACATTGAGGTACGCAACTTCGCATGGAAGAATATAATTTACAGGTTTGGAATACCATGGGAGATAGTGACCGACAATGGATCCCAATTCATTTCGTACGACTTCAAAAATTTCTGCGACAAGTATGGGATAAAGCTAATCTTCTCAACTCCACGTTATCCTCAGGCCAATGGACAAGCGGAGTCGACCAACAAAACAATTATCAACACATTAAAGAAACAACTGGAGGCAGAGAAAGGCGAATGGGCGAAAAAAAACTCCCAGAAATATTATGGTTGTATAGAACTACTCCACGTCGGTCGACTGGAGAAACTCCTTTCTCACTTGTCTACGGTTCTGAAGCAGTGATCCCAATAGAGACACAACTCGTGATCGCTCGAAGCGAAAACCCAAATGAGGAACAAAATAACTTGGAGCTCAATTTCGAACTTGATCATATAGACAAACGTCGAGATCGTGCCGCTCTTAGAATCTAGTCGTATCAACAGCAAGTCGCACGACACTACAACAGAACAGTACGTGCTAGAGCCTTCAAAATCAACGATTGGGTCCTACGATGAGTCTTCCAGAACACTAGAGAGGAAGGAGCTGGAAAATTGGGGCCGACATGGGAAGACCCATATCAAATAACAGATGTAGTCGGATGAGAGGCATACAAATTGCGAGGACTCAATGGTCGAGAGCTGCACAACAGCTAGAACGCTCTACATCTAAAACATTACCATTTCTAAATTTGCTATTGTTATATATATTTCGTTATATTATTTGTTCATTTTATCGACATTTCAAAACTAACAAATCGACCAACAAGGAGCAATGATGAAGACTTGGTGCAACTAAGTGTAAAACTGAGCTCAAAAACAAAAAATACCACACCTTGCTTTACAAGCTGTCGATGCCGACACGCAATATATTTCCATTTCAGATAACTATGAATCGACATCTACTTTGAATCGACATCTACAACATCAACTCTTAATATCCTCATTCGACAAACGCATATTAAGAGTGCGGGAATAGCAATGAGGACAAACGTCGACTCAAACGAAAAATGTCGACCAAACAACGCATGTACGCGGTTAATTCTTTGTAAAAGGTCTTATCGATCATACGACGCATGTACGCAATTAATTCTTTGTAAAAGGTCTTGTCGATCAAACAACGCATGTACGCTGTTAATTCTTTGTAAAAGGTCTTGTCGACCAAACAATGCATGTACGCGAAAACTTCCTTTGATATATATATATAATACGCATGCACGTGATTCTTAGTAAAAATTGTCGACCATGAATTTCCTCTATAACGCATGTATACGATTTCCACTTACGACAAAATCATATCAAATATATCATGTTGGTCGACTTACGTACGAGCATAAGTTTACAGGCTTATCTCGTTCAATTAAAAGCTATCATTGTGTAAACCCCATCATATGATGGTCGTACCGTTTCCACAATATCAAAAACAAAAACAATGCAAATGAAGTCGATTCAAAAGAAAATTATAAATTGAAGTCGTAAAAATAGGTCGAGTCGACCAAATCATCCATAATTACATACTAAAATTATCACAAAATTGATTTATATAAATGATGATAAGAAACGAGGAAAGTCGAAAGAAAACATTCAAGCACTCTCTTAAGTCGGATCAGCAACCGCAACATTTGAGCCTTCAACGTTCTCAACGCCATCTTCTCCTCCTGGGCTCTTGTCGACATCTCCAGCATCCACCTCGTCGTCTGCCCCCTGTTCAGCTTGAGATTCTTCAAGTTTCAGACGCTCCATCTCTTTAGAAACGTCTATCTCTTCTTACATCTCTTTAGAATCCCAACTTGCATGTGCACCAGATAAGTATTCCTTAAGAAGCTCTGTCCTGGTCTTGCACACTGCATCTGCTGCTATCAACATCAGTTTGCTCTTCAAGCCTTCGATAACCTTTTCATGTTCTTTAGCCTCTTCTTAGGCTCTTATCGACTCAGCCTGATGTTGATCCATCACACTCTTTAACTCTCCCTCTAGAGCCAGATTCTTTTGCTTCGTCTCTTTCACCGCCGTACCAAGCTTTGCATTGTCTGCCTGCAAGGTGTCGTTCGCCTTGCGAAGCTTCGCGCACTTTTCAGTGACGACCTTGTACCTATCACGAAGGTGCAATTGCACTTGCAAAAAGGGATGTCGAATCAATAAGAGAGACGATTGATAAAAATAAAACAAAACAAAACAAAACAAAAATAACTTACCTGAAACGCCGAAAGGATACCAGTGTTCAAGGCATCTTCCGTCTTCTTGCCTTTTAAAAATAAATCATCAGCAAGGAGAAAGAATTCATACGACCTATCCAGAAATTCTGTCGGCTCCTTAAACGATGAAATCCCAGAAGATAGGAGCTTCATTGGCGAATCTGGCTCAAAAGTAGTCAGAACCGACTTCTCCTTCGACCCAGATGCCGCCTTCTTTTGACGGTCGATAGCGGAGTCTCTTTTTTGCCTCTTCAATGAGTTCCTTTCAGGCGACGACTCGATGATTTCTTCTAATACTGCTAGTGCTCTCTCCTTTGACTTCCCAGCAGCTTGCTTCTTTTTCGATGCTGATACCGCCCGTTTTTTGGCAAGTTCATCCCTGTAGAGTCGAATCGATTCAGCTTGATCCAGAATGTTAAGTTGTGCACTCACCATCGACGTCACTGCAAAACGACGTTCAATATCAGTTAGAGGCGACAAAAATCTCATATCGTACTGAAGAAGTTCAAAACTCCTTCTAATCCATATATATGACAAGAAATCATTCACAAGAGGATACGGTGCTCGCGGTTTACTTAACGTCGACCATCTCCATAGACGACTAGGCCTAAGGTTACCTTCGGTAAGCAACGTTCTACAACTTCTTTGACTAGCAGGAATATCGTGTAAAATCTGAGTATGTGCAGGAGCAACTTCACACGACAGTATACTCTCTACCCATTTTATTTCTACAAAAGCAATTGCTTATCAATACGAGTAAGTTAAACAAATTAAAAAGTCAATCGACAACTGGCAGACAATACTTACCATATCGATTCCAGATTCGTCGAAACTGGTACTGTGACTCTCCCCATGGACCATCGATCGGAGGACCTTTCACAAAAAAGAAGGTATCCTTCCAATAACGGTCATTTGTTGTGGTATCAATAATAAGTTCATTCTTTTTGTCTCTAGGTACCGGTAGGTAGCGACCTTGGTCGCCAACATGTTCCTTCAAATAATAATTATGAAGGAGACACCTTAACCCAAATTGCACATTTCGTCTCTCACAGAGGACTCCCAAACTCAATAATATTCTCCAAGTATTTGGCATCAATTGGTCAGGAGCGAGGTCGTAGTAAACCAACATTTGTCGAACCAGTTGGGGAACTGGAAACCTAAACCCTAAACGAAAGGTGTACTCATAAAAACACGTCCACCCTGGTATGTCCCAGTTGGCCCACTCATGTGCCTCCGGCACACGTAGCTCGACATTGTCGGGAATACCATAAATCACCCGTAAACTGCGTAAGTTTTCTTCCGTAACTAAGCTAGCTGGACTCTTACTTAAGATACCTAGAAGACGGTCGGAAGTCGATGCCTCTTTATATATTCGGGTTGTTCGACTATCGACGCCATAGCGCATACAACGCCTTGCTCTAACATACCCCTAGTATTTATAGAGGCAACTATCGACGGATCCTCGATTATGACCAGTCAATCGACATCTCGTGGTCCACTATCGACTCCTCTGTAATCTTCACCCTCCATGTCACTGGAAGTCCAATCGACAAGTGGATCTGAAACAGTATTGTCGCCCAACATGATCTCCAAAATCTGACAAATGCAAAAAATGCACAAGTTAGATAAAAACTAAACGCTACAATCACAACCTAGGGATTCTCAATCAAAACGTAGGGTTTTTTACAACATGGAAAGTGCTTCCTGAAGTTCAACCTAAACCCTAGAAAAGCTGTCTAACTAAGGTTGAGCGATTACCATAATCTAAGCAGCTACTTTCAACGTAACGACGTACAAATAGACCAAGAGCGACACCTCATTTGAGCAAAATTAACACGGCAACGAATCAAAAGCATAAAAAATGATCAAGAACACATTGAAGAATATCAAAGATGGTGAAGAACACCCATTTCGCAGGTAATACCAGAAACTCTTACTTTATTTCCCTTATAAAACTACTTTATTCTCTCTATTTTCCTATAAGATTTGTATGCAAGTTTGATACGAAAATATGAAAAATGTACAAAAATGTATGAAGAAAAAAGAAATCTTTTGCTAACCTTAAAGAAGTTCAAGGAGTTATGAAGAAATTCGCCAAGAAATTCACAGAACCTCGTAGTTGAAGGTGATATCGCCAGAAAGAGAGAACAAGCAAGGGGAACTTTAAACTCGTGCAAAAGTGAGGTTGGAAAGTGAAACGGTTTACGTATATAAACCAATCCTTCAACCTTAGTTGCCACGCGGCAACGCCCCTTCAATTTCCGGTTAACCTAGGTAACCGCCTAGTTCAAAATTCAAAAACTTTCTCTCGATAGATGTACTTGCATTAAATGCATCTGAAGTCAGCATAGGAAACTCAAATGCCTCCATCCCATCGATTTGACATCTCATCAATTTGACTGCCAAACCTACTTTAAGACGATTGTCGAACGACAAATCATCATTAACACAACGTCATTGATTCAACAAGGGTTGTCAATCAAACAGCGTTTAAAGAATATTGATTCGACTCAATAAGGAATTCGCCCGACAATGGTCGACTCAATTAAAATCACTCTCTAACTCAATGAACTCTTCTTTAGAGAGTGGGGGACAAACTGTGGTAGCCGAAAATGGCTCATATGCCCAACCTGTCAAAATACAGGCCTTTTCCATGATGGATCTTCTCCAGGACCACTATATCGGGTCGACCCAAGTCCAGCATCATCTTTGACTTGTTTGTTCAAAGACCAAGTCAGTCTTCAGGAGCAAAGTGGTTTAGTTGCAAAGTGGCTAACGTGAGAGATTTTCTCCTATAATCTCGCCCACAACAAACTCATGATGGAGTGAACATTGGGGAAGGTTGATCCCCTATAAATACCAGAGTTCTTCCACAGTAAAGCTCTCTGAAAAACTTCTACCAAAAGTTTACAAAAGCGTCTTGAAACTCTGCTCCTTTAATATTCCAGTCATTGGAATTTGGCTGGATTCAACATCACGATCATCACTAAATATCGTTCAGCCTAAGCGCACCTAAGGCTAAACAATTTAAACCCATCTCCTTCGTTTTATTTGCATTATTTCTGTTCTAATAGTATTTGCAGGTTCAACAAGGCATCCAACCTTGGTCGACAGACATATATTTGCAGGTTCAAACGAGCAGACGACATCACTCAACTAACGGTTCAACTGAGTTGCCTTGGGCCTGATAAAACCCGATCCAATTGACGTACCACGTAGTTCGACCACCTACAATTATTTGATAGTTTTAAATATTAATTTCTTGTAATTCAAAAGTAATATACACAGTAAAAATTCCTATACAAAAGCACAAGAAGGTTAGAAATCTATGGGGTATATGATTAAAATTAGAAGTGGAAATATGTTAATTTTGGAAGGATAATTTTGAAAAAAAAAAAAGTAAATATAATTAAGTGATTTGGTTTTAATTAGTAATAAGTCAAAAAAATTTCCTTCTTATTTTCAAATGTTTTTAGCATTATTTTTAACCAGTTTAAAAAAAACAAACTTAGCTATCCATATTATTAAAATGACAAGTAAGAAACAAAAAAGAACAAAACAAACAACCTTAATATATTAATTATTAGTTAAAACAATTAGAATCCTAAATTTCACCTTAAATAAAACCTTTACCCTCTTTTTTTTTTTTTTTTTTTTTTTTGTGAGCAATGCCATAACGTAAATTACTCATCAAAAAATCAGTCCATATAATGTGGTAAGTATTTTATTTATTAATTAGGTAAATGATGAAATAACGTAGTTAATAAAATGATAAATACAAATTACTTACCACGTCTATGGTTACGAGCCTCGCGATCTATCCCTCTTGATTGGTGGTAAGTCTGAGCTCGAGTCCTATGGTCTATGGTAAGGGCAAGGTGTATGGCTTATGAGCTTAGTTGGACTTGAGCTTACAAGCTTTGTTTTGGCCGGGCTCATACAGCAAAAGGACTTGATGTCCAAACCACTTCGATCCGGAGGCTCAAAATGAAGCCCAAATATTTGACCAAAAAGGAGAAAAGAAAACAAATTAGCAAAAACGGCATGACTGTGATAAAATAGTTTATATATAACTTATCTTGTAGTTGTGATAAAAACAATATTAAATTGTTATTTCTCTCTCCTCTCTCCTATTTGCTCCATATCCAATGCAGAATCAGTTTATTTCATGTACACACCTTTCCCCTCTCCTCTTTACACAAACTTTACATTTTCTCAGTTATAGAAACTTCTCTTTTGGAGCTCTTCCTCTCTTTTGGAACATGTTCTTCAATTTCAAATCTTATATTTTTCTTAAATTTGGTTCTGTTTTTATTAAGAGTTAAGGAAACAAAATACTAATTTAAGATTTTGTTAGTCTAGCTTATTAGTTTAAAACCAGACAATTTTTTTATTTTTTTTTAATTCAATTTTAAAACTTTAGTTAGCTAAAATAGAATGAAAGAAAAATCATTGCATTTGAAGATGTTAAAAAAATACATCTCACTTGTGGCACATCATGACATCAATGCCTATTTTATTATTATTTTTTTTATTTGTTTGAGGTTATTGTAATTTATTTAAGAATTGATCTTCTTTGTGTTGGATTTTAACAAAGTGATGTAATTTTTTTTTTAATCTAATCATGTAATTTAGAAAATAGTACAAAACTAGAGTTGGGAATTGGAGAAAATGTAATGTATGTATAAGGGGGAGATGAATCGTCAGTACAAGGTACAGGAGTGAGAGAGGAGAGAGGAGAGAGGAGAGAGGAGAGAATGTGTGTCAGGTGAAATAAATTGATTATGTATAGGGTATGGAGCAGATATGAGAGAGTAATAACAATTTAATAATGTTTTTATCAAAGCCACAAGATTGATCTAATGGCTATAAATCAAGGTTGTATATATGCTTATATCAAGGGGTATGCACCTGAGAAGATATATATATATATATATACTATCATATGTAGTAACAACGATTTGAACCTAGTATATTGTCAAGTTGAATTAGCACTCTTCACTACCAATGTACATTTAATGGTAAAACAAGTTATGACGGGGTGGGGAGGAGGGAGTGGACCTTCTCTAATATATATTTTTGGATTAATTGCACCAACATCTCATGAGTTTAGGTAATATATATATTTTCTTAATTCCTATTTTTAATTATTATTTTTTTTAACTTTCAAGTTTTTGGATTTTAATAAATATTTTCTATACAAAATTATACATGATTTTAATTTTTGGATTCAAATCATCTATCACAAAATGGTTTTTCAATTTGTATATGGCCAACAAAATTGAACCATATGTATACATTTTTAAAAAATAATTAAATATAAATGATAGTGTCACATGGCCCAATTTGATTGATTAGATACAAATTATGACACTATTTTGATATTTTTTAATAGGTGATTTGAATCCTTAGTTTTTTTTCAAAAATAATATTTGGGATAATTACCCTGGTGGCCATCGACTTATGCCACCACTATCAAAATGGTTACTAGATGGGGAATTGGTTTAGAAATGACAATTTTTGGCAAACAATGTTACACTAATAGCCATTCCATTATAACACTGTTAACTTTTTCTAAGAATGTTACATTAATGGCCATCAATTTGTTCACTTGGTATCAAAATGACCATTATAATCATTTTTCTCCAAAATTACTCTAGTGGCCATCCATTTGGTCAATTGGCATCAAAATGGCCATTATAATTGTCCCACTTTTTCTAGAACATGTGTATTTCTAAACTATTAAAAATAAAATTTCATTTAATAGAGAAAATTAAGAATTCATTTGATTCAATATATATAGCATGCAAGTGAAAGTGCAGTACATATAAAGAAAAAAAATTCAGAAGTACCCACACCCAATTGTCTATAATACAATATATATAATTGTACTTCTTTATATAAAAAAATTACAAAGCTCCATATGAACCTAACTGATCTAGTATTATATTGAAAAATTAACGTGCATGTTGTATTAAATTGAAGCAAATGAATTCTTCATTTTCTCTATTGAATTAAATTTTATTTTTAATGATTGCTTACTCTATTTTTCTAATAGAATATAGTTGTACATATAAAAAGTGAAATTTTTTTATTTTTAATGGTTTAGAAATACACATGTTCTAGAAAAAGTGGGACAATTATAATGTTCATTTTGATACCAATTGACCAAATGGATAGCCACTAGAGTAATTTTGGAGAAAAATGATTATAATGGTCATTTTGATACCAAGTAAACAAATTGATGATCATTAGTGTAACATTCTTAGAAAAAGTTAACGGTGTTATAACGGAATAGCCATTAGTTTAACTTTGTTTGTCAAAAATGACCATTTCTAAACCAATTCCCCATCTGGTGGTCATTTTGATAGTACTGACATAAGTTGATGAAATTATATGGTAACAGATATGATGTTGACACCTCACGTGCCACATTATTTGGGAAAAAAAATTGGAACATTTAGCATTACTAAAAAAAAAAAGACACAAATAGAGAAAGAAAAATGAATCATGGTTGTAACTACTTATAACAATAAAACGAAATGAAAAACCATGAAACTCGAGATAGTAGAATTTCGAGAGAAAAAAAAAAAAAAGTAGAAGTGTGTCTCCCCCTCCTCGGTGAGGAGCTTCGAGTTATGTCTTAATCATAAAAATATAAGTGTGGGGAGTTTTTTATTTTCTCTCTCGCATGTAAGAATTGATATCATCACATTTAGGATTTGAGGTGGGCTATTTAATAGTTTTAAATATTAATTTCTTGTAATTCAAAATTAATATACACAGTAAAAATTCCTATACAAAAGCACATGAAGGTTAGAAATCTATGGGGTATATGATTAAAATAGAAGTAGAAATATATTAATTTTGTGAGGATAATTTTGAAAAAAAATAATGTAAATATAATTAAGTGATTTGGTTTTAAGTAATAAGTCAAAAAATTTTCCTTTTTATTTTCAAATGTTTTTAGCATTATTTTTAACCAGTTTAAAAAACAAACTTAGCTATCCATATTATTAAAATGATAAGTAAGAAACAAAAAAGAACAAAACAAACAAACTTAAATATTAATTAATAGTTAAAACAATTAGAATCCTAATTTTCACCTTAAATAAAACTTTTACCCTCATTTTCTTTTTGTGAGCAATGCCATAACGTAAATTACTTATCAAAAAATTACACATTATTACTCCATATAATGTGGTAAGTATTTTATTTATTTATTAGGTAAATGATGAAATAACGTAGTTAATAAAATGATCAATACAAATTACTTACCACATCGATGGTTACGAGCCTCGCGATCTATCCCTCTTGATTGGTGGTAAGTCTGAGCTCGAGTCCTGTGGTCTATGGTAAGGGCTAGGTGTATGGCTCGTGAGCTTAGTTGGACTTGAGCATACAAGCTTTGTTTTGGGCTCTTACAGGCTTACAGCAGCCTGCTGTCTTACAACCGACTCCTTGGCAACCCAGAGCCAATTACGCAACAGCAGGCTCTTCTCCCAGTCCTGCCTGGTTACTTGATAGTGGGGCATCGCATCATGTGATAGTGGACTTGAACAATTTGTCTCTACACTCGCCTTACAGTGGCTCCGATGATGTTATGATTGGAGATGGCTCAAGTCTTTCAATCACTAATACCGGTTCAACATCTCTTTGTGCTTATAATAATACTTTTAAATTACATGATGTTCTCTGTGTACCTCATATGAAAAAGAATTTGATTTCGATTTCGCAATTTTTCACTACTAATGCAGTTTCAGTTGAATTCTTATCATCCTCTTTTCATGTGAAGGATCTTCGTACGAGGGCAATCCTTCTGAGAGGCAAAACCAAGGATGGGGTGTATGAGTGTCCGACTTCCAGTCCTGTCTCCTCACTGGTTCTAGCGTTTTCAAGTGTCAAAACCTCCTCCTCAAACTGGCATCACAGACTAGGTCATCCAGCTTTTCCTATATTACAACGTATTGTTTTAAATTTCAATTTAGATGTGTCGTCGCCTTTATCTAAGGATTTTGTATGTCATTCTTGTTATTGCAATAAAAGTCATAAGCAACATTTTTCCCTTTCATCTCTTGTCTCCTCTCATCCTCTTGAAATTATATTATCTGATGTATGGACGTCTTCTGTTATTTCTCATGATGGTTTTAAATACTATGTCATCTTTGTTGACCAGTTCACTAAGTGTATATGGTTGTATCCTCTTCGAAAGAAATCAGAGGTTAAAGAGGTTTTCATCCGTTTTAAAGCTATTGTGGAAAAATTCTTTAATCACAAAATCATCACTCTTTATACTGACAACGGCGGGGAATTTTTGGCACTCAAAGATTTTCTTGTCATAAATGGTGTCTCACATCTCACCACTCCACCACACACCCCTGAGCATAATGGGTACTCGGAAAGGAGACATCGTCACATTGTTGAGACGGGTCTTGCGTTACTCACTCATGCCTCCATCCCATTACATTTTTGGCCTCATGCATTTGCAACCGCCATCTATCTAATAAATAGAATGCCAGCCCTAACTCTTACACTGTCATCACCATATGAACTGATTTTTCGAACACCTCCCAATTACTCCAAACTGAAAATCTTCGGGTGTCTGTGTTATCATTGGCTTCGGCCGTATTCGTCTCACAAGTTAGATAAACGATCAACTTCATGTGTCTTTCTTGGGTATTCGTTGTCTCAAAGTGCATATCTATGTTTTGATCCGTCGTCCGCCAAAATGTATGTCTCTCGTCACGTTCAATTTGTGGAGTCGGTCTTTCCCTATAAATCACTACAAACCACTCTTAATCGTCCGACACCAGACACCATCTACTATTGAGTTCCAACTGTCATTCCCATGTCACTCCCACACTCCAGTCGGTCAGCTACATCTCTACCCTCAGTTGCGCCATCTCAAGGGCTATCACCGTGTGGAGCTCCCTCTTCCACGCTGTCCACTGCCTCTCATCAGTGCCTACTGCCGCCAGTTCATACCTTAACAGACCTCCTGACTATCGGCACTATTGCTGCACCAGCTCCTACTTCGTTCTCTACTCCTACTGTTCTGTTAGGGTCTACAGCCCCATCTCCACCAACTTCTGGATCAGATACTCCGACCACCACTGCTTCAATTCCTTTACAGCAGCCTTCGTCGCCAGGTGCAGCCCATCAGCCGGTGAACAGCCACCCCATGACCACTCGAGCGAAAAATTATATTCACAAACCTGTTCAGAAGTTGAACCTTCACACACGCCTGCAGCCGTCATCTGATTTTGAGCCGACCATTGTAACACATGCACTTAAAGATTCTAATTGGCGTCAGGCCATGTCGGAGGAATGTAATGCACTTATTCATAATGGCACTTGGGAGCTGGTTCCACCGGACATGGCATCTAATATTGTTGGGTGCAAATGGATTTTCAGGATCAAGCGTAAGTTAGATGGTTCGATTGACATATACAAAGCACAT
The DNA here is from genome assembly GCA_008009225.1 of Acer yangbiense. Lineage (NCBI taxonomy): Eukaryota > Viridiplantae > Streptophyta > Magnoliopsida > Sapindales > Sapindaceae > Acer > Acer yangbiense. Next base: position 43,689,157 of record CM017764.1, read on the forward strand.
TTGGTTGCTAAGGGGTTCAATCAACGACCTGGTGTGGATTATTTTAAAACTTTCAGTCCTGTCATCAAGCCTACTACCGTGAGGCTAGTTCTTAGTATTGCTATCAGTAATGGTTGGTCACTTCGGCAGTTGGATATCAACAATGCTTTTCTTCAGGGTCGACTCACAGAGACAGTTTTTATGGCGCAACCTTCTGGTTTTGTTGACTCGGATCGCCCAACTCATGTCTGCAAACTCAGAAATGCTATCTACGGTCTCAAGCAGGCTCCGCGAGCTTGGTACCATGAGCTGCGTTAGTTCTTGCTAGCAGCCGGTTTCACAAACTCCTATGCTGACACCTCTCTCTTCATCCTGAACACTGGTGGTAATGTTCTTTATCTTCTCATATATGTTGACGATATTATTCTCACAGGTAACAACTCGCCGCATGTGGATCGCTTTGTTAGGAATCTAGCTTAACGTTTCTCTCTATAGGATCTTGGTCCTCTTTCCTACTTCATTGGCGTTGAAGTTGTTCCTCACGAGCATGGTATCCTCCAGTCACAACAACGCTACATTTTGGATCTTCTAGCTCGCACCAACATGACCGGTGCATATCCAGTTTAGACTCCTTTGCCTACAAGTCCACCAATCAACCTTCATTCTGGTACACTTCTTAGTGATCCTTCCACATACCGTGCCACTGTAGGGAGTCTTCAGTATCTTTCCCTCACTCGTCCGGACATCTCCTTCGCTATTAGCAAACTTTCGCAATTTATGCATTAACCTACTTCTGATCATTGGGAGCTTGTCAAGCGATTGCTACGGTACTTATGTGGAACATTGAATGAGGGAGTTGTTATTCATAAAAATTCTCAGGTTGCTCTTCATGCATTTTCCGATGCCGATTGGGCTGGGAATAAGGATGATTTTTCCTCCACAAGTGCCTACATTGTCTACCTTGGGCGGAATCCTATTTCGTGGAGCTCAAAGAAACAACACACTATCGCTCGTTCGTCCACGGAGGCTGAGTACAGGTCTGTAGCAGCCACAGCAGCTGAACTAAATTGGGTCTGCTTCCTTCTCACCGATCTTGGTCTCAAACTGCCTACTGTCCCTGTCATCTATTGTGACAATGTAAGTGCTACACAACTATGTTCGAATCCTATCTTTCACTCCCGTATGAAGCATGTTGCGATTGATTTTCATTTTATTCGGGATCAAGTACAGTCTGGTGGTTTACGTGTAGCTCATGTCTCCTCTAAAGATCAACTTGCGAATGCTCTAACTAAGCCGTTATCTCGTCCCATTTTTCAGTCTCTTAAGGACAAGATTGGCCTCTCCAGTCGTGGCCTATCTTGAGGAGGCATATTGGATGATAGAGTTTTAGTTTATGTAATCTTCTATTATTATCTGTAGGTTGTATAGTTATATTTGAATTTGTATAGCTATCTATGTTGTAACTTATCATTAGGAGGGTTTGAAGTGGTCTCAACGTTAATCTCTACTGTATATATATTTACATGTTAATCAATTCAAAGTGGTGTGTGAAAATTCTACATAAAACAGCCTCTTTCTATAGATACGAGAGAGAAATAACAATTTAATAATGTTTTTATCAAAGCCACAAGATTGATCTAGTGGCTATAAATCAAGTTTGTATATATGCTTATATCAAGTGGTATGCACTTGAGAAGCTATATATATATATATATATATATACTATCATATGTAGTAACGACGACTTGAACCTAGTACATTATCAAGTTGAATGAGCACTCTTCACTACCAATGCACATTGAATGGTAAAACAAGCACATTGAATGGTAAAACAAGTTAATTATGACAGGGTGGGGAGGAGGGAGTGGACCTTCTCTAATATATATTTTTGGATTAATTGTACCAACATCCCATGAGTTTAGGTAATATATATATACAGTCTTTCTATTATTAGTTCGAACTGACAATAAATATATCAGGACGAAGAATATGGACCACGGATTATGGAGAAGTTTTGACAAGTGTATACACTTTGAGTCAAAGTATGTAAATCTAGTGATCCACATTCTTCGTCCTGATATATTTATTATCAGTTCGAACTGATAATAGAAAATCTGTATATATATTCTTAATTCTTTTTTTTTAATTTTTTTTTTAAACTTTCAAGTTTTTGGATTTTAATAAATATTTTCTATACAAAAATTATACATGATTTTAATTTTTGGATTCAAATCATCTATAAAAAAAAAATAGCATTTCAATTTGTGTCTGACCAATAAAATTGAGCCATATGTATACATTTTTTTAAAAATAATTAAATATAAATGATATTGTACATATAGCCTAATTTAATTGATTAGATATAAATTGGAACACTATGTTTTAGTAGGTGACTTGAATCCTTAATTTTTTTTCAAAAATAATATCAAGCACGGTCTAATAAAGTAGTAAGTATATATGAAAGCAATTTCACTACGTCAAGTAAACACGTGTCTATGTCAAGTTCAACTGTTCAAGTACAAAGTGTACATGTGAGTGGGTGTCTGTCACGGCAAACTCACCCAATGCCAATATTTACTTCTTTATTGATACTTGATATTAGTTGAACCAATAAATCAATAAAAAGTTGTTTAATTTACTTTTTCGGTAGTTCGATATCGATCGTTTCAAAGTTTCTTTACACTTTTCGTACTTCAAAAAACAATTAAAACAAAAACGTGGTTTGTTTTGAAACAGTTTCTTTTGTTTTTGGCAACTTTTAGTACGATTCTACAAACTACTGTTTTGATGGAGAAAAATTTATATGGTACGGTCTCACTGACGTGGCAATGACAATGAGACCGTCTAATGAAAGTGTGTCATGTGGAACTTTAAAAGGGTTCAAAAATTTAATAGCACCATTTGGGTCTCTTTTTGTAAGACAGTCACTAGATTACTAATTTAAGTTTAAAAGACACATATTTATGTGACCAGACAAAAATACAATTTTTGTCAGTTTGTGCTTTTTGAAAAGTTGAGAGAAAACCTTTGAGAGAAAAAAACCCGACGGCGCAATAGTCCAAAAACCTTTTCCGTGACTTTTCCGTGACTTTTAAAACGTTTTCCGTGACTTTTCCGTGCCTTTTCCGTGACTTTTAAAACGATTTCCGATCCTTTCTATTTTGCATCTCCGAGACTTTTATAATGTTTTCCAAGCCTTTTCAAATGTTTTCTGTGACTTTTCATATCTCCAAGACTTTTCAAACGTTTTCCGTGACTTTTCATATGCTCTTCGAGACTTTTATAACGTTTTCTGTGACTTTTCATATGCTCTCCGAGACTTTTTCGAGTCTTTTTAACCATCAGCTTTTTTTTGTTAATTTTGTATCTCCGAGACTTTGTAAATAGTTTCCGAGTCTTTTCCGAGTCTTTTAACACTGGCTCCGAGACTTTGTAAATAGTCTCCAAGCCTTTTAACTATGGCTCCGAGACTTTGTAAATAGTCTCCGAGCCTTTTCAATCAGTTCAAAATTCCTAGATCTTTATGGTCTGCTACACAAATTTTCATAAATTAAAACCCTAACCATACCCACAACCATACTCACATCGACAAATCAAACCAAAACCAAAAAAATCTTCGGGGGCGATGCCCCCACGCCCTTGCGAGCTAACCAGGCAGCTCGACCACCACGAGCTTAGCGGGGAGCTCGACCCCCGAATGCGTCTGCGTAGCACCATTAAACTAATTATCTAATGATGTTCAACCTCCATTGGAGGTCTATTAAACAGACCTCTATGAAAAAGATAAAAGAATTTAAAAAAAAACTTCAAAGTAAAAGAATTTGTGTAAAATAAGGGCATTATTGTCCGTTCACCATAATAGATGCATTTTAAACTTAAGTTATTAAAGTTGTGACTTTCTTATAAAACCACTTTAAAAATGTGACATTTCCCACTATTTCCACAACTTTAAAAATATATTTTTATGTTTCCAATATAAACAGTGCACTTTTATTGGATGGTCTAATCCATCTAAGTTTCCGCATAAAGAAATATTAAATACAAGTTAAAAAAGAGACTAGAGAGAACTTCAATTTTGCATATCTCATTCAACTTCTATGTTAACAACTACCTAATTCCTTATATCCATACATTTTCTTTTTTTGAAAATTAATAAATAAATAAAAAAGTTGTGTTAGAAATATAAGTATAAGCTTTTCCTGATTCCTTAGAGTATCTCAATCTCTTTTCATTTGTCTGTGTCAATTATTAGAAGAAAAAATGGGTAGCAGCGAAGCTCCAAGAACAACAACAGGATGGGCAGCAAAAGACCCATCTGGAGTTCTGTCACCTTACACTTACAGTCTTAGGTAAAAAACATATTTTCATACATTATTCTATCACTACAACAAATAGGGTCTTATTCTAGTGGCCAAAAATCGTTGAAAAAAGTTTAAATGTCTTCGGAATTCCACATTTCCGACAGGAAAAGGCCGTCAGTCTCCCTAAAAAATAATATCATGGGAAATAATCATTTTGATCTGACCATTCCTCAGAAATAATTTATTTCTAAAGATATGAATAATATTTGTCTTTTAATGATTTGTTATGAAAAGAAAAGCATGCATTTTTGTCTAGTTCAAGCACTCTCTAACACCTCTAATGGAAATTTAATTTGTTGGCATAAATGAACAGGAAAACAGGCGCAGAAGATGTTGTATTGAAGGTTCTGTTCTGTGGAGTTTGTCACACTGATCTCCATCAGGCCAAAAATTATCTTGGCATTACACGTTACCCTGCTGTTCCTGGGTACGTCCTACATTAATTTGTACAGTTTTTTTTTTTTTTTTTTAATTTTTTATTATTATTTTTTTTATTTACCACCGAACCACTTTTAGAGGGTGGTACATAAGCACAACTTCACTCTATAATTTTTCAAAAAATATTTTATAATTAATTAGATGGAGGGCTAGCTGATTATCACATGTTTTGATTGATTAATATTGGTGATATGATATATCATGTATAGGCATGAAGTAGTGGGTGAGGTAGTGGAGGTGGGATCAGATGTGACAAAGTTCAGTGTAGGAGACAAAGTTGGCGTGGGATTCATCGTTGGATGCTGTAGAAATTGCAGCCCATGTAGATCCGGCGAGGAGCAATATTGCAACAAGAAAATCATGGTATACGGCGACGTGTACACCGACGGCCAACTCACTCAAGGCGGCTTTGCTGATTCCATGATCGTTGATCAAAAGTAATATATCTAACAAAGTTTCCTTATAAAATTCCTTCACTTATCATGCATTTCTAGATTTAAGTCTTGGAAATGCATTTAAGCCGTGACTTTATTTCTACTTGTATCTGAAATGTATCTTTACAAGAAACACAATTTTGAATGTTAAAAATAATTATTAAGTTGATGTTAATCCCAAGAAAACTTTTTTATGTTCCACCCGTAACTAAAATGCTTCTGTTGTCATAGGTTTGCGGTTAAGATACCGGAAGGAATGGTGCTAGAGCAGGCAGCACCACTATTTTGCGCGGGGATAACAGTGTACAGCCCACTGGTTCACTTCGGAAGGAATAGAAGTGGATTGAGAGGAGGAATATTAGGGCTCGGAGGAGTAGGGCACATGGGGGTGAAGATAGCAAAGGCAATGGGACACCATGTCACTGTTATCAGTTCTACTGATAAGAAAAAAGTGGAGGCTATGGAGCATCTTGGAGCCGATGAGTACCTGGTCAGCTCGGATGCAACTCGTATGCAAGAAGCAGCCGACTCACTTGATTATATTCTTGACACAGTTCCTGCATTTCACCATCTTGAACCTTACCTTTCTTTGTTAAGAGTTGATGGCAAGTTGATTTTGATAGGAGTTAGTAATGCTCCTCTCCAATTTGTTAGCCCCATGCTCTTGCTTGGTATGCATTTTGCTTACTTTTATTGTCTATTTTGATATTTAATTCATTGCTATCAATCTATCATGCACATTATAATGTACGTTTTCCTTTTAGCAAATATATTTTCGAATCCTAAAAATATGAAATTTAATTTACTATTTTCAATTGAATATTGAAAAAATAGAAAACATTAACCAACGAACTCTAAAGGATTTTTTTTTTGGTTGTAGGGAGGAAAACAATAACAGGGAGTTTCATAGGGAGCATGAAAGAGGCAGAGGAAATGCTTGAATTCTGCAAAGAGAAGGAATTGTCATCCATGATTGAAGTCATTAAGATGGATTATATTAACACTGCATTCCAGAGGCTTGAGAATAATGATGTTAAATACAGATTTGTTGTAGATGTTGCAGGCAGCAATCTTCTACATCCATGAAAAACATTAGCATATATCTGAGTTTTTTTTTTTTATAAATAAAACACTGGTTGAATTTGTATGTCAAATTAAAGCTAAGTTGTAAATTGTAATGCTTATAAGTTTTCTTTCTATATTGTTGAATCATGATTAAATAAATAAATAAATAAATAAAGTTGCTATCTTTTCACACTCTTTAGTCTTTTGAATTCTCTCCCTGATCAAATCATATAACAATGGTGTAGAAAATTCTTATTGTGTGGGCTCTTGTATATAACTTAATTCTCAAAAAATTTAATAATCACAAACAAGAATAATATTCAACTTTCGTCGTTAAGACGTACCGATTAATAAACACATCTTTATTTTATAATCATTTTTAAAAAGTAATCATTCACTTTTCAAAATAACTCTAGTTCACTAAACTTTTTTTAGGGAGAATTGGAAATAAGTGTGAGACTTTTAATTAAATACCAAATCAAACCATCTAGTTTATAAGATCAACAAAAAAAAAATCCTCATACCATTAGTTGATCGTTGGTTAACTTTAATTAAATATGATTATTTAAGTTATTTTCTAAATAAATAAACTAAAAAACAATGAAAATAAAACAAAATATACTAAAAAAGTTTTAGAAAAAAAAAATATAATTTATTAATAAAATCTTAAAAATATGCTAAAACTAAACAATAAAAAAATAATAATAAAAACAAAATTATTTTAAATAAAAAAATATATCTGGAGGAAACACTCACATATACATATTCATCTTGGTAATGTGAGGTGAATCCGAATGGCAGGGGTTCGTTAATTTGGAAAGGGTTGATTTGGGGTCGTGAAATTATTGAGAAATGGTCAAGATGGAGGTGGATAATGGGAATTCAGTAAAGGCTGGATTCCTAGGCCGTCTACATTCAAAGTTATCTCGCCAATGGCTCTTGATGAGAACAGTAATGTGGATTGCCTGAAGCTGGATTCGGGGTGCTAGACTGGTAGACTGATTGAGGAGAAGTTCCTGGCTGCTGATGTGGACCTTATTCTTTATATTCCTCCTTCCTCCCTGTACTCTGCCAACACTCTGGTTTGGCATTATGAGCAGTCTGGTTCGTATTCTGTTCGCAGTGGTTATAGGGTGGGTAGATTGCTTGCGGCGAGTCCGAGTTCTTCGGGGCTTGATGATTCTGTGTCTTGGTGGAAAATGCTTTGGAGGCTGAAAATCCCCTCAAAAATAAAGATTTTCATGTGGCGGGCTTACCACCATTGGCTTCCTACCTTGATGTACATTGCCAAGCGTGGTGTGGCCTCGGATGGTCGTTGTCCTCGCTGTCATAACCATAAAGAGTCTATGGTTCATGCTTTGTGGGAGTGTAAAAGGCTGGCTAATGTTAGAAATATGTGCCTCTTTGCGAAAGACTTGCAGGTGGTTGAGGGTATGCTTTTTCTTGAATTTATTATGGTTTGCTCTAAGTCTCTTAGCATGTCTGATGTGGAATTTCTTTGTGTTATTATGTGGAGAATCTGATTCTGTAGAAACCAGCTTGTTCATAATTTGGATGGTTGGGATTCGGCTGTTGTGTTTCAATGGTTAATCTCTTTTCTTGATGAGTGGCGTGCGGCTTGTAAAGAGGTCTCTGCTATCACTGTTAAAAGTGTTGCGATGGCTCCTAAATGGAGGCCTCATTTGCAGGGCTTTTGGAATTTTAATTCTGATGCGGCCTCTTGCTATAAGGACCGGATGATTGGTCTAGGTATTATTTGCCGTGATAGTTTTGGGAGGGTTAAGCCGGCTACTGCGCGAAATATGGTTGCTACAGTATCTCCTCTAGTGGCAGAAGCTCTGGCAATTAAGTTTGGTATTCAGCTTGCTTGTGAGAATGGCCTTGTTCCTTTCCATTTTGAGTCCGATTCCCTCCAGGCTGTGGAGCTGGTGTGTAATGGTAATTTTGAGGATACGGTTGTTGGTCCTGTGTTGGTGGAGATTTCTAATCTGCTTAAGGAGCTGCCAAACTGTTCTATTTCCTATGTTCCTCGTAAAGGAAATGTTGCGGCTCATGTCTTAGCTAAAAAGGCTCTGGTTGTAGAGTCTGATTATCGCTGGATTGATTGTTGCCCTCCCTGTGTGGAGCGGATAGTCCAGAGTGATGCTTCGTTTTAGTTGTCTTTGTTTTTGTTCTAATTTTCAAAATAAATAAATAAATGTGTATGTCTTTTCTTTAGTTTTTATTCTATAATAAATATTATTTCTATAGATTTTTTAAATTCACAATATACTTTATAATTTTTCAAAAAGTCAATATTATTATTTATTTTTTATTTTTTTTATTCAGATATATAATAAACAATCTCTAAGTAGTCGTATTTTATTAGATTTGCTCATTTCATTAAAAATCTCGTGAATATTTATTATTCTCCTTTTTTTTTTATTTTTTTTATGTCAAAATAAAATAAATAAAACCACATTAATTTTTTTAAAGTAATATCAAACAAAAAAGCAAGCATGAAAGTAATTTATTGGGTGAAATTCATTTTAGTCCCTCTAGTTTGACCTATTACACAAACTGATCCACCGATTTTCAGTATTATCCCGTTAAGTCCTTCTGTTAAAAATTCCATTGAAAAAGTGCTTTCTGACAAGGTCAGAGGGTCAAATGACCCTGCTACCCCTGATTAAAAAATAAAACAATAAAAATTAAAAATTAAATTCAAACAATATAAGAAATTAAAAATTAAATTGATGGTATATTAATAATTAAAACTAAATTAAAAAATTTAAAAACTCAATTTCTTGTTTATTCAAATTCATTCTTTGATACATAGAGATCAGAATCTAGAAGTGGTACACCGTTTAGACATCTGGAAACAACATTAAACAACATATGGATCTCCACTCAATCAAACCCAGATCTTTAATATTCCATCATCATCAACAAAAAATCAAAATAAAATACTCAAACACTACCAAAACCCAGACTCATTCAACCCATCAGCCCATCAATCTAGAAAAAACTCAAATCCAACCTCAATCTAGAAAAACAGTAACTTAAAAAAAAAATCACAGCAACAACTAAACTCATTCATCTTCAGCCACCACACGCCCACGTGCCACCAACAACCACCACATGTGACCGCCGTCGACCACACCACCAGAACCAGAAACCACTGGCCGTCAACTTTCCTCTTATCATCGGCCTCAAGTTTTGCCTCTATCACCGTAGATCTAGACTACAACAACCAGCAGCTGCCTCCCATTCCAGCACCAAACACTGGTGATTGATGCGTCACCGCTAGCTTGACGACACTCAAAAGACACCAGCGAACAACACCAACGAGAGCTTCCAGAAGAGAGAGATGAGTGGTTCGATTCGAGAGATGAGAGGGATTGAGAAAGAAGAGAAAGAATGGTGTGGGTGGTGTTTCGACGGGCTAGGGTGTGGTGTTTTCGGGTTCGATTTTGGTGGTGGAGGGGTTTTGGGTTCGAATGGGCGGTGAAGCTAGGTTCGGTTCGGTTCGGCGGAGAGTTGGTGAAGAAGATGAAGTTTGAAAGAAGAAGAAGAAGATGGAGAGAAACACTCGAGAGATCAAAGATCGTGAGAGAGAGAGGAGAGAGCATGGTGTTATAAGATTTTATTTTATTTTTAATGTTTATTTTTTAATTAAATTAATTAATAATTACTTTTTAATCAGATTTTTATATTTGTTACGTAAGTTACGATTTTACCCTCACCATTTGGACGGAATCTTTGCAAACCCTAACAGAATTGGACAGCAGGGATTGAAATACAGATTTTTGGAAACTAGCGGGACCAGTCAAGATAAAGCTGAAAACCACATGACCAGTATGTGTAATAGATCAAACTAGAGGGACTAAAAAGAATTTAACCATAATTTATTTGTTTTTTTCTTTTGAAAGCAATTTCACCCGCTAGTCAAGTAAACGTCAGTTAGCAGACACGTGAGCAGGTGTCAGGCTCCTTTCCCTTCGATAAAGGGCATTGTTGGCAACTCATGACAAAACTTAGCAGAAATGATCCCTTGTTGATAATAGACAGAACTGAATTTTCTCCTAATTTAAGGCTATATGTATGAGAATTATCTCATATAATAATTAAGATAAGATTTCCTGATTCCTTAAGAGTATATATCTCAAATCTTTTTCTATCTCTCTGTCATCAACTGTTTGAAGAAATTATGGCGGATAGCATTGAAGAAGCTCCAAGAAGAAGAACAACAACAACAGGATGGGCAGCAAGAGACTCATCTGGAGTTCTATCACCTTATACTTACACTCTTAGGTAAAACAATATTCAATTATTCCAACTCGATCTACAATATTTAATTACACAAAGATCTCACTCACTCTCTCTATATGAACAGGAAAACAGGCACAGAAGATGTTCTAATTAAGGTTCTCTTCTGTGGAGTTTGTCACACTGATCTTTTTAATGTCAAAAATCATTTTGGCATTACACGTTACCCTGCTGTTCCTGGGTAACTAATCTATAATTTTTCAATTTTTATTATTAATTAGATGGATCGGAGGGCTGATTATATATGATATGATATGTTTTCATTGATTGATTATTGGTGATTATGTCAAATGAATAGGCATGAAGTGGTGGGTGAGGTATTGGAGGTGGGATCAGACGTGACAAAGTTCAGTGTAGGAGACAAAGTTGGCGTGGGATACTTAGTTGGATGCTGCAGAAATTGCAGACCTTGTACATCCGGCGAGGAGCAATACTGCAAGAAGAAAATCTACACCTTCAGCGATGTTTACACCGACGGTCAACTCACCCAAGGCGGCTTTGCTGATTCCATGATCGTTGATCATAAGTAATTCTATAACTATATATAACAACTTCTCTTTAAATTCCTTCATTTTTTAAATTAAATACGGATATATCACCGCCAATATAGTTGTTTAATTTATATTTATTTTAACGTTTCTTTATCATAGGTTTGTGGTTAAGATACCGGAAGGGATGGTGTTGGAGCAGGCAGCGCCGCTGCTATGTGCGGGGGTAACGGTGTACAGCCCTCTGAGTCACTTCGGATTGAATAAAAGCGGAGTGAGAGGAGGAATATTAGGGCTCGGAGGAGTAGGGCACATGGGAGTGAAGATAGCAAAGGCAATGGGACACCATGTCACTGTCATCAGCTCTTCCGATAAGAAAAAAGTGGAGGCTATGGAGCATCTGGGTGCCGATGAGTACCTGGTCAGCTCGGATGCAACTCGTGTGCAAGAAGCAGCTGACTCACTTGATTATATTCTTGACACAGTGCCTGCATTTCACCCTCTTGAACCCTACCTTTCTTTGTTAGGATTTGGTGGGAAGTTAATTTTGATAGGAGCTAGTAATGCTCCTCTCCAATTTGTTAGCCCATGCTCTTGCTTGGTAAATAAACTCAATCTCGTCAGGTTCCGGTAGACTCCTTATCCCAACTTCTGAATTTGTTTTTCTTTTGGTTGCAATTTTATGCAGGGAGAAGATCAATAATAGGGAGTTTCATAGGGAGCATGAAACAGGCAGAGGAAATGCTTGAATTCTGCAAAGAAAAAGGATTGTCGTCCATGATTGAAGTGATCAAGATGGATTATATTAACACTGCATTCCAGAGGCTTGAGAATAATGATGTTAAATACAGATTTGTTGTCGATGTTGCAGGCAGCGAGCTTCAACATCAATGAAAAACACAACAATATTAAAATAAATAAAGTTTGTTTATTATTATTTTTTTTTCTTTCAATAAAATACTGGTTCAATTTGTGTGTAAAATTAAAGCTAAGTTGTAATGCTTATAAGCCAAATAAATAAAGTTATTCTTGCATAAAAATATACATATTGTACAGTGATCTTAATTGGGAGATGGTGAAATCATATTATTTAATTAGCATATATATGAGTTTTTTTTTTATAAATAAAACACTGGTTGAATTTGTATGTCAAATTAAAGCTAAGTTGTAAATTGTAATGCTTATAAATTTTCTTTCTATATTGTTGAATCATGATTAAATAAATAAATAAAGTTGCTATCTTTTCACACTCTTTAGTCTTTTGAATTCTCTCCCTGATCTAATCATATAACAATGGTGTAGAAAATTCTTTATGTGTGGGCTCTTGTATATAACTTAATTCTCAAAAAATTTAATAATCAGAAACAAGAATAAATTCAATTTTCCTCGTTAAGACGTCCCGATTAATAAACACATCTTTATTTTATAATCATTTTTAAAAAGTAATCATTCACTTTTCAAAATAACTCTAGTTCACTAAACTTTTTTTAGGGAGAATTGGAAATAAGTGTGAGACTTTTAATTAAATACCAAATCAAACCATCTAGTTTATAAGATCAACAAAAAAAAAATCCTCATACCATTAGTTGATCGTTGGTTAACTTTAATTAAATATGATTATTTATGTTATTTTCTATATAAATAAACTAAAAAACAATGAAAATAAAACAAAATATACTAAAAACGTTTTAGAAAAAAAAATATAATTTATTAATAAAATCTTAAAAATATGCTAAAACTAAACAATAAAAAAATAATAATAAAAACAAAATTATTTTAAATAAAAAAATATATCTGGAGGAAACACTCACATATACATATTCATCTTGGTAATGTGAGGTGAATCCGAATGGCAGGGGTTCGTTAATTTGGAAAGGGTTGATTTGGGGTCGTGAAATTATTGAGAAATGGTCAAGATGGAGGTGGATAATGGGAATTCAGTAAAGGCTGGATTCCTAGGCCGTCTACATTCAAAGTTATCTCGCCAATGGCTCTTGATGAGAACAGCAATGTGGATTACCTGAAGCTGGATTCGGGGTGCTGGAATGCTAGACTGATTGAGGAGAAGTTCCTGGCTGCTGATGTGGACCTTATTCTTTCTATTCCTCATTCCTCCCCATACTCTGCCAACACTTTGGTTTGGTATTATGAGCAGTCTGGTTCGTATTCTGTTCGCAGTGGTTATAGGGTGGGTAGATTGCTTGCTGCGAGTCCGAGTTCTTCGGGGCTTGATGATTCTGTGTCTTGGTGGAAAATGCTTTGGAGGTTGAAAATCCCCTCAAAAATAAAGATTTTCGTGTGGCGGGCTTACCACCACTGGCTTCCTACCTTGATGTACATTGCCAAGTGTGGTGTGGCCTCGGATGGTCGTTGTCCTCGCTGTCATAACCGTCAGGAGTCTATGGTTCATGCTTTATGGGAGTGTAAAAGGCTAGCTAATGTTAGAAATATGTGCCTCTTTGCGAAAGACTTGCAGGTGGTTGAGGGTATGCATTTTCTTGAATTTATGATGGTTTGCTCTAAGTCTCTTAGCATGTCTGATGTGGAATTTCTTTGTGTTATTATGTGGAGAATCTGGTTCTGTAGAAACCAGCTTGTTCATAATCTGGATGGTTAGGATTCGGCTGATGTGTTTCAATGGTCAATCTTTTTTCTTGATGAGTGGCGTGTGGCTTGTAAAGGGGTCTCTGCTATCACTGTTAGAAGTGTTGCAATGGCTCCTAAATGGAGGTCTCATTTGCAGGGCTTTTGGAATTTTAATTCTGATGCGGCCTCTTGCTATAAGGACCGGATGATTGGTCTAGGTATTATTTGCCGTGATAGTTTTGGGAGGGTTAAGCCGGCTACTGCGCGAAATATGGTTGCTACAGTATCTCCTCTAGTGGCAGAAGCTCTGGCAATTAAGTTTGGTATTCAGCTTGCTTGTGAGAATGGCCTTGTTCCTTTCCATTTTGAGTCCGATTCCCTCCAGGCTGTGGAGCTGGTGTGTAATGGTAATTTTGAGGATACGGTTGTTGGTCCTGTGTTGGTGGAGATTTCTAATCTGCTTAAGGAGCTGCCAAACTGTTCTATTTCCTATGTTCCTCGTAAAGGAAATGTTGCGGCTCATGTCTTAGCTAAAAAGGCTCTGGTTGTAGAGTCTGATTATCGCTGGATTGATTGTTGCCCTCCCTGTGTGGAGCGGATAGTCCAGAGTGATGCTTCGTTTTAGTTGTCTTTGTTTTTGTTCTAATTTTCAAAATAAATAAATAAATAAATAAATAAATAAATAAATAAATGTGTATGTCTTTTCTTTAGTTTTTATTCTATAATAAATATTATTTCTATAGATTTTTTAAATTCACAATATACTTTATAATTTTTCAAAAAGTCAATATTATTATTTATTTTTTATTTTTTTTATTCAGATATATAATAAACAATCTCTAAGTAGTCGTATTTTATTAGATTTGCTCATTTCATTAAAAATCTCGTGAATATTTATTATTCTCCTTTTTTTTTTATTTTTTTTATGTCAAAATAAAATAAATAAAACCACATTAAATTTTTAAAAGTAATATCAAGCAAAAAAGCAAGCATGAAAGTAATTTATTGGATGAAATTCATTTTAGTCCCTCTAGTTTGACCTATTACACAAACTGATCCACCGGTTTTCAGTATTATCCCGTTAAGACCTTCTGTTAAAAATTCCATTGAAAAAGTGTTTTCTGACAGGGTCAGAGGGTCAAATGACCCTGCTACCCTTGATTAAAAAATAAAACAATAAAAATTAAAAATTAAATTCAAACAACATAAGAAATTAAAAATTAAATTGATGGTATATTAATAATTAAAACTAAATTAAAAAAAATAAAAAATTGATTTGCTAAATTAAAAAATTAAAAACTCAATTTCTTGTTTATTCAAATCCATTCTTTGATACATAGAGATCAGAATCTAGAAGTGGTACACCGTTTAGACATCTGGAAACAACATTAAACAACATATGGATCTCCACTCAATCAAACCCAGATCTTTAATATTCCATCATCATCAACAAAAAATCAAAATAAAATACTCAAACACTACCAAAACCCAGACTCATTCAACCCATCAGCCCATCAATCTAGAAAAAACTCAAATCCAACCTCAATCTAGAAAAACAGTAACTTAAAAAAAAAATCACAGCAACAACTAAACTCATTCATCTTCAGCCACCACACGCCCACGTGCCACCAACAACCACCACATGTGACCGCCGTCGACCACACCACCAGAACCAGAAACCACTGGCCGTCAACTTTCCTCTTATCATCGGCCTCAAGTTTTGCCTCTATCACCGTAGATCTAGACTACAACAACCAGCAGCTGCCTCCCATTCCAGCACCAAACACTGGTGATTGATGCGTCACCGCTAGCTTGACGACACTCAAAAGACACCAGCGAACAACACCAACGAGAGCTTCCAGAAGAGAGAGATGAGTGGTTCGATTCGAGAGAGAAATTAATAGAGAAAGAGAGATGAGAGGGATTGAGAAAGAAGAGAAAGAATGGTGTGGGTGGTGTTTCGACGGGCTAGGGTGTGGTGTTTTCGGGTTCGATTTTGGTGGTGGAGGGGTTTTGGGTTCGAATGGGCGGTGAAGCTAGGTTCGGTTCGGTTCGGCGGAGAGTTGGTGAAGAAGATGAAGTTTGAAAGAAGAAGAAGAAGATGGAGAGAAACACTCGAGAGATCAAAGATCGTGAGAGAGAGAGGAGAGAGCATGGTGTTATAAGATTTTATTTTATTTTTAATGTTTATTTTTTAATTAAATTAATTAATAATTACTTTTTAATCAGATTTTTATATTTGTTACGTAAGTTACGATTTTACCCTCACCATTTGGACGGAATCTTTGCAAACCCTAACAGAATTGGACAGCAGGGATTGAAATACAGATTTTTGGAAACTAGCGGAACCTGTCAAGATAAAGCTGAAAACCACATGACCGGTTTGTCAGTTTGTGTAATAGATCAAACTAGAGGGACTAAAAAGAATTTAACCATAATTTATTTGTTTTTTTCTTTTGAAAGCAATTTCACCCGCTAGTCAAGTAAACGTCAGTTAGCAGACACGTGAGCAGGTGTCAGGCTCCTTTCCCTTCGATAAAGGGCATTGTTGGCAACTCATGACAAAACTTAGCAGAAATGATCCCTTGTTGATAATAGACAGAACTGAATTTTCTCCTAATTTAAGGCTATATTATGAGAATTATCTCATATAATAATTAAGATAAGCTTTCCCGATTCCTTAGAGTTTATATCTCAATCTTTTTCTATCTCTCTGTCATCAACTGTTTGAAGAAATTATGGATAGCAGTGAAGAAGCTCCAAGAAGAACAACAACAACAGGATGGGCAGCAAGAGACTCATCTGGAGTTCTATCACCTTATACTTACACTCTTAGGTAAAACAATATTCAATTATTCCAACTCGATCTACAATATTTAATTACACAAAGATCTCACTCACTCTCTCTATATGAACAGGAAAACAGGCACAGAAGATGTTCTAATTAAGGTTCTCTTCTGTGGAGTTTGTCACACTGATCTTTTTAATGTCAAAAATCATTTTGGCATTACACGTTACCCTGCTGTTCCTGGGTAACTAATCTATAATTTTTCAAATTTTATTATTAATTAGATGGATCGGAGGGCTGATTATATATGATATGTTTTCATTGATTGATTATTGGTGATTATATCAAATGAATAGGCATGAAGTGGTGGGTGAGGTATTGGAGGTGGGATCAGACGTGACAAAGTTCACTGTAGGAGACAAAGTTGGCGTGGGATACTTAGTTGGATGCTGCAGAAATTGCAGACCTTGTACATCCGGCGAGGAGCAATACTGCAAGAAGAAAATCTACACCTTCAGCGACGTTTACACCGATGGTCAACTCACCCAAGGCGGCTTTGCTGATTCCATGATCGTTGATCATAAGTAAATCTATAACTATATATAACAACTTCTCTTTAAATTCCTTCATTCTGGTTAATATAACCGGTCATTCTGGTTAATTTAGTAGTAAAGAATATTCATTCGGTTTGAATCAAAAGCCAAAATTAAATTTGATGTTGAAAATTCAAACATACATTTGGTATATTCTTTTCTATTCATTAGTACTAACTAGTTAATTTAATTGATAAAATCTTTTATAGCTAATGCTGAGCGGTTTAATTTATATTTATTTTAACGTTTCTTTATCATAGGTTTGTGGTTAAGATACCGGAAGGGATGGTGTTGGAGCAGGCAGCGCCGCTGCTATGTGCGGGGGTAACGGTGTACAGCCCTCTGAGTCACTTCGGACTGAATAAAAGCGGAGTGAGAGGAGGAATATTAGGGCTTGGAGGAGTAGGGCACATGGGAGTGAAGATAGCAAAGGCAATGGGACACCATGTCACTGTCATCAGCTCTTCCGATAAGAAAAAAGCGGAGGCTATGGAGCATCTGGGTGCCGATGAGTACCTGGTCAGCTCGGATGCAACTCGTATGCAAGAAGCGGCTGACTCACTTGATTATATTCTTGACACAGTGCCTGCATTTCACCCTCTTGAACCCTACCTTTCTTTGTTAGGATTTGGTGGGAAGTTAATTTTGATAGGAGCTAGTAATGCTCCTCTCCAATTTGTTAGCCCCATGCTCTTGCGTGGTAAATAGAACTCAATCTCGTCAGGTTCCGGTAGACTCCTTATCCCGACTTCTGAATTTTTTTTTCTTTTGGTTGCAATTTTATGCAGGGAGAAGATCAATAATAGGGAGTTTCATAGGGAGCATGAAAGAGGCGGAGGAAATGCTTGAATTCTGCAAAGAAAAAGGATTGTCGTCCATGATTGAAGTGATCCAGATGGATTATATTAACACTGCATTCCAGAGGCTTGAGAATAATGATGTTAAATACAGATTTGTTGTAGATGTTGCAGGCAGCGAGCTTCAACATCAATGAAAAACACAACAATATTAAAATAAAATAAAGTTATGTTTTTTTTTTTTTTTTCAATAAAATACTGGTTCAATTTGTGTGTAAAATTAATGCAAAGTTGTAATGCTTATAAGCCAAATAAATAAAGTTATTCTTGCATAAAAATAAAATAAAATTATTCTACAGTGATCTTAATTGGGAGATGGTGAACTCAAATTATTTAATTAGTTGATTTCATTTACCTATGAGTGAGACTCGCTTATGATCAATACCTTGGTATGTTGGTCTACTCATTATATTTAATATGGAGAAGATACACGATCAAAGAAATTCCACAAGTCCCATTAAATTGAGATATAGCCATTCCTTTAGACAAATTGTGTGTGGTATAATCATGAATGTTAACGCTTAGTTATTCTAATCGGCATACTAAAATATTTATACACTATTTAAATAAGGAATAATTTGTTTATTTAAAAATATGTGATAAATCATAATGATCATCGTGTTGTAATTGGGTTTAACTTGTTGGATATGGCTTGAATTCTCCAATGGTTACCAAACACGATTTACCAATGCGAAGACTTTCTGGAGACGTGAGAGCGTTTGGAAGTATAAGGTTATATTTGAGGGAGGCTTGGAGGATGAAACGAACAGAAGAAACGAAGAACAGCTCAAACCGCTGCCGAGCCGCTGTGGCTTTGGCAGCGGTAATGGCAGCGGTAGGACACCGCTGCTAATTCTTCGGCAGCACAATGAGAGCGGTCCAATTCCAGTAGGACACCGATATGGCTTCCACAGCGATATTGACAGCGGTCGTGTTGAAACATTGATAACGTGGCGCATGGATCACGGTTTTCTAAGTGATCAATTTCTACACGGTTTAGGAAGCGGGTGGCCAACTGCAACTTGAATCGTAGTCAATCACATGCATGCGTTGAATCAGGAAATATTCATGGAAGAGGAAATAAGTTGTTTCTTGAAGTTCAAATAGGAAAAGGATTTCTCCTTGAAAGAAGACTTGTCTTAAATAGGAAATAGTATTTATGTGGAACAAGTATTCTTGTATGACTAGGGGATAGATTTCCTTGTTAGTTTAAACTCCATGTAATACATATAAATAGACCATAATAACTAGGTTATTGGTGTGTGAAAAACACCTGAGAGTGGTGAAGCAAAATAGCAAATACTAGAGAGATCTCAAAGTGAGCATTGGGTGTAATTGGGTTTGGGGTATTACTTATAGAGAGATCATGAGAGTGTGTGGTTGTAACAATTTACTACATATTGGAACTTTCTCTTGTCATCCTGACGGCCGTGGTTTTTTTCCTAATTTGGGTTTCCACGTAAATTCTTGTGTTATGTGTGATTGGATTTAAATTACTTCTCTTCATCTTATCTTTTCTTTATCATTGTGTTTGTTTGTGTTCTATCCGACAACATTTCCGCGTGCTTAGTGAACGGTTCGTTTCACTTTCGCTAACAATTGGTATCAGAGCCCTGGTTGCTTGATAGTGGTCTTAACAACTTTATGGCAAGGATGATGAGATTCGATATTAAGAAGTTCAACGGAAAGATTAACTTTGGCTTGTGGCAAATTCAAGTCAAAGATATATTAATCCAACATGGTTTACACAAGGCGTTGAAGGGCAATTCAACCCCTGCAAACCCTGAAGGCTTTGAAGATTCTAACAAAGAAACGACTAGTACTACTTCTGGAAAACCTAAGATGAGCGATGATGATTGGGAATATTTGGATGAGAGAGCTGCGAGTGCAATACGATTGTGCCTAGCCAAGAATGTTCTTGCAAATATTCATGGAACATATTCAGCGAAAGAACTTTAGGAGAGGCTTGAAGAATTGTATCAAGCGAATAGCGTCTGCAACCGTTTCTACCTGAAGGAGCAGTTTCACATGCTGCAGATGTTTGAAGGTACGAAAATTTCTGATAATCTAGGAGTGCTCAATGGTATAGTTTCAGAATTAGAGTCGATTGGAGTAAAGATTGATGAAGAAGACAAAGGTCTTAGACTCATCTAGTCCCTGCCATCGTCCTTTGCGCACATGAAGCCAATCTTGATGCATGGGAGTTCAACCATATGCTTTGGAGATGTAGCGAACAAACTTATCTTTGAGGAACGAAGGCTAAAGAGTGAAGGTAAATCTTTTGATAACTCTATTCTTTTGGTTGACAAGAAAAAGGGGAACTTCAAAGGGAAAGTCACTTGTTGGAGATGTGGACAGTCTGGACACATAAGGAAGGATTGTCAAAAGAAGAAGACAAGTGCTGCTAAGGGCTCCAAAGAGGGTGATCCGGCAATCGCCTCTCTTGAGTTTGACGACTACAGCGATGTCCTCTAAAGGGGCATAAACATCCTCATGGCATGACCGCTAGTTGCCGTGAAAAGGATGTAGCTTATAGCGGGTCCACAATTGCGCACGGGCATTGGTTAGGAAGTGATGCAAGGTGTGTGGTGGACAAGGATGTCGATAGCCGAGCGAACTCCCTGGGAACCTAACGTGAGGAGTTGCACCATAATTTTCAGCAGGGTAAATTTTGACATGTGCCGGTGAAATCTTGGGATGGTTGTTTCCTAAGTGTTATACCTAGTGGTGGGTATGTTGATTCTTGATGATAGGATCGTAGCTGAGGATAAATTTTGGGAATTCTCGCCATAAGGGAGGATTGTTGGATATGGCTTGAATTCTCCAATGGTTACCAAACATGATTTACCAATGCGAAGACTTCCTAGAGATGTGAGAGCGTTTGAGAGTATAAGGTTATGTTTGAGGGAGGCTTGGAGGATGAAACGAACAGAAGAAATGAAGAACAGCTCAAACCGCTGCCGAGCCGCTGTGGCTTTGACAGCGGTAATGGCAGCGGTAGGACACCGCTGCTAATTCTTCGGTAGCGCAATGAGAGCGATCCAATTCCAGTAGGACACCGATATGGCTTCCACAGCGGTATTGACAGCGGTCGTGATGAAACATTGATAACGTGGCGCATGGATCACGGTTTTCTGAGTGATCAAGTTCTACACAGTTTAGGAAGTGGGTGGCCAACTGCAACTTGAATCGTAGTCAATCACAAGCATGCGTTGAATCAGGAAATATTCAAAGAAGAGGAAATAAGTTGTTTCTTGAAGTTCGAATAGGAAAAGGATTTCTCCTTGAAAGAAGACTTGTCTTAAATAGGAAATAGTATTTATGTGGAACAAGTATTCTTGTATGACTAGGAGATAGATTTCCTTATTAGTTTAAACTCCCTGTAATACATATAAATAGACCATAATAACTAGGTTATTGGTGTGTGAAAAACACATGAGAGTGGTAGAGCAAAATAGTAAATACCAGAGAGATCTCAAAGTGAGTATTGGGTGTAATTGGGTTTGGGGTATTACTTAGAGAGAGATCCTGAGAGTGTGTGGTTGTAACAATTTACTACATATTAGAACTTTCTCTTGTCGTCCCGACGGCTGTGGTTTTTTCCCTAATTTGGGTTTCCACGTAAATTCTTGTGTTGTGTGTGATTGAATTTAAATTACTTCTCTTCATCTTATCTTTTCTTTATCATTGTGTTTGTTTGTGTTCTATCCGGCAACGCTTCCGTGCACTTAGTGAACAGTTCGTTTCGCTTTCGCTAACATAACTCAAGAAATAAAAGATGTAGCTTAGTCAAATGGTTGGCAATATCGATCTCATTTATGATTAACAGATGTTTTGTGGAGAACATTGTTACACATCATATAACTGATCGAACTCATCGAAGACAAAAAGTAATTTCCGAAAAAAAAATTGTTTTGTTATAATTAATATATATCATTTTGGAGCTCATTCAAAATTTTACTGTGGTATAAAAATTGTAATTAAAGAAATATAAATTATGATAAATCCAAGATATATATTTATATAAATAATTATATTTAAGTAAGTCAAAATCAGATATAAAGTTTGACAAGAGGTTCACAGCTCAAAAAACTTATGTGAACTACAAAAATAAAATGTGTAGATATTTTTTAATATAATTTTGATATGCATTAGTTAGGTTGTGGGGACTGAGGACGAAAATAAAGTAGATGATAACGCAACACTAGGGTATTCCTATCCTAATAATGTGATATGAAATTAAACCGTACCAATTTGCTGGACCAGAGTGGACCCATTGACTAGAGAAAGGACCGTCGTGGTCCAAATGTTTGTTTATGCTAGATTTAAGGGGTAATTACCCTGGTGACTATCGAGTTTTGCCACCACTATCAAAATGGCCACTAGATGGGGAATTGGTTTAGAAATGACCATTTTTGGCAAACAATGTTACAGTAATGGTCATTCCGTTATAACACCGTTAACTTTATCTAAGAATGTTACATTAATGACCATCAATTTGTTCACTTAGTATCAAAATGCCCATTATAATCATTTTTCTCCAAAATTACTCTAGTGGCCATCCATTTGGTCAATTGGTATCAAATGGCCATTATATTTGTCCCACTTTTTCTATAACATGTGTATTGGTTAATTGGTATCAAAACAATCATTATATGTACAACTATATTCTATTAGAAAAAATAGAGTAACCAATCATTAAAAATAAATTTTCATTCAATAGAGAAAATGAAGAATTCATTTGTTTCAATATAATTTCAGTCTCATGCACATCAAATACTACTTGTTAAAATCATGATGTATTTGAGTCTGTTCACATTTAATCTTCATATAGACGTAAAATCTTAGGGGGACGGTTGTCAATGAAATGTAATGTTTTGTCCTTTTAGTGATTCCTTATGTTAAAAGTTGATTTTTTATTATTATTGTTTTGTTAAACTGCACAAGTATACCAAAAGTCATGATTTTAAATGTGAGCAGACTCAAAGACATCATGATTTTAACAAGTAGTATTTGATGTGTATGAGACTGAAATTATATTAAATCAAATGAATTCTTCATTTTCTCTATTGAATAAAATTTTATTTTTAATAATTGCTTACTCTATTTTTTTAATAGAATATAGTTGTACATATAATGATTGTTTTGATACCAATTAACCAAATGGATGGTCAATACACATGTTATAGAAAAAGTGAGACAATTATAATGGTCATTTTGATACCAATTGATCAAATGGATGGCCACTAGAGTAATTTTAGAGAAAAATGATTATAATGGTCATTTTGATACCAAGTGAACAAATTGATGGCCATTAGTGTAACATTCTTAGACAAAGTTAACGGTGTTATAACGGAATGACCATTACTGTAACATTGTTTGCCAAAAATGGTCATTTCTAAACCAATTCCCCATCTGGTGGCCATTTTGATAGTGGTGGCAAAACTCGATGGCCACCAGGGTAATTACCCCTAGATTTAATTTAGGGCATGTCTAGCAAGTTGTATTGTACTGTATTAGAGCATCTTTAATGGTATCATCAAAGTAAGAAAGTAATCAAAATTTAATTATTTATTTCAAAAACATCGTCCAACGGTATCACTAAAATTTAGGAATAGCTTTAATCAATAATCAAATTGCCTTGGGTTTGGCTAACTTACTGGTTTGGGCGATGTTGCTGGGTGTTTTAATAACCATTGGATGTCTGATGTCTTGGATGTAATCTAATGGTTTAAACTAAAGAATCTTTATTAAATTTAATTAAAAAGTTTTTACTTGGAACCTGTTATACCGGTTGTGCTGTAGAAAAACAAGGAAAGAATCAATCGATTGTAAAAGCAAATTAGAATTTACATGTGACCATGGTTATGTAGATGCTTTACATATTATAATTTTATTATTATTATAATTATTGTTGTTTATTTTAACTAAATTTTTTGTTATTATAAAACTTAAGTAGATATATATACATTGTGCTCGTATTGTCACCTATAAAATTAATTTAAACAACTCATTTAATAATTATACCTGACCAAAAAATAAATAAAATTTGCTTTGTGCACCTTATTTAAATCTCTAGAATAACCATCGCATTCTTTCAATTTACCTTTTTCATTATTACCCTTAAAATAATTCAACATCCAATGGTTTTTTTTTTTCTACTAATAAGAAAAAGAAAAAAAACTTTACCTCCAGGATTTTCTTTGTATATTTTCTTTCTTCATCTTCTTGTTTTTTTTTTTTTTTTTTTTTTTTTTTTTTTCAAACTTAAGGCAAGTTGGTAATGATCAAAAAAAAAAAAAAAATCTTACTTTCACTGTGAGTTTTTTTTTTTTTTTTTAATATTCTTTGTAAGTTTAAAACTTTAAAGATGTAAAAAAAAAATAATTCAAATGTATATTAATAGATTTGTCTAACAACAAATATGAAAATATGAAAAGAGAATCGAAAAATAGCATAATTTGCAATTGAATATATATCTCACATTATTCCATCAACACAATAAAAAATTTTAATCCATCAGTTTTTAAGGATTGAACTCATAATAATTGATTATATAGTCCAATCAAATTGAATGAACATAGAGCAATGTAAAAAATTGGCCTTTCTATTAAAAAAAATAATTATCTAAAATAATTAGAAATAATTCTTGTGCGTGTGTCAAGTAGGTGTTGGGATTTGTGAAATTTTATGAAATTAGCAAAAGAAGTGAAGTCCGCAGGATACTGCGGCATAGACCACATGGCATCAACTGCGGTGCAAACCGCGATCAATTCCAGAAGTGTAATCGCGGGGAGAGCGTGGTACACAAGCCACGGTACATACCGCGATAAATTCCAGAGGTTTTACTGCGTCGTAAGTGCGGCGCACACACGCCACAGTTTTCTGAGTGGTGAAAAACAGAGAAAGACCACGGTTCAGGGCGTGGGCTGCAGACCGCGGTAGTGACGTATTTCGTGCGAAACAAAAAATCTTGCATGGGAAGAAAATGACTCCTAAGTAGGTTTTGGCTTGCCTTAGTGCTCCCATATAAATATTATTTCTCTATGTTTATGGGTGTGTAGAAAATAGCAAGTGAGGCTGAGAGCAACTTGTAGAGAGACTAAAAGTGAGAGACAGAGAGATTGTAATCTAACTCCGATGGTGGATTGAGTGCAGGTGTGCTAGCTTTGTGGATGTAAGCAATTGCTGAACCACAAAATCTTTTGTGCCATATTATTCTTTTCCTTATTGTTTTCATATTATCTAAGTGTATGATTTTGATTTGCGTGACTATGGATTGTGGATTTTCTGCAATAGTAGGAAGCTTGTCGAAAGCTGAAAACTAGACCTCGCTAGTCACGACTTTCGGTGAATGCTAATATAATTGTGATCTTTAGCAATACACCAACATAAGAGCCACGGGGTCCTAAGTCCTCAAGTGGTAGCTTTGACTGGTCCCACAATTGATGGCAAAAGAATCTCAAAATATTTCAGGAGAGGTGCTTCCAAGGTGAGGTCATGGCGAGGTCTTGTTTGAAGCATAAATCCCAATGTTAGATAAAATGACAAATTTCGTCATTAACAATTACTAAATATGTTTTTATATTTTTTCTTCTTTTAATTATTGATAAATATTTCTTTATTAATTCTAAATAAATTAAAACTATAAAATAAAGAAAAATACAAAGGATAAAATAAAATGAATCATAAAAATAGATTGACAATTTTAATTCAATAAATTAAATTTTGAGATAATATCAAGTAAATTTAATTTACTAACCAGAAATTGAGTATATGCAAGAGGTTGACAATGATGACTAGAAAAAGAGAATGAATTATTTTGATGCACAAGAAGATAAAAATTTGAGAAATAAATCGGAAAGAGTGCAAAATAAAAAAGACATTAAAAAATATTATTGAAATTAGAGGATAAAATTAAATTCATAATCATTTTTTAAATTAATTTTTAAAAAATAGAATCAACTTTTTTTTTTTTTTTTGAAATTTAATGTGGGGCACATGCCCCACCTATATCCAAACCAAGTCTGATTTAATTGAAAACATGATCAATAAATATAAAAATAAAAATAAATTGCAACATTTATGTTTGTTTGATTACCATTTACATCATAATAGGTATGCTCAACATTTAATTTGCAACATCACATCAATTTGTGATATATACGTTTGAATGGTCATGGGCTACGTGATCCTAGCTACATTTTATGTTTAATTTTTAAATGTTCAAATGAACTTGTTACATACTAATATGAGTTTTAAGTACTTATAATGTCAAAATTACAACGTCACATTATCTTGCAACTTTTACGTCTATATGATTAATAACTATGTGATAATTGTAAATTCAACGTTTAACTTGCATGATCATATCAACTTGTAATATTTACGTTTGAATGGTTAGGGCTACGTCATACTATGTACGTTTTGAATTAAAATTTTAAATGTAAAACTGATTTTGTTACATACTACGTTGGAGTGGTTATGTTTATTACGAGTTTAAGTAACTATAACGTCAAAATTGCAACATCACATTAACTTGCAACTTTAATGTCTGTATGATTAATAACTATGTGATAAATGTAAATTTAACATTTTACTTGTAACATCATGCTAACTTGGAACATTTATATTGCAATGGTTATGATCAACGTCACAATGAGTAAAAATAATTTTTTTTTTTTTTTTAAAAGTAGTTAAAATGAAATTATTACATGTTACATCATACTAGCTACATATAACGTTTATGTTGGAATGATTAATAAAATTACATCATAATTGTGAAATTCTACATTTAATTGTTAAGTTATTTTTATTTTTATCTTTTTTATCCCTCATATAAATAATATTTATAAATTTAATACTCTTAAAATATTATTTAAACATTAAAAAAAAATTAATAAATTTTTAAGGTAGTTATCGGTTGTAACCGGCTATTACCTATTAATTATTAAATTTTGGCTACCACATGTCAGTCAAACGGAACTTACTTGGCCAAGTAATGTTACTGGGAATAGAATCCCAGTAACATAGCCAATCTCGCCTCCTCAATAATCAAATTTGAAGATTGATAATAATCAAATACAAACTTAATTCAAAATAACTGCTGTTGTAATTTTATTCTTTCTCTCTCATCTGTGGCCTTTTTTTTTTTTTTTTTTTTTTTTCTTTGATTGCTTACGTATCTCAGCATTGTTTCGACCCCAAAAATTTCAATCAAGTAAAATTTATCTCTTCATTACGAATGGATCAATACCCATATCATATACCTTCTCTTGTATTTTATAGTTTTTTTTTTCTTACCCCGTTTGGCTATTAATAAATTGAATATTAGGATTATGTAACAACAATCAATGGTTGATTTTAGGGGAAAATATTTATTAATTGATATTTAACTCAGGATATAGTTTTGAATATAGTAGATTTTTCCTATTCACCAAACCCTCCTCTTTCCTTCCCGTCCGCCGCCGACACCCTGTGGAGGCTGTGGGTGTCGGCGGCGATGTTCGGCGCCCTCCGGCAAGGCTCAGCGGCGTGCCTCCTTCCTCCCCGCTGCCGATTGCTGGTTTTCTCCTTCTGTTTTTTTCGGCGGCTTCAGCCTGACCTTTCTAGGGATCATCCTCGGGTTGCATCGCCGGTGGGGGAGCTCGTCCGGTCGGCGATCCTCTCCGCCTGGTTCTTGATCCAGCTGGACCTTCACCGGTGCCCTCCAACCGGGGGTTGGAAGTTTTCCGGCGGCCTTGGATCTCGAATTTCTTCGAGGGGCAGTGTAGATTTTCGTTTTGGTTTTTTTCTGGTTTTTTTCTGGTTTTTTTTTCTTTTTTCTGGTTTGATTTTCTTGGTTGAATTCCAGCTTATGTTCGGAAATCTGTACATGACCTCGTTACGGCCGATGGACTCTCCTTTGGAGACTCTACCACCAGAGTGTCAAAGTTTGCTCGGATCTGGGCTTCTATTCTATGTCCACCTTGTGGGTGGTAGCTGTTCCTCTCTGTGAGGATTTTGTCCCTCTTTGCGAGGGGATCTATCCCACCTGTGTGTGGGTGTTTGTTTGGTTAACATCTGGTTTTGATTCCAGCTGTTCTCCCCGTAGCGGGAGTTGTAATCTGGGCTGTGCTTCGATGTATAAATCTCGATCGGTCCCAGTAGTTGTGAAAATATCTAGACCTGATTTCCAGTTGTTGTAACCTTGTTGTTACTTCTAATCAATGTATTAGTATTTCATAAATAAATAAATAAATCTCATCTCTAATCTCTATATCTATCTCAGACCTCTTTATTTTTGGTCTCTTCTTTCTCTCACCTCCTATGAACGAATTTAATTTTTCTTCTTATTTCTTTCAGATTCTATTAGAATAAAAAGATTAAATAATAATCAATATCTCATTTGTCTAATGCACCCCGAGTGTTCGTACATATTCACACATCGCCATATCCTTATCCTCCTCCCTCCCTTCGTGTGTAAGTTCTCAGCTTGTTGCTTGTCCCAAGCCATTTTCTAGCCTTTCAGGACCTGAGTATATAATCCCCTCACAATGAAAACACTACAAGTGAAAGTGCATAGGGGGTAGTTCAAACTTCAAATTATCCGATTAAACTCTCGAGAAAAATCGCAAGCATCATCACATAAATAAGCATATGATCATTGTCGTAAGTATTGATTAAGTGATAGCGCTTTGCATATCACTTGTCTACTTCTCTGACCTGTTGAATTTCCTCTCTCCAAATCTGTAAAAACACCGGTTACTTATTTTTGTTATGCATTACTTTTGCAACAGCAAACACCAATGAATATCAGTACTATTTTTATTTATTTTTTGAAAAGAATATCAGTACTATTGAACAATTGTAAATAAGGTTTTTTTTTTTTTTTTTTTTTTAAGGAACATGGGGGGTTTTATTAGATTTACTTTATAGAATATATATATATTTTTCTTAAATTAAATGTCTCTTTTAGTAATTTTGATAAAAAAGTGGGGCATAAATAGAATAGTAGGGGGTGTGTCAATAGCACCACTCTTTTAGCAATCCCTGAAAACAATCCTCAAATGTTGAGGTGACAACTTTTGAGAATCCAAATTTGCTTATACCATTAGAAATGCTCTTAGGGGTTTAAATTGTATTAGAATAATATAATGCAATGTTTTGCTTATTTTGTAATATGTATTGTATTGTATTAGCTAATACATTTTAATTGCTTTAATACAATAGATATTGTATTAACTATTACAATGGATGGAGGTTGTATTAGCTAATACAAAGGGTGGAGGTTGTATTAGCTAATACAAGGAGAGAGAAATAATAATAAATATATCCAAATAATAATAACAATAAATAAAATTAATAATTATAATAACAATGATTTTAATAGTAGTAATAATAATATTAATAATAAGTGGAATTGGTGAGAAATGTCACCTTTTTAAACTGATTTGGTGACAATGTCACTGCTTTAATAAGTTAAGTTTAAAAGACACCTATTATGGTGAACAGACAAAAATACCCTTACTTTACACATTCTTTTCTTACTTTGAAGTTTTCTGAGATTTAAAACAGACCTCCAATGGATAATTAGTTTTGTGGCTCTACACAAACGCATTCGGGGGTCGAGCTCCCCGCTGAGCTCGCGGTGGTCGAGATTTTTTTTGGTTTTGAATCTTCCATTGAAAAGGCTCGAAATGAAGTGTTCGAGCCTTTTCATACACCAATCGTGCCTTTTCATTAGTGTATGAAAAGGCTCGAACACTTAATGAAAAGGCACGATTACTGTACCATCGTGCCTTTTCATACACCAATCGTGCCTTTTCATGTATAAAAAGGCACGATTACTGTACAAAAAGGCTCGAAATATTTTTTAATTTTTTAATCGAGCCTTTTGGAAAGGTTATCGAGCCTTTTGGAAAGGTTATCGAGGAAAAGGCTCGATAACCTTTCTAAAAGGCTCGATAACTTTTCCAAAAGGCTCGATAACCTTTCTAAAAGGCTCGAAATGATTTCGTGCCTTTTTGAAATATTTTCGTGCCTTTTTACACTGTCATCGTGCCTTTTGAAGTTGTTATCGAGCCTTTTGGAAAAGTTATCGAGCCTTTTGGAAAAGTTATCGAGCCTTTGGAAAGGTTATCGAGCCTTTTGGAAAGGTTATCGAGTCTTTTAGAAAGGTTATCGAGCCTTTTGGAAAAGTTATCGAGCCTTTAGAAAGGTTATCGAGCCTTTTCCAAAAAGGCTCGATAACCTTTCTAAAAGGCTCGATAACTTTTCCAAAAGGCTCGATAACCTTTCTAAAAGGCTCGAAATGATTTCGTGCCTTTTTACACTGTCATCGTGCCTTTTGAAGTTGTTATCGAGCCTTTTGGAAAAGTTATCGAGCCTTTTAGAAAGGTTATCGAGCCTTTTGGAAAAGTTATCGAGACTTTTCCAAAAAGGCTCGATAACCTTTCTAAAAGGCTCGATAACTTTTCCAAAAGGCTCGATAACAACTTCAAAAGGCACGATAACAGTGTATATTTCAAAAAGGCACGAAATTTTCGAGCCTTTTCCGAACCTAACCTTTTTCGAGCCTTTTGGTGAAGAAGGTTACTGTGGGGGGCAAGGAATAAATGGTGCAAACTTAATCCTGTTCCCACATCATTTAATTTTTTAACCCTAATAATAATATTGATGTTCAATAATAATTTTAAATATAATACATAAATAATATAATTTTATTGTAATAAAAAATTAAAATTAAAATTAAAATTAAAATTAAATAAATATTATGTAAATTTAATTAAATAAAAATAAAATATAAAATATTATTTTAAAAATTATATAAGTTAAACAAAATATTAAAAATAATTGTCAAATATTATTGATATTTGTTACTATAATTTATGTAATAAAATTATTAATTATTATTTAAAAAAATAAAATATAAATATATATTTTTGAGGGAATATCAATTTTATTAGTTAATAAAATATCAAGGAACAAAAATCACATCAAAGCATTGTATAACTTAATATAGTCTAATACGAAATATCACCAAACACATAATTATATAAGAATAATACAGTCTAATGTAGTATAATACCATCCAACATAATCCAATATAATCCAGTATAATACAATATAACAATACAAAACAAGATTTTATTTATAGAGTTGATCAATAAAAGAGCTACGAGGCTATATCAAATTTTGAGATCATCACTTTCCTTCTACAAGTGCGTGAACCACCATCAACTCATCAAGCCGCCTTCTAGTGTTGATGTATACCCAAACTAATCGACCACCCAAATTATGTGCTATATATACGAAATGTTAAGCCTTAGTAAAATCATAGCCTCTGACTCGTATTCCAGATTTTGACTCGTATCTAAGCAAAATAACTATTTTTTTCCCAATTCAAGAAGGGAGCAGACAAAAAAAATTAACAAGCAAAATTTAACAGAAACCTAGTCAAAACAAACAATAAAGTTGCTTATACAAGGACCTCTTCAGCACAATCAGGTTGGCTCATACCCTACATTGCAGTAGTAATTTTAATATGGAATAATTCTTCAGAATTTTTTTCAAAGAAAAAGTTGTATAAACTGACTTCAAATCTTGAATAGAACACATTACTAGCAAAATTGTCTCATTTCAACAATGCTGAAAATGACAAAACATTGATTTCAAATTAAAGGAGAGAGTATAGTTATTGAATAAGTGAGAGAGAGGCTATATGAATAAAACATTAAAGGGCATTTTTGACAACTTGACAAAAATGATCACTTGTTGAGAATGGATAGAATTGAATTTGAGCAAATTGCACTAAACCTTCACAGGTTTGTCCTTGCACTCAAAAACAATTTTATCATAAATTAACACTCGCACAGTCACACCCTTACAATTAATCAAACTTGGTCAAACTTAACTGTTGACCAAGTTTAATTGTCAAAAGACTATACTACCAACTAGACCTGACACGGTTCCGGTTCGAACCGTGGAACCGAACCGGAACTGGAACCGGAACCGGAACCGGAACCGGAACCGAAACCGGAACCGGAACCAGAACCAAAAAAATCGAAATCGGAACCGAAAATCCGGTTCCGGTTCTAAGGTTTGAGAAACCGGGCGGTTCGTGCAAATTTTTTTTTTTTTTTTTTTTTCTATAAATAAAACCGCCCCCCCCCCCCCCTTTCATTTTTCCTCACACCAATTTCTTCTCAATTCTCTAATTCTAATTTCTCTCCAACACTCTCAAGTCTCTCAATCTCCAAGTCTCCAAGTCTCCAAGTTTTCAAGGTTTTTAATATTTATTTCATTTTGTAATTGTTTTGAAGACAGTATTTAGCTTTGGTAAACAATGAGTATTGAACGGAATAGAGAACACAAAGTGTCAAACTCTTAGAAAAATTGCCGTTGACAACGAGAGAATAGAAAAAATTTGCCTCAAAAAAATACCGGTAAAAATATTTTTATATATGCCTTAAACTTTGAAAGGCCATAACTTTGTGCTCGGATGTCCGAATTCTGTGTGCTCGGATGTCCGAATTCTGTGATTTTTTTTTTTTGAAATCGCATAGAATGATGCAAGGAATCCAATGGGAGCAAGTCCGAAGGGCTTGTGGCCACTTTTTGAGCCCAAAAAACCCCTTTTTCATCAAAAAAAAGTGTTTTTAAGTGTCCTGTCCATTTCGGTAAGATGCCTTTTCCTCTTGATCCGACACCACAGCCGTGCCCGTCTTGGTCTGGAGAATTACTTTAACATCAGAAATGGACACGTGTTTTTGTTTCAATTATTATACTCGAATTGAATGTGGTTTCATCGGTTAGAGTGTTATCATTTTTCTTTTGCAACCATGGTTCAAGCATCCATACTTATAGTCTTTTTTTTGTTTGTTAAAAAAAAAAAAAAAAAAAAAAAAAAAAGGTTCAAAACCGCCGGTTCCAATGGAACCGGAAACGGAACCGGCATATAGCGGTTCCGGTTCCATCAAACCACGGAACCGGAACCGTGCCACCACTACCAACATCCCTAAATTAAAATTTTAAAAATCAAATGAATTAATAAAAAACAGAAATTGAAAAACAAAGCAAAATTTAAAACATAAAAAAATAAGGGGGCCCAAAAAAAAAACTTTTTTTAAAATGGATCTGCACCATCCATCTTTGAGATGGATGGTGGAGATTAAATAGATTTTTATTTTTTTAAAAGGCAACAAATGCAAAAAAATAAAAAATAAAAACAAGCAAAAAAAAAATAAAAAAACAAAAACAAAAAAAAGAGGGGAGATCCAATCTCCCACAGTGATCAATGGAGATCCTCCCCCGCCGCGCCTCCCTCCCCAGTTCACTCCTAAGATTTGCCATTGTCCTCATCTCCCTGTCCCACTTCACTTCTCCATTATTGGGTAATATTTAACACAACTCCACTTCTTCTGTCGTGACCTCTTTCTGTCTCTCTCTCTGACTCTGATATGGGAACTCTTTCAACTCTATTTTCACCCCCTCCTACGGCCACATCTACTCAAATAATTTCTCCACAAACCCTTTCATTTTCTTTTCCCAAAAGTGCCAATAACAACACACCTACAACAACGAATCATCATCATCGCAGTCGCAGAATCCAGAGCTACAAGTTTGGTAACTTTCTTGAGTTGAAACCAGAATTTGAATCTGATCAATCCGACTTTTTAAACGTTGATCTGTCCTTGTTCGACCCATCTGATCGCTTTCACCTCTACTGGTTTGCGGTGGTGATTATAGTTTATAGAGATGGGTTCCAAGAGGAAAATGAGAACAATGAAGATGGAGATTCATGGAGATCTCCATGGATCTCCACCTCTCACCCTTTTTGTTAAAAAATAAATAAATCTGAGATCCATTTTTTTTTTATAAATAAATTATTTTCTGTTTTTTTTAATTAATTTGTATTTTTAATAGTTTTGTTTAGTTTTTAATACTTTTTTTTTAAATGTTTGAAATGACAAAAATACCTTTATTTTTTACGGTTAAACTTGGTCAATAGTTATGTTTGACCAAATTTGACTAATGGGAGGAGGTTTGAATGTCGATTTTTGTTAAAGTTGTTTATGTGTGCAAGTGAACAAACCTCATGCGGTTAGTGCAATTTGCTCACTGAATTTTCTCCTAATTTAAGGCTATATGTATGAGAATTATCTCATATAATAATTAAGATAAGATTTCCTGATTCCTTAAGAGTATATATCTCAAATCTTTTTCTATCTCTCTGTCATCAACTGTTTGAAGAAATTATGGCGGATAGCATTGAAGAAGCTCCAAGAAGAAGAACAACAACAACAGGATGGGCAGCAAGAGACTCATCTGGAGTTCTATCACCTTATACTTACACTCTTAGGTAAAACAATATTCAATTATTCCAACTCGATCTACAATATTTAATTACACAAAGATCTCACTCACTCTCTCTATATGAACAGGAAAACAGGCACAGAAGATGTTCTAATTAAGGTTCTCTTCTGTGGAGTTTGTCACACTGATCTTTTTAATGTCAAAAATCATTTTGGCATTACACGTTACCCTGCTGTTCCTGGGTAACTAATCTATAATTTTTCAATTTTTATTATTAATTAGATGGATCGGAGGGCTGATTATATATGATATGATATGTTTTCATTGATTGATTATTGGTGATTATGTCAAATGAGTAGGCATGAAGTGGTGGGTGAGGTATTGGAGGTGGGATCTGTTATGAGATAATTTGGTTTAGAGAAGAGAAGAAGAGAGAATCAAGAGAGGAGCAAGGAAAAGTGTTTAACAATTCGATACCTTATTCATTAGCAACTTGGCCCTTTTATAGGCTTACATCCTGACAACTAATAACTACAAGTAGGAATAGATTGGCAACACATTATGTGCACAATCTCATCCAAACAAGTAAACAATTAACACTATCTTATTCATTCCAATTCAAAGACTACTACTGACTCAGACTTGCATGCATGTAGGCCACATGCGTGAGGGTGCCCATTCCGTAGCTGGTCTCACATCATTCCTTCCCACTTACCGCCTTGTCCTCAAGGACGAACTCAGGATACGTCTTCGAAAAAACCTTGTACATCCGGCGAGGACTACGAATCATCCCACTAGCATGTATACAATTTTTGGGTGGTAATAATCGAGATTGTATACGACGAACTTTAAATTTTTCGCCTTTTGTCATGATGTCCATCCAATCGCTCCAATGGCTAGAAACAAATTCTTGAATCATCAAATCCTGCAACAAAAGATAAATTGAAGTATTTTTATGGTGAGATTCTACACCCAGAAAATATGAATTGTTCTCATATGGGACTTTCTCAAATACATATTCATCAAATATCGGTGGTTTATCAAAATCGACAAAAACCTCCGCCGACACATATGTATCATCGAAAAACACCAAAGGATAGGTGGCTAATTGTGTGTGAGAGTTCTGAAAACTAAATTTTTGTAGAGACCGAAGCAAGGCGAATTGCTTTGCTGATTCCATCTGATACCAATTGTTATGAGATAATTTGGTTTAGAGAAGAGAAGAAGAGAGAATCGTTGATCATAAGTTGGCCCTTTTATAGGCTTACATCCTGACAACTTCTAGGAATAGACTTATGTGCACAATCTCATATATAACAACTTCTCTTTAACTGATCAGACTTGCATGCATGTAGGCCACATGCGTGAGGGTGCCCATTCCGTAGCTGGTCTCACATCAGGATCAGACGTGACAAAGTTCAGTGTTTGGCGTGGGATACTTAGTTGGATGCTGCAGAAATTAAATCCGGCGAGGAGCGCAAGAAGAAAATCTACACCTAGCGATGTTTACACTGACGCCAATCACCCAAGGCGGCTTTGCTGATAGTTGTTTAATTTATATTTATTTTAACGTTTCTTTATCATAGGTTTGTGGTTAAGATACCGGAAGGGATGGTGTTGGAGCAGGCAGCGCCGCTGCTATGTGCGGGGGTAACGGTGTACAGCCCTCTGAGTCACTTCGGATTGAATAAAAGCGGAGTGAGAGGAGGAATATTAGGGCTCGGAGGAGTAGGGCACATGGGAGTGAAGATAGCAAAGGCAATGGGACACCATGTCACTGTCATCAGCTCTTCCGATAAGAAAAAAGTGGAGGCTATGGAGCATCTGGGTGCCGATGAGTACCTGGTCAGCTCGGATGCAACTCGTGTGCAAGAAGCAGCTGACTCACTTGATTATATTCTTGACACAGTGCCTGCATTTCACCCTCTTGAACCCTACCTTTCTTTGTTAGGATTTGGTGGGAAGTTAATTTTGATAGGAGCTAGTAATGCTCCTCTCCAATTTGTTAGCCCCATGCTCTTGCTTGGTAAATAAAACTCAATCTCGTCAGGTTCCGGTAGACTCCTTATCCCGACTTCTGATTTTTTTTTTTTTCTTTTGGTTGCAATTTTATGCAGGGAGAAGATCAATAATAGGGAGTTTCATAGGGAGCATGAAAGAGGCAGAGGAAATGCTTGAATTCTGCAAAGAAAAAGGATTGTCGTCCATGATTGAAGTGATCAAGATGGATTATATTAACACTGCATTCCAGAGGCTTGAGAATAATGATGTTAAATACAGATTTGTTGTCGATGTTGCAGGCAGCGAGCTTCAACATCAATGAAAAACACATTATTTAATTAGTTGATTTCATTTACCTATGAGTGACACACTGACACTTGCTTATGATTAATACCTCGGTATGTTGGTCTACTCGTTATGTTTAATATGGAGAAGATACACGATCAAAGAAATTCCATAAGTCCCATTAAATTGAGATATAACCATTTTATTGGACAAATTGTGTGCCGTACAATCATAAATGTTAACGCTTAGTTATTCTAATCGGCATACTAAAATTACGCTATTGAAATAAGGAATAATTTGTTTATTTAAAAATATGTGATAAATCATAATGATCGTCGTGTTATAATTGGGTTGAACTCAATAAATAGGAGATGTAGTTAGATGGTTTTCATTATCAATCTCATCTCTGATTAACGGATGTTTTGTGGAGAACATTGTTACACGTCATATAACTGATTGAAGACAAAAAGTAATTTCCAAAAAAAAAAAAAATCTTTTGTTATAATTAATATATATCATTTGGAGGCCAGTCAAAATTTTCTGTGGTATAAAAATTGTAATTAAAGAAATATAAATTATCTAAATAATTATATTTAAATCAAAATCATATACAAAGTTTGACAAGAGGTTCAGAACTAGAGATGTCAAAATTTTTATATCATTGAATTCAAATCGTCTGTTTTAAGTAAATTAACAAATCAAGTTCACACATGCAGCCCCCATCAATTTCAAGATTCATTCGATGCCTGTAATTTTAATTTCGTAGCATGATATAATGAGGTTACACTTACAGGGGAGAAAATTCAAAAGGAGCATCTGTTATGCTTTTCCAAATCGATAACATATATTAACGAAAAAAGAATGGCATGGATCAAAATCATCACATTCAATATATCCATTCGATCAATTATAATCGTTGAAAATCACTCTTTACCCTGGGGACTCACCCGGTTATGATTTTCCGCTCAGTATAACAAGGCCTACACAAAAAGAGCTACGAGGCTATATCAAATTTTGAGATCATCACTTTCCTTCTACATGTGCATGAACCACCATCAAGCCGCCTTCTAGTGTTGATGTATCCCCAAACTAATCGACCATCCAAATTATGTGCTATACGAAATGTTAAGCCTTAGTAAAATCATAACCTCTGACTGAAGTACATGTTCATAAAGTATCTTGAAGGATTGAAGCCACTTAAAATCACTGCAAAGAAAACAGTTTCGGTTACATGGGGACGAACACAAAGGAGGAAAGACACAATCGGTAGCCACATTTGAAACTTACAGATTGGAGAAAGAACAATCACAATCCCGATTGGGTAAAGGAAAAAGGTGGTCCTCTCGAGAAACGGCAACACTGCACCATAACAAGTGTTGTCAGATTATGGATTCATCAAATATATGATCTACTCGCTATTTCTTTAGTAAATTTTCAACAACCAACCAAGGAATTATAACCAATGAACTTAGTAGACATGATTTCACAACCAAAATAATTTTTTTTCTTCAAATCAAAGAAACTACTAAAAAAGGTAGCCAGCTATCTGTCCAACTTCATCTTCTCCCTTGTCCCCAAACCACCCCCTCGCCGCAAACACCAAAAGGTTGAGGGATAGTTAACATTTTTTATGTATTCACTATTAAATATACAGTCATCCAAAAACCAATTTTAACTAAGGATCTCAGCTGAAAAGCAATGGAACTTTTTCATAGCTATTGTCAAAGATAATTTTCATAATCCAACAAATAAGATATTTGGATAATCTGAACAGCAAGATTTGTAAATAATGACACCCGTCACATGAGGTGTTTGACAGCGAAAGCGTCCTCAGTGCACAGCATAGTCATGGATGCTTTCACACAACAAGGTGGACCACCCTTTTTTTATTAAAAAAAAAAGAAGCAAAATTATAGAGTTAAAGATCAGCTTACCATCATAACCTAAAAAGTTGAGATAATGATAGTAAGAACCCGCCACCATGAAAAGCAGATTTGATAGCAATAGAGGGATGAAACCATGAGCTACCAATAGGGGCGACAAAAAATAATGTATAACTGCCACAAAACAGAGATATCAGTCACGTTATTATGGTGCATAATATAAATGAGGTAAAATACATAACAGCGCTAGACATTACAATAAAGCAATTACCGTAAAGCATGATAAACATTGGGAAGAAAGAATTGCAGTTCACGTCAAAAGCATACAGCCTGCAACCAAAGAAAATCAGCCAGTCACTAGAAAATGAACTGAATTGTACTATACTATACATTTCAAAAGATGAATCTGATTACTACACAGGAGAAGTAAATGGTGAAGACACTAATGCAAGAATCTATTTAGTAAAACTTTATCCAAACACACCAGCCCATATACAAAACACAAAAATCAAAACTGAAAAAATAGGAAGTTTCCTGACTTACCATTCAACTCGTTGCTCAACAACATGACTGTTTGGAGACTCTTCCCGAAGGTAAGTATTTGTCAAGAACCTACATGGAATGAGGGGATTTGAATACTGTAACAGTTGACTCAAACATATAATGTGCAAACTCTACCCACAGAATTCTACCAGGGAAGAAATGAAGAAACACTTGATTTTTTCCCTTTAGTATTTTGTTTTAGTGTCATAGCAACCGCTAGTGTTCCTTTCGATATTTTCTTAGTTATACAACAAATGAATATAAGCACTTTTCCATGTTAAGAAAGAATTGGTACACTTTGCATCTTCAGATGACATTTATATGTTTTCATATAAATTATTAAACATAACAAAACAAAACACAAAATAACAAGTCATTTGTATGTTTGAAAACATATACCAACATCTAAATTTTGTGAATATTATGTTTAAATAGCATTTATATTGTGGACACCCAACCATTATTGAATCCTAAAAATGGTTCAAGTTATAGGTACCAGTTACCACCACAAGCACATAACCACATATTCCATAATTAACTAAACTAACCAACCAATACCAACCTAAAATAAACACTTCAGAAAAACCGGTAAGCATCGACTTTACTAACAAGTGGCTACAGCATTTAAATGACCACTAACCCACTGATGTCAGTATCCAATTGAACAACCTATAAGATAAGGAAAATATCATATATCAAATAGAAAAGGTGGTTCTTACCAACAAAATGTAGCCAGAATTGCTCCGGTAATCAGAAAATGGAAAAGCAAAACTGAAATAACTACAAAAACAGCATGT
The DNA here is from genome assembly GCA_008009225.1 of Acer yangbiense. Lineage (NCBI taxonomy): Eukaryota > Viridiplantae > Streptophyta > Magnoliopsida > Sapindales > Sapindaceae > Acer > Acer yangbiense. The sequence goes on from CM017764.1 coordinate 43,728,859, forward strand.
GTGGCACTGTGGTCATACCTGGAACACAAAGAAGACAACAAAATAAGATTAAATCATAATGAAAACTGAACAAAACAAAAAATTTTAACAGTCTACCTGCAAAATAAACTAAAATATTGGGCCCCAACATCACTCTAGATATGAAGCAGTTAAAATATGCAAGCTGGTACTTAGGTCTTCATACTTATTCATAAACAAAATATCTAGTTTCAACTTCCAAAAGTTATCCAAACAACAATGGAACATATGTCAATATCTCTCTCAGAAAGTAGATGAGAAACATCATAATATTTCTCACAATTTTCAACTCTGGTCCATAACATTGAAATTTCAGACCTATCCTTAATGCTGACCCAGCCCACCCATTATTTTTCTCATCTATCAAACTAGCCATCCAATGTACACAAGAAACTCTTTTTTTTTTTTTTTTTGTTGATTTAATGTACACAAGAAACTTACGCGGCACAATAAGCAATAGTTGCAACTGACAAAAGGAGGCTGCAGATTACAACAAAAGCAGGATCATCTCGTGCCCATTGATTCTTAGTCTCTGAGATCAAACGAAAGAAGATCATTATTCAGTAATAACCACATTAATGATACCACAAATTATGTTTAAGTAACACTAACAGGATTCATGTTTCATGTTAATTTAAGAACTGTTAAAAATTTAAAATATGTTAACATGACTTTCCTACCATTTTTCATACTATCAATGCAGAGGGTGTTGCATATCAGGTTTTTAACCAGACAAACTACATTCTTTTAAATTATTTCAGGATATTTACTGGTAGGAACTGGTATCCCACTGTCATGAAATGAAATTATATCCATCATTCTTGAAAAAGATTCATAGAACTACTCCTGAGCCACTTCATTTCAGGTTAAGTGAATGTTGGTTTATTAGTACAAAAATAATACCGCAGCATTGCAAAAAGGTAATCATGCAGTACAACACAATTTTAAACCATTTCTGTTTTCAACTAGCTTAATTTCAAGGCCTTCCACAAACCTCTTTTACTGGGTTCATTTGCCTACTACTGATGCACAGTGCATGTTGCTTATTAGGACTGCCTAAATCAATAAATCATATAGATTCAATTTGAGAACCCAAGAGACTGTCATACTTCTATGATATATTGCTGTGATATTTGATGTAATATAAGTCCCTGAAGACCCCTTTCTCTTCTTTTTCATGTTGTAATATAACTATATAAGTACCCGAAGACTGGGTCCCTTCAAAGGTCCCTTCTAACGTTTGCCACAGATTCAACTGACTCAAATAAGAAGCCTAATTGACTAATTGTTATATAAATCAGTTATATTCTTACAAAATCAAAAGGATAATAAGAAGTAAGGACTAAGGCTATGGCACGAAGAACTTTTGTTGGAAGCATCAGAGCACCAACATATAAGCGTCTTTGCATGTCGCATAACACTGCATGCTTGATATAAGAATAAAGTAATATTATTACACTCCTATCTCTTTGCACACCTACATCACTGCCAACACCTAAGTAATTGCCAAAAGCATATGCATTCATAACAAATTACACCAAAATATTTCAATGGCATCCAAATAAAAGGTAAATGCAACTAATAGTTTCAGATTGCAACTTCATTCTGACACAATACCAACAATAAATTGTCCAAATCAAACCAAAACCAACTAGAAGATAATCACAAAACTAGCTGAAACAAAAAATTATGGTTTCTAGAAAATAATATCCAGAAAAATACTACCACAGCAAACTAATAAATATTTTCCTAAAAGTTATGACAACATATCACATAATTTATAACTATACAGCAGTAAAGAAACTCCATACCAACCAGGTGAAACTCATAAGTTATTCTTTAATAGGAAATGAACTTACGTTTGTGATACTTGGTGTGCTGATAGCTGCATCCATCATGCAATTCCACGTAAATCATAACCACAATAATTAAAACATCGTCAGCTATGAAACTAAAAAACAATCTTTAAGCACAGTTATTCCAGATTTTGACTCATATCTAAGCAAAATAACCTCTCTCTTTTTTTTTTCCCAATTCAAGAAAGGAGCAGACAAAAAAATTAACAAGCAAAATTTAACAGAAACCTAGTCAAAACAAACAATAAAGTTGCTTATACAAGGATCTCTTCAACACAATCAGGTTGGCTCATACCCTACATTGCAGTAGTAATTTTAATATGGAATAATTCTTCAGAATTTTTTTTCAAAGAAAAAGTTGTATAAACTGACTTGAAATCTTGAATAGAACACATTACTAGCAAAATTGCCTCATTTCAACAATGCTGGAAAGTATACAAGTTAAGTTATAGCTTAGCCTGCAATCTATGGCAATCCAGGGTTGCCTCTATTAAGTCAATCCTACAGCAGCAAGCTGCAAATTTGATTCATACTGGCTACTCTACTTCTAACTTTTACACTCAAGAAGTTATTTTGTATACTTCAACACTCCATGGATCTATAAATATGGTGACAACCACATGTGTATACCTTTGTGATGACAAAAAAAATAACAGTAAATGTGTCAATACTTACACAACTTTTGGTGAAGTACATAGGTGAAGCATTTGCCAGAAAGTATATTCAATATCCATTTGTTGCCACTACAAAGAACCAACACAATAGAAGGAAAATAATTACAATATACAAACTTTTAAATATGCAAAAGCATTTCTTCTTATTCTCATTAAATACTACATGTCCGAACAGGTCATCTTCGTCTTTGCCAAAAAAATAATTTACGAAAATAGAATCAAAGAATTTTTTTTTAAATGCATATAGTTCGATTGCATCACGCAAAATTTAGAATTTAAAAAAAAAAGTGTAATACGCCAAATCAAACATTGAACTATGAACTAGTATGAAGCTCTAGAATATCAGAAAATTTTCAAAGTCAAGCCTCATAGATCACAATATTGATAGCTGATACAAATTTGTTCACTCGTCACCTCAACCGATCAAATAGGAAGACAATCGAATCTTCATAGCATGAACATTTCTCCGAAAATGAAGAAATTAACATACACGATTCATGATAATTGCAGCAAATAATTAAATTCCAAAATTGAAAGGTAAAATTGATCCAAATCGTGAAATAGTTGTGAAACGAAACAGGATTCAGATCCGTCAAGAAAGAGAAGTTTAGAGGGAACCTTGATGATTCGACGGAGGTACTGAGGGAACATAGGGTTTGCTCGCGAATTTGAGGACGAAGAACGCCCTTTCGACATTGATGTAGGCAGCATCTCCTCTCTCTATCTGTGAAAGTTCTTCTTTTACGTTTCGATTTCGATTTTGATTGTAGAAGTTTTTCGATCGAAGATCTGAAGATCTTCTTTATAATTTTCAAAGTTGGCTCGCTGTCTCTAATTTCCAGAGTTCCAGTACAAATGCGTAAAAACGACGACCTCTCTCTCTCTCTCTCTCTCTCTGTCTTTTTCACTCTCTGTTCTCTAACGCAGTAATGCTAATTTCATAGATGTTGGACTTTGAATTGGGCTTCGCTCACTTAACAAACTCCAACTTAAACCCATCTTCTTCCTTTTATTATTTTAGTGCATTTCTCTGTTTTTTATTTTTATTTATTTTTACTTTTTTTTTTTTTTTTTTTTTTATAAGTGGCACCCCTTAAATTACACTCCTTTCATAATCACGGCCAGCATGATTTTTAAAAATTTTCTAGTTTGTGAATAAACCTCACTTAATATCAAAAATATCATTTGTGTAATTATACTGTATAGTATTTTTGTAGGTAAACACCATCTACATATATTATTATATTATTATATTATTTAATCAACTTTATTATTATTTAAAATTTTGTTATTACTATAAAAACAAACCCCTATTGTTTGGGTTTTTGGTCAAAAACCACCATCTAATTTCATTTTTGGCCAAAAACCACCCTGCTTTTTTAATAACTGTTAACCACCAAAAATGGCCATAAAATCAAAGAAGCATTTTTCCCAATACTCAGTACTGTGACCTTGACTAGACCCGATCCATATCAACCCAGATCCCTCATATGGTAGATCTCTACTGAGGCACCATGGTACCGAGATACTAGAGTACCGGATCCTTGATTGAGAAGCGGGTCTACACAAGTGTAGCTCCCCTATATTAGGCTATCAAGGCCATCAAAGCCACCTGGATTCCTCCTATAGCAGCTCTGTATCGAGGTACATGGTACCAGATCCCTCCAAGGGAGCAACTCCTTCCATACGAGCAAATCAAAGTTAAATCACACCTCACAGGCTGAAAAAAGTCAGCCAAGACATTTATGGGACCAACGGTACACATCAAGACGATTCGACGACTTAAAATCGAAGCCTTTTGACCAAGTAACGGATCAATGGTGACAATTTGAGCCAACTCAACTTACAAGAGGATAAATGAGCTGTTCTCCATGAGAAGAAAAGGGTCAAACGAACCAAGACCCATCAGATTTGCATATGGGGAAACAAAGAAGGTCACATGGGAGTTTTTCACTAATTTATGGGGGACAAGGGGGCCCCACAACCTGTAGCTTTTCAACAGCTTCCCAATAGCATTTATTGCTCTGTAACATCCACATGTGATGGTCATTTAGTCCGAGAGCCACCTAGGTACCTCCCTCTAATAGAAAGTCACCAAAATGACACATAATCGCCTCATCATCGCCACGTCATCGCCACATGTGCCCTAGTTCCACATGGCATGTTCTACACCATTTGAGGAGTGTGTTTGCATGTGGGAACCATGAGCCCACATGTGCCAAACACATGCCCTCCATATCATCACTCAAGCTCACTATATAAGTAAGAAACATGGTCTCACAAAGGGGACTTTTTGGTTCCTCCATGAAATGACTCCCTTCTACACTATATGAGAGTGTTCTCCAATGCCTCTACCTTCATGAGGGAGGTACCTCTCCAAAGAGCAACCCATATGCTTCCCTCCTTGATAAAACGGAAATGCTACTATAGGACGACTGGTTTTATAGAGAAAACCCCTTATTGGCCTCCATGCTACTTATTTATTTATCTACTAAAACTCTCTACAATCAGCTCAGGGAGGTATTGTAAGCAGTGTTCGAAAAATCGGTCTAGGCGGCCGCCTAGACGCTGTGCGAAAGTCTTCCGTCCCGATTTGGTGTATTTCGGCCGCCTAGACGCTGTGCGAAAGTCTTCCGTCCCGATTTGGTGTATTTCGGCCAGAAAAATCGGCCAGCAAAAAATCGGTTGTGTTGACCGATTTTGACCGATTTTTGAGCGATTAATCGGCCAAGTCGGGGTCAAAATCGTTGACCCGCCTAGCCAGCCCACCTAAAACGACACTGTTTGTTCCTTTTAAAATCCCCAAATTGGCCAAACTTCTCAGATTGTGAAATCAGCCAAAACCCAAAATCAAAAACTCAAAATCAAACCCAAAATCAAACCTCTTCCAGTTGCCGACCACCACCTCTCGTCGCCTAACTGAGTTGGCCATTGACCCTCCTAACCGAGTTGAATCAATGGAGAAAATATGAGCAAAATCAATACACAAATTAGATTCAAGTGCTATTGACAAACAAAACCCACCAAGATTTAATGAAAAATAAGTCAAAAACAAGCTTTAATAGAGGAGAGAGAAAGCTTGAATTGAGAGAAAATGGTGGAAGAAGAAAAAGAGAGAGAAGAAGGCTGAAGGTAGGCGTGATTGCGTGAAAGAGTGAAAGAGAGGAGAAGATTTTTTACTTTTAAAGCATATTTGTAAAATAACAAAAGACACCCTATTTCAATGTAAAAATCTAAAATATACAATAAAAAGAAAAATTATATTAAATAGGTACAAGAGATACAAACAATAAGGGAATTTATGTTTATGATTTTATTTGAGTTTCGTCATAATATGAATTTCATCATAATCGGTCAACGGAAAAAGTCAACCGCCTAGAAATCCGCCTAGGCGCCGACTAGACCGCCTAGGCGCTAGGCGCTGGTCCACCGCCCGACTAGTGCCTAGCGTTTACTAGAACACTGATTGTAAGCTCTCCAGAGCATTTGTGTTGTAATACTTGGCTACCAATGTAAGCTCCCTAGGGCACTCCTTGTTAATATATATGAAGAATGGCCTCCCTCTTTCCAATGGATACTACCTCGGGGTTTTTCAGCATATGATCACTTGTGATGTTTTTACCCCGTAAGTCAGTCCAATTCTATCAAAAGAATTGTCTTCCTCCCCTCTATCTCCATCATTATGCATGTGTGAGAGCTAGGCTTCAACCCTATTGGTCGTAGCTCTCTTATTGCATGTAAAATAACACATAAAAAGGGAAAAGACCCACTGGACCAGCTAAAAAGGAGTCGGGGAATCGGGGAGCCGAAGAGCTCCCCCGTACCTTTTCTATAGAAGCGAGCAGCCTTCTTAGGGATCTACCACCAGAACTAGTGAGGCAAGGCCAAATCCATGCCAAAAACCAGAAGACCCCCACTAGACTCAAAAGCGGACCAACCAAGCTGAACCACCTCCTCCAAGGGAGCCCAGTCCCTTTTTAGAGGATCCGACACCGGGAGAAAGGAATTAACTCCAACGGTGTGTTTCTAATATATTTAATCTAGAGAGGGGGGGGGGGGGGGGGGGGGGGGGTTGAATAGATTTAACCCTTATTACCAATTTTTGCGTTTAGTCAATTTACGAAAATGCCCCAAACTAGTCAATTATAAAAAAGAAAATCAAGCATAAATGTGCGGAAATTAAATGACACTTGATTTTTACGTGGAAACCTTCAATAGGGAAAAACCACAGGCTGGTAAGTGCGCCACACTCGAACCTCGAATCCACTAATGATAATGAAGATTACAACCTAATCCCGGTAGACCTGACACGGTTCCGGTTCGAACCGGGGAACCAAACCGAAACCGAAACCAAAACCGGAATCGAAAATTCGGTTCCGATTCTAGAACCAAAACCTAAATCGGAGGAGGCCGGTTTCGGTTCCGGTTCTGATTCTAAGATTGAGGAACCGGGCGGTTTAAACCGGATTGGAACCGGCGGTTCCGGTTCTGGTTCAAACCGCCGGTTCTTACATTTTTTTTTTTTTTTTTTTTTTTGTGGATTACCGTACCCCCTCCCCCCCCCCCCCCCCCCTTTCATTTATCCTCAAACCAATTTCTTCTCAATTCTCTCTATTCTCCCCAAGTCTCCAACACTCTCAAGTCTCCTCAAGTCTCCAACTCTCCAAGTTTCCAAGGTTTTTAATATTTATTTCATTTTGTAATTGTTTTATTTGAAATTAATTTTATTTGCAATTTGCAATTTATTTTATTTACAATTTATTTTATTTCGAATTTATTTTATTTGCAATTTATTTTATTTGCAATTTATTTTATTTTCAATTAATTTTATTTCCAATATATTTTATTTCCAATTTATTTTATTTGCAATTAATCTTATTTCCAATGTATTTAATTTCCAATTAGTCAATTACTAACTTTCCAATTTCATTTTCATTTATTTGCAATTACTAGTTTACTACTTTTGTACTTTACTACATACTTACATAGTACATTAGTACCTACTATTCTACATTTCTACTAATAGTTTAATACAGTAATTCCATTATTCTTCTAAATTTATTTTTAAATGGCAAGTGGAAGTGGTGGAAGTGGAAGGGGTCATGGCCATGACGGTCCTAGGCTTTCGATTTCGATGAAAGGTAAGGGTCCTATGATCGATAATCTCGGTCATAACGACTCCACCTATCACGATTATCTGCAACGCCGGGCCTATGCTGAAGACCTAGGCCTAAACTGTCCTACTCCCCCTCTAATAATTTCTGAATCCGATCCCAATGACGCTACCCCCAATTTGACAAGCCAGTCAGAAAATATGCCTGATATTGATACACCTCCAGATTTTGGTTATGATCCACCGGAAATGGAACTACAAGAGGAGGAAGATCTGATACAGAAGCGGAACAAATCTGATATCTTCGCCAAACATATGAAGAAAGTTAGGAAAGAAGATGGAGACTATGTAGCGGCTTGCAATTACTGCACCAAAATATATAAGTGGAGCAAATCCGGAGGATATGGCACTTATTGGAAGCATATTGAAACCAAACATCTAGACGCAATGACCAGAACGAGGTCACAATCACAATCACAAATTCCCAGGTACGCTACTCCTAACCAACAATTATTTCGTTATATTGATGAACAAAATAGAGAAAAATTAGCTAGGATTGTAGCAGTAGAACACTTATCATTCAGTTTTGGTGAAATTGTTGGTTTTGTTAACTATTGTCGACGAGCATTAAACCCTGTTGCATGCCGTGTCCCTAGAGCCACGCTCACACAAACACTTGAAAAGATTTATTCGAGAGAGAAAAGAAAGTTAGAAAAATATTTTGAAAAATATAATGGTCGTGTTAGCGTATGTGCTGACATATGGAGTGACCATTGGCAATCGCATTCATACTTGGGTGTCACTTGCCATTATATGGATAATGCATGGACTATCCAAAAAAGAATTCTTGCATTTAGAGTTTTTGATGATGCACACACTGCTCAGAATATTTATAGACAACTTAGAATTATTTTTTCAGAATATAATATTGAAAACAAAATTTTTGCAATTGGTTTTGATAATGCTTCTGCCAATACCGCTGCTATTCCTTCTTTACTTGATTTATGCAAACCCTTTCTTGGTGGTACATTTTTTTCATCAAATGTGTGCATGCCATGTTTTAAATATATGTGTTCAAAAAGGATTAGAAACTCTTGGAGAATTTATTGTACCTATTAGAAAAGCCCTAATGTTTTTATGGAGACAGCCTTCTACAATGAAAGCATGGGCAAGATATTGTAAACAGAATGGTAGACGTGTCGTTAAATTTGCTCGTGATGTTCCAACACGTTGGAATTCTACTTATAAAATGCTTGCTCAAAGTTATGAGTATAGGGATTTATTAGTTTCTTTTATTCAATTTCATGTTCCTACCATTGAACTTTTTGAAACTCATTGGGATGCTTGTTACAATGTTTTCAATTTGTTAAAAAAATTTCATAATGCTACAAATAATTTATCTAGTATTTATTTTCCTACAACACATTTATTTATTATTGAGAGTATTAATATTGCTGGTGCAGTTTTTTATTGTGAATCTGACCGAGCAATAGCGGAAGCCATTAGTGCTATGAAGGCAAAATGGTTAAATTATTATGAGGAGTTTCCAAGTATTTATTTGATTGCTATGGTTTTTGATCCACGTTGTAAATTACAATCTTGTATTATTATCTAGATGGTTATTATGGCAAAAAAGGTTTAAATATGCATATGATGTTGAAGCTTGTTGTGGTAGAGTTAAGAAATTATTGTATAGTTATATGATGAATATGTTACATTGTATGGATCCTCACCGAACATAGATGTTACACGAACACAAACTGCATCTCAGCCTCCATCATCCTCCTCTGGATTTTTGAATTTAGGGTATAGTATGTTATTAAAAAAAACCAAAAAACCAAAAAACCAAGATGTTCTTCATCAAGCTCCGGTTCGTATACCGAGCTTGAATCTTATCTAGCTTCTTCTTGTGAGTTTACAGAAGCATTTGATATTTTAAAATATTGGAATGAAGCTACAGAGTACTATCCAATCATGGCTATGATAGCCAAAAATATTTTTTCAACACCAGTTTCTACTGTGGCGGTGGAACAAGAGTTCAGCGTCGGGGGAAATATCTTAGATGAAAGACGTTCGTGCTTGACACCGAAAGCACTTCAGATATAGGTTTGTGTTGATGATTGGACAAAAGCTGAAAACAGACAACAAGAAATCGATCAGGAGCCAACATACGATTTCTTTAAGGATGACGAACCTGAAGGCTCTGGAGCAGTGGAGAATTAGTCCACGACTTCACGTCATCACCAAACCTGTAATAAAAGAATAAAAGGTAAGAGAACTACGTGGCCTTTGATTCCTCTAAACCCCCCCAAGAATAGACCTAACACGGTTCCGATTCGGTTTCGGTTCTGGTTCTGGTTCTGGTTCTGGTTCTGGTTCTGATTCCGATTCCAGTTTCGAACCGACAGTTCTGGTTCCGGTTCCGCGGTTAGGTGGAACCGGAATCAGAATCGGAATCAGAACCAGCCTTAGAAGGTTCCGGTTCCGGTTCCAACAGAATCGATGGTTTGAACCTTTTTTTTTTTTTTTTTTTTTTTTTGAACCCAGATCAGAATATCAGATGACCAGAATCAGATGGTCCAGATCCATCTCAGATCAGTCTCGTTTCATACTTTCAGCCACCAGATCATTCTCGTTTCTCTATCACTAATCCCAAATCAATCCCAAAACACCCCTAAATCAATCCCAAACCACCAAACCACCACTAAATTCATGAAAATCAACCCCAAACAGCCAAACATGTAAACCACCACCAAATCAACTTCATGAATCGAAGAAGAAGAGATCGATTCGGAGAAAAAAAGATCGATTAGGAGTTCGTGAGTCAAAGAAGAAGAGATCGATTCGAAGAAGCATAGAACGATTCGAAGAAGAAGAGAAGAAGAATTGATGAAGATGAAGAGAAGAAGAATCGATGAAGAAGAAGAAGAGAAGATGAAGAGACGAAGAAGATGAAGACCTGAAGAAGAGACGAAGAAGATGAAGACCTGAAGAAAAATCGAAGAAGAAGAAGAAGAATAATCAAAGAGATAGAGAGAGAGATCAGAATTAGGGATTTAGGTTTAGTCTGTTTAGACGGTGTACTGGTGGTCTGGTGTAGATTTAGGATTTATTTATATATTAAAAAAAAAAAAAATGAAGAACCGGCAATTCGAACCGGAACCGGAACTGGAACCGGAACAGGAACCGGAACCGCCGATTCCAATCCGGTTCGAACCTGCCGGTTCCGAAAAAATTGGAACCGGAATCGGAACCGCCCTCCTCCGGTTCAGGTTTCGATTCTGGTTCCAGTTTTTCCGATTCCGATTTCGATTTCGATTTCGATTTCGATTTCGGTTTCGGTTTCGGTTTCGGTTTCAACCGGAACCGTGCCAGGTCTACCCAAGAGGATACGTAGGCAACTTAATTGTGGTAAAAATTAAGTGCAAGGCTAATAAGTAATAAGTTTACATATTATTTTTTTTTGTTTTTTTTTTTTAATTTAATTTTGTAATTTGTCATTTATTTATTTTATGTTATTTTTAAAATTTGGGTGACTCAATTTCCAAATACCCAATGAAATGTAAATTGTAATTTGTCATTTTGTTTAGTTTTATTTTAATTTAATTTTGTAATTTGTCATTTATTTATTTTATTCAAATAATAACCCAATGAATTTAATTTAATTTTGTAATTTGTCATTTATATATTTTATTTTATTCAATTACAATCTACAACTTATAAGTTACAATCAAGTTAGAACTTAGAAGTCTATTTTTTTTTTGTTTAATTAAAAAAAATTTAAAATTTAAAATTTAAAAAAAAAAAAAAAAAAAAAAGGTTCAAACCGTCGGTTCCTATGGAACCGAAACCGGAACCGCAGGTTTGAAACCGGAACCGGAACCGGAACCGTGCCACGTCTGAATCCCGGTATGTAACTTACTACCACTACCTACTCCCGGTATGAGTGAACCTAGTCTAATTGCTTATGTGAACACCTAATCCCGGTATACGACCTAATCCCAGTCATCACACAAGACTTACAATTGCTTGTGACAAAAGGCAACCTAATCTCGGAAGCCACACAAGTCTTATTTCTCAATGAAGAGATAAAAATGCCTATATGAATATATGATGATATTCAAGGAACAAATAGAGCTAGGTAACCCTATATGCTTATCTAGGATGATAATATGACAATTAATACAATCTCAGATATCAATAGCTAAATGACATGTCATAAAGTTTAGCTAATCATAGATTAAACAACCTAGATATAACTATAAAAAATACAACACTCAATCAAAACAACACACAATCTCTATCTTGTATAATAGCATATGAACTAAGAACATACAAATAAATAAAGAGATGCATTGATAAATAAAACACTAATTATATGATAATAGTGAAGAACATACCAAGGGAAGTGTGTTGAGCAAAACCCATGCAAGTAAGCATCCTAACTAGGCTAGAAAATGCTAGATGATATTTTGATGCATATGAGAATGGTTTTTGAGTGTTAAAAATGAGTTCTTTTAAAGATTTTCTCTCTTGAAAAATATTCTAAGTTAAAGAGATGATTTTGAACTCATATTCTCGATCTAAGAAGAAAGAGACATATATATAGGGTATCAAAAAGAAGTGACATCGTTTTGAAAAAATGCCCTCATTTTCTTCTCTGTCGCCATTTGTCCTCAGGGCGACACAAATGGCGACAACATGTTTTCTTCTATGTCCCCATTTGTTCTCAGGGCGACATCATGGCGACGCCTGATTTTCTTCTTTGTCGCTCTTTGTTCTCATGGCGACGTCATACCTGATTGATTTTTTCAGGAATAACACTTTCTGTCGCCATGGCGACACCATTAAAGGGCGACAATGCCCTGTTTCCACTTTGTACACAATGTGCAAGTGTGCAAAGTGGTGAAACCAAAGGAGAAGCCAAGAACATTTTCCGAAGGCGATCTTTGCGCTAAACCAAGCACACACCATCGTGCATGCGCGGACGTTTCCGAACATCCTTCGGGAAACGAATTACACCACACCTAAAGCTAACAAACATGAAGTGCAAATGTGGGAATTGAATTCATCCTAATGCCTAACATGTCATGGCATTATTATAGAATAAGATGCAATCAATTCAACATGCATGAATAAAATTCATGGCTTTGCATCCTAATGCCTAAACATGTCATGGCATTTTAATAAACTAGATGCAATCAATTAAAACATGCAAGAAAAGATGTTCAAGAACATGCATGCACACAGATAAAAACACACAACATACAAGTATTAGAAATATGCATGAGTTATGAGTGTGTGCAACTAGATCTCTTTAAAGCACGTAAGCACTAGAATATACCTTCGGTGCTTCTTCTCTTGAGGTCTTGAGAGGGCATTGTTTATGCAAATCACCAACCATTAGAAGCCTAAGCTACCTTTACATCAATCCTCAAATATGGTTTGTCTACGAAATAAACCAATCAAAATATGAGACCTTACACCGGGACTAGAGGAGCTTGGTCCAGCACACCAAAGAAGCACTAAAAGTGCTTTTGGACCAGTTAGAAGAACCGGGACGGGCTCTGCCCTCTTACCGGAAGGACCAGAGCACGAAGAGTCACTACCAGGTGGTCCCATCCTTCATGACCACATCTACATCATTGAGGATCACCAATCCCTCCTCCTTGCATGCTGCGTGTATTGGGGAACTACAGAGGAAAACCTAGGGAGGAGATCGGGTATCGGGACCAGGTACCGGGTACCAGGTACCGGGATTGGGTACTAGGACCGAGGACCGAGGACCAAAGACAAGACCCCTACACCAGCAACAGAATCTTAAAGCGTCATCTCCTCTCCTTACCCTCGAGACCCCGCCGGGGGGCACCCGTACCTCCTGGCTAAATGTTGTACGAAAAGTCCCCGCAATAAATTTTCGGATAACAATAACCATTAACATTTCTAACCAAAAATACCATTTTACCCCTATATTCAAACAATATTAAATAATATTAATTTAAATAAAAAAATTAAATACATTATTTTATCCATAATATATTAATTAAAAAATAAAAAAATAATTTCCTCTCTTTCTCCATTCTCTCTCAATCCCCAATCTCTCTCTCTCTCTCTCCATGGATTCCTCGCTCTCTGTCTCCCTCAACACTGACACATTTCTAGACACAATTTTCAACAACAAGTCTTGAACTTCAACTTGGCCTTCTCTTGATATCACCTAAAAATAACTTGAAAGCACAAGAATATACAAGAGACAACACATATGGCAATATATATTCATTGGCAAGAAAATAACACATTTAAAGTTCAAATTGATCATGTATACTCCCCCTTAATACATGTTATCCAATAAAATATTCTAGCTAAGATATTACATACCATAAGAAACTCAATACTTGACACATACACAAAGAAGATATGCTAAAACAATATCATATTTCTCCCCCTTTTTGACATAAAATGAAGCCAAAAGGTAAAGAGAAAAGATACCTCTGAGATCACAAAAGCTTTGCTAGCCACTTATGCTACCAAAGAACGATGAACGATTTGATGATCTCACATTTGGAGCTGGATGCTTTGCTTGGAGAAATGTTTTCTTCCAAGTTCTTGATTTTTGCATCTTGATGAACCACCTTTGTGTTTAGCTACTTTATCTTCTCCCTTGATTCTTGTGTGTTGTCCATGTTAACCTATCAAAGGTTATACAAATCTATACAACACAACAAACTCATCAAGGAATAACGAATCACAAATGCATAAATTTTACTCTTAAGAACATATGTCATTTCTACCAAGTTCAACAATTGCATAAACAATCATATCAACCCCAAATATGAAGGAATTGGTATCAACAACAATCATCTCGACTCCAATCAAGAAGAGATTTGATTATAACCACAACTACTATCACTCTAAGCAAGAATGAATTTTTTGCAACCATAATCAATTGAATTGATTACAACCACAATTACTATCGACCGCAAACAAAGAGGAACTCACTGCAACTACACTCAATTGAATTGATTATAGCTACAATTACTATCAACCCTATACAAAGAGGAACTCATTGCAATTACTCTCTTATCAACCTCAAGAATGAAGAAATTGATTGCAATCTCAACTACTATACAACCCCAAACAAGAAGAATGAGATTGCAAACACAATCATACAATTATTACAAAAAGATTCATGCATTAATTGTGATCAAACATATAAAGGCATATATCATTATGAAGAATCATCATGCATATCAAGACATATGAAATAACATCTTCAAGATTCATCATATCAACCAAAACAATATGCCAACATTTATCAACTCAAAGCATGCGAACATATCATAAAAGAGAACAAAGTCTAGCATACTATGCTCCCCCTTGATAAGGGCTCTATCTAAGATCAAGATAGAGTATTGTTCACAACGAGATCCACACAATCACACATTCAAACAATTAGAGAAAATATTTCATCACTTTTCAAAGTCCAAGAGAAAATCATAGATTTTCATTAATCTCTCAAAAATATTCTCACATTGCTAATGAATCAAGCACATAAGCAAAATATATGTGTGTGTGAATGCTTCTCACATATATAGAAGTAGTAATTATGATATCAACATGCAAACTATTTCCACACCTATCCAACTAAAGCATTTCCAATCTAGGTCAAACTGATATTCATCCGGTTTTTTGCTTTAAAAGAATAGATATCAACATGTGAGCGTGTGTGTGCATGTGGCTCGTTTACTCGTTTCTATTTGACAACTCGAGCTTTTCACAATTCTCAACTATACACCAATAAGCCTTTTATCTTTCATTTCTTTTAGGCTTAGAATCAAAGATTTTTTTTTTAATGATTATTTTCAACACTTCTTTGATTTTTCTAACATAAACATATACACCTCATGGCGGCTTTCACTCATCACAATGATATAGCCCTTTCCTACATTGGGAGGCTGCACAACCAAGGTGTGTAGCCCTTTCCATGAGGGTGCCCGTTGAATACTATGTAGTGCCGAAGCAAAATGGATACATACCATAGGTCATCTATCATGTACTAAGCAATAGGCTTCTAGATGCATCCATAATCTACATACTTTCAACCACATATACTCAAAGACTAAAACATATAAGAGAAGCATTAGTGCACTTTTAAAAAAAAATTCAAGCTTAAGTGCATGATCTAGAAACAATAGAAGTTATTTGTTATAAGATCATCACTTTTCAAGTGAGTAGCTCTCAAAGACATTGATATTCAAATTAAGTTTTGCTCATCAAGCCACTCAACAATCACACAAGAATTTCAAGCATCATGATTAAGACCTTTGTGAACAACATCACTTAAAAGATCTATAGAGAGCAAATGTCAATGAGAACTATAAGAATGATATACTAGTTCTCTAATATGACATGCTACATGATGAAATGCAAACATAGAGTCGAAAGATGAAAACTAGAAAGCAAGCATTAGGAAGTAGAAATACCTAAGCAAGCTTTTTCATCAAATGCAAAGCCTTTGCTCTTTTTGTGAGCTCTCTTGGCTTGTTTGTCCTCATGACAACAAGATGTTGGTGTTTCATCCCAAAGAATAAAGACTTAACACTTCAACTCAAACACATACAAGAAAATGACTTTCTCAAAAAGTCTTAACAAAAAATTTCACCAAATAGATTTCAAAATTCAACTTCATAAAAGTTAATCAACAAATTTTGACTATCATAGCAATATTTGTGAGATAGCTAAGTTCATGTCAAAGTCAAAGAAAAACAAAGCTAGCTAGCTAAGTTACTCAAAATTAGACACTAATCTTAAAGCCAATTCACATGTGCAACTTATACTAATGGTAAGAGCACTCACCCTTGACCCACTTGGTCTTGGGTGCACAAACATATAAATCATCATGATCATTTCTCATAGCAAAATTATATCTAGAAGATAAACATCAACTATCTTCTCTATAAAGATATTCTCATGTTATACATAACATTATTGCTATCAACAAAGATATTATCAAGACTATACATATGATCATGTAAAACACTCATTTTGACAATATTCCTCACATGATTATCATTATCATGCCCAAAATTCAAAGTGTTATCATGCAAGAAATATTCATAAAAGATTTTCTCATCTCACTAACATGCATCTCATTCCCTAGTTTGCATTGTCTAATATACTCATGGCATATAGATTTAGTATGCACTACAACATTTCAAAAATGCCAAACCGGAATACATATAGAGATGATACTATTTAGGTGAGAGTGTACCAACGGTGAAGGCTCCTTACTCTTCTTGATTTTGCACTTTACCTTGAAAGATTGGCCTTTGAAATCATTTTGTTCCTTAATGACTTGCCTTTAGTTGTAGGAGACTCAACTTGCTCAACTACAAAGCTTAAGTCATTTGAATCTTCATGAAGATCACCAAGCTCTTTGATATACTCATGGCATACAGATTTAGTATGCACTATAACATTTCAAAAATGCCAAACCGGAATACATATGGAGATGATACTATTTAGGTGAGAGTGTACCAACGGTGAAGACTCCTTACTCTTCTTGATTTTGCACTTTACCTTGGAAGATTGGCCTTTGAAATCCTTTTGTTCCTTAATGACTTGCCTTTAGTTGTAGGAGACTCAACTTGCTCAACTACAAAGCTTAAGTCACTTGAATCTTCATGAAGATCACCAAGCTCTTCCTTGTCTTTGATAGTTTCCTTCAAGAAAGAAAACAAATTATTAGCAAAATCACTTATTAAACTATCTAACATAAGAGCATCTTCAACCATCTTCTTTTCTAGACATTTGATCACTCCATTCTTCACTTCAACTTCCTTCAAAGCTTTATCTATTTCCTTCTCAAGAGATTGAGCTCTTGCCATCAAGTTAAAGTTGGTGGTCTTTGATTTGCAATCTTCTTCATTGAGTTGCAAAGTTAAGTGATCATGTCTAGAACGATCATCCTCCGGGAAAACTTCTTCTTCTTTGCTTTTGTCACTAACATTCTTTTCTAGCTTATCAACAAAATTGTTAGTAGACAAATGAAATGTAAAACAAGAAGAACCTTTTTCACAAATAGCTTGGAATCTATTTCATACCTCTTTTGCCATATTTGAATCTTTATAATGAGCAAGGTGTTTAAAAACTTACACCACTATTAATGGCAAAAAGGTCTAAAAGTTTCAACTTCTCAAAAATAAACATCATTCATACTTTATGAACATATTGGATTGGAGAAACTACTCCATCAAATATAAAACTCGGAGAAGAGAAACCTTTCTAGACAATCCAATCAAGCTTGCTTATCACTAGACTTAGTGAAGTCTATCATGAGCATTTTCAACAAAACAAACATTTTCCAAATCAACAAATGAGGACAACCATTATAAACAATTATAGACTAAAGGATGTTATCGTAGTAAATAACCTTGTAGATCCCGAATCACACTAATTGCTTTAAGTGACCCGCTCTGATACCAATTGAAAATACCTATAAGGTTATACTAAACAACTTAGGAGGAGGAGGAGGAGGGGGGGGGGGGGGGGGGGGGGGGGGGTGAATAGGTTGACACACTAGTTTTAAAAACTCTTTCATGACTTAAGTCAAAACCTTGGTGAGCATACAAATTAACTTTAAACATGATTGCTATGAGAAAACAATTAACACATATATACTCAATTCACCACCCTTAGTCTACAAAACATATACCAACAAACAATGTATCTCATATACAAGATATTCAATTAAGATCAAATTCCACAAGTTGTACTTTGAATATTACAATGTAAGTACACTAAGTAGAACTACTACAACTTGCTAATGAAGGAAATATATTAAAACCAAAACAAAGAATACATGTATTAATATTAATGTTCAATGTATATACAAATATCAATCTAAATACAACTATACAAAAGAATCAAAGAATAAGAGAATTATATTTACACAAATGAATTGTATATACAAATATGATCCAAATGAATATTGATTACAAATCACACTTTACACAAACTTGCTTCCAAATATATCACAAGTGAATATTGTACCACAAGATTAAAACATACACATAAGCATATATAAAAGAGGGATACAAAGAATTGACACATGAGATTTTTTAACATGGTAAAACCTCCAAGGAGGAAACATCCACGGGTTGAATTACAACCATTGGGTACTATATATATTGGATGATAGATTAGAAATTTCTCAAAAGTGACCAACCTATGATCTACTCTCTATTGGAGTCTATGTCTACCCAATCCCTATTGGAAGATACAAAATCCCTCAATGATACGAAACCACCATATATTGGACTTCATAACAAACCAACATCTTTGGATGATTAGAAATTCCTTAACCATGCATACACATCCCATATACCACACTCTATTAGAGTCTATGTCATACCAAATGCCCGGGCCTACCAATAATGTAGCCAACTCTCTATCCAAGGTACTTATGCCTCTAGAGAGCCTCACGTGCATAGCTATCCAGACTTTCCCGATCCTAGCCATGACTCCTTGCTTGGTTATCCGGACCTCTTGTCATAACCAAGACTTCCTTGCTTGACTATCCGGACACTTTGTCCTAGTCAAGACTTCATGCCTTTTACAAGGATTTCCTAGTGTGATCATGTGAATGCAAATGATGCAAATGATGCAAACAATCAATTCAACATAGAACATGTGATCAATACATTCCATGGAACAACTAGACCTAAACATGTGAGAACACAAGTAATATAGTCTAGATGTCAAAACATGAATTAAACCTAGTGCATGTGAAAAACACCTAATACAAATAGCTCCTAGTTTCATTCACACATATAACACTTGAATAGATCATAATCATGAAGAACATATTCAAGATGTTATAAACATACACATAAATGCTAGAATCATAAAATGTATTCAATGAATATTCTAGCCAAAGATTTAGAGCAATGATATAATGATAAATCAATTAAATCCTAGATGTCTCTAAATACACAAACACAAGTGCTAATCCTAGATTTGTTCAATAAGAGGGTCTAAGCACATGTGAGGATTATTAATCATAAAATACATCAATCAATCCATAAATAATCCTAGATATCAAACTAATCACAATACAACTCTCAATCATGTGAAAAACCTAGAAACCTAGAATCCTAGAAACTAGTTCACATATGTCTCTAATTAGACTTTTGATTAGGTTTGATTGTGAAGCTATCTTTCTCAATAGCATTCACCATACATACACATATATATAGAAAAAAGAAACCCCAAGGTAATTGAAGGTTGTAAAAGAAGAAATCTCAAAAATATGAACACTACCTTGAATTCTCGAGCTGGTTCGGTTTTCTGTGTGCAACCACCAGAAAATTCGATCAAACAGCTGCCAAATCACTTGAAAAAGGTAGAGGACTCGATTACGAACAATCTCCAACTTGAATCACTCAATTCCGAGTTCGTATGAGAAGGTTATGGTGTTTGAAAGATGAGAAAAATTGGAGAGAAAATTCTAGCGAGATTCAACTTTTTCTTCTTGGAAATGAATTGGAGGGAATGAGGAATATTTAAAAGGAAGAGAGAGAGGGAAGGATTTCGGCCAACCAGAAGCTGCCACATCAGCTCCTGGCCGTGTGGGGCGCATGTGCCACAAGGGACCAGACCAGCCCTCTGGTCCCGTGTGGCCCACGGCCTCCACACGTGGCCAAGCAAGCTTGGCCGTTGGCCTCGCTTGCTCCTCCCGCGCTCCGCTTGCGTTCTTCGGCTATATCCGGGCATACGATCTCTGATTTGGAATCCGTTTTCGGATTACGAATCGTGACTCCCTCACGCACAATGACGACTATGAAACTTTGACAAAAGGTTGAGAAATCATCTCGGAATATGACGACGAAAACAACTCAACGAATGAGAACGAAAAGTAGCGTAGCTTAGCTACATCGTTTGGACTCGAAACCTAATAAATGAGTAACCGAAATGACCGGGACTCAATAAGGAATTATAAGAGAACATGTTCAAGTCCAAAACAAAAAATACGGAAACAAATAAACACAAAATCACACATGTATGCAATTTCCTAGACATAGTCCTAGAACATGCAAATTACAATGTTTATCAAATTAAATCTAATGCATGTGCAAACATTACCAAGTGTGTGAAAGTGATATATAAATGTTGTTCAACCATGCAAGGACACAAATGAATGCCATGTGTGTGTGTGCCTAGTCTTGTAAGAGAAATGAGGTCTTATATACCTTTGTAGACCGATGAAGCACATTTCTCTTTGAAGCCGGCATCTTGCATGAGTTGTGGCCAAGTCTTTCTTTGACACCTTGAATCTTCAATACTTAGACCACTAAACATTACAAGATAACATCGTTTTGATATGGAATACATGCCAAGACAAACCAAAAACCTAACACAATGTTTAGATTAGGTTTGGGGGTATTAATTCATGTTTGTTTAATTTATTGAGTCTTTTTCAAATCTGCGAAAAAGTGCCATATTTTGAACATTTTTTAGGCAAAGGTTTCGTTAAAACTGTATTGATTGGTGAGTAAATAAATTTTTCTGTCCATGTTGCATTCTTTGTTTTTTCAATACGAATCCAACGATATAAAGAACGTAAAATTCTAGGTAGTGGTTTAAAAGTTATGACTATTTCTTCGACCAAAGGTCAAGGGCGATGCCCTGTTTTTACGATACGGTGCGTCCACTGTTTTCTCATTTTTCCAATTTGAATTTTGAAATGTTTTCTAATTAAAAAGTGTGAATTTGCATATCTATTATCTTGTGTTAAAATTTTGTTAACTTTTGTTGACTCATCATTTAAGAGATATGCATTAAAGAACGGACGTAGGTCGAATTCGAAAGTCACCAGTTTTTTGGAATTTTTGTCCTCCATGTTAAGATGCTTCTTTTGTGTGCTTTTAGATGCGTAATATATGCTTTATTTACTGAGTTTAGACTAACGTCTTGCCACTTAGAGTATTGCATTGCAGTTTTACAAATATATGACATGCTCTTGATATAATGGTGAATAGAATGTTTAGTTGGATTGCCATGATTAATAGTAGAGACTACCCTTGTAAGTTCACTAAACCAAAAAACAAACATAAATATCATTATAGAGGGTTTGTTTGTTCCTGCTCTTAAACACTCAATAAGTTCATAATGTTAGAATTGATCTCAATAGGTTTTGCATTGAATATTAAAGAACATTCATCGTAAAAGATATCCCATGTGGACTTTGCTCTTATTTTGGTTGAACTATTAGAAGTGATATAGGCAATGTGTGCTTTAACTCACTTAAAATGCCTTAAATATTTCATACCTTGTATGTGTGTTCCACAGCTAACTTTGAAGCCAAACATTATAAGCCTTTTTCTTTCATCACCCATATTAACCTTAACCCCAATGAGCCATAATTTAGTCATACGTTATAGCTTGGGATCATATTAAGGTGATGAAGATGATTGAAGAGAGTTCAAAATGGATGACTCGTGAAGTGCAAAGGCAAAGCAAGAAGATCAAATGCAAATGAGGTGTTGGAAGAATTATGTGATTGATGTACAAATTCTCATCTCAGTCAAAAAATAAATTGGGAAAAAAAAAGGGGAAAAAAAATAAACGAATGAGATGATGAATCAAATGAAAGTGAAAAAGAATAGAGCTTTACAATGAAGTGAAGAAGCAATGTATTAATATTTCCGATTATTATTTTTATTATTTTATTAGTTTATTATTTCAGATTTATTATAATTATATTTAATTTTTTAATATATAATTATTATATCAATTGATTATTTTTCATATCGATTAATGATGTCTATTTTAGTCATTTTATCAAATACATTTTCCATGTTTTCAAAAGTTAAGCCATTTTAAAATTTAGTTTATCAAATACCTATCTACTTTTTAAAAAACTGATTATTTCTTAAGTTAACTATAAGTTGATTAATTCTTGAGCAAAGCAATCCTAAACATACCCTAAGCATAAGCTATTGAATAGTCGAATCACAATAGAAAATTTCTCAAATAAATGATTTTATTGATAATAATCATCAAAACTCAAAAGTAACAATAAGTTATTGGATAATTCTAAACTTGGCAAACTGTACATACTAATGTCATACAAATCCTAACAATTTTGTTGAAGGTTTTTTTTTTTTTTTCAATATTTTTTTTTAAGTTTCAAAGATTATCATAGTATATATTACCGGTACATACTATGGAACCAACTGCTAGATGTAACTATGTATGTGATGAGTCAAAATGTCTATGAACTGTGTGTTCGTTGACTAATCTCTTTCTAGTTTATGTTCCAGAAGCCAGAGAAATTAACAAAAAGTTTACGCGTAGATTGAAAATTAAAGTAGGAGTCAATGATATACTCCCAACTGCAAAGTCAAAATCAACGCCAGATTTCAATTGCGTGCCTTAAGTAATTAATACTCCTTTCTTTCACAATTTTTTTTCTTCCATTACAATATGGATATTAGAAAAGTGAGACATGATTTGAATTTAACCCATATTCTTATTGATATGGGTGTGAGGGTATTATGGTCCGGCAATCCTCAATAAGGTGAAGCTTGTTAATTAATTCATGGAAGAATTTTGAAAATTTATAAATTTTGTTCAATCCCTCCTTTGAACCTAACGTTTGCTCATGGGCTTTTTTTTTTTTTTTTTTTTTTAACTCATCTTAATTTACTTTTGGATTTACTCCAAACAAAAAAAAAATGATTTTACCAAAACATTAAAAAAAAACTTGAAAATGGTACAATATAATTAATGTATTGATGTACCTTCAACCAATTTTTCTCTCATAGTTTCTTATAGGCACACAAAAATTGACCTTCAACAACATCTTCTAATTTATTGAATGCTCTTTTGAAAAATCAATAGACAAATATTCAACGTTCTCCTGAGTCACAATCAAGCTAGACAACGCGTACATGATCATTTACTCTATATAAATGAACAACAAAAACACAATTCTGCAATCATCAATTCATAATCTAATAAAAACATGACTCGATCAACTTTCTTCTTCATTTGTTTCCTAACCCTAGCAGCATTGCATGGAATCCATGCAGTCGAGTACCTCGTTATCAACAATGCCACAACAACCCGCGGCGGCATTCGATTCACGAATGAGCTAGGAGCCGATTACACCAAGGACCGAATGGCAGCTGCCTCCGAATTCATCTGGAGAATTCTCCAACAGAACACCCCAGAAGAACGAATAAACCGGCCCCAGGTGATCTTCTTCGTCGATCAGGAATCCCAGTACATCGCATACGTAATCAACAACGAAGTCCACTTCCATGACGATTACATCGAGAACATCAAAGGTGACATCAAGTGGGATTTCAATGGAGTGCTTTTCCACGAAATGTCACACATTTGGCAGAATGGGGTCGGAAAAGCTCCTGGAGGAGTGATCGAAGGGATAGCTGATTACGTGAGGTTGAAGGCGAATTACATACCGGCTCATTGGGTGAAAGCCGGAGGAGGTGATAGGTGGGACCAAGGTTATGACGTCACAGCTAGGTTTTTGGACTACTGTAATGGGTTGAGAAATGGATTCGTTGCAGAGCTCAACAAGAAGATGAAAGATGCATACAATGATAGTTACTTTGTTGATTTGCTGGGGAAGAATGTTAACCAGTTGTGGACAGATTACAAGGCTAAGTTTCCCAACTAGCTTGTTATATTAATTATAACCTGTTATTAGGGTCTTTCTGTAATCAGGTTAATTTAATTAGCACGAATAAAAAATTAGGTGTCCAACCTGATTAGCGAATTATTTTTTGTTATTATACATTAAAGATAACTCGAATAAGTTGATCAAGGTCATGTATTTTCATTTGATTGATATGATGGCCATATATAATGAAATAAAAGGTTTAATTATTAATTTGTAGCTATATATTGCTTTACTTTTTTGGTATATAATAAGGTAAAGCTCGTTGAAAAAATCTCACAACAGCTGCAGCAGAAAAATTGATCAAATCAATTAAAGAAAGGGATTATATATATGTACTAGCGTTAAGCTTGCTAGTTCTACCTGAAAACACAAAAAGTGTTTGATATAACAGCAAATATGTATGACAGAAGTACTGAGAGAAGGAAGAAATTTAGAGATTTTAAAGAGACTCCATTAATCTAATCTAACAAGACTCTATGTTATACACACAACATGCTAAAAGCATTTTCGTGATTTAAGGAAAGCTCAACCATACATCAATTTTCTGTTCGTATATCTCCAAATTCCAATTCTATATAAACCGTAGAGCACCAACGTAATTTTCTCATACAAAAGCTTCACCTCACAAAAATCAAAAGCGCTTCTTCATTCTCATGGCTCACTACATGCTATACCTCTCTCTACTATTAACCCTAGCATCACTGCTGCAAAGCAGCCATGCAGTCGATTACGTAGTCACCAACAACGCCGGAAACACTACCGGAGGCGCTCGCTTTAACAATGAAATCGGCGAAGCCTACAGCAAGCAAACCCTATCCTCCGCCACGGACTTCATCTGGAGGATCTTCCAGCAAACCAACGCAGCTGACCAGAAAAACACGCAGAAAGTCAGCCTATTCATCGACAACATGGATGGAGTAGCCTACGCCAGCAACGGTGAAATTCATGTTAGCGCAAACTACATAGGAGTCTATTCCGATGATGTGAGAGGAGAAATCACCGGGGTGCTTTACCATGAAATGACTCACATATGGCAATGGAACGGCAATGGCCAGGCTCCGGGAGGATTGATCGAGGGGATCGCAGATTATGTGAGGTTGAAGGCGAACTATGCGCCGATTGATCACTGGGTGAAGGCGGGGCAAGGGAACAGGTGGGATCAAGGGTTCGACGTGACGGCAAGGTTTCTGGATTATTGTAACAGTTTGAGAAATGGATTCGTTGCAGAGTTGAACAAGAAGATGAAAGATGGATATAATGATAGCTACTTTGTTGATTTGCTGGGGCAGAATGTCAACCAGTTGTGGACAGATTACAAGGCTAAGTTTCCAACTATCTTGTTATATTAATTAGAAATCAGGTCAAACTTAATTTAATTGATCATCACATGAGATAACCGAATCAGCACGAAAAAAAATAAGATCCAATCGAATTAGAGAATTATTTCTTGTTATAATACATTAAAGATAACTTGAATAAGCCGAGGTCATGCATGTATTCTCATTTGATTGATCTCCATAATGAAATAAAGGGTCTAGTTGTTTAATTAACTTTTTTGGTATATAGTAAGGTAGAGCTCTAAAAATCTCTCTACAGCTGAAGCAGATAAATTGATCAAATTAATTAATGATTGGGATTATATATACTAGCTAGATTCATGAATCATAACCCAATATGAACCATTGGATTGTAAAAAAGAATCATGACCCAATATGAATCATCAAATTAATTAATGATGTGGAAAAAAGAATGTGGAAAGTTGAATTTAAAGAATATTTGATGTTGCTGGCCATAAAAACAAACTTGCAAACCTTAAATGATCAGATGTCTCACATATGTGTATATATATGACATTGATGTGTTTACTGTTTTAAGAATATAATGTTATCGAAGGTAAATGTGGATAAAAATAAAAAATAAATGTAAAAAGAGTTGAGGCAAGTTTTTTTTGTTCAAAAAAATAAAATTAGAAATACCTTTAAGAAAAAAGGGGTTTTATCATTTTGGTCACTATGTTTTCACGCTTTATGACTTTTTAAATTGTCTTTCCATTTTTTACCGATGTGGTCCTTATGTTTTCAAAAACCCATCAACTTGGTCCCTCTAACCAGATTTTTAACGGTCAACCTTAACAGAAAAGGGTGAATGACTATTTTACCCCTAGCCATTTATTTTTTTAAAATAAAATAAAATAAAATAAAAACAAAAAATGAAAAAATAGAAAAACAAAAAATAGAAAAAATAAATTAGGTGGAAATCCAAAAAATTTATATATTTTTTTCTTTAATGGATCTCCACCATCCATCTTATAATTTATATAGGAAAAAAGAAAAAAAAAATGATGGATTGGATCTCCACCACCATCTTATCTCCATTAATGGAGAACAGAATCATCCACCACCATCACCAAACCCAGAATCATCAACCTCAAACCTCAATCATCCACCATCACCACCAAACCCAAATCGACTCCCTCAATCTCATCTCTCTTGATCCACCATCTGCCATCATCACTCATCCACCATCCACCAAATTAAACTCCATTATATTCCACAAACAAGAAAAACAAATCGAATCAACAAAAATAAAAACTACAAATCTCATCCAATAATCCATATTTTTCAATCAAAGCCAACAACAACAAAAAATTTCTAAAAAACAAAATGTCAATCTGACAATCTAATGGAGTGTGCCCCCATCTCAATCGTCCATTCATCTGTGCGATCTCAGAGAGGTGCTCCATCTGAGATCGAGCCCCTATCTTCGATCAGATTCCAATTTTAGTTGCACTCATCCCAAACACGATTACAGTTATGACCAAATTAGGAGACGATGGAGACCCAATTTGTAGCTCGGAGATCGACGTCGCTAAAACAAACAAATCTCAAATTTGTAGACGGATCCAAATTGCTGTGGAGACCCAATTTGCAGATGGATCCAGATCTCTGCAAAACTCCGTCAGATGGAGGCACTATCTGAGATAGAGTTGTGCAAATATGCCAGTGAGAGGGAGATTGATCGATTTGGGGGTGGTGGTCAATGGTGGATGTGTGTGATTGAATTTATGTGGTGGTGGATTTTGGGTTTGTTTAAAGACAAAAATAACCTTCTTTCTGTTAACTCCGACTAACGTTTGACTCACGGAGGGACTAAATTGATGGGTTTTTAAAAACATAAGGACCACGTCAGTGAAAAATGGAAAGATAGTTAAAAAAAAGTCATAAAGCATGAAAACATAGGGACCAAAATAATAAAATTTAATATTTGAAAACTGGCCGTTTATAGCCGTTATTCATCCCTTGTATAAATATGAATGAGCTATATGTTTGGTTATGTATAGATTATTGTAAGTATTCTTCAATGAATCCAAGATTTGTTTCTCACAACGATGAGGAAAATAACAACAACTACTACAACTATAGGTATGAAAGCTCACATGGCTACACCTAAGATGCATCCATTCCACCATATGGTTACACACCAACTGATGGGACAAGCTCATTCAATTTGACACCTCCATTCACTACAAATGAATAGACTCGCACTCTAGAAAAAACTATACCGGTACAACAAAATTAACAGCAAGAAAAATAACTACAAGGGAAAATTGCAAGAACTGGCAACCACACAAGGATGAAGCATTATGCAAGGCATGGTTGCGCATATCTAAGGAAGTAATTATTGGCACTAATCAAAAACGAGATTCGTTGTGGTCGAACATTAAAAACATTTTTGAAGAAATTTTGGGTTACGAAACTACTCGTACATTAGCTGCTTTGAATAGTCGGTTCAAAACAATTCAGTTGGATATAAATAAATATTATGCTTGCGTATTACGCGTTCAAATAGCTCATACTAGTGGTTTCAATGCAGAAGATAATGTAAGCTACACTTTAAAGTTTGACTATATAATATACTGTTTTACATAAATTTGTAATATATCTTCACAATTCTTCTTATTTTGTTTTAACATGAAATTGCAGCGAAACACATTTTCCAAGAAACTCACGGTAAACCGTTTAGATTGGAAGCATGTTGGGTTATTGTGAAGGACATTGCAAATTGGTATCATTGCGTGGAAGGTGTCAAAGAACGACAACATAAGGGTGACAATAATAAATATTCATTTGACCTGAACTCATAAAAATTAAGATGCCAAAGAGTGTATGAGATCACCCCATGGACGTCCATCACCAAGGTCAATCAACCTTAGTGATGATGGTTCACCATTTAGTCAATCTGAAGGACTTGAACGGCCGTCCCCGTGGACATAAAGCGTCAAAAGCTAGAAAACACAAGGCAAAGACTGATAACGTAAATTTGTTATCTGAGGATATTCTCGGATATAAGACTAAGAGTAATGAATTATATGAACTTGATGTAGCGTTGAGGATGGCCACAAAAGAAAGAAAAAGAAATACTGATCGGGAGATGGAAGAAAGAAAATTGGAATTTAAAACAAAATACCTTGTTGAGAGGGAAAAACAACAAATAATAGAAGAAAAAAATTTTGAATCAAAAATTATGTTTCGCAATCCAAACTCATTACCCTCAGATGAAGCAAGAAATTGGCTATTACAGTGAAAAAGGAATAATGAGAAAAAATGGTGAAGGTGGTTGTAGTGGCAGTTGATTGTAGACACTAAATGTGTATTATTATATTTATTTTTATTATTGTTGTAATTCGGTTGTGACTTGTGATAATTTTTAATTAATTAATTGTTTTGTTTTAAATTAATTATAATTTGTTAAATAATTATTGATAGTGTTGATATTTAAAATATATTATATAATTTATTAATTAAATATATATATATATATATATAGTATATTTTAATGAAGAGTAATGATTGTTTGGAATAAAGATAAAAAAGTGGATCCAATTTATCTTTTCCAAATTAGTTGCATTGTGGGAACTGAGAAGATGAGACCTATTTAAAGAGAATCCAAATGGGAAGACCAATTTTTTGAAAATCAGACCCAAAAATGAAGATGTGGCACCAAATGGGTCTTGTATTTAGGTCTGATGTATTGTGAATGCTACGATGTGTAGTAGACATGACCATGGTTCGGTTCTAATTGTGCAACCGAACCGAATAGAAATCGTGGGTCTCGGAACCAGACTAGAACCGTCGAAAATCGGTTCCGACCGTAAACCGAAACCTCCTAGGTTCCAGTTTCGATTCCCAAAATTTTAGAACCGTACCAGAATCACCAGTTTGATTCTGGTTCTGAAATCGTCGGTTGATGGTAACCAACGGTTCCAATATCATATTTCTTTTTTTTTTTAATTTCTTTTTTTTTTTAATCGTTGGAGCCGTTGAGCCCAACGGTCTGCTGCCAATTCTCTCTAATTCTCATTTCTCTCTCTCAAGTCTCAATTCTCCAAATTTCCAATTCTCTCTCAATTACTAAATTATTAAAATTTTATTTTATTTGCAATTACATTTATTTTTAGTTTTTTACTCAATTAAAATTCATTCCAACATATTTTTCAAATTTATTTCCATCAATTTTTCACATTTTTTTCTTCAAGGGTTTTTACGATTTAATTTTTTAAATGGCAAGTGGAAGTGGAGACGGTCCAAGGCGTTCCATTTCAATGAAAGGACAATGTCGGTTATGACTACACCACCTATCATGAGTTCCTGCAACACCAAGCCTATATTGAATCCCTAAACTCTCCTCATCCCTCTCTAATAATTTCCAAACCCGATGCCACCCCACATTTAACAAGCCAATCAGAAAATATGTCTGATCCCCCTCTAGATTTTCAATTTGAACCACCTACAGAAGAGAAGTTATAGAAGCAGCCTAAATTTGATCTCTTCGTACTCCATATGAAGAAAGTTATGAAAGCAGATGAAAGCACTGTAGTAGTTTGCAATTACTGCAAAAAAGTATTTAAGTGAAGCAAATCTAGAGAATATGGCTCATATCGAAAGCATATAACGAACAGCCATCCAGACGCACTGGCCAAATCGAGTTCACAAGCCCAAATTTCCAGGTACGCTACCCCTAACCAACAATTATTTAAATATAGTGATGAAAAAAATAGATAAGAATTAGCTAGAATGGTTGCAGTAGAACACTTACCATTTATTTTTGATGAAAATGTTGGTTTTGTTAATTATTGTCAACAAGCATTAAGTTCTGCTGCATGTCGTGTTCCTAAAACCACTCTCATACGTGCACTTTCTTACATTTATTACAAAGAAAAAAGGAAGTTGGAAATTTTTTTTGAAAAATATAATGGTCGTGTTTCTGTATATGTCGACATATGGACTGACCATTGGTAAATGCATTAATACTTGAGTGTCACTTGCCATTACATGGATAATGCATAGACTATCCAAAAAAAAAAAAAAAATTCTTGCATTTAGAGTTCTTAATGATGCACATACTGCTGCTAATATTTTTAGACAGCTTAGAATTATTTTTGAAGAGTATAAAATTGAAAACAAAATTTTTGCAATTGGTTTTGATAATGCTTCCAACAATACCGCAGCTATTCCTGCTTTAATTGATTTATGCAAACCTTATCTTGATGGTAAATTTTTTTATCAAAGATGTGCATGCCATATTTTAAATTTATGTGTTCGAAAAGGATTAGAAATTCTTCAAGATTTTATTAAACCTATTAAAGATGCCCTCTGTTATTTAAGAAAATATCCTTCTGCAATGAAAGCATGGGTTCACTTTGAGTGCATAGCATTGAACATTTTTAGTGCACATTATGAGTTCACAATTTCTTTTCTCATTTAACTAAGATTCTACTTTTATGATTGAGTTCTTTGTGCATTTTAATGTTTCGGTAAGTCTAAGTTTTGGAGAAAAGTCATTGTGAAACCCATGAGTTAATGTTTTTGAGTTGTTTGTTTTAAATTTTTGCATTTTTTTAAGATAATAAGACAAGTTAAGTTGGTATGTTTGAGTTTGTGCAGGTTAAAGAGGTGGAAAGCACAAAGTCAACAAAATGAAGGATGAGTGACCAGCGCAGCAAGGTGGCAACGAGCCTCAGTGCGCGGGTACAAATGCGTGGGTGTATACTAGCGCATATCAGGCAGGACCCGTGCACTGTGCGCAAGTATAAATACATGCTGTCATTTTCAGTTTGGGCTCCACAATTTAAAAAACTCAAATCGACATTTTCTTTTCCCTCTCAAGATAGTCTTCCTTTTTCTCCACGTAAGGTCTCTCATTCATCAAAAAGGTATGACTCCTAATCTTAATCTTGTTTTCACTTGTTTAAATCCTTGAACTCCATTTTTCCTTCCCTAAACTTCCTCCAATATACATGAATTTTGTGCTTAATGATAACCCACAAACTTATGCCCAACATTTGTTCGATTATTGATAATAATATATTGGGTTTGATTATTAATACATGTTTTTGCTATTTGATTCAAACGGAGAAGAAATCACCCATGATTATGCATGAAATTGATTCTAGGGTTTATATATTGAGATTTGAATTAATTGACATAATGGTTGATGATTAGTGTTAGTTAGTGCTTAATAGTGACTATGTATTGATTTGGAAGAATCTTTGCATAATTGTGAGCGTACAATTGAAGTTTTTGGAATGTATGGTGAATGGCATCGAGTGTCACGCAGCTTTTCTGGGCAGGTGCACTGGTGTATGGCCTTGGTAACACACCTGCGCTAGACCCGCGCTACTGCCACACCTGTGTTGGCACCACACATGCACAAGACTTGTGCTTGACCTGCGTTGGTACCACACCAGCGCAAGACCAGCGCACTACGGATTGTTGCACTGATATTGTCTAAAGTTGATTTTTCTGCTCATATGTCTGCCTATGTTTTCATCAGTTGTAGTCACCCCTAAACTTTGTATTCTTTTTGCAGATGGTAAGAACTAAGAATATTAGCCACGGCTCACAAAGGAAAAGAGCCCAAGAACCACAAATACACGAGTAATCCATTGATGAGGATTTCAAGAACAGATTGGAGAGTTTCCAAGGGCGCACGATAATAGTGGAAAAGGGGATAGTCGTGCAAGGGCTCAGAGCAACTCTCATTCCATAGATGGTGGAAAGGAGGGGGTGGCAGACTTACACTAGTACCCCTCCAAGATTTTGCAGGAGAATTGTGGAAGAATTCTATACAACCATGGTCCTCGATGATTATAGACATCGCGCCCCCTGTCATGGTTCATGGTAGGGAGGTTAATTTAAACGTGGCAGATATAAATAGGTACTTCAGGCCCGAGCTTCCAGATTACCCAGAGGACAGTATGGCTAGTGGTGTCACTAGCAATGAGTTCTTTATTCGGCAGAACGTTGACTTTGCAAACAACTTGGTGATAGAGCCAATGACCTTTTGGGTGGCCCCAAAGTTCCACATCGAGCACTCATGATTGAGCTGGCCTTCTGGAACATCTTCATTAACCAATCACTGCGGTATCGCACACATTGGTCCACAGTTCCTTTCGAGGTGGCCACCTACCTGTACTACCTCCAGCACGAGTAACCGTTAGATGTTGGATTTTTGATAAAGACAGATATTCTCACTGTGGGGGAGAATAGGAAGCACGATCGACCACTTCTCTTTCCGTGCCTTGTCACCGAATTTTGTAGGAGGGTTGGAGTAGATCTCTCAGGTGAGAGATTGGAGCCTCCCTCAGTCGACATCGGGATTACCATATGGAGAGTTTTGGAGAATGAACGTGATCCCACAAGCAATACGAAGAAGATCAGGAGAAGAAAGAACAAATCTGACGCAGGACAGAGCAGTCAGCAGCAGGATATCCCTAAGTACATGGATTACGAACATGAGCAGATGGATCACGACCAGGGGACCTCAGTTCCTGATACGCAGGGGGACAAAGTTCTTTGGCATACTCTGATTGAAGGGATGTTAAAGAACAGAGAGATGATAGAGGAAGTCAGAGCAGAAGTTAGAGGCAACGTAGAAGAAGTGTGGGAAAATATCACAAAGATACAAGCAGAACTTCAATTAGTCCCATACGTAAGAAGGAAGAAGCAGCCAACTCCTGCAGCATCCTAGAGAGGTCATATGATTAACGAATATGGAGCTCAGTTATAGGCAGTTATGGAGATGTTCATGAGGAGAGGAGAGGAGAGGCTCAGAGCAGGACAAGATGCTGCAGAAGTTGGCTGCTTCTTCCTTCTTGTATATAGGACTAACTGAAGTTCTGCTTGCATCTTTGTGATATTTTCCCACACTTCTTTGAAGCTGCCTCTAACTTCTGCTCTAACTTCCTCTATCATCTTGTTAGGTTTTTGGTTTGTCTTGGCATTAATTCCATTCCAAAACGATGTTTTTCTTGTATTGCTTAATGGTCTTAGAAATGATGATTCAAAGCTTCAAAGAAAGTCTTAGCCACAATTCATGCAAGAAGGTGTCTTCAAAGAGGAATGTGCTACATTACATAATAAAGGTATATTAGACCTCATTTCTCTTACAAGGCATAGGCACACACACACAATTCATTCATGAGTGTCCCTGCATTGTTGTACGCCATTTATAAAACACATTCACATGATTTAGTCTGCTCATGCATTGAACTCAAATTAGCATACATTGTAGAATTGCATGTTCTAAGACTATGTCTAGTAAATGGTATACTTGTGTGATCTTGTGTTTATATGTTTGTATTTTATTATATTTAGACTTGAATATGATCTCATTTTATTCCTTATTGAGTCCCGGTCATTTAGGTTACTCATTCATTAGGTTTCGAGTCCAAACGATGTAGCTACGCTACTTTTCATTCTCATTCGTTGAGTTATCTTCGTCGTCATTTTCTGAGATGAATTCTTAACCTTTTTGTCAAAGTTTTGTAGTCTTTGTTGTGCGTGAGGGAGTCACAATTCGTAATTTGAAAACGGATTCAAAATCGGAGTTCGAAGGCCCAGATACGGTCGAAGAATGTGAGTGGAGTGCGAGAGGAGCGCGAGAGGAGCAAGCTTGGCCAACGGAGGGCGTATGAGGTGGTCGTGAGCCTCACGACCAGGCAAGCTCTCTGCCCCCCTGAGCCTCACGCGCCCCTCATGGGGTTACTGAGGTGGCAGCCTTCTATTGGCTCTTTTCTCCCTCTTTTTCATCTCTTTTAAAATCCTCCATTCCCTCCCATTTCATTTTAAAGAAGCAAAAAAATAGAAATCTAATGTGCAGAAGTTTCTCTCAACTTTTTCTCACCTTCCAAACACCATATCTTTCTCATACGAAGTCGGAATTGAGTGATTCAAGTTGGATATTGTTCGTAATCGAGTCCTCTACCTTTTCCAAGTGGTCTTGCAGCTATTTGATCGACTTTTGTGGTGGTTCTACCAAGAAATACGAACCAACTCATGATCTTGAGGTATTGGTCATATATTTGTGATTTCTACTTTGATAACCTTCAATTTGCTTGGGGTTTCTTCTTCTATATGTATGTGTATGTATGGTGAATTCTATTGAGAAATATAGCTTTATAATCAAACCTAATCAAAAGTCTAATTAGAGACATATGTGAACTAGTTTCTTGGATTCTAGGTTTTTCACATGATTGAAAGTTGTATTATGATTAGTTTGATATCTAGGATTATTTATGGCTTAATTGAATCATTTTATGATTAATAATCCTTGAAATATGTTTTGATCCTTTGATTGATAAAATCTAGGATTAATACATGTGTATGTGTTTTTAGAGCTATCTAGGTTTTAATTGATTTATCATTATATCATTACTCTAAATCTTTGGCTAGAATATTCATTGAATACATTTTGTGATTCTAGCATTTTTGTGTATGTTTGTAACATCTTGAATTTGTGTTTCATGTATATGATTTATTCAAGTGCTATTTGTGTGAATGAAACTAGGAGTTATTTGTCTTAGGTGTTTTCACATACTCTAGGTTTAATTCAAGTTTTGCATCTAGACTATTATAACTTGTGTTCTCACATGTTTAGGTCTAGTTGTTCCATGGAATGTATTGATCATATGTTCTATGTTGAATTGCTTGTTTGCATCATTTGCATTTATATGATCATACTAGGAAGTCCTTGTAAAAGGCATGAAGTCTTGACTAGGACAAGAGATCCGAATAATCAAGCAAGAAAGTCTTGATTAAGACAAGAGGTCCGGATAACCAAGCAAGAAGTCGTGGCTAGGATCGGAAAGGTCCGGATAGCTATGCATGGGAGGCTCACTAAAGGCATAAGTGCCTTGGATAAGGAGTTGGCTACATTATTGGTAGGCCCAGACGTTTGGTTAGACATAGACTCCAATAGAGAGTGTTGCATGGGATGTGCATTGGCTCTTGAGGAATTTCTAATCTTCCAACGATGTTGGTTTGGTATGGACTCTAATATATGGTGGCTTCGCATCATTTAAGGATTTTGTATCTTCCAATAGGGATTGGGTAGACATAGACTCCAATAGGAAGTAGATCAAGGTTGGTCACTTTTGAGGAATTTCTAATCTATCATACAATATATATAGTACCCAATGGTTGTAGTTCAACATGTGGATGTTTCCTCTTTGGAGGTTTTACCATGTTAAAAAATCTCACATGTCAATTCTTTCTATCTCTCTCTTTCTTTTTGTTTTAGTGTATGTTTTAATCTTGTTGAATATTATTCACTTGTGATGTATATTGGACAAGGTTTTGTAAAGTGTGATTTATAAGCTAATTCTTTTTTATCATAATTGTAAATATAAGTCTTTTGTATATTGTTATATTTGTGTATAGTTATATTCTTAGTTGTTGAGATTTTATGTTATTCTTCCTCATGCAACTCCTTGATATATATAGACAATGCTTAAATGATTACATGTTTATCTTGTCTATGTATGAATGTTTGATTTATATGTTGTATATAAAGTTACCTTAAGGGACAAACATGACTTTGTTTCAAGGGATTGAAAAAGACGTAAAAACCCATTCACCCCACCCCCCCCCCCCCCCCCCCCCTCTCACCTCACCTCACCTCACCTCAAAAAATCTAGATATGCTTTAAGCAATTTAACTACATTTGTATACTTTCACATCTCTTTGTTCTTTAGCATCCCTTTAATCAGAGTCTTCCAAGGAACTTTGTCCCCCTGCGTATCAGGAACTAAGGTCCCCTGGTCGTGATCCATCTGCTCCTGTTCATAATCCATGTACTCAGGGATTATCCTATTGCTGACTGCTTTGTCCTGCCTTAGATCTATTCTTTCTTCTCCCAGCCTTCTCCGTATTGCTTGTGGGATCACATTCATTCTCCAAAACTCTCCACGTGGTAATCCCGATGTCGGTTGGGGGAGGCTCCAATCTCTCTCCTGAGAGATCTACTCCAGCCCTCCTACAGAATTCTGTGATAAGGCATGGAAAAAGAAGTGACCGATCGTGCTTCCTATTCTCTTCCACTGTGAGAATCTCTGCCTTTATCAAAAATCCGACATCTAACGGTTGCTCGTGCTGGAGGCAGTACAAGTAGGTGGCCACCTCGAAAGGAACTGTGGACCAATATGTGCGAGGCTTCAGTGATTGGTTAATGAAGATGTTCCAGAAGGCTAGCTCAATCAACAGGTTTGAGTGCTTGATGTGGAACTTTGGAGCCACCCAAAAGATCATTGGCTTTATCACCAAGTTGTTTGCAAAGTCAACGTTTTGCCAAATAAAGAGCTCATTACTAGTGATAACCACTAGTCATACTGTCCTCTGGGTAATCTGGAAGCTCAGTCCTGAAGTACCTGTTTATATCTGCCACGTTCAACTCAACCTCCCTACCACAAACCATGTCTATAATCATCGGGGACCATGGCTGTATAAAATTCTTCCACAATTCTCCTATAAAATCTTGGAGAGGTACTAGTGTAAGTCTGCCACCCCCTCATTTCCACCATCTGTGGAATGAGAGCTGCTCCGAGCTCTTGCACGGCTATTGATCCGACTTTTACAAGTACCAAAATTCCACACTTGGAATACACAAATCGAATGAGATGTATAATGGCAAGCGGGATCGTTCCTCAGGGAAAGGGAGGATATTTGGCTATAACTAAAATATGTACACTAATCTAAACTACGTGTAGAAAAGTAAGATTCATTTTTGGTTTTGGAATTTGTTTTAACAATTAAACTAAATTAAATTAATTAATCTAAAACAAGTAATGTAAAGGAAAGGTGTGATATATGATGATGGATATTGGGGAATTGAGTTGACAACTAAAAGATTTCCTAATGTAATGAACTAGTCCAATTAAGCACTTTAATCCAACTCAAGGTTTGTTCTTAAATTGATTTAACTCAATACTATACAAATTCAAACCTTGACTCAAGTAAGCCCTACTATGAGTCTTGGCAAGAATATATGTTCAAGCTCCTACTCAAGTGAACCCCACTACAAGTATTTACCCAACAAGATTCTCAAGAACAAATTTAAGGTCTTGTACAATATAAAGCATTCAAATCACATATATTCAATTTCATGGATGCTAAAGGTTGGAGAGTGAGTTGAAAGCCATTCTAACTCTAAACCACAACCTTCATATGTGAACCACTTTACAAACAAGCTAAATTGAGCCCCAATATTAACTTAGTAAGGTAAAATGGCAACTTCAATGCAATGAAAATAGAATATACCAAGAGAGGATTCTATAAATACATGACTAATTCGAATACATAGGATCATCACATAAGTTGTCTCATCAATTCCCCAATATAAGGGTTTAGTTAC
The DNA here is from genome assembly GCA_008009225.1 of Acer yangbiense. Lineage (NCBI taxonomy): Eukaryota > Viridiplantae > Streptophyta > Magnoliopsida > Sapindales > Sapindaceae > Acer > Acer yangbiense. The sequence continues at coordinate 43,766,917 of CM017764.1, forward strand.
ACATAGTGGAAATATAAATAAAGAGAGCAAAGTAGTAGAGAAAACCCATGATGGCCCTCACAAGTCTTCTTGTTCCTTGATGTGCTTGAGATTCCTTTGACCTTGGTGAATCTCCTCCTCTCTTCAATAAATTTCCAAGATGAGATGGAAGAATGGTGGGGGATGAATTAATGGTGAGATGTTGGGTAATGGAAGGTTAGAGAGAGGTTAGAGAGGTTAAGGTTTCATGAAAAATGGTGGAGAGTTTTGAGAGAAGGAGAAAAAGGGATATTTATATGTGGCCCCATGAGTTAGTGTTGAAATCCCGGTGCTGCTGACGTGATGCGTGATCGGCGGCCAGAAACTGCGGCCAGGCCGCCTAATGTAAACCGTCGAATTGAAAATGGACTTACTGGAATTGATCGGCGGTTGGAACGGCGGTTGAACTGTGGGCGCCAAATGCACCTGACACTTCTAAAATGAAACAGCGGTTTAAAATGGCGGCCAGACCGCCAAATTGAACCGCCGAATTGTTCTTTTCTTGCCAAATGACCATTTTGCCCCCAAATGCTCTCCTTTCGCCGCTTTTAGCCCAAAATCACAGGATTTCTTCATTCTTCAACCCAGAATACAAAAAGTACCTGTACAATCAACATCGAGCCATAAATTTCATGAATTTACTTGAAAGTCAATCAAAAGTTTCGGAAATAGGGGGAATTTCTATATATATAATGGCTCGATCAGCTATCCCCAATTCCACTATTATCGTGCACCCTCAGAAGCACTCCAATCTATCCTTGAAATCCTCATTAATGGAGTACTCGTGTATTTGTGGCTCTTGGGTTCTTTTCCTTCGTGAGCCGTGGCTAATATTCTTGGTTCTTACCATATGCAAAAAGAATACAAAGTTTAGGGGTGACTACAACTGATGAAAACATAAGCAGGCATATGAGCAAAAAAATCAACTCTAGACAATATCAGTGCAATAATCCATAGTGCGCTAATCTTACACTAGTGTGTTACCTATGCAGGTCAAGCACGGGTCTTGTGCATGTGTGGTGCCAACGCAGGTGTGGCAACAATGCGGGTCTAGCGCCGGTGTGTTACCAGCTCCATACACCAGGCACTTGCCTAGAAAAGCTGCGAGACACTCGATGCCATTCACTATACATTCCAAAAACTTCAATTGTAATCTCACTATTATGCAAAGATTCTTCCTAATCAATACATAACTCTTAACCCATATAACCTAGACACAAATCCTCTCTACACTTCATCTTCTTCACATCAAAAGAGAGAGAGAGAGAGAGAGAGAGACCTTTAAAGGCATCCATGAAGGTTTAAACCACCATGGATTGCCTTACCATCACCACCTTCCACTTTCAACCACCTATCTTTGGAGGAGATTCATGAGGAAAGAGCCATCCTATCTTGTCTAAGAGGAGGAGGAGCTTCAATGGAGCTTAGAGATCTGAGATGACAATTGGGTTCCACTCCGAGCTTGGTGATCCGAGATTGACACCATGGATTTCCTCTTTTTACTCTTCTCTTGTATTTTCTTTATTTGATGTGTATCCCCATTAGGGAAATATGTAAACCTAACACTAATTCCATTTATTTGATTAACTTGTATTTAATATTTTCAAGTATTGTCTCATTCAATTGTTTATATTGATTCTTGACTTGTGTTGAGTAGGCTTGACAACCCTTCTAGATGCATGTTTAGGGATATCTCTTGTCCTTACAGTCATGGCATGTAGGGTAGAAATTGATATGTGTTCATGATTGAGATTAGGAGTAGATTAATGTAATTTAGGAGTAGATTAATCAAACATCCCTTGATTGTATGTATGTTGATTGATAATTCGAAATGCATGTTTTGGATTGATTTGAATGTTTGAGAATTAGGGTTAAGTAGGTACATCAACTCTTGGCCTTGATTATGCTCTTAATTGAATGGGTGGAATTCATGATGGTATACACCCTACTTGATTGGATTTTGGTTCTATAGACATTCATGCTTTATACGACCCTTGGTCGTTGCTCATGCGATACACCTTCGGTGAGTAGTGATCGAGGGTCCGAATTTACACTTAATGCTTCTATTATATGGTTATTGCTTACACGTGACAGGTGAGTAGCGATCGATGGTCGATCCTTTAATATTCGCCATAAGCTACCCTTGGTCGTTGCTCGCACGATACACCCTCAGTGAGTAGTGATCGAGGGTCGGCTTTTATGCTTCATGCGGTCCTTTTATGGTCGTTGCTCACGCGATACACCCTCCGTGAGTAGCAATCGAGGACTATGTGACTTTCCCCACTTCCATAGCTAGATGTCGCATCAAAGGCTAGGTTGATCCCAATCTTATAGTGTTTTATGTGGTTGGTTTTTATGAGTGGCGCGAATGTCATGGTGATCATGAGTACCTTATGTATTCATTTATTTCTCTCTCAAAGTAATCTTTATTTTCGTAACTTAGGGTGTTTGCCTTTAGGAGTAAATTAACTTAGAAAGGCAAGCACCCGGTTACATTTCTATCCTTAGTTATCTTTTTCTTTTCTTATCTCATTCTCTCTCTCACACACACACACACACGAACATGCTACACTTCATATACACCACTCTCACATTTGCTATGTTCTTATTTACATTGCTTTAATAATCACTAAAACGTGAAACGATCGACGGATGACACCTCCCTGTGGACGATACCCTCACTTAACACTTTACTAGTTTTCAAAACTCTAGAGCACATTGCGTAGGAACATCTTTATAAATATATTTTGAATTCACAATTTGATAACGACACAAAAAGCGCATTCAAAATGGCTTGAACGCACTTTTTATGTCGTTAGGAAATTGTGAATTCAAAAGATATTTATAAAGATGTTCCTACACAATGTGCTATAATGTTTTGAAAACTAGTAAAGCGGTAAACGAGGGTATCATCCACAGGGAGGTGTCATCCGTCTATCGTTTCACGTTTTAGTGATTATTAAAGCAATGTAAATAAAAACATGGCAAGGGTGAGAGTGGTGTGTGTGATGTGTAAGCATGTTCGTGTATGTGTGAGAATGAGATAAGAAAACAAAAAGATAACTAAAGATAGAAATGTAGCCGGGTGCTTGCCTTTCGAAGTTAATCTACTCCTAAAGGCAAATACCCTAAGTTACGAAAATAAAGATAGCTTTGAGAGAGAAATAGATGGACACACAAAGTACTCATGACCACCATGACATTCGCGCCACTCATAAAAACCAACTACATAAAACACTATAAGATTGGGTTCAACCTAGCCTTTGATACGACATCTAGCTATGGAAGTGGGGAGAGTCGCCTAGTCCTCGATTGCTATTCACCGAGGGTGTATCGCGTGAGCAACGACTATAAAAGGACAGCATGAAGCATAAAATCCGACCCTCGATCACTACTCACCGAGGGTGTATCGTGCGAGCAATGACTAAGGGTAGCTTAAGCGAATATTAAAAGATCGACCATCGATCACTACTCACTTGTCACGTGTAAACAACAACCATATAATGGAAGCATTAAGTGTAAATTTGGACCCTCGATCACTACTCACCGAATGTGTATCGCGAGCAACGACCAAGGGTCGTATAAAGCATGAAGGTCTATAGAACCAAAATCCAATCAAGTATGGTGTATACCGTCATGAATTCCACCCATTCAATTAAGAGCATAATCAATGCCAAAAGTTGATGTACCTACTTAACCCTAATTCTCAAACACTCAAGTCAATCCAAAACATGCATTTTGAATTATCCATCAACATATATACAATCAAGGGATGTTTGATTAATCAACTCCTAAATTACATTAATCTACTTCTAATCCCAATCATGAACACATATCAATTTCTACCCTATATGACATGAATGTAAAGACGAGATATCCCTAAACATGCATCTAGAAGGGTTGTCAAGCCTACTCAACACAAGTCAAGAATTAATATAAAGCAATTGAATGAAACAATACTTGAAAATAATAAATACAAGTTAATCAAATAAATGGAACTAGTGTTAGGTTTACATATTTCCCTAATGGAGATACACATCAAATAAAGAAAATACAAAAGAAGAGTAAAAAGAAGAAACCCAAGGTGTCAATCTCGGATCTCCAAGCTCAGAGAGGAACCTAGTTGTCATCTCAAATCTCCAAGCTCCATTGAAGCTCCTCCTCCTCAGAGACAAGAGATGATGGCTCTTTCTTCATGAATCTCCTCCAAAGATGGGTGGTTGAAAGTGGAATGTGGTGATGGTGAGGCAATCCATGAAGGAAAACCTCCATCGATGCCTTTGAAGGTCTCTCTCTTTCTTTTGATATGAAGAAAATGTAGTGTAAAGAGGATTTATGTTTAGGTTATGTGGGTTAAGAGTTGATGGGTCTTGTGAAGAAAGTGGTGTATTTATAGGCTTGGGAGGTTATGGCACAATTTAGGCATGAAAGGACAACATTACCCCTGTAAAATGGCCCAAAAACTCGTCATTTGGTGCTAGAGAGTGTAGAGTGCGGGTCTAGTGCGAGAAGGGATCGATGGTTGATGAGCGAGCAGAGTCATCAAATGATGAGTGATCCATGCTATTTTCACATATCTATATTTTGCCATTTTATTTTCTATTATCTTTGAACTGTTTTATTTGTTTTGTACTTCTCTAGGATTGAACTTTTTAATTTCTGCACGTTATTTCTTTTGATATTGGTAGATATTATTTCCTGGATTTAGGATTATGTGGTGGATATTATTTTGTGGATGTTTTTAATGAAATCATTTGGTAATTTTTTATGCTTGATAGCTAGGTTCTTCATCTCTTGGGAAGAAACATGACAACTTACAAGTCTTTGAGGGACGAGCAAGCCAAAAGTGCTCATGAAAATAGCGAGAACTTTCTTTTCTCCAATAAGGGAGTTTCTACCTTGTGATTATTTGTTCCAATTGTCTAGTTGTTGATAATTGTGTGGATACATTCATTGTTTAATATTCTTAGTGATGAAAGATTCGAAGGCTCTTGATATTGCATGTATACAGGTTTTAATGGAATATATGCCCAATTCGGTTTGAGGCTTTGATTATATGCATACTTGTATAGGTTTTGAGCTTATGTTTAGACCCGGTTTGGGGGTTGTTGTACCCTCATTCCATCGATTTGTGAGAAAATACTTGTTGTAGGTTGAAAAGTTACCTTTGCGCTTATTTGATATATTGTATGAATTGTCTTTTATTAGTTGAGCCTATTTTGAGTCATTTTGGTTTTTAGGCATTGATTGTGCATGATTAGTGCCTAGGGTTGTTTGTGTCTTATTAGGTGCTTGCCGCTAAGTCGGGCTCACTTGTTTCCAACTTTGGGGACAATGCCGAGTTTTGGTTTGGGAGTATAGACGCTTAGGTGAGTCATCTTTTTAAGTCTTAAGTCTTTTGGTGTCCAAATTTTTCAATTTGTCGCATGTCCAAATTTTCAACCTTTAATTAGTTTGGGTTTGATGCCTTTAGCATGTGCTTTTGGCGAGTTTTCGTATGCATTTTGATCTTGTGATGTAGCTTGTTGCCACTTTAGGGTTTCGCTTGCACCTTCATGGGCTTGTCCCATCATTTAGGTGTTAAGTTAAAGGGACTCGATGCTCTCGTGCCTTATTCTAATAGTGGAGATTTCCGTGAGATCACAAATACAAGCCTTTGAATAAAGTTTTGAGTGTTATTATTGATTATTCTTAAACACTTCTCTCATCATATGTGTCACATGCCATAGGACATGCATATCATATAGTGGATTGCTTGATGGATGCATTCATTCCCTTGATAAATGGATTGTGGAAGTGATATTAGGCAATATGTGTGCAAATACTGCTCATAATAGCCTAAACACGCTCCTCTCCTTATTGTGTGATCCAAATGCCAAACTTGAGGCCAAACACATACTTTTTCACTTGGTACCACATACAACCATATACCATAGCCTAAACACATGCCTACCTTTGTTACTAATCATGCTAGGATGTGTAAATGTGGTAATGAAAGGAGTTAAGCTCGAATTTGTCAAATAGCATGTACTAAGGCAAAACGTTGTAAATGTGCGAAGCAAACGGCTAAAAATGTAAAAGTACCAAAAATATGTAATTATGAGCCTTAAGTGTCAAATAGAAATGTGTACACTTCAAAAGAAAAGAAATTGAGAAAAGAAAGAGATCCTTGAAATGTGTAATGTTAAGCACTCACAATGTAGAGTACAATATTGGAAGCACAAATGTGTGTAAATTGAATGCCTAGATGCTAGCGTGTGAGTGATTGTGAAAAAGAGCATTGTATGGGGTATGTGGATATATTCTATCGTGATTGGTGATTTTGAACTCCAAAACTTCCCATTTCTTTGTATCACCTCATTTAACCCCATGGCCCCGTTATAACCAAAGGAAAAGACCTTTTTGATCTATAATGAGTCTAGATTGGGAATGTTCGTTGAAACATGATCTTTCACGTCCATGGCATAGTGATTCTTTCTTAGGCTAAGTTCAGTAGAAAGTAACGGTTTTTCAAATGTTTAATTTATATGCAATGCATTAGAATTCTATGTATAATTTCATATTTGCATATCTTGAACGTGTGGAACTTAGGACTCTGAGCGGAAAGAAAACAGAGAATCCACGTGAATTTTAGAGTTGAAGCAAATTATGCTCAATGTATGGGAGTGAGTAGTCCCTGATGCATGAGTACCTTTAGGTGTGGGATTCGTGTTCGTGCGAGTTTCCCTTTAGTATCTCCAAGTTGCTCTAGATCACGTTGTATATATTTACTTCTCTCTACCACACATCTTTGTATCACATCATTAGTTGGACTTACAACAATTTTGAAATTTTTGTTTAGGTGTCTAGGAAATTTTTCATTTGAGTAAGTTTTATTAATGTGTCTTATTTATTTTATCTTGTGTTTGCTCGAGAACGAGCAAAGGTTTGGTTTGGGGGTATTTGATCGCACCAAATATGTTGTATATTTTAGCCCTCAAATCCATGTCATTTACCTCATTCCCGTGTATTTCATGTCTAATAGGCTATTTTGTAGTAAATACAGGCAATTGGCGTAATTCAGGTGTTGGAGATGAAAAGTGGGAATTTCAGACGCAAAACAAGCCAGAAAGCAAGGAAACAAGCCAAAAAGCATGAAGAGAAGCTTCAGTGTGCGGGTACTATGCTGGTCAGCATACCCGCGCACATCCATCCTACCTCCAGCACAAAATGGCTCAAAGTGCAGGTCCCTACCCATACTCAACCCGCACTTTATGGAAACCCGGGAGCTGTTCAGATGAAGAATCAATAAAGTGCGGGTCCATTACCCGCACTTTAAGGCAAAAGAATCCCAAAAATTGTACAGTGCACGGGTACTGTGCTGGTCAGATCACCCGCGCACTACCAGCGTACTACGTACCAGATTCTGCCACATCAGCGTTTTCTGACCTATTTTTGAGAATAGTATAAATATACCTTCTTCTGATTTTCAAAGCTCCCTCTCTCTCCACGTTTTTAGACTTAGATTTTCTAAACACTTAACCATCTAGATCTAGGAATATTATCCTTCACAATTCTACACACCATATCCACCATCCTCGCTTACATTCCATCTCTACTCAAGGAAGAACACTAGGAGATTGGAATCCAAGCTTCAAGAAGGTCTCACCATGGGTCTTCTCTATCTCTCTTCTTTTAGTTCATATTGTGTATTTACCATGAGTAGCTAAATCCCCACTAAGGGGTTAATGTGATTAGTTTGATGGATATTGGGCATGTGTAATTAAACTATACTATTATTTCAATCTATCATTTATGTTCTATTCATTGTTATCATTGCTTTTGAATGTTGATTTGTCTTGGATACATCCTCTTAGCAAATTGATTTATGAAGTACTTGAGGAAACAAAGGTATACATCCTATTTGGTTGTCTCAAGCTCTTTTGAATGGAAGGATTCCACAAGAATGCATCCTTCAAGTGGAATCCAGATTTACAAACCAAATCTTCATCTAATCTCGAATAGGAGGTTTTCCTATACATCATAGGTTGACCTCTTATGAGTGATTAAAAACCATAACTATACATCCTAGGAGTGGCTACCTTTGGATTCCACAAGAATATATCTTTCGAGTGGAATCCAGTTTAACAACCTCCATCTTAATCTAATCTCAAGTAGAAGGCCTTCACTATACATCTTAGGTTGGCCACTTGGGTGAGATTAAGAGTTATCACTATACATCCTAGGGTGACTACTTTATTAAAGAGGTTAAGCCATTAATTGATAGATAATCTTCATGGTAAAAAGTCCTAACTAAGCAACTAATACTATACATCCTAGGTTGGTTGCTTAAGAGGGATTGTCCTAAGTAGGAGGTCTTCACTATACATCCTAGGTTGGCCTCTTGCAAGGGAAACATAACCAATACTATACATCCTAAGTTGGTTACATTAGATCAATGTGCTTAATTGTGAGTTTTTACGTGCCCATTGTCTGCTTACGAGTCCATCAACTCCTTAGTCCCATATCATATATATCACTCCATTCGCATTCTATTTTTATTCATTGCACTTATTAGTTTTCTTTAGTTAATTCATATTTCAAAACACCAATCATTCACTTTTACCTTTAGTTCATAACTATTGTTAGAGTACCGATTAGTCATTGCTAGTCCCGATCCTTGTGGACGACACCCCACTTACCACCATACTTGTGTTTTCAAACTCATTTAAAGCATTGTTGAGGTTCTTATAAATATTGTTTGACAAATGAATTTACATACGCAAACGACCTTTGTCAGGCCTAAGATCGAATCGAGTTGACTTGGTCTTAAGGCGGCGAGTCAACTCAATGAGGCGGGTTTTCACATAAAAGACTTGGTGCGGCCGCACCATGGCGTTTCTAACTCAAAATATGTGAATGAGTTCAAATAATTATTACTAGGGGTGGGCACAAAAACCGAAACCGAATTGAACCGAACCAAGAAGGGGTGTTTGGTTTAGTTCATAGCTTTTATTCGGTTCAAACCGATTTGAAATTTAAAAACCGAATTGAATTCGGTTTGGTGTCGGTTTTGAACGTATAAAATCGAACTGAATCGAATAAACCGAATTGTTTTAATGAATTATTTTGTAAAGTTCAGTTTTATTATGGACTGTTTGTTGATATTGTTTTATTTTGGACTACATTATGTACTACATTTTTGGACTTCTATTTTATAGAAGTTAAAAAGAATTTATATTTTGATTGAGTTTATAGACTAAATATAATTGAAATTTTAGATTTAGATTGAAAATTGGGTTGCATTTTGTTTAAATTATTTTTTACAGATTACGTTCTCTTAAAAAAGTATAAGCTCAAATGCCAAAAAAGTAGTTTAAAGGCTCAAAAAATTAAAAAAAAAAAACATATAAATAAAATAAAAAATAAAAAATAAACCTTCAAAGCCCAATAGGCCCAAAACCGAATTGAACCGAACTGAACCAAACCGAGATAAAGGTGTTCGGTTCAATTCGGTTTCAAGTTCAAAATGGTTCAAACCGATTAACATTTTTAAAAACCCAAATATGACGGTTCAATACGGTTTTGGACAAAACCGAACCGAACCGATCCGTGCCCACCCCTAATTTTTACAGTAAGATAACAAAGTTTGATGCACAATCTGTGTTCCCACAACATTTTTGAAATATATAAAAGTTTATTATTCTTAATCAATTGCTCACATGTCTTGCACTAACTTTTTTATATCAGTTTATGATAAAGATAAAAATAGCAATAGTTTTCTCCACAGTGCACACAAAATTTAATAAATTTATTGTAGGAGTTTGTGAGCTATCAATTAAACATTATAATTTATTAACTAAAATAAATAAATAAACCCAACTACGGATAGCTAAGAAACAAACTTTCTAATGTTAGTGCGTAGTAAAGAAAAAAAAAATAGTTATATATATTGTTGGATCAAAAGGTAACCTAAGAGAGGCGTTGAATTGGGTTTCTAGCAATTTAAAACAATTAAGGCACTTTCCTAACCATAATATGCAATTCTAAAAATACATATAAAATGTGCAAATAAAAATATAAACAATATAAGTAAATTGCACACATTAAAAAGATAAAGGGATAGAGAAAGCAAACACAATATTTTTAAGTGGTTCGGACTCACCTACTCCATGGCTCCAAGCTCACCAAACTTTCTAGAGGATACTCCACTATTACATTGGACTTCCGGTTGCCAATTAAACTTTTAAAACAACCAAGTGATCACTCACATTTGGATTTCACTTACTACAAGTCTTTCTCAACACTCAACAAGTGTTTCTCACACTCAAATACAAATACGAAATATGAAGCACAAAGGAATCTCTCTCTCCGTAAATAAAGAAGATTTAAGCACTAGATAATGTGAGATATGATTTGATAACTAAAATTGGCTCACAGATCACTAAGAGCATTCATATGAATGATAGGAAGGTTGGTAATCTCTTAGAAGAATCAAAAAAATGGCTCGAGTAATGAATATATAGGCCATTATCGAATATAACCGTTTTTTTCCCGTTGGGTGGAAAATTACAGTTTGGCCCCTCTAGTTTTAAAACTTGCATTTTGACCCGTAATATCTCTCAAAGGAAGATTACAGTTTAGTCCCTCAAGTTTTTGATATTACATTTTGACCCCTCAATGATAAATTCAAAAAATGACGTTTGGAAATTATGCACAATTACGATTTGGTCCCTATAGTTTCGACATTTCCAGTGTGATCCAAAGTGTGTTGAAACTGTTCTATTTGGTCCCTATAAAATAACAGTTTTTTCCCCAATGCTTCAAAACAGTTCAACTATACCCCTGATTAACCATAAGCATTGGTGGGTTTTTCATGTCCAAATGACAAATTTAAGCCTCAACCAATCTAGATAGGGTCTAAGAACACTTAGGATTAACACTATGTTTGATAGGAGGAAGGGAGGGAGAATATGAGGGCTAGATGAATTAAGAGGGAGAGAGAATAGGAGGGATGGGGAGGATAACATCTATCCTTCATGTTGTTTGGTATTGAAATGAGGGTTGAATGAATGAATTGGTATTTAATTTGTAAAATTACTATATTACCCTTAAAAAAATTGGAGGGCAATGAAAAATTATAGGGCATTATAGTAATTCCCCTCCAATCTTCTCTCCCTCCTCTCATCCGCCATAATTGGAAGGATCCAATATGGTGGGCCCGGATGGCTCTTCTCTCCCTTCTCTTCTCCTCTCCTCTCCTCTCCTCTCCTCCCTCTCATCACTCCAACCAAACAAAGGATTTGATCTCTCCCTCTAACCCTCTCCCTCCCTCCATTTCTCCATCCAACCAAACACCGTGTAAAAGATAAACACAATTAAGGGATCCTAAGGTCCAATCTAAGGTGGGGTTTGTTTTTTTTGCCTTCAATATTAAAAGACCTTATTTTAATTAAGTACTTCATTCCTCTTGATATTTAAGACCTCACCATTTGTTTGTTTTTTATTTGAGATTTTTTAACTTAAATATTAAGTGGTTCAAGTTTTACCATTTTACCTTCATTTTAACATGTCATTTAATTTTATGTATTTTCATTTTAAACTAGTATTTATTATTATTGTTTTAATAGAAACAAGTATTTATTTTGATATATATATAATAAAAAAAATATTTAAAAAAAAAAAAAAACAAGTATTTAGGTTTAAAAAAAAAGTATTTAATTTTAATTATAATTATTTATTAATTTAAAAATAAAAAATATTAAAAAAAAATTGTCAAAGAAGGAGGTTCAACCTCCTTCTTTGCTACAACGATATCAGGAGGAGGCATGGCGTCCTCTGAAAGTGGTGACGGAGGCCACCGGCCTCTGTCGTTGAGTTTGGAGGAGGCCGACGACCTCCTATCATTAAAACGAATGGGAGTAGGTTGCGAACTCTTCCCTTCAATCGAGAGGAGGCCGGCCGACCTCCTCCGGTCAAAGCCCATGGAGGTGGCACCGCCGCCGCCGCCTCCTCCTAGGTTAAGTTATGGTTATGTTAATTAGGGTTAGGGTTTACTAAAATTAGGATTATTTTTTTTAGGGTTAGGGTTTGAGTTGTTAGGAAATTGGGGATTTTTTTTTTTGTTTAGGGGTATTCTTGGTAATATATTAAAAAATATATATTCTTTCAGCTATAGCTATGTATCCATTTGTATTTATGTACAGTAAATATGTAGTGCAAATCTAACGCAAGTTCTTTCGATTTCTTTTTGATTTTTTTTTTCAAAAGTATTTCTAAATTATTTCTTTTCTATATTATTTATTTATTTCATTTTATAATTTTTTTTATTTTAATTAAATTAATAAATTCATTCTTTTTGTTTTCTCCATTTTATTTTTTAGGTTAATTTTGTAAATAACTATCAATGTGTTAATTATGACTTATTAAATAAGTGAAAGTCAAAACTTTTAACTTTTTATGTAAGATTTTTTTAACTTAATTTAAGATTTAAGTCACAAAAACGAACAACACAACCATTTAATTTAAGTCCTTATTCAAATTAAGATAAAAGTTGAGAAAAACAAAAGTCACTTGAGCCAAGTCATTCAAATCACATCTAACACATACACTAGTTAATAATATATTAAAATAATAAGCCTAAAACTAGTCTTGCTTACTTCAAACTTGAGAAACTTTCTTTGATGTCCAAAAGCTTGATGTTTGCTTCTCCATGCATGTAGAATTGATATCTTCATAGCTTAGATCATTGCATGGTACCTTTTGCTATATTTTCACTATGCTTGAAACTTTACGTAACACATTTCAACTCAAACAAAATTAGTACTTCGTCGATCGTTTGTTACCATCGAAATCAAGCATTAAAGCCTTAGGGCTAACAATCTCCCCTATTTTTATGATAACAAACCATTGATTGCACAAGTAAAGTTTCAAGAACTTTAGTCAATTAAGAACATATATAAAAGGCAATCAATATATCAATTTAATTCATGGATGCTAAATAATGTAAATATTGCAATCAATCATAAACCTTCTCCCCCTTTTGTCTTCATCAAAAAGGAAGTAAGAAGCATAACAAGATAAGCATAGATTAAAACTTAAATAAGCATTGATATCTCTCATTTTAACATCCACCAACAAGCATCTTTAAATATGTCAAAAGTTTTTGCAAAAGATGCAAGAGAAAAAAATGAGGTTTATGCATGATTCAACAATAATACAAACATCATCAAAATCAAGTAATCATGCATTTATCCATTTGAGAGAGATATCAATAAATTCAAGAAAATTTATCCCCCTAAAATATATATTCTCTCCTATGAATATCAAAAATTAAAAAAAAATGGGAAAATATAGTTCAAAAGAGGCTCACCCTAACAAATTGAAAATATGCACTCATTTATCCATGGGAACACATTTCTAATCAAGTAATCATCAAAATCAAGATAATTAAAGCACAAGCCCCCCCTAAAAATATTCATATAAAAACCCAATCATATCAAAATCACTTATGCATAATATCAAGTAATAAAAAAATCACAGCACATATAAATGCATAAGCTCCCCTCAAAGTATGCATATATCAATGTCATCAATTTCTCATGTTTCTCCATCAATATAAGATAAGAAATTTCCAATATCAACTTAAGAGAAACCTATAAATGAAATTCCTTTCAAAGAATCATTAACCAATAAAGTTCAAGGATTCCATTCAATCATGAAGAAATATATTTCCGTTCAAAAGTATGATTCATGAATGAATTATGCATATAATCATTTAAAAACATTTATGCTTGTCGTTCATGCTTGCTATAAACATTTAAAAATATGCAAGCAATTCAACTCTATCTTATATGAGCATGTCAAAGATCATCAATTAAGCATAAATATACTCGTAATCAATTAAAGCACAAATCATATGCATCCATAACAAATTACACCAAAATATTTTAGTGGCATCCAAATAAAGGGTAAATGCAACTAATAGTTTTAGATTGCAACTTCATTCTGACACAATACCAACAATAAATTGTCCAAATCAAGCCAAAATCAACTAGAAGATAATCACAAAACTAGCAGAAAAAAAAAATTATGGTTTCTAGAAAATAATATCCGGAAAAATACTACCACAGCCTACTAATAAATATTTTCCTAAGAGTTATGACAACATATCACATAATTTATAACTATATAGCAGTATAGAAACCCCATACCAGCCAGGTGAAACTCAAAAGTTATTCTTTAATAGGAAATGAACTTAAGTTTGTGATACTTGGTGTGCTGATAGCTGCATCCATCAAGCAATTCCATGTAAATCATAACCACAATAATTAAAACATCGTCAGCTATCAAACTAAAAAACAATTTAAGCACAGTTATTCCAGATTTTGACTCGTATCTATGCAAAATAACCTTTTTTTTCTCCAATTCAAGAAGGAAACACACAAAAAGATTAACAGGCAAAATTTAACACAAACCTAGTCAAAACAAACAATAAAGTTGCTTATACAAGGATCTCTTCAACAAAATCAGGCTGGCTCATAAGTCATACCATACGTTACAGTAGTAATTTTAATATGCAATAATTCATCATAACTTTTTCAAAGAAAAGATTGTATAAACTGACTTGAATAGAACACATTACTAGCAAAATTGTCTCATTTCAACAATGCTGGAAAGTGTACAAGATTACATGTTAAGCTATAACTTAGCCTGCAATCTATGACAATCCAGGGTTGCCTCTCTTATGTCAATCCTTCAGCAATAAGCTGCAAATTTGATTCATACTGACTATTCTACTTCTAACTTTTACACTCATGAAGTTATTTTGTATACTTCAAATTTCCACGGATCTATAAATATGGTGACTACCACATGCACCTTTGTGCTGACAAAAAACAATAGCAGTAAAATTGTCAATACTTAAACAACTTTTGATGAAGTACATAGGTGAAGCATTTGCCAGAAAGTATATTCAATATCAATTTGTTGCCGCTACAAAGAACCAACACAATAGAAGGAAAATAATTACAATATACAAACTTTTAAATATGCAAAAGCAATTCCTTCTTATTCTCATTGAATACATTTCCAAAGAGGTCATCATCATCT
Organism: Acer yangbiense; assembly: GCA_008009225.1. Lineage (NCBI taxonomy): Eukaryota > Viridiplantae > Streptophyta > Magnoliopsida > Sapindales > Sapindaceae > Acer > Acer yangbiense. The sequence continues at coordinate 43,782,025 of CM017764.1, forward strand.
TTATAAAAAATAATGTTCAAAAATAGAATCAAAGAAATTTAAAAAAAAAAATGCATATAGTTCGATATAATTATGAATAAAAAAAAAGTGTAATACGTCAAATCAAACATTGAACTATGAAGCTCTGGAATATCAGAAAATTTTCAAAGTCGAGCCTCTTAGATCACAATATTGATAGCTAAGCATGGTTCACTAGTCACCCGATCAAATAGGAAGACCTTTTCATAGCATGAACATTTCTCCGAAAATGAAGAAGTTAACATACACGATTCATGATAATTGCAGCAAATAATTAAATTCCAAAATTGAAATGTAAAATTGATCCAAATCATGAAATAGTTGAGAAACAAGACAGGATTCAGATCCGTCAAGAGAGATAAGTTTAGAGGGAACCTTGATGATTCGACGGAGGTACCGAGGGAACATAGGGATTGCTCGCGAATTTGAGGATGAAGAACGCCCTTTCGAAACTGAGGTAGGCAGGCAGCATTTCCTCTCTCTCTCTCTCTCTCTCTCTCTCTCTCTCTCGCGGTAATGCTAATTTCATAGACGTTCGACTTTGAATTAAGCTTCGCTCACTTAACAAACACCAACTTAAACCCAACTTTTTTTTTGGTGCATTGTCGCTGGCTCTTCTTTTTCTTTTATTTATTTATTTATTTAATTTTATTTTGACAGAGCATTCCTTCACGACACCAACTTAAAAAGGGGTGCAACATGATCACCCATACTGTTCTCGCCCAAACACATTTTTTCTTTCTTCTTGGTCCAACCTAAACCCATGTTAAAAGAATGAACTCAAAGATAGCTTTTTATAATTTGTTTTGGATAATTATACGTGGATTGACTGTCAAAAAATTTAATAAAGGGATGTAAATGGGCCATTTTGACAAATTTAGGGACTGGTTTAACGAAATATTCTAAGTAATTAAAAAAATTGTTTTTTCCAAATTGTTATGAACTAAAATGAAGTTTGCCTAATGTTCTGTTTTGAAGAAATGTTTTGGAATTAGGGAAGTGATACCTAACAGAGCATTTTATTTATTTATTTATGATTTTGTTATTAAAAAAGGTTTTTTTTGGGGGTTTTACAATTTGATCCCAACTTAATTTGGAAACATCACTTTTTTACTCATTAATTCAAATTTCATCAATTTGGTCCTTATATAATTGAAAATCAATCAAATTAGTCATGTCATTAGTCAAAGTGACGGTTTTAACTAACGGTAGGACTAATTTGATTGATTTTCAATTATATAAGGACCAAATTGATGAAATTTGAATTAAGGAATAAAAAAATGATGTTTCTCAATTAAGATGGGACCAAATTGTGAAAACCCCTTAACTAAATTTTTTTTTTTTTTTTTTTTTTGCAAGATTGCTCATGATAATTACATTATGAAAACTAAGTTATCACAATATCATAATACGTTGCATGTCCACATACGTAGAGTTGACATCAACAAAAATATAAACAAAAGATACAATAGGAAGAAGAATACATGTAGTATGTAATTGGTTCTCGTATATTATAGCATATTGATCTCTATAAGCTCCAAACAAATTTGATTCTTTAACAACAATGTACGTTGATTATACACTACCACTTAAAAGATCTGATTAACCTCATGATTCGCTCATCTAAGTAGCAAGAAAGAATCGAATCGAATCAAATCAAATGGTCTTAGTCAAATCCCCAATTACAAAACAACAGAGATCTATATGGGAAAAGAAAAGAATGTGCAATAGTACACGTAACACTCTATAGTCTATATATGATCATCAACCCTAGCTATAAAGCAGCCTATATTTGCATGCAACATTTACGTACCAAAAAAACAATAAAAGATCGGGATAATCAAGAAATGATGATGATGAAGAATCAATAAAAGGGATCTGCTCCGATCTACCAATCACATATGAGGCTGACGTTTGGGTTTCTTATGCATGCAACCAAGAAATGCAAGAATCAATAAATATACTAATTAATTAAAATAACTATTAATAAAATAACAATCGAATAATATAGAGTAGTCAAATTAATGATCATTACCTTCTTTTTCCACCATGATTTGGGTGCTCTTGTTGTTGATGCTCGAGTAATTCACCATGGTGGTGGAAGAGATTTGAGCAGATGGTGCATTTTTGGGTGTGTTGCTTGTGACAATCATTGAATTGCTTTTCGAGAGCATACAGCTTTTTCAATGATTTTGTTAAAAAATAATAATAATAATAATAATAATAATAATAATAATAAAATAAAAACCTAGGTGGAGGATCATGAAGAGGTGGGTTGAACAAGTTCACCATTTTAGTGTCTATAGAAGATAAGCAGCTGAGATGTTGAGATGTGATATTGTGAAGAGAAAAAAAAAACCCAAAAAGAAGAAGAAAAAGAACAATAATTGCGATTTGATGCGTGTGATTGAAATGTATACACAAAATCAATTCAAGAAACAAGAAATACCTATAACTAACTTTGGGCGGGATTAATTTCTTGTTTCTTTTCAAAATTAATTAGTTATGATTATGGAAGTACTTAACGTAGCTATACTAATTAATATACTATACAGATATACTAATCTAATCATTTTTGCACAACTTGATCTAAACCCCTTTCACAGTTTCACCTAGATTATGATATTAATCACCAATATTTTAATATTAGGGGTATTTACAATTTGGTCCCAACTTAATTGAAAAACATCACTTTTTTACTCCTTAATTCAAATTTCATCAATTTGGTCCTTATATAATTGAAAATCAATCAAATTAGTCCTACCGTTAGTCAAAGTGACGGTTTTGACTAATGGTAGGACTAATTTGATTGATTTTCAATTATATAAGGACCAAATTGATAAAATTTGAATTAAGGAGTAAAAAAGTAATGTTTTCTAATTAAGTTGGACCAAATTGTAAAAACCTGGCTCGTTTTTTTTTTTTTTTTAATTAGAGAAGTAATTAGATATTGTTTGGATAGGAAACAATTAGATAGTAAATAAAAAAAATTCAAAAAATAAATGCCTGAATAAGAAGTTTTGGTCGATGCTAGAGAAAATGAGGCAGGTTGCAACAAAGAAGGGGACGATGTGATTAAGACACAATCAAAGAGGCAGACGCAAAAACATGTATGTTTCAACTACTCTATCTATAAGGGAGAGAGAAGCATCCATTGACGTCGGAAAAGATGACATTGACCGAATGACCGGATAACGTGATTAAGAAGCCAAAACAAAAAGGTATATGCAAAGACATGCACGTATCATGGAAAACTACTAAAAATGTTTTACGTAAAAACTTAATATATATTATCATAGAAGACAAAACATATGTCACATAACGAAAAATTGAATTTTTTATTTTTTTTTTTTTTTTTGAGAATAGTAATTCCATTAAAGAAAGAAAATTACAAAGATATCTGGAAATCATCTAGTACCATATCATTGATCCCAGAAGGGAGTTCATCAATCCAACAAGAATCACATTTAGAATCGATACACAACATTTTTAGCCAAAGGCCCAAAGCATGTGCAACCCAATTTCCCTTTCTTCGAACAAAACACACATCAACAATTGGGTATAGAGGTGCAATATATAACCAACTACAGTAGACGCATCTGATTTCACCAAAATAGGGCATATGCCAGCATCTCTTGCCAAACGTAAACCATGAAAAATAATCAAAGCTTCAGCAATCTCTACTGTCAAGCAAAGCACAAGCAGCCAAAACATGAACAACCACAGATGCATCAGGAGCTTTCCATCGCCCTTTCGATTGATGGCAATGCACTTGCCTCTTGATAATTATGTAGAAAAGAGACACAGTTCCGGGCGATACCAGATTTTCCAGAATAAGATTATCAACTTCTCCATCTCCTCTGACTGTAACATATGACGCAAAGACATAAGGAAATCCATGAAAGAAATTGAGGATGAATAATGTAATCCCATCCATGAACTCACAACCCTCCCTTATCACCTACAAAGACGAGCATGTATCCCGACAAAGCATGAATAGTAGTTTCCGGACAAATTACCATCGACCGAAATATTCCGGAAACCAATTATTACAGGCTCTCCGTAGAAAAAATCGCACTTTAGAAGGAACACGAAGTCGCCACATAATACTTTGCCAGACAGAAAACCCAACAGAAGTTAGTAAAAAGGAATTATGCGGATGGTATACAGATTTCAAGACTCTTGCTGCTAAAGATGTGGGATTGTGACATCTTTATTTTTAAATACCCTCCATTGTTGTTTTATAAAATTCCTTCCATTACTAATTCATTACAAATGAAAACCATTTTAAGCTGCCTCGATTTTTTTTTTTTTAAAACAAGAAAAATAAAATCGGAAAAGCACCGACAGCTTTCTCTTTGATTCCTTATTCTCTCTTTAACTTGAACTAGAATTTCGATTATCATCTACTCTTTTATTCTTTCACTTAAACAGCTGTCAAATTAATCAATCAATCTTGCTGCCTGCCTCCATGTAATTCTTCACTTCTTTTTTAATCATCTCCTGCGTCACAGCCAACAGCTCCGATCCAAACGTCGCCGCTTTTTTCTCCAAAGCCAACTTATTGGGTCCGGGTAAAACCGGATTGAGGTCCGTCGACACACGACACAGATCATCATCAACGTTGTTTTTCGTTCCGGTTTCATCCAACGGACCACATTCAATAGAAGCAGATATCGCCGGTAGACCCGAATCACTAACTTCGGATCCACCAGACCGACTGCACGAAACCGTCTTCGGTCTTTTCTTTTCTCGATGGACGTCTTCCTCAAACGCTGCAGCCTCCGCCTCTGCCGACGCCGCTTCGCGTTTCCTCTTCAAGGTGGAGTGCCAGTGGTTCTTGATCGCGTTGTCCGTACGGCCGTTCAAGAGTCGGGCTATCCTGGCCCACTTGTTTCCATGCTTAGCATGTGCTTCGGCGATGATCTCATCATCCTCCGCCGTGAACGGCCGGTGCTCCACCTCCGGAGACAGCTGATTGAACCACCGCAGCCTGCAAGATTTCGCGGTCCGACCCGATATAGATTCGAATATCAAAGGCCAGTTTCTCGCCCCGTGCTGCTCCACCAGTTTCTCCAACAACTTGTCCTCCTCCGGACTCCACGTTCCCTTAACCCGATCCATATTCTATAACACGAAAACCCTACCACCACTGACAAACTAATAACAAGAAAACGAACATCAAAAAATTTACATAGAGAGAAGCTGTGGAGAGACAGACAGAGAGATTTCGAGAGACGAGAAGAGGAATTGTTGGCGTTTATAAACAGACATACAGTTGAGTGTTAACACCGTTACGTTTCATGACGGTTGTCAGCCAAATGTGAACACGTTATTTCAACGAAAGCCGTTAAGTTTAACGGTTCAGATAAGGATAGTGAGAGTGTGAGACAGTTTATATAATTTCATAGATGTTGGACTTTGAATTGGGCTTCGCTCACTTAACAAACTCCAGCTTAAACCCAACTTTTTTTTGGTGCATTGTCGCTATATATATATATATTTTTTATCACTAAAGTCCCTCTAGGTTCAATAATAGCTGGTCAACCCCTGGAGAAAAAAAAAAAAAAAAAAACACCTCCATTAGGGTTCAAACCTTCAATATTAAGGTTAAAAGCCACAAGCTTTAACCAACTAAGTTACTCTAGTTCATTGTTGAAGGTTTGTTGATTTAAATATATATATATATATATATATAGTTATAAAATTTGTTTAAACTAATTTAAATATGTCTATATCATTTAAAAATAAACTCATATTTAATAATAATATATAAAAACATATTTATGAAAATGAAAAAGAAAAAAACAAAACAAAATGAAACCCAGAAAATCAAAGCTCGTAAATTTTTTTTCTTTTTTTCTTTTATTTTTTTTTTCTTTTTTTTCTTTTTTTTCTTTTCAAAAAATATATATTGTTTCAATTTGATAGAAAAAAACCCTAGAAAATCGAATACCATAAATTGAAAATTTCCTTCTTCTTTTTTTCCCTTTTTCCTTTTTTTTTTTTTTTTGTTATTTTCTTTTTCATTTTCATAAATATGTTTTTATATATTATTATTATATATGAGTTTATTTTAAATTATATAAATATGAGTTTATTTTTTTTATTATTTTTTTTTTGCTGATTTTTTCCCTTTTCAATTTATGGGCTTTGATTTTCAATGTTTTTTTTTAAAACATATTTATATAATTTAAAATAAAATCATATATAATAATAATATATAAAAACATATTTATGAAAATGAAAAAGAAAATAACAAAACAAAAGGAAAAAAGGAAAAAAAAAAAAGAAATTTTCAATTTAAGGGCTTTGATTTTCTGGGTTTTTTTTTTATCAAATTGAAATAATATTTTTTTTTAAAGTAAAAAAATCCAAAAAAAATAATAATAATAACGGGCTTTGATTTTAAATTATATAAATAGATTTAAATTAGTTTAAACAAATTATATAACTTTATATATACATTTAAATCAACAAACCTTCAATAATGAGCTAGAGTAGCTCAGTTGGTTAAAGTTTGTGGTTTTTAACCTTAAGGTTAAAGGTTCGAACTTTGATGGAGGTGTTTTAATTTTTTTTCAGGGGTTAACCACCTATTATTGAAACTAGAGGGACTAAAAGGAAAATTTTAAAAATAACATTAAAGGGTAAAATTGTATTTGTACACATTCTGTATAGTTGACCGTTAGTTTTTTGGTCAAATGGACTAAAGTGACTAATATGGCAAAGACATTTAAAAATGTGACAATTCATGAAAAAGTAGGGACTTTAGTGATAATACCCCTTTTTTTTTCTTGGTCCAACCTAAACCCCAAGTTAAAAGAATAAACTCACTTTCAAAGATAATAATAATAAAGAATAAACTAAAAATGGTGGAGATTTTTTTTTTCGTAATTTGTTTTTAATTTCTATTTTTAAAAAATTTATTCTTTTCTTATTTATTATACTTTAAATGTTAATATTTTTTATTTTTTTATTTAATAATTACAGTCTAAAGACAAAATAGATTTTTAGATAATTATGTGAGGATTGATGGTCAAAATATTTAATAGAGGTATGTAAATGGGCCATTTTGACAAATTTAAAGACATGTTTGGAATTAGAAAAGTATTTAGAGATTTTTAGAGACTAAAATAAGTTTGCCTAACATTCATGAATGTGTTTTGAAGAAATGTTTTGGACTTAGGAAAGTGATAGCTAAAAGAGTATTGTTTTTTTTATTATTATTATTATTATTTATAACTTTGTTATTAAAAAGTGTTTTTTTTTTTTTTTTAAGAATTAGAATAGTATTTTGAGATTTGTAGGAACTAGGAAACAATTAAATTGTAAATAAAAAATGATTTTCAAAAACAAAATATTAAGCCTAAATAAGAAGTTTCCGTCGATGCTAGAGGAGATGACATAGAGTGCAATGAAGGAGAGGATGACGTGATTCAAACACAGGACACGATAAATCAAAGAGGCATACGCAAAACTACTCCATCTAAAGGGTATTCGTTGACGTTAGAAAAGACGACATTGATTGAATGACGTGATTAAGATGCCAAAACAAAAAGGTATATGCAAAAACATGCACGTACCATGGAAAACTACTATAAAAGACTTGCTAAAAAAAATTTACCTAAAAACTTAATATATATCATGAAAATCTAAACATATGTCACGAAAGGAAAAACTGAACATGTCACGAAAAAATTGATTTAAAATAATTATTTTTAGCATTTCCAAAAAAATAAAAATAAACCATAAACTTTATTTTTAGGGATATAATCATTTTTTTTCCCCTTATAATTTGCCATATTAGACACTTTGCCCCCTCCAGTTTCAGTAATGGGCATCATTCCCCCTGAAAACCAAAATATTAGACATTTTACCCCTTGCCATTAGGAATTCCATTAGTTTAGTACTTTGACCATCAAAAAATCAATTAAAAGACCTTATTACCCTTGAACACATAAGTTATGCCCCCTAATGATACAACTAATTGTTTTTAAAGGAAAAAAAATCAAAATTAAAAAAATTAAAACTAATAAAAGTATTTTAAAAAAAAACATAATTGAAAATAAAAAATAAAAAAAGGGATCTCCACCATCCATAACGGTGCAAATAATAAATAAAAAAAACAACACCAAAAAATTCAGTATTTCAAAAAAAAAAAAGCAATTCAATATTTCAAAATAAAAAACTTTTTTTAATATTGTTTTAGTTTTTTTACAGTTATATTATTTTATTATTTTATTATTCTTTATATTAATGTTTTTTCAAATAAATTTTTTATTTTTACATTTCATTCTTTATATTAATATTTTTTAAATAATTTTTTTTTATTTTTACATTTAATTCTTTATATTATTTTTTTTAAATAAATTGTTTAATTTTTTATTTTCAATTCTATGTTTTTAAATACTTTTATTAGTTTTTTTTTTTTTTTTTTAAATTCTGATTTTTTTTCTTTAAAAACAATTAGTGGTATCATTAGGGGCATAACTCATGTGTTTAAGGGTAATAAGGTCATTTAATTGATTTTTTGATTGTCAAAGTACTAGAGTAATAGAATTCCTAACGGCGGGGGGCAAAATAGAGCAAAATTCATAAGTAGCCCAAAAATTATGGGCCTATGCAAAACTGTTGCATCTCAATAAGTTATTTTTTTTTTTTTTTATCAAAGAGAAATGATTTTGGACAAGACTGCCCTTATCTACCTTTTCACTTTATTCTCTGACACAACTTTTTCTTTCTCTTTCATAAGTTATTTTTTTAATCATCTTCATCGTCTTCATCAATGGAGATTTATTCCAGACCTCCATATGGAGGTTTGTTCGACCTCCATTGATGGAGGTCTGTTCGACCTCCATTGATGGAGGTCTGTTTGATCTCCATCACATATAAGAATAACACTTTTTTTAATCATCTTCATCGCCTCCATCAATGGAGGTCTATTCCAGACCTCCATATATGGAGATTTGTTCGACCTCTATTGATGGAGGTCTGTTCGATCTCCATCAATAGAGGTTTGAAAAAAAAAGTTTTTTTTTGTTTAGAAAATTGAAAATTGGAAGAGAGATTGAAAAATAGAAAATTTGAAGTTTCCAGAAACATTACACTCTGAAATGTAATTTTAGCGTGTAATCCTTTTATAATTTCAACGTGTAAAAATGCATTTCAGCATGCTAATATGTTGCTATTTCAGTGTGTAAAGATTTTCAGTATGTAATCATGTTAACATTTTAGCGTGTAAAGATTTCCATCGTGTAATCATGTTGATATTTCAGTATGTAAAGATTTCAGCGTAAAACGAAATACTTTCAAAGGACTTTTGAGGCGGCAAATGGTATCCGATTTTTGCCCGTAATATATCGTTGGAATCGTTTCGACTAGGAGAACAATATTTTAAAGAGAAAAGATAGGAAAAAAAAAAGTTTTAGAGAGAGAAAAGTGTTATCCTTATGTGTAGATAAAACAGACCTCCATCAATGGAAGTCGAACAAACCTCCATTGATGAAGGTGATGAAAATGATTAAAAAAAAAAAAGGACTTATAAAAGAGAAAGAAAAAGTTGTGTTAGAGAATAAAGTGAAAAGGTAGATAACGGCAATCTTGTCCAAAAAACCATTTCTCTTGGATAAAAAATGGAAACTTATTGGGATGGGACACTTTCAAAAACTGCCTAAATTTTCGGGTCAAATCATGTAATTTTACCGGCAAAATATCTAATGTTTTGGTTTTCATGGAGAATGATCATTATTAAAACTAGAAAGAGCAAAATTGTCTAAATGACAAACTACATGGGGAAATGATTATATCCTTTATTTTTAAATACCCTCCGTTGTTGTTTTATAAAATACCCTTCCTTTTAGTAATTCATTACTGAAAAATGAAAACAATTTTAAGCTATCTGATTCTTTCAATTTCTGTACAAGCTTCGAAAAATATTTTTTAAAACGAAGAAAAATAAAATTGGAAAAACACGAACGGTTTTTCTCTTGATTCCTTAATCTCTCTATAACTTGAACTAAAATTTCGAATATCATTTAATCTTTCACTAAAAAAACTATCAAGTATCAATTAATCAATCAATCAATCTTGCTGCCACCATGTAATTCTTCACTTCTTTTTTAATCATCTCCTGCATCACAGCCCACAACTCCGGTCCAAAGGTCGCCGTTTTCGGCTCGGGTTCGGGTAAACCCAGAGTGAGGTCCGTCGACACACGACACAGATCATCAACGTTGTTTTGCGTTTCGGTTTCATCGAACGGACCACATTCATTGGAAGCAGATACTGCGGGTAGACCCAAATCACTAACTTCGGATCCACCAGACCGACTACAAGAAAAAACCGAATCCGAAACCGTCTTTGGTCTTTTTCTTTCTCGATCCTCAAACGCGGCGGCCTCCGCCGCCGCCGCTTCGTGTTTCCTCTTCAAGGTGGAGTTCCAGTGGTTCTTGATCGCGTTGTCCGTACGGCCGTTCAAGAGTCGGGCTATGCTGGCCCACTTGTTTCCATGCTTAGCATGTGCTTCGACGATGATCTCGTCCTCCTCCGCCGTGAACGGCCGGTGCTCCACCTCCGGAGATAGCTGATTGCACCACCGCAGCCTACAAGATTTCCCGGACCGACCCGATATAGATTTGGATATCAAAGACCAGTTTCTCGCCCCGTGCTGCTCCACCAGTTTCTCCAACAGCTTGTCCTCCTCCGGACTCCACGGTCCCTTAACCCGACCCATATTCTGCAACCCGAAAACCCTTCCACAACTAACAAACTAATAACAAGAAAACGAAGATAAAAAATTTTACACTGAGAGAGGCTGTGGAGAGACACAGACAGAGAGATTGTGAGAGACGAGAAGAGGAGTTGTTGGCGTTTATATATATAGGTGGGTGTTACCACCGTTACGTTTCATGACAGTTGTCAACCAAATATGAACACATTATTTCAACGAAAGACGTTAAGTTTAACGGTCCACAGTTAAGGGCAGACGGGCAGTCTATAATATAAATTACTGAACTTTCCTTGTAACCTTAACATTCCTTATTTTATAAATTTAATTTTAAAATTTAAATAAATAAGTTAACGGTTAGTCGGTTACTACCTAATGTGCATCTTCCGGTTCCGGTTTTGGTCGGCAGTTGGTACGTACGAGTTCAATTGTCGATTTGGGGTCGATTTGTAAAATAGATTAAATGGAAGGACTAGATTGAGCAAACGTGTTTTACTGTAATTTGAACAAAGGTGTTGATTGTTGCCTCTCCAAATTGACATTTTGAATCCTGATTAAGAATTATCATAGATCTATATTCTATACATTTGAAAAAAAAAAAATCACTACTTACTTTTAGTATAATCTACGTTTCCTAATTTAAGCTATATAGAATTCTTATTTAAAAAAAGTAAAATGATACAAAATAAACCATTTAAAATGTGTTTAATTAGAATATTTTGACTAGGGGCGGCAAAAATCCCCGACTTGCCCCAAACCGGTGGGACTCCAATCCGTTTGGGGTGTGTTTTGAGTACTTAAAACATGGCTCGGGTCGGATTTGGTTCAAACTTTTTTGACCCAGTTGTTTATCGAGTCGAGTATGGGTCAACCCCTTTATGCCTCGACCCGTCCCGTTTGATCTAGTATTTATATAATATTTTTTTAAATATAAAAATATAAAAGGAAAAACAAATCTCTTTGTCTCTTTACCTAATCATAGATATTTTATGTTTGAATTTAAAATTTCTTAAACTTAGATGTTGTGTTCTATTAAATTTAAGTTTATGTATGAATTTTAAGTGTATGTTAAAATGTTTTTCTATGGTGTATGTTTGTATTTAAGTGTATATTTAAATTTCCAATAAAATAGAAAAAAAATTGTATATATATATATTATATTTTTTTAATTTAATGTTAAAATTTAAGTCAATATCCTAAAATTCAATCATATGGTAAAATAATTTGTTTATTTAGTGGTTTGAGAATTTTTTTTTTTTTTTTTAAGGATAAAATGAATCGGGTCATTCCGGTGGGGTTTGGGGCGGAAATCGAAAACCCATTCAGGTCACGGGTGGAGTTTGAGGCAACCTGTAAAAATCGGGTTTCAGGTTTGGGGCGGGCCAATCCGACCTGTTGCCACCCCTAACTTTGACATAATAATAACAAAACTAATAATTAACTGAAAATGGATGGACTAAAATCGACAATTTTTGATAATAAATAGAGTTGGGAATTGGGATTCTCTCATTGTCTATTCAATTAGGTTATTATTATTATTTTGTTTATAAAATATTGATTGAGTGATAGTATAGAAAAAAATATTGATTGGGTTTTTTTTTTTTTTGTTTTTTTTTTTTTGTTTTTTTTTTTTTACATGATAAGATCAACAGCTACAAGTACGGACCGAAAGGCAGGGGTATGTGGTGGATCGAATCCATTAGATTTGTCACAATCCAAGGTCGGATCTGATCCGATCCAATTGGATCGAAGAAATTATAATCCGATCTGATCCAATTTTAGAGTGGTATTTGATCCAATCCAATTACATTAAAATCTAATCTGATCTGATCAAATTTCAAAATACTTAAATGTGATATGATTCGATACAATGGAGCGGATGCATATGAAGCAATTTTTAATATATAAAAGTTAAAACATTCCTAAAATTAACAAAATCAATAATTATATGTACAATACTTGAAATAAAATTAACAAACTAATAATTAACATAATAACAATACATAAGTGTACACTTTAAAGTTCAAAAAATCTAACAATTTATAAACTTTAAATATCAGTTTTAAATACAAACATAAATAAAATCATCCAAAAGTACGAAATATAATCCTCGCATAATATTCATATTTATAAGACAAAATAAATTGGCCCAATATAAATTAAGCCTAATATTTTGACGGAACCGATGAATTTGACGGATTTTCATATGGAAATCCAAGATCCAATCTGATCCAATCTGATCCAATAAATTTTAGAATTTAGGATCCAATCTGATCCAATCATGTCATCAAATCCAATCTAATCCAATATATTTGATCGAGTCCAATGGATTCTATTGGATTGGATTGAATTCTGCACACCCCCTACCGAAAGGCAAGTACTCCCACCATTGAGTACAAGTTTCAGTTATAATTTTAATACATGTTCTTAAGAAAAAAGCTTTAAAATCTAAATTATTAAATAAATAATTATATTAAAATAATTCGTATTATTTTTCTCTTCTTTTTTTACCATCTGAGGTACATCTACAAACGAATTTGTAGCTAATGTGTATATTAAAAATATTAAATCTTAATACTTCAAAAAAAAAAAAAAAATCGTAATTATGTTCAAGTGAACAATCAAAATATATATATATAGGTTATAAATATGTGGAAAATTGAAAGATGGGATATCTAAATGAGAGGTTAAGTTAGACTCCCACCTAAGTCCTAACATCTTAACAAACACAAAAAGAATTTGATTCTATATAACATCTTTCGCAATCAAATTATATAGCTATATCAAAAACTAGTTAAACTTTATGGAATATCTCAAAGTATTAGCTGGAATATTACAACCTAAAAATAAAATGCCCTAAACCAAGTCAAAATCTGTCAATATATATATATATATATATAAATGACGTCAAATGGGTTAGAGCTTTGACGCTTAACGGGATTTGGTAAAATCAAAAATTACGTATGTAACCTAGATATCTATTCCCACAATCGATCAAAAAATATCTACTCTTACAACATAAAGAATAAAACTGCTAACACATTCGTGTTCATAAAATCTTTGTCACTTGTTATTATCAAGTATATGACATGTTTACTTGAGATGAAAAATGCGAATTAATTTCGTCCATTCATTCATGTATGATGTGTATCATATAAGGGAAAACAAAGAGCTAACCAGAAACAATAACCAAGTTACAAAAATATTCATATATTAAAAAAAAAATACAATTCGATATTTGAAAAATATTTATAAAAAATGGGTAGATATATATGAATCACGAATGATGACATATCCCACCATTTATATGAACGTCAAATATTGAATTTTTTTATTATTTTTTTTACTTGGGTAGGAGATTTGAACTTGGGGAATTTAATTATTACATTACAAGTTGATATTCAAATTAATTTATCAAAATCTTTTTACAAAAACTTATATTATTAACGAAATTTTTATAAATTTTATTTGCATATTTATCATTATATAATTACAAGACAAAAGATTAGATTAATATTGAACAGTGCCGATCAACAAACTTATTAGATTCCTGTCAAAAGAAAAACTTATTAGTTTACACTAAGACAAATTTCGAGGAACCAACTTCACGATAGTGTTTTTAATTTTAATCAATTGGTGCATTGAATTAGGGCATGAGTTAGGCAAATCATTAAATAAATAAACATTTTTTAAGTATATACAATAAATTCATACATTAAACAAGTCCGGGTCTGTCGAGAGCCCAGAAATTTACCTAGATCAAATACTATATATGTGACTTCCACAAACACTACCACCACCTTTGCTGAGATATGAAGTGCAATAAATAAACATTTTTACACAGGCCACAAACGTAGGGCTAAAAAAAAAATTAGCACTATTTGGGGCGAGTTTCAACTCACCACATTACTAATTTAAGTTTAAAAGACACATATTTAGGTGATCAGACAAAAATACCATTTTTTTGTCACTTTGTGTCGTTTTCAAACCTAGAGAGAAAACAGTTGAGATAGAAAACATGTAGAGAGAGAAAGCAACCGGCTGCAACAACATACGCCTGAAAATCTGACGACGAACTCACCGGCGTTGGCGCTACAATCCTGAAGTCGACCAGAATCTGCAAGACAATGAAGATCTGGGTTTCCAAGCCTTTTCAAACAGTCTCCGAGCTTTTTAAATAGTAATCCGAGCTTTTTTAAGGAATATGAATAGATTTGTCAATTTTGAATCTCCGAGCCTTTTAACACTGTCTCCAAGCCTTTTCATACACTGTCCGAGCCTTTTCAACAGTAATTCGAGCCTTTTCAATTAGTCTCCGAGCCTTTTCAATTATCTCCGAGACTTTGTAAATAGTCTCCGAGCCTTTTTCGAGCCTTTTTAACCATCCGCTTTTTTTGTAATTTTGTATCTCCAAGACCTTGTATAACACTGTCTCTGAGATTTTGTAAATAGTTTCTGAGCCTTTTCAATTTGTCTTCGAGACTTTTCAATTAGATTCAAAATTCACAAAACCAGCTCAAGGTTTACAAAATACTTGAAGAACAAATGAAAAGGAACCCAATTAGGGTTTAAAATTGAAAAAAAAAAAAAAAAAAAAAAAAGGTTTGCGTAGCGCCACTAAACTAATTATCCAATGAAGATGCATTGATAATGTTATCCACTTCTTTCTAAGTTGAAGAAGAAAAGGGGAGGCAACCTTGAACTTTTATTTGTAGAGGACAAGTTTATTGTAGAGAGAGAGAGTAACTGAGTTGGGACTGTCGCTTTTGTTGGAAGTGTGGAGAGGGAAGTACAAACAGAATAAAAAAATGATTATCTAAAGACAATTTTGGTAGTTCACCATAATAGGTGTCTTTTAAACTTAACTTATTAAATCATTCACTTTTCCACCAAATCAGTTCAAAAAGGTGACAGTTTCCACCAATTCCACCATAAACACACAAGAAAGTGCTATTAGCCCGTTGTTAACATTTCCCGCGGTATTGCATATTTGCATGTGCCACGATGAGTTTGCTATAAACATGTTTGCAGTGATTTCCCATCAAAACCAAATGTAACTTTCCTATTCAAACCGTATCCTTATGATAATTTATGACAAAATATGATTATAAATTGAGTAAATAAATTATATAATTTAAATTTCATCTGCTAAAAATTATATATTTAACTCTATCTTCAATTGCTTTTGCACGAGAGATAAAATTCACAAATAAATTGATATCTAAATATACTTTTCAATGTGGGAAATCTCGTACAGAATCATCGATAGCTATCTATAGCTATTGGATTACTATCGGTATTCCGTACGGGATTTCTCACACGTACTTGAAATTTTTGTGTATATATATATATACAAACCCATCTCTTATGCTCCCTATTTCATATAAAAAAAATATATTAACCCTCCCTATTTCACATATATGTATATCTATATATCTATATTTTTTCTATTATCAGTTTGTCCTGACAATAAATATATCATGACGAAAAATATGGACCACTAAATTTACATACTTTGACTCAAACTGTATGCACTTATCAAAACTTCTCCATAATCTATAGTCCATATTCTTCGTCCTAATATATTTATTGTCAGAATGAACTGACAATAGAAAGACTGTATATATATATATATATATATATGTAAATTTTGATCTGAATTTTTTTATGAATGATAAGTTTATTAAAATCTACCTACAAATAAAATTTTAGATTTTTTCAAGCACTAACACTATTACTATTTTTCTTGAATTTTTCTATATTTCGCCAATTTTTAGGATGCTTTTATATTTAACAAAATCGGGATAAATAGTTCTAGTATTTGAAATTTTTTCAAAATTTATTCATAGGTAGATTTCATTAAAATTATCATCCACAAAAAAAATTCAGATCAAAATTCATAAAAATTGGTGTGATTTCATCAAAGTCTTCACTGAAATTAAAATAAGAGATCCCTCATGAGCGATATATATACGGTCCCGTTTACATCAGTGTGCACTGATGTAACTACATCAGTACCAATGCATGTGGACCACTAATTATGGAGAAGTTTTAACAAGTGCATACACTTTTAGTCAAAGTAGGTAAACCTAATGGTCCACATCCAACACACTAATACTGATGAAGTTATATCAGTACGCGCTGACTTGAACATTTTTGTATATAAACAATCGTGAAACTTACCGCCCAATTTCATTCAGCATTTCAGCTCAACAATGTCTCAATCTCTCAACAGTGGCGGAGGAAAAAAAAATACAAAAATACAAAAAAAATAAAAGAAATCGGGGGTGAAAATGAAAAAAATAAAAAATTAAGATTTAATGATATTTGTCTTTCAGGTTCAAGTACATCATCTCTTAGCACAAGTTGTATACCTCCACTTACATAATATTAATGAGGGTTCAAGTGTCAACATACTTATATTATAAACATACGTGTTCTCTTTGCTATTATTGGAGTATATATTCGGACAGTGCATGTAGTCATTAATATCGGTAGGTCTTGACATATCTCTAATCTAATCGATGTCACATTTAAAAAAGGGAAAATTGCACAAACTTACCCTAACGTTTCCCATTATGGCATAATATTCAACTAATGCCTTTAATTGCACAAACAACCCTTCATGTTAGTCAACTTTGGTTAAAAATAGCCATTGATTATGATTTTTTTTTTAAAGCCCAAAATTGCCCCTGCACTTTATTACAAAAAAATCTTAATTGCCTTTTATTTAAAACATTATCTACTTTAAATTATAATAATATAAAAAATAAATACTAAACATAATCCTTTTTAAATAAAAAAAAATTCAAAAATAATATATTAAAAACAAAACAATTTAAGAAAACGTTATTTTGAGAAAATACAATTTAATAATATATTAAAAATAAAACAAAAAAAACGTTATTTTGAAAAAATATAATTTAAAATTATGCAAGTCCATATAAATGGTAATGTTATTAAGATAATTTAGTATTTATTTTTTATATTCTAATAATTTAAAGTAGATAATGTTTTAAATAAAGGGCAATTAAGATTTTTTTGTAATAAAGTGCAAGGGCAATTTTGGGCTTTAAAAAAAAAATCATGGTCAATGGCTATTTTTAACTAAAGTTGATTAAAAGGAGGGGTGTTTGTGCAATTAAAGGCATTAGTTGAATATTATGCCATAATGGGAAACGTTAGGGTAAGTTTGTGCAATTTTACATTTAAAAAAAAATAAAAATAAATAAACAATCATAAAAGTTGGCAATGAAAGCATCTTAAAGATGAAGGAGACAATATCTAACAGATCCACCCAATGTCCCTATGACAAAAAAACAAGAGACATGCTAAATTCATTTTATACATTATCAACTTCAAAGTGCATTGGAATTGGGTGATGGATGTGTTAAATAATATATAAATAGCTATTAAAAAAAACGATATACACGTGGGTGGAGACCGGAGAACAGTGGAGGATGTTTCCTTATACATTTTATTAAAAGGGTTAATATTAAAAACCTCCCCTCACCTTTGAACTATTATTGGTTTAGAAACCTCCCTTATGGATTAACACCGTTAGCATTCTATTTGTGTTGATTGAGTTTGACTGTTAAAAAGTCTAAAATGTCTCTATTTAAGCTTCAATTGTATGAATTGACCATTATACCCTCATACTTTTACCAAATGAATTAATAAAATGATATAAAAGACGGGAATATTAACTTGCAAATGAGAAGTTATTTTACAGATAATTTTATCCCAAAAAATAACAAAATTACAAATGAACCAAAAGTGTTGAAAATGAACCATAATATGTATTTATTTATTTGTCTTTTTTTTTTTTTTTTTAAATCCAAGCAAATACTCATTTTCAATGCTTTTTGATTCATTTGTAATTTTGTTATTTTTAGGGATGCAAGTTAACATTCCCATCTTTTGTATCATTTTATTAATTCATTTGGTAAATTTATGAGGGTATAATGGTCATTTCATACAATTGAAGCTTAAATAGGAATATTTTAGACTTTTTAACGGTCAATACAAACAGAATGCTAACGGTGTTAGTCCATAGGGTAGGTTTCTAAAATAGAAGCATTTGTAACTATACATCCAATAATAGTTCAAAGGTGAGGGAGTTTTTAATATTAACCCATGTTAAAATCATTCCCCAACTAAAATGATTCACTTCAAATCTAGGGCTTGCTTTACCCAACCAACTGCACATGTTTATGCTTTTATAGTTTTATTACCTCCAATTGGCCAATAAATTAATTAAAAATGACCTTTTATTCCTTGCTAACTTTAGTGATTATACACTTCAACATGTTTTTGTAAATGTTTATTCTTCTGATAAAGTATATTAACTAAAAGTCATTTGAAAATATTTTAGTAAAATCACTTATGAATAAATTTGTTCTTATAAAATTGTATTAAAGTGCTTTTTTTTTTTTTTTTAGTTATCAAGATGTCCCATAATTCAAGGGTTATTTCTAAGAATTTCCTCTTTTAAGTAGTTCAATTAATGAAATTTTAAAAGTGAGAATTTATGAAAATGACCACATAAATTATATAAAATTTATTTTTAACCCAACACTTTTCTTCAAACATGAAATCACCACGTAGCAATTTTGCGTATCTATATACAAAGAGCTGCGTGAAATCATTTGGTATTTCACATAGCTTGAGGAGAGGGGTAAGAGATCAGGGAAGTTTGGCAGACTAGAGAAAAGGAACCCTAGATAGCGTTGTCGTGGGCAAAGGCATGCCCATGTGGTGTCGTCGTCGAGTAGCCATGCCCAAGTAGCGTCGCATTGGCGACACATTTCCCTCTCTATGCAATTTTGTTCTACCGTGAACAATAGAGTGAGTTTGAGGGAGACAATTAAATGAGGGGTATTTGGTGCATTTACACATTTCAATTGGTTATTAACAACTTAAATTATGTAGGTAGTTAAAAAAAAAAATTTACATGCCTTAGGGGATTATATATGAATTTCTCCCTTCTGAAAATATCAACTGGGCCTGGCTTTTGTGATTAGCGGACTTTAATGAGATTGTGTTGTTCATGGGCTCGGTTCGGCAGTGTGGGGAATCGACGGGTTCGGTTATTTACCGAACCGACCGATTCAACCGGACCCGGGACTACAACCAATCCCAGGCCCAGACTATTAAAATCGGGGTATCAATATGACAATATGTGTTCTTAAAATAGTTACAGAACCCAAAAGAAACCCTCTCTTCTGTTCTGCTTCGTTAATATTTTTTTTTTAATATAATCAACCAAAACATAAACAATATTGATAAAATCCCACAATCTGCACAATTTCTAGGGTTCAGGCGCAAAAATGTCGACGGGTAGACCCCAGGATGGGGACTTACAGCTAGCATCGGTGACTGATAAGCAGAAACCGGGATCCACGGCGCTTGTGGAGTACACGCCGCCGGTGTTCAAGGAGGAGGAAGAAGACCTGGAGATTAAGCTCCGCCGCATCATGGAAAACGTCCCCGTCCGCGTCAGCAACACCTCCGGCAGTTCCGCCGGTTCCGGCTCCGGAGACTTCCACCAGGTACTTTGTTAATCTTTGTACTAAAATAAAATTATTTGATTTGTGTAGAAAGCTATGTTGTGAAGCTGTTGTTAGTGATTTAAGTGAAATTTGTTAGACAATTTTTTTTTATTAAGAGGAAAATGTTAAAAATATAAGAAGTCTGTAAATTAGTTAGTGAATAGTGATGACTTAGAATAGAATATCATATAATATATTTTAGTATTCCCTGAATATGATCGGAATCGTGGCCTAAACTGAAAATTTTGAGGATTCTAGACAAGTGAAAGTATAAGTAAGCTATCTATGAGCTTTGGCATTTTGGAGGGACTAAAATGCCAAGTTATTAGAGCTGTAGCTGTGAATTGATGAAAGTATCAGGAATGGTGGGATTGGTTTAAAAGCAACTGGGGTTCGTTGGTAACTGTGATCTTATTTCATAATCCGGGTATAGAGGTTGGTCTCATGGTTATGCATGTGATGTAATGCTGAGGGAAGTTATAAAATTCAGATTGGTGATTGAGGACTGGAGGATACACTGATGAAGGAATATCTACCTGTACGGGTCTATTGTGGAGTCATCAAGGATCGTCTACTGAACTATATTTTTGGCATAATTTATATACACCAAAGGAGTGTTAGATTAATGTTTGGGCAGCCAATGCTCCTGATTGAACTGTCAGCGAGTAAATGGCGCAATTATACAAATAAAGTGGTTAGCAAAAGTATGTGCTTAAAATAACTATTTTCTAGGTTTATAAGTAGGTATTATGAAGAGCTTTAGTGTAGTTACAACAAAAGATCACAGTTATTTTTTACAGAAGTTTGGAGACTTAGGACTTCTGGCCCATTTGGTAGCTTACAAGTTTCTGGAAAAATAATTCATAAAATGTCCCCTAGGAGTGGGTTGAGTGGTAAATGACCTTTGGTTCCAATGAAGTGGTCACAAGTTGGAATCTCCTTTGGACCACCTATTTGGGATATAATGATATATAATGCCCACAAGTTTCTTGACTATGAAGGTTGTAGAGTTTAGCTGTAGATTCTCCTAAATTAAGCTCAATGAACAAAAAAGATTAGGAGATTTTTGGGTATAAAAAGTAAATTTGTAAAACAAAAACAAAAAATTTAAAATCTCCTTGAAGATTTGTTAATGGCAAACTTATTTTCTATGTTTCAGCTATTCAAAAACTATATGCAGAAAACTCTTCCATACTCATTCCCAAATCCTAAAATTATCAAATTGTTATGTTATAACAAAGGTGGACCTCCACAATTGTTAGAAGAAAATTTAAAGTGAATTTTTTTGCTTATCTGATATCTCAACAGCATTATTTGTATTCAACGCATTCAAAGATTTGGTGAATGGAGACGATAAATGTAGTGAATGCGTATTGTCTCCCTTTGTGCACTATAAAAGTATACATGTTACACACTAGATTTTGATAGTGAAAGAGAAACTAAATCAGTTCTCTACTTCTCTTCATGCTCTACTCTTTCTTCTTAACTTCCTTAGTTTTTACATTTTATGATAACACATTATCAGCAAGAATCGAGTTAGCATAAGTGATTTTATTCATAATAATTTATACCTCTACTTTATTTGATTCAACTATTTTATGAGTATGCTTTGTGGTTGCCAATGAGTCCACCAATGGCACACTGTAAACTCTGGTATGATCATTCTCTAGCCCATAGTAAATCAGTAATAGTTTGGCTGGTCAACAAAAGATCAGTATGAGCAAGTGAACAATCAAATTTGGGATCTTATTTCACAAAACCGCTTTTAGAATTTTTTGGATTTATAGAATTTTTAGAGAGAAAATCTACTGTTTTTGAAGAGCTGTTTTTCAAATTTAATAATTAAATACGGTTTTCATGCATTTTTCAAGTTTGTAAGTGAAAAGCAATTTTTTTTAAAATGGTATCAAACAGCAATTTAGTGTTTTGAGATACATTTGCTGTAAATTCTTTAAAAGATGCTAAAGTAGAAGTTTGTTTGGTCATTAGGACTTCAGGAGGGAAGATACAAAGGAATTTAACCTTTTTTTTAAGCAGAAAAACTAAGTGGCCAGAGAGGCACTCTTAGAGAAGAGTTTATTTAAGAAAAGAAGAGTACAAAGGGAAGTTAACAAAACCCAAAAGCAGGAATGCTCCAGGAATCCAGGAGAAGCTGCTTTCAGATACGAAAGGTTAATTATTTGACCAAATAAAACCAGAAGAATTAAGCCCTAAATTAGCAAGAATATCAGCTTAACCATTTTTCAGTAATTAAAAGATTACAGCTTGAAACTGACAATGACTATACCAAGTTGCAATGGTTTAGAACCAAAATAAGATTGTTGGCAATACTGTAAGTCTGTAAGCTCTTTCCCTTAATCAGTTAGCATTGAGAATATGGTGACCAGAGGCTTGTGACTGTTGCTTGTTTCTTCATGGGCTCTCTTTTCTGGGAAGCTCTATTAATTTGCATTCATGCTGTGCATATTTTACCATAGTTTGGATGGCAACTTCTCATTTTCTCTATCTTCAGCTCTCTATCTGTGTTCCATACCTCAAGGAACCTAATAGAATTTGCATTTTTATCTTCATTTTGCTCATCCTGCATTTGAATTATCAATGTTCTCTTGCAATGCTTTTGGTGTAACATGTGAAAGAAGTAATTGGTTTTATTAAGTTAAAACATAACTTATAGTTCTACATAATAGTTTCAAATGGTTGTTTAATCTTAAATTTTGCTTGTTACAGTATCGGCAGATGAGACGAAAAGAGCAAGACCGGCTTACTAGGATGGATGCTGACTACCAGAGAAGGAAAGAAGTGGTGGAGTTCAATATGAGAATGGAAGAGAGAGTGAAAACTGCAGAGGAACGCACAGCAAAGAAGCGTTTGAAACGCCAAAAGAAAAAGCAGAGGAAGAAAGAGAAAAAGAGCAAACTGAATGCAAATGGGGAAGAGCATAAGAAAGAACAGTCATCCGATGATGATGATGATGGAGACTCTGGTAACGAAGAGGAAGCCGCAAAATGATAACATTTTGCTGAATATTTCTTTCCACCCTCATCTACCCAAGCCCGGTTTCTCATGGCCATAGGCATCACAAATACACTAGAGCACATCACATAACATGGTATGATTTAGGGTCTTGTAATCAAGTTTTTGGCATTTGTTTTAGGCATGGTTGATGTTGGATTCCTTAAAATTGTATCATGTGAAGTGTATCAATTAATGGAAAATGAAAAAGAATTTACTTAGTTGCATGTTCATAATGTGTGGAGCACTGTGAATTGCTGATCTGGTACTCAGTTTTCATGACTACAAAAACAATATTTCTATACAAGCCAAGGAAATTGATTTGTTCTTTTAGCCTACTAAAGTTTATAAAGTTATCCAGGTTGGTGGTGATTGATTCTCCCTGCCAAATCTGGTCCATCCCTACCTAATTTACTGCAATTTTTTTAAATAGCCCAATGGACCCTTTTGTTTTACATATCATTGAACACTTTTTTTTTTTTTTTTTTTTTTTTTTTTCCTTATTGTAAATTGATAGTAATTCCGGAAATTTTGTTGAAATTATTAAGAATAATTTAAATGGATAATACTAAATAATAAATACAAATGCAATCCCACAAGCACAGATAGATCAATTGCTACAAGTGTGGTTTGGAACTCCCATTACTATGGGAGCACTCACACTTTGTGATTCAATAGTAAAAATATCCGAAATGCAACTCTTACCATGACTTGATAAATTGATAAATTAATAAAGTGTCCGGAATGCAACTCTTACCAATTAAATTTGACTTAATTGATAATTGATAACTTTTTTTCCTTTTTTTTTTCAATTTAATTTTTGACTGAGATGAGAATTTGTATATCAATTACATAATTCTTCCAACACCTCCTTTGTATTTGATCCTCTTACTTTGCCTTGGTACATGCACTTCACATATCACCCATTTTGAACTCTCTTCAATCATCTTCATTACCTCAATATGATCCCAAGCTATAAGGTATGGCTAAATTATGGCACATTGGGGTTAAGGTTAATATGGGTGATGAAAGAAAAAGGTTTATAGTGTTTGCTATGGAGCACACACAGAATGTGGGAAATATTTAAGGCATTTTAAGTGAGTTAAAGCACACATTGCCTATAAAACTTCTAATGGTTCAACCAAAACAAGAGCAAAGTCCACATGTGATCTCTTTTATGATGAATGTTCTTTAATATCCATTGCAAAACCTATTGAGATCAATTCTAACACTAAGAACCTATTGAGTGTTTAAGAGTAGAAACAAACAAACTCTCAATAATGATATTTATGTCCACTTTTTGGCTTAATGAACTCACAAGGTTAGTCTCCACTATTAATCATGGCAATCTAACTAAGCATCTTATCCACCATTACATCAAGAGCATGTCATATATTTGTAAAAATGCAATGCAATACTTTAAGTTGTAAGACGTTAGTCTAAACTCAATGAATAAAGCATACATTACATCTTAACATGGAGGACAAAAATTCCAAAAAACTAGTGACTTTCGAATTTGACCTATGTCTATTCCTTAATGCATATTTCTCAAATGACTCAACAAAAGTTAACAAAATTTAACACAAGAAAATAGACATGCAAATTCACACTTTTCATTTAGAAAACATTTCAAAATTCGAATTGGAAAAGTAAGAAAACAGATGACGAAAACAATGGATGCATCGTTTCGCAAAAACAGGGCATCGCCCATGACCTTAGGTCGAAGAAACAATCATAAATTTTATACTACCACCCAGAATTTTACGTTCTTTATATCATTGGATTCGTATTGAAAAAACAAAGAAAACATCATGGACAAAAAAAATTATTTCCTCACCAATCAATATAGTTTTAACGAAACTTTTTCCTCAAAAATTTTCAAAACATGGCACTTTTTCGCAGATTTGATATAGACTCGAAAAATTAAACAAACACGAATTCACACCCTCAAACCTAATCTAAACATTGTCATCAATGTTTATATGACATGAAATGGATGGACAATGAATATGAAAAGCAAGGAAGGTAAAAACTCGAAACACAAGCACAAAACCAAGAAAACTAAAAACTAAAACAAACTTTAAAAAAAAAAAATTACCTAGGTGGGTTGCTTCCCACCAAACGCTTAATTTAACGTCTCAGCAAGACGGATGCAAGCAAACTCTGGTAACTTATCTTTAAAAAGGAATAGCAGGTACAGTTCTGATGTGGCAGTCAGGCGGTCTGCACATCTACAAAATGTAGTTTTTCCTGTTCACGGCCACGAAATTGACTGTTTGATTAAAGAGGTATCTCCTAGTGAAAGTGAGAAAGAAGATGAACTACCTACTAATAAGGACACTGAGATAAATCACTCTGATACAAATTTGGGAGAGAAAATTGACTACCTTGTTTGACAACTTAAAGAACAACAAAAATCCATCGAAACATTGGAATTATTGGCAACTAAGAGAACAATGTCAAGTGAAATTCCTTGTTCGTCTCAAACTAGATATAAAATTTTGTATTTCAAGTCCTAAAAGAAGGTTGAAGCCTTAACAAAAGAAAACCGTCAGCTAGCTATGAAGTTGGAAATTGTAGTAGCCAAACTTGAAGGATATGAGAAAGGGACTCGGGCAAATATAGATATGATGGAAAAATTAAAGGATATGATCTTGGTTTCAACTCTAACGCAAACTGCTCAAAATACAGTAAATACATTGCAGGACAAAGCTAGAGTTACATCAGCTAAGACCAGAGAAAATTAGAGAAGTCAAAAAGAAATGATACATGTTCGGCCAACTCAGTATGGAATATGTGATATATTTTGTAGAACTTGGACGCATTGTTATCTTTGTTTTTTTTTTTTTTTGTGGCTATAGTACTTGATTGATTAGCTGTTCGGCCAAAGCAATGGGGAATATGTGATAATAAAAAAAAATAAAAAATAAAATAAAAATAAAACATTGAATTCTTGATGGGAGTCCTTGAGAGCCTAATGATAGGGAAGTTGTTAGAGATTTTAGGAATTATGTTAGACATAAATTTAAAAATAAGTAGTTAATCAATTAGGGATATTATCCCTTTTGTTTATTTGTTTTTTATTGAGTCATGATTATCCTTTAGTTGTTTGTTATTTTCAGAACTTCTACTTCTTTGTATTTGATCATTATAAAAGGCTCATTTAGAGCCTTTTGTAAGGTAGTTTTTAATGAATTAAATAAATAATTGAATCTTGATGAGAGCCTGTTGAGTAGTTTGCATGGAGCCCTTCATTGTCTCCTATAATGACGATTTCCTTAGTTGGTAGTACGAGCTAGATGGCATATAGGTATTGGCTTGATAAGAAGTCTTGATGATTCTTCCAATTCGATATCCATAACGGGAGATAACTACTCCCACAACCTGTGCCCGGATATCTACTCTCATAACGGGAGATAACTACTCTAACTACTCCCACAACCTGTGCCTGGACATATACTCCCATAACAGGAGATAACTACTCTAACTACTCCCACAACCTAATTAGAAGCAACATAATTTAAACTACTTCCTTTACAATTGGATTTATTTATTTATTTATTTTCAAAAAAAAAAATTGTTTGTATTACTCTGTTTGGGTGTTGTTTTTTATTATATTGTTTTATTGTTCTGTTTTGAGGGTTTGTTTTTATTTAAATGTTTTTAAAACAGTAAATATAATGGAACCCATTGATGTTGATGTCGATGTTGACAAAAAGGCTGAATGGTCTAAAAGGAATGATGTCATCTTTATTCGCATATTGCATGAACATGTAAAAAAAAAAAAGGTGATTTACAGATATCTACATTCCATAAGAGGGTTTGGTCAACCATAGTTGATGGGCTTTTCCAACAAACCCAAAAGTGATTCACAGTTTTGCAATTAAAGTCAAAATTTAATCGATTGCGCAAAAAAAAAAATTGTGAGTTTTCTGATTTGATTGCACACACTAGATTTTGTTGGGATCTTATATCAAACACCGAGACAGTATCAGTTGTTTGAGCTGTTTACATTAAGGTAATGATTTTTGAAATAATATCGATTTCATTTTTTATAATATTGATATGTAATTGTTTTTTTTTTTTTTTTTAATGACAAAGAGTGCCAGCAATGAAACCATATCGAAAGAAAGAGTTAGAGCGTTATGAAATTCTCAGAGATATTTTTAATACTACTACAGCAATTGGAAAATTAAGTTTTTCCTCCAATCAAGTTCCTTTGCCTTTAGACGAGGATCATAAAGTAGAGGATAATTTTATTAACTCTAGAGTTCATGTTAATGTTGATGTTGAGGCTGTGGATGATGATGATGATGACAAGGTTGACCAAAGTGAAGTTTCTAACAAAAAGAAAGGAAAAAATCCTCGTTGGTCAATTGGTTTTTTCAGCAACCGTTATAAGAATAAATGGGAGAGCATGGATAGTTATTTTTAGACTACTAAAGAAGTTATGCAGGCTAGATTGGAGAAAGTTAAGGTCAAAAGTACCGAGTCCACCACCAAAAGTTGTGAACAATTTTCTGTCACTGAATGCATGGAGGCTTTGGAAAGCTTGGGAGATATTGATGATGATACATTCAACGAGTTTATGAAGAGGATAGTACCATGTGTTGAATGGAGGAAGGCTTTTCTTACTATAAGTGAAGAAGTGAAGAAAAGAAACGACAATGACTAGATGGTTTGTAGGATACGGCTCATGGGTAGATGAGATGTTGTTGTGAACTTTATTTTCATTTCAACTTTGTTGTTGTGAACTTTGTTTTAGGATGATGTTGTTGTAAGCTTTATTTACAGATGTTGTTGTGAACTTGGTTTAATTTTTATGGTGGTTGTGAACTTGGTTTAATGTTTACTGGTTTGTTGTGAATTTAGTTTTAATTTTAAATCTCATTTCTGATTTAGTGAACTCATATTAAATTTTAAGTTTGTTGTTTGTATTATCTATTTTTAAATGTATTTCCAACTTACGACAGTTTTCCTTTTGTAAATAGGTCAACTTGAATAATAATAATCAGAGTGATAGTTCCAATAGCGAATCGGATTTAGAGGCCGAAGAACTAGAATTGGAGGCATTCGAATTGGCCAATATATTGAGGATGACTGAATATTATCAATATATTGACAAAATGCCATGTTATGCAGGTGGATTAGCAAAGCATGCATTTGCACAAGAGTTGATAAATGGTCATCTCGATAGAATGTATAACATATTTCGTATGGATACACCTGTTTTTCTTAATTTATGTCAAACACTAGAGCATTCATAGTTATTGAAAAATGATAGACATGTTACTGTTATTGAGGCGGTGGCAATATGTTTATATATTCTATCTCATGGGGCTGTAATGCAAGTTGTTTCTGAGCTTTTTCAACGGTTAAAAAATATGGTGTATAGACAATTTAAACGTGTATTGAAAGGGTCATGTGGGCTTGCACCAAATATTATACGTGAACAAACTCGAGGACAATAACCACCACCACCAGAGATTAGAGATAATCCAAAATTTTATCTGTATTTTAAGGTAATTATTCTATTTTAATACTTAATAATTTTTTACACTTCCATTTTTACTAGACTATATTATGTTGATATATATTGATGTAAACAATGTTAATATAAATTATTAATTAATTATATTATATA
The DNA here is from genome assembly GCA_008009225.1 of Acer yangbiense. Lineage (NCBI taxonomy): Eukaryota > Viridiplantae > Streptophyta > Magnoliopsida > Sapindales > Sapindaceae > Acer > Acer yangbiense. The sequence goes on from CM017764.1 coordinate 43,810,979, forward strand.
GAAATGTATTAGTGCTATTGATGGAACACACATTTCTGCATGGTCACCGGCACATAAACAAAATTCGTATCGAGATAGAAAAGTCTAAGTTACTCAAAATATTATGTGTGTTTGTTCGTTTGACATGATGTTCACATTTGTTTACACTGGTTGGGAAGGAACCACTAACGATTCAATAGTGTTTTTGGATGCAATTGGAAGACAAGAGAACGGTTTTCCTCATCCTAATGAAGGTATGTATACCGTATAAGTATTTCACTATTTCGAATATCATAAAGTATAATTATTATTTTTTATTCCTTCAGGATATTATTATGTTGTCGATTCGGGATACATAAACATGCCAGGATTTTTAACACCCTACAGAGGTTAGCGATATCATTTACGTGATTATGAAGAACAAGAACGTGCACCAAAAGGTCCAAAGGAGTTATTTAATTATAGATATTCATCGTTACGAAATGTAATTGAGCGGTGTTTCGGTGTTTTAAAGACGTGTTTCACTATTTTGAAAAATATGCCTAATTATCGTTTACGTAGGCCACGCCTCATACCTATAGCATGTTGTGTCATACATAACTTTATTCGATCACAAGGTCGTGGTGATAGGATGTTTAGGGAATATGAGAATAGAGAAATGTTAATTGATGGAGAATGAGAAGGTAGACCAATTCCTAATATAGACTTATCTCCATTAAATGTAGCACTAATAAGTAATGTTAAAGATTTAAAAAAAGTGGCGAGATTGCTCACGCAATAGGAGGTGATGTTTTGTAATAGGAAGTGGTGTCCTATGTAATTTATTCGTGATCTTATATAATTAAATTATGTCAATGTTATGTTATGAAAATTTTAATGAAATATAAAAGTAATCCATGATTATGGAAATTGATAGTTATGTATTTTTTATTAATGCTAACAAATCAAACATCATACAATCCTTTTTATAATTCAATTAAAAATGATTGAATTGTCTGTAAAAAATGATTAAATTCAAATTATTATATTATTATGAACAACTGTATAATTATTTCACACACACACACACATATAAATTATAAATTTAAGTGGATGAAAATAAATATTACAATCTTATGACAATATTTTAAAGAGATGGGAGAATCAAATTATATATGTGAAAGTTCTTTAGATTTTGATGTTTTCAATTAATTTACCGGACGTGTTTTTCACTGTTTTCATTTTCAGAATTCAGCTTTCAGTGAAGCTACTAGACGCATTTTTACTGTTTTTATTTTTAGAATACAGCTTTCAGTAAATGTTACTAGACATATTTTTAAAATTCGAAACTGAAACCAAAAACACTATTTTCATTTTCATTTTTGAAAAACAGTAAATGATCTTATAGGACACGCTCTTAAAGATTTTTGTTTTCATATTAATTCTCTTGAATTCGTATAAAAGATTTTTGGGCCCGTAGTCCAAGTTAGAAGGTAGCCCAGTTGAACAGGTACAGGCACACCATTGTTGTAGTATACTAGTATTTGTTATTTTGTCGACATCAAATTCAATTTCTTGGTTTTGTTTCCTTGTTATAGGAATCATCATACCGCTGTTTGTATTCTCGTCTCCCTCCGTTTATGTCCCTCTCAATTTTCTGATATATCAAAGCTTCAATCTGAAACCCTAATCTCAATCTCCATGGGAGATTCTCATTCTTCAGGTCGCATTTCCGTCCATCATGCACTCGGCGGTGGCTATGGTATTTCCTCTCTCTCTAAATTTATAAGCGCATACAGATACGTATATAGTTTCGTTTTTCAACGTGTATACCATCGCATATGTTGGTCTCATGATTTCGATTCGATTTACTCCTACACATGATTCTGCAATTTTTTTTTGATATAGAATCCATGTTTGTATATTGATTTTCCATTTTTGTTAAGAGTACGTTTTGATTTGTAGTGATTTATCAAAATAATGATTTGAAATTTAAATGAGTGTGGTTTAATGGTTGTTTGTGTAGTTGCTGATGTGCTGCTATGGAAGAAATGGTATGGAGGTGTTGTATTGCTAGTTTCTGCAACGACTTTGTGGTTCCTCTTCGAACAAGCCGGTTATAATCTCTTATCTTTTGTCTCCAATGTTTTGTTGCTTCTCGTCGTAATCCTCTTCCTATGGGGCAAATCTGCTTCCCTTCTCAATAGGTAGTTTGTACCTCTTTTTTGCAATTTATAATGCCTATGCATCCTCTTGTTTATGCTTATTATTGTTGCTGTTATCGATCAAAATTATCAATGTTTGTTGCAATGTTGATTGATTCTACTATGGCCATTGCCTGGTTTAATGGTTAAAGTAGACATGTAGTGCTTTGTAGGGAAGAAGAAATGATTATATTACGGAGAGAAATTATACTTATTCGAAAATAAAAAAAACTATGTACTCAGTTGTATAATTCTGGGATTTAGAGTCCGTGGGAAAGTAAAATTGAGGTAGAAAGTAGATAACGATATGGGTGGATTTAAATAATGAAATTGGTTCATGGTGTGATTTAGGCCTCTGCCTCCCCTTCCTGATCTGCAAATCTCAGATAAGACTGTTGTGAAGGCCGCTGATGCCATGCGAGTGTGGGTCAATTCTGGATTGTCTATTGCACGTGACGTTGCTGTGGGAAGGAATTTGAGAATATTTCTTCAGGTTAGCTGATGCCCATCCTGTTAAGTGTTTCTAGTGAGATTGAATTCTATGTTATTGAATAAAATGGGAAAATGAAATGTTTTACTGTAATGTGGATTTGGTCTTAGGTTGCTTTTGTGTTGTTGGTGGTATCTTATATTGGTAGTCTCTTCAACTTTCTCACTCTGGTCTACATTGGTGAGTTTTCTGCTACTTGTGTTTTGATTTTTATAAATATATTAGGCATAACATTGCTTACATCTTTGGTTCTTTTTTCAGGGATTCTTCTTAGTCTGTCAGTTCCAGTGGTGTATGACAAGTACCAGGACCACATTGATGAAAAGTTGTGCATAATAACTAGAGTTGTTCGAACGCAATATCATAAAATTGATGAAAAGTTTCTAAAGAAGATTCCAATGTCCCAAATTAAGGAAAAGAAGACTCAGTAGGCAAGTCTGTTTTGCTTGTCTTGTATGAGTTACTCATTTTCTAACTTGTGTTAATCGTGCATTCTGTGGTATATGAAAAATTGAGTGTTCTTTCTTCTGTGCTTTGGGGTCTATTTGCAAACTAAGTGTATTCAAGAGTAGTTGCATATAGGAACATTAGAGTATAACAGTTACAGTATAAAAAATCTAATGTCCTCAAGATGTTTCAGGATGTTAAGCATGAAACAGTAGTTAATTATTAAGATTTCAATAAAAATTGAAATATCCTGTTTGGGAAAATTGTATTATGGATTAGTTGAACGCCCGAACGAAATCATTTGTTAGATCCTGTTATGTACTTATGTTTGATGTATGATTTAGCATTTATGGTTCCCTTCCTTTTCTATATTCTAATTTTTATATACTTTCTCAAGAATTGTATGTCAACATCCCCTCTGTGTATGATAATTTATGAAGCATTTAGCCCTTATGTCATATGGTTGACAATCATTTCATATGTGATTGAGTTTAATTGTCTTTTTCTTTTTTCTACATAAACATGTTCACGTAGGAAAAATCTAACACGTGAGATGCTTTCTTTTACCATAAACATAGTTACATATACAAACCAGTTATGTGTTGCCTTTCAATATAGAATTTGGGTATCATTGAATCATTTGCTTAATTATCATTTTTACATATACAAACCAGAGATATTTGGTGTTGTTATATAGGTGCACACATTTTCATTAGCATAATAAGTGAACCTTCACCATAGTTTTCATTATTTGTACAATTATTTAAAACGTGGATTCCTACTTTGCTTGTTATTTTTGAACTGTGATTACTATTGGGTTCAATTCTCTCTCTCTCTCTCTCTACCTTGTTTTGTGGAGGTGGACTAAAGCATATTTATATTTGTTTGCTGCAGGTTACCTAGTAGTTCTTTGAGGCTTTAAACCGGTTTCAACTTGATGCTTTTTTGGTACTGGAATACTGTTTGTAGAGTGATAATCAGATGCCAGTTAGTATGGTTAATTGTGTAGGACTGGACTAACCGTAACAGCTTCTACGTTTTCCTAAACGTTGAGATTTTTTGCTCATTTTTCTCATGTAGGGGGGTCGATATTCTTGATAAGTTTTGTGTGCAGTTAAAACGCGTGATTACATTGTCTTTTACACTTGACGAAGTCCTCCAATGATGGGGGCGAGACTTGGATTTTGGCAATGGAATTCAAGTTTATAAGTTTCCATGCTATATGTTCGATTTAATGCTTTCGTGGCTTGTTGTCTTCTAAATCGGATTGTGAACATTACTTATGTACTACAGCAAAAGGATGTAATTAGGCAAAAGCTTGTGGCATGGGTGGCTCTATTATCACTAATCACTCTAAATAGTTATCACTACATTCTTCTGTCTCTTCTTTCTTCTTCTAAGTTCCATTCTTCGTATGCCAAAGCTTAAGTTGGGTTTCTCATTTTGTATCAATTCAGATTTCAAATGATGCGTGAATACCTTATATCAAAGGTTATCCTTGTGAGTTTTACATGTTTTTCTTATTATCTAAAAGCTTCTATCACTAGGTCTCACCACCTGCCCCATAAATTATATTTAGATTTTCTTGGGGTTTGTAAAAATTATGTCAATTACTCAATTATGTCAAAATCATATTTAGCCAACTAATTGGTTTTGATTTTGAATGACATATTACACTTTATGAAACATTGGGTGACAAGAGTAGTAAATTTAATTATTTTTAATTAGATAGTAATATCTTCAATAGTTCAAAAGGTTGGGACTTGGGAGCCCAAATATCAAAAGGGACTGATCATAAGTTTTCCAACATAGTTTCTAATCATAGCAGCCCTTATAACATTTTGATCAAAATTGTTCACATTGATCTCCCATGAGGATCGTATTGCTACTTGTTTAAGACGGAATGAGCATTATTTACCACCAAACCATGTTTATATTGCTATCGATGGCTTGAAAATGTTTCAAAATAATAATAGTAGACACAGGGCTGTTTTAGATAAATACCAAATACAAAGGAAACGAAATGATATGGTGGCGCAATGAAGCCTCTCCAAGGCAACAACTGCGAAGGAAGCAATAACAACTAGTCTAAGAAGATAGCAACCATCAAGTGTTCTGATAATAGCTATGTTATGTTTCTATACCCATAAAAACTAGCATCAAGGGCAAATTCAAGCCTTGAGGTTCCTTCTCTCATATAGCTCTTGCTGATAGAAATTTTTTTTCCTTCTTAATTTTACATTTCGCAGAAACAGACATATAGCACAAAATTGTCACACTACTCACTTAATCGAGACCATGGAGAACACAGCCAAGTGATCGAATATCAGGAATTTTAATTTTATGAACATAAAATTAAGCTATTTTATGAACATAAGAACAACAATTAAGCTAAAACATCAAAGAGCTAGTATGAGCTTCGGCAAAGCTAAAAAATTTATTTTCGTGTCTTTGCATCATCAATGATATTCGATAAGGGGAAAAGAAGAAGGAAAAAATTAGTTACCTCCTTTTTTAGTGAATATATGAAATATGTGCTGATGTCGTGCAATGATGTTGGGAAGCTCTAAGTTCTGTACTTAAAAATAGGTCGACATACTCAAGTAGCAAGTATTTGTTATTAATGAAAATGGGCTCCCAAGATCTAAAATATGAAACACACATGACTTGGAACTTATTAAAAACTCATGCAAACATTCCATTTTTTTTAACAATTAAGGCTACAAAATCATGTTTTTTCACTAGAAGTATTGAAATACATTATATCCAACCAACAGGGTCCGAGTTTATGCAACCTTAAAAACTGGCATGCTTTCTGAAGATGGTAGTGTAACCGAGCGCAACAACTCCAATGAGAAAACAAGCCCCAGGAAATGAGAAAGGATAGTGTTTGCAGATGCCTGCACAAGCAATTAATGGATGATGACGAAAGACAAGTAAATAACAACCCAATAATAAGAAATCCCCCCACTTGAGAGAGTAGTGTTTTTCTGTGTGTGCACATCTATTAAATTGGGAAAACTTAAGGTTTCTTAACCAGGTGAGGTTTTTATTTATGATAGAATGAGAGATTCTTGTACCAATTTAAACATTTAGCTGGCCAGGTGAAGCACTTGGGTTCATCAGACACATATACCTTAAAAGAATTGTCCCCATATGATTTAGACAAAGTTTGTCGCCTCCTAAAACTTTCAGAGACGAGAAGCATGGAGATAGCACAAGTATTGTTCAGAGGTAGGACGTTTGGTGATATGGAGTACGACATATAAAACATTAAGCTCGGAAGTTTGGATAAAAGCCCTTATTTCCTCTTAGATCTTTTCTTTATTTTAATTAATAGAAACTAATAGATATCAGAGTCAACATATACATCACATGAAACCAAAATTTCCAGATTTGAAGAAGTAACTAGAGTCGAAATTCAGTACAAGTACCTGCACCAAGAATACATCCAATGCCAGCACTGGACTATAGCCAGGGGTGATTCCTTGATAATAGGGGTTTGCCGATGTAGTGAGAGCCTTCGCAACCAACAATCCCACTGTGGCTTGCATGCCAAGAATAGCAGCACCCATTCCCAGAAGATTCACTACTATTCCATTTTTCAAGCTTTTCACAACATCAGCACGAGGAGGAGCCTGAAAACACAAGCAACTGAGTTCAATGAAGCTAAGTAACATGTATTTGTTCATTTCACAGGCATCGAATATAACCAGCACTAAGCAAACTCAACTACTGCTAAATTCGATTAGACGTCTTCCAATTAACAGATCTTCTACACTTGATGCAATCCTAAACTTGTTATTTGAATTGATCTTCCACTCATTTCTTGAGAGACAAGGGAAACAGGTTATGAAATAGAAGATTAAAAAAAGAAAAAAGAAATTCTATAGCCCTCAGTAACTCACTTTAAGAAATCATCCTAGACAGAGATTTTCCTTGTCAATACAAGTCCTCAAGTCCTCAAGTATGAAACTAATCGCAGTTGCAGTCAATCTTACAAGACATTATTGATGATAACATACATCATACATGTATTTCTACTACAGTACCTCTGTGCTGAAGATCTTAAACGAGTATATGATTTTTCAAAATTGATGTAACAATGTCAAAGATACTCCTACAAAGGCCTGTTAAAGTGTTAATAATGCATCACTTCCTGCTTTGTCTTCAGGCCCCAGCACTTGAACATCTCGGTTATACATGTCAACATTTAAATAATAAATGACAACTTATTTACTTCATTTAAGTATACAGGCAGGTTTAATAACATCCAATTCAAAACCATAGATATCAAGACTTAGTGCCCAGTTGTATGATGGTTGGGGAACTTTTTTTGGCTCCATTCGTTTATGTTTTTTTTTTTTTTTTTTTTTTCTGTATAATGTGCTCTCCTTGTTTGTTCTTGGAAGACCACAGAGGTATCACTCAATTCTGTATATGTTGAATTCTTGATTTCTCATTTATAAAATTTGTGTTTTATAATTTATATATACATATACTTAGCACTAGAATTTAAGTAGAAAGCTGAAGTAAAGGACTACTACATTATAATACAACCTGTTCTCTGCAATGATCGACTACAAAATTTACAGTCATGAAAATGCATACTCATATGCATTTAAGTTTGATCAATTATGTTCACGACTTCACGTGATGTAGCATTCATCCAAAACAGTGGTAATTGTTTTGCAAATCTGTTTCCTCTAGCACCAACACTCATTTAAAATAACAGAGGTACAATTGATAAGGCAAGTAAATTCCACACAAATGATAAGAATGTTAAGATATGTCTATTCAACTAAAATAGTACCTTGGAAGGCTCACTGGCAGTTTTCCGAAGCTTCTCGGAAAGCCGAATATACCCGAATGACCAAAACACCGAAATAAAAGCAGCTGCAATCCCACCAGCAGTAGCATAAAAGGTTGCAGGTGATGAGACCTTCCCAGTAACAACAACGGAGAAAGACAGAATCACTGCCGCAACTGCAGTGCACACTAGCTGCCCCCAAAAACCCAAACTACCCAACCGCTTGAAATACCTCGACGTGTTTTCTAATCTCTTTGCAACCTACACAATTTAAAATCCATAATCTTCAATTTAGTTCAACATTACAGAAATGTTGGGTTTAAACTATAGCAAAATCAAAAGCCTTTAATACAAAAAACCAAACTTGATAACACAAATTGAAAATATAATGCATTTAGAATTCACTGAAACCAAACCCATAATAAAAGAATGAATAACATATAGCATTACACAAACATCACATTTAGCAACTAGTGAAACAAAAACCCTAGTTAAAGAATTAACAACCTTATTAGATATTTTTAAACATGGAAGAAAGTCTCCAACATAAAACAATTGTCCTACTCAACTAGTTGAATTATGTTTAAACGAGCCTTCAACTTTGCAAATATAAATAAATAAAAAATAAAAAATCTTTTTCGTTTGCCGCATTTTCTCAGTAGCCAAACACAAAAATGAATAAAGAAAGAGAGGCAAAACCTGAGCAAGTTTAGCCTTTTCGGATTCGTCGTTGGGGGAAGTGAAAGCGGGTGAGACCGGAGAAGAAGCGAGCTTAGTGCAGGAGTGTTTTGTTCCTCTGTTTGCCAGAGCACCGTATGAAGACAAGTGGAGGGTTTTGTTGGAGGAGACAGAAGAATTCCGCAAGGAGATACCGGCATTAGTGGCGACTTTTAAGGAGAGAGTTCTCCGTGGAGGACCTGCCGCAGTTGAGATGCCGGAAAGACCCGCCGGCGAGAGTAGCGTTTGCATAATTTTACAATTATTAATTAATTGCGCGAACCACTGTATAGTGTATAGACTATAGGCTATAGTGTGTATATAAGGAAATTTAACTACACTTTTTTTTTTTTTTTTTTTTTTTTTTCTCTTTCTTGAGTACGGGTTTAGTATATCACAACTGGGCCTGGATATGCGCCTAAGTCCGGGCCTGGGTATGGGCCTGTGTCCGGGCCTAAATATGGGCCTTTTTCAGCCCAGGATTTGGACTTTTAGCTAAAAAATCCAAAATGGTTTTTGATTGGCGAAATAGAGGCATGAAAATGAAAGGAAATGCGAATTTTGTTGTTTGTTTCCAATATTAATCTAAGGAATTTGGATTCCATGGAATCTAGGTTCTTTTTAAAATGATCAGAAAAGAGTTTCCTATTTCTTGAGGTCGGAAATCAAATTCTATGAAATTCATATTCCTTGAAAACGTTCGGAAATAGGATTTCAACATGTTCATCAGGTCAGAATTCGGATCCCACCCTTTTAAAATTGTGAAATTTACTGTTTTATTTCCAAAATATTTTTTCTTTAAACAAAACAAAGTATGTCTGTTATAATTATGTTGCAGTAATTAAATGATGAAGTATGTTAGACCTAACAGTTTGATAATTGAATTGAAAGGTGAAGACTGAAGAGTATTCTTCAAGAAAAAATGAAAACAAGTAAAGAGGTGAAGAGCAACAGTGACCTTGTGGTAGCTGGTAGGTAAAAAGTATAAGTAGTGTATCACATTTTGTGGACAACAATAGCTACAACTACAAACAACTCAAAAGCAACATGTGAAGTGAAAGGAACAAAACAAACACACATAAAAAGTTTCACTATTGATAATTTTTTTGACCATTTATTTTGACAAATAAGATAACCAAAAATCAGAATCAATCATTTAATAAAAAATGATAAATAAAGAGTGTACTATTGTTCGAATACAAACCTAAATGATATGACAAATAATTATGGGATGATGTTCGGTAAATGACATTGTAAAGATAAATCACCTGAATTTTGAGATAATTTTATTGGTTGTATAATAACCAATTAACCATCACTCTATTTTGACATAGATTGATATATTTGAAGAATTAAGTCAAAATATTTTTAACGGTTGAAATTAAATATGGCGTTTATAATTAATTAATTTAGTTTTTCATAATTTATTAATCATAAATTGTTGATTCTAATCAACCAACAAAAATGTTCACATATGGGTTTATTTTATATATGCGAGTTAAATCCAATAAAAAAAAAATAGAATTTTCATTTCATATAACATCCAAGTTTCATTAATAAAATTTGATTGTCACTTTTTAAATTACTTCCAAGTTTTGAATTGTACTTATTTGGATTTTCTCATTTTATTTAAATTGTTCAAATTACATTTCTTTAACAGATTAGTTTATATATATATATATTATTGTTTTTTGAACAACCCTAACTTGATTATATGATATTATAATGCTGATCAACAATATTGAATTAAGTAATAATTAACATTATTCTTTATGTTTTTGTATTTGAGTGGTTGATTTAGCAACTAATTAATATTAGAGAGAAAGGATTGGTAGATTATATCATAGATTCATAACCAAAGACCAACTCCATGTGTGGCAACTCATCAACTGCTCTGAATTCTTATTGCCACATATATAAATATATGCTGATGTGATTGCTAAACAATTAGGGTCCGGAGAGGGTGATATAAATCGAAATCAGAATTTCAACGGTTCAATTTTTAAAAATAATCAAACAAAGACGTAAGTACGTAACTAGTTGTTCAGATCATATATACTCATATAAATAGTGCAGATTAGTCTGCTTGATAAGGGTGCATGTGAAATATGTGATATATTTACTCCTAAACTTTCAATAATCTACTTAAATAAAGTGCATGCCTTGGTAAATTATATGTATAGATTAATTAGACAGGAAAAATTTTCAAGTCAGTACATCATGGTATAACTTCGTGAGGATATTGAATGTGAACTACTCGTTTTACATACTTTGACTCAAGTGTGTATGCACTTGTCAAAACTAGTGGCTCATATTCAATATACTGATAAAGTTATATCAGAATGCACTGATCAGATCGGGACTGTAATTAAACATATGTTAAAATAAATAAAAATAAAAAATTGAAAGGAACATATGTAAAAGTTGATAGAAGAGAAGAAAATCTGTCAGCCAATCTCCTCCGTGACTCTTTTATGTTCTATTGATATTCTTTAGGAAACAATCGTATATCATTGACTGTAATCTTTGTCTATAATTACCTTGATACTCTCCATAACTCTAGGAGACTATTAAGAAGATTGATTGATTGATTGTAATCTGTATATAACATTCGAATGAATGAAGAAGAAACACTGCAGAAAATACTGCAAATATTTGAACGTAAGGAATAACTTGAGCCCTTCACTGTGATCAAAAGTAATTAGTTTAGAGTTGGAATCGATTTTATTTTATGTATAATAAAATATTAAACTTTTTCTTATTATTTTTATAACATATTGGCCCATCACTGTCAGTCATACCAAAACATCTGTTGCTACCAACTTTTTAAATTTAGATTTACCCATAAACCTACTTTTCTTATTTAAATAATGAGATTATAAGAATAATTACAACTGTATATTCTTAAATTAGAGTATTTTGTATTAAATTATAAAAGATTACTTGTTTCGGCACTATACATAGCCATATTGGCAGCTGAGTTGTTTTGGTGGCATACTAGAACCATAGATATATATATATATATATAGTCTTTATATTATCGGTTCGAACCGACAATAAATATATCAGGACAAAGAATGTGGACCACAAATTATGGAGAAATTTTGACAAGTGCATACACTTTGAGTCAAAGTATGTAAATCCAATGGTTCACGTTCTTCGTCCTGATATATTTATTGTCAGTTCGAATTGATAATAAAAAATCTATATATATATATATATATATATATATATTATATCAGGACGAACTAATGATAGAAAGAATATATATATATATATATATATATATATATATTATGTCTATATATATTTATGTATTATGGTTCTTTAATAAGGATGTCCTGAAATTATAAGTTAAGGATGGTTTTGATTAGAGAAATATTATATATATATCTCGACAATTGTGGAAATATTGATCAGTACGTAGTCACTAATTAATAAATCCTTTTGTTTTCATTTTGAATCACGGGGAGCTTTCACATTTTACGAAGACAATGATTTAACACTGCAAAACAAAAGAAAAAAAACAAAAAAACTATCCAAAATTATAAAATTACAAAATAAATAAGAGGCTGAAAACAAATATGCAAGGAGAAGATGCACAACACTACAAAAATGCAAATTCTAACATCACAAAACTACTGATGGAACTAACACTGAAGTTAAAAAAAAAAAAGTTGGGGTCAGTCGGTATCTGCCTACTATATGTGCGGGGGGAGGGTTGGTCCATACCGGCCTATTATATGTTCGATGGTTAGTGTCTACCGGGACCTACCTACTGACTACTCTATGTTTGTGGGGTTATGATTAATAGAGTCTGATGTTTGTGAATAATTAATCTCACGCTTTCTCATTGATTGATGTTAATATTTATATGTATACATTGCACCGGACAGAATAGGAAAATATACTAACCTAATTACATAAGGAATTATGAAAAGAGCTGATGTATATTACTTGAGCTGCACTACTTGAGTTACTTGAGTTAATGTGAAACACTAGTGCTATCATGCCCCCGCAAGATAGAGCTACCGTCAAGGATGCCTATCTTGGACCTGTGATCAAGAAATTGTCTGCGGGCGAGAGGCTTGGTGAGAGAGTCCGCGAGCTGATCATTTGTATGTACATGAGAGATACGCAGCTGGCCACGAGCCACCTGATCTCGAACAAAGAAGAAATCGATGGCCACGTGCTTCATGCGGCTGTGGAACATAGGGTTGGCGCAAACATATGTGGCACCAACGTTGTCACAGTATATGACAGGTGAGAGGGAGACGTGAACCTGAAGCTCAGACATCAACTGGCCTATCCAGGTAAGTTCCGCTGCAGCTGATGCAATTGCCCGAAATTCGGCTTCTGTGGTGGACCGAGCAACAGTGTGTTGTTTCTTTGAGCTCCAGCTGATGGGTGTAGTACCAAGGAAAATGACATAAGCCGAGGTTGACCGGCGGTCATCAGGATCACCAGCCCAGTCGGCATCAGCGAAAGCATGGAGAGTAGAGGGAGAGTTGCGACGAATGAGCAGGCCATGTGTCATTGTACCTTTGAGATAGCGTAGGACCCGTTTGATAGCATTCCAGTGGTTAGTTGTCGGACGGTGCATAAATTGGGACAGCTTGTTTACCGCGAAAGAGACATCCGGACGAGTCAGTGATAGGTACTGTAGGGAGCCCACAATTTGGCGATATTGGGTTGCATCAGTGGGGGCGCTGCCATCAGTCAGTTTTAAAGTGTCTGTGAGAGAGAGGGGAGTTGAGACTATGTTGGCCTCCAACATTTTCGCCCGAGCCAGAAGGTCCCGTATATACCTTTGTTGCGAGAGAAACAGCCCACCAGAAGAATGAGTGGCTTCGACACCAAGAAAAAAGGACAGCAGACCGAGATCCTTGAGGGAGAACCTATGAGCTAGTATGGCAATGAAGTCACGGACCTGGACAGATGAGGACCCGGTGATGATGATGTCGTCAACGTACACTAGGAGATACAAGGTGTGGCCAGATCGACACTGAACAAAAAGAGAGGCGTCACATAGAGAATTGGTGAAGTCGGTGTCCAGGAGGAACGAGCATAATTCATTGTACCACGCACGAGGAGCTTGGCGAAGACCATATATTGCTTTCTGGAGCTTACACACGTGTTGAGGCAGAGCGGGATCAGTAAATCCAGGCGGTTGTTCCATGTACACATCATCAGTTAAAGAACCCTGCAAAAAAGCATTGTTAACATCAAGTTGACGCAAAGGCCAACCGTTAGTGATAGCAAGGGTAAGAACCAATCGGACAGTAACTGGCTTCACTACAGGACTGAAAGTCTCGGTGAAGTCTATGCCAGGGCGTTGATGAAAACCTTTCGCCACAAGGCGAGCCTTATACCAAGCCACTAAACCATCAGGGTGGCGTTTGATACGATAGACCCATTTGCAGCCAACAATATTGTGAGAGGAGTGAGATAGGACCAATGTCCATGTACCGTTCTTGACAAGAGCATCATATTCCTCACTCATGGCATTCCACCGTTCTAGACATTTCCGAGCTTGGACCAATATGGTCGGTTCAGTTTGCGGAGGAGGATTAGCGGACATATGAAGGTCAAATATGGCTTTAGGTTTGAATATTTGATTCTTGGAACGTGTCTGGATTTGGTTCGGTTGAGGGACTGGAGTTAGCGAGGTCAGTATAGGCAAGGTCACGGGTTCAGCGTCAGCTATGGGGGACTGCTGCGCATGGACCGGGTCGGGCTGCTGGGTGTTGCGATCAGCTGAAGTGGGGTGACGAGCAGGGGCAGACAGGTGTGGTGCATGCACACGAGGTAGTGGGATGATGTCAGGCAAAGTTGCCTTAGGTTGGGAGAGTGTGTCGTGTGGATGGGAGAAATTAACACCTGGTGATGAGCTCTTTATGAGTGAAAGACTTGATTGTGAAGAAGCGGAATGTGGCGCAGGACCAGTGACACCTGAAAAAGGAAAATTATGCTCAACAAACACAACATGACGGGATACAAATACCTTGCCGGAGGACTGATCTAGACATAGATAAGCATTGTGGACTATAGAGTAACCAACGAAGACACAAGGACGGGAACGAGGTTGTAACTTGTGAGACGTATACGGACGTAACTAGGGGTAGCATAAGCAACCGAATACACGGAGTTTCTGGTAGTTCGGTTTCGAATGAAATAGAAGTGAGTAAGGACTTTGGTGACCTAAGACTTTAGTTGGCATGCGATTTATTATATAGACCGCAGCCTGGAATGCCAGAGACCAGTATTTTGGTGGCATGGAAGCATGATGGAGGAGAGTTAAGGCTGTTTCGACTACATGGCGATGCTTGCGTTCAGCAGTATCAACATGTTCAGGTGTGTGTGGTGGGGAGATGAGATGTTGGATACCTAATTGTTGCAGATCATGACCTAAGGCTTGAGCTTCCCCACTGCCATCTGAATACACCGTTTTGATTTGGGTGCCAAAAACATTTTCCACTAGCGATTTAAACCGCCTAAAAACATTAGGAACATCAGATTTGTGTTTGAGCGGATATAACCAAGAATATTTTGAAAAGTAGTCCACAAAAATCACATAATACTTGAAATTGTCAAAAGATTATACATGAGCAGGACCCCAAACATCTGTAAACAAAATTTCAAGAGGTTTATTGCTTGTCAAAGATGAAGTCCCAAATGGAAGTTTGTGACTTTTATTACATAAACATGCAGTGCAATGAGAGAAGCTAGTGCCAGACTTGGGAACTGGTATATTATGAGACGAAATAAGCCGCTGGAAGACCTGGAAGGAAGGGTGACCCAGACGACAATGCCATGACTGAGAGGAGACTGTGGGCTGAGATGACGCAAAAAATTGGCGGGGACTCACGGTGGAGGGACTCGGAAGACTCGAATGAGGCCACACGTAGAGATTACCATTATTCTGGCCACGGACCAAGGATGCCCCCGTGGTCAGATCCTTCACAAGAAAAGAGTTAGGGAAAAATTCAATAGAAGCATTATTATGAGAACAAAACTGAGAGACAGACACCAGATTTTGTGTAATGTGCGGTGAACATAAGACATGTTTAAGTGAAAATGATTTAGTAGGAGAAGACAAACTAGTGGATCCAGTCTGAGTAATAGGGATTGTTTTACCGTCCCCAACCACAATATCCTATGTGCCGCCATATTTTGAATGCAGAGATAAATTCTAAAGGTCCGAAGTCATGTGGTGAGAGGCACCGGAATCAAGAATCCAATTATTGCGGGAGCTTGGTTGCTCGGCAGTCATGTGGTTTGCTTGAGGCCAAGTTGGAGGTCCAGATGAGGGCCGTGAGCGACATACACGGGCAGTGTGACCCACTTTGTTGCATAACTGACACACTGGTCGGGATTGAGAGTGTGAGGCAGGTGAACGCCATTGTTGAGAGGAGTGAGGTGAATGACTTGGACGGTAAGAGCCTCCCTGACCAGAAAAATTATGGCCACCCCCTGTTGCAGCTGATCCGTAATTCTGCTGCTGACCAAAACCTTGCTGCTGGTTCCAATTGTGACCGCTGCTAGATTGGTTGTGTCCCATATGTGAGGGTGAGGTACCTTGGTAGCCACGGCCCCTACGGTAGGACGTGCGCTGATTAAACTGTGCTGTGATCTGTGGTACTCCCTTCTTCGTGTCTTCGCGTTTGAGAAACGCCTCATAATCAAGCAATTTATCATAAAGTTCCTCAAAGGAGATCGTGGAGTCTTGGGCTCGAATGGCGGAAGCAAGTGGTAGGTACGATGGACCCAAACCGTTTAGAGTGTGTATGACGGCTGCCCCATCATCAACTGAGTGACCAATGAGTTCAAGGTTGTCAAGTATGTTTTTAATTCCCTGCATATAATCTGCAATTGATTTGTCAGCTAAACAAACAGTCGATAATGAATCGAGGAGTCCAAGTTTGCGAGTGTTGGAGCGATTAGCATAGGTGGCCTCAAGTTTATCCCAGGCTTGAGCAGAAGTTGTGGAACGGGTAACAATTGATTGAGCAGCCCCAGTACACGATACCTGTATGGTGTTGAGTAGCAGGCGATCTTGGTGGAGCCAGATGTAATAATCCAGATTCGCAACGGTTCCTTGATCCGGGGTTGGAGCGGGTCCCCGAGCAGAATCTGCAGAAGCAGAAGGAGAAGTAGATGAAGAAGCAATGGTGGGATGAACAATAACCTCTGGAGGACATTTATTAGTACCGTCCAGATATCCCATAAGATCATAGCCGAAGAGAAGATTTTCAAACTGGGACCTCCAGGCAGCATAGTTGCCTCCTTTGGAGAGCTTGATCGGAATTTGAGTGGAGTTGATGGCTATCAATGATTGTGGCTGACTGGAGCTATTCGTCCCTAGGAGAACAACTGGAGGAGAGGAGGTTGCTGATGTGGTGGAGAAAGTCATTGTTTCAGGTAGACGGGTGAAGAAAGTAGAGGTAGAAGAGAAAGATTTGAGCGGCTAGGGTTTCAGAATCTTTGGCTTGTATTAAGCGTGCTCTGATACCATAATAGAGTCTGATGTTTGTGAATAATTAATCTCACGCTTTCTCATTGATTGATGTTAATATTTATATGTATACATTGCACTGGACAGAATAGGAAAATATACTAACCTAATTACATAAGGAATTATGAAAAGAGCTGATGTCTATTACTTGAGCTGCACTACTTGAGTTACTTGAGTTCGTGTGAAACACTAGTGCTATCAATGATTTGCCGGCACTTACCAAGATCGAAAGTATCTAATTACACGATATAAGAAGATAGCTCCTCATTCATGTTAGTTAACACGCATGAAGGGACTTGAACTCCCACCACTTACATGCATAATGAGATGCACACCACTTGGACTAAGAGTGAATGTTGGCGAAACCAT
Source organism: Acer yangbiense (assembly GCA_008009225.1). Taxonomy (NCBI): domain Eukaryota; kingdom Viridiplantae; phylum Streptophyta; class Magnoliopsida; order Sapindales; family Sapindaceae; genus Acer; species Acer yangbiense. Next base: position 43,828,489 of record CM017764.1, read on the forward strand.
GATTTTGGTTTTGGGGGGGGAGGGGAGCGAGACAAAAATAAATTCAAGTTTGTTCAAGACAAATATATTAATATTTAAAAACTAAATTATTAAAAAAAAATATATATATATATATATATAATACCGTTTAGTCTCATAAATTAATAAATAAAATAAACATAAGTTTTATTAATCAAAATGATGCTCTTTAAAATCTAAAAAATCATTTATAATTGAATCTATACTCATATTTAATTCTTGTAATTGAAAATCAATTGTGACATAAAATATATATATAGCCAATAATACTGTTTAATTGTAAAATTATCTTGTTGATAGTGAGTTCGACCTCATATTACAATGTAACGAGCATTAATATATGAAACATCTATGTTGCATGTTTCACAAAATGAACTTACTACTTTAGTAAATAATCTATCACATATGGTATTTTTTTTAGTGATCATGGTTAATAATCTCCATTATATCTATTCATTAAATACATTATTAAATAGGAACATATGAATAATTTCCTCTTAAAACGGTTATGGCTACTTACTCATAGGCTCATAGCTATTGATGCTGTCTTACATCAAACTTTCTTAGATATATTGGTTGGACCGGACTTTAAATGGTAATAATTATGTTTATAATTAAAAATAATATGATGAGCCAGAAATATCTTTACCTACATAAAACATTATCACAATTTTATACATGAAACATTTGTTGAAAATATTTTGATTGGGGAGCCATGGCCCCGTCGATCCCGCCTATCTCCTCCCCTGGTACAACCGAAGTGTTGAAATAGTCGAATGTAAAATTCTACCCACCCACATAAATGAGAATACATGTCGAATTGTATTCTCTTTTTCTACTTTAAATTTATATTAATTAAAACAAAAATCATAAAGGAAAATTTTAACCTACTGTAAAAAAAAAAAAAAAAAAAAAAAAAAAAAAAAAAATTACAGACATCAAAGTCAATAGAGGAAGAGGAGGGTGATGGGCTCCAACTCACTTGGGTGTCTTGTAGTAACAGACATTAGATTCCTGTATGCAATTTCTTTCTAATTTTATACGCCAAAAAACTATGTTTTAACTAAAAACTAATAAGTCAGTCTTGGCAGAGCCAGTACAGTGGGCAGTGGGCACCCATTTTTATTACCCATCTCAGCTTCACTTCTGCTCCATTCATTACAACAACTCCACCCAACTCACTTCCACTACCACTTCTCTCTACTTTCTGCTCAAAACTCTGTAAAATTTGTGTCTTTATACAAACCCACCACCAACTTTTCTTGATCTGAAATATTCTCATTGATTTGGTCACCAGAACAACCATAACTGCAGTTGGTCACCTTCTCTCTCAGATTCTCACTATGAATATGTAGAGACTAGAGAGACCAACCTAGGATTCACAGGCAGTATCCAAGAGATCAAAAAACAATGTGTTGCATCAGTAAAAGCAGTTTCCTTTTTTTGGTCTTCATTAATGTTCTTGTTCTTGTTGTCCCTTCATTGTTTGCTCTCAACACAGATGGAGTTCTTTTGCTTTCCTTCAAATACTCAATCCTCAGTGATCCATTATCAGTTTTGCAAAACTGGAACTACGATGATGAGACACCATGTTCATGGAATGGAGTTACCTGCTCCGAAATTGGCAATCCAGGCACACCAGACATGTTCAGAGTCACCAGTTTGGTCCTCCCAAACAGTCAGCTTCTGGGTTCAGTCACTAAAGACTTGTGCTTTATACAACACCTTAAACATCTTGATCTCTCCAACAACTTCTTCAATGGGTCCCTCCCTGTTTCAATCTTCAACTCTACCGAGCTTCAGGTTCTGTCTCTCTCTAACAATGTGATCTCTGGTCAGTTGCCTGAACTAATCGGTGAAATGAAAACTCTACAGGTCTTGAATCTCTCTGATAATGCGTTTGCTGGAAAGTTGCCTCAAAATCTGACTGATTTGAAGAATTTAACTGTTGTTTCTCTGAGAAGTAATTATTTTTCTGGTGAAATTCCAAGTGGGTTCAGTTCAGTTGGTGTGTTGGATCTGTCTTCAAATCTATTCAATGGTTCTCTTCCTCTACATTTTGGTGGTGATAGTTTGCGTTACTTGAATTTATCATACAACAAGATTTCAGGTTCTATATCACCAAAATTTGCAAAAACAATCCCACAAAATGCCACCATTGATTTATCATTCAACAACTTGACAGGAGCTATTCCAGATTCTCAGCCTCTGCTTCATCAGAGAACGTCATCATATTCTGGAAATCTTGAACTTTGTGGAAAGCCATTGAAGAATCTCTGTTCAATACCTTCAACCCTGTCCACACCACCAAATGTGTCAACAATATCACCAGCAATTGCTGTAATTCCCAAAAACATAGACTCTGTCCCGGTTGCAAATTCACAACAAATCCCAAATCAGCCTCAGAGTCAGAATCAGAATCAGAATCAAGCCCCACAAAGTGGTCTAAAACCAGGCACAATCGCAGCCATCGCCGTCGCGGACTTAGCCGGAATAGCCATTCTCGCTATGGTGATACTTTACGTTTACCAACTCAGGAAACGAAAAGCAGAGCCGAACGAAACAGGAGTAGGGTACACAAACAACTCTGCAAACCAAGAAAAGAAACAGCATACAGAGTCCATCACAAAAACAGAACAACAAGTAGAACACTATTCAAGAAAACCAGCACCGTGGTCGTCGTGCTTGACAATAACCGGCGGCGAGGAAGAGAGCACATCAGAGGCCACTACAAGCTCTGACAGCGACCAAGACAACAACAACAACAAACACAAAGGAGGAATACTAGTGACAGTTGATAATGGAGAGATAGAGCTTGAGCTGGAGACATTGTTCAAGGCATCAGCGTATGTATTGCGGACGACTGGCTCGAGCATTGTGTACAAGGCGGTGCTCGGAGATGGGACGGCGCTGGCGGTGAGAAGAATCGGAGAGAGCGGAGTCGTGAAATTGAAGGATTTCGAGAGCCAAGTGAAGGCAATTGCTAAGTTGAAGCATCCAAATTTGGTTAAGCTTCGTGGGTTTTACTGGGCAGAAGAAGAGAAGCTTGTCATCTATGACTTTGTCTCCAATGGCAGCCTCGCTGCTTCTAGTTACAGTAAGTTCCATCTCTCTCCATCTCTGGCGCATTTTAGCAAAATCTTCTTTTTAAAGCTAAAATACATCATACATTTGTCGTGCATGTTAGTATCGTCTACTGTTTTTCACTAAAATATAACTTTCATTCGATTGTATGAACCGTGCATCAAAATACACATTCGATTTACTAATGTTACATCATATGGACCGAACATCTAATCACACAAGAAATTTACAATCACATGGCCTGATTTTAGTGTCAGAACATACATGTCTAGAGTCATTTACATGTATTTTTATTTATTTATATCAATTACGATCCATTAACACGGTTAAACAGAAGAAACACGGTTAAATTCACCGTTAGAATTTTAGAGTATAGTTTGTGGAGCCTGATATTTATTAGATCAGACGGTGTAAAATTTCATGCAAGTTTATGTCATTAAAGAATGTGAAATTTAGGGTACAGTGTGATGAGTCTATAGTAGTATGATCACGTGGTCTGCAGTGGAATCTCGTTAGTCCGCGAAGCAGAGTAGTGAAACTGTGGAAAAAGTGCTTTTTGGAAAGAAGAAACAAAAGAATACGCCAAAGCATGTGTTACTGTTGCTTTCGTAGAAAAAACGCCACCGTGAGTGGCTCACTGTTTATTGAACTCCACATCATCTTTGTTTTGTTTTTTTTTTTTTTTTTTTTTTTTTTTTTTAATAGGTGGAGACAAATTCTAGCTTGGCCTCGTGAATTCGTGATTATTTGCTTGTGGTTGTTGGGTTTAATATGTTTGTCTCAATATATATATATATTTTTCTATATTTTAACCGAATATTACGAAAATAAACTTGACAGATTTTAACTAATTAATTAAAAGTTAAGGTATTAAAAGTAAAATTTCAAAACACTTAAAAACAAAAATCATTTGTTTTCAAAATACTTTACACAAATATTGTGATACATATGAAAGAGATAAAAATGCAATGGCCATCTTTGAAGTGGTCCAATGTAATCAAGATTGAATATTCAAAGATCAACACACCTGATATATATAGGGAGGGTAGGCAACTTCATATTGGTGGCAACTAATTTGTCAATTTTGGAGTTTTCTGGTCCAGGTTCTTATTATAACTGTTGCATATGTATATAAATTGATGGGTATTGGTCCAGGAGTAGGAGTCATTGTCTAGGTCCAATCTATGAATTGAAATGTTTTACAAGTGTTGACAGGACATTGTCGGTTGCATACTGTATATAACTAGAGTTACTCCTAGCTACTTGCTTGTCTTATACCAGCTCAATATAATTTAGTTGAATTTTGAGCCAGAGTTTGATATACTTTCCCACCTAACCCTACTTGATATTGTAGTTTGATTAATATTTGAATTCTCTAGATTTTAAATTTCAATCTAGAGCTAGAATTCCAAAAAATCTTATGAAAGTTTGATTTAAATCGAAAGACGATCTTATAATTTCGAAATTAGATAAAAACTCATTGTTGCTGGGCCAAAATGTTTGCTCTAAATTCTTTATCTTGAGTGAATTATAATATTCGTCTATCGAGAGATGATATGGATTCTTCGAACAAAATGTTTAATCGCAAATTTAAATATCGTTAATTCTTATAATTAGTTTAAAAATAGATCAAATTAGAAGCTTAATTAGGAGTATATGTTTAATAGTATCTTAGAAAGTTATGGTATTTAAAAATTGGGTAGTGTATAAGGACACATGTTAACACTATCCTTAAAAATTTAATATAAAACCCGAATAGTCTAGTTGTTGGAGACTTGAAAGAATCTCTCACCATGGTTCAAGTTTTGATATTGTAAATATCGTTTTTGATAAAATTGTAAAGTGTGGGAAGATTTGTCCGTTGTAGTGTGGTCGTGTTTTAGAGATTGATATCGCTCAACATTCTGATTGTAATTGCATAATTTTATTTCATGATCAAATTGCAGAGAAAGCAGGTTCATCGCCATGCCATTTATCATTCAAAGTGAGGTTGAAGATAGCAAGAGGAGTAGCTAGAGGACTCTCCTACATTCATGAGAAGAAGCACGTGCATGGCAACATCAAACCAACCAATATCCTTTTAAGCTCACCAGATATGGAGCCTCTTATAAGCGATTTAGGTCTAGACCGTCTTGTCTCCAACAACTCATCATCATCTCACAAACCAAGCACCTCCTCCACCCGCCTTTTCGGAAGCCAAAGAAACACCATCTCCACAACCGCCATTGCCCGTGACATCCCACTAGACCTCTACCACCTGACCCCCTCCAGCCCTTATGCACCCGGTAGCTCTACGTCGTTGTCATTGTCTCCGTATCAAGCACCCGAGGCACTGAAGAATCTGAAACCAAACCCTAAATGGGATGTGTATTCATTTGGTGTAGTTTTGCTTGAGCTTCTCACGGGGAGGGCATTATCGGAACCGGAGCTGAGCCAGTACGCTGCTGCCACGTGCTCAAGTTCAATAGAGGAGAAGTACAGGCTTTTGAGAATGGCTGATGTGGCAATTAGGGCTGATGTGGAGAGCAGAGAAGAGGCCTTGGTGACTTGTTTCAAGTTAGGGTTTAGCTGTGCTGCTTTTGCACCACAAAAGAGACCTTCCATGAAAGAATCACTAACAATCCTTGAAAAGATCCCAAATTGATTGATAGTTGATGTTGGTTCTTTAATCTCCATGCATATGCCGATTAATGATAGATTTTGGGTCCTACAAAAGTGTCTTTTGTTGGAATCAAAGTGAAGTGTTGTGTTGTGGTAGTGGTATCTTTCTATGTATTATCTTTTGTTCTTTTGTTCTTTTGTTGACTTGAAGAATATGTTTGCATAAAGATAAAGAGAAAAGACTAGTTAGTACTTAGTAGGAGGAATTAATGTTGATATGATCAGAAAGTGATGTATGTTTACTGATTAATAAAATGTTGTTAATTACTATAGAATTTTGTTCGTTCAATCTAACAATATCTCAAATTCGAGTCACTTAATCAGTGGTTTATCAAAAAAAAAAAAAAAAAAAAAAAAAAAAACTATAGAGTTTTCTTTCCGAACTCACACTTTCATAGTGGAGATGCAATGAGATATATCATCACTGATCTAACCTCGTTTCGTCCAATAGAATTTATATATAATTACGTTAATATAGACCATCACAGGTGAAGCCACTAAGGTCCTAGACCAATTTTTTATTTTTAAGTAATTAAAATATGATTAAATTTTTATATTTATATTTTTCAATTAAATTTTATATCATAACCCTCCGATCCTCCAAATATGATGAAGTTGGCTTCGCATTTGAAGACCATGTATATGGTTGCATGTTTTTTTTGTTTTTTTTTATTTTTTTATGGTGTATTTTCCAAAATATTTATTTTGTTTTTGTTTTTAAAGTACTTGATTTCTTTGAATTATTAGATTGAATTAAATATTAATAATATTATAATAATGTTAGACAGGCTTGTTCAGTTATGTCAAATGTGGCATCAAAAACATATTCTTGTGGGTGACAATTGTGGGTTTGATGATCTAAGTCATCATCAATAATAATGCTTTCTCTTTTGTTACACATACCTGCTCTTTATGAATTTTTTAGCCTTTAATATTACATTCTTTTGATGGATTTGGTATTCGGTCAAATTTTAGTTCTCAACTATTAATGGTTAGAACCATCCACTTTATCGATATTCGTTTGTGTTTAATTAATAATTCACATTTTTTTTTTTTTTAACATAGCATTGATTTTATTTTACGTAGTAAAAAGAAGACTCTTATTTATATATATATATAGAGTCTCTCATGAAGGATCATTTATTTTAATTTTAGTAAGGAGAAGAAATCACATTGATTTTTATGAATTTTAATCTGAATTTTTTTTATGAATGATAAGTTCAATGAAATGTATCTATGAATAAAATTTGAAAATTTTTTAAACACTAGAACTACTTTTCCCAATTTTGTTAAATATGAAGGTATCAAAAAAATGGACGAAATATAGAAAATTCAAAAAAAACAGTTGATATGATTTATATGTAGATTTCAATGAACTTATCATCCTAAAAAAAATTAATCAAAAATTCATAAAAATTGATATGATTTCATTAAGATTCTTACCGAAATTAAAATATGGGATCCCTCATAAGAGACTATATATATATATACACACACAATCATACAAGGCTTCTCACCTGCAAACCCCCTAATATAAAATTATATACAAACTCATTTTTCATCTTTTGGATCAAAATCAAAGGGTTGTTGTGTATTCTCTCCTCTCCTGGCCCACCACTTACACAAGAACTATTGGATTTTGATCTAAAGGATGAAAAGTGGGTTTGTATATAATTTTATATTAGAGGGTTTGTAGGTGAAAAACCTTATATATATATATATATATATATATATATATATATATATATATATATAGTCTTTCTATTGTCAGTTCGTCCTGACAATAAATATATCAGGACGAAGAATGTGGAACACAGATTATAGAGAAGTTTTGACAAGTGCATACACTTTGAGTTAAAGTATGTAAATCTAGTGGTCCACATTTTTCGTCTTGATATATTTATTGTCAGGACGAACTGATAATAGAAAATCTATATATATATTAATTTAATTAAATTTTGATATGTAAAGTGTAGGATAAATAAAATTAAAGTTTTTATTTGGGATATAATCATTTTCCCCCATGTAGTTTGCCATATTAGACACTTTACCCCCTCTAATTTCAGTAATGGCAGTTCTCCCCTTTGGAAATCAAAATATTAGATGTCCCCCTACTGTCAAGATTTTCGTTAGAAAAGGTAACTCTGACATAAAATTTGTATTGAATGACCTTATTACCATTCAACACATTATGGTAATAGTGGATGTACGTTTTTACCCCCTAATCAAACCGTTGGAACTCAACAACTATTTTAAGTGCTTTAAAAAACCCCACATTTGTATTTTTGCCACTGTTATCAGTCGTCCCTCTCTCTTACAAACACTGAAACACAACATTTCTTTTACAAACACATAGTTGATTTTACAAACACATTCATACAATTTCTTTTCAACCATTAACCAGCGAATCAAGCAACATAATTGGTGGCATGATAATTTTCAAAAACAAACTATGCAGTTGTTGGAAAAATAACATGCAATGTTAATCTATAGCATGCAAGAATAACATAAAATAACATGCATTATTAATCTAAAAACAAGATCTATAGCATGCATTGTAAATAACATAAAATGGGAATAGATATTATCTGAAAATATGGGTATGGGTATAATCTACATACATATTATTCATACCATGAAAGACAAATAAAAAATTTTACTAGCACTAATAGTTTAAGTGCTAGCAAAATCCTACAATATATAACAACAACCAACATCTAAGCACCGTAATAAGTTTTTTTAAGTGCTAGTAAAATCCAACAAAAGGGTACAACTACCAAAAGCTAAGCACCGCAATAAGTTTGTTTAAGTGCTTGCTATAACAAAATAAAGGAAGACAAACTAAACGACCTTAAGTTCCAACAGTTAATCAATCTAAGTGCATGATCACTTGATATTGTGGTTGAGTCTGAACTTGTGTGGGAGGCTATGAAGAGGAGGCTCCTTATTATACTAGTGGATTGGTTGACTGGTTCACACCTTTTGCAGCCCTCTATACACAAAAAAACACCAATAGGAAGAGCAAAAAACAATCAGTAAAAGTATAAACAAAATTTAAATTACAAAAAAATTGTAAACAAAATGTAAATTACCTTATTGCTTCCAGAAGGTAAGACAGCTTTACAACTTCTTTTTTTATGGCCAGGGTGTTAGCATTTTTCAAAAACAACGGTGCCACTCCTAAATGCTTTGTGATTCCCTCTTCCTTAGCAGTTTCGGTCTATCAGGTTTCTTTTTTAGAGGTGGTGGGTCAACATGTGCTGCTTCAACATCAACCCAATAACAAATGTCTAGAATGGGATGGATCATGAAGCTATAGGTTCTTTCAATGACTGACTTAGACAAGCTTGGGTGAATAAACTAAGTGATGTTTTCCTTAATTCCACCTAGGCTATAAGAGTGTTTAATGCCAACCAATGCATGACTACATGGCACCCCACTAATCTACCAATGGCCACACTCACAAGATTTTTCATTTAATTTGGCAATACATGCCCTAGTTAAACCCAGCAACTCATATATCTCATATTCTGAATGTATGATTTTCAGGATTCTACTCTCTATACTAGCTTCCACTATCTTTTTATTGACAGTTAGTGGTATTTCGGTTTTCCACCTACTACACTCCTCCTTTCTCAGTTGGAATCTAGTCATCACCATTCTTCTAATGAATTCCATCAAGCTCAAATATGTCCTAGCCCTAAAATCCTTCAACATACTATTGAAAGCTTTAATCGTGTTATTGGTCATATGATCACACTTAATAGAGGGGTCAAATGCATGCCTACACCAATGTTACGGTTCTATTTCAACTAACCATGCTTGTGCCTTAATATTAATTATACCTATCTCTCCCATAAATTTCTTGAATTCATACACATTATAGGCCTTACTAGTTTTCTAGAAAAGTTCTTTCAATTTTTATGCAGAATATGTAATCCTAAAATTGGCATAAATATGTCTTGCACAGTAGCTAAGTAAAACATTAAATTGAAATTAATATATGCAGTACTTATGCTTTTACAAACTGATTTAAGATGCTGCTAGTGCTAATATATGCAGTATTGAATTAAGATGTTATTGGTGCTAATATATATAGTATTTAATTATTCATATATTAAGATGCTAATATATGCAGTATTGAATTAAGATGTTATTGGTGCTAATATATATAGTATTTAATTATTCATATATTAAGATGCTAATATATGCAGTATTGAATTAAGATGCTGCTAGTGCTAATATATGCAATATTTAATTATTCATATATTAAAATGCTGATATATGCAGTATTTAATTAAGATGCTGATGATGCTAATTGAAAGTAATATATGCAGTATTTAATTAAATTGAATTAAACAAAGTTAATGAAAATGTTATGAAATTGTATCTTATACTTACATGTGGCCAATAAGACTTCAAAGCCCCAACCACTCCCTTTTGTATGTCACTCATGAAGCATATTGGTCTGTCTCATGGGTACCTCAAAAATAGGTGCAGTTGCTCCAAAAACCATGACCAACTTAATAACATTTCTCCTTCACATATGCAACATGTAAGTGGATAAAGACCATTGTTTGCATCTAAGGCAATAGCTCAGAGAAGTACTCCTCAATATAGTCTTTCAAATGGCAGCCATCAACCCCAATGACAGGCTCGCATCCTTCCATAACCCTTCTTCCGTGCTTCAAAGCTGAGGAAGAACCTTTTGAAGGTTGTGGTAGAATCTAACAAGTGGATATATGTTGCTGAACCTGAATTACATTGTTGCACCATGACTGCATATTTCCTTAAATGTATAAAAGACATTGCATGCTCTTTACCCAACACATGTATGTCCTCTTTTTTACCTTGTACAATCTATGAGCATCAACAGTCACATTATACTGATCTCTCAATAGATCAGAAATGACCCCACACTTGATGTCAGGATTGTTCTTGATAAGAACCTCAAACTTACTAACTATCCACTTGGCTCATGCCTCTTCACTTTTTCAAAACCTATGATAGAGATGCTCATTATCGTAGGTCTTAATTTGCATTGTGCAATCATCAATCAGACTAGAAGCATGCAATCTCCAAAGACACCCCTCCTCTTTACATGCATATGTTAACCTATTTCTATCATTTTTTTGCTTATCATAATTAAAACCCTCTTGAATGGCATAGTCTGTCAACAATGTCTTCAATGAGTACACACTGTCATGTGTTTGTCCCACCTCAAACTCTATTGGATGACCTAACAGTTGCTTAAAAGGGTTGGACTTTATCAATCTAGCTAATTTGGCATCCTCATTTTCAGCTTGAGTCACTAACAAACTCATTACCGGGATGAGAATTGTACCCTTTAAAAAGTTCAAGGTTGACATTCTTTTCAAAATCATCTATACCAGCTACTGCCCTAACCCCATCAACCTCATCCACTTCATCAGACTCACCACATAGCCCAAGATCATCCTCATCTAAACCACTATGTGGTCTAACGTTATGGTGGTATTGGTAAGGAGATGGGAGAGTCTCTTGCGGAAGAAAGGAGGAAGATGGCATATACTAGTAATGAAATATGTTTTCATCATGGTCCTTACCGAAATTAAAATAAGAGGTCCCTCATGAGAGACTCACTATATATATATATATTATAGATGTGATGCTATAAAAAATCTTTTATTGGTATAATATCATACTTTCAAAATAACTCTAATTCGACTATTTACATTATAATTTAAAAGTGACAAATATACATTTAAAATTTTATGAAATTGCAGCATTTGGAAAGAAGAACTAGGTCCTGTTAACGGTCTATTGTCTTGATCTTCTCTTCTAATTAAATATTTTTAAAGACTAATAACATTTTTAATTTGAAGAGTGTTATATACATTCTCTCAACTCACTCTCCCAACCCACTCTCCCTTCTCCTTTTGACACTTATCCTTATTTTTACATGTTATTTAAAATTAAAACCATCCACACCTTCCCAAATTGCCCTTTTTTTACACCAAATTGTCATTTCTAAATATGTGAGCAAAAATCTTCAAAGGTAAAATGGGTTGAATAATATTTATTAAATTTATTTTATTTTATTTTAAAAAGAAAATTAGCAAATATATTATTAACAATATTAAAGTTATTAAAATACAATAAATATTGACATCTTGCGTTTTTTAGTATATTTGAGTTTTTATATTATTAATGAAATTTTAATTTTTTTAACTATATTTCTCAAATCGCGTAAAAAAAATTACTTTATAAAATATGTTGAACTTATGATAATATAGACAAAAACGATAATTTTTCAAGTATAAATTGTGTTTGTAATGATATTTTAGAAAATAAAAAAGAGGTATATAAAATAATAATATTATTAATATTTAAGAAAATGACTATGACAATTTGGTGTAAAAAAAAGAGGTAATTTGGGAAGATATGATGGTTTGAATTGTAAATAACATGTAAAAACAATTCATTATGATGGCTCTAAAATTTATTTCAAAAAAGTAAAAATGGACAATTGTCAAAAGGAGAAGAGAAAGTAGCTTGGGAGAGTTAGTTGAGAGAGTTATTCTAGCACTTCTCTTTTAATTTTTATACGAGTACAAAAGAAATCATATAAAATATAATTAAAATAGCTAATTTTCATGTGGGAGTGACATGTGGCATTATTTAATGTTAGTATTAAATATTTAATTTTTTTAATATATAATTTAATAAAAATAGATACTTTTCATATGAGAGTGACATGTGATATTATTTAATTTTGGGTAAATTGCAATAACATACCCTCACGTTTGCCTATACTACTGGTAGATCGAACTTTTATCTTAAATTACAGAATAATACCCTTGCCTGGTTTGACTACAGTTAACATTAACAATAGGGTTAACTTTGAGATTGAAATGTCTAAATTGTCCTTCCTTGAATATCTTGTCAATTATATTAATAAATGAAAGAAAAATAAAAATAAATCACAATAATATAAAATAAAATAAAAAATCAATCCAATTTTTTTTGAAACACGAAAAAATTGAATTCATTTGAAGAAGAGATCTTCAAACGAATCAAACCTGTTCTAGATCATCACTCATCAAAAACCAGATCATTAAACCTGGATCCTTACCCATCACAAACCCATATCATCAAACAACAAACTTATACCACCCACTCCAATAGCTACAATATGTCTTCAAACACAACAAAATCTCAACTTCACAAGCCCAAATCTCTTTCACTCCCAAAACACAAACCAGCAACATAAATAATTCCAAAAATAGAATAAACTAATTCGAAAAAAGAAAAAATAAAAAATAAAAAAAGAAGAAGAATATGAACGGATCTGTGTTCCATCTGATGGAGAACCCAAATACCCTTCTTTTGTTTACATATTCTCTTCCTATCTCTCCCTAGCAGACACATCAAAGAAAATCAGCGATCCATCACTAACCACAGCCGCCACACACAGTCCACCAAAGCTTCATCGTCGCCGCAACATCCCCTCCAAGTCCGAAGAACACACCAGATCGAGGTTTCACACCAACAGTCGCGATGAGTCTACTGCTGTTGGTGGTTCAGATGTGAAGAAAGTTGTGGTGGGTTGCGGTTGGGTTGTAATAAAAGGATTGGTTAAGGTTGAGGGGGGTTGCGGTTGTGGTGGATATGGAAGAAGGTTGGGCCGGCAGTGGAGGTGTGTGAAGGGATGGGTCGGTGGTGGTCAGGAGTTTGGTGGGTGGAGATCTCCAATAATAGAGATTTGAGCTTTTTTGTTTGTTTGATGAGTGGAGATCTTCAATGGAGATTTTGAGTTTAATTTTTAGAATGAAGATTTCTCATTGATGATGATGATTAAGATTTTTTTATTTTATTTTATTTTTTGATGATGTTTGAAAAAAAATAATGGGAGATCTGGGTTCTTCAAACAAAATATGATGGTCTGGGTTGTTCCCAGATCTCCCAATTTTTTAGAGAAGATATAATAAGGTTTCGAATCTCTTTAAGTACCGGTATTCTTGAATTGAAAGAGGGAGTGGCCAAAAGGCTAAAGTTGGAGGTGGGTACTTTCGACATTAAGTATATGGATGATGATCAAGAGTGGGTTCTGATCGCATGTGTGCCAACCTACATGAGTGTCTGGATATTTCAAGATCATCATCATCATCATCATCAGCGAGAAACATAATCAGATTGTCGATTCACGAAGTAACAGCCAATCTCGGGAGCTCATGTGAGAGCACTGCGGAGTTATAATTAGATTGTAAATATATGTTAAGCTTAGAACATCATTCTGATAGTCTGGGTTGTTCCCAGATCTCCCAATTTTTTTTTCTTTAAACAAAAAAAATTCTTTGATTTTTTTCTTTATTTGACCATGATGATGACTGAGATGGCTTCCCAAATTTGATAATGATGTAGATTGTAGAATGGAGATGGATTCACTAATCTCCCAAACAAAAAATTCTTTATTTTTTCCTTTGATTTTTTGAACTTGATGATAATGAAACGAGATCTGGGCTCACAAATCTCAAAAAAAAAAAAAAAAAAAAAAAAAAAGATCATTGTTCTAACGATTATTAAATTTTTATGGGTTTTCTTTAGTTTAAATAATTATTATTAAATTTTTATGGGTTTACTTTGACTTTTTCTTTTGTTTTTGTTTTAAATAATTATTTTATTTTTGGATGCTTGAGATTTTTTGATGGATTCTTGAGATTGTTGTTTTTTTTAAGGGATTTCTTAATGTTTTTATCATATTAATTTGTAAAGAATATTAATTATTTATTTGATTCATAGCCTTTTTTTTTTTTTTTTAAACGGTTTTAAATGGGGTAGTTGGGTGTGGATTATTTTTTTTCTTCTGATTTTTATAAATATTTTTTTTTATTTTATTAATATAATTGACAAGATATTTAAGGAAGGACAATTTAGACATTTCAACCTCAAAGTTAACCCTACTATTAACGTTAACCGTAGTCAAACCAGTCAAGGGTATTATTCTGTAATTTAAGGTAAAATTCGATCTAGCAGTAGTATAGGCAAACGTGAGGGTATGTTATTGCAATTTACCCTTTAATTTTTCATATATAATAATATATAAATGTTCAAGTTAGTGCGCATTAATATAACTTTATCAGTGTGTTGGATGTGGACTATTAGATTTACATACTTTGACTCAAAGTGTATGCGCTTGCCAAAGCTTTTCCATAATCAATGGTCCACATGCATTGATACTGATATAGTTACATCAGTGCGCACTGATGTGAACAGAACCGTATAATAATAATAATCATATATCATATATCATATTTAATAATAGGGTGAAATCCATTTTAGTCCCTCTAGTTTGACCTATTACACAAACTGGTCCCCCGGTTTTCAGCTTTATCTTGACAGGTCCCGCTAGTTTCCAAAAATCTGTATTTCAGTCCCTGCCGTCCAATTTCGTTAGGGTTCCGTCAGATCATCCAGGGTATAATGGTAAAAGCAAAGTTAAAATTAATAGTTTCAATTAAAAACAATTAAAATTTTGAATTAAAAAATAAACTTAAAAAATAAATAAAAATTCCCATCATCTTCTTCTCCAAAAACAAATAATATTCTGTACAAATCTTTTCTCCAAAAATTGAAAAATATCATCTTCCAACCATCAGAACCGGTGAACTTAGTCCAGCAGAAAATGTTCTCTCAGTCACGTCGGCGTCGTTGCTGCTCTTCTTCCGTTCACGGTCCGCTCCATGGCCTACGATGCTTCTCCGGTCACCTGAAGCCTCACCGCATCACACCGCCACCACACCATCAACATCATCAATTGCAGATCTGGGTTCACTAGTGCCAAACCAGTGCAGATCTAGGTTCCCCAGTGCCACCGCCAAACAATCACAGTCAACTCCAAACCACCACCACCACCACCACCACCATTTCCAACTCCAAACACCCACCACCACTGTTGTCAACTCCAAACCATCACCACTGCCATCGTCAACTCCAAACACCACCGCAAACCCCGCAATCGAACCACATAACCAACACCAAATCCAATTGAATCTCCAAACCACCACCACCACCACCGTTGTCAACTCCAAACCACCACCACTGCCATTGTTAACTCCAAACACCATTGCAAACCCCGCAATCAAACCACATAACCACCACCAAATCAAATTGAATTAAAACCCTAGCCAACCCGAAGCCGAGAAAGAAGAAGAAGAAGAAGAGACAGAGATCTGGTCGTCGTCGTCGCGCTTCTAGCCATTACCGCCGTCTTCGTCGCTACTTCCGGTCGTCATCGTCGCTTCTAGTCATCGCCACCGACGTCGCTTGGTGATGATGAATGTGAGAGAGAGAGAGAGAGAGAGAGAGAGAGAGAGAGAGAGAGAGAGAGAGAGAGAGAGAGAGAGAGAGAGGTTTGATGTTTGATGTTGGAGTGAGAGAGAGAGAGAGAATTTTTTTTTATTAGGGTTTGGTGATGATGAACGTGAGAGAGAGAGAGAGAGAGAGAGAGAGAGGGGAAAGTTTAATTAGTTTTTTATATATTTTAATTTTAAATTTCATTTATTTTTGTTTTTTTATTTTTTATTTAATTAAATACAAAATTACCATACTGCCCTTCATCACTCATCAGAAACCTTCATTAAGGGTATTTTGGTCATTATACCCTCTGACAATGACAGTCTGTTTGTTTTAACAGAATTTTTAACGGAAGGACTTAACGGGATAATACTGAAAACCGGGAGACCAGTTTGTGTAATAGATCAAACTAGAGGGACTAAAATGGATTTCACCCTTAATAATATGATCATATATCATATATCATATATCATATATATAATATAATAAAAATAGCTTCTTCACACCAGGAGCCGCCACATGTCCATTATAATTGCCTTTATTTTTTTATTTTTTTAATCATATATAATATAATAAAATCATATATTTTTTCTTAATAATATAATCATATATCATATATCATATATAGAGTAATTTTCCAATGAGGATTTTTACAATGCACACTTTAAGCACCTTTGATGAAATTGCATGGAATATATTGAATCTTGATTTTATTTTTTGTATGCATTCTAAGAAAATTAAAATACACATTTAGTAAAAATTTGGAAATTTTTTGGATTTGAGAAATATTTTTTCTTATATTTCCCTATTTTTAAATGTTTTATCTTCAAAAAAATTGGAAACAATTAGTTCTTGCACCCGAAATATTTTTATTTTTTTTCCATAAATGTATTTAAATGTTTTCACCATCCATACAAAAAATCAAATCAATATTCAATATATTCCATACAATTTCATCAAATGTGCTTAAAGTGTGCAATGTAAAAAGTCCTCATTGGAAAATTACTCATCATATATAATCATATAATCATATATAATAAAATAACCTTCTTACTAGGAGCCGCCACGTGTCCATCATAAATGTCTTTATTTTTTATTTTTTTCTTAATCATATATAATATATATTTTTTTGAAGTATTACAAATGCTAGGATTTGCTAAGATTAAACAATATATGTGTGATTCGGATATCTACTCCCATAACGGGAGATAACCACTCTCCACAAACTAGAGAGAAAACTCCCCACACATACTTGTTATATACAAAATAGGTTTTAAAATTTTATATGATATCTAGTACAAAAATGGGATACATGGTTGTTACTATGCATTTCATTGACAAATAATGGGTGTTACATAGTAGAATCATGCGTTTTATACATGTGTTAAGTCCACATGATGCTACATCACTTGGTGAACAGTTGGTGACATGTTTTTATGACTGGAATGTGGATAGAAAGTTGTCTGCAATTACTGTGGATAATTGTTCCACTAATGACTGTATGATTGAGAAGATCAAGAACAAATTTGGTGATGCATTGGTGTTAGGTGGGAGGTTATTCCATATGCGATGTTGTGCCCACATCTTGAATTTGGTGGTGCGACAGATGGCATTGAGAAAATTAGGGATAGTATTTGTTTTTGGATAGCATCGAGTAAGAGAATTGAAGCTTTCAAGAATGCAGCAAATCAATTGAAAATTAATACACCAAGAAACTTGTGCTTGAACTAGATGGATTACCTACTTCATGCTTCAGTTGCTTTGAAATTTTTTGTTCGTGCCCAGCATTATGAGCCGCAATATAAATGAGAAGATTGGCAGTTAGCAATAATTATGGTGGAGCATTTGAAACCGTATAACGGAGTTTTTCTCAGCATATCCTACCGCTAATTTGGTTTTTCCCATGATTTGATGTCTTAATTCTCGTTGCAGTGAGATATTTTAAGTTTGATAAGTATTGGAGAGATATTCTTTTTGGCTGTGGCGGTACCTAGGTATAATCTAATTTTAGTAAAATTTATGACAATCAGTTTGCATGAACTTTTAAAGGATTTGATTACAGAATATGAATTAGGATCTTTTCAGTTAGATGATACTTCATTGGATCATTCTTTTGATATGTTTGGGGGTGATGAAGAATTTGAGTTGTATAAAAGTCAAGCGGTTTTCAACAAGTCAGAGTTAGAGAGGTTTTGGATGAATAAGTTGAAAATTTATTTGAATTTTGTCATGGTGGAAAGGTAACAAAGGGAAATATCCGATTTTGGCTAAGATTGCTATTATTTTTAAAGATGCTGGGGGTAGATTTACCAAATAAAAGATTGCATCCGGACACGCTATCACAAAACTATTGGGCTCCTATTCGAGGTATGCAATTATTTTCAAATTTAGTTATACTTATTACTTATATATAATATTGGTTGCTATTAATTTTTTTTTTTTTTTTTAACTTGATTGTTTTTTTAATTCCGGAGGAAGAAATATATGCTACAATAGATGAGGAAGAGCCATTAGCATCCGTGTGATTTATTATTATTAATTTTAATTGGATATGGGTTGTAAAAATTAATATTTAGAGATGTATTATCAATAGATTTATTGAAGAATATTTGAGTTTATTGTTTTAATTGGATATGGGTGGTCAAAAATTAGATACCTATCAATTGAATCGCAATGCAGTGTAAAAAAATCTAGGCCCAAAATATCGGGTCAAACAATCCGGGTCAAAAAATCCATGTTAAAAATCCGGGTGAAAAAAATCTGGGTCAAATTAAACATAAAACGGGTCATGAGGCGGGTCGGTTAAAACCCGGAGGATAAGCGGGTTGGGTCTAGATCCGAACCAGCTGCTTATTTAGTGGTTCTGGGTTGGGTCTAGACCCATTCATTTTGTGTGGACATTTTATGGATCTGGGCCTGGGTTGGATATGGATCCATAATTTGCCATCCATATTTATATCCTAACAAATATGAGCATGTGTTTTAATGGGCCTTCCGAATAGCTAAGTTTAATGAGGCTGTTTATCCAATTGTGTCCAAAATGTTGAAAAATGAAAAATTAAAAGAGAAGAGTGTATATTGCATGATGTCTATTTTAGTCTTTTTACATAATCTAATCAAGTTTATCAAATACATTTTCCTTCTTCTTCTTTTTTTTTTTTTTATAAATTGATTATTTTTTAAAGATAATTTACTAAACAAATATCTAATTTTTCTTATAAACCGATCATTTCCCAAATTAAGTTATAAATGATTATTTTTTAAGCTAAACAATCTCAAACATAGTCATGGATTCAATTTGTGTCACAAAGCAGTGTAGTCCATAAAAAAATTAACAAAAATAAAGAATAGGAGCCAATGTGGGCTATATATATATATTGGCCAAGCCCAAGCCCAATTATTTTAATTTGTTTTTCTTCATTTTGAAACTGAAACACCAAACAATTCTCATCGTGACCTTTCACCTTTGTGTGTGGATCCACAGTCCACAATCATGGAAACTCCAAATCCGGACGAGAATTCAACAATCCTAAACCCAACTCAGATCTTCATCCTATCCGGCCAGAGCAACATGGCAGGCCGTGGTGGTGTAACCAAACACCACCACTGGGACAACGTTGTCCCGCCGCAATGCCAACCTCACCCATCCATCCTCCGTCTCACCTCCAAACTCCACTGGGAGTCAGCGCGTGAGCCACTCCACGCAGACATCGACACGAAGAAAACCTGCGGTGTCGGACCTGGGATGTCGTTCGCTAACATGGTGAGATCACGCGCAGAGGAGGGAGATCAGCGCGTGGGGCTTGTGCCGTGTGCGGTTGGAGGTACGGCCATCAAAGAGTGGGCGCGTGGGGAGAAGTTGTATGAAGATATGGTGATGAGGAGCAAAGAGAGCGTGAAGAGCGGTGGAGAGATCAAGGCATTGTTGTGGTACCAAGGAGAGAGTGACACGAATCATGAACACGATGCGGAGACGTACCTGAGGAATATGGAGACGTTGATCGATAACGTCAGGGAAGATCTTGCCTTGCCTGATCTTCCAATTATTCAGGTCACTGGCTGCTCTTGCTCTTCTAGTTATTTTTTGTGAATTTACTTTGATTTTTTTTATTTTTTTTTTATAAAAATAAAAATAAAAATTGATCTTTGTTAGTAAAGCTGTTTAACATAATTCCAATATTGATTATGCCATTCTGGCCTCTTGGTATGGAGAAAATCGTGTATAGGACTGCCACGTGTTGAGACCAGATTGCATCATTTATCTTGGAAATAAAAAAATAAATTATAAAATTCTAATTTGATACAATCCCACTTAACGGTCTCACGGTCTCACCACATGGCAGTCTCATACAAGATTTTCTCCTTGGCATGTCTAGGGTGTTTTGATATTCTTTGACAATCGAAGTGTTAGGTTAGGTAATATTTTCTAAGGTTATTGGCATTGGTCTCCCTGAACTTTACACGAGTTTATATTTTAC
Organism: Acer yangbiense; assembly: GCA_008009225.1. Classification (NCBI taxonomy): domain Eukaryota; kingdom Viridiplantae; phylum Streptophyta; class Magnoliopsida; order Sapindales; family Sapindaceae; genus Acer; species Acer yangbiense. The sequence goes on from CM017764.1 coordinate 43,849,065, forward strand.
CCTTTGAACTTTTTTTTAAGCATTAAACCCCATATACTTTCATTTATTGGCAAAACCTGACTATAGAGTGTAGATACCCCTCAAATAGATGTTCAGATGAGCAATAAGTCAAACTGTTTGCCAATAAATAAGAGTTCAGGAGGTTTAATGTCTAAAAAAAGCTCAAGGGGTAAAATACAAACTCACGTAAAATTCAGGGGGCTAGTGCTAATAACCCTATTTTTTAACAATTTTTTTTTTTTTTTTGGCTTTTTAAATTAATATTTAAAAATAAAATAAATGAGCATCCAAATAAAAACAAGGATATATGTATCGCCGCAAATGTAGTCCGGTGGTAGAGGTTAAAGAGCACTCATTTAGCCGGTTAATGTCAGATTTGAGTATCCATACATGAGCCCTGTAGGTGTTTATCAAAACATAAAACAAGCGAACAACATTATATATATTGACATTGATATTATTATGTGTGTTGAATAACCATTATAAAATTATAACAGTTAATGTCCTTTGAATTTTCAATATTCACAAGAATTGGAAAATATTTGATGTTTTTGACAGGTTGCTATCGCATCAGGAGATAAAAAGTACATAGAAAAAGTGAGAGAAGCGCAAGTGGGGATGAAGGTTTCAAATGTAGTGTGTGTAGATGCCAAGGGATTGCATCTCAAGGAAGATCACCTCCATCTAACAACAGAATCTCAAGTTCAATTGGGTCACATGCTTGCTCAAGCATATTTCAACCATTTTGCACCCTCTCATGCTCCTTAAATCTTCCAATTCTTAGATATGTTGATTTATGCTATATGCCGAACCATTCGAAATTTACCAAAACTTATAATAACGCATCCACGAAAGAAAGGATTCAAAAATCGACTTGTTTGATACGCGAGATTGAATTGTACTATTTTTATGAAATTTAATTTGGTTTGATTGGACTAAATTAGTAATAATGTAATATGATACATTTGGTGTGATATGAGATTGGTGGAAATGGTAAAGTCCCTTATTTTGTGTAGTATGGGATTGGAAAAAAAATAATTGTGTTTGATGTTTGATACGATGTGAAATTGATCAAGAAAGATTTGATTAAATTAATTTTGAATAAAGTATAAAATTATTTAAGATAACTTTTGAATAAAATAAAAATATCAAAATATTTTATAAAATAAATAAAAACTATTTAAAAATAATTTATAAAAATATTATTATGTTAAAATTATTTATATTAATTTACTTTAAAATAGATTAAATAAATTTATTTTGTATATATAAATAGTCAAATAAAATAAGAGAAATGTTAATTTTCAACAAAAGAAAAATAGAGATTAGAGAGACAAATTGAAAAATAGAAATGCTCTCCTTAACTGGGAAATTGAATTTGATGCGTCAACAGAGTCAGACCAAGCTAGTGGGCCTTGTTTGGTTTACACTTTACATTAAAGAACTCCCATTGATTCGATTGAGATTTGAGATTGGCCTTTTTTGGTCTTTACTGTCTTTTGTTTGCTATCATTGCTTCATACATACACAATTCAATTTCCATTTTAATAAAACAAAAGCAGGCAAGTTATCAAATCAATTATCAATTATGCTATAATCACTCACCCATTCTATCAACTAATTGAAAATTCGTGTAGCTAAAACTTCATTTCTAGATATAAATAGAAAATCTGAACTTAATTATTTATCCATTCATGTTTGTTGTAACCAAATGAAATGCATATTTTTAAAAAAAAAAATATTTTATAATATATTTATATATCGTTAGTAATAGCTAAACCCAAAAACTTAAATCCAAGATAAATTATAGTATTTAAGATATAGGTTGATGAGATGTAACGTGGAAACAAATGGTGAATGTTAGATAAACGTTAGGTGTCCCTTAATGTGTAAGCTCTAAGGTATAAGGTGTGCAGTGAATAAGTCCAATTACATTATTTAAAACATAGGTTTGATGAGATGCGTCTTACCGTATAAGGTTTGCAATGAATAAAAAATCTAGATAAAAAGAGAAAAGGAGGTTTCGGGTTAGAGAAAAAGAGATTTAAACCCGAAACCTCCTGACTCGAACACCATGTTAATAGGTGTTAAATCCAAAGTTTAAATTGATAGATAAATGACCAAACTACATACATATACGTTGTTAGGAGAGTGTGAAAAATATGTTTTATTGTTGTCTCAAAGTTGCCCGTGCAACATTGGTTTCAAGGTAAAGATTTAGGAAGGGAGACTCTTGGCTTTATTTAAAACCTAAATCAATTATTTGGATTAATTCTATCTTTTAACCGAGTAAAACATAAAAATTAATAGAAATAATCAAGATCATTAATTTGCTATATTAAAAACGTGTCATTAAATTATGAAAGTGAAGATAAAACGAGGAGAGGATCCGGATCTTATTTGAAGACCTATGTGAGTCTCTTATGGCTTTATTCAAAACTTATGCACAACTAGGATTAGATAACAAAACCGAGCTCTTAAATATATTTGGTTCTGCACAATTAGTTTGAAAATCATATTAATTTTGATTGAAATCAGATAAATTCCATTCAAAATTGATCATTTGATGATCTGGCGATATTGTTTTCAAACTACCCAACAACTTGTACCAAAATTGTTGAACTGAGAATGACATTCTCAAATTTCACTATTTCTACTTACTTAAAGACCAAATAATAAAAGACAATGCAAGATTATTTTTAGATACCGAATGGTCGGGTCTGAGGTTTGTTGGAATCAAACGATATATTCACGGTCCAAATATCTACTGTACCTGAGGAATCCTTATACATATTTATAATTCTTAAAATGTGCAAGTTGCTAAAAGTCGATCATGAAAAGTCAGTTATTATTTATTTATTTATTTTATATTTAACCATTTATGGCCTACTTCTCCTTAAAGAATCTCATCACGAAGCCTTGATATTTTATGTTGTGAAGAAACAAAAATCATAAATTTTTTTTTTTTTGGTTTACACCATCCGGTTTCCGGGTGGGACGGATCCACCATACGGTGCAATCAGCCCAAACCACACCCCGATTAATCCGGACTCGCACCGGGTCGGCCCACTAAGGGGTAAAGTGCTCCCAATATGTGTAGCTCCGTTCACAAGGGGAGTTGAACCCACGACCTTGCTTAAGGGATGAGAGCACCGAACCACTCACACCAACACATGATTGGTAAAATCATAATTTTTTTATTAGCAAGGAAAAAGACAAAAAGTAGCAAAAAGCTATTTTACTATAAGCCAGTGAGTGGCGACTTGGCATATCATTTTCATGTGTTGTGGGTTTCTACTTAATAGTAGCCCTTTGAAATCACCGTAAAATCGGGGATGCTTTTGTCTTTTGTCTTTTTGATAAGTCCAGTGGATTCCTAAATTCTTGCTGAGTATTTGTCGTATTGCGGCTCAAAACACCAACTTCGCACGTTCTATTAATACGTCCACACTCAATAGTCCATGCCGCTTCACTTCATGCTAGGGGTGTGACGTGTGCGGCGGCAGATCAGATCTAATGGATTTACTATAATCCAAGATCTGATTTGATTCGATTGAATCAAAAAAATTATAATCCGATCCGATTACTATTTGATAAAATCCGATCTGATTCAATTGTAAAATACTTCAATCCGATTCGATATGATCTGATATGATCCGATAGATCGAATTAATATAAAGTCGTTTTTAATATATAAAAGTTATAATTTGAAATAAATAAAATCAAATAAATTATTCAAACATACTCATTAATTCAAATAAAATTAACATTAAAAAAATACATAACATAACTTGTAAACTTTATATAATTCAAAAAGTTTATAAGCATTAAACATCAATTCCAAATGTAAACTTAATTAGATGTGATGTTAATGAAGAAGATAGAATAAAAGAATGGTGGATTGTTGGCTATAGAGAAATTGAGAAAGAAAATCCAAAATAGTAATATAATAGAACCCCTGTAAATTAATCTCCTATAAATTAATATCCTCTCTAAATTAATAAAAAATCTCGGTCCCGACTCGGGCCAGTGTAAAAAATTAATAAACCCCTCTATCGTAATAATTAATAATTTCTTTTTGAAACCTATGGTAAAATTTCGGTCCCGATTGTCGTATAAATTAATAATTTCATGAAAGTACAAAATATATTATAAATTGTTCAAGAACTAGAAAAATATTTCAAGATACTAGTTTGCACTAGGTCACTATGTTTGATATTTTTGACTTCATCCTTCATCTTTTGAATTGTCCTCAAGAAGCTATTATCATCACCTTCTTGTTGTTGTCAAAAAGTTTCAATTAAATTTAGCATTTCAACAACGTAACCTTACTTGTAGAGATTTTAGGTACCTTATGACTATCGTCGTCATTTTCTATCTCAACTACATCATCATTATTATGCTTTGTGATATCATTGTTGATAACTTCTTCAGTTGGAGTGTAACACACTTTTTCAAATTTGGTGGTAAATAGTGCACTGTGATGTTCCTGAGTTGGATGTGATTAGGTAGCTCTATAAGCGGTACATGGGCAGTGTAATTGTCAAGGAGAAGCAAACCTTTCGATTTGCCATGTGCAGTGCCATTGCGATTAGGAATCCTAAAAAAAAAAAGGAACTTTCACTGAAGAAGAAAACCGACTAAACTAGGAATCCCGAAAAGAAACCTTCCCTAAACAAGAAAACCAACTTCTACACGTTTTTAAAGACAAAATAACACTTTACAAGATTAAACCCTTCAAATTAATAACCCCTCTTAATTAATACTCAAGGGTAGGTCTCAAGAATATTAATTTAGAGGGGTTCTACTGTATTAGAAATTGTATTTGGGTTGGGCCTTTACAGATATTCAGATAATCAAATTGTAATTGGGTTGGGCTTCTACATTAGAAAGTAGCGGATAAAATAAATTGCCCAATATAAAAATAAGGCCTAATATTTTAGACGAACTGATAGATTCGACGAATTTCCAAACGAAAATCTAAGATCCGATCCAATCCAATTCAATCTAATGGATTTTAGAATTTATGATCCAATTATCTATTTAGATCAGATCCAATCTAAATGGATTGGATCCGATCCAATGGATCGGATTGGATTGGATTAGATTGGATCATACACACCCCTGCTTCATGCACAGCCAGTCAATCCACCATATCTAAAAAATAGAGAAAAGCTCGGGTGCTTCCGATGTAAATATGCAATGTGTTTGATCAATGAAATTATGCCCATGTGATAAGGAAATTTATGTTAATATAAATTTGTTAGTTAGATACTAGATTTGGGGCATCGAAGTTTTTCACTTAAAAAAGCTCATAGCCTTTGACCATAAAATGTTAATTTTTAATATATTCCATAAATATATTCTCATAGAATTGATTTATAAATTGAGTTGAATAATTTTTAATACATCAGATTTTTTGAAAAGAATTAAACGTTAAAATTAAATGATTTAAAGATCCAGGAGAAGATTATGTTAACGCATACGTATTAAGAATCCAAAATTAAAAATAATAATTTTATATTTATTCTTTTAATATATTAATATAATTTTTTTTATATTTTTAAAAATAAATATAATATATATATATATATTTTTTTAAATAGGCATAATTTTACTATTAATACGTGCACACATTAACATTTTTGTTTACAAAATGATATTATTATGGATAATACTTGGGTGCTGACCGGTCAGCATTCAAAATATTGACTCAGTGATGTGACCCAATTGAACTGTAACACATATCCTTTTTTCTTTCGTCCATTCCAATACTTTACGGTCATACGAAGTTCAGTTTGATTAGGATTTTTTGTTCTTGGAGTACAAGAAATCTTGGAATAGGTGAAAGAAAAAAGAATATGTGTTACCGTTCAATTGGACCACATCACTGGATCGGTATTTTGGGTGCTGACCGGTCAGCACCAATTATTATCCTTTATTATTTATTCCAAATTTATAATACTTGAAAATTCCAAGTGTTTCTACCTACCAACCCACAGGCCGCAGGATCCAATTGCTTTACTTGACAAAGCAAAATCTACATTTTCAATCTCTTTACCAACCCATCTGGGTCCCACATACTCAATACTGATTTAGATCCTTTTGATACTTGGAATCCCGCATGCTACTCCCAACATTGCAATGCACGCGCCACTCTCAAGAGCGTCGATAACTTGTCCCCATTTTTGTTTTTTCCTTTATCTTTCTTCTCTGCCAAACAAACCTATAAACCTAATCTCATTAGAGTTTGCTTTATTAAGCAACTTAAACTAAAAACAACTTTAATTAAGTCTTTTTTTAGGACTTTAAATATATATTATTCAATAATACTTTTCCTCAAATATATAAAAATATTTCAGATTTAGTTTATTTTTATTTAAATAAAAATATAATTATATTGTTATTTATTAAACAAAATATCAGATTATTAAATTTGTTATTTTATTACATTAATTTACTCATTATATTATCATGAAACTCTAATTTAATGAATCCATTACACTTGTTAATGAATGTAGACACCATTCAATCATAAGTTCATAACAACATTATCTTTACTAACAATTTCAAAATTTATTATTTTATTTTGTTTTTAACAAACATTACTTCTATTACTAATAAATCATTACTAAAAATCTTCCATAAATAAAATAAATTAATTATATTTGGATTATTTAAATGAATGGATTATAGTGATATTACATCATTTGGGCACTAGATTTGGATATTAAATTTGGACAAAGTAGTATTACTCATAAATAAATAAATATAAATAAAGTTTAAGTGGTGCTATTGGCACACTTCTACCGGTCTATTTATGCCCCACTTTTTAATTATATAGTATTATTTATTTATTTATTTTTATCAAAATCACTTAAAGGGACATATAATTTAAGGAAACAAAATCTTCTATGAAATAAATCTAATAAAACCCAATATTCTTTTTTTTTTCTTTAAAAAAAAAAAAAAAAAAAACCACGTTCTTGTAATCTGTTTCATGAAAAAAAAAAAATCAACTCTTAAACCCAATCATGCAAAGGATTGTCCATTCCCAATCCAGGAAGCTGCAACTCAAGTGTTGAAGATATGGAAACGATAAGTCTATAGAAAGGATGTCAAGATTTTCAAGTATAAAAGCAGGAATCAAATCTTGGATATTTGGAGACGAATTTTATATAGAAGGAATTTCAAGGTTCTCAGGTTTACAAGGGTTGATCTATGGTTTTCATTTAAGCCTATGAAGAAATACAAACGGACCCAAAAGTTGAATTGAATTTTAATCATCATCGCTCATCAATGTTTAGTTTTCCTACAATATTGATTTTTGAAACAGAAGGAAAAGTTTGCTAATTGATGTTCTTGTTTATCATGAATTTAGGGTTTGATGTTGTAGAAACTAATATGGCATTAAAACTATTTTTACTCTATTATGCAGTATAGATTATGTATGTTTACAAAAAAAATAAAATAATAATAATGATATCAAGTGTCATTGTGTTGAAATAACTTAGTTCTTTTTTTTTTCTTTTCCACCATGAAATAAGAAGAAGAAGAAAAAAACTATAAAAAAAAAAAAAAAAAAAAAGAAGAAAAAATGAACCATAGGTGAGAAAGCGACGTATACAGAGATTAAAGATGAAGTGTATTAAATTTGAAAAATAAATAAAAACGGTAGTTTTGAAAATAAATAAAAAAAAATTATAGAAACATCCAAGTTTATTTAATTAAATCAAAATTTTAAAAAGTGAGATATAAATAGAACAGCATAGCACCACTCATAAAGTTGGTTTCCTATTACTAAAAATCTTCCATAAATAACATAGGCTAATGTATTTCAAAAATATATATATAAATTAACATTTTAAGAATTTAAAAAACAATCTGAAATAAATAAATAAATATGAATAAAGTTTATTTCTATTACAAATAAATCATTACTAACAATCTTCCATAAATAACCTAAATTGATATATTTCAAAAAATATATAAATTAATATGCTTAAGAATTTCAAAAAAAAAAAAAAAAACCTGAAATAAATAAATAAACATGAATAAAGTGGTGAATTAAATTAATTAATTGAATCATGATAATAATAATTCCAGATATTCCAGAGAGAACTCGCTAAAACACAACTTTACTTACCAAACCAAGCTTATTATTTAACCAGTAAAGAAAAACTCCACTCTCAAAACCCCACGCTCCAACAACACGCGCCAGCACAAAACCCTTGTATTTCGTTCAATCTTGAAACACCAACCTGAAAAGCCTCTCTCTCACTCGCTATCGGCCACCAAACCCTCTCCATATAAATCCAAGATCTCCCTCTTTTCGCTCTCTGTAGTTTTATATTCACCGATCCAGTGCCCGAAAATGTCCACGTCAGCAGCCTCCACTCTCCGTACTCCGTCGCTCAAGCTCTCCTCCCTCTCCTCCAGAACTCCTCTCCCGTCTGCTTTCTCCGTCAGTTTCAACGACAAGCGGGCGCCGTCGCGGCGTTATGTCATAGTCGCCTGCTCCGGTTTGCCGTCGAAGCCGACGGTGCTCGTCGCCGAGAAGCTCGGAGAGGCCGGTCTGGATCTCCTCAAGGAGTTCGCCAACGTCGACTGCGCCTACAACCTGTCGCCGGAGGAGCTCTGCACGAAGATCTCGCTCTGCGACGCTCTTATCGTGCGTAGTGGCACCAAGGTCAACCGCGAAGTGTTCGAGTCGTCCTCCGGCAGGCTGAAGGTCGTCGGAAGGGCCGGCGTCGGCATCGACAATGTGGATCTGTCCGCCGCCACCGAGTTCGGATGTTTGGTTGTGAATGCGCCGACGGCGAATACCGTCGCGGCTGCCGAGCATGGGATTGCTCTCATGGCTGCCATGGCCAGAAATGTGGCGCAGGCCGATGCTTCTATTAAGGCTGGTCAGTTTATATTCGTTTTCATTAAATTTCCTGTTTTTGATCCTAAATTTTATGATATTGAATTGATTAATGTTGACTAGTGATAGGAAACGTGTCTGATCTGGTTGATATGTAGTTATAGTGGTTTTGAAGATTTGGATTGCATGTTTTGTTTTTGTATATTTTAGGAACATGCTAGTCAGATTCATGTTACAAATCCAGGCTTTTGTCTAAAATTTCGTTTTACAAAAAAGTTATTTTCAATCCTTTGGTAGATGCAATAAAATATTTGGCAAGACCATATTTGGTTTATGTTTATTGTAAAAAAAATAAAATTAAAAAAAGATCACTCCATAGAAAATATAGTGGTTTACCGTATTTACAAACTTGCCTTGAAATCTGCTGCGGTTTTATTTTACTAAATTATGGTATATTTTTATACTGAAGAGTCTGATGAGGGTAGTTGAACGTTCCGTATATGATGAATAACTCTAATATTGTTGGTTTGTATAGGGAAGTGGCAACGGAACAAATATGTGGGTGTGTCCCTTGTGGGGAAAACACTTGTTGTGCTGGGTTTCGGAAAGGTGGGATCAGAAGTTGCTCGTCGTGCCAAGGGTCTTGGTATGCATGTCATCGCACATGATCCTTATGCTGCAGCGGACCGTGCTCGTGCAATTGGTGTGGAGCTTGTGAGCTTTGAGGAAGCTTTAGCAACTGCTGATTTCATTTCATTGCATATGCCTCTTACTGCTGCTACATCAAAGATGCTGAATGATGAAACTTTCGCAAAGATGAAGAAAGGAGTTCGAATAATCAATGTTGCTCGTGGAGGAGTGATTGATGAAGAAGCTCTCGTGAGGGCACTGGATTCTGGAATTGTTGCTCAGGTAAGCCTTCTCACTCACTGAATCATGAATCATTTTATAATTAAGGGCAGTAAATAACAGGATCTCCTTGTCACAGGCGGCGCTTGATGTTTTCACTGTGGAGCCACCATCAAAAGACAGCAAGCTGATACAGCATGAGAATGTTACTGTGACTCCACATCTTGGTGCCAGTACAATGGAGGCTCAGGTGTGTTCAATGATCAATCGATGTGTTCACTAATAATTTTTTTCATTGACTAGTGTTTTCGAATAATGTTATGATTTGATGTTCAGGAAGGAGTTGCTATTGAAATAGCTGAAGCCGTTGTTGGAGCCTTGAAAGGAGAGCTTGCTGCTACTGCAGTCAATGCACCAATGGTTCCTGCAGAGGTATCATCTTGAGTTCTATCACTTTGTTGATAATATCTACCTCAATTTCCCTAATTATAGTGGATAAGCTATAGAAAACATGAACCTATAGTTTAACAATGGTGAGTCTTAAGGATGGTCACTCCGGGCACTAATGCCAATGGTCAGGGCCATAAATGCTCTTACATTAGTCAGACTAACCTTAGACAAAGATTTTGTAGTTTCAACATTCTTAAAAGCGTGCATGTATGGCACTGGCAATAGTTTCTAGTACCAATTGCCAGCAGTTGGGATTGACTTAAATAACGATAGTTTAAGATGGATTACTGAATAATATGGTGGAGTAGAGAAAAGATTTAAAGAGTATAACATTTTGTTTACATAATTGTTGCAGGTTCTGACAGAGTTGAAACCATATGTTGTACTGGCTGAGAAACTTGGGAGACTTGCTGTCCAACTAGCAACTGGAGGAAGCGGTGTGAAAAGCGTGAAAGTAACATATGCTTCTTCTAGAGCCCCTGATGACCTTGACACAAGGCTCCTCCGTGCCATGATCATCAAGGGTCTAATTGAGCCCATTTCCAGTGTTTTTGTGAACTTGGTTAATGCTGATTACACAGCCAAACAGAGAGGCCTTCGCATAGCTGAAGAACGAATTCTTCTAGATGGTTCACCGGAGAATCCACTTGAGTTCATCCAGGTTCAGATTGCCAATGTGGAATCAAAATTTGCCAGTGCCATATCTGATTCCGGAGAGATTAAGGTTGAGGGACGAGTGAAGGATGGAGTTCCACATTTGACAAAGGTAGGATCTTTCGAGGTTGATGTTAGCTTGGAAGGCAGCATCATACTCTGCAGACAGGTCGATCAGCCAGGAATGATTGGCAAAGTGGGAAGTGTTTTGGGAGAGGAGAACGTGAATGTCAGTTTCATGAGTGTCGGAAGGATTGCTCCTCGTAAGCAAGCAGTGATGGCAATCGGAGTGGATGAGCAACCTAGCAAAGAAACTCTGAAGAAAATCGGGAACATTCCAGCCGTTGAAGAGTTAGTTTTTCTTAAGTTGTAGTGTGTCACCATCAATAATACTACATCTTTTTTGATGTTATGATTTTTTTCGGCTGAGAGAACGTGAGAGATGGGTGTCATTACTGCATTGTAGTGCCCGATTTTTGGTCATTTTCATTTTACTGTTTTCGTGGTAGCTTTAGGGAGTGAGAAAGAAAGAATAATTCCAGATTTACGAAGATGTGTTGTGTACTTTATCGAGTTATTACCGTCTCTAATTAAAGTGTTCCTTTTAAACTTTCTTCTGTAGATGAACTTGCTTTCATGAATCTGTGTTTGCTACATGTTCTATTTCAATGGAGAAGATGACGGCAGCGCATCGCATTTCAAGAACATTGAAAAGATATTTGCTATATTAATTGACATGAAACAATAATCTCAACCCAAATTGCAACTATTAAGTATAAGAGGTAACCAAACTCAATTTATTGAATCTACGAACTACAATTTACTTTTGTTCATTACATTTTCTATGTTTCTCAAATCGAACTTGTATCATTGATCACATTCTTCGCATCATTCATGATGGTTGTTGCCGCTATTTTGAGAAATGTAATGCCTTCTTCGGAACCAGAAAGGAACATGTCTGAACCTGAGCGCTATAATTTAAGAACCAGGAAGGAAGGGAGCCTGAGCAAGAGTAGTGGGCAGGTGGGCAGAGAGAAGTGAAGGTTATTAACTGCTAAATAGGCTGCAATACCGGCTGCGTAACCTGCAAAAGCAAAACCACTCACCTGCACCAAAGGAGGATTACTTATTTATTAAACAGAAATTTAAAAAAGAAAAAAGAAAAAATGATATTATGAATCAAGAAGATGTCAGAAAACCACGGGATATACCTTTCGCAAGTACCAAAAGAAGTCCACTTTTTCCATCCCCATGTATGCAACTCCAGCTGCGGAGCCAATAACAAGCATGGACCCACCAGTACCGGCACAATATGCTACCAGCTGCCAAAACTCGGAATCTTGGGGGAATGAGGAGAGATCATACATTCCCATGGTTGCTGCAACCAGTGGAACATTGTCTATTACTGCCGATACAACCCCAATTGCACTTGCAATCAGGTCAACATTAGGAATATGAGCATCAAGGTAATTTGCCAATTCTCGAAGAAGACCTGCTGCCTCCAGGCTACAAAAGAGCAAGTCAAATTAGTGGTGATCCCGGTGATACTCCATAAATTAAGCAATAGAAAATTTCTGCAAATAGATACGTGTAGACGTTAAAAAGAAGGATATATAACATAAGCTTATTATAGAAGTGTCGGATTCATGACTAGTATGTTTCATCTATATATGCAAAATTAATAGCTCATTTTGCACAAAATGATGCATACATTTTACATTGTTAACTAGATTTTTACGTGGAAACGCAACATCTATCTGCACATGATTATAAAACAATTAGCATTGTATCGGAGAGGGAGGGTTATTTCCACTCCATAGCTTAGTGTCACCATTACTCAATAAAAGAAAACAAAAGAACAGACTAGGCCAGCTCAATGATATTTTGATATTTTCTCTGGAAATAGAGGCAGCAATGATAAATGCAACTATTGATACAAGAAAACTTTCATCACTGATCTGCGCCTAATGGGAACTGGAATTCAGACAATGTTTGTAGCCATACCTGCTGACAGACAAGAGGATTCCAAGGAAAAAAAGTACTCCTTGAGTGTCGATTCGTGATAAAGCCTGCGGTACTTTCAACCTTTGCCTTTCTGATTCACCATAATGAATAGCATCTGTTAGAATCCAAAGAACTCCAAGTCCAAGCAGCATGCCCATGTAAGGAGGCAAACCGGTTACTGCTTTGAACACAGGAACAAAAATCAGAGCCCCGATACCCACAGAGAAAACAAGCTGTCCTCTCGGAGCCATCTGTTCAGTTGCCATAACATTGGGAATATCTTGTCCCTTTCCATTAACTTCACTGAATGGAAGAAGAGAAACTCAAATCATTTAATCCTGTAATTGATGGAGTAACCAAAACTTTCAAAACTCAAATTCCCTGACTTCACCTTGATAGTGCAAGAATAGTACCTAGTTAGGGACAGAAGAGCCAGTGGAACAGCTATAGAAACAGCCGAAGGGATGAACAAGCTCTGCAAACACAGAAATTGTATATATAATTTTTTGTATTAAGATGACAAGGCGCAGCTAAAAGCCTAAATGTTTATAGCTCATAAATCCCCGGTGAACATATCATATGCTTGGGCAAATAATGAAAGAAAAGACCTTCATTGTCTGCAATGTTGATATCTGACCATGTATCCATAGCATGGTAGTGGTAACATCACCGATTGGAGTCCATGCACCACCAGCATTTGCTGCTAGTACAACAACACCTCCTAGAAGCCTGTGGATTAAATCAAAAAGTTTTTAAGTGCAGCTTTGTTGATTCAAAGTGATATTATTTCAATTCTTGATGCAGAACAGAAAGTTAAAGATAACAAGAAAAAGATTGACTTGACAAATTTAAGGGGATGGAAGGCAGTAAAAAGACAAATAATTGGCATGTTTAAGTCCATGAAGCTTGTAATTCCTGAATAAGCTTTGCTGAATTTTTGTACTTTCCATATTTCATATTCTTTACTATCCTTTTCTTGATTATTTTTCCATATTGCCTTTCAACCCTCACGTTTTTCCACGGTTTCATATATACATTTTAGAAGTAAATAATTGATGTTATTAATCCTAAGACTGCTCTATGCTTTTAGTGACTACTGACATCTAACATAACATCAAGTGTTTCTAAGATCTAAAAGAACTCCGATTACTAAAAGTAAATCATGTATCTATCTATATATGACTCATCATGAGAAAAATTTATGCAATTCATAAGTGATCTAGAGTGTGTTCAAACAAATAATCTAGCAATAAGAAACTCAAAGTTCCATCTTTGAGACCGTTAGATCTGACACGCTTTTACTTCTTAAACTCTCAAAAATTGAAGTTATACCTCAAGAGACTTAAATTTCAAAATGAATTTAAAGTTCAAAACAAAGCTTCAAAGCTTTCAAATTTCCACACTTTTATCCCAATACCACTGTGACCAAGGTAAAGTGAAAAGTTGAAATAGGATTTTATCCCCATTTTTTCAACAAATTATGATCATTGTTTTTCAATACTTATATATTCATCTTCAATAGAAGAAATTCTAATTCTCTTCGGTTTGTCATATGTACAAAGATGAAGTTCACCAGCATAACATCAAACGAGCACACAGGAATATCATATACATTATAAACACAAATTTGTTATGTTAACTTCGGAATTTCGATACATGATAAGAACATCAGGCAATTTTTGTTTTTTGTTTTTGAATGAGAAACAGCATCAGGAAGAATTCAAGATCTTTAATTGGATGAGAAAAAACCGTAGCACATACTTGCGATATTCTGAGGGAGGTACTAGTTTCCTCAATAAAGAAACCATGACAATAGTAGATGTCAGATTGTCAAGGATTGAACTGAGGAAAAAAGTCACTATACCAATCTGCAGTTTCCAGGACAAAAGGTCAAACACCATTTACTAAACGGAAGCATATTTTGAAAGGGATATGACTTCTACAACAATCTCAAGTAAGAAAACCATAAAATTAGGTCTCTAATCTTCTGTGGTGAGAAAAACATAACTAAAATGCGTCATGTCAAAACAATGTATTTTCAAAGTATTACACCAATGAATTGGACCAGACACAAAATTCATGCACTATTACACCAATGTATTTTCAAAGTGAGTTTGATATATAAAATTCAAGCAGAAAATACTTGTTAATTGGGCAATGAAATACAAAATAGAGCACTTACCACCCAGAGCAGTGCCTTAGGATTTCGAGTAGTTATATTGTCAGTGACCAGCTTAAATCCTTGATGAGCATCGACTATCTCTACAATAGTCATCGCACCAAGCAAGAAAAAAACAATCTCACTGACTTCTGCAGATGCATGAGAAAGCTCTGAGACAGCTATTTCAGTTGAAGGAGCCTATACAAGAAATCAAATAAGTGAAACCCAAAGAACAGTACACATTAAAAATGGGGAATGCATTATAGTTGGACAAGAAAAAAAGAAAAAAGAAGAAGCATTTACTGGATATAAATCAAAAAGTAAAGGCTAAATTAAAGCAGTTAGTCATTAACACCTAGAGTATCATAAAAGAGGAAAATTTTAAGTAGCAGCTTAGGTTGTTCTTCTTATTCGTACCAATAAAGTAAGTTAATAATGATATTCAAGCAATATTGACTATCGAGAAAATGCAAATACTGTAAGATTCACGTAATATATGTTAAAGGCAACAGATTTAAATACCATGGTCAATGGATCTTCTTCACAAGTTTGGTTTTCCATTTTCAGACAGTAGGCAGTCATTGTTAAAGCTTAAGCTTATGCTTTCGGGAATTAATGGTTTTTAAACATAGTACCAAAGCCTATTTTGCACAATATGTCTTGCGTTCAACTCATGAAACCTTTATTCTATTAGTCCAATAACCAATTACAGCATAGTGGACCTATGATTGAATCCACTTGTGTCATTTATCTCGCTACGAAACAAACTTTGCAGATTAGAAAACCCTATAACAATTCGAAACAGAAAATAATCAAGATCATTCATCAGTGGCAATGTATGTTCTCAATGATTCAATTCATCATACTGCGTCAAGAGATAAATAGAACTCATAAGATGATAACAAAAGTGAAGTACATACTAAGCCTCTGTAGGCAAATAGAAACCTTCATTGTGCTTGAAGGTGATCAATAGTAAGAAAAGGAACCATAGGTAAGCAGCTAAACCATATGTTATTGCATTGATAGTAATTTTCCCAATCCCAAATGATGCGATATGTGATTTCTAACTGCCATGTAAATCATGAGATGAAGTGGTAGTTAGAACTTAAAAATTACTAGCCAAATTATTTAGGATGATTTTTTGGGCAAAATGTTTGGATAAATAGTAATACTCAATTTCAAATAGTCAATATGAATTATGAATCTTACTCCGATGCTTCGGATTATCCATAAGCTCACGGCCATTAATAATCCTACTCCACTTTTATTAAAAGCAAGAGACTCTTCAAAAATTATTCCAGCATATCCGATTACAAACAGCAATGCCATAGCAAGATCCTGTATCAAGAAAATTGACAAAACACAAAGATTGTTATGCACCAAATAATGATGAGTTCATTTTCTGTGAAAAGGCATCCAAGCATCACTAAAAATTTGCAAAGGAAAATCACAGAAGATAAACATAAACCTGATTGGCTGCAACCCATGAGTGGTTGATAGCCACCGCCCCTGTTACAGCTGCTGCAAGAACTGCAAAAGCTTTCAGAAAATCAGTCTTTGGCTGGTAAGTGGCTTCAAAATCTTGTGAGCTTGTTTCATCAAGTGAGCATAAAGGATCACATGATCCAGATGTTGATGGCAGGTCCTGATACAAGCAAAGGGTCAGTGTGAAGCACTACAATTGGCTGAAAGGATGCAAAGGTTCCACATAAATATGATAACAACATTTTCCACTACGGTAATATGTAAATATTCAATTCACATATAGCTAAGTTAAAGACAATTAGGACATGCTACAGACACTTTGATTTAAGCATTGCCCTACAACTACAAACAAGCAACCTGTGGCTGCAATAAGGCATCTTACTTTCTCATATTTAAGCAAAACCTCATTCCAACATATATATATCAGTCCAGTGAACCAGCAAGATGCTGAGTATATATATTAAACATTCTACATCTGTGTCCATGACAAATATATATCAAATTGTGATGCAAAATCTAAAAAAACAATTAGATTTTCAAATTTTGCCTTTTTTGAATCCAATCAAAATTCCTTGTACCATCTGACAATCATCTGAATCCAAATTCACATAAGCCTAACCTAAATCCATTATCTAAACACAAAAATTAGCAAAACAAAGATATAATAAATACTTAACAAAATGGAACTTTAGTAACACTTAGGAGTTTCTTCCAATTGCTACATTCTCAACCAAAATCACCAATCCAAATCCATAAATGAGCAAAATAAACAAATGGGAAGTCTTAAAAGTTGAGCTGAAGGTAAATAAAATAAAATAAAAAATGATGAACAAAAAAAAGGGGCAGTTTTCAATTCATACATGGAACATAAATCACGGTTCCATACAAAAAATTAGCAGAACAACCAAAAATAAACACTCATAAATATTGAAGCGTTGGTGAAAAACATGGAGTTGTTTTCACACATGACACAACCAATATCAATAATTTGAAAGATGTGGGTAATCCTAAAATTTGAAGTTTCCATACTAGAGAATGTGAAAAAGGAACCTGGAACTGCTTGTCATTGATGGGTTGTAGTGGAGCTTCTTGAGGAACAGAAGAAGAAGAAGAAGAAGAAGAAGAAGAAGAAGAGTCTCTGGCCTTGTCTTCAGCTCTAGCAAGAACCCCATTTCCAAGGGATCTTGAAGTTTTAATTCTACAAACACAACTGGTGAAGGTTGGCAAGGACACATAGTGAAGTGAGGAGAGAGAAGTGATAGATGGAGGTGGAGAGTGAAGTGAACCTGTCTTCAATTGCTGCAATGGGGACAGGTGGGTCCCTATTGATAAGGCAGCCATTCAACTATTCAAGCAATAGCTCTTGTGAAGAAATTTGATCAGACCCAAATGTTCAAGATGATGCAAGAGGAGGCTTTTGGAATTCTTGTTTGTTGTCTTGTTACAAGTTGCATGGAACTTGGAAGTGATTGAGAAAAATGAGGGGGTAAAATGAAAATTTCTATTTCTAGTTTTCTACCATGATTATTGTACTTGTGTTGATTTAATATGTGTTTGGTATGATTTTGAAAGGATCAAAAACCTTCCCTTTTATTTTTATTTTTTTTATTTTTTTTTATTTTTAATGCTAGAAACCATTTTAAAGTTTTTTTTAGTTGTTTGATAAAACTCAAAACAATTTTTTTAATATATGAATTGTCTCAATTACCCTTTATAAAAGTCATTTTATGTCTATTTGGAGAAGCCTAAAATTTGGGTTTTTCCAAAAAGCTTTTTTTTTTAGTTTTTTTTAAAACATATGAATTATCTCAACTACTATTTATAAATTTTAGATATTCCACTATAACTCTTTCATTATAAATACATTGTCAACACCTTTTTTGTAATTCATTCAACCAAAAACTATTTCTAAAGAGAGTTTCTCCTTACAATCCAATTTTATCTTTTCACACTCCTTTTCTAAATACACTCCATACTAAAAACTTAAATTTTAAAAAATTCTAAAAACACTCCATTTTATTCCAAAATTATCCCTTTACTTTTTACACCCTTAAAAAAAAAAAAAAACAATGTGTGTTAAAAACCTAATTTAAAAAAAAGAAAAATCACTTTATATCAAAATTATATATTATTTTTCATTGAATACCATAAATGGTGTCTCTTATCCAACCCACACAAGTTCATCACACACACGCTTTCTTTGAATCTTCAAATTAAAAAAGACTTTACGTATAAGGAAAACTATTGTTATCTTTTTCTCTTTCAAGACTCAATGACTTTATCTGGTCTTGTTTTGGTGTTATGACTGCTCTCAAGTTTTTTTTTCCTTCATTTAACTATTTTTTTTTAAAGAAAATTAAGAATCAACAATTAAGAAAAAAAATCTGCAATTGTATTTTTCTTATTGTTTGTTTACACACAAAAATCTGTAAAACTCAATATTTTAGAAAAGAAAAAAAAAATGTTTGTTTCTAGTTGTAAATCATTCACATCAATTCGAATTCAAATAAAACTTTAAAATATTGAAAAAAAATGTTTTAGCTTTGTAAAACTCATTAAGATAATAATAATAATAATATAATATTGGATTCCAGCAAAATTGTTTTGTAGTTATTTAAAATTTATTTGACCTTTTTAGTAATTTTAATTAGGATAAAATTGTCATATAATAATTAAAAAAAAATTGGAGTGTAGAAAGATATTTGGTGGATTGACAATAGCATCACTCTTTCTAAAAATACATTATCAACACTTTTTTTAGGGGGAATTACAGTTTAGTCCTTATCTTTTAAGGAAACATCACTTTTTTACCCGACTTACGTGTATTAGGGTCTTTAGTCCTCATCTTTTTGGAAATGCATCAAAAAGGTCCCTCCGTCAGTCAATGGTTAGTCAAAGTTAACTGGTCCATGGGTAAAATGGTACTTTTAGTAATGGAAGTGTTAGAAAGACAGTTTTACCCATAAGGATGCGAAAAGTCTGAAATGCCCCTCTAACAATTACTCTTAAACCCCATTTAAATAAAAAATGCATCCATCAAGGATTGAACCTTCAACCTTGTGGATAAAAATAATAGGCTCTAACCAGTTAAGCTACTACAACTCATTATTAAAGGTTTATTGATTTAAATGTATATATAGTTATATAATATGTTTAAAATAATTTAAATATATTTATATAATTTAAAATAAACTCATATATATATAATTTGAAATATATTTAATAATAATATATCAAAACATATTTAAGAAAAAGAAAAAGAAAATAAGAAAACAAAAGGAAAAAAAAATAATAAAAAAAAGGGAAATTTTTTCTTTCTTTCTTTCTTTCTTTTTTATTTTATTTTTTTCCCTTTTTAATTTATGAGTTTTGATTTTCTGCGTTTCTTTATCAAATGGAAATAAGAAAACAAAAAGAAACCCAGAAAATCAAAGCCTGTAGATTTTTTTCTTTCTTTTTTTTTTTTTTCTTTGAATTTTTTTCCTTTACAAAAAATATTTTATTTCAATTTGATAAAAAAAAAAAACCCAGAAAATCAAAGCCTATAAATTGAAAAGGGAAAAAAAATAAAAAAATAAAAAGAAATTTTTTTTCTTTTTTTTTTCCTTATTTTCTTTTCCATAAATCTGTTTTGATATATTATTATTAAATATGAGTTTATTTCAAATTATATATATATATATATATATGAGTTTATTTTAAATTATATAAACATATTTTAAATTATTTTAAACAAATTATATAACTATATATACATTTAAATCAACAAGCCTCCAACAATGAGTTGGAGTAGCTCAGTTGGTTAGAGCTTGTTGCTTTTAACCATGAAGTTGGAGGTTCAATCCTTGATGGATGCATTTTTAATTTCCTAATATTAAATGGGTTTAAGAGTAATTGTTATAGGGGCATTTCAGTCTTTTTGCATTGCTTAGGGGTAAAACCGTCTTTTTGACACTTCTATTAACGTTGATTGTCAACTTTTTGGTCAGAGGGACTTTTTTGATGTATTTCCAAAAATATGAGGACCAAAAACCCTAATACGCATAAGTCAAGTAAAAAACTAACGTTTCCTTAAAAGATAAGAACCAAACTGTAATTCCCCCCTTTTTTTATAATTTACACAACCAAAAACCTTTTTTATTAGAAGCTCTGCTACAAAAAGATCCACTCTAGATGTTTTACTTGAAAAGTCATACCAAACACACTTGCATTTGATATGGCTTTTAAAAAGGGTAAAAGTACTTTTTTAATGCTATAAGCTGTTTTGAATTTTTTATTTTTTATTTTTGGCAAAACTCAAAACAACATTTTTAATATATGAATTGTCTCAACTACCATTTATAAAAGTTATTTTATGGCTCAGTTTGGCGTTGTTGTAATGTCTACTAGGAGAAGCCTAAAATTTGGGTTTTTCCAAAAAGTTTTTTAAAACATATGAATTGTCTCAACTACCCTTTATAAATTTTAGATATTCCACAATACAACTTTTTCATTAAATACATTGTCAACACTTTTTTGTAATGTATACAACCAAAAGCTATTTTTAAAAATACATTATTGTCAACACCTTTTTTGTATTTTATACAATCAAAACCTTTTTTTTTTTTGTTAAAATTTATACTAAATAAAAGCTCTATTGTAAAGGATATACTTTAGAAGCTCTACTTGAAAAGTCATACTAAACACACCCTTATTGAAAGAGTGCGTTCAATGATTATTATTATTATTATTATTATTTTGAAACTGATTTATTATTCTTTTCTTGGTTTTATAAATATTTTTAAAGTATTATAAGTTACACTTGTTACAATAGGACTGCCGGGAACTGTCAAGATTTTATAATACATGTGCGACCCGGATAACTATTCTCATAAATCGAGAGAAAACTCTTCACACATGCTTGTAAAATGATGTGACTCGAATCCCAAACCATCACCGTCGAAAGGGAGATGCACTAATTTTTATTTTTATTTTTATTTTTACGGATATTATTATTTTTCCCCTGATGTTTGCCATATTCGTAACTTTGCCCCTTCTAGTTTCAAAAATGGTCAGTCTTCCCCCTAAAAACCAAATTATTCAAAGATTTACCCATGCCGTTAATATTTCCGTTAAATAGTGGTTTGACTGTTAAACACCAAGGGCAATATTGTAACTGTGGTAATTCCAAAAAAGGGATATTATTAGTTTCCCCCTGAGGTTTGCCATATTTGTAATTTTGCTCCTTCTAGTTTCAAAAATAGTCGGTCTTCCCCTTGAAAACCAAATTATTCAAAGATTTACCTCTGCCATTAGGATTTGACCGTGAAACACCAAAGGCAATATTGTAACTGTGCTACTTCAAAATAAATGTACTTTCACGATTTTAAAGTAATAATTACGTTGAATTTTTTAAAGTAATGGAGAAAGTATGTTTTTACCCCCACTAATAATAACGTTGATTTTTGTAAAGAAAAATCAAAATTAAAAAAATAAAAAACTCATCACCGTTAGTTCATCTCCAAATTCAATCCCTACTATCCATCTCAAATAATTAGAATTAATTATTTTTTAAGGAAATCATTATTATTATTATTATTAATAAACCTTTAAAAATAATAGTAATAAAAAACCATTAATAATAATAATAATAATAATAAAATCTAATTTAAACTTAAACACCAAAATCTGCTTCCATTGTTTCTTTTTTTTCAATTGATTTTCATTTTTCAGTTTCTAGTGAATGAAATCATTTGAAGAAAAAAAAAAATGGTTTTAGTTTAGGGTTTTGAATCTGTTTCTTGTTTGGATTATGGTGAGTAGATTAAAAATTAGTGATTTCAATTTCTAGGTTTAGATTTTGGTGAAAACTAATTTTTATTTTTTTAGTTCTAGAAAGTTTTATTTTTTTTGGAAGTAGCACAGTTACAATATTATCCTTGGTGTTTCACGATCAAATCCTAATGGCAGTGGGTAAATATTTGAATAATTTGGATTTCAGGGGGAAGATTGGCCATTTTTGAAACTAAATGGGGCAAAGTTACGAATATCGTAAACATTAAGGGGAAATAATAGTATCCCTTTTTGGAAGAAGCATAGGTACAATATTGCCCTTGGTGTTTAACGGTCAAACCACTATTTAATGGAAATATTAACGGTAGATGGTAAATCTTTGAATAATTTGGTTTTCAGGGGGAAGACTGGCCATTTTTGAAACTAAAGGGGGCAAAGTTACGAATATGACAATCCTCAGGGAGAGAAATAATAATATCCCTTATTTTTAACATTTTTGTATTTAAGAAAAAATATTTGTCCTGTGAAAGTCATTTATATAAAATTGATGACCCCTATTTTTTAAAATAAAAAATTGTTATAAATTCAAAGTATATAAATGGAAATTATTATTTCCAAAAAAAAAAAAAAAAAATAAATGAAAAGTATTCGATAGTTACTGGTTAGTGGCTACTAGTTACTACCAATCTACCATACGCAAAATTTAAAGGGTTACACAAATTTACATTAATTTTAAAAAAAAAAATGCATGTTTTTTAGACACATAATATTAAATGTCCATTTTCCCATTCCCATTTTCCCTATATCTCCAAATATATATTTTTTAAAATATTCTAAAATTAAATTATATTAAATTAATTTATAATTTTAATAATTTTATAATTAAATTATTTAACTTAACCTAACTTAACTTGAATTATTTAATCTAACTAATTTTCTTTCTTAATTTTAATTTCTAACCATAATAGTCTAAGTTGACTAAGTCAAACGGGGAAATGGTATCAAACGGGAGATTAATTCGGAAAAATGAAAGAAATAAAAAATGGGTGAGGGCGGGATACCTCCCCCCCACCTACTTTTCCCTATGAACATCTCTCGAGTCCCTCTGATACATTTTCCTTTAGGGAATTTACAATTTGGCCAACAAATGAGTAAACATCATTTTTTACTTATATTTGTATTTTTATTTTTTATTATTATTTTGTAAAACTAGTTCCTATATTTAGAAAAATGGCTCATTTTGGTCGTGAGATGTTTGTCAAACTTAACAATTTCAAAGATATTTTGGTTTTTATCACATGTTCATAATTGATAAAAAAAAAAAACTAATTTTTAAAAAATAAAAAATATATATGGATCTCCATTCATCTATATTTGATAATAATAAAAAAATTAAAAGAAAATGAGTTGGAGTTCTTAAGAAAACAAAGAGTCTCGATGGAGATGAGTTTGTGATTTGTAGATTGTGTTTGTGACTTGTGGAAGAATGCGGTGATTTTTAGAGGGGGGGGGGGGGTTGATTTTGTAATTATTTATAAAGACGTGGCAATTATCAAATTCCCCATATAAAAACACTCACCAAACCCTTTATTCTCTTTTTTTCTCCCTTCTTTTCTTTCTCATTTTTACCCTTTCTTCTCTTCCCTCTTGTCTCTCTCTCATCTCACATCGGCCTTTTGTCGGAGACGGCTCCGTTGGGACAAGCGCCGCCCATACGAAGTTGTTTCGACATCTCACATGGGCACATGTTACTCCTGGGCAGTGCACATTTAAACTTTCGTATGTGATCAAAAATAAATTTTACATAATATACATGGTTATTTTTACTATTCTTTCTTTTAAAAATATACATAAAGAAAAAAGTAAAAAAAAAAAAATTAAAATAAAGGAGAATTGTACCCATATCCCTTGAGATTTGGCTTAATTGTACCTAAATGGAGAAAGATGTTTATTCTACAAAGACACCCCTTTAGTTACTGTTTGCATTTACTTGACCAAGTCTTACTTATGTAATGACAAAAATACCCCCAAGTTAAAAAAAAAAAAAAAACTTTGATATGCGGAGGTCATTCCTCTCCCTAAATCCTATTGCACGACCATCTTCCAATCCTTTCATCATCAAACCTAAATCTTCAGTTATTTCAATAATCTAAGACCCAACTCAAATTAACATTCACAACATTAAAACCCATTTCAAATCAAAACTCAAAACTTTCACTCCAAAACATCTCAAATTAATAGAACCATAACATTAAACTCATAAATTCTTCTCCCGAAAATAAGAACTGAGAGATGTGGAGTTTGGAGGTGAGAGAGAGAGAGAGGTATAAGGAAGGTGAGAGAAAGTGAGGAGATGAAGGACAGAAGTTGTTGTGCAAGAGAAAAAGAAGAGAGAGAAATAAGAAAATCAATTCTGATGTGAGAGAAATTGTGTCAATATTATTGATTTTTTATTTTATTTTTAAAATTGAGAAAAGACCAAAATAACCCTCATGTCTTAATTTTTAATTAAAAAGTTGTTAACTCCAGGGGTGACTTTCTAGAATAAACATCTTTCTCCATCTAGGTACAATTAAGCCAAACCTCAAGGGATGTGGGTACAATTCTCCCGTACTATAAATAAGAAGAAGCCACCAAGTGAATAAAAACTTCCATGCTTTGGAGATGCACCATCCATCGGGTGCATGATAGATTGGTAGTTTGTCTCACCCCAAACAAGACACGTGTCAGTTTGCCTCTCTCTGAAATGACTGGTCATCTTGAAACACCATTGAAGATTTTAGCCAACACGAACTAGATAAGAAATTAAGAGGTGGTCTCTGTTCTGGTCTCTTCTCTTCCTCTCTTCCTCTCACTCCCAAACTTCACTTAACAAATGGCGTTAGCTCAAGTCTCTGCCTCTCTCTCACTCTCCGTCCATGGTACTCTCTCTCTCTCTCTCTCTCTCTCTCTCTCTCTCTCTGTGTTGTATTGTTTCGTCAATTTCATACTTTGGTTTTCATGTTGCAGATGCTTTTGCTATCAGTTCACCAAAAGCTCACACTATTTCGCGATTACCCATTTCGAATTTTTCAAGAATTGGAACCACCTTCGCTACTGGAACCCCACTTTGTAAGGATTTCTATTTCTATTATTAAAAGTTGAAGCTTTCATGTGCTTGTATTTTTTGAAGTTGATAGTCTGCTAGTTGACACCATCTATTAGGACTTTCTTGAGTTTTTGTATGTATATATGTAAACAGAGAGATGATTTGTAGTCTGTAGATGCAATTAATGTAATACAATTGACTAGTGAACAGTAACTATGATTTTAAGGTCTGGTTCCAGTTTAACTTAATTGTCATGAGTTCAGCTCAACCCATTTCTTGAGTCAATTGGCATAAGATTTCATGGTTTTTCTATATTTTTCATGGACAGGCTTGTTTGGTCCATGTGGGTTGAGGAAGGTCCCTTGAAAAAATAAAGTGGAAGGTGGGATTTTTTGCGTGGCAGTTTTTGTTCTGTCTACATTTATGATTTATGTCCATATAGTGAGGTCCGTGAGGATGATAATGAATAAGTTAAAATTCAATTAGTTTAAGCAGTGCCTTAAAAATAAAAACCTATATGTGGGATAAATACCAAAGAACTCATATTTGTCATTGTCATGTTATTTTGTGTGGGAGTACTGATTGTGCAGCTGAGATGATATAGGGTCGGTATTAAAGACCAAAACCACAAGCCGGGTGTTGTCATATCCCCGTTTCACTGCATATTATGTGCATGGTTGTCATTAATAATCAAGGGTTTTATGTTTCGTACTTGAATCTTATCTGAATTGCTGTGTATTCAAAAGATCCTGAATTGTTTCAGTTTGCCTAATTATCTTTGTGAATTGTGCCTTTAAGATATTAAGCTTTTATCTTGTAGAACTTACTTCACGAACTATAAATGCAAATGATATTTCATTGTTTTCACTATTTCAATTTTGGACCATACAACATTTAAAGTGCAAGGTCATATCTATTTGGCTTATTTTTCCCTTTTTTGGTTATGTTTGGTTGCTGAGAGATATAGACTGAGGTTTCTTGCGTGCTTGCTTTCATTTACAATAGTATGGAGAACTTCTCGCCAAAGGATGCCTTCAAGGAAAGCTAATCCAGTTTCAGTAAGATGTGAGCAAAGTAGCCAGGATAGCAACAGTTTGGATGTATGGTTAGGACGATTGGCTATGATTGGCTTTGCCGTGGCTATTAGTGTTGAAATATCAACAGGCAAGGGACTTCTGGAGGTATGCCATGCTCTTTTTGTGTTCTTAC
Source organism: Acer yangbiense (assembly GCA_008009225.1). Lineage (NCBI taxonomy): Eukaryota > Viridiplantae > Streptophyta > Magnoliopsida > Sapindales > Sapindaceae > Acer > Acer yangbiense. Next base: position 43,875,603 of record CM017764.1, read on the forward strand.
ATGTGAACTGAGAAACTACTTCGTGATGCTAATGTGGTTTTAAGTATCAGTCTTTATTATTGTGTCTTTGAGCTGCCATTAAGCCGCCAAGGATTGATATCTGTGTTAGCTGAAGAATCAAAACTTCTGTGTCTTTATGGTTGGATAATTCTTGAGTCGGATCTTGTATGGTTTCAGTTTTCTCTAGATACTTGGAAAAGCTGAAGCCAGAAAACTCTTGGCCCATGTGTTGTTTGATTGCATGCTTAGATGGAAAATCTTTTGATAATATGAGTGATTCTTTCATTTCTCAGCTTTTAGGTTTTGGTTCCAGGCACACATGATACAATACTAGAAAGCACTTCCCTTCAATGTTGTCCCCTGCTTTTCCTTGTTGACTTGTACATCTTTTTTATCAATACAATATCTGTTTCTGCTAAAAAAAAAAAAAAAGCACTTTCCAAGTCTTTGCTTTTGGACAAAGTAGCTTCTAATGCTTATCATATTTAACCTTTTCAATAGAATAAGCATATCAAATAAGCTGCCTCTATGATACTTAAAAGTAGAGAAATGTTAATTATATGACAGCCCTCGCCCCCCCACGCCATCACTGACACCTAACTCAAATTATTATAAATAATATGAATTTTTTTTGATTAATTATTTCATCTCATTCATATCCATTTTTGTTTTGCAGAATTTCGGGCTTACATCACCCTTGCCTACGGTGGCCTTGGCAGTTACAGGATTAGTTGGTGTGTTGACAGCAGTGTTCATCTTCCAATCTGCCTCTAAAAACTGATCACTTGATTTTACTGTTTGTTGTCAATCTGTAAAGTTTGATACAAGATACTTTCACTTTCAATTACATTTTTGTTCATTATTTGTAACTTTTTTCTCAATGGCAACACTCAAATATGTACTAGTGATGGAAATTTTAACTTACAGCAAGGTTTCCCATATGCGGCGATTCTGTTACTTCAATATCATTGTTATATATTAGTCTGCTTTATTCTAAAGCAGAATTGATGTAATCTTGTATATGTTTTATTGCTTATGTACTCTCTTTTTTGGTACTGGGTATGCTTCTGCATACAAATTGGTAAATATATATTATGCATACGGGAACGATAATCGAATATGAATCAGCATCATTCAGGTTTCAGGTTTCTTACTTGGGGGAATCTCTGAGTTCATCTTTTTTGTGATGCATAGACAAGTGTATACATTGCTTTTTGAAAAGTGTATTTTTCAACTTAGCAATACAGAAGGCACAGAATCTTGGCCTCTGCATTATTGAGAATCCATAGAAAAAAATTTAACTTCATTCTTTGCTTCTAGCAGAACTTATTCTCCTTTTGCCTTTTCCACTCGACCACACACTACCTGTCATTTACTTGGAACTCAAGAGATTTCTTTTGGAAAAACAGTCCTGAATTCGTATTTATTGTTCAAATATACAAGCAGCAGTTCTTGGGTTGAACCAGTTGTGATATGGGTAAATCCATATCTCGGCTCGCAAAGCGGTTTTTTCCCAACCGTAGAAGTAAAATCTTAATGGTGGGTCTTGATGCTTCTGGGAAGACAACCATTCTGTACAAGCTCAAGCTTGGAGAAATTGTTTCAACTATGCCAACTATAGGTATGCGCCTCCTCACAAACTCACTCTTTCATCTTGGTACAGTTGAGCTCTAAATAATCTTTTTCTGCAGAATTCACTGTGATTTTAAGATTGTTTTTGCTGTCTAATTCTTTCTTCAGTACAAGGATTAACAGTCTTAAACAAACAATTATTTGCAAATATCACTGATTTCAACAAATATTTTGTTTTTCCAGGTTTTAATGTGGAGACCGTGGAGTACAGAAACATAAGCTTCTCTATCTGGGATGTGGGAGGTCAAAGTAAGGTATGGGAAAAAAAAAAAAAAAAAAAACAAACATCACCAACTTCCCTAAATATTCAGTTCGTTAATAACTCAGGTCGGTTATGTCGTCAAAAACTAGTGAATGTGCTGCTACCCAACCCAGACGTTACCAACTTTTGGATGCAGAAAGAAGCAGTAGATAACAAACTAAAATGAATAATTTGTTTGGTATGCAAAATGTAATTGGAAATCATGTTCATGTCCTTGCAATTTGATGAACAGATAAGGCCACTATGGAGACATTACTTTGAGAACACACAGGGACTGATCTTCGTGGTGGACAGCAACGACAGAGAAAGAATTCCAGAAGCCCGCAATGAGCTACATCGGATTCTGGATGATGTTAGTAACCTCTTATGTTTTGTAAATATAGACACTTCTCATTTACAAACTTGTTTTTGATATATGAATTTGTAACATAAAAACCAAAGATTGAATTTGTATTTTGCAGAAAGAGCTGAGCAATGCAGCTCTACTTGTCTTTGCCAACAAGCAAGATTTTCCAGATGCCATGCCTGCTTCTGAGATTGCTGATAAACTTGGGCTCTATTCTCTTGGTCAGCGTTGCTGGTAATATTGCGAATATTACCCTTTAAGCTCGTGTTTATTTCGGATTTCTGGGTTTTGTTCTATTGTTCTTCTCATTCATTTATGAACAGTTTCCACCCAATCTCTCTGATAGCATGACCTAGATGTAAGTCATGTAACTTACAGCAAAAGTTAAGAGAGAGGAAGAAGAGAATCAAATTGATGACAAGTCATTCCAAAAGAAAAATGTTACAGAGATTAGTTTTTACGACACAGATCGCTTGAACAGTCATTTGATTAGTGGTTTTGTAAAATTTTCGTTACAGGTATATCCAGAGTACTTCTGCATCCTCTGGCGAAGGACTTTACGAAGGTCTTGATTGGCTATCCAACAGTATCTCTAGGAAAGAAGGCAGCAAAAATGCAAAATAGTTCATTCCTGATTTCTTTAAGAAAACACGGGATTGATGAACTCCGTCTATTTTTAGGGGTCAGATTTGACATATTTTCCCTCATACAGGTTAGCCAAACATTCATATGATCACAAAAGATGTATTTGCATTTGATAAAAGAATGTCACAGTCACAGCAATCAATTACAGAAAAAGAATACTACAGAGAACCAACTATCTTTGCAAACAACGAGTGATCGAGAGAAGTACGAAGAAAGGAAAAGCACTACTTAAATAAATTTGACATCTGAAAGCAAGAGCAAATGGCATTATTTTGCTTATTGATACTGTCAAATTACAAAATTTCTAACCTCTATGTTCAGGAAAAAAGAATTTCCAGATAAAGAACAAGCTTGGAACATTTTCAGAACTTTTTTTTTTTTTTGACAGTATCTATCTATTCACCTATCTAGACCGTGCATTATTTTGAAGTTTTTTGCTATTGGCAGCCGCTGACTTGGGAGTCATTTACCCAAGCCCCAGTTTACAATATCATGCAAATGATATGAAATAAAATGAATAACACCAGTTTACAGCCCCCTTATGCACAATGCAACAAATTGAAAACATTGCATAGGCTTCAGTAAGAAAGAGTATTAATGTATTCTTCTTCATTGATATTTTAATCGAGGGGTGTTAAAAAACTACCCATGCAAGTGATATTCATGTTACAATTTTCAACAAAGTAAAAAAAAACATATAAGGTCATTCATTTAAAAAACTTGAGCAATAAAAATTTTCCAGGCTTCAATTTGAATATGTTTGGCTCATGAAAAGGCAAATGAATGAAAACCTATATACCAACTCACATATCCATAGATTGAGGTCTCGATGAAGTCTTTGATTTTTCCCCTTTTTTCTTCTTCTTTCCACCATTTTTATTCTTCCTTTTCTTTGGTTTCTCATCTGAAATAGGTTGCGTGCTCTGTAAGTGTTGATGAATGGCAGCCAGTGCATCTGCCTGGAATGCAGGATGGTTGAGAACTGTACTCAACTGTTTCCCTTCCTTCAATCTAAATAAAAAATGCACCAATCATTCCATGTTTATAAAAAGATACAAAATGCTGCAAAAAAAATAAAACCACATAGCAGAGTTGGAAAACGTAGAATTGAATCACGCACATTAGTTTTTTCCTAGATTTGCAATTCAGCTTGAACTCAGGTGCTGGAGCTGGTTGCTGAGAACCTTTCAACTCAGGAAGGAACTCCGAGAGAGAAGACAGGTCATATGTTTTCAATTTCTTCTGGCGGCTTCGAAGTTTCGTCTTCTGTTATTCAAACAGGAGATATATTAATGCTAAATAAAGACTCATACAAAATAAACATATTATTTCACATTCAAAGATCAAAAACCATACATCCCATTAAAACAGAATAAGTTAATCAAACCAAAGCTATCAACTAAGAAACTGATTAATGAAAGAGTGCTTTTAGTGGCTTGACTATTTTGCTTCAATGAATGCATAAATGAAGTTTTCTTAACCTCAAAATATCATATGTGGCCAATATATTCAAAAGGATACAAAGTTTTTAAGCATAATATCAAGTAATGGTAACTTCTATTCTACTAAAACACCAAGTAAAAACAATCACTTACAATCATATCTTATAAATCAAATTCAATTCAAGTCCTCCCTAAATCAAATTTAAGTCACATTGAATCATTTGATAACTTTGACAGCAGAAGTGATATCCCTTACCTTACCTCATATATTCGGTAGAGTTTAGACGTGATACGACAAAGATAGGTTTCAAAAGTTGAATGTACAAAACCAACTTTCAAAATCAAGCTGTAAGATAAACACGGAAAAAGAGTTTGAAAGTAAGATTGACACACCTTTGTAATCGCCTTTGTAGCTGCCAAGGAAGTGACAGTATCTCTAACCTCTGCACCAAAAAACCAACAAATATATAAATTTATTAACTGGGAAAATAATATTAACCGTCACAGCTAAGTTTTTCATTCAACAATCAAACAAAATTCAAAGAATATAATACAATTCAGTGAATACAATGCAATTGAACAATTGCAGAAACTCACTGGCATAAAACTGAACTTTCTTTTCGAATTTACGATCGGATTTAGATGATTCGGTTCTGCATCAAATATTCGAAAGAAAAAAAGTTAGTAATTTAAAGCAAAATTTGAACGTGCAATAGAAATATCAATAACCCCACAAAAAAAAAAAAAAAAAAAAGCAAAAGATACTTACTTTAAGCTTGACTTGCCCATGTTTGTAGTTTTGGATTCGGATATTGATCGTAAATGAAACAATTTACAAAAAAATTAGGGTTTGCAGAAGAGTTATAAAAAAGTAGGGTTTTAGAAAGTGTAATGAAAACTCGACAAATGGAGGATGAGAGAATGAGAGAGAATAGCAAGGTTTTACGGCGGCCAGTCGCAGTCTCAGAATCTCAACAAAAGCTTTTGGTTAAATTGATATCTCAACAAATTTAAGACCCTATTTGTGGCCCAATATGTGTGAGCCTTCTTTTTGTGTCTTTATCCATTACCAATTGGTTGAAGATTACTATAATAAGAGTGTCGGTATATACCTACACCCAATGTTTTAAAACGCGAAAGGCGAAACGAGGAGGATTAGCCTCAGCCGAGAACGGAAAAAAAAAAAATCAAATAGAAAATAGAGTGGCGGTATTTACACCCTAAAAAACCTTATGTATACCCCTTTTGTACATACACCCCATTAATCTTTTTTTTTTAAATGGTATAATTCGTAACCACACCCCACATATTACAAATATGCCCTTACTTTTTTTTTTTTTTTTTTTTTTACATAAAATATGACAAATATATATATATATATATATATATATATATGAGCCGCCTCCTCCTCCAAGAATTAGGATGGACTATTTAATATAATAATTTTTTCTTATTTTTTATGAATTCTTTTTCTTTGAAATTTTTATTGAAAATAGTAGTACAATGTTATGTAATTAACTTGAGATCTTAGTTTCTTGAAGATTGAAGTCCAGCCAACCTGAACACCGCTTAGGACTAGCAAACACTTTCAAAAAAAAAAAAAAAAAAAACTTAATTCATGTTACCTCTGTGATTAAAAAAGATGTATTTAATTTTTTTTTTTTAAAGAGAAATATTTATTTTAATCATTTTAATATTGTATTAATATGTTCTATGAGATATACATTTATTTTAATCAATTTAATAATTTTATTTAAGGGTAATATTGGAATTTTTAAAATATATTGATTTGGGGTGCACATACAATTTTTCAGGGGTGCAAATATCGTCACTCTAGAAAATATTCCATAACATACATATTGACCCAATTGAATGGCTCATTTTGGTTTTTAAGTGTTTTAAAGCCTAATTGAATGGCCCATTTGGTCCAAAATCCATATTAGTTTTTTAATTTGGTAATGAGTAGAGATATTTACACTCCTCAAAAACTGTATGTACACCTCAAATTAGTATTTTTTTTTGAAAATCCAATATTACCCTTGAGCAAAATTAGACTAAATAGTTTGTAAGTACACCCCCAGTAATTATTAATTGGTTTATATTAATCCTTTGTAAAATAGGAAAAAAAAAAAAAAAGAAGGAAATTTTCTATTTGATATTTACATATATAATAAAAACCATTATATTTTCTCAAACCCTTACTTCTATTTTAAATACAAATTGATTGGAGAATGAACGAAGACGAAGTCTGTTGTTCAAAAGTAAGTTTTAGAATAATTTTTATTAACAAAATCAGAGATTTTTAAAATATGACCATAAAACTTCTTCCTCATCATCTCTCTCTTGACCGGAGAGAATCCACTTTAGTTTTATTTTTAATTTTGATTTTTAAAATATGGTTTCTGGGTTTTGTATTTGGATTATTTTTATTAGATAATTATTAGATCTTTTGATCATTGTTTTTTTTCGCCAATAAAGCACAAGATAATAAAAGAACAGATATCCAATTCCAACATATCGCCAATTGGGTAAACAATTCTAACTTGTCAAAAGTTTCATCTACCAAATATGTAATTTAAGAACTAAAATCTAAAAATACAAAATTGTAATATCCAGGTAGAAGCAACTCCAAATTGAGAAGAAAAGTGTTTTGGACAAAAAAAACATAATAACCTAGTCGAAGAGACTGAATCCCATATCATCATCTGACTCCTCTTTCTGGTGACAACAATTTTTTTTTACTAAAAAGAGAAATTATTTATTTAAATAAAAGAATATAAAATAATAATAAAACTGATTAGATAACAAAATAGTAGGATATATATACAAATATATAATACAATAAAAGGGTATTTTTGGTATTAAGTGGGGTTTATTTACAAATTCATAAAATTTTAAAATATCTTGAGGGTTTACTTACGAAAGGGGTATATATACGATTTTTGAGGGGTGTCAATATCATAACTCTTTGGTAATTTGTTGGGTTTTTAAGTGTTTTAAAGCTCAATTAGGCCCATCAGTTAAAAAAGAAAAACAAAGCTAGGGTTTTTCTTCTTCCATTCTGTTTCTTTTCTGCTGCCACCTCCCAACACAGGTTTGCCTTTTTTAATTAATTAATTAATTATTTTTATTTATTTATTTATTATGGGCTCGATAGTCAAAGTCGAAGGTGGTGACAGCCACCACCTTCGATTCGCCGCAGTTGACCAACATTGACCGCCGCAATTCTTGAAGAGGCGACCGCCCTGGGGCGTTTTTTCCATTGAGGCGGGTGAGGCCGCCTCAATTCGAATTTTGAAACATTGCCTACACCACGAGGTTGTGGGCTTAAATCTTCCAAAAAAAAAAAAACACTAAATTTATGTAATAATGTAATACTTGGACCATAAGCAGCCCATTATGTTGGTGGTCAAAGACTTACATTCTCCATCAACCCATTAAGGTTCAAACATTAACACACATAAATATTGTTAACAACAATAATGATCTCGGTGGGTCCCGATAGAAAATTATTAAAATAAAAAAATATCACCGGTAAAATTCATTTGTATTCCACAAGGTTTTTTTTATAGTAAATTCGAATACAATAAAAACGGTGCAAATTATGAGAAATGTTATGAAATTGTGGATTAATCACCACTTTAAGGTGATATGTCTTGCTAATATAACAAGAGGTGGCAAATCTTCATATTGACACATGTTATTATTGGTGGCTAAAGATGAACGATGCCATGAGTTTGTGACATTTGTGAAACAATATATGTAAATATTGTTTCACAATTACCGATAAAATAGTAATAATGATCTCGGTGGGTCCCAATAGATAATTGTTATAAAAAAAAAAAAAAAAAAAAGGTATTACCGATAAAATCCATTAGCATTCCACGCATTTTTTTTTATATAGCAAATTCAAATACAATAAAAACGGTGCAAATCATAAGGAATGTTATGAAATTGCGGATTAATCACCACTTTAGGGTGATGTGTCTTGCTAATATAACAAGAGGTGGTAAATCCTCATAATGACACATGTTATTCTTAGTGACACATGAGAGAATGAGAGAGAATAGCAGGGTTTTACGATGGTCAGTCTCAGACTCTTAGCCAACCCGTTTGATCAAATTGATATCTCAACAAATTTAAAGCCCTGTTTGTGGCCTAATATGTGTGAGCTTTATTTATTTATTTATTTATTTATTTTGTCCACTACCAATTGGTTGAAGATAACTATAAATAAGAGTGCAATGTTAATAGACCGGATGAGATTGGTTCGGTGGTATACCTACGCCATGAGGTTGTAGGTTCGAATCTTCCCCTAAAACAAAACCGAATTTATGTAATATTGTAATACATGGACCATAAGCAGCCCATTACGTTGGAGGTCAATTCTTCATCAACCCACAAAGGTTCAAACATTAATATATGTAAATATTGTTTCACAATTACCGATAAAATATCAATAACAATCTCGGTGGGTCCTAATAGATAATTGTTATATAAAAAAAAAAAGACATCACCTGGTAAAATCTATTAGTATTTCACAAAAATTTTTTTATAGCAAATTCAAATATAATAAAAACGGTGCAAATCATGAGGAATGTTATGAAATTGCGGATTAATCACCAATTTAGGGTGATGTGTCTTGCTAATATAACAAGAGGTGGTAAATCCTCATGTTGACACATGTTATTCTTAGTGACACATGAGAGAATGAGAGAGAATAACAGGGTTTTACGATGGTCAGTCTCAGACTCTCAGCTAACCCGTTTTATCAAATTGATATCTCAACAAATTTAAGACCTTGTTTGCGGGCCAATATGTGTGAGCCCTTTTTTTTTTTTTTGGTCCACTATCAATTGGTTGAAGATAACTATACATAAGAGTGCAATGTTAATAGACCATATGAGATTGGTTCGGTGGTATACCTACGCCATGGGGTTGTAGGTTCGAATCTTCCCCTAAAAAAAACCGAATTTATGTAATATTGTAATACATGGACCACCAGATGCCCATTACGTTGGAGGTCAATTCTTCATCAACCCACAAAGGTTCAAACATTAATATATGTAAATATTGTTTCACAATTACCGATAAAATAGCAATAATGATCTCGGTGGGTCCTAATAGATGATTGTTGAAAAAAAAAAGACATCACTAATAAAATCCATTAGTATTCCACACGTTTTTTTTTTATTATAGCAAATTCAAATACAATAAAAACGGTGCAAATCACGAGGAATGTTATGAAATTACGGATTAATCACCATTTTAGGGTGATGCGTCTTGCTAATATAACAAGAGGTGGCAAATCCTCATGTTGACACATGTTATTCTTGGTGGCTAAAGATGAATGGTGCTATGAGTTTGTGACATATGTTATATTCTTATATGTAATAGCATCGGTAAAATAGCAATAATGATCTCGGTGGGTCCCAATAGATAATTTTTTTTTTTTTAAAGACATCACCGGTAAAATCCATTAGTATTCCACGTGTTTTTTTTATAGCAAATTCAAATACAATAAAAACAGTGCAAATCATAAGGAATGTTATAAAATTGCGGATTAATCACCACTTTAGGGTGATGTGTCTTGCTAATATAACAAGAGGTGGCAAATCCTCATGTTGACACGTGTTATTTTTAGTGACACATGAGAGAATGAGAGAGAATAGCAGGGTTTTACGATGGTCAGTCTCAGACTCTCAGCCAACCCATTTGATCAAATTGATATCTCAACAAATTTAAGGCTCTGTTTGTGGCCTAATATGTGTGAGCTTTTTATTTATTTATTTATTTATTTATTTTGTCCACTACTAATTGGTTGAAGATAACTATAAATAAGAGTACAATGTTAGTAGACCAAATGAGATTGGTTCGGTGGTATACCTACGCCATGAGGTTGTAGGTTCGAATCTTCCCCTAAAAAAAAACCGAATTTATGTAATATTGTAATACATGGACCATAAGTGACCCATTACGTTGGAGGTCAATTCTTTCTCAACCCACAAAAGTTCAAACATTAATATATGTAAATATTGTTTCACAATTACCGATAAAATATCAATAACGATCTCGGTGGGTCCCAATAGATAATTGTTATATATAAAAAAAAAATGACATCACCCAGTAAAATCTATTAGTATTCCACGTGTTTTTTTATTTATAGCAAATTCAAATACAATAAAAACGGTGCAAATCATGAGGAATGTTATGAAATTGTGGATTAATCACCACTTTAGGGTGATGTGTCTTACTAATATAACAAGAGGTGGCAAATCCTCATGTTGACACATGTTATTTTTAGTGACACATGAGAGAATGAGAGAGAATATCAGGGTTTTACGATGGTCAGTCTCAGACTCTCAGCCAACCCATTTGATCAAATTGATATCTTAACAAATTTAAGGCCCTGTTTGTGGCCCAATATGTGTGAGCCTTTTTTTTTTTTTCCTTCTTTGTCCACTACCAATTGGTTGAAGATAATTATAAAGAAGAGTGCAATGTTAATAGACCAGATGAAATTGGTTCGGTGGTATACCTACGCCATGAGGTTGTAGGTTCGAATTTTCCCTAAAAAAACCGAATTTATGTAATATTGTAATACATGGACCATAAGCGGCCCATTACGTTAGAGGTCAATTCTTCATCAACCCACTAAGGTTCAAAATTAATATATGTAAATATTGTTTCACAATTACCAATAAAATAGCAATAATGATCTCGGCAAGTCCCAATAGATAATTGTTAAAAAATAAAAGACATCACCGGTAAAATCCATTCCACAAGTTTTTTTTTAATTATTTTTTTATTTTTATTTTTATTTTTATAGCAAATTCAAATACAATAAAAATGGTGCAAATCATAAGGAATGTTATGAAATTGCGGATTAATCACCATTTTAGGGTGATGTGTCTTGCTAATATAACAAGAGGTGGCAAATCCTCATGTTGACACATGTTATTCTTGGTGACACATGAGAGAATGAGAGAGAATAGCAGGGTTTTACGATGGTTAGTCTCAGACTCTCAGCCAAATCGTTTGATCAAATTGATATCTCAATAAATTTCAGGCCCTGTTTGTGGCCTTTTTTGTGTGTGTGTGTGTGTGTCTTTGTCCACTACCAATTGGTTGAAGATAACTATAAATAAGAGTGCAATATTAATAAACCAAATGAGATTGGTTCGGTGGTATACCTATGCCATGAGGTTGTCGGTTCGAATCTTCCACTAAAAAAAACTGAATTTATGTAATATTGTAATACATTGACCATAAGCGACCCATTACGTTGGAGGTCAATTCTTCATCAACCCATTAAAGTTCAAACATTAATATATGTAAATATTGTTTCACAATTACCGACAAAATAGCAATAATGATCTCGATGGGTCCCAATAGATAATTGTTAAAAAAAAAAAAGACATCACCGGTAAAATCCATTAGTATTCCATGCGTTTTTTTTTTAATAGTAAATTCAAATACAATAAAAACGGTGCAAATCATGAGGAATGTTATGAAATTGCGGATTAATCACCACTTTAGGGTGATATGTCTTGCTAATATAACAAGAGGTGGCAAATCCTCATGTTGACACATGTTATTCTTGGTGGCTAAAGATGAACGGTGCCATGAGTTTGTGACATTTGTTATATTCTTTTATGTAACAACACTTTGCAATTGGTTCAATTATAAATATATTCTACTTTCTTTCCCATTTATTGTTTTATTTTTTATTTATTTATAAGTTTTACAACACATTATCCGCACAACTAATGTTTGCTTGTAGTATATGGATTGTTTTGATGTGTTATCATTTTATTTCATTGTTTTACACGTCATGATCTCAACATATTGGGCGGAGGAGTATCTGACTGAGTTTTGTGAGGCTAATTTAGTTACAGAGAAACAATTAAGGAGGGCATGTTAATTAATGGTAGCCGCCAAAGGATGGTATATTTAAGCTTAACATTGATGCTGCTATTGATGTGCAAAATCAATGAGTAGAGTTAGGCATGGTGATTCGAGACAATTTGGGTTCAGTGTTGGCAGTAAGTACACCAAGGATTAGGGCGGATTATTCTCCTCTGGTAGCGAAAGTAATGGCTATTTTGTGAGGGATGATTTTTGTTAAAGAGTCTGGATTATAGTCGATTGTTATTGAGTCGGATGCTCTGGAGTCTGGGAGTGGTTAATATGATTAATTTAGATACTCAAGTTTGCGCTGAAATTGGTTTGATTATTGCGGACATCAGAGATCGTTTTCAAGATATGGCAAGATCTTTAGTTGTGTTTGCTCATAGAAATACAAATGTTGTCGCACATACTTACTATTTTGGATGGAATCATACCCTGGAGCGGTATGTCCGAAATGATTGTCTTGGTTGATTTGTTCCGTTTGTTTTGGTTTTAATACAAGTTTTTTCCCTTAAAAAAAAAAAATACATATATTTTCTATACTCTCTCAAATTTATTGATTTATTTACGAGTAATGCTAGACGTTTAGACATTCCATCTACAATATCCACATTTTCCATCCCAACTCATGTGGCAGCTGAGATATCACTTGGTAAGTGAATATACATTAATTGTGATTTATCTTACTTACCTATGTATCCACTCATCAAATGACACCTTAGCTGCCACGTGAGTTAGGATGGAAAATGTGGCATTGTAGGTGGGATATCCATCATTACTCTTTATTTATATTTATCTTTCAAAAATCTTATATATATATATATATAGTTTTTATCTCATTAGGACAAACTGATTTTATTTATATTAGTTCCACAACTATTAACCATTTCAGCTTAGTCAAAGTTTTTTTAAATTTAATAAATGATTCACAAGTCATGTCTTCTAAAATGTTCAATTTAGTCTTGAAGAGAGAAAAACTGTATATATATATAATCAATGAAACAATTAGTTTGAGAGAAAGTGAAGAATATATATATATATTGATTATTGGATGATTACAATTCCAAATACAATAAGTTGTCAATTGTCACTCTACATGACTACATGGGACCATAGGCCATAGCAATAGATTGCTAGCTAATTGCTTGACTTTTCATCAATCAACTAGAAATGAGCAACACTTCATGAAATAAGAAAAAATATATATGATTGAGATTCGTTATTTATCATATTCAAAGTACATGTTTCAATTTCAACAACAACAATACATGAGACTATGAGAGTACTCTTGGATTACAGGCTCTATAGCAAAAGATGAATTATTGGGGAATGTTAGGAACAAGCATCTTATTATTGACAGCTGTTTTTTTTTTTTTTTTCCTTTTTTCTTTTTCTTTCTTTCATTTGAAGATATATTAGTTGAAAAACAGTGCAAGCTTTAATCTTTCTGGTGATGCTTTTGTCTCCTACCAACTTTCATCTCTCAACATCAAATAAATTAAATTCAATGCTCAACAGTTGTTTCTTTTAAAATGAATATATAATAAAATAACATATGATCTGGATGAAGATTTATAATAGTAGAAATTATATATTATAATAATTGAGAAAAAGATATTGACAGCTTTCTTGATAGTGAATCAAGTAGAAAAAAAATCTTTTAATTAATTTGGTCTAAACAATTGAATCTGGGATTCCAATATAAGGATTTGTGTATTTTTAAATTGGGTTCTAGGTAATCAAATTTGGCCCATTAAATATTACCCATGAGTATTAGTTGGAGATAATAGACACAGATCTTAGACCCAAAAACCTTATATGAAGTTATTGTTATTATTATTATTTTGAAATCCGACATCAATTAGGTCAGAAGCCTATCAGAATCTAAAGAGATCAACCGCTATAAGCACCATTCAAAATGCAAATTTAACTACATGGAGGAGAACTCCAAACATTTTACGATTTAGTGAGAAAATATAAGACTTTAGACCACAAAAGTGAAGGGTCAAGAAACCTTATCCTGAAGTACTTATTTTTCAGTTAAGATTAATGGAGAATTGAAGACACTAACAAATAATTGACAATATCATTAATGGAGAATTGACAATATCATTAAGATTAATGGAAAATTGACAATATCATTAACAAATAATTACAAATTTCTACATTTGCTTTCCTCCTCCATTTGTTTCTATATTAACAAACTTCCTATTTACATCATTATTTTCAAAGTTATAATAATAAAACACCTATATTATATTTGTCTTATATCCTTCTATTGGAATACAAAAGCATATAAGATAATTAACTTTATTAAATTCACATTTAAATATTAAAATTATGCAGTTTTTATGTTATAAATTAAATTATAATATATGTAGTTAAACGTTAAATCAATATAGTAACACAAACTATCAATATATCACGTAACGTTTAATTGCAACAAGGATGGGACATACATGTGCAATTGTAGGTCTCCATTTAAAGATTTCTCTTCAATACTTAAAAAATAAATAAATATATAAAAAAAAATTTGACACCAAATAAGTTAGGGTCTGTCAGAACTTGCCGAGAATAATCACTACATAAACAGTCTGAACATCTACCCCCATCCCTCACAATATCGAGGAGAAAACTTCCAACACATACTTGTAAAATGCGTACGGTGAGAATCGAACTCTCACCACTAAAGTGGAAGAATGTACACACCACCTATATTGAGAATGATACATATTTTTCTCTTCAATGGTTACAAAATAACTTGGTTGATAGAGTTTTGTTTTTATATGGGCCACACACCAGTTGATGACAGCTGATGATCATGTACTCTGAAGTCTGAAATGGGGCATCTTCAGCTCTCATTGTTGAAGGCTAGGTCCCTCATCTTTCAATGTCCTTTGAATCCCCCTTTTTTTTTTCTTTCACATTTCTTCTTTCTTGCACACTTTCACATCCTCTGTTCTTTTACTTTTACTGTGGCACCATCTTTACCTCCAAAAGAATTCTAAAATTAAAAATCTCATCGACTTATTATGTTTCGAATGATTTTTCAAGTAAAGGTTTGATGCATTATCCGGTGAAATATATGAATTGATCAAATATGTATGTATTTTTTGAACTATTATAATTAATTTAGAGTTTTAAAGAAAAGATATGACTCGAACTCACAACCTCAATAGTACAGACGTGAAAGGCATGCGTCATGGTCACGCTAGTAACTAAACTTGCACGGCAATGTTCATAGATTTTCATGGTCACAAGTGAAGAGAATGGAAATAATCATGGAAATGCACCGACACATTGTACCAAAATTGCAAGTGAAAGCCACTTTTGCACATGTGATTCAATCTAGATGTTTCACCTTCTACCACTCAATTCTTTGATGTGAACATTCCATAATTACATCCACAAAGTTGAATTTCAGCTGCTGAATCTCAAATAAATGGGAGGACTTGAAATTTGCATTCGTAGAAATTATCAACTCAAACGTCAGTGGTGGGGTGGTTCGATTCCCATCATACGAATTTTACAAGAATATTTGGGGAGTTTTCTTCGTCACGTTGTTGTTGTCGGTCAGAGGAGTAGATATCACTGTCGACATAACAAGTTATAACAACTATCCTCCTTCAGATTTTGTTACAGAGATTCACATATCATCATGTGAGATTAATAAATATATAATCTCCAAAACAAAATACAAACTTTCCTCAGACAATGTCAGTTGCTGCAGCTCAGGATAAATCCAAGACAAATTTGCAGAATACATCGACAAAAACGACAGATGTCGACAAATTTTTCAAAGTTCTCAACTCAAAAATGTTCACACTTTGCTTTCAAGAGACAGAGACACAGGAATATACATATTATACTAATAATTATCAAGTGCGGGCACGTGCTTAATCCCTAGTAATCTCACACACTTGATCGGTAATCTATATTAAATAATTAATCTATTTCTTGAAACAGACCCTTTAGACTTATGGAGAAGTGAAAACAAATTGAAAAGTGAAAACCATGTGAGTTTTCACTTTTGAATTTGAAAACAATTTTCTGAAAACATTTCTTTATTGCTTGCCAATGCTTAGGGAAACTAAAAGTGATTAAAAAGTTAATCACAATTTTACTTCAAGTAATCAAGTTGAAGAGACCATCATTGATAATTTATTTATTTATTTATTTTTAATTTGGTTTTTCTAAAATGAGAAAGAACTCGAACCCGTAACCTCATGGTGTAGGTGGAAGGGGTTTTAATGTTCAATAAAAAGTAAAAACAATATATATATATTTTTTATTTTGATTGTGACTCGAACTTATGATATTATCAACCGAATAAACTCTCTTATCGGTTATCGTAGAGCCAAATTGGGCTGCTGTAACAAATAACAATCCTCTAATTTTGAAATTAGATTATAAAAAAAAAAACATTCTTTTCAAATTTTCAAATAAACAAAACAAACAATATAATTATATAATTAAATTCCTATATTCCATAAATAAATAAATAAATACATCAAAAAAATATTAAATTCCTATATATATTTATATATAAAACTCATTTACTTGTAATTATTTTTCAATACATATATTATATTATTGTTTATGGAAACAAAAAAAAAAAAACAAAAAAATGGTATTGACTAACTATTAATTAAGACCTTGGTTTTCCACCATAAGCTTGTTTACAAACAGAGTAAGCTTTCTGTGAAGGACTACAGAGCTGAGAAGAACCTGGACAACCCTGTAGACAATTATCTCCCAAGCTACCGGAAATGAATCCCTCACCGGAGAAAAACCCCACCGGCGGTTTCCCGATCAAGAAATTCCCATCCAAGAACAGCCTCCTCAAAGACTTCTTCTGGCTGAACACCAATGGTATGCTGCCACGTAACCGGTTGTATCGCATTGACAGCGACGACAGCAGTGGATGATCAGCGAAATTCACGGGTAAATTCCCTTCGATTTTATTGAACCCGAGATCGACCGCCACCAGGTCACTGTTCCCTTTGACGGGCTTTGAGATCTCGACACGTGTCAAGCTGTTATTCGACAAATTCACCTGTTGAATTCCCGGCAAGAGAAAGAACCATGATTGTAATGTTCCGGTGAAGGAGTTTTCACTGAGTTCGATCACTTCCAGTCGAGTCAACCCGTCAAAAGAGCTTTTTGGGATCAACCCAGATAAATAATTGTTCTTCATAGCAAGTTCGAGTAGATTGTATGGTAGTTTAGGTAATGAACCAGTGATTTTGTTGTAACTCAGATCGAGTCTTCTTAGACTCGACATCGAGTAGGTAGTTTTCGGGAGAGACCCAGATAGAGAATTGTGAGAAAGGTCCAACGAGTCAAGATTGTTGAGTTTGGTCACCGAGTCAGGGACCGAACCAGAGAAAGAGTTGGATCGGAGAGTGAGAGTATGAAGAGACGTGAGAGATGAAATGGAAGGCGGGATGGGACCGAAGAAATTGTTATCGGAGAGGTCGAGGATTACGAGTTGGGTGAGTTGAGAAATGAGTGGGGTGAGTTGACCCGAGTAACCAGCTGGGTCGAGAGTGAGTTGGGTGATTCTGGTGGGGGAGCAAGTGAGACCGCAAGTGAAATGGGTCCGGCGAGGGAAGGCGCATGGGTCGGTGGTGAAGTCCCATGAAGCTAAACATGACCATGGTGGGATTGAATTTGGCTTGATTGACGATTTGAAAGCTTTGAGAGCTGAGATGTCTTGTGGTGATGTCAAGGATTGACCTAGAACAACAAAACAGATTATTTGCAGAAGAAGAAGAAGACGAAGAAGAGGAGGTGTTTGCATTTTTATTTTGTTTTAATGGTTTGTGGAGGTTTTGGAGTTGATTGGTTTTATTTATGTATGTGGGTTTTTGTTGTTTGAGAGAGAAACTTGTGTGCGAGGCTGTGAGCTGTGAGCTGTGAGTTGTGGTGACTTGAGAGTGATGTAATGTTAGTGTAGTGGTCAGTGGAGAGATTTGGGTTTGAGTATTTTAAATGAGCTTGTTTTTATACTTTTATATATGGAGTTGGAGAGCACTAAAAGTTGGAGTTTGGTCGGTCATACACACACCCCTAGAGATGGATATTTATCCCCAGGATAACTAAATTCCCATTTCTCCATCTCCATTTATGGAAAAAAAAATGGAAAAAAAAAAAGGAAAATTGTTAGGGATGATGATGATTTTCATTCTCAAATTAAAATGGGGATGAAGATGGGAGGAGGTCCCTATTTCCCTATTTTCCCTACAAATTTATTAAAATAGGGATAAAGATAGAGGAGGTACATTTCTCCCAAACCTTATATATATATATATATATATATATATATATTTGTTGTAATTTTATGGCTTCCCCACCAAGCCTCTATAGTAAACTTCATCTTTAAGCAAGTGGCCAACTAGCTTTGAAAAAGCTATATATATATATATATATATATATATATATATATATATATATATATATATATATATATGTGTTCTCACTCTTGTAAATGTTGGTTCTCATGATCAATGAAACAATGCATATATTTTCTTAGTTCTTTCATCTCTCTCGCGTCCCTCTCTTCATCTCATCTCTTATCTTTCATCTATCATTTATTTATTTCATCTATTGTTCTTCATTGATTCATAACACGTTATCAGCACGATGCTGTTATTTCCAGAACCTGAAGTTCTGAATTTATTATTACTAAAGCTTAAAGCTTGAAGCTTATGAATTTATTACCACTGGAACCTGAAGTTCCTAGATTTATTACCAAAACCTGAAGTTCTGAATTTATTATTACTAGAACCTGAAGCTTATAGACTTTTATTTATTAATACCAGGACCTGCAGTTCTGAATTTACTTTCTCGCATTTTATTTTTTTACGCAATTTACTTTCTCACACTTTATTTACTTTTATGCAATTTTTATTTAAACAGTTTGGTCACCCATCCAAAACCTGAAGTTTATAGATTTATTTATCATTATCGAAACCTGAAGCTTCTAGATTTATTTACTTACAAATATTCCTTTATATATCTGAAGGTTTAAATTCCTTGGATTTTTATTAGACCAGAAGTTCTGACTCCGATTGTGATTTTCGGATAACCAGAAGTTGTAATAATGTCAAAGCTTACAAATTTGAAATTTGCTGCACTAGAAGTGTCTGGGGACAACTACGATTTGAAAGCCCAATACCTAATGATCACAGAACTAGAATTCTATGGCAAGAACTAAAAGATCGATTTGATAACCAACCCGATATTGCATTACCAAATGCCAAGTATCAGTGGCAACATTTACGTTTTCAAGACTTTAGATCAGTCTCTGAGTATAATTCTACTTTATTCAAAATCACTACACAGCTAAATTGTGTGGTCAGGATGTAATCCGAAATCATCAATAAAAGCAAATAGTAAATTTTCTCCCCTTTTCACTTTATCTCATACTGTTATTCTCTTGTTCTTCTTCATCTTATTTCTGTTATATTATCTATTATTTTAATTTTACACATCTATTTAATTTTATGCAATTTATGTATTTGAGTATGCGAACTAACCAGAACCTGAAGTTTCTGGATTTGTATAAATTATGTGTTGAGCCTAACTAGGTCAATCGTTAAGTTTCTGGAATTTAAGCCAAGCTCGGCTTGACCGACTAACCAGAATTTGAAGTTTCTGGATTTATCATTATAATATTTAAGTTGGCGCGGTTTTACAAACCAATCAGAATCTAAAGTTCTAAATTTTAAATTTCAGTAAAAATATGGAATTCTGGATTCATTACTATGTACATGAATGTCATACTTGGGACCTGAAATTCCAAAATTCGAATTCTATATAGAACCTGAAGTTCTAATTTTGAATACGAAGTATTGAATCTGAACTTGAAGTTCTCAAGTTTTGAACATGAAGTTCTAATCAGACTTGAAGCTCTGAATTCAATTTAAATTATGATATTAAAACTTTTATGTCAAAGTTTATTAGAACCAGAAATTCTGAATTGAATCAAGTTACGATTTTTTCATTGAGAAAGTCAATTTGTAATTTCTATTTAGAACCTGAAGTTTTCTGAATTTTATGAACCTGCAGCTCATGGTCGAACCGGAAGTTTGAAAAATCAATATGATTCATGATTTTGTGTTTATGAAATGATATATTTTCATATCTATATGTTTATACTTTTGATCACTTTGTCTAATATGCACTTTATTTTTCTTTGAGAATAGATATGTTTTTAAACAGTAAATTGGGTGATATTGAAAAGCAAGATACAAGAGATATATGTCTAGCCGATAGTGTAACGACACATACGATTCTGTGGAATCTTAAATACTTTCTGAATTTAACTGTGCTCAAAGCAAATGTTAATACAATTTCAGGTCCAGCAGATCAAATCGAAGGCTCTGGTAGAGCCATGATATTGTTACCAAATAATACTAAAATATGTATCAATGATGCTTTATATTCAAGCAGATCCAGGAGAAATCTGCTTAGTTTCAAAGATATACGGTGTAATGGATATCACCTAGAAACAATAAATGATGAGAATATTGAGTATCTGTGCATTACTTCTCATGACTCAGGCCAGAAACTCATTGTGGAAAAGCTACGTGCTTTATCATCTGGATTATGTTATACTCTTATAAGAGGTGTAGAAGTTTATACAGTTATGAACTAGAAGTTCTCAGATCCAAAAATATTTATGCTTTGGTATAACCATCTTAGTCACCTAGGATCTATAATGATGCGTATAATCATTAAAAATTCTCATGGACATCTATTAAAGAACCAGAAGATTCTTTTATCCCATGAAAATTTATGTACTGCATGTTCACAAGAGAAATTAGTAATAAAACCATCCCACTCTAAGGTTGGCTTTGAATCCCCGTCATTTGTACAAAGGATTCAAGGGGACATATGTGGACCTATTCATCCACCAAGTGGACCGTTCCACTATTTTATGGTTCTAGTTGATGCATCCATTAGATGGTCACACATTTGCTTATTACCAACACGCAATGTTGATTTTGCAAGATTACTTGCATAGATTATCAGGCTTCGGGCACATTTTCCCGATCATCCGATTAAGTCAATACTCCTTGATAATGCTGATGAATTTACTTCCAAGCATTTAATGAATATTGGAGATCAGTTGGGATTAATATTGAACATCCAGTTCCACATGTTCATATTCAGAATGGATTAACAAAGTCACTTATCAAGCGTCTCCAGGTAATTGCGAGAACTTTATTATTTCGATACAATTATCAATTTCTATATGGAGACATTCTATTCATCTCTGGCCCACTGCTTATCATCATTATTTACCATTACAATTTGTAATTGGTTATAGACATGCTCATTTTTAAGATAATTGATCATCAGATAATTATTAATTGGTTACTTGATATATTAAAAGTAACAAAAATTTTATATGTTGCTATCTCATAAACCCCGGCCAGGTGATTGTTCTTGAAGAACGATCTGAGTAAAATGCAACAAATAAATCATCTGATGCATATCATAAGTTTATAAACCTTTTATTTCGAAATGTATTGTTCCCAGAAGAGGAAAATAAATTATTAGGATCCTAATGTAAACAAGACTCGAGTTATGAATAAATCCACTTTCTCTAAATCAACTCTATAAGAGTTAGATATATCTACAAAGACACTAAGTCCCTGAAGTGACTAAATCCATTGAATGGAAGAAATCTTAACAGAGATTCAAGTATATTGAAATTGAAAAAATTTATATAAATCATAGAGAGAAATGTGGAATCATAAAGAAACAATCATTGATGATGTATTTTATACACAGTAGCACTACTGAAATTATAAATGATAATTATGATATTCATAATATCAATGATTGTATACAAAAGACATGATTAGCCTAAGTGAAAAGAAGCAATAGAATTGACTTCATATGCCAAACATAAAGTATTTAGATCAATAGTACTCCAGACACCTGAAGATGTCAAACTAGTTGGATACTAATGAGTTTTTATATGAAAACGTAATGAGAAAAACGAGATCGTGAGATATGAGGCACGACTCGTAGTACAACGTTTCTTATAGAAACTCGGCATTCACTACAGATGAATATGATTACGTTCTGAATTTTTGATCAATTTGGCTGCCTTTGAAAGGCTTGAAATACGTCCTCTAGACGTAGTAATCATTTATCAATGTGGTTCACTCAGTGCAGATATTTATAATCCTAGAAGGATTTAAAATGCTAGAAGCATATAAACCGAGATCTCGTAATCTGTATTTGATGAACCTACAAAAATCCTTATATGGATCAAAAACAATCTGGACGGATGTGGCATAACCGTCTAGGTAAATATATGATAAAATAAGGGTATAATAATTATATTATACACCCATGTGTCTTCATAAAGTGTTAGTATATATTGGGTACACCCAAGATGGGTCCAAACCCAATTGCATGGCCTTGGCCTTGGCCCATGAAGCCCAAACCCAACACTTAATAATAACTGTTCTAACAGTTATTATAGATAACTGCCTGTGCAGTTATTCTACTGACTCCACTAACACACTATGTGAGACAATATAAGAATGTGTCTTATATAAGCAATAGTGTGTGCAAGTGAACAGTGAGTGTTTGTATTACGTGAAATACAGAAAAGAGAGAAACAGTAAGAGAGGATACTTATACTGTGATCAGAGTTTGAGTTCCATTAATTTGGTGGCTCTTTCCTGATCTGTGAAACACTCTGTATTCGATCCAGAACCGAAGAAAGGTACAATTCATGATCCTTTTCTTCTTATGTTTTTTGTATGAAATACAATCTTCATTGGTATCAGAGCCAGAAAGAATGTTTTCTAGTTTGGAAATTTTTTTTGTTATGATTGAATGGATCAAATGTTTTATTGTTAGTTGTTCAATGACATGTAAAACAATTGATTATTTTTTGGATTTGTTATATACACAATGAATGTGTTTTATAAAGACCATGTAATCATAACTTTGTTGTTTTCGTTCAAGATGCAAAGAGGGTTCATGATACAGATTAATGTTTTCTTTTAATATTTGTTTTATGTTATATTGTATATGGATATGTGTGGCATATTATTTTCGAAATCACATGATCATTATTTTTGTGTGATTTTAGCAGCCATACGGTTTTTATTATGTTGAATGCCATGAATTTATTTTTCCTTGGCTATTAATGAATTCACATATGTTTTACTACAATTTTAAGAAATTGTATGTATAGAACAAATTTTATGTTTTGAATTCATTAAAATTACGTATGATATGCTTATGATTCTATGTGAATTGTTTTATTTGAGTTATATGCCATGAAAACTTCAAATTTCGCATATGAACATTAAGAAATAGAGCCCTAAAACCGAAACTTTGAACAAGTGGTTGAGGGTCAAAATTGTTGTTATAGGTTGCGATTATGGTATCATTAGAAACTAGAGATCCCAAACTTTCCAAAGACACTTCGATCGCAAAATTTGGTTGAGAAACGAGTGAGAACGAGTCGATTGAAAACTGGATTAGGGATAAAAATTTTCCAGAAATTTTTGTTTTGAGGTTGATGATGATGAACAGTACCACGCGCCATTAGGGCTGCAAGTGTACTTCACCCCAAATTCATTTTTCAAAACCAAGGGCATTAATGGAATTAGGATGTCATTAGGAGTCGGCCAATAATTTTTCGGTGATCATTGGATTCTGGGAAGGTGGCGCATGGACTACACACACCTCCTATGCGCGTGTGATTGTGCATAACAGCATGGGCTGTTGAAACGTGGCGAACTCAGAGAGTGACACGTGTAGGGGAACTGTCAGTTATGAAACGTGGACGAATCCCCTGCTGCCGCGTGGCAGAGACGTGTCACCCATAAAACCGTCGACCGTTTCCAGTGATCGAAACGTTTTTCGGTGACGGTTCAGACCATGACACCGGTCGGACATCTTTCCGGTGACAGTTCCATCGATGACACTATCAGACATTTTTTCAGGCGACAATTCCGGTTGAACTTTTTTCGACGAGTTTTCGACGACTGACATTTTTTCGACGTCTTTTTAAGCGGTTTTCCAGCCTCTAAAAGCTGTTTTCCAGCACCAAAAAAAAAAAAAAATTCTTTCTTTTCCATTGATTGTTTTCCACTCCAATGGGAGTTGAATATATGTCCAATAAATTTTTTTAAGTTCTCAATTTTTTTTTTTTTTTTTTTTTTTTTTTTTACCAAATTAATTAATGGGTGTCTGTTTTTCATTTATCTGTAGATAGAGGAAATATGTAACCATAGCTCATCAGATTCTGATCCTCAAGAGGAGTACTCACCATTGTCGGTGGAGGATTATTTACCACAACCGGTAGAGGATCATTCACCATCATCGGATGACTTCAATCCTCAAGAGGAGTACTCACCAATGTCGGTGGAGGAGTATTTACCACAACCGGTAGAAGATCATTCACCATCATTGGATGACTTCGATCCTCAAGAAGAGAATTCACAACTCCCGGTGGAGGAATTCTTACCACCATTGGTATAAGATGATTCACCATTGTTGGATAACTCTAATCCTCAAGAGGAGTACTCACCAATGTCGGTGGAGGAATATTCACCACAATTGGTAGAAGATTATTCACCATTGTTGGATGAAATGTCCATAGAGGAAAATACTATTGAAGAGTATACACCTGGGACACTTGAGGACGATGAAAGTCAACAATCTCCAAGGATTGAGATGGATGAAGAGTATATTGAAGGATATAGGAATTTCGAAAAGCTATTAGCTGAGTTCGTAACCAAACTAGAAGGTCATCAAATGGATTTCAACACTAGTTTTTATGAACAGTTGTTAAGTTTTGGGGATCTCATTGTTTCTGAATGGCCTTGGAGTGATGGTGTGATAGTGTAAGGATTCCCGTTGTTTTTAATTGGCTTATTTCGTGATCAAACCATATGTGGGGGTTCTTTGTAAGGGTAGCCTAAGTATCGGTCTTGTTGTTCGAAGCCCTTTTGAAGACCTCGTGTTGATAAGCACCGAAGGTAAATTTCTATGTGCTTACTTTTCTTTGAAGAGATTAGTTGCACACACACACTTAACATTCATTGCATATGTGTGCATTCTCTTCATTTGTCACATTTCACACTTGCACTTATTTATTATATTTTATGGTGTGTAATTGTGTCATGTTGTTGTATAATTCGTTTCCCGATAACTTTCGGAAACGTCCGCGCATGCACGAGAATGTGCTTGGTTTAGCGCGAGGACCGCCTATGGAGAATGCCCTTGGCTTCTCCTTGGTTTTCACCTATCTAGGTGATCGGCGGTTATTATCGGCGGCCTGGCCGCCGAATGAAACCGCCGTTTCAGTCCAGATTGGTCTGAAACATTTCTGCGGTTAAGATCGGCGGTCACGACCGCCGTTCGAAACCGCCGTTTCAAGACCTGATTGATTTTTCTCTCAGTCTAATTCGGCGGTTGCAACGGCGGGCATGAAACCGCCGTTCGAAACCGCCGTTCATACCTGGTTGATTTTGATCTCTCTGTTCTGTTTCGGCGGTTGAAATCGGCCGTCACGAAACCGCCGAATTAACCGCCGTTTATGCTCTGTTCTTCACGAGCTCAATTCGGCGGTCATTAACGGCGGCCTGGCCGCCGATTGAAACCGCCGATTGGCGCGTTTCTTTGAAACTTACTTAAACGACCACACTTTGTTTTGGCCCCCTATATATATGCCACTTTGACTTTAGGTCAATTAAGAGAATTCATATTCAGAATTCATACTTAGGATATTTTTCAAAGAGAAGAAAAATTCCAAGAACTCCATTCTTGATTCTCAAACACTTTTCATGATCATCAATCATCATCTAGCATCATCTTAGATCATCTAGATGTCATCTAGCATGGAATCTTCATCATACTTTGCTTGGTAAGCTTTTCACTAATATCTTACATGTTTTGTGTTTCTCTTATCTAGCAATCTCAATTAATTACTTGTTTGTTATTTTGTATGCTTTAGATACAATATTGAGATAAGTATGATGTATGTTTGAGATTTTATATTGTGCTTGCATATTAGGTTTTGTGCTTAATATTGATTAGCTAAACTAATTGACATGTCATTTAGTTTTGATATCTAGGATTGTTCTTAATTGAATATTAATCATCTTAGATAAGCATATAGGGTTTCCCTTGCTCTATGTTGCATTTTGGATATTTACATATATTCACTTAGGGTTGTATTCTCTTCATAGAGAAAGTAAGTCTTGTGTGTAGCATCCGGGATTAGGTTGCTTAGAACGCAAGCAAATTGGACTAGGTTCACTCATACCGGGATTAGGTAGGTGTGTGATTACTTCCGGGATTAGGTTGTAATCGTTTGCACATTTAGTGGATTCGAGGTTCGAGTGTGGCTTACTTACATAGCCCGTGGTTTTTCCCGTGAGGGTTTCCACGTAAAAACCAAGTGTTGTTTTAATTTCCGCACCATATTACAATTGCTTGGTTATATTATCTTGAGGGCATTTTCGTAATTTTGACTAACACGAAAAATTGGGTAAAAAGCGTAAAATCTATTCACCCCCCTCTAGATAGCTTTATACACACCGTGCTATTATTTGTTTCAGATAGAATATATTTGGAAAGAAATTACTCATGCCCTACTCAAGGTTCTACCAGAAGAGCTACGACAACATAATTATGTAACCCTTACATTGATAGAAGCAGATGTAATTACCACCTTCAGTGAAGCCTTAGAAATCATATTAGATTATGATGATCACCGAGTGCGTAAAAATCTCAGAAAGCATGCAGCTTTGAGTGTGGGTTCTAGTTTGAAAACACAAAAACGTTATGATCGTAAGGCAGGGTGGTACATAAACAATGCTTTTAAAAACTATTTGGTAGAACAGAAATACTACCTACCTCCGGATGATAAGCAGAGTATCAATGCACATTTTGAGAGAATCATGCATGAAATCCCAGAGAGTTTTAGAATTACTGATTGAGAATGTAATTCTTAGGATGTATATTTTTTGTAAATACTCCTAGTTTGTAAATACAACTCTGTATTATTAATGAAATGGGATGTTCTGTGCACATGATTATGCAAAGTTTTATTTACTTGTGCTTATTTTATATGGGTGTTCTAAATTGAAAACAAACAATGTTAGAACTGTTTTGCGCAAAGACACTAATAAATATAAACTAGTGAATGTTAAGGACTTGGATGATGATCGAGAACTTTGACTCTTAGGGGGGTGTATTCAATTAGGATTCTTGAGGACATTTAAAGACATTATAAATCCTGGTGTATTCAATTTGGACATTTAAAGACTTTAAAAGAGTCCATATGAATCCAGTGGTATTCAATTAGGATTTCTATGGACTTTTAAAGAATCTTTCTAAATCCAGGTGTATTGAATTGGGACTTTAAAAATGTCTACAAGAATCAAGGTATATTCAATTAAGACTAGATTTTAAAGGATTTTCTTAGGTCATGGATTTTGATGGATTTTGGTGGACTTGATGGTGAGAGATATAAATATCAAATGTCATAACATGTCCAGCCTTCTCCCCAAAGATTTTGGTGGATTTTGCTCTCCCTCTCTCTCTCAAAACAGAAACGAAAAGCACTAATATGTAAAAATTAAAAAAACCAATGTATGTGAGAATAATAAGCTTCCATCCCCAGCATGTTCTTTGAATTAAAAAGGAAAAAAAAAATCGAGTTCAAAAAGAAAACAAGCCACATACAATAATGAAATATGTTGCAGTCACATAATTATATATATATATATATATATATTTTGAACAAGCAAGTGTAAACACGTTTGTTGTTTTTTTTTGTTTGTATTTTTTGTTTTTTTTGTTTTTTTGAAAAGGCGAACTTTTATTTATTAACCAAGGAAGAGGTTACAAGCGCAAAACAACCAAAACCCAACACCTGCAAACACAACCCAAGCAGACACAAAACAACCCACCCCACAACAACCACCCCAACCTAAACACGTTTGTTATTGCCCAATTTAAGAAATATAATCAAAGTAGTATACAAAATCAAATTATTAACTATCTCTAGTAATTGCTATAACCAAAAAAAAAAAAAAAAAAAAAGTTTTTAAATGCTGTAGTCCAAGATATCAAAATTTCGTACACAATATCATGCACCAAAATTGCCACCTTAAAAGTTAAAAAACATCTAGGAACTATGGTAAGTAATCTTCCTATCGTACATTTCCAAATCAAGCAAAAACCAATCCCATGTCAACTTGATTCAAAAAATTTAGCCTTAGCTCCGGTCACCAACGTCATTGTTGTCAAAAGAGTATCTGCATTTATTTTGATGACCATAAAAATGATGAAGTAAGGCAATTTGTGACCAACGGAAGCCAGAAAGTGTTGTGAATACAACAAACGCTTGCAACTTATTTTTCCTAATAGAGCCGCTATATTTGCTAAGAACAAAATATAAATTATATTGCACGAGTACAAATCTTACTACGTGCCAAAACTGTACAAAACAACACCAGAATAATATGTAGAGCCTTCAATCAAACACCAAAATGCTCACTCTTTATTAACATTTTATTTTAAAGAAAAATAATTTATCTGCACTTCATGCAAGCAGTGCCTTTACGCAGATAAGCCTTAGCCAATTTTGGATTCAATTCAATCGCTTTGTTTGCATCAGCAACAACCTCAGACTATATATATACGTAAATATAGATTGGCCGGTGTATTAAATTTTGCTTATTCCAACTTCAAAGGTTTTTTTTGATAATTAGCTATAATTAGCTTACTATTGATAAGTCAGAGATAACAAATCCATGAAAATTCTTGAATGTCTAAACAAATCCATAAAAGTCTGAGATAGATGTCTAAACAAATCCATAAAAGTCTGAGATGAATGTCTAAACAAATCAATGAAAGTCCATGCGGATTTATAAAAGTCTGTAGAAATCCATGAAAATCTGTCACTTAAAAAATGTTTTTAAATGTCTTCAAGAATCCCAATTAATCCTAATTGAATATACCCCCCTTATTTCGATTCCTATCATAATATTCCTCTTATTATATTTTTTATGTGTAAGTTTGCTGCATGAAATTGTGCGAAGTGTGAAATTATTAGAAAAACATGCTAGAATAACTATTAATTACACAATGTGTTAAATTTTTTTTCAGGAAATGGCTTCTGCATGTAAGTCAATTGTTGCTGAGTTGAACAAGGGAGAAAAGCTGAACGGTGATAACTATGAGA
Source organism: Acer yangbiense (assembly GCA_008009225.1). NCBI lineage: Eukaryota > Viridiplantae > Streptophyta > Magnoliopsida > Sapindales > Sapindaceae > Acer > Acer yangbiense. The sequence goes on from CM017764.1 coordinate 43,905,083, forward strand.
TGTGGCACCGAAAGGTTCAGCTGATCCTTGAAGAGCAAGAGGCTTTTGAAACTCTTACTAATACCATGGTTGAACCACCAGCTGGTAACACTGCCCAACACAGGAGAGATATGGAAACATAACAGACCTGGAAGAGGAAAAACAGTCTGGCTCGCATAACGATGCTAAGCAGTATGATTGATGCTCTCATGTGTGAATATGAGGGGTTTGACACTGCGCAAGATATGTGGATTGCATTGAAAGACAAGTTTGGGGGTACTTCTACTACCAAGCTTAGGAGACTTACAATTAAGTTTGACACCTACAAGAAGCGCCAGAATCATGATATGAGGCATCACCTGAGAGAGATGTCAAACATGATACGTGAGTTGAAGTCTGCATGTCATACCTTAACTGATGAGCAGCAAATCCAAGCAGTGATCTGGTCTCTTCCTAACAACTGGGAAAATATGAAGATCAACATGACCCATAATGATAATATCAAGACTTTTGATGATATATCACGTCATGTTGAACTGGAAGATGAGCGCCTAGAGGCAGCTAAAGCTTTCGGTCAGCTTTACATGGCTGAATCCAGCAAGCGCAAAACCAAGGGTTTTAAGCGCAAAGGAAAGAAGGGAAACTTCCAGAAGGGAAAATGGAAGGGTCCCACAGAGAACTTTAAGAAAAGTGAGACCAAATTTCAGAAAAGGGGCAAGAGTGCTGGGTTCAAGAAGGACAAAGCCAAATTGAAATGTTACAATTGTGGCAAACAAGGTCATTTTGCTCGTGAGTGCACTGAGCCGAAAAAGGTATAACCTAATTCAATAACTGATAACTATGTTTTGGTTTCTAGTTCTGTTTTACTCACTGAATCTCGTCCTTTTTGGACTGTAGACTCAGGAGCCACAGACCATGTAGCTAGAGACAGAGCAGCGTTTGTAGAATATCGTCGGATCAGTCAGGAGACTAGATGGATTTACGTGGGGAACAACTCTAGAGTTGAAGTGAAGGGTATTGACACTTGCAAATTGATGATGCATGGTGGTCAAGTACTTTATCTCCAGGATGTTCTATATGCTCCTGGAATCCGACGAAATTTAGTTTCAGTTATTGTCCTTCTAGGTTGGGCTCAAAAATTAAATAGCACCTTTTGGGTTGGTTTTTGGGGAATAGGCACCAAGTTAATAAGTTAAGTTTAAAAGGCACCATTTAATGGGACCAGACGAAAATACCCCTTTGTTGTCTGTTTCTTTGTTTTGAAACTTTGGAAGAAAAGCTCTGAGAGAAAACCCCGACGGCGCAACAGTCGACCAAATTGTGACGACGAACCACCGTCGACGGAGCTACAGTACCGACGTACCGGCGAAGTCAATACCGACCACGGTATGTCTTTATCTCTCACGCATTTGTTGTCCATTATGTTTGTTTGATGAGTTTAGGTTAGGGTTTTAGTTTAGGAAAAAATTTCGAGCCTTTTGGTAGTGAAAACGATGAAGTTCTGGGTTTCCAAGAGTTTTTGAAATTGAATCGAGCCTTTTTGCAGTCTTATCGAGCCTTTTAGAAAGGTTATCGAGCCTTTTAGAAAGGTTATCGAGCCTTTAGAAAGGTTATCGAGCCTTTTAGAACCTTTAGAAAGGTTATCGAGCCTTTTTAGAAAGTTATCGAGCCTTTTGAAAAGTTATCGAGCCTTTTAGAAAGGTTATCGAGCCTTTAGAAAGGTTATCGAGCCTTTTAGAACCTTTTAGAAAGGTTATCGAGCCTTTTTAGAAAAGTTATCGAGCCTTTTGAAAAGTTATCGAGCCTTTTAGAAGAAACTTTTGTCGAGCCTTTTAGAAACGTTATCGAGCCTTTTAGAACCTTTTAGAAAGGTTATCGAGCCTTTTTAGAAAGGTTATCGAGCCTTTTTAGAAAGTTATCGAGCCTTTTAGAAGAAACTTTTGTCGAGCCTTTTAGAAAGGTTATCGAGCCTTTTAGAAAAGTTATCGAGCCTTTTAGAAGAAACTTTTGTCGAGCCTTTTAGAAAGGTTATCGAGCCTTTTAGAAAAGTTATCGAGCCTTTTGAAAGGTTATCGAGCCTTTTAGAAGAAACTTTTGTCGAGCCTTTTGAAACAAAATCGAGCCTTTTAGAACCTATATGTTATCGTGCCTTTTGTTACTGTTATCGAGCCTTTTGAAAAGTTATCGAGCCTTTTAGAAACTTTTGTCGAGCCTTTTAGAACCTATATGTTATCGTGCCTTTTGTTACTGTTATCGAGCCTTTTTGAACTGTTATCGAGCCTTTTTGATATGTTATCGAGCCTTTTTAAACATTGATGTTATCGTGTCTTTTTATACTTTTATCGAGCCTTTTTGAACCTTTATGTTATCGTGCCTTTTTGTAATGTTATCGTGCCTTTTTGTAGTGTTATCGAGCCTTTTTGAATTTTATCGTGCCTTTTTGCACTGTTATCGTGCAGTTTTGAATTTTACCGTCAGTTTTCAAGTCTTTTCAGTAACTTATTTGCTTTTTTTCCGTCAATATGCAGATGGCGAATCCGAATGATTTCCTTAAAACCCCGGTGGGAGAATGGTTCAATGGAAAAATTATTCGGCATGACCATTTTGATGACCTTAGAGATATCGACAATGCACTTGAAAGAGTACCTGAAAATCTAAGGATCGAAGACCGACGTCGGTTTACTGAGTCATGTTTCGGTCATTTCCTCCGGATGCATCGTGAGATTAATTTTTCTGGCGGCATTGTCCATCGGCTACTTTTACGTGAGTTGCATCACAACGGGCCGGAAGATGAGATGCGATTTCTGTTAGGGAACCATACGGTCCGGTTCTCGAAGGTTGAGTTTTGTCTAATCACCGGATTGAAGTTCGGAGTGATTCCCGACACAGCGAGTTATGATATGGTGGTACAGAATGGCATACACGACCGGTACTTCCAGCGTCGAGTCATCGAGTTTCAAGAGCTGAGAGGGGTGCTTCGGATTGGTGTTTTCCATTCGCAGTACGATGCAGTGAAGCTGTCATTATTGTTTTTGCTGAACTGGATACTGATGGGGGTGGACGAGAGATTTAAAGTTCCAGCATGGCAGTTTCGAGTAGTCGAGGACTTGGACACTTTTGATGCGTTCCCATGGGGCGCATACGTGTATAGACGGTCTATTTATGGTTACATGCATGCTTTGGATAGTCCACGGGAGGCAGCACGACAGGCAGGATAGGGCGTTGACACCATCGAGTCCTACAACATATACGGTCTAGCGCACGCACTATTGGTTAGCATTTACAATTTGCATCCGTACTTTAATTGAGAATTTTTTATATGACTGATGTATTTACTTGTGATCGTACTTGTCTATTACGCAGGTATTTGCTTTTGAGGTTATCCCCTCCCTTGGCATTAAAAAATGTGGGATCCGCAGGGTTAACCCCGAGCTACCCCCTCCACGTATTCTGAAATGGAAGTTGACTAAGCGACCGCGAGGGAAAAAGCTGGATGAGATTTTCTCTGAAACTGTAAATATTGTTGTTGTTAATGTTTATAATTTTTAGTATGTGTATAATTACAATGATGTAATTACAATGATGTAACTCCAATTGCAGATGTCTGCGCGGTCTAAATTGGTGGCGACAGCTGTTGAGATGGGTCAATGGTATTACGAAGGCATAGATCAGGGACCCACTATGTATGATCACTATGCTGTAGATTTATCTGGAGGCCTCCCGGATCCGGAACTACATAGGACTGGCGGACCCAGTCATACGGAGGATTCTTGCGGACCTAGTGATATGGATCCTTCATACTCTGGACCCAGTGATACGGAGGGCTCAGACCCGGATGTCGGCAATGGCCGTGGGAGTCCCACGAGGTCTAGGCGGGTACGCGTGACTTTGCCCAGACAACCTACAGCTGGACGTGATTCAGAACCGGAGGTTAGCAGTCCTACTCCCGTGAGGCGTAGGCGGGTACGATTCAATTTGGACAGACAGCCTGGACCTCAAGGTCATTCACGGGGAGGCGTCGGAGAGCGTCCACAGGTACGTAAGCATTTTTAGGACCACATGATTTAATTTCAATTGACTTAATAGTTTTAGTACTGACAGAGTCCGAATTCCTTTCAGGCTTGGGAGCATAAATTGGCAGAGGTGATGGATGCTGTTCGAACATTACGTACGGATGTCATGGAGGCTTTCCGTACGAGTGAAGAGAAAAGAGCTGCGCAGCATCAGGAGTTGCTGGATTTGATCCGGGCCCAACAGGGTCCGACGTCGCAGCACCGTATGGATGGTCCACCATTCGATGACCAACCATTTGATGACCATGACGGAGCATTTACTCCCACAGGTACAGGGTAGACAGACCGAGGGACCAGCCATAGGCAGCCACGTACCACAGACACAGTCTCAGATCCGCAGGGTCATGATGTGACAGCACGAGAGGAGGTGCGCGGTGGTACACAGACAACAGGTGATATAGAGCCAGCAGTCTTGGAGCAGGTACTGCCTGAGGACATCACCACAGTCCGCTCATCACAGCTGCTGGATGATCCTGTTCACTCCCAGGAGCAGGTACTGCCTGAGGACATCACCACAGTCCGCTCATTACAGCTGCTGGATGATCCTGTTCACTTCCAGGAGCTCACACCTATACATTTCCAGGAGGTCACCCCTGACGCCATAACCCAGCGCGATCGTCCAGTCGATCCCAGCGTACGAGGTTCCTCCTACGAGCATAGACCTTCGGTCGACCCGAGTGTAGCCGACCCCCCCAGCCGACCTCCGGTATGTCATTTGACACCCCACCGATCGATTTCAGGTGATCAACAGGGAACGAGTTCCTCCTCACACCACCCCGATCACCCTGATTTGGACCGGAGTCCACCACCCCTGAGGCGTGGAGACCGGATTCGACGTCGAGGTTGGATGGAGCGGAGCCCATACACAAACCCCTGTGAACCGAAGAGGCCACGGACGATGCCGCATCCGCAGCCAGCACATGAATGGATGCCACACGAATTGGTAGATCCTGACCAGCTTGCGGCGTACCTAGCCTACAAGAGGAGCATGACAGGGGAATTGTAAGTATAATCTAAAAACTTACAATCTGTTTATAGTTTTTTCGTCCACAGGTACAAGTAAGTATTATGTTAAATTTGTTTCCAATTATGCAGACGTGATGTGGATCTGCACCACCCAGTTGGTGTCAATGTGACTTGGTTCCACCGGTTTCAAACCAACTTCATGGAGTTGGACGATTCGGTATGTTCCTCACTTGATTCACCTGTAGAAGTTTCATTCACAAATGGTTGAATCCTAACAATACGAATTGTTGATATTTGTCAGCACATTGACGCATACTGCAACGTTCTCCGGAAACGTCAACGAGCATTCCCCACTGTGTACGATAGGAGGACCAACATACTAGATTCACAATTCTATGTAAGTGTTTATTGAGTACGGTTTTCTCTTCTACCTTGATGTGTTCAAATATCTTTTGCCTGACGTGTCGGTTAATTTTCTATGTACAGACATTGGCATATCATAGCTGGCAGAGAATCTGCATGGGTGAGGACAAGAGACCCCCAGATGGTTGGACTGTGCTGGATCGCCAGTATCCTCGTGATGAGCTTCAGGTGGTATGTGGCCTGCTCCCGCAGGCAAACCTGCCATGGCACGACGTTGACACGGTCAGTGTAAATTTGACTTTGCGTCCATCTGTATAATAAAAAAATTTGCTAACACTTTGGAGAAACACCTGCAGGTTCTGATTCCTTGCAACCTCGGAGGTTACCATTGGGTCGTGGCCAGCGTCAACCTTGTGAAAGGGCACATTTTCATGTTTGACCCGTTCAGACAGAAGGTTCGATATAGCCATAGGAATACCCAGTTCGCGTGCTTAAGGTGGTTGCTACCCTCGATGCTGGATGCGGTACACTTTCACCGGAACAGACAGAGAGGTGATGCGACGTACAAAAGGGAAGAAAAGCCGTTCCGGATGTTCTACGTGCACGCCAACCGTGTGCCGCAACAGGAACGGGGGTATGACTGTTTGAAGTTCTTATTCTATCACAATCGGTTTTAATAGCATCCCATTATAATGTTTGTTCACGTGGTTAATTGCAGGGGAAACTGTGGGGCCCATACATTGAAAATTATTGAGTACCTGGTGGCGAACAGGGATACCTTCGACTGGTCCGAAGCTGATATGGCCACCATCCGGGAGAAGATGGCCGTCGAGGTTTTTTGTAACTCGAAGCCCATATAGTTGATGTAGATGTAGTTGATGTACATAACATTTTTTGAGTAATGAAATGATGAATTTTTTTTCTTCAAGTGTTTGAAGTGTTTGTAGTTCAAAGTTAAACACACACATTTCATACATTGAAATCCATAAACAATACAGCAAATTCAATAAAGCATCTAGTATGACATTAGACGAACAACTAAATTCTAATATATTTTCGAACATAAAATCAATCACATTAGTTCTACATAAGAACCAAGGGTCTCACCAAACAACTGTATCGAGCATGGTTGTGAAAGTTTGAACGATGTTGGAAGACATCAGGTTGGAGACATGTTCCTCATAAAACAAAGGTACTATTGCGGAAGTTGATAAGCATCTAAGGATTGAGAAAGCAGAGTATCCCACACGGATAGTTTACTGTTTTGGCATTTCTCATGAGCATCCGGGAACATTCATTCTAACTTATATACGAAGTACAAATCCCCATCATGAGTATATTGGTCTATATCCCAAGGGATTTAAGTTCAGTAAAAGGATGTTTGAGGACATTGATCGGCTTGTGGCATATTTCCAGAGGCATATCGACGATCCTCAGCATGAGTCAGCACCATCAATTAGATCAGTTGCTGCTATGGTACCAATGTGAAGCCCTGCAACTGGGGGCTCATCTATAGCTAGAGGTGGCACGGTTTCGGTTCCAAGGTTTGGTGGAACCGAAATCGAAACCGAAATCGGAACCGGGTCCCCCGGTTCCGGTTTTGGTTTCGGTTTCGGTTCTGAAACTGGCGGTTTCGGTTTCGATTCTGATTCTGGAATCGGAACCGTCGGTTTTAGAACCGAACCTTTTGTAATATATTTTTAAAAAAATTAGAACCAAAACCGGAACCGGCCTCCCCCGGTTCCAGTTCTGGTTCTTGAATCGAAACCAGAAATCCGGTTCCGATCCTGGTTTTCCCGGTTACGAACCCCCCCGATTCGACGGTTAGAACCGGAACCTTGCCAGGTCTATCTGTAGCATCTGGGGGTAGTGGCTGGGGAAGTTCAAGCAATGAAGGTGGCTGGAGAGATTGATGTATTAAAAGTTCAACACATTTCATACATTGAAATCCATAAATAAAGTTGGGATATACATAAACACTATAACAAACGAAATTCGAACATGAAATCAATCATATTACTTCTACATAAAACATAAGAACCAAGGGTGGCAATTCGTCTTCCTCTTGTAAGTAAGGCTCCATTCATTCCACGGTACAGTCTTTCTCAGGGCACGTTTGTTTGTTGTGTCCAATTTTATGACAGATACTGCACTTGCGGCGGTATTCCTCGGGGACAATTGTGCTGGGACCTTCATTAACCATAGGTGGGTTGGAACACCTCCTGCTGTTATGTCCTGGTTGTCCACACCTTCTACACGACTGTGTGGTTGTCCTCTCCGAAGACGAGGCATGTCGACCCTCCATTGGTCTACCTGATTGCCTCTTCGCCTTTGGATTTAAAACCACCCGTGATGCGATGTCGGATGGCACAACCCATGAAGCAGGATGGCCAACAGGCATAATAGGAACTGAGTATGCATCAATAAGTGTCTCCCTCTTGTAGTAGTCCGCACACAGAGATGTAAAATCCAAATTTCGCTCCCTGCAACAATGAAAAGGGTGAGACTCACGTTTGGATAATATAAACCGTTAACTGTAAATTGTAATGTACCTTGCCGCTGCAAGTGCGTGTTTACATGGTAAAAAGTCCATTTGGAATTTGTTGCATGTGCATGTCTTCCGGGCTAAGTCAACCGTCCACTGTTTTCCCTTGTGTCTGACGGAGAATATGTTCCAGTCAACTGGATTTACGGTCATATAACCGCACTTCTCGACACGTTTGAGGATCAAAAGATGTGCGGCGTCGGTCAATCGATGACGCATGGACTGTGCATTTGCATGACGATCATGAAACCACTTCTGTATCATATTCCGAATGAACTCTGCCAGTGTCATTAGTGGCAGTTGCCGAGCGAATTTTAGGCATGAGTTTATGCACTCTGCAACATTTGTGGTCATCAACCTGTACTTTCTTTGGGGACAGTGAACGCGGGACCACTTCTGTGGACCGGCATCAATGGCATAATCGTATGCACCCTGGTGCAGCTTACGTAACTCCTCCATGTGCCGATCATACTGGATTTCAATGTACGACCTAGCAGCGTAATCCATTATCTGGGCAACATCCTTTCTGTGGAATCGCTTCTTCATATTTTCACCAAAATGCCAGACACAAACGGTATGGGTTGCATAAGGGAACGCTTTAGAAATCCCTGCTTCAATGCTTGGATGGCGATCGGAAATGAAAACCAGATCATCTATATGACCAAGGGCACCCCTCAAGCATTCTAAAAACCACTCCCATGAAAGGTTGTTCTCTGAGTCACCGTACCCAAAAGCAATTGGATACACCTGTTCGTTTCCATCTTGTGCAGTTGCCACAAACATTGTACCCCTGAATCTTCCCTTCAAATGGGTACCATCTACTGCAATAACAGGACGCATACACCTTCGAAAACCTCTAATTGAGGACCCTAACGACATGAAAAAGTAGAGGAATTTACCATGATCATCGCACTGTAAGTCCGTGATTGTGCCCGGATTTTGCTGTTCGAGAACATACGCAAAAGATGGGAGCAGTTGGAAACTTTCTTCATGCGTTCCATAGGTTAATGACAATGCATATTGCAAGGCATCATGTGCCTTACTGTACATGATTTGGATGCCATACATTGTTTTCATATCGGCGATTATGTCCTTCGGACGCATGAGACGACCATCGGTTTGTTGAAGTCTAGGGGCAACGACTTCTCCGATTATGACTGCACCAGCTTGTCGGTGGCGACGGTGAATCTCCTCCAAGGGACAGCTGTGTTCGTTGACAAAACTTCTGACTTGAAAGTAAGTACCTTCTCTCTCCTCACCGCTCTTAATTTCCACGTACAGTCGTCAATGATGCAAACCAAATGTAAAGTTGTCTTATTAGACCTTTTCACCTTCCATTCAAGTTCTGCCGCATCGCAAAATGGCCAACTAGCCTCTTCAAATCCTTTTTACTCGGAAAAAATTGACCTTTATAAATCATGGTTCTCGGTTCTTGCGCTGCCAAGGTGCTGCTTGTACCAATACCAAACGAGTATGAATCTGCTCCTGGAATAACCCAAGTTCTTGCATTAACAGAATCAGATGATGTCATATTACAACGGACCTCGGAAGTCCCAGGCATATCTGGTGCAGTGCAACTAACTCCTTGTACACGTCTACCGCTTGTTTGCATTTGTGCAGGCTCTTCATCTACATTTTGGAGATCATGAACATGTTCATTATTTGCCTCAGTATCAACCTGTTCATGGTTCGGGTAATTGCTCTGTTGATTGTACTGCGCATCGTACTGTTCATTGTCCTGTGCATCGTACTGCTCATTGTACTGCTCATTATATTGCACATCGTACTGCTCATTGTACTGCACATCGTATTGCTCATTGTACTGCTCATTGTACTGCTCAATTCGACTGCCAAACACATCACCCACATCACCCAATTGAATTTCAGCTGCATGTGCATGGTCGACCGCAACTTCTGGGACACCACACATGTTTCCCACACCTTCGCTGGGACCCCCTTGGGTGAACACTTGGTTGCTACCGCTAAAGGATCCAAACTGTTGGGTATTTTCAGGAGGATGAATATTATTCCCTACCACATCTCCAGCTGTCCGCTCAGTTAGACTGACACATACTTGAGGGATCACTCGATCTTCCCCTAGCATAAACTGGACATCGTCGTCATTCCTTATCAATGTGCGACACGTACTGCCAGGAACGAGTGATATTGATGACAACTCAAAATTGTATTTGTTTACATCATAGTTCACAATAGTATGCACGATCGTCACCAATTCTTCGTAAGTCATATTGTTTGACACGTACATTCCCCGGTTATCGGATCCAACAAACCTCTGACTTCCGTCGGGTAACTGGTCCCATCGACCGTTGTAAGATATTACTATTCTAACCCGATTCATGAGGCTGTCAATTAATAATCACAAACCATTAACAAAAACCCATGATTACACAATGTCTTCAAATATTACATGAAAAGCCTCGAATATTTTTGAAAAAGGCTCGAATTTTTTTTCAAAAAAGCTCGAAATATTTTGTCAAAAGGCTCGAAATCAATTTTGAAAAGGCACGAATATTTTGTTAAAAGGCTCGAAACTTTGTTCAGAAAGGCACGGATATTTTTTGAAGAAGGCTCGAAATCAACCAAAAGGCTGGAAACTTTTTTCAAAAAGGCTCGAAATATTTTTGTCAAAAAGGCTCGATAATAACTACAAAAGGCACGATGACATTGTTAAAAGGCACGAATAAATTTGAAAATCAATCGAGCCTTTTAGAAAGGTTATCGAGCCTTTTGAAAAGTTATCGAGCCTTTTGGAAAAGTTATCGAGCCTTTTACAAAGGTTATCGAGCCTTTTAGAAGTTATCGAGCCTTTTGGAAAGTTATCGAGACTTTTCCAAAAAGGCTCGATAACAATTTCAAAAGGCACGATGACAGTGTTAAAAGTTATCGAGCCTTTTGGAAAAGTTATCGAGCCTTTTACAAAGGTTATCGAGCTTTTGGAAAAGTTATCGAGACTTTCCAAAAAGGCTCGATAACAATTTCAAAAGGCACGATGACAGTGTTAAAAGTTATCGAGCCTTTTGGAAAAGTTATCGAGCCTTTTACAAAGGTTATCGAGCCTTTTGGAAAAGTTATCGAGACTTTTCCAAAAAGGCTCGATAACAATTTCAAAAGGCACGATGACAGTGTTAAAAGTTATCGAGCATTTTGGAAACGTTATCGAGCCTTTTACAAAGGTTATCGAGCCTTTTACAAAGGTTATCGAGCCTTTTGGAAAAGTTATCGAGCCTTTTAGAAAGGTTATCGAGCCTTTTAGAAAGGTTATCGAGCCTTTTAGAAAGGTTATCGAGCCTTTTGGAAAAGTTATCGAGCCTTTTAGAAAGGTTATCGAGCCTTTTAGAAAAGTTATCGAGCCTTTTGGAAAAGTTATCGAGACTTTTCCAAAAAGGCTCGATAACAATTTCAAAAGGCACGATGACAGTGTTAAAAGGCACGAAAATATTTCAAAAAGGCACGAAATTGTTTTCAAAAAGGCTCGATAACAACTTCAAAAGGCACGATGACAGTGTAAAAAGGCACGAAAATATTTCAAAAAGGCACGAAATCATTTTCAAAATGGCACGAAATCATTTTCAAAATGGCTTCAAGTTTACATACTAAAATGTGAACAACTTCAAAGAAGCAAGTTCAAGAAATATTACCTTATTTTACTGAAGAAGAAAGTCGGGGCAAGACCTTGAACTTTTATTTGTAGAGAGAGAGTAACTGAGTATTTCAAGCCTTCGTTTGAGTTGCAGAGAACAACTCAAAGAGAATAACATAATTGTTTAACTAAGGGCAATTTTGGTAGTTCACCATAATAGGTGCCTTTTAAACTTAACTTATTAAACCAGTGACATTCTCACCAATTCACTTTAAAAAGGTGATATTTTGGACCAATTCCTCCTTCTAGGTTTAGGTTATGAACTGAACTTTTATGGTGTTTGTATGGATATTGTTTTAAATTCTGTTCGTGTTGGTATTGGATATTTGTTGAATGGTTTTATTGTATTAAATACCGAGTTAGACTGTTTTAATTGCAGTGATGGTTGTTTTTCATTAATTGCTTCCGCTAATAATGTCAATGTTGATGTGAATACTTGGCATGCTAGACTGGGTCATATTGGCCAAGATAGGATGAACAGATTGGCTAGAGAAGGCCTTTTAGGTTCATTCAATAAGATAGAATTACCTATCTGTGAAAATTATCTAGTTGGAAAAACAACTAGAAAGTCATTCGGAAAAGGAACTAAGGCTGAAAATCCATTACAATTAATTCACTCTGATATCTGTGGTCCATTGAGTGTAAAGGCAAGGCATGGTGCCTCATATTTTATTACATTCATAGATGACTTTAGCCGTTTTGGTCATGTCTATTTGATTTCTCATAAGTCTGAAGCATTAGATTGTTTCAAATTATACTTAAACTTATTAGAAAATCAATTAGAAAAAAGGGTTAAAGCATTACATACTGACAGGGGGCGAGAATACCTTTTAGATCAATTCAAGGAATTGTGTGATGAAAAGGGTATACATAGACAATTAACTGTTCCTAGAACTCCACAACAAAATGGTGTGGCGGAAAGGAGGAATAGAACATTACTTGAAATGGTTAGGTCTATGATGGCGCAAGCAAGTCTCCCAGTACAATACTGGGGAGATGCCTTGTTGACTGCCACTTATGTACTTAATCGAGTTCCCTCGAAGTCAGTTACTTCCATACCTTACGAGTTATGGACAGGTAGAAAACCTAACTTAACTTATCTGCGACCTTGGGGGTGCGCGGGTTACGTACATGATCCATCCAACAAGTATGGAAAATTGGGTGCAAGAGGAAAGAAATGTATCTTTATTAGATATTCTGAGCATTCAAAAGGATATGTACTAATAGGTGAAAACTCAGATGGAAGTGTGACTGAGATAGAATCACGAGATGTGAATTTTTTAGAAAATGAATTTCCTAAAAGGGGTGAAGTTGATAGAGACATTCGATTCTACGAATTGGATAATCTAATCGAGGATTTGAATCTAAATACTCCACTAGATGTTAATGTGGATCTTTCAGGGACTTCTGTCCCTAGTGGGAGTAAAACTCCACTTGAAGTAAATATAGATCTACCTGGAACTTCTGTTCCTAGTGAGAGTAATGACGTTGTTGAAACAACTCTTTTAGATTTACCTTCTCGTAGAAGTAACCGTGGAAATATCCCTCGTCGTCATTTTGAGATTGAGGGGGAAGCATTTATGGTTGCTTCACATGATGCTGATGAGCCTAAAAATGTGAATGAGGCTCTCAAATCACCCGACAAGGAACATTAGATTAAAGCCATGAAAGAGGAGATGGATTCAATGAAAAGTAATCATGTCTGGGACTTGGTTGACTTACCGCCGGGAAGGAAAGCCATTGGAAATAAATGGGTCTTTCGAATTAACGAAAGGCGGATGGCACAGTAGAGAGACATAATCCGCGTGTAGTCGCAAAAGGTTATACTCAACAAGAGGGTATTGACTATGAAGAAACTTTTTCCCCTGTAGTTAGGTTTGCTTCAATTCGCCTTATTCTAGCAATCGTTGCACATATGGACCTAGAATTACATCAAATGGATGTAAAAACAGCATTTCTCAATGGAGAATTGGATGAAGAAATTTACATGGAACAGCCAGTAAATTTTGTTTCAAAAGGCCATAAGCGCAAAGTGTGCAAGCTCAAAAGGTCAATATATGGTTTGAAACAATCATCCAAACAATGGTACCTACGGTTCCATCAGGCTGTTGTGTCTTATGGGTTCCAAATGGTTGAAGAAGACCATTGTGTGTATATAAAACGAGATAAAGATAAGTATGTGTTGCTATCTTTGTATGTGGACGATATTTTATTAGTTGGAAATTGTAGAGAGTATGTGTTGGCCATTAAGAAATGGTTGTCTTTAAATTTTGAGATGAAAGACATGGGTGAGGCTGCCTATATATTAGGAGTCAAAATCACAAGAGATCGTTCGAAGAAACAACTTGCTTTGTCGTAAGAGACTTACATAAGGAAGGTTCTTGAACGATTTAATATGGCTGATTGTAAGCCTATGGATACACCCATATCAAAAGGCCAAAATCTTAGTCTTGACATGTGTCCCAAAACTCCACAAGAACTTGATAGTATGAAAAATGTTCCTTATTCTAGTGCTATCGGCAGTCTCATGTATGCTATGTTGTGTACAAGACCGGATATCTGTTATGCGATAGGATTCATAAGTAGATATCAATCCAATCCTGGACGAAAACATTGGATTGCCGTGAAGAGAATTTTGGTGTATCTAAAAGGTACTATCGACTACTCCCTTTGTTACCAAGGTGGAGATTTGCGTCTCATTGGATATACAGATGCCGACTGGGGAGGTGATCTGGATGAGCGAAAATCTACATCAGGATATGCATTCCTACTCAGTAAAGGTGTTATCTCTTGGAGTAGCAAGAAACAAACATGAATTGCACTATCAACTATGGAGGCCGAATTTGTGGCATATTCGGCAGCAGTACAAGAAGCAGTCTGGCTTAAGAGATTTTTGGAAGATCTGGATGTCTCTAATGGCATGGGAAAGCCAGTAACTGTTTACTGTGATAGTCAAGCAGCGATTGCTTACACTAAAGACTCCAAGTATCACAGTAAATCTAAACACATAGGGACAAAATACAATTTTGTCAGAGACATCATATCGAAGAAAGAAGTAATGATTCAATACATTTCAACCCGTGAGATGGTAGCTGATCCTCTCACTAAAGTTGTGACTAGAGACGTCTATGAATCACATGCTAAGTCATTAGGGTTGCGTAGATTGTAAATGATAGATCGAATCATTGTACTGAATGATGTTATTATAGTTATAAATAAAATTGGTTTCTGTTTTTTGAAATCTTATTAGCATATTATATTTCACACATGAATTTTTTATAAAATGTCGTCAGGTTCAGACCGGCATTCTTACACGTGCGGTCACCTCAGTTGTTTGGGAGAACAAGTTGAGATGAGAAACATATATAATGTAGAATATGTGAGAAATATTCTAAAAGGAGCTAATATATATGAAAATGTCGCCTTGATTGTGTCAAGATGAGGTTCTTAACAAATATACATATATTTTAGAACCGATAATTATAGACCCCACTATCATTGATACCTGATTTAGCCAGATATGAGATCTTAATGTGGCGCTAGAGAATTGTGAGCTTTTAAGAACTCGGATTAGTCACATAATGTGACTGAACTTAGATCTGTACAGTGAATTAAAGAAAGACATAATCATTATTGTTTTTAGAATGAAAATCACTGTAACACGTGTTTCATACCTCGTGTGCTATTTGTGACCGATGTGGAAAATGAGAGAATGAATCACTGCTTCCTCATTGTGTAAGTTCCATTAAAGTTATATAACACTTCAAATGATGTCCTTATAACCACTCACTTTGTCTTAAAGTGACAGAATAATGTTAGCACATTTAGCGTGTTATTTCTACGGCTATGATAATACAGCCTATGGGGCATGTCTAAGGTAGCAGCTGTTTTGGAGACTAGGAGACTAGGAGACTAAGAGACTAAGATAGAATGGGAATATTTAATACCTTTTTATCTTACTTAAGTGTTCACCGGCTAGCCAATTGTATTTGGAGATACAATTGTGAATACATGAAATGTGATAAAGTCAAGCATATCTTCATGAGGGGTTAAGTATGCTTCGGACTGATAAAAAGGATTATAAAAATTAAATCTAGGACACAATAATGAACAACAATAAATCCCTTGTAAATAGAGAATTTACAATTGAGATTTCGAAGCTCCTTGTTTTTACAATTGATTGTTCATAGGTCACACAGTATATTTGTCCGTATGAATACTTTTATACGATTTTATGATAATGTCATAATTATGTTCTCTCTGATGGAGCTGTGTTGGACCCACTTGTGCGAGTGGAGAGATGTTAGTATATATTGGGTACACCCAAGATGGGTCCAAACCCAATTGCATTGCCTTGGCCCATGCCCATGAAGCCCAAACCCAACACTTAATAATAACTGTTCTAACAGTTATTGTAGATAACTGCCTGTGCAGTTATTCTACTGACTCCACTAACACACTATGTGAGACAATATATGAATGTGTCTTATATAAGCAATAATGTGTAAAGTGAACAGTGAGTGTGTATTACGTGAAATACAGAAAAGAGAGAAACAGTAAGAGAGGATACTTATACTTTGATCAGAGTTTGAGTTCCATTAATTTGGTGGCTCTTTCCTGACCTGTGAAACACTCTATATTCGATTCAGAACCGAAGAAAGGTACGATTCATGATCCTTTTCTTCTTATGTTTTTTGTATGAAATACAATCTTCATAAAGAAATGAGAAAGATAAGATATTGTCTTCGCCTGGAGATTGAGCATAAATCAAACGGAATATTTATCTATCAATCAACATATGTTGAAAAGATTTAATATAAACAATGCTCATCCATTAAGTACCTCTATGATTGTAAGAACTCTCGATTCTAAGAAAGATCCATTCCAACCAACAGAAGATGATGAAAAGATACTTGGTCCTGAAGTACTATATCTTAATACAATTGGTGCTTTATTATATCTGGCTCAATGTACTAGACCAGATATCGCATTTTCAATAAATTTGCTTGCTAGATTCAGTTCAGCACCAACTCGGAAACATTGGAATGATATTAAACATCTCTTTCGTTATTTTTGTGGAACGAGAGATTTATGATTATATTATTCAAAATCTAACAATTTTTCAGGTTTATTTGGTTATGCTGATGCCAGGTATCTATCTGATCCCCATAAAGATCGTTCACAAACGGGATATATTTTTACCTATAATGGCACAGCAATCTCCTGTCGCTCCACAAAGCAAACTCTTGTTGCTATATCCTCTAATCATTCTGAGATCCTTCCACTTCATGAAACAAGCCGAGAATGTGTGTGGCTAAAGTCAGTTATTTATCATATTCAAAATACATGTGGATTTTCATTATCTACAGGAATGCCGACACCAATATTTGAAGATATTACAGCTTGTATTGTTCAATTAGAGGAGGCTATATGAAAGGAGATAGAACCAAACATATTTCTCCTAAATTCTTCTATACTCATGAACTTCAACAGAGCCGATAAATTGATGTTAAACAAATACGGTCTACAGATAATCTGGCAGATCTGTTTACCAAAGCATTGCCTACATGAACTTTTGAGAAACTGGTATATGGAATTGGCATGCGTCGGCTTTGTAAATTACATGATTGATATTGAAGTTTCATTCAGGGGGAGCGTTCAATCAGGGGGAGCAAATTTTTGAATGGACATATGTGTACTGTACTATTTTTCTTTCTACCGAATTTTGTCCCATTGGGTTTTACTGGAAAGGTTTTTACTGGAAAGGTTTTTAATGAGGCAGTTCTGAACACGTCCATACCACTTGATCCAGAAGATCATTGTATATATTTTTGCTAAGGTTTTTGTCCCATTGGGTTTTTCCTAGTAAATTAATATACAAGTGATGGAAATCAAAGTATAAATATGAGCAAAGCTCTGAAGAAAACATTAATTTTGGACTTATATGCACTGTACTCTTTTTCCCTTCGATCAGGTTTTGTCCCATTGGGTTTTCCTAACAAGGTTTTTAACGAGACAGTTATGAGGACGTCCAACACCACAAGATCTAGAAGATCTTTGTGTATATTTTACTGAGATTTTTGTCCCATTGGGTTTTTCTTAGAAAATTAAAAATACGAGTGGTGGGAAATCCAATGGGGAGTGTTGTAATTTTATGGCTTCCCCACCAAGCCTCTATTGTTGGCTTCCCCACCAAGCTTCTATAGTAAACTTCATCATTAAGCAAGTGGCCAACTAGCTTTGAAAAAGCTCTATATATATGTGTTCTCACTCTTGTAAATGTTGGTTCTCAGGATCAATGAAACAATGCATATATTTTCTTAGTTCTTTTATCTCTCTCGTGTCCCTATCTTCATCTCTTCTCTTATCTTTCATCTATAATTTATTTATTTCATCTATTGTTCTTCATTGATTCATAACAATATAATATTAATATTAATATTTTTTATTCTTAACATTTTTGTCTTTGCATTTAAATTTGTAATGGATTTTATTTTTTTTTATATGTAATTTTTAGTAAAACAGAGGAAATACGAAAACATGGGAACAGAGAAAAAATAGGAAATAAGGAAAAACATGGAAAACGAGGAAATGAGGATGGAGATGGGGATATCTCCCTAAAAACTCCCTCATCCTTATTTTCCCCAAATGAGGGGATGGTGAAGGGTTTGAAAAATGGGGATAAGGATGGGGATGGGGAGATCTATCTTTCCCGATGCCCATCCCTATAGGCCTACACACACCTCTATGTAATGTATTTGTAAGGATATTTATTTATGAAAGATTAATTTGCTCTCGTCAATTGTAGTTTGATCAAATGCATCTCAGAATACCATCGACTAACGTAGCTTGACGGTAAAGAACGTTCATTTAGTCCATCAATGTTTCAAATTTAAATCGTTGCACCATAGGTGGTATGTCAATGAAATTAAACAAAATGCATGTCTTGATATTCATTGTTAGGAGAGCGATAATGCACTTCACTTTCACTTATATGATAAAGATTCAAGCTCATCAAGTCACAAAATGAGAAGGGACTTTTTTTTGTAATGTGAGTTGCATTCCGAACCGTGCATACTGTGGTCTATCTCACCATGTCTCGAAATTTGGGTTGGTTGGATTTTAGTTGATTTTTTTTTTCCCTTGCTAATGAAGCAAATTAGAGAAAATTTTACAACCATCTTTATTAAGAGGCATTAAGAGAAGTTTTCACCGTTTTCAAAATTAATGGAGTGATTTTATAGACTCTAAGAAGAAGTTTAGAAAATTACATAAATTTTCTTATAAGGTAGTAGAACAATGAAATGCCTACCTTTTTAGTAGACCTGGCACGGTTCTGGTTTCGGTTCCAAACCGGCGGTTCTGGTTCCAGTTCCAGTTCCAGTTCCGTTCCGGTTCCGGTTCCGGTTCCGGTTCCGGTTCCATGGTTTGGTGGAACCGGAACCGGAACCAGAACCAGAACCGGAACCAGAACCGGAACCGCTATATGCCGGTTCTGGTTCCGGTTCCATAGGAACCGGCGGTTTGAACCTTTTTTTTTATTTTTTTTAATTTTAATTTAAAATTTTTTTTTTTAATTAAACAAACAAAAAAAAGACTTCTAAGTTCTAACTTGATTGTAACTTATAAGTTGTAGATTGTAATTGAATAAAATAAAATATATAAATGACAAATTACAAAATTAAATTAAATTCATTGGGTTATTATTTGAATAAAATAAATAAATGACAAATTACAAAATTAAATTAAAATAAAACTAAACAAAATGACAAATTACAATTTACATTTCATTGGGTATTTGGAAATTGAGTCACCCAAATTTTAAAAATAACATAAAATAAATAAATGACAAATTACAAAATTAAATTAAAAAAAAAACAATAAAAAAATAATATGTAAACTTATTAGCCTTGCACTTAATTTTTACCACAATTAAGTTGCCTACGTATCCTCTTGGGGGGGTTTAGAGGAATCAAAGGCCACGTAGTTCTCTTACCTTTTGTTCTTTTATTACAGGTTTGGTGATGACGTGGAGTCGTGGACTAATTCTCCACTGCTCTAGAGCCTTCAGGTTCGTCATCCTTAAAGAAATCGTATGTTGGCTCCTGATCAATTTCTTGTTGTCTGTTTTCCGCCTTTGTCCAATCATCAACACAAACCTGTATCTGAAGTGCTTTCGGTGTCAATCACGAACGTCTTTCATCTAGGATATTCCCCCCGGCGCTGAACTCTTGTTCCACCGCCACAGTAGAAACTGGTGTTGAAAAAATATTTTTGGCTATCATAGCCATGATTGGATAGTACTTTGTAGTTTCATTCCAATATTTTAAAATATCAAATGCTTCTGTAAACTCACAAGAAGAAGCTAGATAAGATTCAAGCTCGGTATATGAACCGGAGCTTGATGAAGAACATCTTGGTTTTTTGGTTTTTTTTAATAACATACTATACCTTAAATTCAAAAATCCAGAGGAGGATGATGGAGGCTGAGATGTAGTTTGTGTTCGTGTAACATCTATGTTCGGTGAGGATCCATACAATGTAACATATTCGTCATATAAACTATACAATAATTTCTTAACTCTACCACAACACGCATCAACATCATATTCAATATTTAAACCTTTTTTGCCATAATAACCTTCTAGATAATAAGACAAAGATTGTAATTTACAATGTGGATCAAAAACCATAGCAATCAAATAAATATTTGGAAACTCCTCATAATAATTTAACCATTTTGCCTTCATAGCACTAACGGCTTCCGCTATTGCTGGGTCAGATTCACAATAAAAAAATGCACCAGCAACATTAATACTCTCAATAATAAATAAATGTGTTGTATGCAAATAAATACTAGATAAATTTTTTGTAGCATTATGAAATTTTTTTAACAAATTGAAAACATTGTAACAAGCATCCCAATGAGTTTCAAAAAGTTCAATGGTAGGAACATGAAATTGAATAAAAGAAACTAATAAATCCCTATACTCATAACTTTGAGCAAGCATTTTATAAGTAGAATTCCAACGTGTTAGAACATCACGAGCAAATTTAACGACATGTCTACCATTTTGTTTACAATATCTTGCCGATGCTTTCATTATAGAAGGATGTTTCCATAAAAACATTAGGGCTTTTCTAATAGGTAGAATAAAATCTCCAAGAGTTTCTAATCCTTTTTGAACACATATATTCAAAACATGGCATGCACACCTTTGATGAAAACATGTACCACCAAGAAAGGGTTTGCATAAATCAATTAAAGATGGAATAGCAGCGGTATTGGCAGAAGCATTATCAAAACCAATTGCAAAAATTTTGTTTTCAATATTATACTCTGAAAAAATAATTCTAAGCTGTCTATAAATATTCTGAGCAGTGTGTGCATCATCAAAAACTCTAAATGCAAGAATTCTTTTTTGGATAGTCCATACATTATCCATATAATGGCAAGTGACACCCAAGTATGAATGCGATTGCCAATGGTCAGTCCATATGTCGGCACATACGGTAACATGACCATTATATTTTTCAAAATATTTTTCTAACTTTTTTTTCTCTTTCAAATAAATCTTTTCAAGTGTTTGTGTGAGCGTGGCTCTAGGGACACGGCATGCAGCAGGGTTTAATGCTCGTCGACAATAGTTAACAAAACCAACCTTTTCACCAAAACTGAATGATAAGTGTTCTACTGCTACCATCCTAGCTAATTCTTCTCTATTTTGTTCATCAGTATAACAAAATAATTATTGGTTAGGAGTAGCGTACCTGGGAATTTGTGATTGTGACCTCGTTCTGGTTATTGCGTTTGGATGTTTGGTTTCAATATGCTTCCAATAAGTGTCATATCCTCCGGATTTGCTCCACTTATATGTTTTGGTGCAGTAATTGCAAGCCGCTACATATTTTCCATCTTCTTTCCTAACTTTCTTCATATGTTTGGCGAAGAGATCAGATTTGTTCCGCTTTCGTATCAGATCTTCCTCCTCTTGTAGTTTCACTTCCGCTGGATCATAATCAAAATCTGGAGGTGTATCAATATCAGGCATATTTTCTGACTGACTTGTCAAATTGGGGGTGGTGTCATTGGGATCGGGTTCAGAAATTATTAGAGGGGGAGTAGGACAGTTTAGGCCTAGGTCTTCAGCATAGGCCCAACGTTGCAGATATTCGTGATAGGTGGGGTTGTTATGATTGAGATTATCGATCATAGTACCCTTACCTTTCATCGAAATCGAACTCCTAGGATCGTCACGGCCGTGACCCCTTCCACTTCCACTTCCACTTGCCATTTAAAAATAAATTTGGGAGAGAATTGGAAACTTAGAACTTAGAACTTAGAAGAATAATAGTATTAGACTATTGGTAGAATAGTAGGTACTATGTAGTAAAGTACAAAAGTAGTAAACTAGTAAATGAAAATAAATGTAAATGAAAATGAAATTGGAAACTTAGTAATTGACTAATTGGAAATTAAATAAATTGGAAATAAGATTAATTGCAAATAAAATAAATTGGAAATAAAATTAATTGAAAATAAAATATATTGGAAATAAAATAAATTGCAAATAAAATAAATTGAAAATAAAATATATTGGAAATAAAATAAATTGCAAATAAAATAAATTGGAGATAAAATAAATTGCAAATTGCAAATAAAATTAATTTCAAATAAAACAATTACAAAATGAAATAAATATTAAAAACCTTGGAAACTTGGAGAGTTGTTGGAGACTTGGAGATTGAGAGACTTGAGAGTGTTGGAGAGAAATTAGAATTATAGAATAGAGAGAATTGAGAAGAAATTGGTGTGAGGAATTTTTTTTTTTGGGGGTGGGGGTGGTATTTATAGAAAAAAAAAAAAAAAAAAAAAAAAAAGGGTAGCCGTTGGGCCTCCAACGGTAACAAAAAAAAATAAATAAATAAAAAAAAAAAAATTGGTGAACCGCTGGTTCCATTCCGGTTCGCCCAAATCTTAGAACCAGAACCGGAACCGGAAATGGAAATCCGGTTCCGGTTTTTCCGGTTCCGATTCCGGTTCCGGTTCGGTTCCGGTTCCGGTAAATTACTAAATTTAGTCTTTTTATAGTAGATAAATAGAGCAAAATCAGAAGAATTGCATTCTGATCATGTCCATGTATAGGCTCGGTCTCTTATTCCACGCTAGTTATATATTTCAATAATAAGAGTATTTTGATAATGAGAGTAGATAACTGAGCTATGCTTAAAGTTTTAATTTTAACCAATCTCGATAGATCTCAATTAGTTTTTTTTTTTTTTTTTAAAGTAAATAAATAGAGCAAAACTATAAGAAGAGTTGCATTCTCATATGCATATATACAATATCTATTAATTCAGGATCATGTATTATTTTAAAAGCTTTCGTCATTGATAGAATTCGAGCCGCTGATCTGTAAATCATTTGCCCAAGCCTTAAGCTCGTCCTTCTACCAGCTGAACTACGCCTGTTGGCTCATATGCATATATATTACCTCTTATTCTACATTAGTGGTATCTTTCGATTGTGAAAGTAGATGATTGAACTATGTATAAAGTTTGATTTCGATAGATCCCGACAGATCTCGATTAGTCTTTTATAGTAGATAATTATAGCAGAACTAGAAGAAGAGTTGCATTCTCTTAAATTTGTTTCGTCTCAAGATAATTCAGGAATCAAGCAAGACTATCTTACAATTTGTTGGTTGCAGAATTTGTCTCGGAAATTATAACAGATAAACAGTTTCAGTTAATTGATATGTTTTTTATAACAAAATTGGCATACAACTGTTACATCAAATATTTAGAAAAGGAGAAGCTAGCTGTCATGTTCAAAACCTGACAATGTGTTGAAGATTGTGTTTTGAGATTATGTTTAGGGAATGGAAATTTAAAATATTATTATGTTTAAGAAAGCACAAAACATTTGATTTTATATTTCAATTATAACATTGAATTGAACATCTTTTCTAATTTATTTTTTAAAATTGTAAACTAGAATTCTTTATTAAAATAACAAGGAATAACCGAATCAACCCCATAATTATACTCTTCTTAATTCTTAACTACATTTAAGTCCTGATAATATATATATATATATATATTAAATATTATAATAAATTCGATGAGATTGGTTCAGTGATTTACCCCTCACAGCCTCGTAATATAGATGTAAGAGACATACGATCAAACCATTTAATGCAGGTTTTGAATTAGCTAAGAGCATCTCCAACAGCCTCCTTTAAAGACATCCATTAGCTTAATTAGGGGAGTATGTGTATTTTGCAGCTCCAACAGCTCTATAAATGGCTCCCTTAATTGTGTTCTGGTAGAGTTCACTCCCTTAATTAATGGATGTTTTCAAACCCCCTTAAAGTGGGCTCCATCTATTTAAGATTATTTTATTTTCTTGAAAAACTCCATATATTTAAAACTCATAATTGACAAACAATATATAATATTTAAACACAATAACTAACATTTAAATAATTAAAAAAATTATTAAATGGGTCATTTAAGGGAATATTGTTGGAGCACATACTCCCTTAATGGTTCATTGCAAAATATATACCTTTAAATAAGGGAGTCTCCAAGGGAGACTGTTGAAGATGCTCTAAGAACTTTACCTCTAAATTATGCCTTGTTGATTTTTAATTATTAAGAAGAAAATAGCCTTAATATTACTCCAATATTTAGTTAAGTTGGTTGCTATTGATGTAAGACACTTTTAGAACAGTTGGAAATATACCATTGGAATTGTTTTGACGAGTTTTGTTATAATCACCGGGGAAGTTGAGAACTCTTGTGATACACTTTAGTTTCTTCGAATTAAATCGTTTTGATCTTTTTTTTAATTTCTTTTTCCTTCTATATGCAGTAAGTTTTGAATCTTAATAATTTTTAGTATAGATTTTCATTTCAAAGATGATCCGAAAATCTAACAACCTTACCATAATACTAAATTTACCTTTAAGAAAGGTGGTATACCCTACTGAGGAACAAAAATTTACCTTTAAGAATGGTGGTATGCCTACTATAGTTGAAAATCAATCATGAACCGCCGAACTGGAGTACACGTGTCTATTAGAATCTGGTGAGTGGAAAAGATAGACTTGATTTATTACCTAATTATTTTACCTTTGTTCTCCACTACTTGCTGCTTCAACAGCAATGTTTGTTTGAATAACAGGCTTCACATCATTTCTTTTGACTGCTATTCTCCGAACAGAGAAAATTATACATGGGACTGCCATGTGGTGAGACCGTAAAACCGTTCAACTAGATTGCACCATTTATCTTGGGAACATTAAAATAAATTATAAATTTCTAATTTGATACAATCTTATTAGATGGTTTCACGGTCTCACCATGTGGCAGTCCCATGCAAGATTTTCTTCTCCAAACATGTCAAAAAATGAGTACATTTAGACTAATTAGATAAGAGTGTCAAAATAAGATCAATATATATATAAGTATAGTCCTTCTCCTATTAATTAGTCCATAGTCCTTCTCCTATTAATTAGTCCTCATATAAAATATATTAGTTCCTTGAATGTGGGTCATAGATTATGGAGAAGTACTGACAAGTGTATACACACTGGGTCAAAGCAATTGAATCTAATGGCCCACATTCAAGAAACTGATATATTTTATATTAGGACGAACTGACAGGAGAAAGATTTTATATATATATAGAGTAATTTTCCAATGAGAACTTTTACAATGCACACTTTAAGCACCTTTTAATGAAATTGCATGTAATCAAATGTTTTTCGATGAGATTTTTTGTATGGATGGTTAAAACATTGAAATACATTTATAGAAAAAAAATTAAAAAACTTTGGGTGCAAGAACTAATTTTTTCTGATTTTTTGAAGATAAAACATTTAAAAATAGGGAAATATAAGAAAAAAAATAGTTCTCAAATCCAAAAAAATTCCAAAATTTTACCAAATCTTTATTTTAATTTTAATTTTCTTAGGATTGTATACAAAAAATCTCATTGAAAAATCACTACTACAAAAATGTTAAAAGACATCACTAGAAATCACTAAAAGAAATCGGTTTTTGGTAACCGATTTAAAAAAAGCTTTTAGACATCGGTTTTTAAGAAAACCGATATTAAAAAAAAAACGTTTAGATATCGGTTTTTATAAAACTGATATCTTAAATTTTGCGTTGAAAAGACAATGGTTTTTATAAAAACTGATATTAAAAACAAGAGTTTAGACATCGGTTTTTATAAAAACCGATGTGGATTCAAAAGCAAAATTCTGCAATACAAATCTGACCTATGTCCACATTTAAGTGCGCATCTCTAAAAATACTCAATGTTATTTGCTCAACTTTTGACACAAGAAAATAGACATGCAAACAAACACTTTTAAATAAGAAAATATTCCAAAAATCGATTTGGAAAAGTGTGAAAATGAGCGATGAAAATAGCTCACTCGCGGATTCGGGAATCGCTTCTGACCTTTGACTGAATAATTAATCATAACTTTCAAAATACCGTCCAGAATTTTACGTTCTTTATACCGTTGGATTCGTATCGAAATATTGAAGAACCCAGCATAGACAAAAAAATTTATTTCCTTGCCAAAAGATACAATTTTAAGGAAAGAGTTTGCATAAAAATATCTCCAATCGCTTCAATTCTGACATTTGACTGAATAATTGATCATACCTTTCCAAATATCGCCCGGAATGTTACATTCTTTATACCATTGGATTCGTATCGAAAAATTGAAGAATCCACCATGGACGAAAAAATTTATTTCCTTGCCAAAAGATACAGTTTTAAGGAAAACGTTTACACAAAAATATCTCCAATCGCTTGACCTTTGAGTACTCATGAATAATTGATCATAACTTTCAAAATACCACCCGGAATTTTACGTTATTTATACCGTTGGATTCGTATCGAAAAATCAAAGAATCCACCATAGACAAAAAAAATTATTTTGTTGCCAAAAGATACAGTTTTAAGGAAAAAATTTGCACAAAAATATCTCCAATCACTTCTGACATTTGACTGAATAATTGATCATAACTTTCAAACTACCGCCCATAATTTTACGTTCTTTATACCGTTGGATTCGTATCGAAAAATTGAAGAATCCAACGTAGATGAAAAAATTTATTTCATTGCCAAAAGATAGAGTTTTAGGGAAAAGGTTTGCACAAAAATATCTCCAGTAGAATACACAAAACCACACAATAAAAAATGAAATGAAAAATGAACCCACCAATAAAATTTATTTAATGTATATATGTTTGTAGTAGAAATTAGAATTTTGATTAGTTGAGTAAATTTTAAGTTTTTTTTATTTTTTATTTTTTATTTTTATTTTTATTTTTATTTCTAACAACTCATATAGGTTATATATATATATTGTGCAATTGTTAACACATCCAATCTTGTAGTCAGGCGATAAAGGCTTACCACTTTTGACTTTGAGGTTGCTAGTTCGATTCCTCATAATGACAATTAATTGTTATTATTATCAGAGGTGGGGTTGGTCTGTGGAGCAGGCCGGCGACGGTGGGATTTTTTTTTGTAATACATCAATTTTACATTAGGGTTTTAAAATCGGTTTTAAGTAAAACCGATGTCTTTTCTCTTGTTTTACATCGGTTAAAAACCGATGTCTTTTGCGCTTTTTTTCTAAATCACTCAAAAAGACATCGGTTTTAAAAATTTCAAAAACCGATTTCTTCCATATAAAAAAACCGATTTCTTTTGCATTTTTTGTAGTATTGAACATTTGATTACATGCAATTTCATCCAAAGGTGTTTAAAGTGTGCATTGTAAAAGTCCTCATTGGAAAATTACTATATATATATATATTGAATTACTTGAATCGTTAATCATTATTCAAACCTATTACAACATAAATTAAGAGTCTAAAACGATATCAAATAGGTTAGAATCAAACTACCCCTTGTTGGTCATGAGTAGGGATGGGCGTTTCCCCATGGGGTTTTGGGGGTGGGGGTGGGGGCAAACTTTGCCCCCAAACATATTTTGGGGGAGGTGGTGGAGGTACCTCCCCCCAAAACCAAAACCCCATTGGGCCCCCCAAAATAATATATATATATATATATATATTATTTTTATTTTTATTTTTATATAAAATTTGTAACAATTAAAACAAATTATAAATTATAATATTAAATTATTAAAATTAAATGTTATGGTTGTTCATTTATAAGGTGTAATTAACCCCCAAAATAATATATATATGTATTATGTAATTATTTTGTATTGTATTTTGGATTTTGTATTGTATTTTTATTATGTTTTTATTATTTTTCGGATTGAAAATTTAGAATTTAGAATTGAAAAGGAAATGAAATGGGGGAAATGGGTTTTGGGGGTGGGGGTGGGGGGTGGGGGAACCTCCCCCCAAAACGTTCCCCCCACTGGTCCTCCCAAATGGATTTTGGGGGAGGTGGTGGGGGGAGGTTTCAGGAATGGGGGTGGGGGTACCCTCCCCCGCCCCATTTGGCCCCCACGCCCATCCCTAGTCATGAGGGACAGTGAATGTTAGGCTATTCGAAAGATGGTTATTAGTCACATGGATGGGGTTAAATGTAAGGGAGATTAAGAAATTAAAATGGGTGCATTTAGGAGCACTCTCTTCAATATGCTCCAAGCCCAACCAAGCCCAATAACGTCCTGGACAAGTTCATATTCAGTATAATCGACCAAAAAAGGAAGGCTGACCTTAATCGTAAGGTGAACAGCTTTCACGAATTAATTAATTATTCTCTTTTTTTTTTTCTTTTTTTAAATCTAACACTGAATTGGTCAAGGTTTGTCGGATGTTGTTGAAATCAAGCAACTTCGTTGAAAGATGTGATTACACAGTTACTATAATATGTTAAACATTTCATTTCTGTTTGCAGGCTAAATGTGTTTCATAATCTTTTGACAACCACAAGGTTGGATAATTCCAGGGGCGGCCGCCCCTGGTCTGTCATGACTAGGGGTCTCAAATATATGATGTGAGTTTTTGTTATGGATTAAGATGTAAAAAAAAAAAAAAAAAAAAATTAGAACCTAGCCCAACTCGATTTATTCTAGTACAAAACCCAATTTTTTAAATTTTCATACTTTCCTATCACCTATTACCTATATATTCTTCATTTATTCTTCACCCACCAAAGACAAAAATAAAAATAAAAAATGGCAACCAGAGACATAAAAATCATGGATTTTTTAATTTTGATTTTTATTTTGGGATGAAGTGGGAAAGATTTTGTTGGTATGTGATCCATTTTTTAGATTTCGCCCAGAGGCCTTGGAATAGTCAGGACCGGCACTGATAATTCGAAACGTTTCAGGAAAGTTGGCTTTGAAGGAAATTTGGGACTTAGTGTGGACATCCATTACCAAATAAATGTCAGCTTTCAGAGGCTCAACAGAAAAAGGAAGCTTATCTAGTGTGAATTTCTGGCTTACAAAGATTTAAGGATATAGAATGATAGAACTGTTATAAAATAAAAAGAAGAATAGATAGATGAAGAACATTTGAAGAACAATTAATTAGATGAGTGAGAGAGAGATTAGATTAACAGTTAATAAATGAGAGAGAGAGAGAGAGAGAGAGAGAGAGAGAGAGAGAGAGAGAGAGTATTACTTGTATTGATTTTTAGAAATTTCACTAACTCATTTACAAGTGATCAGGTGAACATATATATAGGCAAAGGTGGGTGTACAAGTGAGTGATATCAGGTGAGAGAGAGAGACGGTGGATTTAGGGGAAGATATTTGTGTGATATTTATTGTGATATTTGTGTGTAACACATGTGGTAAAAGCCACATATATTATAACACTCCCCTTTGGATTTATACCACATGTATTAATCTTCTAGGGAAAAACACTCCAGCATTTAATCTTGTAATTTAGAAAGTTGACACATACCTATTCCATATACCAGCGTCTCAAAAGTTGATGTAGGCAATGATTTGGTAAACAAATCTGCAAGATTATCTGTAAACCGTATTTGCTTAACATCAATTTGTCGGCTCTGTTGAAGCTCGTAAGTATAAAAGAATTTAGGAGAAATATATTTGGTTCTATCTCCTTTGATATATCCCCTCTAATTTGAGCAATGCAAGCCACATTATCTTCAAATATCCGTGTTGGCATTTCTGTAGATAATGAAAATCCACAAGTATCCTGAATATGATGAATAACTTACCTTAGCCAAACACATTCTCGACTGGCTTCGTGAAGTGCGATGATTTCAGAATGATTAGATGATGTAGCAACCAAAGTCTGTTTTGTGGAACGCCAGGATATTGCTGTGCCATTATATGTAAAAACATATCCCGTTTGTGAACAAGCTTTGTGGGGATCAGACAGATACCCGGCATCAACATAACCAAGTAAACCTGAAAAATTGTTAGACTTTATATAAAATAATCCTAAATCTTTCGTTCCATTAAGGTAACGAAAAAGATGTTTGATTCCATTCCAATGCCTTCGAGTTGGTGCTAAGCTAAATCTAGCCAGGACATTCACAGAGAATGCAATATTTGGTCTAGTACATTGAGCTAGATATAATAATGCACCAATAGCGTTAAGATATGGTACCTCAGTACCAAGTATCTTTTCATCATTTTCTTTTGGACGGAATGGGTCCCTTTTAGGATCAAGAGTCCTAACAAACCATATGAGTACTTAATGGATGAGCATTATCCCAAGACTTTTCATACAGTCTCCGAGACTTTTCATTAAAGGCTCGAGCCTTTTCAATTGTTCCTCAAGCCTTTTCATACATCCGAGACTTTTCATTAAAGGCTCAAGCCTTTTCAATTGTTCCCCGAGACTTTTCATACAGTCTCCGAGACTTTTGTAAACCTTAAGTTGGTTGTGTGAAACAAATTGAAAAGGCTCTGATTATTGTTGAAAAGGCTTGGACAGTGTATGAAAAGGCTCGGATACAGTGTTAAAAGGCTCGAAGATTCAAAATTGACAAACATATTCATATTCCTTAAAAAAGCTCAGATTACTATTTAAAAAGCTCAGAGACTGTTTGAAAAGGCTCGGAAAAAGTGTTTAAAGGCTCGAAAACCCAGATCTTCATCATCTTGCAAATTCTCGTCGACTTCAGGATTGTAGCGCCACCGCCAGTGAGTTCGCTGTGAGATTTTCAGTCGGATTTCTTGCAGACGTGAGATTTTCAGTCGGATTTCTCTCTCTCTAAACTTTTTTCTCTTTAGGTTTGAAAAGACATAAATTGACAAAATAAGGGTATTTTTGTCTGGTCACCTAAATAGGTGCCTTTTAAACTTGAATTAGTAAAGTGGTGATATTCTTACAAAGTCAGGCCCAAATAGTGACAAAATTTGTTTAAACCCTATTGAATATTCATCAAACCAATCTCTTCATCAGATTCAAACACATCCAAACCTTCATCATATTTGAAAATAAATCCAGATCTTCATCAAACCTCTTGTTCATTAATCTGTACTCAACTTCTATACACAAAAATTTTTAAAAAAATTCTGGAAAAAAACAGATGGAGTACGCTTCACGATTGAACATCTTCCATTGCCCGTAAAAAAGAGGATCTGAGATGGAAATGGGTGAAAACATTTTGGAAAAAAAAAACAGATGATTGTAGAATGAAAAAAAAAAAATCCTAGTAACCAATTTGACTTCAGCTAAGTATTTCATTTTTAAAAATTAAAGCAAAGGACTTAACTCATTTAACATCTAGATCTATTTCATGAACAAGGCTATTGGGTTTTGAAGAAAACAAAGATTTGGGTTTTGAAGAGTACCCATAAATTTAAGAACTTTGTATTGGATCTTGAAGGTGGTTCAACGACTTGAAGCTGTATAAATGATGCATCAGACCAGTCAACCACCAGATCCGGCGGCGAGTTCACGCGACCTCGACCCCAACGAGGTCGGAGCTGCGGCTAGTGGAGAGAGAGGAGCGATGAGTGTGTGAGGATGAGAGATCTGATTTCAAGATTAGGTTTTTAATTTTATAGTTGTAATTTTTGGAAGTTTTGAGGGCAAAAATGTCTTTTTGAGACTTGTCCCATGCATGGGACAAGTCTGCCCGAGGGTCTGAGGTGGTACAAGTTTTTGTGGTTTTTGTCTCACATTGTCCAGTCCCGTCCCGTCCCGTCCCGTCCCGTCCCGTCCCGCGAACCAAACGCACCCTAAATCCCAAGTGTGGGTGCCCTCTCTCGGTTCTATTGGGAGCAACCCTCTCTCCGTTGTGAGATTTGTAATCCATTTGTACCCTTTCCCCGATAGTGGGAGTAGTATTTCGGGCTATGCTTGTAGAGTTTAATCTCCTCAGGTCCCGGCAGTTGTTGTAATTCAAAAAAAAAAAAAAAAAAAAAATTGATAACGAATAAGAATATGAATTTGTAGAATAATTTCTCTATTCTTTTATTGCTAAAATGAACAAACACTCAATAATTGTTGACTTGTTGCACTGAAAATGGCTCCACCTTAAGACATTCACCGAAAATGAAAAGTCAAAACGAAGTCGTACATTAGGGATGAATCTTTTTTGGAAATTGTTTTTTCCTCAGGTGTCTTGGCACGTCATTGAAAATGGAAGACGTATCATGCCGCATCATGGTAGCATTGCCGGCATATAATAAGGATGGCATTGATTTGGGTTCAGACAGGTTTTACAAAACCCATACTCGAACCCGAACCCATTAATTGTTTGTGAAAATTGTCAAAACTAACCACATATATTATAGAAAATTTGTTTTTAACCACAAACGAATTTTTATTTATTAATAACCATGTTTTTGAGCAATTACTAGAATGCCCCCATATAAAAGTATCCCAATTAGCTCTCTCTCTCTCTCTTTTCTCTCTTTTCTTTCTCTCTCCTCTGCTCTCTCTCTCTCTCCCGGTCATCTCTCTCTTTTCTCCTCTCCATCCCGTCGCCCAACGCCAGAGTCGTCGCCGAATAGCCGCCGGACGTCGCCTGGACCGGCGAGCTTGATGAACCAGCGGCACACGAAGGCTTCGCCTGGTCGTCGCACGAACCAGTGGCGCTGGTTCGTGCGACGACCAGGCGAAGCCTTCGTGCGCCGCTGGTTCGTCAAGTTTGCCGGTCCAGGCGACGTCCGACGGCTCCGTGAGGCGATCTCCGGCGACGTGATCTGCAATAAGAAAGAGAAATCAACAAAACCTAAACCTAATTTGAATATGAGGAAGAAGAAAGGAAGAAGAAAGGACAAAGAAAAAGGGGGAAAAAAAACATAAGGCTAATTTCAATTTAGTCCAGTTTTCAAGTTTCAATATTTTCAATTTAGGCATGATTTCAAGTTTTGGTATTTCAATTCAGTCATGATTTCAAGTTTGGACATTTTAAATTTAGCCATGATTTCAAGTTTCAAGGTTTTAAAAAAAGAAAACTAATTTCAGGGGTACTCTGGTAATTTATGGTACTACACTGAATTTTTTTTTTTAAAAAGTGGTTATTAACAATTATAATTTCAAAAGTGGTTAAAAACAAAAGTATAATAATTAGGATGGCTATTTTCGGTTTTCTCTCTTAAAGTTTTAGCTATCCAAACCCGGCCTATAAACCCGTGAAATTAAGCGGGTTTAGGTTCGGGTTTTACCTATGGGTTTTGACTTTTGAGGGAATCAATATCCATCCCACGAACCCGTGAAATTAAAAAAAAAAAAAAAATTAATGTATTTTTTAATTATAATAATATTTAAATATTAAAGAATAAAAGAAACTTAAAAATAATAGAGAAGAATATAGCTCTTGATATTCAACTCATTTAAGTTTACAATTTTTAAAGACAAAAACCAGTTATATAAAATTAAAATGTGAGCCTTTTATCGATTTTTTTTTCGATGTGAGATTGTCAAAAAGAAAAAAAAAAAAAGAATAAAAGGCCCACCCTTACTTGTATATAAATGGTATATAACAACCGTTGAAAGCAAACTTGAAGTTGGAAGGGATTGAATATATTTTTTTTATTCTCTATTTTTTTCAAGTTTTATTTGAAGTTTAAAATTTTAATATTCTATATATCTAATATTAAATTATTTTTAATATTAAGCGGGTTCATGGGTTCGGGTGTGGATTTTTTTTCAAACCCACACCCGAACTTGAACCCTTTCTGGGTTGTATTTTTGCACCCAAACCTGCAGCGGCACACATCCAAACCCAATTGTGAAGGGTTGGGTTCGAGTGGGTGCTCACCGGTGTGGGTCCAATTGTCATCCCTACCAGCATATAAAGACATGTCAGTGAAAGTTGTTGACGTCTAAGAACGTGTCCGGACACATCAGCCGAACATAGAGAGATAAATGTTAAATTGGGTTTGGGTCGAGTCGCTGATTACTATTTTCGCCGGGTCTTACCGCTTTGTTGTGATCGACCCACTAATAAATTTAGACCTCTCACAGTCTTATGATCTATATATATATTTTTATTATTGAAAATGTTTTTTTTTTTTAATAAAAAAGGATAAAAGAAAAAAAAAGTATGATGTTGTTTGAATTGATTACAATTTTTTTTGACACAAATACATTAGTAAAATGAAAATGATTCTCATGCTGATTATACCTCAACAAATTTTGCTAAATCCTTCTATTATTAATGTTTAAAATTATATTTTTAAGGAAACTCGACAGTATGACAGAAATTTATTAATGTGAACAAATTAAAAAGACTAACAGTTCAATTAAAAAATATTTTCTATCATCTTCCGATCATTTTCTTGACTTGAGCGTTTGAGAAATGAGACACGACTCAAACTTATGATCTCTGTGAGGGGTATGACACGGGATATATCGCTGGATTAATCTCTCATTTGGTCGTAGTCCTTTCATGTCTTAATTACTAAATAAATAAATAATAATGCTAAGAGCATCTCCAATGCAATGCTAAATTATTGTGCCAATGCTATAATTTAGCACAAAGTAAAAAAAGTATGCATCAATGCAATGCTAAAAGCTGTGTCAAATTTTACATATGATATAAACTGTGCCAAATTTGGCACAGTGCATAGCATTTGCCAAATTTGGCACAGCAATAAATGCAGACATATTTGTTGACGTTTTAATTTTAAATAATAAAAATTTAACAAATTTGGTAGGGAAAATTGAGATTGAAACAATTCTAACAAAATATTCAATGCATTCATTGAATGTATTGATTGTATTTGTTGACTTTTAGCACAGTTTATAGCATATGTAAAATTTGACACAGCAATAAATGCAGGTGTATTTGTTGACGTTTTAATTTTAAATAATAAAAATTTAACAAATTTGGTAGGGAAAATTGATATTGAAACAATTCTAACAAAATATTCAATGCATTCATTGAATGCATTGATTGTATTTATTGACTTTTATAATTTTAAATAATAAAAAAATAAAAAACAGCATATCAAATAGAATTTTACATTGGAGTAAAATGCTAAAATAATGTGTCAAATATAACATTTCACTATATTTTGTGTCAAATTTAGCATTGAAATTGGCATATGCATCGGAGATGATCTTATAATCCAAATTATGAAATTAAATAAAACAGAAAGATTATCTCACCCTCCTATTTAATTTTATTTTTCATATCAAATACAAAATTCTGTTTTCCACTCTCCTAACACTGTCAATCGTTCAAAAATGGCAGACAAGCTCACCAACTCACAGATTCTCCTCCTCTTCTCCAACTTACTCCTACTCACCGTTGCCGCCAACACCGCCTACCCGATTATCCCGGGTACCGGCGGCTCCGACTGCTCCCTCTCCGACGACCTCACCCCGATACGCCGAGAAGTCTACGACGGCGGCAGAATATTCGACATCAGCCACCGCTACACGACGAACATGCCGACGTGGGAGAAAGCGGAGGGGTTGGGTCAGTTCCTGTGGCTACCCAATAGCATCAAAAACGGCTCTCTCGCCAACAATTCTGAGATGAAGCTCCCAACTCACACAGGGACCCACGTCGACGCGCCTGGTCACGTCTTTGATCACTACTTCGATGCTGGGTTCGATGTTGACACTCTCGACTTGGAAGTGTTGAATGGTAAAAAAATCTTTTCTTGTGGTTGGATTCTTAGTGGGGTTTTTGTGAAACTAATTTTGTTTTGTTTATGCGTGTAGGTCCTGCTTTGTTAGCTGATGTTCCAAGAGATAAGAACATAACCGGTATGTTACTTTTCGAATACTAGTATAGAATCTATAGATAGTAACTGGTATGTTACTTCAATTGCCATTTATGCATTCTTGAAAACTGAAATTTTACTTTGCTGTGTGTTGATTGAATGCCTTTTCGAATTATTGAAGGAATGATAAATAGATGTTTGGGGGATTTTTATACTAGTATAGCTGTATAGATAGTATTGATGCCAAATTTTTGTCCATTTCTTCAATAGTGTTGGTCTTTTTTTCTTTCTCTTAGGTATCTGGTTCTAAGTTTTTGTTCGTTCCTTCTTTTCTTTCTTGTAGGCTATGTGCCATGAATTAAATCTATATTCCTTATTGTCTCTAGTACAACAGAAAGAGAAGCAAATAAATGTAGTTTTTTTCTATCTTTTTTCACCCCACCAAAAGCTTTGGTAAGAAATTTATATGATGACACCCTTTCTTTGTGGATACCTTGTGTATTTTGTGTCTACCAAGGTGTCTCTAGCTTGGTTCAAAAAGTTTTAAGTTAAAAAACAAGAACCTTTCTTGTGCTTTATGTGTATATTACCTTGTGTATTTAGATTTTAGAGAGAGTTTTCTTTAACATGCTGGATAATATACTTTATAGCAGTGTGAAATGAATCAA
Source organism: Acer yangbiense (assembly GCA_008009225.1). Lineage (NCBI taxonomy): Eukaryota > Viridiplantae > Streptophyta > Magnoliopsida > Sapindales > Sapindaceae > Acer > Acer yangbiense. Next base: position 43,941,472 of record CM017764.1, read on the forward strand.
GCATCTATATATGACAAATAACATAATGTTGTTCTTGTATTTTTCTCTAACTCTTGTATCCATTAGTTTATAATAAAGGTTATTTCTTGCAGCTGACGTAATGGAGTCCTTACACATTCCTAGGGGTGTACGTCGTGTGCTTTTTAGAACATTAAATACAGACAGGTAAATCATTTAATTAGGGTGAATTCTTTTAATATTAAGGTGACCATTTTATATTTTGCTCAATTTCAGGAAGCTTATGTTTAAAAAGGAGTTTGACACAAGCTATGTGGGATTTATGAAAGATGGGGCAAGATGGTTAGTAGAAAACACTGACATTAAACTTGTTGGTAAGATATATGTTGTCTTCAATAGGTTTAAGCTATATATCTATAATCTATGGCATGCCTTTCTTTGCTTTTTATGCTGCATTCATTTTAAATATCAAACTTTATTTTTCTATATCTGGTTATGAAATGTAAACGTGTATTATTGTTAACTCAGTTGCATTACAGTTTCATTCATTATTTATGCATAAGAAGATACAATTCTTTCACTTGCATGTCATACAGCTTTAGATCTTCTTACTTTTTCTTTTTTGATCGTCTCTTTTGGGATTATTTCTAATAATCAAGTGAAAATCATAATTAATTATATACAGTGTTCAGTGTATAAAAATTATCAGGGAAAATTGTTGGAATATAGCCTTTTGGGTATGTATAATTATGTTGACCATCAACCAATAATCCAATAAAGAATGAGAATAATTGTTGATCACGCCTAAACACATGAGATTCTTATTAATGGTAACTAAGCTACAAGTACAAATACAATATGTATTGAAACTATTGTAAGAATCAATATTTAGACAGCTAAACCTCCTCATCTATGCGTGTGTTATTCTTTTCTTTTTTGTATCCAGATGATAGATTGTCACAGACTGAACAATAGTAGGGAAAAACTTGAATAATTATAGCCCAATCTTTGACTACCTGTTAGGGGCTATTGATGAACTCAAATCAAGATCTCATAAGATTTCCACATGATCGATTGTGATTTGGCTGCACCATATTTGAGTTCATCCAGGCTTGAATTATGTTGACCGTCAACCAATAATTCAAACAAGAATGAGAATAATCAACTGATCATACATAAACACATTAGATGTTAATAACAATTAAGCCATGAATAAGATACACAATCTGTATTGAAAGTATTGTAGGAATCAATATTCAGACAGCTGAATCTCCTCAACTATGAATATTATTATTATTATTTAGGACCATCTATAGGGTAGATTTTCACAAACTGAATGAGAGTAGGGACAGACTTGAATAGTTGTGGCCAATCTGTTAGGGGCTATTTGATGTACTGAAATCAAGATCTCATACAAAATTTCCACATGATTGGTTGTGGTTCTGCTGCACCATACTTGATGATTCTTTTTGATCACTTACCACAACATTTATGTTATTACTTTTTCTATCAAAATTTAGAGAAAGCTAAAGAATCCTTATCCACTATTTGTCATGTGAGGAAATCTTTCTAGTAGCACTGTCATATATAACTCTGCCATTGTGCCAACACCTGTGTCCTTTCTGACAATGCAAAACGGTTGTTCTTTAATCCACATCCCTCTTGACACTGCTACAGTCTTCTTCACTGTACAGTCTGCATGTACCATTATGTTCTAATTAGTGTTTTCACTGTGGTAGTACACCAGCTATCTCAACAATGTTTCTCATTTTGGTTCTTATCCATCCTCATCATGTGTGTTCATCAACTAACTTCTAGAATTTTATTCTCATTAACTAACTTCTAGGATGTTATTCTTCGACTTGTATCCATGAGAAAGGCATAAGGTTGGGTGGTTTTTTATTATTTATTTTATTTGGGAGGAGGGAATTGAATTTGGGACCTCGACATTAGTTGAGAGGTGTGGTTATCACTAGGCTATGTCTATGATCACCACCCATAGCTCAACTCACCATGCAATTTCCTCTTTATGGAAAGACCAAATGTGAAAAGACTAAATTGTGATTATTCTAAATGAATAGCATGGACTGCTATTTATAGGTCCAGAGTTCTATCTTTAGATAGTTTAATTTAAACTATTAGATAAAGGATGAAGATAAATAAATATCTTTGAATGAATATTAAATTTAAATAGAAACTATAAATAGCCGTTCCTGCTATTCATTTAGAATAATTTCATCCGAGTCTTTTAAGAGTGTATTAAATTTGAAGAGTTATTTAAGAGTGTTTATTAGTTTATTTCAACATACCAGAAAAGTTTTACAAATGTGCAAGTTTAAAGGTCATGGGAGCTACTTTGACTTTGCCCTTTTCCATCGTATATTACATTTTCATCTTGAAGAAGTGTAAAAGTTGAACCCATGATGCCTCCTTTCTATCTGTACCTACTCTATTTTGTCAACTCTGATGCATATGCATCTGTTACCTACTTTTCAGTTTATGAATGCTTCGGTTTACATATTTCCTTAGGTGATTCCCATAAACTTTATGCATAATATAGATATGTTTTTATGCCAAATTTCAAAATTTATTTGAAATTGCATTCATTTCTTTCAGCAACACGTTGTTGGAACACTTCATTGTACCATCTCCCTCTTTACTGTGTGTACATTTTTGTGATGTTTTCTTGCAAAAGATTGACACACTCTATTGTTAATTGTAGGAATTGATTACTTGTCCGTTGCTGCCTATGATGATTTGCTTCCATCTCATTATGTTTTCTTGGAGGGCAGGGTAAGCAAATATTTTATGACGCTTTAGGTTTTTTTTTTTTTTTTTTTTCCATAACTAGAATTAGTGTTTCCCTACCAGTATTGCTGGCTGCTGATTAAACATTACACCCAATTTCAAAATGAATCATTGATTGGTTGATACTTGATAGTGTATATTTTCTGGGCAAAGGAAACTGATTGTTGGATTCAGAGGGAAAAAAGTAGTGTCGAAACACTCTTAAGTCAGCACTAACATTGATCATCTTCTTCAGGAAATCATTCTCGTAGAAGGCCTTAAACTCGATGGTGTCCCAGCAGGAATGTATTCCGTCCACTGCTTACCGCTGAGGTTGCTCGGTGCTGAGGGATCACCAATAAGATGCATTCTAATAAAATGATGTTTTTCCCCATGTGAGTTCTCAAGTATTTCAATTTACCTTACAAGAATTATTTTTGCCATATCAAAATCAATTTTTTTTTTATGCCAATAACATTTTCTTTTTATGAGAACGGATGTACTGTGTCATCATGCTGAAGTGGTACGCTGGCCTAATAAAAATACTGTCAATGTATACATCTAGTGTAAAAAACCATCCATCATGTTGTGGTTGAGAGAATCTGGAAGAAGATTTCAAATATTAATTCATACATGGCAAACTTTTATTAGATAAGTGTACGAATAACGCAGTACACCCTCCCCATTGAAGATTTTCCTATTCTTAATGATGCTTCGCCATTCGGTATGTAGATGAACTGGAAATAATCATGATGGTATGTTTCTCATGCAAGTTGGTTAATTGTTGCAGGAAGCAGTGATACAGAGTCAGGAGGTGTTACTTGAATGGAATAAGACCCATTGTATATTAAGGTTTCACAATTAAATGGTCAGCAAAGATATTTAGTAGAGTTTTCAATATTAATTTATGTCCTTAGGGTGGGTTTATCATGAATAACATATTTTGAACACTTTTTGTAAACCTAATTTTCAGTTGTCTTTTTTTTTTTTGTTGAAATATTACAATAAATTCACACAAATCGAGCCAAAGATTTGTTAGGACCGCCGAGTATTTACTCCTATAACGGGAGATATCTACACCAGGGATAAAACTCTCCCGTACATATTTGTGAAATGCGTTTGGTGAGACTCGAATCTCCATCACGAATCTAAAGATGTGAACTAACAGCTATACTAAGAAATGATGTGCTAGTTTTCTATTGTTATGGGTGGCTTTTGACATTACTACTATTATTGGCAATTGGGTCATGTTGGATAGTCTTTGAATTCTAATTTAACGGTCTATAAATATTAAATATTTGAAAGAAAAAAAATTGAGAAGGAAATCAGGATTCATGAATGATAGATTTGTTATGACTTCTTTTCAAGGCTTACATGGTCACAAAACAATCCTCTCTCTGCGCTTTCATCTCACTCCACAATCCATATTCAATCATTCACCAACTTCAGTAGTGTGTGGGAAACTGGGATTGCTTCACCGATTTCTGTATTGAGACTATCCAATATAATTGGGTTTTGAATCTCTCCATACATATTTCTTTACAAATATTTGTGGTGATGATGTTGTGAGAATATACATTCGGACATGTGAGGATGATCTGTCAGTGTAGATATCTGCATTTGTCACGGGTGGAGACATAAAATTTTGTTTGGGGTCAATGTAGTCAATGTTTTAAAAGGTGTGAGACGGTTCAAGGCGTTTTGTACTAGTGAGGCAAGCGAATATTAAATAATACAAATAAATTTAAAAAATAATTTTAAATGTGTGAGATTTGGGTGGATCGTTGTTTGGGGTTTTTTTTTCTTTCTAGGCAAATGTGTTTTTCTAATTTTTTTTTTTAAAGTAGGGGTGTTGTCGTTTGATGAGTGTGAGTGACCACTTAGGGTTTTAAAATATTAATTCTAACATAGACAACCTGAAAACGGTGAGTTTTGATAAAAATAAAATAAAAGTCCTGATTCAAAACTCACAGTTTTACCACCTAAAATCAAATTGATATGTCACCAAAACTCGCCGCTTCACCACTAATAACTAAATTGATATGGCACCACCTCACCGCCCTCACCTCACCGCCTTCAATCGGTTCGGCCTCAAGGAGGCCACCTCGATCGATATTTAAAACATTGTAGTAAAATACAATAGTTAGGGGGTCAAAGTAAAATTTTATAAAATTCAAATATAATATATAAATTGTCCGAAAGTTGATCTATCGACAACCAGCTAGTGGTCGTAGACTCGAAGTCAATCTAGTAAACAAGAAATAAAACCATTTCACTCACTCTTCCAAGAACAAACAGACAAACTGCAAAGCATGGCCACAACCACCACCACCATCAACTCTCAAATTTCCTTACTTCTTATTCTCTTCACTCTAGCGATTCTCAACGACTGCTCGCTGTCTGACGACGAACTGATCATCAAGCCGATTCGTCGAGAGGTGTACGGAAACGGCCGCATATTCGACATCACCCACCGCTACACAACCGGTTTGGTGGGTCTCGGCGAGTTTATATGGCTACGCCAGAGCATGAAGAACGAATCCCTCTACAACTTCTCCGAATTGAAGCTCGTGGTACATGCCGGAACTCACGTCGACTCTCCTGGCCACATGATTGATCGTTATTTCGATGCCGGATTCGATGTCGACACTCTTGACTTGGACGTCTTGAACGGTAATTAATCTAATTAATCGTTTAATTAACATTATATATGTTGTTTCATTACTGTTTATGTGATTGAATCTTTGGTGGGGTTTTGATATTTTTTTGTCTTGTGTAGGTCCAGCATTGTTAGTTGATGTTCCTAGAGATAACAACATTACTGGTATGCAATTTTTATTTTGTTCCCGTTTTTTTTTTTTTTTTTGAATTACGGAAGTGATACTAGATAGGGATTTGGTTTTTATTTTATTAGATTAATTTTAATGTTTGTGAATGTTTATGAAACCACTAAGAGCAAATTGAGGCTTGTCGTTCTGTTTAGCACTTGCTTCTTTTTTTGTAGAACCAAAGATTAGAATTAATGGCATGTAGCCGATTAGAAGGTGCAAGTAGAACCAGGTACCTACAAGAAAAAAAGGGCCAATTACTATTAAGAAAGATGAGATGACAGAAAGTGGTATCATATTGGTGTTGCAATATTCTAATTACTAGAATGTTATGGCCTATTCTTGAGGTAGAGCTGTTCACAAACTTAATTAGTCTCAAACCGAAAATGAAATTCATCTAAGAGCAAGGTAGACTAGAGATAGAAAGAGAGGAGAGGAAGGAGAAAGGAAGGGAATGAAAACTGCTTTTATTGCATTTGTTTAACACAACTTCTGGAAGGGATTTGAAAGGATCGGCTTTCCTTCAAATCCATCGAAAATCTTCTTTCCATGAACAGAAGTAAATATAAGAAAAGTAAAGAAATTACATATTTCAGCAACATTGATTCAATTTTCCTTCCCCACCAAACAACTTTTGTGAGAAATTTATATGATGACACTCTTTCTTTGTGGATACATAAAAATTGCCTCCTTCCTAAATCCTGACTTTTCTGAGAAGCTCTTATGGCTATAAAAGACAGAGGGTACCTCGTTTAGCATCCCTGTCTGTTTGAGAAGCATATTTTTTACTAAAATTTGGCTGTTTTGAACTAAGCTAATTTGTCACAAGTTTGAACAATAACTTTTTTGTGTGCATATATACCTGCTGGATAATGTACTTTATAGCAGTTCTAAATGAATAAATTGTAGGTACAATTGACAAGTGACAATAATGTTTTGTCTTCTATTTCTCTTTAGTTCTTGTATCCATTAGTTTATAATAAAGGTTATTTCTCACAGCTGAAGTAATGGAGTCCTTACACATTCCCAAGGGAGTAAATCGTGTGCTTTTTAGAACATTAAATACTGACAGGTAATTCATTTTATTATAATCTCGTATTGTGGTTACGCTGAATGCCTGAACCATTTTAACATATTATGGTGGTCCATTTTAATATTTTGTTCAATTTCAGGAAGCTTATGTTTAAAGAGGAGTTTGACACAAGCTACGTGGGATTCATGAAAGATGGGGCGAGATGGTTGGTAGAAAACACTGACATTAAACTTGTTGGTAAGATATATGCTGTCTTCGATGAGTTTCAGACACCTTTCTTAACCTTTATATGCTGTGACAAGTGTTTGATTTTTAATTTAAGTTTCAAACTTGTGTTTCATTTCTAGTTATGAAAATTAAATCCCTCTTGATACGACTTCAGGTTTTGCTGTATAGTCTGCACATAGCATTATGTTCTTGTGAAATTTCATATTTGATTATTTTAAAAAGATTACAATTAGGACATATATATACACAAAAAAATTCCTACTAACTACTAACTACTACAATTAATACTACTAATGCTATAACTACTAACTACTAACCACAACCTAATTACATGTATTCCCACACCTCTCCCTCAAGCTGGTTCAAAGATATCTATCATTACCAACTTGCTAATACATGAAAGAAACATAGGTCGAGTCAACCCTTTAGTGAAAACATCGGCTAGTTGATTTGCACTTGTGACAAATAGAATGCAGATCTAACCGCTTTCAATCTTCTCCTTGATAAAATGTCTATCAATTTCAACATGCTTGGTTCTGTCATGGTGAACTGGGTTATGGGTAATGTTGAAAGCGGTTAGATCTACATTCCATTTGTCACAAGTGGAAATCAACTAGCCGATGTTTTCACTAAAGGGTTGACTCGACCTATGTTTCTTTCATGTATTAGCAAGCTGGGAATGATAGATATCTTTGAACCAGCTTGAAGGGGAGTGTGGGAATACATATAATTAGGTTGTGGTTAGTAGTTAATAGTTATAGCATTAGTAGTATTAATTGTAGTAGTTAGTAGGATTTTTGTTGTGTATATATATGTCCTAATTGCAATCTTTTTGAGTAGAAGAATACCCTAAGAAAATACAACGAAGTGCCTTAGGATCTAGCTTCCCCCTATTATGGTCATGTATGTGAACAAATGCTACACAACCAAAAACTTTAGGTGAGAGAGAAGAAAACAAATGTGAAGATGGATATGTATTTTTGAGAGTGTTAAGAGGTGTTTTGAAATTCAATCTCCTAGAGGGCATTCTGTTAATAAGATATGCAGCGGTAAGCACAGCCTCTCTTAGGAACCCCCATAGTAAACATTAAAGCTCTAGCTACCTCAAGAAGATGTCTGTTTTTACTCTCAACAATCCCATTTTGTTGTGGTGTATCAACATATAAATTAGAATGACCTGATCTAAAGCTCCAAAATCAATGATCCAAGGATAATTTGGTAAGGAAGCAACATTTAGAGTAATAGGATGAATACCTGAATGAATCGATGGAGCTAATGAATAAGAAGATGAGAAACCCATAGTTACCTCACCTAAAAAAGGTGAAAAATGGACAAAAATAGATCTGAACGAGCATAAACCAGCAAAACAATTGACAAATTGACCAAAAAATGGTGAAACCCGGCCTGACTCGGTCCAAATCTATCCAACTCGGTCTGAATCACCGCCAACTTGGTCTGACTCGGTCCTACTTGGTCAGAAACAGCCCCAACTCGGTCTGACTCGGTTAGAATCAGTCTTATTTTGGCCCGACTCGGTCCAACTCAGTCTGAATCAGCCCAAACACTGTCTGACTCGGTCTACACAGGCTGAACCCAGTCAACTCAAGAAAATAAAAAATCCAAACTCACGTGTGGTGGCGTGTGCGGTTGATTCCGGCGTCGGTTTTCAACGAATCCGACTGGGTTTTGTAGATTGACCTTGACCTTTGAGGAGTCTATGGTGATTTCGACTCTTGATGGTTACGGAAAAGTGTTCGAACAAGAAGAAGCAGCGGAAGGTTCAACGACAGAGGCAAGTGACACTATTTCCGGGAAGATTTGACTGCCAAGAATGCTTGGGCTTCAAAGATTGGAAGTTTCTAAGTTGTTTGGTGATGGAGGTGATGATGGGTGACAGCAAAAAAATATTCCGGCAATGAAGACCGGAAAAGAAGGAATATTCCGGCAATTAAGGCCGAAAAAAAAAACTATTATTCCGGTAAAAAATGCAGGAGTAATTAACGGAATTAACTCTAGAATCAGATTAGCTCTGATACCATGTAAAATTTCATATTTGATTATTTTAAAAAGATTACAATTAGGACATATATATATATACACAACAAAATTCCTACTAACTACTAACTACTACAATTAATACTACTAATGCTGTAACTACTAACTACTAATCACAACCTAATTACATGTATTCCCACAGTTCTGATATTAATGTTGTCATTGGTGCTTGTTGTCAGTAAACTGGCCATCTCAAGAATGCTTCATATGTTGGTTCTTATCTATCCTCATTACGTGTGTTCAACAACTAGCTTTTAGGATGTAATGTTTTGAATGATATCTATGAGAAAGGCACAAGGATGGGTTGTTTATTGCGCTTTATTTTGTTATTAAATATCTACCAGATTTTTTTTTAAATGTACAAAATTGAAGGCCATGACAGCTGCTTTGACATTATCATTCCTTTCCTCCTATGTTACATTGCATCTTCAAGAAGTGTAAGAGTTGAAGCCATGACCCCTCTTTCCTATCACTGCTTACTCTATTTTGTCAACTCTGATTCAAATGAATTATTTGGCACCTACTTTTAATTTTAATACTCCTTTGGTTTACGTATTCCCTTAGGAGATCGAGATTCCCATATATGTAGATATGTTTTTATGCTAAATTTTCTCTAACTATTTCTGCTATCTTCAGAATATATTTGAAACAGCAATTTTGCTTTCAGTCATGTGTTGTTGGGACATTTCATTGGAACATCTCCTCCTTTCTACTGTGTATATTTTTGTGACGTTTGCTTGCAAGAGACTGACACTATTGTTAATTGCAGGAATTGATTACTTGTCTGCTGCTGCCTTTGATGATTTAGTTCCAGCTCACATTGCTTTTCATGAGAACAGGGTAAGCAAATCTTTTCTGATGGTTTAGTAATTCTTTTGTTTTATTCATAGCTACAATTACTGTTCCCAATTCCATACTATTATACTATTATTGTTGGCTGCTGAATAAAATAATGTACTAAATTTGGAAAACAGTCATTGATTAGTCAATAGTTGAAGTTCATATTTCTAGAGGGAAAATATTGTTTAGAGGGAAAAGTAGTGTTGAATTCTCATTAGTCAGCACTGACTCTTGCCATCTTCTTCAGGAAGTCATTCTCGTAGAAGCCCTTAAACTTGATGACGTCCCGGCAGGAATCTATTCTGTCCACTGCTTGCCTCTAAGGTTGTCCGGTGCTGAGGGATCGCCAATAAGATGCATTCTCATTAAATGATGCTGTTCCCATGTAAGTTATCAAGTATTGCAGGTTACCTTACCAATAGCCTAAAATTTGATAGCGTATAGTTATCTGAAATTATTACTGCCATTTAAAGCAAAACCAGTATTTCATATACCGATAACATTCTTTGTGAGAAAGTTATAAGTTAATACTACCAATGTATACATCTAATTTAAAACTTCATCAATGATGGCAATGCTAGAGATTAATACGAAATTTGGTACACCTATCTTATTGAAGACTTTTAAAATCTTTACCGGTGCTTCACCGTTCTTTGTCTTATGTGACGTTTATTAAGTGAAAACTAAAAATAATCATGATAGCATGTTTGCTCATGCAAGTTGGTTATTCTTTGCAGGAAGCAGTGATAGGGTCAGGAGGAGGTGTTCAATGGAATAAGACACTGTACATAAAGTAAAAATGTAAAATAGATGGCAGATTGTGCATCCTTGTAGCAGCAGAAGTGCAGTATAGTCTTAAACATAAATATATGCACATACGTTTTTCCATCAGTAACATGTACATCAGTAGCTGCTGTATCCTTTTCAATAAAAGTAAGTTCTTGCTACATGAAATATTAGCTTCAGGAGGTGTGTTGTGTAAAACATGACCTTGCAAGGTCAGACTAGAGTATAAAAGATAGTTGCATTAAGCTCATCTGGATTGATTGTTAAACTCTTGAAAAGGTTTATTTGGGGTATAAAACTCTTGAAAAAGTTTTTCGACTTCAGATTTGGAGTTCATCAAATAGAGTCAACACAATCTAGTATGGTCATTAATAAAAGTTATAAACCAATGTTTTGCATTTAAAGTAGGAATTTTAGACGCCCCCAGACATCACTATGTATTAATTAGAAGGGCGTTGAAGCCGTATAAGGTTTGGAGGCATAAAGCTTGTGAGTACTTTTAGAAAAACAATAAATATCACATTGAAATTGAGAAAGAGATAAATTTGAAATAAAATCGGAAACAAGTGTTTTAAATAAGCAAAACTTGGGTGACCTAATCTGAAATGTCAGATCATTATCTGTTTTTTTTACATGCAGAGAACGTACATCACTGTTTAAAAATAAAACTAACTTATTTTGACAGTCTTCAAAATAATAGAGCCTATCTTGCATCTTAGTACTGTTAATCACCATCTCCGAAGTCTTTTCCTAAAATTTACAGAGTGTTAGAGAAAAAAACAACTGAACAGTTAGAGTCAAGAGATAGTTTACTAATTGACAATAAATTACAATAGAGATTAGGAACACATGTATAACAGATTTAAGAGTGATATTGTCAGAAATTCTAACAGAACCTGTTCTAGCAAATGGATGATAGACTGCCATCTACAATCCGTAATTTTTTGTTGCGAACAAGGTGAATATGTATCAAAAAGAGATGAGACACTTGTCATATGGTTTGATGCGCCGGAGTTGATGACCCACGGTGCAGAATTAAAGTGACTTAAGTAGCTAGTAAAAAGATTACCTGATTGAGCAAAAGAAGCACTCACGCCGAAGTTGTCACACCTTAACACATTTAATGGTTATGGTGGTGGACCGGTTGGGCATCCAGCAACAACTATACTTTGGCATGATTCAATGTGTGAATGGTGAATCTACATTCGTGATTGGTTTGCTAGATACGTGCGTTCAGATTGGTCAATGGAATGGTGCGTGCACCCTGTTGGTCCTACCATTGGATAACGTTGAGTGTATCTTTGGGATGGACTTCTTTGTTCATAACAAAGTTACTCTTACACCACATTTGGGTGGGATGTTGATCGGTGATGGACCTAATCAATGTTATGTACAAGCAGGGTCTGATTGTGATAAGAAGTGGTTAATCCGGTTTCAAGAGTTGACAGTACCAAAATAGGCATTCAGACATGATCTAACAATGATTGAGACACTCGGGATCTCCAGTAAGTGGTCAATTGTAGCCCCAAGTGTCTCAATCATTGCTAGATCATGTCTGAATGCCTCTTTTGGTACTGTCAACTCTTGAAACTGAACTGGCCACTTCTAATCACAATCAAACCCTGCTTGTACATAACATTGGTTAGGTCCATCACCGATCAGCATCCCACCCAAATGTGGTGTAAGAGTAACTTTATTGGGAACAAAGAAGTTTATCCCAAGAATATACTCAACGTTATCAAAGGATAGGACCAGCAGGGTACACGCACCACTCCATTGACCAATTCGAACGCACGTATCTAGCAAACCAACCGCAGATGTAGATTCACCATTCACACCTTGAATTATGCCAGAGTAAGCTATGGCTGGATGCCCAATCGGTCCACCACCGCTTTCGCCAAAAGATTTCGTGAGGAACCAGTATCCAATAACGCCGTGAGAATTTCTCCATTGATTTCCATGACAATCCACATTAATCCTGAATTTGGATAGCGTGAGTGTGTAAAAACAGTCATAGAGGTAATTTCCGCCATATAGACAAAGTATTGTAGCGAGAAAAAAAAGAGGAAAAGAAGAATTTTTTTTTGAAATAGTACTAGAGGAAACCTAAAGAATTATAGGCTCCGATACCATGAGGATTTTTATATAATTATTTGTATATTCAAATAGTTACAATGGGGCATATATATATATATATATATATATATATAAAGGAAATTTTCTAACTTTGCCTACAATTAGATCTACACTTAAGGACTTAAGGTTATGAATACTAACTAATCAATTCCTAGCAATTAGCTAACAATTAGTCAACTCAATTAATTAATAAGTTAAAAGTTATAGGATTTGATTCCTAGAATTTTTCGTAGGATTTTACTCCTAGAATTACTCATAATCAACACTTTCCAACATACATCTAATTTAAAACTTCATCAATGATGGCAATGGTAGAGATTAATACGAAATGTGGTACACCTATCTTATTGAAAACTTTTATGTTGTTTACCGGTGCTTCGCCGTTCTTTGTCTTATGTGACATTTATTAAGTGAAAACTAAAAATAATCATGATAGCATGTTTGCTCATGCAAGTTGGTTATTCTTTGCAGGAAGCAGTGATAGGGTCAGGAGGAGGTGTTCAATGGAATAAGACACTGTACATGAAGTAAAAATGTAAAATAAATGGCAGATTGTGCATCCATGTAGCAGCAGAAGTGCCGTCTTAAACATAAATATATGCATATACGTTTTTCCATCAATAACATGTTAGTCACTTGTTGGACATGGGTGGCTCTTTACTATTTTTTTTCCTTTTGGTGGCTTTTTATTTATCATTTTGTTCTTCACATCCAAAACAAATTCTCGGTAAATAGTCCCTGAGTTGCCATACCCATTGTGTGCTTTCAGAACACAAAATACTGATAGGTATTTACAGAAGCAATATTTTTGTTCATGCTTGATCATAGGATCATTGGTTGATCTGTTTAAGGATGCAATCAGAGTAGTGCACTCTACTCTGTTATTTGATGCTTCCAGAATCTGGATATGTAACATGTACAGTAGTAGGGGTGGGTTTGGTATGCGGGACGGGACGGGACAACGTGTTGTCCCACGTTTGGTGCGCTATCAGCATGGGACTGGACGGGACAACATAGGACAAAAACCATAAAAAATTGTCCCACCCCAGACCCTCGGCTAGACTTGTCCCATGCATGGGACAAGTGCCAAAAAGACTCTTTATCCTTAATATTTCTAAAAATTACAAATATATATATATATACACACAACCTGAATCTTCTCTCTCTCCTTCGCCGAAACAATAATCTGCAAACCATTCATCTTTCTCTCCCCCACCGTTGAAACCAAGACCACTAGCAAACCCAACACCCAAATCAAACCTCTCTAATCGTCGTCATCGCGCCACCAACAACCAAAACCCCTCCACTAAATCAAATCCAGTACAACCAACACCCAAATCAATCTCTATTAATTATACGCAAAACAAGAGCTGATTTTTTTTGTTTATGGTTGTGGAACACTAGTGCTGATTTTCTTCATTAATTTGGAACACTAAATCCACTTGGAAACAAGATCTATGGAAACAAAAGCATTTTTTTTTTATGATGAGTCTAATGTTGTTGTTGATTTTGGTGGTACAAGGTTGTGTTGGCAATTGGGTTATGAAGAAAGTTGTTGATGTTGTGGTGGTGGTGGTGGGTGGTGTTGGTGTTGTTGTGATGGTGGTGGTGGTCATCCCATTCAATTGATGTTTTTAATGATTATTGTCAAAGAAATTATTAATTTTTTGCTTTAATTTTTTCTCTTGAGAAAAGAAGAATGGGGAGATCTCGGTTCCCAAATGTGAAGTTTTGTGTTAGCCCATCAGTTTTCTTAAGCCCAATGATAGAAGTAGTGGAAGCCAGAAGAAGCCCAAGTGCCAAATGCTCCCTATCAGGCCCAAACCAAAATGCAACGTTTACTTACCTTATCTGATCACTTGAAATGTTGAGTCAGGATTGCTGGTTGAGTTGTCACGCTGGGATTGGTTCTGCTTGGCTGATGTGTACCTTATCTCTTAAGACCTATATAAATGAAGAGATGAAAAGAGAGAAGCATTTTTTTATTTCGTTTTTTAGGGTTTTCTTCCTTTTCTACAGAGTCTGTTTTCTCTCGAATGTTCTTCATGTTCTTGGTATTCATCTTGAATATATGGGTTATCTGCTTTGAATTTGCGAGAGAGTTAGAAGAGAAAAAGAGAGATTTGTGTATTGTGGTTCTTCTAATACTAACTTTGTGTATTTCTCGGTTGTTATTAGAAGTGAGTTTGAGAGGTTAGGGTTGCGTAGGTTGAGCGCTTGTTGTATTAGGGCTTCTGGGCTCCTTTTGAGGGCTGATCTTGAATAGATCTGTGTAGTTTAAGGTTGTAAAGACACCATATAGTGATAGAGTCTCTTATGAGTGGCTTAAAGTGGATGTAGGCCTATTCTTGGCCGAACCACTATATATCTTGTGTCATTTACTTTACTGCCTATGTTATACTGCTTTATCTTCTTAGATCTTGCATGTATAGGTGATATGTTTCCAGTAGTATTTTAAATGATGCATGAGTAACTTAGATATGAAAGTATATGCTTAAATCTGAATGTTTATAGGCTTATATTGAATCTGTTGTTAACTCTTTGCATATTTGGAAATATAAATAACTGAGTTAGGTTACTAGATAATTTTCAATTGTATCTCTGTTGTAAGTGAATCTTACTGAACATGTTTTAGAGATATAAATATTAGTTTATAGGATTTATACTTGCTATAAATTCTCAACAGTGGTATTGGAGCCTTTAATCTAGTACCAACGGCGAACTTAGGAGGCATATTCCCTCAAGTGGAAGAGTCTTCAAACTCTGAAGACTCGTCTGGAGAAGAGGTAAGCTCCAGTGAAACTGCAAGCACTCAAGCCGAGGTAACTGCCCCTAATTTTGAAAATTTTAATAATTCTTTCAATTCTTTATTCAGTATGAAGTTTGAGATTGATAAGTTTGATGGTACTGGGGATTTTGGAATCTAGAGAAGGAAGGTGAAAGCCCTCCTGTCTCAACAAAAAATCCTCAGAGCCATTGAAAGCCCTGATAAATTGCCTGATAGTCTAAGTCAAGAACAGAAAGATGACATGTTAGAAATGGCATTAGGAACAATAATACTTAATCTGTCTGATAATGTTCTTAGGGAAGTAAATGATGAAACCACTGCTTTTAAAATCTGGAAAAAGCTTAAAGGCTTATATCTTACTAAATCCTTAACCAATAAGATTTATCTAAAGGAAAGGCTATTTAGTTTTAAGATGGATCCCAATAAGGGCTTAGGTCAGAACTTAGATAAGTTTAAAAAGATGACCATTGAATTAGCTAATGCTGGTGAAAATGAGAAGTTGAGTGAGGAGAATATGAGAATGAGGCAATCATTCTCCTCAACTCACTTCCAGAGTCCTTCAAAGATGTTAAAGCTGCCATCAAGTATGGAAGGTCCTCTCTCAGCCTTGAAGAGTGCATTTCAGCTCTCAAGTCTAAAGACTTGGAACTGAAAATAGAGAGGAAGGATGGTGGTGAGAATCTGTTTGCTAGAGGCAGGCCTTTAGTAAAGAATAACAATCAAAACAGTAAGAATAAAGGCAGAAGTAAAACTCCTAATTATAATAGATCTCAGTCTAGAAATAGGTATGGATCTAGGAAATGCTACTTCTGTGGGAAGGAAGGGCATATTAAGAAATACTGTTATGAATTTAAGAAAAAGACTCAAGATAAAACTCAAATAGATGGCAATGCTGCAGTAGCCTCCAAATGTTTTGAACCTAGTGAAGTCCTTACTGTGAGCACAGATTAGATAAAATATGAATGGATTTTAGACTCTGGCTGCTCTTACCATATATGTCCAAATAGGGACTGGTTCACTGAGTTTGAAGAACTCAATGGTGGATCTGTGCTGATGGGTAATAACCAGCAATGCAAGGTAGAAGGAATAGGTTCTGTTGCCATAAGAATGTATGATGGCATGATTAGAGTCTTTAGGAATGTTAGATTTGTCCCAAATCTGAAGAGAAATCTCATTTCTCTAGGAACCTTAGATAAGGAAGGATACTCCTATAAAAGCATAAATAGGCATTCTTAAAGCCTCTAAGGGATCCCTTGTCATCCTTAAAGGAGACAAGATGAATGGGCTTTATGTTTTAAGGGGGGTTACTATCACAGATGAAACTGCTTGTGTGGCTTCCAAAATCTGTGACAAAGGGTCTCTATGGCATAAGAGACTAGGTCACATGAGTGAGAAAAGGTTGGGTGAGCTAAGTAAGCAAAATCTTCTTGATGGTGATCAAGTGAATAAGATTGAGTTTTGTGAAAACTACATCCTAGGTAAGCAACATAGACTTAGCTTTAGTACTGCCCAACACACAACCAAAGAGATTCTTGAGTATATTCACTCAGATCTTTGGGGACCTGCCAAGGTCACTACCCATGGAGGTAATCATTATTTTTTGTTCTTAATATATGACTTTTCAAGAAAAGTCTGGATCTATCTCCTAAAGTCTAAGGACTAAGCTTTTGAAAGCTTCAAAACTTGGAAGAAGTTAGTGGAAAACCAAACTTCTAGGAAAATAAAAACCCTTAGAACATATAATGGCCTTGAATTCTGTAAAGATGAATTCAATAAGTTTTGTGAGGGTGAGGGTGTCCAAAGACATAGAACTGTTAGGTATACACCTCAACAGAATGGGGTGGCAGAGAGAATGAACATAACTATTCTAGATAAAGTGAGATGCTTTCTCATTGACTCAGGTTTGAGTCAAAATTTTTGGGGAGAAACTGCCACAACAACTGTTTATCTAATTAACAGATCTCTCTCTACTGCTATAAAACTTAAAACCCCTGAAGAATTATGGATTGGCAGACCTCCCAATGTCAAACACTTAAGAGTGTTTGGGTATGCCTGTTATGCATACCAATCAGAAGGGAAGTTATAACCTAGGGCTTTAAATGGAATTTTTCTAGGTTATCCCTTAGGTGTAAAAGGTTATATGCTGTGGCTTAGGGATCAGAAGGGGCTTAAGGTCATCATAAGTAGGGATGTTGTCTTTGATGAGACTAGAATGCCTTGTAAAGACACTGACTTGCCCACAGAAACTATAACATATCCTTCAAAGGATGTTGCTAACCAGATTCATGTGGAAGTTGGTAGCCCACCACCAAGTCAGGTCTCGGTTCAGCTTGATCAAATTGAGGATCAAGAGGCTACCCATTCTGATGGTATGCATCAGGTGGAAGAGAGTCAGAATCAGCTAGAGGATAACAATGATCCTTTAGCTGATTACGAGCTGGTTAGGGATAGGATTAGAAGAAATATAATACCTAACAGTAAGTATGCCAATGCAGATTTCACATCTTTTGCATTGTGCACTGGCCAAGAAATAGATAATACTAAACCTAGGACTTTTGAAGAGGCTATGAGTTCCATAGCAAAGTCAAAATGGCTGAATGCCATGAAAGATGAGATGGAGTCTTTAGTTAGAAATAATACATGGTCTTTAGTCAAGAAACCCGAGAAACAAAAGGTTATAGCCTGTAAATGGATCTTTAAGATCAAAGATGGGGATGGGCAGAATGAGCCACCTAGGTATAAGGCTAGATTAGTTGCTAAAGGGTTTACTAAAAGGGAAGGAATTGACTACAATAAGATTTTCTCTCCTATAGTCAAGTACAAGACCATTAGGATTATTCTAGCTTTAGTCACTTTTTATGACCTAGAATTAGAGCAGTTAGATGTCAAAACTGCCTTCCTATATGGGGATTTGGATGAGACAATTTACATGTCTCAACCCGAGGGATTTACATCCAAATCAAATCCCTCCTATGTTTGTCTCCTTAGAAAATCTTTGTATGGGCTTAAGCAAGCTCCTAGACAGTGGTATAAAAGGGTTGATGCTTTTATTACTAGTTTAGGTTTTTGTAAAAGTAAGTATGATTCCTATTTTTATTTCAATAATACAATTGTTGAAAAATCTGTTTACTTGCTTTTATATGTGGATGATATGCTAATAGCTAGTAAAGATATGTCTAGGGTCAAAGATTTAAAGGAGAAATTGAAATCTGAATTTGAAATGAAAGATTTAGGAAATTCTAGATATATAAATTTTGAGATTCAGAAAAGAGAATAGACTATGCCTAAATCAGTCTAAATACCTGTTTAAATTGATCAACAGATTTGATATGAAAAACTGTAAATCTGCCAATGTTCCTTTAGCTTCAAATTTTATTTTGTCTACTACTCAGTCTCCTAGAACTTTAGAAGAAAGTAGATATATGGAAAGAATCCCCTATTCTAGTGCAGTAGGATCAATGATGTACTCAATGATTAGTACCAGACCTGATTTGGCTCAGGCCATTAGTGTTCTATCTAGATATATGACTAAGCTTGGAAATGGACATTGGAATGCCATGAAATGGCTGGTAAGGTATATCAGTTCTACTACTTCAGTAGGATTGATTTATAACTGTTCTAACAGTGAATTAGAACTGATAGGCTATGTTAATTTTGACTATGCTGGGGACAGAGATAAGAGAAGGTCTACTTCCTCTTATTTTTTCACCTTTGCAGGATGTTGTGTTAGTTGGAAAAGTCAGTTACAATCTGTTGTGGCTCGGTCCACAACAGAAGTTGAATATATAACTGTTACTGAGGCTATTAAAGAAGTCATTTGGCTTCAAGGGTTGTTAAGTAAAATTAATGTGTTTAAAGGAAAATCTTTAATATACAATGACAGTCAAAGTGCCCTACACCTTTGTAAAAACCTTGTATTCCATGAAAGAACTAAACACATAGAAGTTAAATACCACTTCATCAGAGATCAAATTTCAGATTGAGTGGTATGATCTCTGATGAAGTGGTAGAAGTGGATAAAGTTTTCACTGAAGATAACCCTGCAGATATGGGTACTAAAGTGGTACCCTATAGCAAACTTAAACATTGTTTTAATTTGCTTAAAATTGGTGATTATGGCTGATTTCTGTTTTCTGTGTCTTGAGCCAGGTATATCAAAAGAGATATCTTTTGCTATACGATGAAGTCTAAGCAACCTTGTTCAACAGTGATGGCCTAAGGTGGAATGTGTGAAGTTTTGTGTTAGCCCATCAGTTTTCTCAAGCCCAATGATAGAAGTAGTGGAAGCCAGAAGAAGCCCAAGTGCCAAATGCTCTCTATCAGGCCTAAACCAAAATGCAGCGTTTACATACCTTATTTGATCACTTGAAATGTTGAGTCAGGATTACTGGTTAAGTTGTCACGCTGGGATTGGTTCTGCTTGGCTGATGTGTACCTTATCTCTTAAGACCTATATAAATGAAGAAATGAAGAGATGAAGAGAGAGAAGCTTTTTTTTTTTTTTTTTCATTTTTTTAGGGTTTTCTTCTCTTTTCTACAGAGTCTGTTTCCTCTCGAATGTTTTTTGTGTTCTTGGTATTCATCTTGAATAACTAGGTTCTCTGCTTTGAATTGGCGAGAGAGTTAGAAGAGAAAAAAAAGATATGTGTATTGTGGTTCTTCTGATATTAACTTTGTGTATTTTTGGGTTGTTATTAGAAGTGAGTTTGAGAAGTTAGGGTTTTGTAGGTTGAGCGTTTGTTGTATTAGGGCTTTTGAGCTCCTTTTAAGGGCTGATCTTGAATAGATCTATGTAGTTTAAGGTTGTAAAGACACCATATAGTGATAGAGTCTCTTCTAAGTGGCTCAAAGTGGATGTAGGCCTATTCTTGGCCGAACCACTATATATCGTGTCATTTACTTTACTGCCTATGTTATACTGCTTTATCTTCTTAGATCTTGCATGTATAGGTGATATGTTTCCTGTAGTATTTTAGATGATGCATGAGTAACTTAGATCGGAAAGTATATGCTTAAATCTGAATGTTTATAGGCTTATATTGAATATGTTGTTAACTCTTTACATATCTGGAAATATAAATAACCGAGTTAGGTTACTAGATAATTTTCAATTGTATCTCTGTTGTAAGTGAATCTTACTGAACATGTTTTAGAGATATAAATATTAGTTTATAGGATTTATACTTGCTATAAATTCTCAACACCAGATCTTCAAAAATATATATATATATATATATACATATTTATTTTTCATTTCTTCATTAATTTTCTATTTTTCATAAATCCGTTAAATTCCATACAATTCTATATAAAATCCAACCAACTCTATACAAAAATTTCAATTACAATATTACTATTGTTGCAAAATATGATGTATATATATATATATATATTTAATAAAATCAAATAAATATTGTCTTGTCCTGTCCCATTTGTCAATATTATGTTATAATAAACATTAGACAGCACAATAGGGGTATTATGGTCATTTGAACATCTTGTCCCGTCCTGTCCCAGTTATACCAAACACATAACAGTACAGTCCACAGTTCTGTTTCAAACATTTTAAACACAATATAAAACAATCTGTCCTATCTCATCATGTCCCACCTTATCCTGTCCAATCTCCGTGCCAAACGCACCCTAACTGCTGTATCCTTTTCAATAAAAGTAAGTTCTTGCTACATAAAATATTAGCTCTTGGAGGTGTTTTGTGTAAAACATGACCTTGCAAGGTTAGACTCATAAAAGATAGTTGCATTAAGCTCATCTGGATTGATTCAATATGATTTTCTAGTATCTATGTTCACAGTATTATGTGACTGTGTAAATGTAAATCAGGCATTCTTATTGTTAGATATGTAGGTTGATTTGCTGCTGTCTGACTTATATATTATGTTTTCTCTCTACCCTAGTACGACCTTGAATACAACTCCTACCACAATATAAGCGTCTCCCTACGGTTAGCGATTTAATAGGCAGAGATGAGACTCAAACCATTATAATATTTAAGACATCAATTTATGGAATTTATGATACGTTATCACACTCCTTCACGTGTCACATGGAGACAATTGACAAACGCCATAACACACGTTAGATGTCTGTATCGTGTAATGTGTTCAATGAATAAGAAATCCAGATAAAGAGAGAAGAGGGGATTCGAACTCAAAACCTCTTGGCTCTAATACCATTGAGAAACTAGTAAATCCAAATGCTTAAACTAATAGGTAATTATGACCCATCTATAGTATTTGAAACATAGGTAGATGAGATTTATGATACGTTAACATCACAAAGCAATAGAGATCCGTGGATCAACAGAGATACCGTCCGTGGAATTCCTAATGTAGATAATATTGTTCATAGGTCTATTATGAGTATACTATATATAATGTGTTTGATTTCTCATTTTAACATGCAACCATTCATTTATTTCTATTAGAGGGTTGAAGTAATGTTCACATCATCTTTAAAATCGAATCAAAAACCTTATCAAATATGCGTTTAATATAGTAATCAAACAAAAAAAATTCACGGGATGAAATGATGTTCAAATCATCTTTAAAATCGAATCAAAAACCTTATCAAAGATGCATTTAATATAGTAATCAAACAATTTTTTTTCTGCATTTAAGAAACTACTATATATATATATATATATATATATCACATGTTTATATTTAATAGCATATTAGTTGGTTTTTCTTTTCTAAGGGGGGTTTTCGTTGCATGATTAATAAGTAATATATTTTCCATGGTTAGACATGACATGTAAATTGATGCTAGTGTGTTTCCTAGGTAACATAACCAGACCGGTGGCGGACCCCAAAATTTATATGAGATTAGGTATTTAAAAAAAAAAATATTAATAATAACTACAATTAAAACTAATAAGTTTTATTTTCATTTTTTTTTAATATTATGATCTAAAGAAGTTTATATAAAATAAAACCATTTCAAACTTAGTCGAAAATATTTTATTTTTTATAATCTTTTTATAATATCTTCTATTAATTTTGTTGATAATTGTTTTCTCTATGTGAATGAGCTATCATTAATCCAGTTTCTCCAATTTGATTATGTTGACAAAACTATTTCTATTTATCCACGAAAACAAATTGATCATAAAACTAAAAATATGATTTTAGAAATACACACATGAGCACATGCACGCACGAGCACGAAAATGCACACATGCACGCGTGCACACACACACGCACACACATTTATATACAGATGATCCATTATAGAAATCACACATCTTTGATAATAAAAAATAACTCAAGTTATATTAATTCATATTTGTGATTTCATGGTTGAGTTTTGATGCTATACATTTAGAATATAGATTGACAATTTTGATAAAAAAAAAATACAATTTGAGATTTTAGAAATCATCAATTAGAATATTAATAATAAAATTTTCATAAGAATAATGATATTTTAATAAAAAGAAAAAAGTTAACATGCATTCAAATATGATAACAAGAAAAATAGGAAAAAAAATATTGATAATAGTTGAGAAAGAAGGAAGAAAAATATGAAAAATTAGGTTTATTTATATAATATATTTGTTAAATTATTATATAAATATAATATTAAATAAAAACTTTTTTTTTTTGAAAATTCAGGTGGGGACGTGCCCCACCTGGTCCTAAGCTAGGTCTGCCATTGCCTGCAGCAATTAGATTAAATAAAGAATTAGTTTATCGATATCCACTCGTTGTGTGAAAAACTGAAAATAGCTAGCCTTAATGATAAAAAAATTGTTCGATACCTGTAAGATTATTATTGCGTAGGTCACGATAATTGAGTTTCGAAAGGGAACCAATTCGTGATAGAATCCTTCTGGAGAGCCAACTGAAGGAAGCACGAAAAACTTGCAGGTTTTGAAAGCAAGAGAAATTGATTTGGCCAAGCTCCCCATGTATGCCTGCATGATTTTGACATCAAATATTGCATTGGAACCAGAAGTTATGGGAGCATTTACAAAGCAAAGTTGCCCAATGTTAAAATAGTTGCTTTGAAAAGCTTCACTATTGGAAAAGTGAGGAGCCAACTTTCGCAAAGAGCTTCCAAAATGAGGTTCATGTACTGTCTAAAATACAACATCGAAATATTGTGAAGTTTTATGATTTTCGTTTGAATAGAAAATACATGTTTTTGATTTACGAGTACATGGAAAAGGGAAGCTTGTTATGTGATCTACACAATAATGATGAAGCTATTAAGCTGAATTGTCAAGGGTATGGCTCATGCTTTGTCTTATTTACACCATAATTGCACCCCGATAATTGTTCATCGTGTTATATCCACCAACAACATTCTACTAAACACATAATTCTAGGTGGGACTTATGGATATATTGCTTCAGGTGATGAACTACTCCAACATGTGGCCTATTAGCTCTTTGTTTTGGGAAATAATATTTTCCACAAATCAATTAATGTATGTTTTAGTACATGATTAATGTTTGTCTTTTTCTAGCTAGTAGATGATTTAAAAAATCATTAGGCTTTTTTTTTTTTTTTTTGGTTGTGGGAGTGTGTGTTGTGTTTGGTGGTGTTGTTTTGGTTATGGGTGTGTTAGTTTGGTGGTGGTGAAGACCGATGAAGTGATTATGGGCTTTATAAATGAAGTGATGAGAGGCAACCGCGGATCCAAAAATTTATATGAGATGGGACACTTAAAGAATATATTAATAATCACACACATTTATATACCAATAATCTTTTCATAATAGTCTCTATTAATTTTGTTGAAAATACAAATGACCCCTAACCTTTAATCGATTATTCTTTTCAAGAAATGGAAATGAATCTGAATGCACATGATATGCCTTAAAAAAAATCCTAAATAATTAATTATATTTGGTTCGAAGTAACAGATTATTCACACCTGTATTACATTATTTCCATTTTTTTAGTAACAAAACTCTTAATTGAATACAAAGTCACAATTTACAAACAACATGTAGCGCGTGAGATGATGCCTTTGGGTTTTGGACTTTTGGTTACTAAAAGGAGGAACAAATATTATTAATCCTCTTTTTCTAGATAATCCACTTTTGATCTCCTTTGAGAGTTGAAACTTGATGCATCATGAATTCATGATACATGTCCATCTGCCATTCAAGAAAAAAAAAAGATTATAATTATTTTAAAAATCAATCAAATAAAATGTTAAAATTCATTATAAAGTTATTTTTTTCGATCGACACTAGGTTAAGGTCTGTCAGGACCTGATGGGATTAACAACTACAAGTATGAGCAAATGTATATATGACTCAAACTCCTATGATGAAATCTGAACCGGCCCTAGGGTTAGGCCCACAAGGCAACCGTCTAGGGCCCCCGGTCATAAAAAGGCCCTCAAATTACAAAATTTCAATTTGAAAAAAAAAAAAAAAAAAAAAAAAAAACATTGTGATTTCATGATTATAAGGGCGGAAGCCTATATACGTTTTTTAAACAAAGACAACCAACAATTATAATTAAAGGTTCATTTTTTACATATGTTTTTTTTCTTTTTTAAAAATGGTCAACCAATCGTACATCACCTCTTAGTAGAGTTGGTAGTGTACCTCCCTTCTACATAAGTGGTGAGGGTTTCAAATCCCACCATATGCATTTTACAAGCATGTGTTGGGAGTTTTCTTTCCGAGTTGTGGGAGTAGTTATCTCCTGTTATGAGAGTAGATATCCGAGCCGTACAAGTATTGTTTGATCTCGGCAAGTCCTGATAGTCATATTGTAATAGTTTTTGTAATACTTCAAAAAACCAAAAAGGCCAACCAATCAACACAAGAAACTTACCACTAAAACAAAAAGCTCACCAGAAACACAATTATAATTATTACAACCAAGGAACTTAAAATCGACATATCCACCGATATATCCACCGATATATCTATATTTTGGAGGGACCGATATCGAAACAGGGACCGATATATCCACCGATAGAGAAGAAATTGGTGTAGATCGTGGAGCTACTGTTAGCAAATCTTTTTTTAAATTTTTTACCGAATATCCACCAATATCGATAATATCCCCGATATATCCATAAATTTAAAAACCCGATATCGATATCGATACCGATATTTTATTCCTTGATTACAACAGACAACAATACATCAAATCCCAGACATTCAAAAAACAAATTGAATTCAAATTTAGGGTTCATGAGAACTCTCTTGATAAGAAAATTCAGACACGAAATCTCAAAAATTACGTAATTCGCTTGTAAAAAAGTTGAATTCGTTGTCGTTTCAAAGGTAGTTGAATCTAACACTTCTTTTCCTTTTTTTTTTTTTTTTTTTTGAAAAGCTCTTTTCGTTTTTCTTTTGTAGTTTGTTAGAATTTTGAATTTAGAGTTCGAATTTTGACACAGAGTTCAAATTTCGTATATGAATTTATAGCATATTTGTTTGTTTTGTTTTTTCCCTTTCGAATTGAATGGAAAGACTAAAAGAGTTGAAATAAAATTTTTATTTCGGTGACTTTTTATTTGTTATTTTGTTGTGCTACAATCTTAATTTTGAGTTATTATATTAATTTTTATAAGTATTTACTAGAGAAAAAAAATCAAGTAAACAAATGTGGAGAGTCGAGGGCCTTATTTTTACATTTCGCATCGGGCTCCCAAAATTTTAGGACCAGCCCCGGATGAAATACAACTCCCACATTTCACGATTTAATCAGTAAATATGAGGCTCGAACTGCTGATATAGTAGGAGGAGTGTACAACCATTTTGTTAAGAGTGGACATCTAAGGGCATCTCCAAGTACAACTTCCTCTCCAACCCAACTGTAAAAGCTGGTGTCAATTTGAAGATCTGTACAGTGTTGCGCCATATATGGTGCCACACCGTAGAGATGGAGTTATTTTTTAAGTTTTTTTAATGCCAATTTTACCATTGCCTCTATAACTATCAATCAATTATATCCCTTTTTATTATTTAATGATTTTGTTTAATTTATATTTGTTTTAATTTAATTATTATTTATATTAATATTTATAATAAACTCAAATTAAGTATATAATACAAAAATTACTAATTGGTTTTTTTTTTTTAAATCACTAATTTGAAAACACTAAAATTAAAGCAAAATACAACATTTGACGCAATGGGTTGGAGATGTACACTTAAATAATTGGTGAAATGTAAATTGTTGAGAAATAATAAAAAAAAGAAAAGAAAAAGAATATTCAAGAGAATATTCTTTTTAGTATAACATTTGGTGTAGGAACCTAGGGTTACAGATTGCACAGCGGAAGGGTTTTAATTTTTTTTTAAAGCAATCATAAACTAACCCATTTGTATAGTTATAATCAAAATACAATAAGAAGGAGATGAAGTTATTTCATACCAACATTTGTAGGCTCCTTCTTCTTTTCGATCTACTTCCTAATTTGAACCACAAGATCTTCCTGGCTATCACCCGGGATTGGTAACGGCGTGTGGGCGCGTCACGGTACTCAGGAACAAGGAGGATGAAAAGACACACGAAAGCAACACCTTACTATAGTGAAGTTCGGCCACCTTAATATTTAAAACAAAAAGCTTTTTGTACTTTGTTGGCCGCACCCCTGTTTTGTCTCTTTTCTTTTTGTGTGTATGTGTTGAGTTCAAATCAATTGCACTGATCCTATATCAGTTTTTTAAAAGAAACATATATCATAAATATATTTTAAAATAAACTAATCAATCAAATCTTTTAAGATATTTGATATCTTTAAAGATATTAATTAATATTAATTTATTTGATTTGATTTGAATTCAAAACTCTTTTAAATTTAAATTTAAATATTTAATTTAATGAAAATTAAATAATCAAATTATCTTTTCTTCATTCAAAATTAAATATCAATCAACACCCTTCATCTAATGATTAATTACACAATTAAATAATCTAATTATTTAATTAGCACAATCATTAATATTCATTAATTAAATAATCACATTATTCAATTAATTCCTGAATAGACACGTGTCACTTTCGTAACACAATTAATTGGACAATTCAATTAATTAACCGTGACCCTTGTTACCTTAATCAATCGGGCTAACAAGGGGACCTAATGAACCCACAGTATTTTGAGCTCCAATAATCCTTATAAATAATTAATTAAACTCTTTAATTAATATTTCATGATTATTAACTTCGGTGTTATTCCACTAAAAACCCAAAGCTGCACTCTCTCAACTGTAGACGTTTTTACACAAACCAATAACTCTTGGTGTCCATCGATATAGCTATTACATATGGTATGATCCTCCACAAGTAGTTCATAATTAGAGCTGGGTCATAATGTCCGTTATACCCCTCTAATTACATCTTTCCATTAAGTACCATTGATTCTCTAATGAACAATAAATCCTACATTCCTTATGGCATTAGGAGAGCGTTCATATTGTTCAAGCCCTGAATCAACCCTTAAGGGAACTACTATCTACTTCTCGCAAGAAGGAGTGGATTTCTCTATTGTGTACAAACCTTCCCAGCCACAAGCCAAACCGCAATTCCAACATACGAAGTTATTGACCGGGAATGCAACTCCGATCTCACCCATGGCATATCAAAAACTACGATCTAACCTAAAGGAGTCGATAAAACACTCAGGATTAAGATCACCCATATATAGCCATCATTTGTTGATATATATGAATCTTATCTTGTAACGGATCTTGGTGAGAGATTCATATAGATCATGGCCCAGTCATATATGATCACATCATATAAGGTGCATCCATTCTCATATCACCATATGAATAGTCTAGATTAAGACTATTGTACATTACGGAATGGACCGCTGCTGTAGATTAACCACAAATAAAGTACCTAACTCTATTTGCTATCTACAGACTCTTTAGATTGCTCATCTCAAACTGAATACCTCTGTATATGACACTCATATACTCAGTTAGAGATTACATTCGGTAATCTTGGATGTTAAGTACACATGATATAAATGTATGAGACAGGTATATAGAATGAATAAACTACTTCTTTTATTAATATTCAATTCACATTTATAAATTACAAGCTTTAGGGCAAAAACCCCAACATTTGGTGTAATGGGTTGGAGATGGAAAAAAAAAAAAAGAAATGGTGTGAAAGTTACACCATATTAGTGTAAAAGTGTCACCAAATTGAAGTAATGGGTTGGAGAAGGCCTATGATCATCTTCAACATTCATACTTAGAGTTCCCCCCCAGCTTAATTAAGGGAGAAGCTGTATTTTTGTAGCTCTAACAGGTCCCTTAAATGTGTTTTGTGGAGCTCACTCCCTTAATTAAGGGGTGGCTTCAACCCTCCTTAAGTGGGTAAATTTATTTTATTTTTTGAAAAGTACAAGATATTTAACTTTTAAATCCCAACGACATTTATTATTCAATGAGTAATTTGTTTTACAATAATAATTACAATGTAAAACATCAAAATAAATAAATAAAAAATTATTAATGGAGCCATTTAAGGAGGTATTGTTGGAACACATTCTGCCTTAATGGCCCCTTACAACAACATCCACCCTTATTTAAGGGGGTCTTTAAGGAAGACTGTTGGAGATGCTCTAAGAACATTTCCAAAAGTCTCTATCAGAGACTCTTTTATTTAAGGGTGGATGTTGTTGTAAGGGGCCATTAAGGGGGCATGTGTTCCAAGAATACTTTCTTAAATGACTCATTTGTAATTTTTTATTATTATTTTATGTATAGCCCATTTATTTTTTATTATTTTGTATGTACTCATGAACTATCACTATGTTTGGTTTGAAGGAATTGGAGAGAAAGGAAATGAAATGATTTGGGGGAATTTCTAATTTCTTGTTTGGATGGTTAAATGAGAGGGAAAGGGAAGGAAATGGAGGGAAATGGGGGGAATAATTTCTTCCTATTTTACATACTTTGGTTTCCATCCAAATTTGGGAGGAAATTGAGGGAAAGGAATCCACCATTAATAATTTTTTCAAAATCTCAAAAATAACCCTATATATTGTTGGTATTGATCATATTGTTAAAAAAATAAAATAAAATCACTATTATTTCCTTTCCTTTCCTTTCCACCCATAATCATCCAAACAACAATCATTAAAACCACTATCCTATCATTTTCTTTCCTTTCCTTTCCTCACCATCATTTCCTTTCCTTTTCTTTCCTTTCCATCAAACCAAACATACTCTATATTTTTTCATTATATGTGGAGTCCACTTAATTAAGGATTTAAGGGAGGCTGAAACCACCCCTTAATTAAGGGAGTGAGTTCCACTAGATTCTAATTAAGAGAGTTATTAAGGGATCTCTTGGAGCTATAAAAATTACAGCTCCTCCCTTAATTAAGCTAAGGGCTTAATCAAGGGATCTCTTGAAGATAGAGGTGACCGCGGTTTGGGGTTATAGTTCCGAACCGCAGTGGAACCGTTTCTAGTTGCAATTCCGGTTCCTTACGATTCTGAACCTTTTATTTTTTTTAAATTTTAAATTATAAATTAAAAAAAAAATTATTAGATAATTGAGAGATAATTGAGTAATTGAGAGAGAATTGGAGAATAGATAGAGAATTGGAGTGAGGAGAAAAGAAATGGGAGGGGGTATTTATAATTTATAGGAAAAAGGTTTGAAAAAAAATAAAAAATTAATACGTGTTTACAACATGACTACACCGACGAACTAATAATTCATTATGAACTTACCACTTGATAGAAGAAAATTAAGTACACTTGAAATCCAAAAACAAAATAAACAAGTAGAACACTTTTTTGTTTGTAGCAAAGGAAAAGTTAAGTTTGCCTTTTGCTTTGATTGTCTAGTGTGTTGTTTTTGAATGAAAGAAGTTAGACAATTTAACAATTGAAATAGGGCGACAAAACGAAAATGGAAATGAATTAGCAATAATGAGAAAATTATTCTTTTTTAATTGTAGCAATTAAATTATTTGAATTAAGAATTTAAGTTTCCTTTTAATTTTGAAATAAAACTAGTGATTGATATACTTAAATTCAAAAATGGAAATCAATTGGCAAGAGAGAATTATTCTCTTTTAATTGTAGAAATTAAATCATTTGAATTAAGAATTTAAGTTTCCATTTAATTTTGAAATAAAACTAAAACAGAAATAATCACTTGTGATTGATATCCTTAAATTCAAAAATGGAAATCAATTGGCAATAATAAGAGAATTATTCTCTTTTAATTGTAGCAATTAAATCATTTGAATTAAGGATTTAAGTTTTCTTTTAATTTTGAAATAAAACTAAAACGAAAATAATCACCGGTGATTGATATCTTTAAATTCAAAAATGGAAATCAATTGACAATAATGAGAGAATTATACTCTTTTAATTTTAGCAATTAAATCATTTGAATTAAGGATTTAAGTTTCCTTTTAATTTTGAAATAAATCTAAAATGGAAATAATCACCGGTGATTGATATTTTTAAATTCAAATGGAAATCAATTGGCAATAGTGAGAGAATTATTCACTTTTAATTGTAGCAATTAAATCATTTAAATTAAAGATTTAAGTTTCTTTTAAGAAAAAATTTATAAAAAAGGAACCAGACTGGAACTGCTGGTCATGGTCGGTTCCAAAACTTTAAGAACCAAAACCAGAACCTTATAGATCTCGGTTCAATTTTGGTTTGGTTCTTTAGGCTATGGTTCTGGTTTGAACCAAACCGGGGTCACATCTACTTGAAGATGCTCTAAATTCATAATAAAGCTTTTGTATAGATTTATCAATTAATTCCTCTCTTTATTAAAAAAAAAAGATAATTACCCCGGTGACCATCAATTTGATGACATACTATCAAAATGGCCATTAGATTGTGAATTGGTTTTAAAATGGCAATTTTTGGCGAAAACTGTGACACTTATGACCATTCCATCCAATTCCATCAAATGAGTGGCATTTTGGTAAATAAGGGGATGACATTAATTTATTTGAGATATTTTTTGGAAATCAATTTTTTCAATGAATGATATTTTGGTAAATAAGGGGATGATATTACTGTATTTTAGATGTTTTTTTTTTTTTAAACAAATAATTATATTTAGTGTGTATATATATATATATATCAATTTTTCTATTGTCAGTTCAAACTGACAATAGATATATCAGTTCCTTGCATGTGGGTAATTGGATTTAAATACTTTGACTTAGTTGTATGCACTTGTCAAAGTATCTTTTAAACCCAATTGCCCATATACAAGGAACTGATAATAGAAAGACTATATATATATATATATATATATATATATATATATATATATATATATATATATATATATATATATATGTTTGAGATATGCTATACGTATATACATATACTAAATATAATTATTTGTTTCAAAATATAAAAGAAATGATTTAGATCAATACATGTGTCTCTTATTTGTTTTTTAGATTTTTTAGATTTTTTAGATTTTGTAGTCTTAATCTTCTCATTATATATATATATATTTGAGATATGCAATATATATATATTTGAGATATGCAATATATATACACACTAAATATAATTATTCGTTTTAAAAAACAAAAGTAAAAATTGATTTCCAAAAAACATCTAAAATAAATTAATGTCATCCCATTATTTACCAAAATGCTACTCATTGGATGGAATTGGATAAAATGGTCATTAATGTCACCCTTTTTACTAAAAATGACCATTTTGATAGCGTGTCATCAAATTGATAGACACCGCATAATTATCCCTTAAAAAAAAATCATTAAAAATCTCACATATAAGACAAGTTTGAAAACTAAAGAGTGGAACCAGTCAAGTAGGAGAAAAACTTGTGTGCATCCGATGCACCACACTGGAATATGATGGTGGTGCATCGGATCCACTCACTGATTGACACGTGTCACTCCAATTTTAATTTTCCTCCACCTCATCTTCTCTCTTCTTCATCACCATCTATCAGTTTCTCTCTCTCCCATTTTTTTCACACACACAGACTGGATCCATCACCGGTGCTCTTTCGCCAACGCCGTTTGACTCGACGATAGTCGGATCTAGAAGATCTGACGACGCTGAGTTCGTTGGAGCGATCGGTTTCGACGAATTCACGATGGATCGACGTAGATCTGATGATGAAGGTTCGGCGACGGTTCGGATTTGGATTCGTTTCTCTCTCCACACAGCCCGAACCCAAAAACAGGCACTTGGGTTATGATGGCCGGTACCCGATGAACGTTTCGGTGTGGGTGGTGTCGCTTCACTTGCTCCGGCGGTCGGCGGTCGACGGCGCATAACAACGGTCTGAAAATGAGAGAGAGGCTTCTGATAGATAGGGAAGAAGAATAGAAAAGATGAGGTGGAGGAAAAAATAAAATTTGATGTGACACGTGTCACTCATTGAGTGGATCCGATGCACCACCATTAGATTCCAGTGTGGTGCGATGCACCCAAGTTTTTCTTGTCAAGTAGACGGCTCTATGTCCTGTCCTGCACAAAAAATAAAAATAAAAAACTGCCTTGAACGGGAAGCAAACCCATTTGTCCGAAGCCCCTGGATTTTGCATAAATTTTACACAACAAAAAAACAGGCGGCAATGGAAATTTCCTTTTTCAAATCGCTTTGACTCAGTAAAAATAACCCTATCTGCTCTGTTTCATTCACCATTCAATATTCTCACCAATTCCTTCTCTTCAATCTTCCCTATAAAAAAAAACCCACACACCCACTTCTCAAAACCATGACACTAAACAACCATCACCAATTTCATCATCATCATGAAGCTTTTCCACATCTTCTCTCTGCTACTCTGCATCTCTGCTTTTTCCCTCGCCACCGGCCGCAGACTCGCCGCCGGTCCCGTAGCTCCTGTGCCTCCTGCAGAGCATAGAGAAGTGTACGCCGACGGCAGACTGTTCGATATAACACACAAGGTGAGCAAAGACACACCCACATGGGATTCTAAGGAGGGGCTTGGTCAGTTCCTGTCGCCGCTCGCGAGCATCAAAAATGGGTCGGCGGTTAATGCGGCTGAAGTGAAGATGTCGGTGCACACTGCCACGCACGTGGACTCGCCTGCACATGTGTTTGATAATTATGCTGACGCTGGCTACGATGTCGATTCGCTTGACTTGGAAGTGCTTAATGGTAATGTTTTATTTGTTTTGATGATTGAATTATGTGTTTGCGTTGTATGTGTTTGATGATATTACTAAATGATCAATGTAAATACTTTTAACTAGGAAGTACTTCATTTTCATTGACACAATATTGATGATAATGCTCAGGTGTTGTTTGATGTATGTGACTGTGAGTGCTATATGTTCTATGAAATCATGGTATATGAGTTTTCACTATCAACTTAAAATGCTTAACAGTTCCTTGGCAACCAAGAAAACCATGTAGCATGTAGTTCATCTCAGCTAAGAACTGCATTTAGACCTGTCAAATGAATTTTTTTTAGAGAAAGATTAGGGTGATTTA
Source organism: Acer yangbiense (assembly GCA_008009225.1). NCBI lineage: Eukaryota > Viridiplantae > Streptophyta > Magnoliopsida > Sapindales > Sapindaceae > Acer > Acer yangbiense. The sequence continues at coordinate 43,975,363 of CM017764.1, forward strand.
AACTAAATTTGATGAAATTACAAATCAACCTTTAGAATTCATCCATCTTGCCAATGAAAAAAATGGTATTTCAGAGGAATTTCTTGAATCATATCTTTCTTTTAATAGAACATTTATAACTCACTGTTTTATACATTTTCTTGTTGGTGGTCATTTATATATGTTTTTTTTTCTTTCTAACAGGTCCTGCTCTATTAGTTGATGTTCCAAGGGATAACAATATAACTGGTATGTGGTTCTGATGAGATTCATTTTGTTTAATCTATTATACTTGGCATATTTTTTATTGCATGCTTTTCAAAAATTTAATCAATAGAAAGAGAATATGGTGAAGAAGGGCTTGCTGACTTGCAGCAATTTTGGCTGCATACACACCTCATGTGAGATAACTTTACTTGTCTAAAGATATAGATGCAGCCAAAATTGCTTGGAATCAATCATCCTTAAAAAACTGATGGCTGAGCGATGTGATGATCATAAATTCTTTTATCACTTCAATGAATGTGCCAACACTTCACTGTGACATCTTTAGGATATAATGATATATACAAATCAACAGGAATATAATATTTGTAATCATGGGTGTTTCTAAACTATAGTTTCTAAAATTTCTTTTAAGATATATGGATAATTTGGTCAAGAACAAGTGAAGGAAAGGTTTAACATTTACTTCTTCTCTGGTAGATTTGTTCTCAATATCATCTGTGGCCTTTCCTGCTTGTAGTAACTTGCTATCTCTGACGTTGCCAAAATCCTACAAGCATCTTCTGTATTTTATAATTCACTTTCTTTCTTAGTTATGGTTTGATATTATTATAATAATGTCCACCTTTTACAGCTGATGTTATGATGTCCTTGAACATTCCCAAGGGAGTACGTCGTGTGCTTTTCAGAACAGCAAATACGGATAGGTAATCTATACAAACTATAGTGTTGTAGATTTTCTGCCATTGTGAATTCATTTAAAAGTGACGTATGAACTTTATAATTCATTTGAATTCATTTATGTAAGAACTTATGTATAAGGCGTTTATATGCTACCACTTCTTTTTTATTATAATTTCCGCAGTTGACATTTTCTGTTTCCTTCAACATCTGCATAATAACATTAACGAGTTCATGTCTATATTGAAGTTCAAATCTTCTATAGGGAAAAACAAAATCATGAATGTGTACATGTGACAAATTTGCTTAAAATATACATTTATATAAAATTGTGCAATAAATCTTGGTTTTAGATGGCTGTAATGCACTTTAATCTTTATTAATTTCATACTTCCGTGCTGCAATAGGTGATATAGCCCCTGCTAAAGTTTAAGCACACTGACTTTGGGATATATTATTAACATTCAGTGACCAAAAAGCACGAAAACATAATGACAAGAGTGTTATGATACACTTTGATAATTAGAGACTAGAGTGGTAAAGGTGTCCAACTGAAGATGGAAAATTAAATGTCAAAAGAGAAGTTAAAAAGTGTTACGTAATCTTCTTACCACCTTGTAAAACATGTTGAGTTAATCACTTACAACATTAGTTAAGAATTATTGTGAATTTGCTGGATAAGACTGGCTTGTTCGTACCCTTAAGTAGCCACATTATGCTAAAGCAAAGGCAAGTCTTGTTGAGCTTTTATTCCTTTCTTTACTGTTTATTCCATTCACTTCATATGAAAACGACTATAGTCCCATAACTTGTTCTCTTTCTACATTTGGACTGCCCATTTGCCTGTACATACAGTTTGGCTTTAAGGTAGAAAATGATCATGAATCTTCAAAATGGTTAGGTTATGAAGGAATTATTCTTTAATTTAGAACTTGTTTTGTCCAGTAAATTCAGCAAAAGAAGTTTGTAATCAGAATTTATTTTGTTTTCAGGCATCTAATGTTCAAAAAGGAGTTTGACTCGAGCTATACCGGATTCATGAAGGATGGAGCAAAATGGTTGGTGGAAAACACTGACATTAAACTTGTTGGTAAGACATAAGTTTACTTTTTAATTAATTCAGAGCAACACATAGTCTGTAATTTTTTTTTCTTTATTTTCTTTATCTTGTTGTCTACATTCTAGCTGGTCTTTTCACAAAACTGATGGTTGCTTTCTTTCCTCCGTCTCTCATAAATGCAGGACTTGATTACTTATCTGTTGCTGCCTATGCTGAAGCACTTGATACTCATCTTGAATTCCTAGCTAACAGGGTAAGCGATGGCTACTATATGCCTATATCATTCAAAGAATTATTGTTCTAAACTCAATTTAACCATACCTAATAGGTGAAGTTTTTTCTTGCTAGAGCGTAAAGATTGTGATGCAGCTAGATCTATGATGTCGTTCCCTGATTCTATGATAAATTTCACGCAGGATTTCATTGTATTCATTAGTTAATGTACATCATAATCTTCTAATTTATGGTTTAGAGAAATTTGCCTCTAGTGGCAGTTTCATTGTTAGCTATTTAAGACATGCTCCGGTTAATGTCCTCTTCTCCTATACATCGTAAGGATGTAAATATCTAGCTCGAGGGTAATAGGATGAACTTTTTAATTATGATACCCATGCTGCTGCTTTTACCATGGAGTCTTATATATTAATCTGATGCACATTTATTGTAAAATGAACATCGTGGTTCTCAATGATTGATGCAAGTTGGTGTAAGACACTGCCAATGCCGAATGCTAACACTTAGCAAATGCTTCAGGAAACCATCCTTGTGGAAGGCCTGAAACTTGACAACATCCTACCTGGACTGTATACTCTCCACTGCTTGCCTGTAAGGTTGGTAGGTGCTGATGGATCGCCAACAAGATGCATCCTTCTCAAATAATATTTCTATTTTCCTGGTAAGCGATTTCCTTTTTAAGCTTTATGTCTATTGTCTTTTATAAAACCTATTTATCTTACAATTGGCATGATAATAATTTTAAACCATTTCACTTCCCAAATTCCCCGAGCTTTTTGTGGCTTATACTTTATTTTGCTGATGCATATTCGCACAATTGCAGAAAACCATATTAGTCCAAGGAAGTATGCTGAACATTATTGCAAGAACTGGCAATACAACATAGCTTCTCCAAGTTCATCTCCAACTATGTTAATATGATTTTAAAGTGTCCATGTCTATTATTTTATTATGAGTGTGCAAATAAAAAGTAGAAATTGTTATTGTTTGACTTGTATCATTGTATGTTCATTGTTGTATTCTTTTTGTTGAAATAATATGATTTTAGTCTTTGAAATAAGAAAATCTGAATTGTCTCTGTCTGTTGTACCCATTTAGGGTGCGTTTGGCACGCAGATGGGACAGGACAATGTGGGACGGGAGTCTAGAGATGCACATTTTTTCCCGGGGCCCCAATTCCCCGCATCCCCATCCCTATTTGGGGATTTTTTTGGGGGAAAATGGGGAAATGGGGAGGGATGGGGATGAAAATCATCCCCAAATTGAAATGGGAATTGGGATTGGGATGGGGATGGGGATGGGGGGACCCCTCCTCATCCCCATTTCCCCATTTCCCCCACAATTATGTTGAGATGGGGATGGGGATGGGGGGGAGGTCCCCCTTCCCCATTACCTCATTTCCCCAAAACATATATAAATATAAGGGTTAAAAAATTAAATAGCACTATTTGAGGCTCTTTTTTGGGAACAGGCACCAACTTACCAACTTAAGTTTAAAAGGCACCATTTATGGTGAACGGACAAAATATAACCTCTTCACCATATATATTGATAAACCGAAATGTTTTAAAAGGTTCAAACTCGAAAAGGTTTGAAAAGGCCAAAGTATTCGGAAAAGGCTAAATGATTTCGTGCCTTTTTACATTTTAAATTGTTATCGAGCCTTTTGGAAAAGTGCAGAAAAGTTATCGAGCTAATGAGCCTTTTGGAAAAGTCTCGATATTTTCTCGATAACCTTTCTAAAAGGCTTAACTTTTCCAAAAGGCTCGAATGTGCCTTTTGAAGTTGTTATATGTTTATTTTGAAAAAGTTTCGAGACTTTTCCATGCTCGATAACCTTAAAAGGCTCGATATTTTCAAAAAGGCTCGATAACTTTTAGTATTAATGAGCCTTTTTGAACAAAGTTTCCAGGTAAGTAATCGTGCCTTTTTGTACATGAAAAGGCACGATTGTACAGTTCGGCATTTTCATTAAGTGGAGCCTTTTCATACACTAATGAAAAGGCACGATTGGGAAAAAGGCTCGAACACTTCATTTCGAGCCTTTTCAATGGAAGATTCAAAACCAAAAAAAAATCTCGACCACCGCGAGCTTAAGCTCGACCCCCGAATGCGTTTGCGTAGAGCCACAAAACTAATTATCCATTGGAGGTCTGTTTTAAATCTCAGAAAACTTCAAAGTAAGAAAAGAATGTGTAAAGTATAGGTCCCATATAGGTGTCAAAAACTTATTAAAGCAGTGAAACATCAGTTTAAAAAGGGACCATTCCACTAAATATAATTATAATATATATTTTTAATTTTTTTGTTTATTCTTTGAAAACCCTAACTCCCTAAGTATATATACACATTTTATATAAAATGCACTAATGGGGGAATGTTTATTTTTTTAGGGGGGAAACGGGGAAACGGGGAAATGAGAAAAAATGGGGAAATTGGGGAATTGGGGATGGGGATGGATATAGGTCCCCCCAAAATTCCCCATCCCCATTTTCCCCAAATGGGGGGGGGGGGGAGATGGGGGAAGGGTATGGGAAGTGGGGATGGGGATGGGGGGACCTATATCCATCCCCATTCCCTAAACGTGCATCTCTAGACGGGACGGGACGGGACGGGACATGACATATTGTTCTGTATTGTGTTTGGAAGGCATGGGACAGAACTGTGAACTGTACCATCATACGTTTGGTATGGTTGGGACAGGACGGGACAAGAGGTTCAAATGACCATATTGCCCTATTGTCATTTTTTAGTGAAAGACTTATTTTATCATTTTTATTGTTTTAAAATCAAATTTAATTGCATAATATATATTTTTTTTTAACAAAGTGTAAATATACCAGAGATTAAAAATTGAATTGCTGATGAACTTTTTTGATTTGGATTAAAAACTTTACCATTAGTTTCAAATTATAAGAATGGAATCAGAATTTTAGTGGTCAATTTTAATAATTAATTATAGTCAATTTTAATATGCAATATACACAGCTGCAAGAACTAAACTAATTAACAATATGCAATATGCAAAACAAAACAAAACTGGAAATCAACAATATGCAAGACACAGCTGCTCCCATATACACAGCAAAACTGGAAAAACACCCCCTTCCAAATCTCTTTCAATCCTTATACACAAAAAGAAGCACAAGTAATTCACAAATAAACTAAACTAATTATCAAAAAATTGATGAAAGAAATCGAAATCCAAATCCAAAATCAAGAACCCTAAATTGAAATCCCCAAACCCATAATCAAAATCCCCAAATCCTTCCCCAAACCCAAAATCAAGAACCCTAAATCGAAATCCCCAAATCTTGAGATGGTGTGTTGAACGAGGCGGTGGCGTGATGAACGAGAGAGAGATGATGATGAACGAAGAAGAGAGGGAGATGATGATGAACGAAGGAGAGAGAGAGGATTTCCTGAGACGATGATGATGAACGGCGGCGTGAGGGAGGCGAACAAAGGAGGATTTCTTGAGATGGTGTGTTGAGCGAACGAAGAATGAGAGAGAGAGAGAGAGATGATGATGATGATGATGAACGAAGAAGAGAGAGAGATGGCTTCAGGCGGTGTGTTGGATGAACAGACGAAGAGCAGAGAAGAGAGAATGAGATGGGATTTAGGTGGTTTACATATATATAGTTTGTAATTTTTTAGAAATATGAAGGGCAAAAATGTCTTTTTGGCACTTATCCCATGTCATGGGACAAGTTGGCCGAGGGTCAAGGGTGGGACAGTTTTTTGTGATTTCTGTCCCACCTTGTCCCATCCAGTCCCATGCTATGGTCGCGCCAAACGTGGGACAAGAACAAATTGTCCCACGTTGTCCCGTCCCGTCCCGCGTCCCACGTTATATCTATTAGTTCTTACAGAGTTCTATTTTATTGACATTTTTGGGAAATATTATGCGAAGTTTAAATGTAACATAATTAAAGTTATCAGAAATTAGTTGAAAATCAATTCGACTTGGTGTTTCTCTCCTTTGACTTGGGAATCACAAATGAATTAACTTTTTATGTACTTGAAAATTGAAATTTGGTCGAGCAGATTGGATTTCCATAACTTTTTAGTCATTAGCAGGTTATTGGCTTTGTTTATGGACGCCAAGTACAATTACCTTCTTCACTTTCTTTTGTAAAATTTAGTCTTTTGGATCATAATTGTTCAAATATTATTTTGTGAGATATAAAGAGTAGACAATATAAATTTCTTGAGTTTCGAGTGTTTCCAGAATAAAATTACTATATGGAGGTGTCGACTTATCTGGTATTTGTCTAGAAACAGAAACTGAACCCTGGAATATAATATACAGGCCAGTGCTCGAAATCCGAATGCATAGTTGTAAAGTTGAAACCCAGATGACCAATTCTGGAAGAAAAGAGCTCTTTGATAACTTTCTTGCCAAGCAATTTCTTGTTTATTATTTTGCTTTATTAATACTGAAACCATGAAGACTGTTATATTAATATTCTGTTTTCTCTACACTCACTTTCTCAGGTGGGATTTAACATTCTTTATCCATATAATTTCACACAATTGGAAGCAGCTTTTAGATGGAAAAGTACTTTTCTCCCTTCAAGGATAAATGATGCCATGTTCATGTTGAAAGCAGCAGAAGCTAAACTACTATGATGAATATAAGAGACTCAAGCTGACTTGTCGAAGGTTGACTTGATAAAATTCCATATGAAAGATGACTTGTACAAGAACATTCACTAAATTTCAAGTCATGATCCGAAATATTAGGCATCTGGGTCCACATATTCTTCGTTTGGGTCATCTATAAAAGGGGTTGTTGTTAATGAGAACTTCACTCAGAAAACATACAAAGTCCATAACACATTAAGATACCAATTCCAGGTTTGTTCAACAGCTCAGTTTCAATGGCTCGGTTTAAGGCGCATTTTGTTGTGCCGGTTCTTCTGATGATGCTACTAACATTCGAAGCAAAAACAGGAATTGCCAAGGATCCCAGCAGTGCAACCCGTAATATCAAAAAATACAAGCTTTGCTATAACTCGGTGCATGTATGCCCCGAGTTATGCCCTGATTCTTGCACTGTGGAGTGTGCCTCTTGCAAGCCTATCTGCTCTGCAGGCTCAACCCTTCTATCAAATGGTGATGATCATTCTCCGCAGAATGGCGGTGACAATCATTCTCCACCGAACGGGGGTGAATGGGTGATCATTCTCCACCAGATGGCAGCCACGATCATTCTCCACCAAATGAGGGTGATCATTCTCCACCAGACGGCAGCCACGATCATTCTCCACCAGAAGGCGGCTATGATCATTCTCCACCGAATGGTGATCATCACTCTCCACCAGTCTCTCCCACCCCTGCAACCCCTACAACTCCAGAACCATTCACTCCTCCTCCAAGTACTCCCACCCCTCCAACGCCAACTCCAACACCATCAACACCTACTCCAACCCCACCAACAATGCCAACGCCATCAACACCTTCTCCCATCCCTCCAACACCAACACCATCAATGCCTTCTCCGAAACCTCCTACTCCCACCCCTCCAACTACAACTCCAACACCTTCTCCAACACCTCCTACTCCCTCTTGGCCTACCCTACAACACCACCATCACCCACTACTCCAACACCCTCTACTCCGACTATGCCTTCACCATCACCGCCCACTCATTCTCCAACACCACCCACTATCCCAACAGCACCATATCCTCCTTCCTCTCCAACTCCTCCAGATACAGAAGCTGCAGCAGGAACAGCTAGATGCAGAAACCACAACTATCCCCAGTGTTACAACATGGAGCATGTCTGCCCCAAATCTTGCCCCGGTGGATGTGAGGTTGATTGTGTCACTTGCAAGCCTGTTTGCAGTAAGTATACTAAACTTTACAAATCATTTAAAAAAAAACAAGCACATAAATTGATAATCCTAATTTCCCCATCAATTCTAAGTAATATTTTTGATTAATGGCAGGGTGTGATAGGCCAGGAGCAGTGTGCCAAGATCCTCGATTCATAGGTGGAGATGGCATTACCTTCTACTTCCATGGAAAGAAAGACAAAGACTTCTGCCTTGTCTCTGACTCCAGTTTACACATCAATGCTCACTTCATTGGCAGGAGAAATCATAACATGAAGAGGGACTTCACTTGGGTCCAATCCATTGCTATCTTCTTTGACAACCACCAACTCTTCATCGGTGCCCTCAAAACCTCAACATGGGATAACTCAGTCGACCGCCTCGCTCTCTCCTTTGATGGCGAGCCTATCACTCTCCCGGAAACCGACGGCTCCAAGTGGCAATCCACCAACGTCTCCATCACCAGAGTCGGTGAGACCAACAGTGTATCCGTCGAAGTCCAAGGAAAGTTCAAGATCACAGGCAATGTTGTGCCTATAACCGAACAAGACTCTAGAGTTCACAACTATGGCATTGCAAAAGAGAACTGCTTCGCTCATCTTGATTTGGGTTTTAAGTTTTACTCATTGAGCGATGAAGTGAACGGCATTCTGGGATAAACTTACAGAGCAGATTACGTGACTCATGTCAACATGGGTGCAAGCATGCCTGTGATGGGTGGTGACAGGGACTTCCAGACTTCCGGACTGTTTGCCGCCGACTGTGCCGTCTCTCGGTTCACCAGAGGCTTTGACGTTGAAGAATCTGCGAGTGTTTTAAATTTGCCAAGCTTGAGGTGCGCGAGCGGGATCAATGGAAAAGGAGTTGTATGCAAGAGATAAGCATTTGTTCTAACAAAAACTGAATGACAATAATGGTATACTCAATGAAAGAATAAGACTGTAAACTGGATGGGAATAAGAAAATCCAATCCTGGAATTATGTTGAATACGTTATTAATAAAATGACTTTTGAGAATAAGAGTGTGTTTGATATGGCTTCTTTACTACCCAAAATAGTTTATAGAGTGTTTTACTATTGACAGCTCAGGTTTTACCTCAGCTTAATCAGCTCAGTTGATAAACTCAGGGAGCTTTAAAGATTCACAGGAGGTTAAAAGAAGAGGATCAATGAGTTGACGTGGCTAAAGTTAGTTTGTAATGACTGGTAGTCCGCAATTTACGGAAGTTAGTTAGATCAGCTTGGCTGATTTTCTTGTGTATATAAAGGATCTCGTAACTAATTATTTGTCAACACATTATCAATAAAATGCTTCACCAGTTTTTCACAATGAACTCTTTTAGTCATTTTATCGAATAGTTGGTGATTCTGTCAAACACTTGTATCCTTGATATGGTATCAGAGCGTCGTCTATGGCTAACGGATCCAGCAACTCGTCAACTCTCAGAGATGGTGATCAAATGCTTTCATCGTCTTCATCGATTAACTTCGCAGTGCTTGCAAAGGCGATCAACTTCAACAACATCTACCAGAAGGCTTAGGTATTATCTGCTACTTAAGCTTTTGATGCAGCAGCTGCTAAGGCAATGGAATACATGCAGCGGGTGGCGAATTCGTATTTGGGTCGCATGGACCAATCAAATCTAGGCTGAACTTCGTGAGCCTCTACAGGGGGCATATGAGGTCGGATTGTCTATTATAATATGTTTCCAAAAAGCCCAAGACGAGCCCTACAAATGTTATAAAGACTCTGTCATCCTTAAAAGATCAAAACAGGCCCAATTTTGGCTATCTAGTTTGTTGCGGGAAGGCTGCTTAACTTATAATTTGTTTTCCTTTTAACGTAGGATTATTAGGATTTTTAGGATTCTTTTCTTGTTCAGCAATCTAGGTTATTTCAAGTCCTAGTGGATTTGAATTGCTTTTGCTATTTAATAGTTTGTATTAGGGTTTTTTTTTAAGGAGTTTTTGATTAATAAAAAATACAGAGAATTGTTTCTCAACTATCCAATTACAATATCTTTGCGAAGATTGTCGTATTTGAAGCCTGATATTGTGGCATCCGCGTGCGGATCAATAGAGTATTGGTAGGTTGCTTTTCGAATTAGTCTTGCGAGTTTTTCTCGTTATAGCTTTCGCTATATCAGCTTTTGAGTTAGATGACTTCATTTCTGTTAAAATTAGATAAACTATTGTTGTGTTGGTTGTTTTCTACGATAAATTCTAGTATAATAACTAATAAGTGAAGTAACAAGTTGTTCTGCTTCTTAAGAAGTCTGGAGTATTTTAGAGAACCTATATCCATAGCAATCTATGACAAAAGTGGTTCAATTGAAGCAACAATTGTAAAATGTGAATATAGGTTCAAAGCACAGTGAGTGAATTTGTGCTTAAGGTTAAAACTATTCGTGATGATCTTATAGCAGCAGGTGAGATAATTAGAGACCATGATCTGTTGCTTAGCATACTAAATGGGCTGGGACATGAGTCTCGCAGCTGTGTTGATTTCTTCTCAAAAACAAACGATGAGCATTCAAGAAGCTCAATATTTGTTTATGATTTTGCTCATCTAAACACAGTAACACAAGTTGATAAAGGATTGCTCAAAAATAGTTTTTTGGTCTTCTTCCGATAGACAAAGAAAAAAAAAAAACTCTTCTTAAATTTTGCTAAACAAATCTGAAAAGAGTTTTTAACATTTAAATAAATAAAAAACCGTTTTGAACAATAGAGAAGCTATATCAAACACTCTCAAGCTTAAGCAGAATTTTTTTAAGTAGTTTTATTAATGTATTCAACATAATTCCAGGATTGGATTTACTTATTCCCATCCAGTTTACAGTTTTATTCTCTCATGAGTATATCATTATTGACGTAGAGAGTCAATGGAAATCTGGAAAAAACTCTCTAAGATAAATGTGAATGGTTTCGTCGAACCAAAACACAAGAGAAATCTATTGAATTCAAAATGGAGTACAATCTGAAAAAAATGCAAAAGTGTCCTTAACAAACACACCCAACAAAAGAAATAATCTTAGAAACAATTCAGCCAAAACGGTACGTTTCTATGGTGCTAAAAGACAAACAAAATAGCACTTTGACACATCAGCAACAATCTTGACACTTCACAAAGTCAATTACAGATGTCTGATTAATGGAAAACAATTGTGCAGCCATATCTCTCTCAACCTCTTTTCCTGTGTCAATGATACAAGTCTCTGTTGTTCTTTTGCTTTGCCTATTCATTGGCATGAGAGTTATTTTCTTTCCTTTCCACTTAAATACATAGCTATTTTCCTTGCCCATGTGTGTAGCATCCACATCAAATTGCCACGGTCTCCCCAATATGATATGACAAACATCCATTTTTACTACATCACACAACACTTCATCTTGATAATGTTTCCCTATTGAGAATGAAACTTTGCATATGTCATGGACTGTGGTTGCTATGCCTTTTTTTATCCAACCTATCTTGTATGGTTTTGGATGCTTTTCAGTTTTCAATTCCAGTGCCTTAACAAGTGATTTAGAAACCACATTGTCATTACTGCCAGTGTCGATAATTACATCACAGACCCTTTTGCAAATTGTACGCTTGGTTCGAAAAATTGCATTTTGCTGAGAGGGGTGTTGCTATTTTAGAGCCAACAACAGCTTTTGAATAATGCAGTTCACTTGTTCCCTTTCATTAGAATCTCCTCCTACTTCATTTTCTTCGCAATTAGTTTCTTCAATCTCACCAGCCACATTGATCTGTCTTCTTTGAGGGCACTCATTAGATCTGTGACCTGGTTGATTACACCTAAAACATTTGCCGGAGATAGGCTTCGCATAAGGATTTTCTGAAGGTTGCTTCCTTGCATTTTTATTGGAGTTGTTAGTGGTGCTATCGGTGTTGTTCTTGGTTGCCACTTATGAAGAATTGGTCTGTATAGAATTAGTACTTTTGTGAAAATCAGTAGAGATTCTTCTATTGTAATGTTGCTTGCTAGTTTGTCGAGCAAATTGGTTTTCCACCTTTAAAGCAAGGTTAACAACTTCTGATAAACTCCAAATAGTCTTTAGCTCCAATTTATTACGAATCGGCTTGCTCAAACCCCCAACATAACGTGCTACTTGCTCAAGTTGTTTCGAGCGCTTAACCTGTAAAACTTATCTGTATATTCACTAACTACCCTTAGACGTGACGCCGGTTTCGGTTCGATCTGGTTCCCGGTTTGGAATCGGCGGTTCCGTCGGTTCGGTTCTTAATTTATTTGTTATTTTTTTTTAACAAAATATAACATTTTATTTATAAAAAAATGAAATGTTAGAAAGGAAATTGTAAGGTATTGGGTCGTGGCCCATAACTCTTGTCTAAGTAAGTATGTTTTCCTTTGCATTCTCCTCCTTTTTTATATAGGTTAGGTCTCTCTTTAGTTCTCTTATTTATCCAATGTGGGATCTGGGATTGAATTTCCAATTCCATTTCCATTCATTGAAATAACATAATGATATTCTCTCAATTCTCAACTTCTTCTTTAAATATGGAAAACATGGAGAGAGCTTGGAGGTCTATTAAAATTAAATAATGGTTTTGTTAAAAAAAAAAAAAAAAAAATCAAATAAGCCATCTCTTCCTCTTCCATTGTCACCCAAGCTTCAATTCCATTACCATTTTTTCCATCTATGAACAAAAATCATATATATATATATTAATAAATCATCAAATCTCATTCACATATTATTGGTATTGCATAAGGCCATGGTTCTGGTTCAGTTCCAACTGTGGAACTGAACCGACGTCACGTCTAACTGCCCTGCCTCATTGCTGGCAATGTTATGCTATGTGCTTAGATACAATCATCTATGCCAAAGGTGTTTGGTAAATCATCTAAAAGCTGATTATTTCTCAAATTGCTTGTCATATAAGCTGATTTTTAAAAGAAAAGCTCTTCTTGAAGCTTCTTATCAAAAATTCTATAATATCCCTATTGCAATTACATTTAATCCTGAGAATCCCACTGTTCGCTGGTGGTGGCCAGACGGAGGCCGGAGGACAGCCGGCGACGGCGAAGTCCGAAGGAAGCAGGTCCTCCTCGGCATGGAGGAGGCAAACCGTGATTGACGCCTTGTAGAAGATGCCGTCACGTTTCATTCGATAGTCCGGCGCGAGTACCAGAGATGTCATGGAGGAGGAGGAAGCATTTTCGCGACGGGGTGAAATTCTGAGAAATCCATACCGGTTCGGCGAAGTTCGAGTCGACGGTGAAAGATGGCACACCTAGGCACGAGGGATTGATCTCTTGAAGCGGCGAGCGGGAGACGGTTTAGCTAGTGCCACATAATGTTGAGTTATTGAGTTGACTCAGCCGAGTTGACTCTGCAGATTCAGGAGTTGACTCCATATATTCGAATTTGTAAAATGTTCTACATATATATTTTCGAATCCAATCATTTCAGAAAAATCCTTATTGTTTTTTTCTTATTGATGATGCAAACGACCATCAAAGCTTGAAATATCAATCGTAAGACGATAATTTGGAGCTAAATGACCTCTACAATTTTGTTGGTTTCAAACATATCTTGGTTCATCGAATCCCTGATTTTCAATCTCTTCATCACTATCAGAGTCATGGTGATTTCGTCCCCGATATACAGGTTCATCTTCTTCAGTTTTAGATAGGTGTTGTTGATTGTGACTATTGTGTCATTGGGCTCTCCTCCGACCTCGAACCACCACCGGTGAAACACGAGCTTCACCACCTCTCTGAGCTCTATTTGCTCGATCTCTCATCTTCTCATTTCATGCTCCAAATACAACATTAAGTTGTTGTATGTCTTGAGCTAGAGAATCAACCTTTTTTTAACAAAGTATAAGGAGATGCCCAAATGGCCTATACTCCACAATCACTGCCGTTGGGATGGTGACTGCTAATGTCGCTGCCGACCATCGAATAATGGAGAAGTCGAAGCTATGATACTAGATGATGTAGAGTCGATGGAAATCTGGAAAAAAATCTCCAAGACAAACATGAATGGTTTCGTCGAACCAAAACACAAGAGAAATCTATTGAATCCAAAATGAAGTACAATTTGGAAAAATGCAAAAGTGTCCTTAACAAACACACCCAACAAAATAAATAATCCTAGAAACAACTTAGCCAAAATGGTACGTTTCTATGGTGCTAAAAGACAAACAAAATAGATGCTAAAAGACAAACAAAATAGCACTTTGACATATCAGCAACAATCTTGACACCTCACCAAGTCAATTACATATGTCTGCTTAATGGAAAACAATTGTGCAGCTATGCTCCTGCATCAATTATTCAGTTTTTATAAGTAAACAAATGCTTATCTCTTGCATACAACTCTTTTCCCATCAATCCCGCTTGTGCACCTCATACTTGGAAAATCCAAAACATTCGTAGACTCTTCACCCTCAAAGTCTCTGTTGAACCGAGTAGTGGTGTAGTCGGCAGCGAACATACCAGAAGTCTGGAAGTCCTTATCGCCACCTATCACAGGCATGTTTGCACCCATGTTGACGTGAATCATGTAACATTTGATAGAGTTGACATAATCAATAGACCGACCCTAAATTTTATCTATATTAAAAAAAAAAAAAACAGTATGTTGATTCAATAATTGAAATTTGTAATTGATTCGGTTAGAACAATCTTGGCTAAATTTTGTTGAGGAAGGCAATATAAAAAAACTAAACAAAGTTTAGCTACTTGATTAGATATGGATGGACATTTTCAAAAGTAGTCAAATCAGGAAATGAGTTATTGTTTTTTTATTGTTTGTAACCAATCATCACAATGCATTATTGTTTTTAACCAATAAATTACAAAACTACCCTTTTTTTTCATGCAATGTGTCACGTTAAACGTGACATAAGTGGGTTATTTCATATTTAAAGTGACACATCGTCTGATATCGTGAAATCATGTATTTTTGAAGAAAATGAGATATTTTATACCCAACATAACATACATAAGATATCTCATGCCAAACATGGCATCAAAGCTTTTTCTCTCAATCTTTTTTATCAAAGATCTCTCTCTTTCTCTTTCTCATGTGCTTCTCGTGTTTTCTCTCTATGGATAATCAAAAATATGTTACTATTCCAAAAACATTCTCTGGTTGCTTTCAAGAATTTGGATGCTCGGCTTTTATAACAATTACTCTCTAGTATCATTTTTTAATAATGTTGTTTTTATTAAGAAAAGAAACAATTTCTACTAATGATAATATTCAATCCCCAAACATGCAAAATTTAACTGGTAACTATTTAGGTTACATAGTTAAAAATTGTGTTGGGATATTAAGTTTTTTCTTAACTATAGCTTTGCAGTAATAGCAAAAAGACCTAGATATTATAGAGTTCTTCCATGTTGGTGGGGGTTTTCTCATCGTATTTGTTTCTGTTCGAATGATGTTTGATGCATATATGGGATTTGGAATCATGTCCGATATTCTAGTGACTATGATGGTACTGTATAAACTGTTTCAGCTGAAAAAAAAAAAAAAACAGACACTTGAACTATGGTGTATTTATTATTTGTTTATTGTTGTTTAATTTTCTGTCCTCTCCATTTATTGAACCGTATATAAAAAAAAGTTATAAAATGGCTTTTTCCCCTTCGACAAGCCCCTGCAAGAGGCAACCCGCAAGAAGCCATGGAAGAAGGCAACCTGATACAAGCCCCAGGAGAAGTCCTTGATCCAGCATAGTAAACAGCCTGCCGGTTGTTTTGTTTGATTTTTTGGAAGTCTGTTTTATTTTGCACTTTTGCTTTAACCTGGGTGGGAGGTGTTACTATGGTTTGCTTTTTGTTCAATAAGATCTACATTTCTTCAGGGTTTGTTCTTTTTTTTGTCTATTGCTGCAACTCTTATCTCAGTATTGTTTGCTTGTTGAGAAAACTTAGAAAAAAGAAAATGTAGGTTGCTGGGTCTCCATCTGTGTTTGGTGATCGGTGATGTGAGATTCTGCGATGAACTCGTCAGATTATTTGAATATGTGATGAATGAAAATGCTAAAATTTTCTTCTTGTTGCGATGAACAAACAAAATATGACATATATAAGATATTTCATGCCTAACATAATATATATGAGATATTTCCTGTCTTACATGAAATACTGCATATAACATACTCCAACATGACATACATAAAATATTTCATTCTCAACATGACACACATGGGATAGTTCATGTTATACATGACAAACATATGATATTTCATGTCTTACATATAATACATGGGATATTTCAAGCACAATATGATATACATGAGATTTATCATGCCTAACATTACATCCATGAGATATTTCATGTCTTACATGAGATATCTCATGTCATATCTCATATTTCATGTCTACATGAGATATTTCATGTCCAACATGACATACATTGGATGTTTCATGTTCAACATGATATACATGAGATATTTCGTGTTCTACATGAGATATTTCGTACTTTACATGAAATACTGTATATATAGGATATTTCATACCCAACATGATATACATGAGATATTTCATGTCCAACATGATATACATGAGATATTTCATGTCCAACATGACATACATGAGATATTTCATGCCTAAAATGATATACATGGGATATTTCATGTAAAACATGAAATATTACATGAAATACTGCATACATGAGATATTACATATCCAACATGACATACATGGGAAATTTCATGCCCACATTCATGAGATATTTCATGCCTAACATGACAGACATGAGATATTTCATGCCTTATATGAAATACTATATACATGAGATATTTCATACCCAACATGACATACATGAGACATTTCATGCCTAACATAATATACATGGGATATATCATGCCCAACATGACATACATGGGATATTTCATGCCTTACATAAAATACTGCATATATAGGATATTTCATGTTCAACGTGACATATATGAGATATTTCATTCCCAATATGTCATACATGAGATCATTCCCAACATGACATACATGGGATGTTTCATGTTTAACATGATATATATGAGATATTTCATGTATGAACATGAAATACTGCATACATAGGATATTTCATACCCAACATGATATACATGAGATATTTCATGTTCAATATGACATGCATGGGATATTTCATGCTCAATATGACATGCATGGGATATTTCATACCCAACATGACATACATGGGAAATTTCATGCCCACATACATGAGATTTTCATGCCTAATATAACAAACATGAGATATTCCATACCCAACATGATATACATGAGACATTTCATACCCAACATAATATACATGGGATATGTCATGCCCAATATGACATACATGAGATATTTCATCATTACATGAAATACTGCATACATATGATATTTCATGTTCAACGTGACATATATGAGATATTTCATTCCCAACATGTCATATATGAGATATTTCATGCCAAATATGATATACATGGGATATTTCATGTTTTACATGAAATACTGTATACAAAGGATATTTCATGTCTGAAAGGAACAAATAATGAACGTTCGGTGTGTATGATAAATATATCTAGGGGGTGAATAGATTTTAACTATTATTACCCAATTTTCGCATGCAAGTCAATTTTACGGAAATGCCCCTACTAGTCAAAAATACAAACAAATGTAATATAGTGTGGAATTTAAATAACACTTGATGTATACGTGGAAACCTAACCACTGGAAAAAACCACGGGCTATATAGTGCACCACACTCGAACCTCGAACCTCGAAATCCACTAATTGAAATGGAGTTTATAACCTATGTAGACCCCGTCTAACACTCCGGTCAATAACCCCCCACTTCTACCACGCGGGCCTTTAAAAGTGGCTCTATTCCAATTGCTTGAGGTCTAAGCAATCTTAGCCCCAAGACTTAATTCTCAATAAAGAGATTATGCAACCTATGTGAATATGTATGAATATTCAAATGACAAACAAGGCTAGGGAACCTTAGATGCTTATCTAGGATGATGATATAATCAATTAAATCAATCATAGATATCAAGAGCTAAATGACATGTCAAAATAGCTTAGCTAATCAAGATTAAGCAAAAACCTAATTAACTATCACAATACAACACTCAATCAATTCCTCATAATTAATTCTCTATTCTTGTATTTATCATATGATCAAAAACATACAAATAAATTAAAAGAGAATAGCTTGATAGTAAAATACTAAAATAAGATGAACTTAATCAAAATCTTACCAAGCAAGTTGTGATGATGCAAACCCATGCATAGATGAATGTAAGATGATCTTTGATGCACAAAGAAATGCATTTGAGTGATCAAATGTGAGTTCTTTTGTAATTTTTCACATGAAAAATATTCTAAGTAAAATAGATGATATTTTGAACTCAGCTCACTGACCTAAAATCAAAAAGGCATATATATAAGGTGCCAAAATGAAGTGACACCGTTTTGTATATTTTTTTCAAAAATATGCCTTGGCCGCTGTTCAACCGCTCTACTTAGGGCGGATGAACAGCGGTTCACCTGGGAAATGAAGAACAAGTTCTTCGTGACCGCCCTACATAGGGCGGATTCCATGCAACCTTGGGGCGGTTGCTCTCGGGTCTGGAGAGCCACCATTCACCCGCTGTTCGTAGAGTGGTTTTGGGGCGGACCATCAGGTGTGAAAAATATCACCAGTGGCACCGCTGTTCACCCGCTCTACGTAGAGCGGGTGTAGAGCGGTTAAGAGCAAATTTGCTCTTTCCCCTTTTAGGCCGCTGTTCGAAGAGCGCCTGTAAGGCGGGTGAATAGCGCCCATTCATACACAATGCAACCTAGTTCTAATCATGACATGACATTTGAACTACTAGATCCAATCAACCAAAATATGCAAGAGGAGATATTATATAAACATGAATGTACACACATAGAGACACACAAAATACACAAAGTATGGAAATGCATGGAATATGTGTGTGTGCACTAAATCTCTTCAAAGCAAATCAAACACATAGAGATTTACCTTTGGTGCTTATCAATGATGAGGTCTTCAAAGGGCATTTAACTTGAACACCAATACCTAAGCTACCCTTACAAAGAATCCCCAACATGTGGTTTGTCCACGAAATAAGCCAATCAAGATATGGGAATCCTTACAATATCCAACATGATATATATGAGATATTTTATGCCCCAATAGGAACTATGAAAAGCTTTAGGCTAGCATTCAATTACAATTGTCGATGAGACGCTTTAGATTATGTGGATGGGAAACTTATTGGGGAATGGGTGGAAAACAAGTTGTCATGCATTGAGTTGGTAGAGTACATGGTAGTTCTTGCATTATACATCCACATGAAGGGAGAAGACTATCGAGCAAGTCGAAAAAATTTAGGATACGTTCTTCCTCGAAGTGCCTCCTTTAAAGGTATGTACCAATTATGGAGGATCTAGACCAATTGTGCTTGAACATAATATTCAGACATGCTCAAACGTGAAAGTAAAACCATGACCTACCATAACGTTATAACTTTTAACGAGTGCTGGTTGTTAACCGTTGAAATTTTCATTTTATGTTGATCGTTGAATGTTATTTACAGTCTTAGATTGTATTGATCATTTAAACAATTTGGAATGTTAATAAGCTTTTTTCTATTTACGGATACTTTATTCTTTGATTTTAATGCTTGGTTAATAACTTTTGACTAAAAACAGCTGCAGGACAGAAATTTCGGCAGAGTTTCTTCTGTTTATTGACATTACCAAAAAATTTGATTACCTACATTAATCACAATATCATATCTCAGTAACACAACACAACATTGTATTACAAAGCCATATCACTCTACCCACTAAAGAGCCTTGATTAATTAGTTCTAAATAGAAATAATATCTTTAATGTCTAGACAACATCTATCTAATGTCATTGACATGGCAGCAAAGCTTGAAATAACCATTCTACAATTTCACTTATAATGTCCTTCATATCATCCGCTGTGAATTCCATTTGATAACATTTATCTTGAACAATATTTTCCATGTACTTCATGACGAACACACCACAACTCCTTTTGTATTTACCAATAATTATTGTCAATGTCAATAAGTGGAAATAGTAATAAAATTTTGAAAACAAACAAACATTAAAAATATTCTCACGTGTCATGTTGCTGAGTCATTTTTCGTAGCAGATTTGCCTATTGTTTTTCATTGAGTCGTTTTATCAAATACCTTGAGTGCCTCATTTTCACAGAGCTGTTCAATAGCTACTCTAAGCTTGAACAATCCTTCAAGACCTAGAAACCTAGCTCTTCATCATCAGAAACCCGTCTCCAAAACATGTTCCTTCACAAGACCAACCAAAATTCCATTCAATTTCTCAACAAAAACCCCACAAAAGCTCCACTATTTTTTACCAATAAAAAATAGAAAATTTAATGAAGAATAGGAAAATTTAATAAATAATATTTTCTTTTAAAATAATTTAAAAGACCAATTGTTTGGAAGATCTAGGAACCCATATCTCCCAATATTTTTTAAAATTTATAAAAAAAATATAGAAAATTATTGAAAAAAAATGATATATATATATTTGGAAGATCTAGGAACCAGATCTCCCAATTCTTCTTTCTTAGGAGAAGAAACACAGTAAAAACCATGACAGAAACAAAATTAATCAATTTAAACAAATCAATATAATACAAAGGAAAAAATCTCCAAATGCAGAAAGGAAAAAAAAAATAGAAAAAAAAAAATCTTTTTTTTTCTCTCTCTAAGCAAAGAATCAAAGAAAGAAGTAAAAACAACTTCAAGAACCAACCTTTAAGACTCAAATACTGGAAAATTGTTTTTTTTTTCTCTGAAAAGTTAGCAGCTGTAGCTTGATCTTCAAACTTCTCTCACTTTCACTAACCTATCAACACCTCTTAAATCTTACAAAATATAAACATATATTAACATAATATCAAGAAATTAATAACCGAAAAATCATTACAAACCAACCCCACATCAAAAAAATACATAAATAGATCAACAATCAACCTAAAAACAAAAAACCAGTCAATCAAAGACAAAAGAGAATTTAAATTCAAAGACCAATCAACATAAAATGTCAAGAGTGAATAAAACAGGAAATAGAAAACAATTAAAAAAAAAAAAAAAAAACAACAAAGAGACAAATGGTGGACAAGACCTAAGAACAAAACCAACCGATTGCAAAGAAGAAAGTGATGATAGAAACCAGTATGGTTTATAAACCCCAGTTTATATGCTCAACTACAAGAAAGTTTCCACCAATAGTAACAAAAAAAGAAGTAAAATAGTAAATATATACATGCAATAGTAGAAATGACAGTAGAAGAGATGATGGCGGTCGACGGAGCTGCAGCGATGAACGGCGGTAGTCGACAAAAGCAAAATGAGAGATTGAGAGAGTGAGTGAGATCAGACACATTTTAAGATTTAAAGTTAGGTTTTAAAGTTAAAAAGAAGTATATATACTTTGTAACATAGAAACAAATTGGTTTTTTTTGTTTTTTTTGTTTTTTTTTTTTGTTTTTTGTAAACAAGGGTTTTTTAAACGGTGTATTGGTTAAAAACAATAACTTAAATATTTTTAATTAAAAACAATAATCCATTACGTGGTTAGGTTTGCAATTTTCACTTAATATTAACTTATAGTCTTATACAATAATTATGAATCATCCAGAGTCAGAAATTAGAGTCCATTATATCAAATAGTCATACAGAAACGACACCGTTTTTACTAACGCTTCACATTTACAACAAATACTACACCGTTTTAATGTCCTGAGTCTGTGCAAATCAAAACCCCAATATCTGAGGTTTTAACATTACAAAACCACAAGAAGAAGAAAAAAAATCCCTAGTGAGAAGTCGAAGAAGAAGAAGAAGATGGAGGGCATGTCGTACCAGCGATTTCCCAAGGTCAAAATCCGCGAACTCAAAGACGACTACGCCAAGTTCGAGCTCCGCGACACCGATGCCTCCGTAGCCAACGCGCTCCGTCGCGTGATGATCGCCGAGGTCCCCACTGTCGCCATCGACCTCGTCGAAATCGAGGTCAACTCCTCTGTCCTCAACGACGAGTTCATCGCCCACCGACTGGGTCTCATCCCCCTCACTAGCGAGAACGCCATGAGCATGCGCTTCTCACGTGACTGCGACGCCTGTGACGGTGACGGCCAGTGCGAGTACTGCTCCGTTGAGTTCCATTTGAACGCCAAGTGTCGCACCGACCAGACGTTGGACGTCACCAGTAAGGATTTGATCAGTGCTGATCATAGGGTTACTCCGGTCGATTTTGGAGATCCTGCTGCCTACGATGGTGACCAGCAAAGGTCTCTTTTTTTATTTTCTAAAAGAAATTAATACAATGTTCGTTATAAAGTTGTTTGCTTTTTTATTTTTGCAGCTATGTTGTTGATACAGTGCTTGAGTTCTTCAAATTACTAGTGTGACTTGACTTATTGAGTTTTGCCACATAATATTAGGGTTTTGCAATGTAGGTAGAATTATTATCATCATTTGAAATTGCAACGGAACCTTTTTGTGTTCTTAAGGAGTATGGTAGCTACTAGTGTGTCTTAGGTTATTGGATTATGCATTGTAGTGTTATGTTAAAACTTAAAAGAGTAGTTGAGATGGAAAGGAACCGTACTGGTATTGAGTTTTGCTTTGACTCATCTCTTGGAGACACCAATACAAGTTTTATGAAAGTTTAT
Organism: Acer yangbiense; assembly: GCA_008009225.1. Classification (NCBI taxonomy): domain Eukaryota; kingdom Viridiplantae; phylum Streptophyta; class Magnoliopsida; order Sapindales; family Sapindaceae; genus Acer; species Acer yangbiense. The sequence goes on from CM017764.1 coordinate 43,998,111, forward strand.
CGTTTGGTAAAGTTAACTGCATAGCCATTGTGATAGTGTCAAATGACTGAAATTTATTCATATGGGTTACAAGGTCTTATATTCAATGTGGCCTTGTTCATGTCACATTTGTTATTCTTTCAATATTTTTCTTTGATATTATAAAGGTTTAGGGCTTTGTTGGCAATGTTATTGTTAATATGTGTTTGAGTTGAGGATAATGTAAGTATGCTAGTTTAGTTAATTTTCTTTTCCTCTATTTTACATTTTTACATGCAAGCATTTTAGGTTCTGTCAATATTCTGTTAAGAGTGTTACAGAATTACTCGCTTTTGCGTCAAATTATGATGCAACTATTTTGGGGTTTTAGGATTTAGGATCATTTTAGTGATTTTAGTGATTTTAGCAATTTAGGATCATTTGTTTCACAGCATAGCAAATATATTAAACTCAATTAAGCCCTGTATAATTGTTTGAACAAAGACTCTGTTCAAAGTTTGATTCTAATACTAAGAAAAGAAAATTGGTGGGCATATAATTTTCTAAGTTCTTTTTTGCTTTCTCCCTAAATTTTCCCTTTTCTTCTTCGAGTTTGCAGTACAATCTTTTGGCCTCTGTTGGGAGTGTGGTTTTGGTTGATAAAAAGAACTAATATTTTTGTGATGGTTCACATAGTAATGTAATTAATGTTGTTGAAGTTGAGTTGGTTTATTTTGCAATTAGGGGGATTATCATTGTAAAGTTACGTCGCGGGCAAGAGCTGAGACTGAGGGCAATAGCCAGAAAAGGGATTGGCAAAGATCACGCGAAATGGTCACCTGCTGCTACTGTCACTTTCATGTATGAACCTGAGATCCACATTAATGATGAAATGATGGAAAATCTGACACTTGAGGAGAAAAAGGCCTGGGTTGAAAGTAGCCCTACGAAAGTGTTTGACATTGATCCTAATACTGGACAGGTTAATTTTTTTTCTTCCCACAAGTTTCTAATTAATCTTTTTCATTTTCATTAATCTTGACATTGATCCTATCCTGCTTGTATGTACACTTAAAATGTGGCTGCTGTTCATGTAAAATATAGGGTTTTATACGCTAAATAAAGTGATGGCTAGAAACATGAGTAAGCAAAATTTTGCATTGTGTGCCTTTCTGTACGGAATTGTTGTTTTTACACTTACTTGAGGATGTATAATATACATTAAGCTGAGATATAATATATCTGTTTCTATTGTGATGACCAATTTGAGTTCTCCATGAAAAAAAGAAGGAAGAGGTAGAAAGTTGAAGATACGTTTTATTATCGAGTGGTTTTACATTGATGAACTCTAATGTTTTAAGTATTGTTGGAGACCTTTCTTGTAAAAGTGTGGTCACTTAAAGGGGCACAAAGCAGAAATTTTCATGGGTTTCTAACTTTATATTCTCTAGTATTAAAGCAACAATCTATCAGCTTTCATATATCATTAAGTTAAAAGAGTTTTCAAATGGGAATGTTACCCTGGAGAAGTGGCACTTATTATTGTGAACGTCTTCTCTTGTTTGCATACCAACTTATTCTAATGTGTTCTGGTGTTTGAAGTTGGTGTGAAAATAATCTTGTAACATGAAGAAGCACCAAACTGAATCTTTGGAGTTACTTTCTGATTGTGTTAATTGTGCTCTTTTCTTCTCGTTTATTCTTTTTCTTTTTTCAAAATTTTTCTTTTCATATCGTTTCTTGCACTCTAGATCCTGGTACATGACACATAAAACTCATCAGATTATGGATTAATGGTCGATGATAAGGGGAAAAACTTTGAGAGCCATAATTTAGGTATGAGGAACTTTTCACATTTGAGTAAGAAATTTATTGGAGTGTTATACAGGTTAGTACGCATGTGTTCTGTTGTGTTATGTTATAGACTACATGTATCTAAAGCTTATTTTTATTGGGTATTACAACTTTATCCCTGGGCTTGGAGCCTTGGGATAAAGCTTGGATTTGAGAATTGTTGGAATTTAGCTTGTGGATGCTCTGTGGTGGTTCTGTCCTGTTTGAACCTACTGAGCTGGAATCTCAATCTTATTAAATATAGGGGCCCAGATTTGCTGGATTGGGAAAAATCGAGTAACCATAATGTGGATGCTATAGACATAATGCATGGTTTTAAGGACACATCAATCTAATTGCCCTGGAAGTGTAACATTCATCAATAATTTTTTGGCCGGTTTTACTTGGATTTGTCTTATCTATTGATGATTACTTCGACTTGCTTGTGATGTAAATTATCCCTTTGATCCGTTGGTTCAGTTAAATCGTGATGTTAACTTGTTTAAGTGATTTTATCTTTCACAGGTTATAGTTGTTGATCGTGAGGCATACACTTATGATGATGAAGTCTTAAAGAAAGCAGAAGCTATGGGGAAGCCGGGGCTAGTGGAGATATATGCCAAAGAAGACAGTTTCATATTTACAGTCGAATCAACTGGTGCAATCAAAGCTTCCCAGCTGGTACTGAATGCCATAGAAGTTTTGAAACAAAAGCTAGATGCAGTTCGCCTGTCAGAAGATACTGTGGAAGCTGATGATCAGTTTGGTGAACTTGGAGCACATATGCGAGGAGGATGATGATCGCATGTCGTAATTGGACCGATAATTTAAATTTTTCCAAGGTTCAAAGAAATTATTCGGCTTCCATTTTTCTTTTCCTAGGACTTATATATTGTAACTAACTGCATGCTCCTTAGAAACTAGTACTAGCCAATGAATCTGTTATCAACTTGTTTTGATCTATCTTGAAATTGATTAACTTTCCTGTCTTTCCTGAACTTGACGTGTTTATATAATCTCGAACTTTTTAGTGTAAATCACCATCTTGAAGCTGTTTATACCCTAATCGCTTTATATTTCATCTTCTTGAAACTTAGTTGTTGTGGACATAGTTTGGCTTTATATTTCACTTCCTGGTGTGATGGAATCACGGGCGCTTGAGGAATCAGCGCCCACCAAACCCTTTACACCATGTTGGGTGAAAGTAGCACGGTTTCAGCATTAATTTTGATCGCGATCTTCCCAATTTGTTTGCATACTATGATTTTTATTCTATTCTTCTAGTACATGTATCATGTGTTTAAATTCTGTTCCAAACTTATTCAAGTCACGGGTATCAAGTTTTGTAATATGAAATGTGGTCCAAACATTTCATCCTCATTTGCCTGCCCAATATCATAGCGACACAAAAGATAGTTAGTTTTACATCGCATGTTGTGCCCAATATCATAATGACACAAAAGATAGTTTTACGTTGAAAAATCGATGAAATCTTGATTTGTGTTGAAATGCAACTCTTAAAGTACATGATGCACAAAATTATGTTGAATTAAGGTTGAATTTTTAATTGATGTGTTGAAATGATTGTTAAATAATTCAACTCCTACTAGATAGTGAAGCTAAAATTGGTGCATTAGTTAAATTATTTGGTACTCACTTGTCAAATAAATTAACAAACACTTTTGAAAAATGGGAGATTATGAAAATTGGAAGTGATCCTTTTAAAAGCTACAATAATTTCAAACCTTAATGCTAATAAGATAGAGTTTAGAAAGAGAAGATCGAGATGGGTTTTGATTTATTATTTGAACAGTGTTGATAGTACAAGACCTTGGTTTTTGAAATTTATTTTAGGTCATCGAATTGAAAATAATGTTGGAGATTGGGGATGGGTCAGTGAATTACTGCAAATAAAGATACCCAAATCTTTGTCTGAGAAGCAGACATACTTGCAGGAGGCAGCCAAGTTTCAGAGTTCTGGGACATCATAAACTCCTTTTGTCCTTTTCTTCTCTGAATTGATTATACACATCCAACCCATCTACCCTTTTAATTATCCTTTAAATGTGTTTGATTCTACTACAACCTATCCAAATCAAAGACCACATGTGTTGATCGGATATTACTCTTACTCTCACAACACCCGATAAAATGTGTATGGTCATGAGACTTGAACACTCATTATTAACGTGAAAGGGCAGATGCACTAGTGATGGCCGTTGAGTTTATAACACTGAAGTTTCCACTGTTCCATTATTGTATACTTCTCTATGTGTGAAATTAAATGAAAGGTGGTAGGTGGGGACATGCAGATATGAATTATAAGCTCATTATTGAAGAAGGTTCATTCATGATTCATTGAAATTAATGTCATTAATTAAGAGATTTAAGATTTTGCAGTACGTAGGGGTTCTTAATGAACTTCCATTATCATCCTCAGAAATGGAAACCATATATAACCTTGATACATATTATAACTTGATATCATCATCTCTCACTTCATTTAATATGTTATCTGGGCTTCACAATCATGTTCTTCGTAATTCACAATCTGATAATAGTTTTTCGAAAATAAAGAATCATCTAATTAATTATATCAAATGAATGGAACCCTCCTAACCAAAACTTTGATTAAATGATTTTGAGTATGCAGATATGTATAACCAATTTGGACCACAATATATATATATCTTCTGATCTTCTTCCAATAACTTGATATCATATATATATATAATGAATTTATTACATGGTACAATAATGTAAAGATAAGATAGATAGATGTTTTGTTTGAATGGCTTGAATTGGGTGAGTACTGGTCACATATATATATATTATATGGTTTTGGTTGTTGGCATTACATGAGATTGTGACTACTGGGAAATCAATTAAAAGACATTGGATGCTGCATTGAGTTGTATATATGAACATTAAGTGAGTTGACAGAATAATGCATGAAAGGACTTTGCACATGCAATTATATGATTCACGTAATCGGCATGCAAATGCTAAGTTGACACAGCTTTTTTTTTTTCTGGGGCCTCCACTTCTGATTTCTCTGCTTCTTCTTGGGACCATCTTTTATATATATATATACTTCTTGAGAGTTTGAGACACATAATTAATAACATTTTTGTCCACTACTTTGTGATAATTACACTGGTAAAAAGATATTTCCATCATATTTCCATGGATGTATCCAAGAGAACAATTTAAATGTATTGCAAGCACAAAATATAGACATGCATGACAAATTTTTATGAGATCGATAGATATATATAACATATATACACTATCTAGTATCTAGTGATATGCTCAATGCATCAAAAAAATTTAAAAGACATGCAAATGACCTTTTGCTTTAATCAGAGATATTGGCAAGTAAAAAATATATATATATGGATCGCACTTACTTTGACAACATGTGGCAATGATAGATGTACTTAAAGTTGATTTCAGATTAAATGATCTTGTTTGCTGCATCTCCAAATTAAGCTCACTAGATTTTATTTTATTTATTTTAATTTTTTTTTTTTAACTTTTACTCTCATGGAGTCATGGTCATTGGAATAAAATATTGAAATGAATGTGTAATTTAATTACTAAAACGGGATCATATTTTAATTCATACTCAAAGAAAATATATTAACAAAATGTCTGGATGAATCATTGTCCAATATAGTTTGGTGGTACGAGCATTTAAATAAAATGTTTAGATATCTACTTTTATAATCGGAAGGAGTCGACTCCCAACATTTATTGTAATTTTATAGACAATAGTGGAATAACTTGTTAAGATTTGAACTTTGGTAAGTTGATGGAGAGTGTAAATCTTCGATCACCAAGGCAATGAGACTTTTACATATGTGATATAAATTTCAAAACCATATATATGAATCTCTTTAAGTTTTCCACATTAAAAGTGATACATAGGTGACGAGATGAGGTTGGTTCAATGGTAATTAAACCCATCACTCATGTACTATGAGGTTACGGGTTTGAGTCCTCCCCCTTCCCAAAAAACCCCGATTTATGTAAAAGTGTAATATTTATAAATAAATAAATAAGTGATACATAGGTTATGATGGTGGAAACATGAATTATTATTAATTAAAAGGTATGATAAATGATAACTAAAATTGGGATTCATTCAGGTTTAGATGAGTCAAAAAGACTATTATTGATTACCCAAGAATAGCACCTAAAGGCTAAAAGCTGGCACTGGTGCAGAAGAAGAGAGGGAGAGAGCTACAAAAGTAAATACAATATGTAATTTACGAATTTAGATCGTCTCCTGAACTGATATTTATCTAATAGTCCTGACCTAAATAGAATTGATGACATGTTTAATTAATGGTTGAAATTATTTTTTTTATTTATTTCACTTTCGTTATCTTTCAATGCATAGTATTTATCTTCAAGTGTTTTTTTTTATTAGAATCCGTAATTTACTGGTTACTAGTCCTATGAATGTTGTCACCATTAAATTTAATTTTCTTATAATAAAAACAAACAAACAAGCCTCTCCTCTCCTACTGCCTCTGCCCCCACACACCCATCTGGTCTCCTCTCTCTCTTCTTTCTTTTGTTGCCTTTTAAGACTTTACAGCTGTGAGTGACCAAGAAATTTTTCAGAGGGTTTTGGTCCAAACTCATGTGAATTTGAATTAAGTAAAACAAACAAGAGAAAGGCAGCAGGCAGGGTAGACTCTAGAGAGTACTATAGAGAGAGAGAGAGTTGTAGCAATCACATTCATTTTTTGGTGGTTACTAAATAATTTTGATGAAAATGATAAGTTCTTGTTTTGGATTTGTTTTATTGGGATGATACATCATGAGGGATGTGCCTACAAGACAATCAACTTACTAAGAATTTGAATTATTAATTAACTTATTCATTAGAGTGTAATTTTGGGTATCTAAATATATAATTCAATAAAACATTTTCATAGACTGATAAATATTGTGCTATAATCTATACTCAAATCAATATCTACAAATCTAGCTAGTATATCAATATGAGCTGGAACTTTGAATTATAATAGTCATTATCAAAGTGTTTATGATCCTGTTGATAGAAATGTGAAACATCTTTATCATCTAATTACTAAATTACTGTAAAGTGGACGTATTTTCAACAAAGGAGAGTGTATCGATTATTAAATCCGTGACTCTCTAACAAGATTCACTTGTCCCACTCTTTCACGGCAACTCATATAATGTGGGTAATCAATCACATACTAATTACCAAATGTACACAATGTGGTATGATGTGTACGAATGCATCCACTCCACCCCTAGATTTTCTCTATACTCATGGATGATAGAACATTCAGATCAAATTCAGATTAGGAAAAATGTTTCAATATTCCTCGGCATATACACTAAACCCATTTATATTTTGTGTCATGTGTGATATGTATATTCTATATGATTGATTATTCATATTACATGATATGATTTGATTTGATTGAAAGTATACATCAAGCAAGCGTATTAAAACATTTCTATCTAATCAGATGTAATCGATCACTTGTATAAAAAAATATATATGTTTGACTAATACACACAAGACAATAACCGATTGGTCCATGAAACAAGACCAAGTCAAAAAGAAAGTATAGATGATACATGATAGGAGAAGGGGCATGCATGCATGATGATATTATTCTACAATTATTGGTGTGGGGGCTCATATTCATCTTTTTGGTGCTTGGGAGCAAGCTGCAAGCTGTTTCCCTTTGAAAAAACAAACACGATTCTCTCATAAAACCATGTTATCATGAGGAGCACTACTACCACGCATACTGCATACACACTCTACAAGTAAAAACAATCAAACAATTACCTTTGAATTGAAGTGGATTTTAATAAAAAGAAACACCAAAAACATCTTCCACTATATCAAAGATTTTGTCTCCCATCTTCCAAATCCCCACTTTCTTCTCTCCCCTGTTTACCTTTTATAGCTTCAGTCACTTCTCATCTCAATGCTTTCTTTTCCTTTTCATTTTCTTTGCTAATTTCTCGTTGCTTGTTGGAGGGTTTAAGTATTTTTTTTTTCTTTTTGAAATATTGTATGGGATTGGATCGAGGAGGGAGACATGACTCGAACCTACAACTTTAAAAGTATAGGTGTGTGAGGCTTACTACTGAATCAACCTCATCTTATAGTTGACATGCATTAATTCAACGGTTAATGGTGAATATATATAGCATGTGATCAATGTTATTAGTGATACATTTCCTACTCTTAGTTTAGGTGGTGTGCACCCCTTCTTCCACGTTAGTGGTGGGGTTCGGTTTGAGTCTCACGTACAGTGCACACTTTTAATTACAAGCATTTGTAGAGTGTTTTTTCTACAATGTTATAGGAGTTGATATCCGTACTTCACATGTAGAGCTTGATCACAAAATAAATTTCAAACATTTAGTTTACGATTTATCATCTCATAATTTGCCTTATATTATTATACCACCTAAAGAAATATCTTAAATTTCATTACTAATTAAGGGTGAATTGGCTCAAAAAGAATAAATAAATAAATAAAAAATAAGGGTGAATTATTTCTCCAATAAAGGTGGCAAGCTTGCACTACTGTTTAGATTCAATTGCTTCAAAAAAAAAAAAAAAATTTAATAGTGTACAACACGTGAAAAAAGCAAGAGAATATATATATATATATATAAAGGTTATAGTAAAAATAAAAGAAAAAAAGTAAGAAAAATATCAAAAGAGGGAAGGGGAGCTTTAATAAGAATCCACTGTTTAAAAAAAAATTAAAATGAGAAAAATAAAATAAAATGAATCTCTTTGCAATCTAAAGAGATAAAAGTGGTACCCCAAAAACTTTTTATTAGGGTTTACTTTAAATAGGATTATGGAGTTAATAGAATAATTAGTTAGAAGTCTAATCCAATAGAAATTTTACAAAAAGGAGAGGAGAGATTTGATTAATATCCATAAAAAGTTCACGAGAGAGAGAGAGAGAAAGAAAACATTCCATTTGTTTAAAGTTGAGAGGTAAAAAGCACTTGCAACATTTTCTTTTCGGTGTCGTTTAGTGGGTCATTTTGTAAATTCGGATGGATGACTATAGGCGCGTGCCGCGTGTCATCAATTTTTGTATTTTGTTTTAAGGCAAATGACACATATTTCCCTACATTTTATGTAAAATGAAACAATATTCAACTTATGATGATAAAGACACAAACGCTCCCTGCTTTAGTGCTGTTAGTTTAGACTAGATTACTAGAACAATTAGATTTAGGATTTGGATCATAAAAATACCTAATCTCCCATGGTCCATTTATCATCACATAATGGACAATTAAAAATTAATTTATAAATGTTTAATGGATTTAACAAAAAAAAAAACACAAACTGTAACGGTAATTATCTCCACCGCCAGTAGTGGATATCGAACCGTAATGATCTCCACCGCCAGTAACAATAATGATCTTTTCCTTATCGATATTTTTGAATCAATTAAAGGAATAAATGTATTCACCAAAATATGATATGAAATAGTATATATATATATACAGTCTTTCTATTATCAGTTCGAACTAACAAAAGTTATATCAGTTCCTTGTATGTGGGTCACTGGATTTAAATACTTTGACTGACAAGTGCATACAGCCAAATCAAAGTATTTAAATCCAGTGGCCCACATGCAAGGAACTGATATAACTTTTATCAGTTCGAACTGATAATAGAATTTCTGTATATATATATATATGGTGATTCTCTAGTAAAGACGTCTTGAAATTATAAGTTAATGACGTCCAACCACAGTCACACATTCATATTGGGTGTGGGTATTTATTAATGCTTGGTTGTGGGCCCACTGTAAATATGTAACTGTAAGTAAATGCTATGAAATTATAAAATCAAGACGATTCTGATTAAAGAAGTATTCTATATAAATAAGTTAAGGTTATAAGAGGATGGTAAACGTGGCAAGGGAGAGGGATCCTACAGGAAAAAAAAAACCATGCAAGTTTGATGTGGAGGAGCGTGGGATAAAGAAATGAGTGACAGCTAGTAGGTAGTACAGTTTCAAGCCAAAAAGTATACAAAATCTAATACAACAATTTGGCTCTTCTTACGAGGTCAAACCCCTCCTCTCCTCTCCACTCCTCCGGTCCAAACCAAACCCCATCAAGCTACTCCTCCTCTCTCTGGCCGACACCTTTTTTTTTTTTTTTTTTTTTTTAAGATCGAGCACTCTATACACGGTTTGAACAACGAGAAAAACTCTCCATGTCTCATTTTCGTGGAAAGAGAAGTGTACAACACTAAAACTTATAACTCTAGCTTTGGTGAATGCCGACGAATGGGCAAGTGAGATTTGAATCTCTACCACCATAAATGTGAAAAGAAAAATACACAACACTCAATCTAGAACTCTCTAGTAAATGAGCAAGTGATATTACATGTAAAACACTAAACCTAAGGGGAGTTTTGCGTTCTTGTCTCTAGGAATTAATATATATATCCGCATGTCAATACATTCAATGTAATTTAGTGGTAAGAACAATAATATCTTATATTCGAATCGTTAACAAGGTGATGGATAAAAAAAATACAACACATTCCATTTATATAAAATTTGAGTCCTATAATTTCATCTTCATCTGAAAAAAAGTTTTAGTCCTATCATTAGTACTCTTACCAATAAAGTAATTTATTGAGACCATTGAACAATATATACAGTAAGGTTTTTTCAACCTATTCTCAAAAAAGGTTCAAGACCTCCCATGCATAAGGCAACATACTAATTCCCAGAGGATCGAGAGGAGACTCGAATCCAAAATCTCTTTACTCTAATACAATGTTAATAATAGAAATATATATTTTATTACACAAATATATATATAAACAAAATTTTGTTATGAATAAGATTAATTTTATAAATATATGTCCACATAAAGTAAAGTATTGCTTGGAAGAGATTACTTGTAGAAAGAAAGAAAAGATACAGTGGCAGCCAGAATGGTACAAAAGAGAAGCAGACACACTCTCTCTGCATACATTCTTCACTTTTAATTTCAATGGCCTTTCTCTCTTGTCCCTCTTATCTTCTTGTAAATAATGCCCACCCATCTCCACAACAGGAACCAAGGGTATTATTGGAATTGCAGAGATTATGGAAGACAATTTAACAAGACAACATTTAATAATTAATATAACAATAATATTTATAATAAATCTCCTTTAGAGAAAGTGAGATCAACTGGGACTACCAACAGAGACCCTCAAAGGAGTCAACAGTGGCTTCTGGTGGTCTTGTTGGGTTCTGCTCTTCTTGAACAAAGGCTCTGGTGAGCTGCTGCTGCTAAAAACACCATCAATCACATCCACTAACTTGCGCTTGTTGTTGATGAGATTGGTTTTGGTTTTGGCACATGTTGATAGCATCTCTACAATGTGCTTGTAACACTCATTTACTTTCTCCTGTTACAACAATGCAGATCATGAGTGAATAATTGTGTTGTTTGACTGTTGTTTACACATAATAAACGTAGCTAGCTAGATCAGATCAGGCATTTAATGATGATTAATAAAAAGCTAACCTTGCTTGTATTGATTACACCAAGAAGCTGGTTTTGGTACTCAATTGAATTCAAAGGCTCAACTTGGTCAATAACGTGCATCATTGTGGAAGTGGCCAATACAGAAGGAAGATAGCTGACAAATCTTGAATCTGACAAGAAAACAAAGGAGTTGATTGATTAAACAATTGAATGGATCAAATCGACAAAAGGGTATTCATCTTTCTTCTTTGTTGTTATCGAAAGTTGTAAACTTTACTACTCATGAGTCATGAGTCCTTACCAGAGACCAGAGTGAGAAGAAGACGCTCACATCTCCTGAGAAACTCCCAATGGACATTGTTCTTCAATCCAAGCCTCCTGATAATGTGATCTAGAAATGAAAGTGGAGTCACTAGATGCATTTTCCATTTCAGTGTAGAGAGCACCAAGAGCTCCATTCTCTGTATGGCCTTGGCTTCAAAAACATACTTGGTGTCTTCCACCTAGCAAATTAAACAAACCCCAGATGTGTAACTGTTAGAAAAATGAAAATCTAAAATCAATGAAAAGATCAAAATGGTTGAGATTTATATTATACATACTTGGAGGTCTAAGAGAAGAGGCACTTGGGTTTCTTCAACTTTAGCAGCTAAAGAGAGACAAGTGACAGCCAAGAGCTGGATCATCCATGGCTTATCTTTCTGAAAATGGAGACTGAAGAGTAACCTATCAAGATAGTTAATTGCAAGCACTGCAGTGAGAGTAGTGAAACCATAATGAGCAACAACTTTGAGCACCCACTCAACTGCCTCACCACGAGCAAACAGAGCAACACATGAACTAGTACTACTTGCTTGTTCAAAGTTGATGAAATGCTGTTGTTGTTCTTGTTCTTTGGAGAAGAGAGAGAGTAGCTCTTCATCTTCCCAAAACAAGTCCTGTTCCAACAACAAAAATGGAGAGAGACAAGTGTTTGATGAATTTTCTCCTTGTATTACTTCTCCAAAACCTTCTTCTGCTTCTTCTTCATCTTCTTCATCTTCCCATTTCTCTTCTTCACAGTAGAGTACTGCATCAAGCTGCAAGAATGGAGAAGTGTTCTGCATTTGGTGCTCTCTTTCTAATTGTACAATCGCCATGATTGATCTTCTTCTGAGAAGAAGAATCCCTTTGGTCCACTAGTGTTCATTATAAAAAACACAACCCAATTGATCTATATCTCTCACACCCATCCCTCTGTTTCTCTATCTTTGTGTTTGATGTAACAAAGGAGGAGCTTTGAAAGAAGAGAGAGATAGATAGATAGATAAAGAATGAAGAAAAAAATAAAGGAAGAGATTGATTTTTATCAGAGTGAGTCTCACGCTTCACGCTTATACTTTATTTTATATATATATATAATTATAAATAAATATTAAATTAGAAAATAAATTTAGTTTTATTAAATATTTTTTATTTTTGGGGGTTTGAAAAATCTTTGTGCTTTCGGTGTGTTCCGTTGGCGGGCAGCAGGAAAAATGTAAAAATGGCACAAACACCAAGCTGGACCCCATGAAAACTACTTCTTCTTGTAAGTTGTAATGCAAATGCAACTCATTTATTTTTATTTTACTAAAAAGAAACTCTACTATATAGTTATATAGATAATAATAGATTAGATGATATTCATCAAAATCACATAGACACTACTAGGTACTACCAAGCTTTTTAATTTTTTTCATTAATAAGGTATTCTGTCTAATTTTGATTTTATAATTGGATAGCTAGGTCAGAATTGGGTATGGGTTTGTTGTCATGTCACTCTTTGGAGCCTACTTGTAGTCTTTGGTTTTTATATTTGTAAAGACGTTAAATGATCCGGTGGGAGATATGTCGAGATATAACCGTGGGACTTAAATCCCTCACCACTTACGTGGAAGACGCGGAAAGTGATCTGCACCACTACTTGTATTAAGATGTGGTATGGGTCTGATATAAGTTCTTTAATTTGTATCATGTATTGCAAGAATGTGCCCCCAAGGGCGTAGCTTAATTAATAGATGGACGAGCTTGGAACTTTGGTAAATGATTATCAAGTCAACTGCTCAAATTCTATCAATGGTAAAAAAACTTCAAATATATATATATGATCTAAATATCTGGATAGAGAGATACTGTCAAAATATATATATATATATTGCAAGAATGTTTGAATTTCAAATAATCATATATTCATATAATTTAAGTGGGACTCCTATTTAGGTAAAAATAAAATAATTATGTTATGACTTATGATTAACTAGAGTTTTAATTACAAAACTAATGATCCTTAAGCTATAGCTAGATTCTTAAATAGTTAAATCTAACAAATTAAATATGTAGAATTCCAAAAACTGACGATATAAGATTGATCCAGTAGTAAACTCTCCATACCTATGCTACTGGATCGTGGGTTCGAATCAATCGATTTCTCCCCCTTAAAAAAAAAAAAAAAAAAAAAAAAAAAAAACAAAGATTCAAATTTATGTAATATTTCAAAAAAACAAAAATCCAAAAACTTTTCAAGGTTTTATTTTAACAAAAAATTAGATGGTTTAATCCTTATTAGGAAATATAACCATAAGTATCAAACTATCAATCAATCATGAATCATCCCTTTGTATTTGAATTTAAGTTACATATTTTTCAAAATATAATATTGGTTGTTAGTAAGACCAATGAAGGAAGAGTGTAGATCCTTTTTATAATAGATTATATAGAATAATGTTATTTATTTATTTATTATTTTTTTTAAGACATCCATTTATTTATTTATTTTGTGGAACCCAAAGAAAATCAACCATCATAAGCACAGCTTGAAATGTGTTTATCACCAAAATTATAAGAGAGTGGTCTTATAATTATGAAATGTAACATTTTCTATTATGATTATGAAAAAATAAATATATAAAATATAAAAAAAAATGAATATTTTATTTTCCATGAATATTTTAAATGAAATTCCCTCTTGTTTGGCACAATTCAGACACTACAAAACTACTGTACAATCTAAAAATCCAAGAGAGATAAAAATAAAATGTAGAAAAACACAAACAGAGAGATGGAGACATTCCACGCGACATCAAGATCACGCGCGTCCAAAACGGTGCGTTTGGATGAGAGCGTGCAATGGACGCGTAGAAGAATGAAGGTGGTGAAAAAAGAAAGAGGAAGCTGACTCTGGTAAGTCTACTTGTAGTAGTAGTCTTTGGGTTGTTTTTATGGTATCGAAAAAGTCAAAGAAATGATGCCGTTTTGTCTGCGGCAATTACTAATAATAAGCCGTAGTCGTACGCTATGCTGTCCTCTTCTTCCACCTCCACTCCTTTTTTACTACCTACTCCTCCTCATCTTTTACTTTTTTCATTTTTCAATCCTCATATTGCTTTCTTTTTCTCTATTTACTTCTTCTCCAAATTCTATAGTTAAGAAAATTTTAATATGTGGAGCCACCGTTACAACTTATAATAATTAGAGGTATCAAATGGGTCGAGTCCGATTTTAAGGTACGTGTTAGGGCTTGGACACAAACTTGACACCGCTATGTATAACTTGATCATGAATTCATGATAGTAATATATATATAAGGTTAATTGGGGCAATATAGACATTTTATAATGCAATATTAGTCAAATGTTATCTCCGATGGAAGTTAATTAACCGTAGGGTATCTTTTTATCATTTAAGCAAAAGTTGATTATTGGTGTCTTATTGTGAAATGTAAAGGTACTTAATTGCACTTAACCCTTTTTGTTATCATTTACAGAAGCAAATTACTTTTTGTCCCATATAACCTTCAAATCATCTCATTTAGGTCCCTGTGACAATTATAATTTAGTCTCTATAAGTTCAAAACCTTTCAATTACACCCTTGATTGGCCATTATGCATTTAAAGTAAAAATTATTAGTCTCAACCAATCTAGATGGGGTCTGAGAACACTTAGAACAATACAATAAACACCATTATTGAACCAAATCATTCAACTACACAAATAAACATCAATTAGTTTATAATATATTATAGGCAAAATTCCCCCATTTGACCCAAAAATTTAGGCAATTTTCGAAACTGTCCCATACCAATAAGTTTTCTTTTTTTTATACAAGAGAAATAATTTTTTGACAAGTATGCCCTTATCTATCTGTCAGAGAACTTTAATACTTTATTTCCCTCTCAGAATTTATTTCCCTCTTAGATTTTATTTCCCTCCCGGAGTCTCATACACAAGTTCGTCCCATCTCAGACATAAGTAAATCCCTCTCAAAATCTAGCAAGGTTTTCGTAAATCACCATATTAAACATCTGAAGGGTTTCTAATCTAAATAAGGTATGTTATTTTATTTTTGTTCTTTTTTACTTTCCATAGCATTAGTTCCTTTATGTTGTTGCATTAGTATCTCCCATCTCTAACACAAGTATTTCCCTCTCAGGTTTTTCTTAAATCACCATATTAAACATCTGAAGGGTTTCTAATCTAAAGAAGGTATGCTTTTTTTTTGTTTGTTCCTTTTTACTTTCCATAACATCAGTTCCTTTATGTTGTTGCATTATATTTTTCTAGTAGTTAGTAGTGGTTCTTCTAAACTTCTTGAAGTGAAAGTAAATTTCCAGAATGAACAGAAGCATAAATAATTTACAAGAATGTTTACACGGTAGAAAGCTTGATTTTTATTCCTATTGTAGCATGTAATCATTCCCCCATTTTATCGTGTAATCATTCATATTGTTAAGCGTGTAAGCATGCAGAGATAGCAGCATGTAAACATTAAGTTGCAGCGTGTAAACATTCATATTGTTGAGCGTGTAATCATGTATAGTCCCCGGCGTGTAAACATTCAGTTGCAGCGTGTAATCATACTCGGTTTTAGTCGTGTAAGCAAGTGTTAGTCGTCAAACATTCATTCAGCTTGTCAACATTTCATTTGTTTAACCAGCATCGATTGTTTTATTAAATAATATTAATTTTCTCCTCCATTATGCACATATTCATGGCAAATTTGCGATTACTTATATCGCACGATGGGCAGTGGTGTGGTCAGAATTATGAGGGAGGGGATTCTGAAATGGCTTTCGTACCTCGTGGTTTGACTTACGATGGCTTGATAAAGATGGTAGAATATATTGTTATGTTTGATTTGTTCAATTTCAACATAGAAGTAAGAGCTATTTTGAGTACGAGTGGGATGCGTACTATTGTGCGCATTAAAAACGACAGGGATGTGTCATTTTTTATGTAGGAGGAAAGTGTAATTCCTGAAGCATATGTTAGTATTTTCTGAAGAGATCAAACTACTGGTGGCAATATGCCAACCCAAATGTACCCATATTTTCCACATCAGTTTGTGAATCCATATTATACGCATATACAACAACCATATTCCCAACCATACTGCTCAACATATGCCCAAACATCTCAACCGGTTACAGAACAACGTAGTGCCCAACCTATACCTCACCATCACCAACCTATATCACCAATTTCACCAGTGAATCAAAGCTTTTATGAACAACTGAAATCCCAGTTTAAATCCGCATGTGGGAGAAACAATGGGTGGATCAATGTCATCTGCACAAGGTGTTGAACCTACCCTAACAATATCCACAATTCTTGAAGAGACATCATAAGAATCAAACAGAAACGACACAGATGGTGCTATAGGTAGTGACGATGAAGATGGTGGCAGCCCAACTGAATTTGAAACCAATACTGATCATGGACTGGATAACTTGGATGAACAACACCCTTTTACAGAAGATAAAGCTTTTTGTGATTTTAATGGAGAAGAAGACAATCGAGAGGGGTTGAATTATGGTAGTCCTAACTTCGACGGTGAAGGTGATAGTAGCGGTGAATCTGATGCTTCTAATCATTGTCATGCAAGTGGTGGTGATGATGATCCAGTCGACATTATTACTACACAAAGGGGTTCATCTACAGTCCCTCGTCCTTGGATAATTCTTGGATCAGAGCAATATTCATTCTAAGCCATCAACCATGAGTCTTTTACCATTGACGGTCGGTTTTACAAAGGCAAAATATTTTCTTCCTAAAAAGAGCTGAAACGAGAATTGAGTTTGCTAGGATTGAAGCAACATTTTGAAATCAGAATAAGGAGGTCCAGTAAGGGTAGATTTCAAGCTACTTGCAAGGATGACAATTGTTCCTTCAAAGTGCATGCAAGGAAATTAGATGAGGGAGAGTATCGGGAGATACAAAAATTTGACAAGGAACATAGTTGCACCATTGAAGGGTTCCAAGGTTGGTTTCGGCAAACTAATTCTTCGGTTATAGGTGAATTGGTGTCTCTGAAGCTTCGGGTTAATGGAACAACCTTGAAACCGAAAGAAATCATGACAGATATGCAGATACATTACGGTCTCCAAATTCAATACACCAAGGCTTGGCGAGCGAAGGAACATGCAGAGTCTGTTGTGTTCGGACCTGTGGCAGAGTCGTTCCAGCGGATTCCTTCATATTTGTATATGCTTGCATGAAAAAACCCTAGCATCGTCACTGATTTTGAGTTGGACGATGAATGACGATTCAAATTTGCTTTCTTCTCATACGGTGCTTGTATTTGTGGTTTTTGGTCAGTGATTAGGCCCGTTATTGCTATTGATGGCACTCATCTTAAAGGAAGATTCCATGGTATATTGTTTGTTGCTGCATGCAAAGATGGAAATGAGCAAGTATATCCACTTGCTTTTGGGCTTGGGCATAAGGAAAATAAAGAGTCGTGGACTTGGTTTTTAAGGCGTGTCCGTAAGTGCATCGATTGTCTGACCGAATGTATGTTCATATCTGACCAGCACAAGGGCATTAAGAAGGCGATGCGAATTGTGTATCCCAATGCACCACACGGCCTGTGTGTATTCCATATGACTATGAACGTTAAGAATACATTTAAAAGGGATGATGCCACTGGTATTTTCAAGCGTGCATATAAGATTTATAGGGAATATAAGTTTAATGAAGAAATGAGTGAACTGATGCGGGTGCACCCAAAGGCATACGACGATCTCATGACAATTGGGCCGAAAAGATGGTCCTGTGCTTACTCTCCTGTAAGACGATACTTCATGATGACTTCAAACATCGCAGAATGCATCAACTCATGTCTTCGACATGCACGACAGTTCCCTGTTACTATTCTAATCGAGTACATACGTGATATGATGTAGAAATGGTTCCATGATCAGCAGACTTTTACGGACTCGTTGCACACACAATGGACACCATGGGCAACAAAGTTTTTGATGGAACATAATGAAGATTCTACTTTGTACACAGTGCGTCCAATTGATTGGAATGAATTTGAAGTTAAAGATAGGGGTAAGGACGGAATCGTTAATCTTGTGGATAGGACTTGTACATGTCGAGGATTTGAAATCGATTTATTGCCATGTGCTCATGCGTTGGTAACTTTGCGAGCTTGTAAAAGACCGTTCATTGATTTTTGTTCGCATTATGTAAGATCTTAGATCTTTGTTGGCTTGATTCCATTACAAAACGCTCTTTATTTGTATTGATTAGTTGCTTAGGTTGTTCTTGGTGAAAAGAAGCTTCAAAGAAGAAAAGCAACGTCTCATGCAAACATCGTCTTCAAGAGGAAAATCGCGTACTTGGATGCTAAGGTATCAAGATTCTTCTTCCTCTTGTAAGGCGTAAGCACACACACACACACACACACACACACACACACACACACACAATTCATTCATGTGTGTCCCTGCATCGTTGTGCTACATTTGGTATAACACATTCATACACCATTGAAGTATGCTTATGCATTGAACTCATATTGTCATACATTGTAGAATTGCTTGTTTTAAGACTATGTCTAGGAAATGACATACTTGTGTGATCTTGTATTTATATGTTTGTGTTTTATTATACTTGGACTTGAACATGATCTCATTTGATTCCTTATTGAGTTCCGGTCATTTCTGTTACTCATTCATTAGGTTTTGAGTCCAAACGATGTAGCTATGCTACTTTTCGTTCTCATTCGTTGAGTTGTCTTCGTCATCGTTTTCCAAGATGAATTCTCAACATTTTGTCAAAGTTTTATAGTCTTCGTTGTGCATGAGGGAGTCACAATTTGTAATACGAAGATAGATTCAAAATCGGAGTTCGGAAGCTTGGATACAGCCGAAGAACGCAAGAGAAGCGCTAGAGGAGCTTGCTCGGCCAAAGGCCAAGCAAAGGAGTCCACGTGTGGGCCACGTGTGCCACACGGCCAAGCAGCCTCTTTGCCCACATGTTCCACACACGCCCCACACATGGATGGTGATGTGTCACATGTTGATTGGCTTGTTTTTCCCTCTCTTGAATTCTTTTAAATACTCTCCTCATTCCCTCCAAACATAACTTGAAGAAAAATTGAAAAAGATGAAGTGCAGAATTTCTTCATGATTTTAGATTTCTTGTTTCAATCATAACTTTCTCATTTCTACTCCGAATCAAGTGATTCAAATGCCAAAAATGTTGGTCTTGATGAGAGCTATAAACCTTAAGCATTTTCAGAGTCATTTGAGTTTGTGATTTTTCATAGCAAGCTTATTTCAGTCCGAGACTCATGATTTGTATGTGAAACATCTTCTTCTTACTTTCTCTTTTGATCATCTCATTTAATCTTTCTATTTGATTGATGAAATGTGTTAAGAATGATGTTAATTCATACTTGAGGTTTGTTTGATTGATTGATTGTTGAGTTTTAGCTTTGTGATTACTTTTGAACATATTTTAGCTAAACTTGATTTACTTGAAATTGATTCTAGAAATGACTTGTATGATGTGCTTCATGATGATTTTTAGGTTTAATTTTATGATCTAAGAACTAAGATTTTTGAGTGATACATTGAATAATCTTATCTTGTTCTTATTGATTAACATGTCTTGATTTCTAGATACATTTGTGATTGTTTGTTGAAAGCATATTCTAGATTATCATTGAACATGTTCATAGAGCTTGATTGATCATCTTGCTTTATTTGTTTGTGATTTGCATCATTTGCATCACTTAGATCATTGCGTTGTGAAAAGGTTGAAGTCTCTTGTTAAAGTGAGTGAAGCTTCAATTTGAGCAAGAAGACTTGGCTAGAAAAGTGTTTTGGATAGCCAAGCAAAAAGTCCTAGTTAGGATCAAGAGGATCCGGATAAGTAAGTAAAAGTCTTAGCTAGGAGTGTGATACTTCAGATGGTTGAGCTAGGGAAGATTGACTAGGATCTTTGTGATCTAGATAGCTAAGCAAGGAAATCTTCATAGAGGCTTGAGAGCCTTGGATAGGAAGTTGTTTCCTAGAGGTGAATGACTCATCTTGGATAGGGAGTAGGGAAGTGATTCACTTGGTCTTGTGGATAGACTAGGAGTTGATTGCATTGAGTGTGTATCTTTTTCTTTCATAGTGAATTGCTTTGCCGGTGGTTGTGGTATCAACCCGTGGATGTTTCATCTTTGAGGTTTTACCACGTAAAAATACTTGTGTCTATTTTTGCTTTATATTTCTTTATCTTTCATATCTTACTTTGATTGTATCTCTTGTATATTGATTTTCTTATGAATTAGTTAAATCAATTCATTTGTTGAAATGCATCAAGTGTGCTTTTAATTTTAGTATTCCGCATATTTTTTGAATATTGGAAGATTTGGGCCTATACCTATTCACCCCCCATCTAGGTATATTCTACACTATTGCTTAAGGGAATTTCACATTACTATAAGAAGTCGAGTTTAGTTGAAGCTTACGCAGGAGTTATCAGACCAGTTGGTCACATGAGCGAGTAGGAAATCCCATGTTGAAATCAGCTCATTAGTTGTGCACCCTCCTCCATGGATCTCTCAGGCTGGCCGGCCATGTAAGATTAGGAAACCTTCGACAGGAGAGTTTCATTCGAGGAAGGCAAAAACATGTTCCCTTTGCAAACAAAATGGCCATAATCGACAAAATTGTCCAAATCCTCTTGGTCTCCTAAACGCCAACAACAACAGTCAACCTCAATCTGGACAAGAACAGAGACAATGTAAGTGTAGGGTTTGTGGAGAACGAGGACATAACCGACAGACATGCCCACAAGGTCAGACGAGCAACACAGAGCACTCTATTCCTACTATCATTCCATAAATGTATTTCAATTATAATTTTATTTCTGTGGATTATAGACATTGTAATTTTCCAAAAGTGTTGTATTTGTGCTATACTATCAGAAACGTAATTTACATAATTGATGAAAAATTGGTATATGATGTGGTCGTTTATCAGGTGTAGCTATTTAACAAGTATATATTTACATAATAACTGGAAACACTCTGATTATAAGTAAAATGGTCATAGTATGAATGATTACACGTCACTTTGAAAATATGATTACACGATTCATAATGTAATTACACGATGAAAAGTAACCATGATTACAAGTAAAATGGTCACAGTATGAATGATTACACGTCACTTTGAAAACATTATTACATGATATAATAAATGTTGTGTGTAATCGTGCTTACAAAGTGGCGTGTAATCATTGACCAGTTGCAAGTCAAATCATTCATAATGCAATTACACGATGAAAAGTAACCATGATTACACGCTACATTTAATGTATCGTGTAATCATGGTTACTTTTCATCGTGTAATCATTCACACTATTACATGCAACTAAAAATTTGTAAATGATTACACGATAGAAACAAATCATCCTTACAGGATACATTAAATGTAGCGTGTAAGAATGATTAGTTTTCATCGTGTAATCTTTGACAGTGTTGCATGGCTGATTCACTGATTCACATTTCATTCTTTATATTTATTTATTTTTAAATATATTTATTTTGTATTTTTACATTTCATTCTTTATAATTTATTACTATTTTTTTTTAAAACATTAATCAATATTTCTAACATGGAAAGAACTTCTAGCACAACAAGCAAATTAACTCAAAGTAATCAATATTTCTAACATGGAAGGAATGATTAAATCCAAAAACATTTCATATATATACCAACAAGGACATAATATCATCTTCTCAGTGCTTCCATGACATCAAAGTAACTCAAAATCTATACATTTCCGTATATAAACCTAGTAATTATAAGGCATATAATTAAGATGATGGCAATTTTGGGAAGATGATGAACAGTAGCAAATTGATAAAAACTGGGAGTATGAATTAAACGTCATTCTTTCACTTGGAAAGATGATGAACTATGTTTGAAGGTTGTTTGTGCTCTCAACTCTCACTTTGATTTAGCAGTATATTGATTAAAATATGATTTCATGGTTGAGTAAGAGTGTTTGTTGCTTAGCTAGCTAACCTAGTAATATAATTTATATTACCGGGCACATAGTCATCTTCTCAGTGCTTCCATGGAAAAGGCTGATCTCTCCGATTATCACGTCGACGCCGTCATCGGCACCACCTCCTCTACACATTTCAGTATAATTGGACAGAACAATCAGGGTCAAGTCAACTAGTGCTGATGAGTTCTTCCTTAGTTGGTCAGAGATTTCTCTCCTGGTAACCCCTGAAAAAAGGGAAATTGTTAACACCGTCACAAAACAACACATAAAAAAAAAAAAATTATTGACTGGCCGTAAACGGCCACCGAATTGCCTGCAACAAGCAATTTGAAGTCTGGAAATTTTATTTTCAAAGAGAACTAACAAGTACAAGAAAAAAAAAAGGTTACAAGAATAAAAAATAGAGGAGAGGAAGAAGTTATTTTAAAACATTTTGAGAACTTCTTTGTCTGCAACAAGCACCACAACCCAGTCTATATAAGACTCTGGGACGATTCGACCATCTCACTTAAAAAAATAATTTTTTATATTTCACTTAAAAAAAAACAAGTTCTTCTCTTGTCCCATCAATGAAACAGCCTTTCACTTATCCAAATAAAAAAGTTTCACATGCAAATCTCAGTAGAATCTACATCCAGACTTCCTCCCTCTTGTCCCCTAAATCAAACAATGAAACACTTATCCAAAAACATAAGTTTCCCATGCGAATCTCTGTACAATCTAGATCCAGACTGGCAATATCTATCAATAGTAGAACGAGCCATTGTATAATCTTTGACTTTGTTGCATGTTCAATCATTCAACAAGCAACAGTGTGAATGGTTACATGATGAAAACTAAGCATCATTACATGATCATTTATATGAATCGTGTAATAATGCTTAGTTTTCATCATGTAATCATTCAATTGTTACAGGCTGACTGACTGAACATGCAACAATGTGAATGGTTACATAATGGAAACTAAGCATCCTTACACGATATATATAAATGATCGTGTAATGATGCTTAGTTTTAATCGTGTAATGATGCATGATTAACATGCAACAGTTTGAATGGTTACACGATGAAAACAAAGCATTCTTACACGTTAAATTAAGTTTATCGTGTAAGGATGCTTTGTTTTCAACGTGTAACCATTCACACCGTTGTTTCAAAATTTAACACTATCGAAGATTACACGATGAAAACAAAGCACCCTTACATGATACATTTAAATTCTGGCGTGTAATGATTTTCAGCGTGTAATCATACTTGCTGTGACCATTTAGTTTGTATCCATTCATTCATACACATATCCAAACACATAATATCCAAACACACAATATTCAAACACATTTCAAAATATATCAACATCAAATTGCATTTACCATTAGAAAATAATTTACATGCTACTCAAAATCCAAAGAGTTGGCAAAGATATCCCGAGCGAATTGTTTTCTAAAGCCCGGGATATCCTGCTGGTCAAAATTGAAGTTGGGTTCTTTCCCCCTCATTGCATACTCTATTTCCTTTAGCATAAAAATTCCACAACTGCTACCGTCCGCTTGACATGGGAATTGATGGGGGCCCAATCTCATAGTCTTCATATAATTCAGATTTCGTTTCGGCTGTTGACTCACATCGTAGTAACCAGACTTGTTGCAAATGAGTGGGAACAACCGACGTAGAGGCAATACCTACTGTTGTCTATACGTTGGGTTGTCCGGCAGTAGATGTGCGTTTGAGTTATAATTGTAATTACCGATTCGTGGAGACGAACAACACAAAATACCCAATGGCTGTCTCCCACGTTGCAAGGGACTATAACCTGTTAAAAATAAACTTGTTTCAACATATTGCAGACTTGCGGTGAGTATGTATTAAATTGAGTAAGTATCTTACATCATCAACACTAGCCCATGGCGTCCCCCTTGAAGGTTTCTGACCGATAGCATATAATACTAAGTTTAATGGGACATCAAACTTTTTGGGGTAGAACATTTTCGGCATTGGTTTATGAAAATCTGGCTGGAATTTATGCCAAAGGCGTTTTAGGTAATCCTGCAATAAAGTTACAAAACGGGTCAGTGGGGCTTTAAATATAGTAGAAATCTTTATAATTTGAAATGAATCCTGCAATGAAATCTACTTATGAAGAAAGCGCAATCAAGTACAACTACTTTGTGTGTAAAGCTTCAACATTCGATTGGGCCTTTTTTCCGCTTAGAGAGTAGGTTTATATAGGCATCCACATACTCAATGCCCAACCATTCTTTGGGTTCTTCTAAATCTCTGAAAAATGTTTGTGAAACACAACCCTCGATACCGATGTTACGACTGCATTTTAAAACATGTGAATATGAATAGTGGCATTCTAGAAAATGTAAGATTACATAATATCAAAGAACTTGTAAAAACACTTACAGCAATAGGTTCGGATCATTCATAAAGGCGGTATATTGGCCGTCTACTTCCACCCTCTAATGTGCTCTGGAGGGATCTATGTATGGATTTCTTAACCACTTTGACACCTGTCGCTCCCTAGCAAATTCTGTCGGGTCAAGTGGTGGAAGATCAGGTCTATGACCCCTTCGATTGGAAGTGGATTCATCGAGTTGAGTTCTTTTAGCTAGTGGTGGAGGGGGTAAGTTTGTCATGTGAGGGAGGTAGAGGGGTATGTAAGTCATCTATCTTGGTGTGGGCAGGGCTGTCTCAGTGTGGGTTGGGGCTATCTGGGTGCGGGCTGGATCGATAGGGGTTGTCTTGGTGTGGGCGAGGGTTAAGGGTAGGCGTTTAATGGATCGGTTCACTTTTCGAGTGAACCGATAAAAATCGATAATATCCGGTTTTTAAAAAAGTGAACCGATCCGATAAAATTGAAAAGTGTGAACCGATCAAAAATCAATTGAACTGGTTCGGTTCGGTTTTTTCGATTTTGGGCCTATTGGGCAAAATTATTGGGCTTTAATTTTTAAAATCTGCCATGGTTAGAAAATTTGAAAAAATCGACAAAGTAGAGAAAGACAACTCTCAAGATTTGGTATAAAGTTATAATCAGTGTTCGAAAATGCGGTCTAGGCGGCCGACTAGGCGCCGCCTAGACGTTGTGCGGTGGTTAACCGTCCCGAAGTTGCCAAAATCGGCCAAAAAATCGGTCAAGGGGAAAGTCAACGGTCAACGATGAAGGTCAACGTTTTTTTTGGAAAAAAATCGGGCGACTTGTTCGGTTTAGACCGATTAATCACAAAATCAAAACCAAATTCGAACCAAATCCCTTCTAACGGCACCGTTTGCTCCTCTTAAAAACCCCAAATTGGCCTAACCTCTCAGATCGTGAAATCAGCTAAAACCCAAAATCAAAAACTCAAAATCAAACCCAAAATCAAACCTCTTCCAGTCGCCGACCACCACCTCTCGTCGCCTAACTGAGTTGGCCGTTGACCCTCCTAACCGAGTTGAATCAATGGAGAAAATATGAGCAAAATCAAATTATCAATACACAAATTAGATTCAAGTGTTGTTGACAAACAAAACCCACCAAGATTTAATGAAAAATAAGTCAAAAACAGGCTTTAATAGAGGAGAGAGAAAGCTTGAATGGAGAGAAAATGGTGGAAGAAAATCTGCGTGAAGGAGAGAGAGAAGAAGGCTGAAGGTGTGAAAGAATGAAAGAGAGAGAAGAAGATTTTTTAACTTTTAAAGCATATTTGTAAAATAACAAAAGCCACCCTCTTTCAATGCAAAAATCCAAAATATACAATAAAAAGTAAAATTATATTAAACAGGTACAAGAGATACAAACAATAAGAGTATTTATGTTGATGATTTTATTTGAGTTTCGTCATAATATGAATTTCGTCATAATATGAATTTCATCATAATTGGTGAACGGAAAAAGTCAACCGCCTAGAAATCCGTCTAGGCGCCGACTAGGCCGCCTAGGCGCTAGGCGCTGGTCCACCGCCCGACTAGCGCCTAGCGTTTACTAGAACACTGGTTATAATAACCAAAAGAAAAACAATTTCTAAAACAATGGATTTGCAAAGCGCAGACACAAACACATATAGAGAGATAAACTCAATTGTGAAACAAGATTTAACAAATAAATCATACAGCTAGGAGTTCCATACAAGCATGTAGCAAAACTTGCAATCATAACACAAAAACCTATAAATTACTTCAATTCTGGGCATGGTTTGCATAGACAGAAAAGTTTAGCAGCGTATAGATCGCTTCAACAACTCAAAATGTATAGTTGTACACAGTACACGTATGAAGTATTCCACATTTTGTTTTAAAGCACAATTATAAATTACCATTTCTAGCAGTATTGACAATGAGTTGAGCATTTTGCTCTACAGCCAACAACTGTTAAATTCCACCATGACCCCTATTCGATGCCATTCTTTCCTACCTTTAAGAACAAAATTGAAGACAACAACAACAACATAGTCACATAGTCTAGCACATAGACAACCTAACAATGCGAATAAAAAATAAACAAAATATAATATCAATAACTGGAGAGAAAAAGATTTTGTAGCATCTCACAAAAACTAGTTCCACGGGTCAAATAAGCTAACATAATACTCTCTTTACAATATATCTTCACGGTACCAGACCAAACTCATAGTTGGACCAAATGCAAACCAACAAGCTTCTAAACATAAAAAATAACTACCATAAATCCTAAAATGTAGGTATTTTTTATTATATACACTGGTTCTCGGATCAGTTCACCGGTTCGAACCCTTGAACCGGAAACCGAACCAGAATATCCGATTTTTTTTTAAACGAACCAAACCGAACCGAACCGAACCGATGAACAGTGAAAAATCAAAAAAAAAAAAAAACTGATTGGACCGGTTCAGTTCGATTCACTGGTTCTTTACCCACCCCTAGCGAGGTTTGTCTCGGTGCGGGTGAGATCGATAGGGGATGTCTTGGTGTGGGCTGGATCGATAAGAGGGGATGTCTCGGTGTGGGCTGAATCTAAACCTTTGGTGGCTATCTCGAAACCTGCTGAAGTTGAGTGAAATTCAGGATCTCCATCAGAATTTTCGTGTTCTGCATGATCTTCTTTGCTGGAACGCCTTTGTCAAAAGGAAAATGTTTATATAAAATGAGTTGATAATATAACCAAATTTAAACTACTACAAAAAGAAGTAGTGTAATTATATATACTGGAATACCTAAAACTGCAAACAATTCGGTCCAAAGATTTTCAATCTTGGATCACATCGTGCTTTGGACATCCTCACGTACGATGATGTGCACTTGGTCAAGTAGTTCATTTGGAATTGTATCAGAGGTCAATCCCTAAATAATATAGATTAATTTTAATTAATATGTTCCTTATTTAAACAGAATAACATAATGAAAATAATCACATGTGATCTCTTTGAATGCTGTCTACAATCAACTGGTGGTGGTGGAGGTGGAGGTTGACGCTGACGAGTAGGAGTTGAAGTCCTATGGTTATCGCCAGACGACGGCAATCCGGTCTATGTCCCTCCTGATGATGGATGATGGATGACGGAAAAGCGAGTGTGTCTCGTCAAAGGGTGGGGGTGACAAATCAGGTCTGTCATGGACATGCCCAGTGGTGCGCCTACATGGTGATGTATCTGGCAAGTTCCGTCGTCTTTTAATTGGTTCATCAAGACCATGGTATCGCTTTCGTTTCTTCTTATGGGGTTGTTTTGATGACGGCTCTACTCTGTCCTCTGTGCTCACGAAATCCTTCAACTGTACAAACTGAGGTCCTTCAAACATGTCCTCGTCAATGCCCCTCCAGTAGTCCTCTTTTACCTCCATTGGAGTAAGACAGATCTCGGCTAATCCGGTGAGCTGAAAAATATTACCCTTTCAATTAGTAACAAAATATCAAACAAATTAAAATAATTTACCAAATGTACATTTACCTTTCCTTCAGCCTCTTTCTCCAACCATGCTGTAGACATCTTTGATGCCCATTTGTTAAATTCCCATTTTTTAAAACGAGGGCGTCCTTGACGAGCGAACCTGTTGCCTAAATTTGTCCGCATCGAATGGATGGCCTCCATTGCCCAGAACTACCAAGAAAAAAAAAAACAGATTTATTAGAATAATAAAATGATAAGCTAAAAATCGTAAATCATAAGAATACGTTTGACATATTGTCAACTTTGCATGATACCTGAACTCCCCAAACAAAACCGTATAGGTTGTATCTTCTTATAGGACCCATTGGCTCTAGCACCTTAAAACCGCTTCAGATGTAGTGCAATGTCATTTTGAATACGTAATAACCCCATAGGAACGAATTGAATGCCTGTATGTCCTCAGCCAACGTCATTAGCCAGTACGTAACTTGTCTCTTGTAATCCTGGCCGAATAGAATGTTGTTCGCAAACAACATAAGTGCCATCTTTAAAGCATCACCCTCTCTTTGAAAACTCCCACTCAAGAAGGTGTTTAGAACATCATTCAATAATAAACCTCCGTCTCCACCTTAATATCTGATGTGGATCCCATCCGGCACTGGTACGTAATCTCTCAAACAGATATCCGGCAAAACACCAAACTTCAACCCAGTGCACAAACAAAACTCTCTCTTTCCTAGTCTAACCTTGTTCTTCCCCAAAGCGAACCACATCTCATCATCACTGGCACCCGGGAACCGAATTTGGCGGAGCAATAGGTTATGTATGTACTATGCTTGAAATAAACCCCGCATGTATTCTGGTAGATCCAAATAATGCCCGAAACATCCTTTCTTGAATTCTTCCAACTCACCGCGGTCATCCAACACCCTCTCGATGTCACGGATAAATTTTAGTTTGCAATGCACTGTTATCGTTATGTCATACGCCCACGTATTCCTCAGGTGTACCAAATACTGATCTAGGTCTTCGTTCTCTGATGCATGTTCATTTTGAACTACGTTCTCAGTCTCTGTTAGGTTCTCAGCCTTTGCTACATGCTTGTTCTCTGGTACGTTCCCAGTCTTTGGTTGGTTCTCAGCTTCTGGTATGTTCACATTCACTGTTACATTTTGGTTCTCTTCTCGATCTTGATTCTCTGCCATTGTCTGGTTCGTTCTAAGTCTCTTGTATGTTCTCATTCTCTGGTTACAAACTGAAAATATTTCCGGGATAATTACAAACTATAACGAAGTACAAGATGACACACATACAAAGTTCACAAATATGAAACCAATAATCTTTACACGTTGTATTATAAAGTTCTTTACACGAAGATTTATGTAGGGGTATACACGCTAAATTGTAAAGTCATTTTAGCGTGTAACCATTCCATTCTGTGTAATTTACCGAATCCTTACACGCTGTATAACAGACATCATTACACGATGAAATATACAAGGGTTTACATGCTAAATTCTAAAGTCATTTTAGCGTGTAAACATTCTGGGTAATTTACAAGTTCAACAATCAAACCCAGAATCCTTACACGCTGAATAACAATTTTCGTTACATGATGACTTGTACTAGGGTTTAAACGCTCAATCGTAAACTCATTTTAGCGTGTAATGATGTCTTTGGGTAATTTGATGCTTAAAAGATAGAAATCAATCATAAAAAACACAGCATTGTTCACAAGAATAAATTAAAACCCTAAGTTCAACAGTCTTTAATCCAAACGAGGCAGATACCTACAGTTTGTTGATGAACAGTTCGTCGACGATGAACAAACCGCTTTCTGAAAACCACTTTCTCACTCAACAGTACAACTTTCTAAAAACCTCTTTCTCACACGTCTTTTTCGAAGTTTAAGCGCCAAAAAGTTTCTTTTTACTTTCATTTCAGTTTTATATTATATTATTATTATTTTCAAATTTCAAAAAAAATAATCACCATAATTAAGTGCCACATCACATATTCATTAAGGGTATACTTGTCCAAAAAACATTTCTCTTGGATAAAAAAATAAAACTTATTGAGATTTGACAGTTTTGAATAGGCTCATAATTTTTGGGCTACTTATGAATTTTGCTTTATATTATAATAATAAACTTAAAACTAGTCTAACCTTTGTTTCAAGGTTCAATAAATCTTCGTGTGATGTCTAAAAACTTGATGAGTTGCTTCTCCATGGCTGTAAACGAATTATTCAAACTTATTAGATCCTTATAGGTGCACTTGTCTTCTTCTTTTATGAACTTGAAACTTTAATAAAATCAAAACTAAATTAAATATATTAGACTTCATCGATCGTTCTTATCATCAAAATCAAACATTAAACTCTAATGACTAAAAGTGAATAAACAATTGCCACTCAATTACAATAAAAAAAGCTTTTATTTTCCATTCTACCAAACACAACTCAAGTTAGTGGTAGTAGATAGACAATTATCTCCTATATTTTCTTCTTATTATTCCTTAATTAACATGGACTTATATGTATATGGTTGTTATACTAAAGCAAATGATCATTTGGCAGTATATAATTTAATTTCCTAATTATAATTAATTCGATCCTAACTACAAACACCTTAATCTACTTTTTTGAACAATAATCAAACCAACCCATTATTAAAACATTTTTGTTTAATCACAAAACAAATCAAATCTACTTTTTTTGAAAACATCAAGTGCATCATGCATGATTTGTTTCGCCAGCTTTCATTAATTCACTGTTTAGGAGACAAACAAAAATGGTAATTTTTTAGTTAATTGGAGTTGTAATTATGGCACTAAGTGAGTGTTAACCAGCTAAATTATATCAAAATTGTTGCACATAATTAACCCAACTCTCGTGTAATTTGCAATTCATGCAACCAATAACAAGCAACAATGATCTATATATCCTATTTATAGGAAATGGCAAGAAGCATTAACTTTTACCTTTTAGGTTAATAGTAATTTAATATCGTCTTTTTTTTATTCAACTTTGATGTTATTGGGTTATATGGTAAATTAAGATGATATAAAAGTCAATTTATCGACATGTTCTCAAATTCAATCCCTTTCATGTGATTGTATTTGAGAAATGACATCTTTAGGTTAAACAGTGATCTTACGTAATATCAAACTATCGAAGGCATTAACATATGTAACTAAAATGTTGTCACATAGCATCTTGAAGGAAATGGTTTTTCAGTTTAGTTGAACAATAACTCCACAACTCATCCTCGTACGACCAAACTAAGTCCTAGATTAAGATCGTCTGAGCTTGGTTAAGGGGTTATTAAATGATTGTTTATATGATGATGGAAAGATTGTTGGGAAGTCTAAATCTAATCATATCCAATTAATGTTAATTAAACTTTTTAAATAAATATGTAAAATAATTAAAGAAGACTAGAAAAGTATTCCTCTATATAATAAGTAGTGCTTGTCAAGCTCCTTCAACTACCCAAAACTTTTTAAAGATTGTATGAAGATTTTGTGCCATGCAGCAGATGCACTCACTGTAACAGGGGGATCTTAATTTGAAGCTCATCAATTACTATCTCACATGGGGTTTGATCTCTAAAGAGTGAAAGAAAAAACAGAATTACACATCTTTGAGCTTGACTTGACATCTTTGACTCACACCCCACATAAAAACTTGTCTCAACCACTCATTGAAAAGAAAATTTGAGTGAAAGTGGAGAGAGAGAGAGAGAGCATGCATTTTTTATTTTTTAGTCCCACCTAGCTAAAAGTAAAATCTATTGCTGGATGCTTGAATTTTGTAATAAAATGGAGGGGGAGGGGATTTGACTTTGTGGTCAGATACTTACCCTTTCTGTCAATCCACCAAGATCCAAACATTGACATTTTGTATATATTGTCCGATTATTGCATATAAAACCACAATAAGTGTGGAAAGAACTCTCCTGGTGTTGGGAGATGACTTTTTCCGATTATGGAACTAAACATCTGGATCGTGCTTGTAGTGTTTGATTTCAGTAAATCCCGGTAGATAATTATTCAATTAAAAAAAATTGAAGAGGGAGGGTGTGATTCTACATTAAGTGAATAAGTGGAGCTTTGAAATCATAAGTGTTTTCTGTTAAAGATATACATCATCATTATGAAGTGGAAAAAATTAGTTCTAATAATGAAGATTACATCGAACTACACTGAGAAAGCGACTTGATTGAGTATTCAACATTCAAGAACAAGATCTCCCGTTAAAATATATTTTGATAATCATTTATTTTTCCTACGGAAAAAACATTTTCACTGTGTAGATATTTTCTGTTTTGGGTTTCACGCATACATCCTTTACCCTCACAAATTTGCTCTGAATAATGAGCGTCATACAAACGGCATTCACTCATAGCCCAAAACGCCTACTTGAAGAGAAACAAAGACTTATGTATATATAAATCCTTGACCTAGTTCGCTATCCAATGTGGATGTGATTTTGTAATTGTGTTTAGAACCTCAAGATCTGAAGGGGGGAAGATAGTCACATTCCACATCATTAGCGAGTGAGGTTCGATACTTGTATATAAACCTCGGTATCTCTTAATTAGGGGTGAGAATGTGGTTTGTGTGGAGCTCATGATGCAAAACAAAAATCTGTGAAAGTGAATGATGCATGCATAGACAATATCTACTTTTACGTCTAGGCTGTTACAAATTTGATCTATAACTGAACAAATATAATCTGAAAAATACTTGGGTACTGACCGATCAATATCCAAATATACTGACCACCTAATAGGGTGTTGCCACATAGCTAAAACTCTTTCACTTTTTACATTTTTCTTCTTACTTTGGGTTACGTGACAACCAACCATTGGATTGGTCAATACCTTGAGTACTGATCGGTCAGCATCCAAGTGTTGTCCATATAATCTTGTACAAATAAATAGATTCATGTCAAAACTCGTATGATTTTTATTGAACTGTAGATGTAATGGACACATTATGATAAAATGTACCCTAATCACAAGTTTCACATCAGCAAAGAATCTCAGGCACCCAAGAAATGAAGAAAAATAGAAAGAAAGTAAACGACCAATTAAAGAATTCAACTAACAAAAAAAAGGTACGTGACGAATGAAAGAATTCAACCATCAAAATCTATGACAAAATGATGCATATGAACAATTCACGATGAAGTAAACAAAAAACATATTTATCAAAATCTTTAAATCCCCTAAACTTGATGCACACCAGAGCATCACCACAATATCTACACATGAACAATAACATCGGATTCTCAATTTTCTTTTCTGGCCACTCGATAAGTCTAGAATTTCTGTTCCGCTTCCCTCGATCATGTAGGAGCTTCATATAGTATATCGTCAATCGTGGGCGTGGCAGAGCTTCATCTAGTATTGTGGTGGCGGTGGATAAACTCCGGGGTAAGGACCTATAGAAGAGAGCATGATAAAGTTTAGATTTTATATAGAAATGAGTAGTTAAAGTCAGAGCTAAGCAATGTAAAAGAAAGTTACTTTGAGGATAATGTGATCCATGTTGAGTTGGTGGATATCCACCAGGTGGTGGGTAACCATAACCTGTTGGAGGAGGAGGATAAGCCACCGGTGGTGGAGGAGCATACGGTTGTACATATGATGCAAGAGAACCACCCTGTGATGGATATCCTGAAATGGAAGTCTGTGGTGGATATGCTGAAACAGAAGGCTGGTGTGAAGGATAGGGTGATGGTACTCCGTAGGGATTGGGTGGCGGTGGATAACCACCTCCAGGTGGCGGTGGTGGGTATGAAGATACTTGATGATTAGCTACATGCATAAAAGATTGTGGTGCTGTTGCAGGTGGTGGTAACCCTTGATGCGGAAATCCAGCTGACATTGGCATTGATGGATGGTAGCCGTGGCTTTGTTGTCTCTTCAAGAACATAAAAACCAATATTCAGCTTTCAATTATCAGATATTCTTTGTAATAATGGTACAAGAACATAAAAATTCGATGATCAACAAAAACTAATAGAGGGAGGAGCTTACAGCATTTGCATAATGTAATATGACTTGTACTTGGCCTGCAGGACTGCAATGAAAGAATGTATTCACTTCAGAAGATGCCAAATATCAATCTAATAAAGCGGTATTTGCACATACATGGTGACGTATATCAAACACAAGAACAAAGAGATAAGCCTATCTTACAAAGCACAACATATTAAAATATAAGATTTGACCTGCATTTTCCACTATTGGAGAAGGCAGAAGGTTTTGTACGAAATCAAGGAATGAAATAATGTCTGCCCATTTTGTTCTTTGACACTATTGACTCTACATCCTATAAGGGAATCTGATTCATTTTCATTCATTCCAATCAAGAAATTCCAAAACTGAAAACTAGACACTAAAAAGTTGGTGATATATTAATTGATTCCAGAAAATGTAGCTTGGCGACTTAGGGCTTAAGGCTAAACAAATCCAAATCATGCACTTTTTTGTTAATATATAATTTTCAGCTAAAAAACAGAAAAGAATTGTAAAAATTACTTATTTCTTTAAAAAGGCGCCTATAAATGCAGTTTATCATTAACAAGAAATGTGGTAAACCGTAAATTTCACACTTAACATGAAGGTCCTAAAGTATTCCACCAAACAATTCGACAAAAACCTCATAAAAGCGCTAGGTGACCTCAAAAGCAATAGGCAGCAGTTATAATACAACCCATGGCTTCAGAACATGTCAGTAAAGAACTTCACAAAACGTTAATGAATTTCTTCTCAAGAACCATGCACCACATTACAATTCACTCGGGACTTTTGACAATTGACTTTTGAACTTGGAAGTATACATTACGATAAGTGCTGATCATACACCATATCACTTACCTATATAAAATTTCACGAGTAATAAAAAGTATGAGACTAGCAAGACAATCGTATGGATTACCTTATCTGACATATGATAAAAACATGCATCCTATACTTATGACAGTAATTAACTGATATTGAAGTCATTAAAAATTCCAATTTTAAGAGGTAATGGAATTGATTCAGGACTTAAGAGAAGTGCAAAAACAGACTGCAAGAATTGCATCACAACCATCGTAACCCCACAAACAAAAGATTTCAAGGTAGGCGACACAATCGGAAACCTAAGCATTCAAGACAATCAGTTCAAAATTCATCATATTGACCACTCGAAAAGTAATAACAATATCAAAAATATATGTTACCTGCCGGTTTTACCCCATAAAGGCCAAGCTGTATCATCAAAACCCTGTTGAAGAACCTTAGTCAATTGTACCCTACCAAAAATAAAACACCCACATAAGCACAAAAACACCAAAAGGTATCCAAAACAACAAACAGAGATTACTAAATGTTGTGTAAAAGAATAATTACTTTCCACTGCCGATGAAATCGTCTACAGTTAATGTATTGCTGTTCCAAACAATAATATTTAGCTCTCTAAGGCCTTCAATCAAAGGGAATACGAACTTTTCTTGGAACTTTGGATTCTTACCACCATCTAAAACAAAAAAATTCAACAAGGGTTTGTTAACTTTGTTTCCAAATTAAATGTCAAAACAAAACTCATAAATTCAAAAACTCAACCATATCTCTATGAACAACAAAACACAAATTACCTGTGCATGTTCGGGTACGGTATTTGGTACTACCATACTCTAGACAAACGTATGGATCTTGTCTAGAGAACCATTCTGTGTCTTTCAATTTTGTACACCCAACAACTACAAACAAAAACAGAAACCCAGAAAAATGTCAACGGAAAAAAAAAAAAGAGATGGGTATGTTTAATTCTTCTGCAATCAATGATAAAACACTAAAACAAAATATGGGGTGTGCGTGATTTGATGAATCATACCAGTGACTTCGAGAGGTTGACCTTGAATCGACATGGAACAATGATGATTCGAACAACAAGAATGCAATTGACTATTTCGATTGTATATACGAGAAAAGGTAAAATCGAAAATCTGCTTCTTCTGCGAGAAAATCGGGATTGATTAAGAACCAGACAAGCGTTACTCGATTGAAAATCAGATTATTAATAGGGCTTTTGTTTCTTATTTATATAGCTTTTTTATGGTCAAAAGAAACAAAGCGTCGCCGACACTTGGTCAAATTTTTTAGGCAAAACTTTCAAGTGTTGTCTTTGATTTTGTGTAGATAAGATTTTTTCTAGACGCTTTCTTTTATAACTTAAACGCGTTGGAAAATTGCGGCGGCTGAAGAATATTCGACGATACACACGTCGACGTGGAAAATATGTTATATGTATTTTCTATAAAAAATAAAAAAATAAAAAAATAAAAAAATAAAGTTGACCGGATGGTAAACCCTTCACACATGCTTCACGAGATTGTGGATTCGAGTTCAATCCTAACAAAACCTCGAATTTATATAATAGTATACTTTTATATATATATATATATATATATATATATATATATATATATATATATATACAGAAATTCTATTATCAGTTCGAACTGATAAAAGTTATATCAATTCCTTGCATGTGGGCCACTGGATTTAAATACTTTGACTTGGCTGTATGCACTTGTCAGTCAAAGTATTTAAATCCAGTGGCCCACATACAAGGAACTGATATAACTTTTGTCAGTTCGAACTGATAATAGAAAGACTATATATATCCACACAAAGTTTAGACATTCCCTTCCTATTTCCTACCATTCCATTACATAGAGTCCATTTTTGCTCACCCCCTTAAGGGGGGTGAGCAAAAGTGAACTCCATTACACGGTAGCATAGTTCAAATTCTACCGTACGCATTTAACAGGTTTATGAATTATGAGGAAATTTCTTCCCAAAATAAATATTCAAATTGTGCAGGTAAACACGCATATTTAACAGGGCTAATGATGAAATTTCTCCCTAAAATAAATATTCCAATGGCATATGTAAACACGTGTATTTAACCGCGTCTATGAGGAAATTTTTCCATGAAGTAATTATTTCAATTGTGCATGTAAACATGTGCATTTCACAGTCTTTATGATGAAATTTCTCTCATATCATGGAAGTAAATATTTGAATTGTGCATATAGTATTTATCTAGGTAGATCTTAGCATTTATCTAAATGTATGGGGAGATTTCTCCCTGAAATTGTGGAATTAAATATCATAACTGTATATGCATTGCTTGATCTTGCCAAGTAATTAGAGATTCGAAGAAAAATAATACGATTTGTACTCACAACCTTAACTTGTAGGTATAAAATGCTTACCACTAACTCACATCAAACTTGGCTTTTTCTTAAAACTAAAATATAAATCAACTTCATATAAAATAAAGTAAAAAGAAAAACATGGCCAAACAATTAGAAGATTTAAATCAAACAATTAAAATCAAGCATGAGTTGCATGTAATCACTAACAAATAAAGACCGGACTAAATTTTAATATGATCGTAAGTGAATTGGTGTGATTGTGCAAATTTTTAGACGATCACATCATCACAATAGTACACTATTGGGTACCAGTTAGTTAGTAGCAACTTGCAACATATTAATTACAAAATGTAATACAGTTTCTATTTTCCATTATAAATGAAAGAACAAATTTCATAAATTCCAGCCACATTTTTTTTTTATGAAATTACTATTTTCAGCTGCAGCTAACTTTTGATTTACAGAGGCAACAAAAAGCCAGAAACAGACTTTGATGGTACAAATAAATCGAATGGATTGAACATCACCTATAAGGTGCACTTAAAACTTGGAAAGCAATTTTATGTATGTACAGATCTTCTAAATCAAAGTCACCAACTGTCATTCACTTTCATAGTCTTCTTCATCTCCGAATGAGAAGACAGACGCGTCCGCAGCCATTGCCTTGAATTCACTTTCCGTGTTGGCAGCTCCGAGGCCAGAGATAGCATCCTTTTTCGGCTCGGTGGTGGCATTTGTCTGTTGGGAGCCCACATTTCCCAGAGAAACTTGTTCTGTTGCGCGGGTTAAGTTTGCAACTTGATCTGATTTAGGATTTGTTTCAGAATTGGATGCGGTGGTTGAGACAGCTCCTCCATCTGCAGAGGCTGCTCCAACTTGCCTGCTTTTTACTGAACCGCCTTCCTCAGCTTCACTGTCAGAAAATACATCATCTTGATTTCCTGAGTTTTTATTCTCCTTTGGAGCAGTCGTGCCCTGATTAACTGGGGCAGGAGCTGAACCCGAGCTTTCGCTTGATTCCTTAGCAACAGTCTCAGTCCCAGTCTCAGAGCCAGGACTGGCTGGAACAGGGCCGGTGTAGTCCACTAATACAACCTCCACCTGGAAGCCTGGGGAAGGCAATTTCCTCTGCAACAGGAAGAGAAATGACACTCTTTATACATTAAAGTTAACAATATAAGACGGAAAAACATAAAGAGATCATGTTTATGAGTGTTGCCAGTGAGTATCCACAATGATCATCACTCGATGACAGTTTCCATGCTTACCTTATCGAATCCATCAAGGTCATTGGTGATTAGAACTTTTCTGTTTTCCATCATGGTTGTGTTCAACCAGCTGAAAATCAAAAGAAATTAGTAACAGATTTTTACTCCATTTTATATAAAGTGAACATAAGATTAATTTAGTCACAGGGAAGGTAGACCACAAACCAGTAAAAATCTCCTTGGCGGTCATGAAAATGGATTTTGAAGTCTCCAGTCAATTCTGCCAAACCTGGTTCTCCCGGCAGGGCAAAGACCATAACCCCTTTCTTTGGAGCACTGAACCAAAAATCTTCTGGCTGTGGAAAAGAAAATATACTAAAGATGCTAAGAAGGAAGCCTCAGGCAAATAAATAAATACCAGCAAAAATTCACACAAAACCTACCGTCAAATCCTTGGTTCTTGGATGCTTTTTTGAGGAGAAAAGAACACCTGGGTATACAAGAGCATTGAAGAAAGATTAAATCATCAGATTTAAATTACATTACTTGCATAAGAGCTTAGGAACCATGAAGTGCTTCAGAAAAGAAAAATCGGAATTGCAATCTAGGCTCAAAGACAGCACCTCTACAGTAGTTAAGCTTTCAAGTTTCAACCCTAACACTCCAATCTTATACCAGACAATGACTAATAAGGGGCAATACAAAGATAAGTCACTTTTAAAATAAAGGTTTACAAGAAGATCGTACTAACCATTGATTCAACAAATTACAAATGAATGTCGTGTAGTATTCAATCGTGTATTAGTTATTACGATCCATACATGTCAAGAAATTCTTTCCCTAGAGGTCTTAACTAGCAAGTAGAGTTGACAGTTATGTTTTTCAAGTCTAAGTGATGAACTTCTGTAGAAAGGGTTTGTTGAAGGAGATTAAAAAATCAACAAATAAAAACCATATAAACAAGCAAATGCAATACTTGAAAAAATAACAAGAAGAGAGTAAGAAAATTATACTACAATCCAACTGAGACAAACAAAATAAACAAAGGGCAAACTTGGGTAATTGCATCACTGCCAATTGCAATTAAGCCATAGCAGGGAAAAAAATCATTAGATACAGCAAGGACATAAAAACACACCATTATGATCAGAGACAGTTATATGGGGCCTGATCCAGTAAGGACACCTGTGTAGCCGAAAACCTCTAAGCATGCATCTGCACAGCATGTGATTACAGTAATCAGTACCTATGCAAATTCTATGATGGCAAGAGAATAAAACAGTCTGTAAGTATACCTGCGTCCAGGCTGGTTCTCTCCGTTGAAGTATGTTAATATACGTTCAAAATATTTGACATATCTCTGGGGAAATAAATTTAAAAGGATAAGCACAAGAATATGCAAGTCTTCAAACATTAACACATAGCAAATATACACTTACAATTTGACTCGGAAGAACAAGCCCTTTCCCATCCACACATCTTTTCTGGTTGTAGTAGTCCATGGACTCCTCAGCAGTGGGAAAGAACTGCAAAAAGCCAGCAAAAACGTCAACAATTAAAGAATTGGGTAGTAAAACTGAACTAAATAGGGTGAAAACTCCCTCCAAATTTATTGAAAGACCGTTCAGAAATATGCTGCAAGTATCTTGCCTTCAAGTACAGGAGAAGGCTAGAAATCATTAATCCCGTCCTAGCCATTCCAGCCTTGCAGTGCACGACAACAACATTCTCAATATCTTGCTTCAACCATGAATATGCACTTTG
Organism: Acer yangbiense; assembly: GCA_008009225.1. NCBI lineage: Eukaryota > Viridiplantae > Streptophyta > Magnoliopsida > Sapindales > Sapindaceae > Acer > Acer yangbiense. Next base: position 44,038,796 of record CM017764.1, read on the forward strand.
ACAGAATGATATGATCAGTTGAATTGGGGGACAATTATGGTCATCAAATGGGAAACTGGCCACCTGAAGTAAGAATTCAATAAAGTAAATATAAGAAGCTGCCATAAAACTTCCCCAAACTCGTAATCTACAATTTGAACAGCCTAAACAAACCTCAGCCATCTCAATTATCCTAAAAAAAACAAAAATAAATAAAGTTCCAAGGATTTAAGTGCATGCTCTCTTTAGAATTCAACAAAAATTGTCAAAAAACACTTGAATTAAAAAATTTAATCGCCAACTTTCTCAATATCCCGGTAACTTTTTCTTTTAAAAAAATTTGACTTTCCGTAACACACATCATATGCTCTGTTATTCTTCCAACAGTTATCAAATGATTTAGATCATCTATGAAGGACCTATCAACTGAATAATACTGACAGTGAAATATAATCATTTTCCAAAGCTTAGTCATAAGCCCATAACCATAAGCAAGACGCATGTGAACCTACTAGCAAACCTACCACAGTTCAGACCTCAGTTACTGATGATGCAAAAACTGAAGATAAAATTTATATTATTTCTACATCAAAAAATAAAAATTATATTATTTCTTTCTTCCAGTAAATCCAAGTCAAAAGCAATCACTTACCTTCCCTTCAAATAATGATGCATCATAAAGCCTCTCTGAACAAAGATTGTAAACTTTGTACTTGTCCTGCAGGTATAAAGCAGATTAAAAATAAGGCAAATGACTCATTTATACCAATAAGAAGGATGCATATACCAGTGCAAAAGATTAATAATAAAATAGGAACCAGATGACAACACCTAATCTCAAAACCTGTATTTAGTTTGTCTCAAAAGTCAGACTTGGATACTTTTTTAAAAATTGAAAAAAATATGCAGGTTTTTTTTTAAAAAAATCTGACACACAGCTGACCTTGACTTACTTGACAAAAGGTATCACAGATTGCTTTTTGTAACATGTTGTAATAGAAGTAAAAGCTTTTACCTTGTGATGAGTTTCAAAGAATTTAATAACTTCTTCCATGTGGTTTCGGTAGAACCCCTGCACCACATATTTCGATCCATTATTGCAATTCACAAGAAAAAAAAACTCAACTGTAAACTGAAGATTAACTTTCCTCACCTCAACATATCCAAAAAACCCTGAGCTCATATCACCAGCAGGGAACCCCATAGCAATAATATTCTCAGTGATGTATGTCATATCCAAATCAAATCCTCCTTCCTGAAAATAAACATACAATAAAAAAGATGATTATTATATAAATTAATGTATCTGATATCAAGCAATAGATATATGTTTATACTCCAGAAACTTATAAATATTAATATTAAGGCAAGAAAATCAATGTTGTTAGGAGAAATGTATCAAAAAGCCTAAGTTATGTTGCACTCATCTCTTATTACCTAAATCATAGTGTATCATGTATTCATGTCTACCAAAGCTACATGAACACTGAATCAATTTCTATATATACAAGAAAGAAAATGACAGAAAATACATTATACAAGCACTGCAATTCATTAGCAAGTTATTAAAATAGAATAGTATGTAATTAAAAATATTGCTCAAACAAACTGCCCACCTGGTATCTTCTTTTATTTTGAGAGACAACATGCCGAGCCTTGACCTGCACAGCCTTGACTGCATTCTTGGATGAGTCAACCAATCCCTTTGTAAAGGTTCCAATAAAACCAGGTTGTGCAGTTGTTGAAATTCCTTCAGAACTATCATCTGTCTGAGGAGATTTTGGAGACATGCGCAGTCCTAAGCCACTAGTAAAACGTGCAAAGGGTGATTTTCCATTATTTCCTGTCGATGAATCATCTTGTGTGGCAGAGAATGGCTGAGGAATTTTCAAACTTTTGGCCCATGTAGATATGCCAGCAGCAGATAGCTTTGATTGTGTATCAGCAGTATTATCAGTCCCAGATTCTGAAGTGACAGAAGGATTTACTTCGGCATCCTTAAGAGGAGGAGGAGGTGAAGCTGATCTAGAATCCATTCCCACTCACTAGAAGTCTCAAATGTGATTGATGATCAATGTTCAATAACCCAGCATGTAAGATCAATGTGAAGTTACAACTGCAAGCATAAAATCACATATTAATAAAGCAATGAGCCAATGAAGGAATGTCATATCAATCTACATCCAGAATTCCAGACCTCAAACATGGAATTTGCGATCGCAACCACAAACAAAAATGCATGGAGAAATTAAGACAGTATAGGTCTTTGCGTCGAGAGCAAGTGTCACATCAGGTAAGAAACAAATTTACAAAGGATGCAAAATAGCCATTCAATTCCTTTCATTTCTCTCATTTGCTTTTTAGTCTCTCTTTCTACCGTTCTTATCTCATGGCATCTATGTGGATGTGTGGTGCAAAATAAGAAAGTCTCATGTAAGCAAAACGAAAAAGAAAATGAAAGTAAGTTGGAGGATACAAAATGCTTTAGATTTTTGATTCATTTATAGACCAAGAATGTTTGGATTTCTCGTGATCAACATTGCAATGATTGACTCACAGTATATATGTAAAATTTTCTATATCATAAAATAGAGCAACCACCAGCCGCAATCAACCCAACAAAATTGGTTCCATTCATTTATACTACAAAGATTACAACAAGAAAACATGACTCCAAATTAGTCAAGGAAACCCCAAATAATACACTTGACGAAGCGAAAGTGATAGAATAGTCGAATCCACGACAAACATTTGCTCCAAAGGAACGATTTTATTAATATTAATCAAAGATAACAATAAGTATTTGCATACATGCTTAGATGGAAAACAAAACAAAGCTGACTCCAACAAGGACTAGGACTGTGACTACTAAACTGACCCAAATAGGGAAAATCTCGAATTTTACCAAAAAAGACAGATTGGAGTTCAACAAAACATCTTATAGTATCCGAAAATATTGCCTAAAAAGGAAAAAACTGAAAAACAAAGGCAGAAACAACAGAATTCGGACTGTTGTAGAGCTCATCGGGGCAATTCCAACAGTAAATTAAGCGTCCAAATCAGATATCATTTTCCCCTTCACGGAAATTCCTAGAAGTAACAAGAACAGAAAACATGAAGACCAAAATTCACAACACATTTCCAGACCAATTACTTGGACAACCACAAAGCCTTAAGGGCCCTATTACAATGAATCAACAACATCATCAATGCATTCTAAATAAAAACCAGCATGCTTGATGCTTCCTAAACGAAAGAAATGACTGCTGCCAATACCTTGATTGCTTTCGCCGCGAACTTTTCGAAAGTTTTCAGCTGGAGAAAAATTTGCTATGTAAAGCAACAAAATTATAACTAAAAGTAAAATTATTTCCACGCTTAACAAAAAATTAACCAAAAGTATAGCTTCTACCCACTCAATACGTAATAAAGATAAACTATAAACGCACGAATCGTACATAAAAGGAGCAATTGATAAAGCTAAAAGAAAGCAGATATGAAGCGAAATCAAATTGAAAGATTGCAGATCTACGTTCAGGATCTTATCTTACCAATAATGAAATTAATCCAGTTGAATGGTGCAGAGGATCACGAGAGAAAGTGAAGTGGTGCCGAGCTAGGGCTTTTCAATAAGAGACAGAGAAGCCGAAGAAGAGACAGATTATTTTGATGGTATAGCCACGTGGTCAACGCTCGTGCTATTCTGATTTACCAGAAACCGTCCGATGCGTGGTTTTGACTTGGAGTTAGATTGTCATCTGACGGTTAGATACGGTACTCGAGCTTGGATCCCGTGCTTTTCGCTGCAGTGAAACCATGTGATTAATGTATACGGTTTAGTTCAGATTTCTTCAAAAGTGGTAAACCATGTGATCCCCTCATGCCAAACTAGGGATGTCAATGGTATGGGTCGGGGATGGGTTTTCCATTACTTTCCCTATTCTCAATTTGTATAAGAAATACTATCTCCCGTCTTACAATAAATGGTACGGGTACGAAGATTCCCCATTAGAGGATTGGTTCCTTGTCACATACTATCCCCATCATATAAATGTATTTTTTTAATGATTTTTTTAATAGATATCATATCAAAATTATTGAATAATATAAAAATTATAATATAAAACCGGTAACAAACTCTAAATCAATTCTAGCATAACACAGCTTACTAATAAACTTTAAAAAGAGACGGAAAATTATGCTAAAAATAGTAGTTTTATATATACTTTTTTCAATATTGGATGACATTCTTTAACATAAATATATATATATATATATATATATATATATATATATATGGGTACGGGTATGGGTTGGTGTGGGGTAGGCACTAAATCCGCCCCTAACAGGACGGGTCCCCAAACCAATGGGTAATTTTGATATCCTTATGCCAAACTTGCAGTAATTGTATTTTTTTTTTATAAACAAAAATGATATGCACTGATTTTATTTATTTTAATAATATTACTGATAAACAAAATTATCAATTTAATTATTATATCAACATAGATGAGGGGTGAAGCATTTTAGTTTAAAAAATAAAAATAATAAAATAATAAAATAAACCTTAATTGAGATTTTGGGTTAATAAAAATTTACCTCTCTTTCAAAAAAAAAATTGATCATTGGCTTAAGTGGTCCATTTTCACTACAATCACATAATAAAAAGGCATGTATTTTAATACCTTTTAATTTGTAAAGAATTAATTCATACCCTATTCATATATAGATCAGAATGAGAATGTAAAATAAAAGGGATTATTAGCAAAATTGGCCTCTCAAATAAAGGAAATTGCACGATTCATCCTGCAGAAAAAAAAACGTTGCACATTTGCGCACAACAAAGCCCCATTGCCCCTTCCCCTTGAACACATCCATCAAGCAACCAGAAAGTTCCGAACGTCCCGAAGCTTTGTCGTCGACCGAAAGCACCATCTGGCCAATATCACTGCACATCAAAATCATCATCGAAGCTTTATAAACTCAAATTCTTTGTTCTTTATTCTTATTAAGCCACATTGGACAGTGGTAACTATGATATATATAAGTCGGGGAGGATAAGGTTGACCGTTGATGGTTTCAAGTTGCTTTGACCTGAAACAATGTGTTTCGGGTCATGGCATCTCAAAACCATGTGTTTCGCGATGGTCCATCCCGAAACACATGATGGTTTTGGGGATAGGGTGACCCGAAGCACAATTCAAAATCAATTGTACACCCGTCATCTTCGATCCTTTAAAAAATCTCACTCGAACTCAAAAAAATTGTCAGAAACCTTTGTCAATGTTCATCAAAACATCTACAAGATTTTGTCAGATTTTGTTCACAAATCACAACTTCATAAAATGGTTTATAAGAAGTTTAGCAAAAATCTCGAAACCACTTCGAGTACTGTAAACTAAATGTCATTGTGGGAGAATGACAAAAAAAAAAACCCCACATCATAGGCAAGTTCTAACATCAAATTCACACAAGCATTTCCATATCCCAACCACACAGCCACCAATGTAAATTAATGAAAACGTGAACATATAAGAAAATTTAAACTATTAATGAGATTTAACAGTTGATATCTTATTTACACAATTCAGAAACTGGGTCATTGACTGTTGTGTGCAAGTTCCTATTTGAAAAAAATATTAATGCTTCTGTACAATTAAATTCTTCCAGACCCAAATGACTTTCAGTCTTCTCAAGCACTACTGATCTTCTTGTCACCAGCAATGTCAAGAGGCCTAATAGCAGTAGCAGGAACTCGTTTCAATGCCCTTACTGCCAACGGATTGTTCGTGCTCTGCATCATTTGATAATTCGTCAACAGATGAAAACAATAGGAAAAAAAAAACGATGTTTATTTGATCAAATTTACAGGGAAAAAGGTATTATGATAAAATTACCATGCGGCAAGTTCCGGCTTTAGCATCACAGACGGGATAGTCCTGTGGGCAGCAGCTGTAGTGATCGTCACAGCAGGTTGCCGATTCAAGAGGGCAGCACCCCCATCCGAAGCAGAAGTCACCATACTTATATACACAGCAGCAAGTGCTTCCTGAAGGGCACGAGTAATAGTCATCGCAAACAGAGGGAGAGCTGGGTGGGTTAACTGGAGATGGAGGCGAGGGACCAGGGTTAGGTGGGTTCTGGCCCTTCTTAGTAGGGTACGAAGCCTCCATTGCAATGCCGCACTTGCCAGTTTTGGTGTTGGCCAAATTGCGCTCCAACTTGATGTATCCGTTCTCTCCCCAACTAGAACCCCATGAGTTCCTTACAATCCAGTAGTCTTTACCATTTTCAGTGCCATACCCAACAGCAACCACACCGTGGTCTAGGTCTGTTCCGCAACGTCCAGTGAATACACCCTGAATTTAAAGAAAGTTATTAATGTAACGTGCCATAAAACTTTGAGATGGCATGTTATGAGTTAATTTACTTGTACAGGATCGTAAAGTGTAAACAAGTTTGTAATACTACTGATATATCAAAACAAGAGTAGATTACACGATTCATTGACAATGTATAGACAATGATAAAAAAATGTTCAAAGGAGAGAGGCTTTACCGATTGGTATAGTTGGAACTCCCGGCCACCAGCTTCAATGGCAACACTAATGGGTTGATTAGCCAGAGCCTTCAGCAAGGATTTCTCGTCGTTTTGTGGAACATCTTCATAACCATCGATGGTAACAACCTTGGCATTTTTCTGCAAGGCGAGAAAGATATTAGAAAACTAACATACGTAACATAAAAATCTGACTAGGGACATCATATGTACTTCGAGAAACTTAATTGAAGATCTAATTTGGGTAATTTGACACGCACCCTATTAGAATCACAATTTGCTTCAGCAGCTTGGTAAGGATAATCCTGCTCGGTATCAATGCCACCGTTTTTAATAATAAATTCAAAGGCATAATCCATGAGACCTCCATTGCACCCCTGGTTATATGATCTGTCACAATCTACTAGCTCCTGCTCCGATAAAGAGATTAAATCACCAGTTACAATCTGGTTTATCCCTTCCACTGCACCCACGGTCGAGAATGCCCAGCAACTCCCTTCATTTAAAAATTGCCCAATTTTATGAGAGTTGAAGAACAAGATGTTACAATAATCAGTACTAATTAAAGATTAAACTTAAATTATGCATAAGATCCTCAAAAAGCCTCGCTAAACACATCATTCTTGACATGAAAAATATATCTTCTTATTTATTTTTTTATTTTTTTGAAAAAGAAATTAAAATATTCAATTCCATGTGAATAAAAATAGTACTAATTCAAGATTAAAAAAAATTTATGTCTTTCATTAATAAGCAAGAACCCCAGGTCGATTATATGATTTTCAAATTTTCAATCATCTGATTGTGACCAAGCAACGAACACAAACAAACATTGGGTTATCATGAAATTTCTAATCAATATAAAACAAAGAAAATCATATAAACAGGACCCATTAAAATCATTAAAAATAGAAACTTTACGCAACAAAACAAAATACACCCAGAAACAAAAAAAAAAACATAAAATCAGAAAGAAAACAAAAACATACCACACTGTCCTTGATCCTTGACAGGGACGACAGCGCCTTTTTCTCTCCAATCGACAGATTCAGGCAAGTCATCGCCTTCCTCGAACAAATACCTCTCACTCTTCAAATTCTTCACACCCAACCTAGCGTTCTCTCTCTTCTTGGTACCCAGATACATGGCCCTGAACTGCTCATTCGTCAAATCAGCAAACTTGTTCAAACCCACCTTGTAAGTCCTCTCCACCGAGTTATGTTCGTCGACAAACCTCAGATTGTCCTTGAATATATTGAACCGCTTCTCCTTCTCGCCCAAACCGTTGTAGTTCTTCTTGTGTTGAACCAACCACGACTCGTATAGATTCCTCATCTCGGCCTCTGACCTGTCCTTCGAAGGCTCGTTGCCGTGCTTGATGTCGTAGTTGATGATGGACATGTCGTCGGCGGTGGCGAGAAACGCAGACGAGAAAAAGGTCAGGAACAGAGGAGCCAAGGCTTTGGTTTTCCACGCCATTGTTGTTGTTGTCAATGTCATTGTGTTGGAGATTATGGGTTCGACTCTATTTTGTGCATGAGAATATATAGAGATTGGGAGATTGGTTGGAGTTTGAGGACGAGAAAATAACTGCGTTGAAAAAGGAGGTTGTAATGGTCACGCTAGGTCATGTGAACGACCTATTTTTGGAAAAAGTCTTGTGTGTGGTTTAAGTTTTCGACTCTAGCTGGGATTTTTTACGAGATTTTATTTTTCATCAAGGTCGGTTTCAAAGTAGACTTTTTTTTTTTTTTTTTTTTTTTTTTTTTTTTTTTTCTTCATAAAAAGAAAAAGAAAAAAAGAAAACAAAGTAGACTTTAAACTCAAATATTTAATTTATTTTTGAGTTTCTTTATTATTCGGTTTATAATTTTAGAGTTTGAAATTTATTTTATATTTATGTAATGTATTGTTTTTCTAATCAATTGGGTTGCTTTAACTTAAAATTTATTAAAATCTTTAATATCCACGTCTAACCATATATAACTTTCATGGGTGAGTTCATTCATTCTGACTGCAGTGTAGATATCCGAACAAGTATATAGAATTTATCATTAGGTATCAGATTAATATATATATCATTACAATTTTAATGTTTTAAACGGGTTTATTAATTGGGAATTAAATGAAATAAATCAAGCTCAATGAGAAACAGAATTAGTAAAGCGAAATTCATTCCTTAATTTCTGATTTGAGTGTAATTAAGTTTTATTTTCCTAATCAGTAATGCTACATATCCCACCTAAAATCCCACTTTTTTCATCCCACTACATGTGGCATGTGAGGTGTCAAATTGTAAGTGGATACATGAGGTAGGTGTCATTAATGTGTATCCACTCACAATTTGACACCTCACATGCCACATGTAGTGGGATGAAAAAGGTGGGATTTTAGGTGGGATGTTTAGCATTATTGTTTCCCAATTAGTAACCCCTAATCTGGGAGCATAATGAATAGATGGTTGAAAATTTTAATTTACATTTAAGTTAATATAATATGTACTTAATAAATTATAATGACCTTGTTAATGAATTATTCAAATTTTAATTTGCAAGATACTAATTTATTGAAATCTAACATCAATGCATTCATAATGTCATTCAATGGATTAGCATAAATTTTTAGGATATATTTTTTAAAGGGATAATTACCCTGGTGGCCATCGAATTGATGACACACTATCAAAATGGCCATTGGATTAGAAAGTTGTTCTAAAATGACCATTATTGGCAAACTTTATGACACTAATGACCATTCCATCGAATTCCATCTAATTCCATCAAATGAATGACATTTTGGTAAATAAATGGATGCCATTAATTTATTTTAGATGTTTTTTGAAAATCAATTTTTTCAATAAGTGACATCTTGGTAAATAAGTGGATGAAATTAATTTATTTTAGATTTTTTTGGGAAATCATTTCTTTTATTTTTTGAAAAGAATAATTATATTTAGTGTGTAAAATATATTTATATATATATTGCTATATATTAAAAATAATTATAACAGTTGCAACAAAAAAAAAAAAAAAACATATAAATAGTTTGGTCTCTCTGCCTTTTAAACAAACTTACTTTCTTGAACCTCGCAATATCTCTTTATATTTGGTGCATATATATATATATATATTTCTTTTTAAAGAAGATTAAGGTAATAAAATCTAAAAAATTTAAAAAACGAAGAAGAGACACGTATATTGATCTAAACAATTTATTTTGTTTTTTGAAAATAATAATTATATTTAGTGTGTGTAAATATATATATATATATAATTATTCTTTTCAAAAAATAAAAGAAATGATTTCCCAAGAAAATCTAAAATAAATTAATTTCATCCACTTATTTACCAAGATGTCACTTATTGAAAAAATTGATTTTCAAAAAACATCTAAAATAAATTAATGACATCCATTTATTTACCAAAATGTCACTCATTGGATGGAATTAGATGGAATTGGATGGAATGGCCATTAATGTCACACAGTTTGCCAATAATGGCCATTTTGGAACAACTTTCCAATCCAGTGGCCATTTTGATAGTGTGTCATCAATTCGATGGCCACCGGGGTAATTATCCATTTTTTTAAATAATAAATTTGGGGGATTTGATTGGGCAAAGTAGCATTGCCATTACTCAGTAAGTAATGATCAAATTAGAATTTTATTTTATGTTTGTAAATGGGATAGTTATATTGTTTTAACTAAACTGTTAATTAAAATAAGAATAAATTGCAACCAACCTCCCTGAGGTTTAACCTTTGACAACCAAAAACAACTTTATTATTAATTGACAATGACCTCCCTTACTGTTAGTCAAAGTTGGTTAAATTTAACCATTGACCGGATTTTGGTGCTACAAATACCAAAATGTCCTTGAATATTTACTCGATGTTAGTAAAACTTGAGAAGAAAAAGAAAAAAAAAAAAAAAAAAACTTGAGAAAACTTAAGATTCGTAAATTACTTGATTATTTACTTTTATAATCCTAATAAAAGACGATCTGTCTTTTAAAAAAAAAATCAAAAATCAAAACCATTTAACAAATTTGTGTGATTTGTTTGTATATTTTTTAACCTCTTTTTTTTTTTTTTTTTTTTTTCTCCTCTTGGTGTTTATTTGATTGAGTGTATGAAGATGTTGAATTACAAAATTTACTGATGTACGATAACGAAGAAACATAGGAAGTGATTATTTGAATGTAACTGGATTTGCTTTTCTTTTCTTATCTTTTTTTTTTTTTTTTTTTTTTTAATTTATTTATTTATTCAAAGATATCTTGATTTTGAACTTGGGTTTCTTCAATAATTTCAACTTGTATTTTAATGCATTCAAAGCAACTTTTGGTACTATTATGATCAATAGTCATAACTTTTTGCTGGGAGTTGGATAAAGTAAATATTGAAATAATTGGTTTTTATATTTTAATAAAAAATATTTTCCATTTTTAAATATATATTTATTCCTTTTAATTCATTTTTTTTAAATTAATAGTTTTTTTTAATAACTTTTAATATTTTGATACATTTATAAGATTTAAAAAAACATTTGTAATATTTATATGATATTATTTATTTTAATGTATTTTATTAGTTTTCTTTTATTATTTAATTTTTGAATGACTTGAAAAAAAAAAAACAAGTTTTATAACACTTGTCCATTTTTTATTGGACAAACAAAATAAGTAAAGTTGTTAAATTGTAAAAGGTTGGTGGGTAAAATTGTAATTCTCTAAAGTTATAAAAGTAAATAAACATTATTAAATAATGTCAAGGGTATTCTTGACTTTTTATTTTTATCACACGGTCAAACGTTAAATCTAACGTCCGTTGACTAATATGAGGGGAGGTCATTGTCAATTAAACATAAAGTTGTTTCTGGTTGTCAAAGGTCAAACCTCAGGGAGGTTGGTTGCAATTTGCTCTTAAAATAATATTATTTGTTCTATAAATACGCAACAAAATTCTTTTTATAAGCCTAGTTTGAGTAGTTTGTAAATGATTACAGATAATAATAGTCATATTCAAGTTAGGTTCCGATTACAGATAATAATAGTCATATGGTATCTGCGTAATTTAGTTGTGCATGAGGCTCTAAGTCAGAATGTGCTTGATGTGGCTCAGCAGTAATGAAGAGAGGCAACATCCTCCCTTTTTTTTTTTTTTTAAGCCAAGTTAGAAATTTTTGGAGACCGCCGGATTCGGAATGCTACAAAATTAACTGCGATGCTACTGTAAATGAGAAGGGTGGTCGTATACTCGTATTGGTCTGGGTATTGTAATTAGAGACCACTCGGGTGCTGTTATGGCCTCATGTTCCTTGACTATGGCAGCATGTTTTGATGCAAATATGGTGGAGACAATGGCTATTTATAGAGGTTTGGTGTTCAGCAGGGATTGTGGCCTAGCTCCTTGTGTTATAGAATCAGATGCAGCTGTTGTGGTGAAATGGATCAACGAAGACAGTCATTGAGACTCTATTAGTGGTAATATTCTTGCTGAAATCTCTTCTCTTGTCTCCAGTCTTCAGGTTATTTCTGTTAATTACATTCCTAGATTGGCTAACAATGTCGCTCACGGCCTGGCGAAAAATGCTTTAAAGGTTGATGAAGATCTTTTCTGGATAGAGGATTTCCCTCCTTGTGTTAGGAGAGTTGTTTAGTTGGATAGTCTTGTTTAGGTTCCAGCTGCTCACTCTACCTTTCTTGTGTTCTGTTTCTTATGTTCTAAAAAAAAAAAAAAGGTTAGGTTTTTCTATTCTAATCTCCCCGATTAAGAAATGTCTATATCAAGACAAAAGATTTTTCCTTTAAAAAAAAAAAAAAAACAAAAAGACAAAAGATTATTATTATTATTATTATTATTATTATTATTATTATTATTATTATTATTACATTAGTTTTAAGTCGGTTGACTAAACCACAAGGTGTTGTTGGTCCGGTGGTAAACCCCTCACGTCTACACCAAGATGTTGTAAGTTTGAGTCATCTCCTCTAAAAAAAACCTGAATTTATGTAATACTGAAATAAATAAATAAAAAAGAGTCAGTTGACTAAACAATGGAGAAATTCAATTAGGAAAGCTTGTCTTAATTTTCAATGTTAAACCAAGATTATGTAACATGGTTAGGTTGACAATAATCACATTTGTATTTTAAAAAATAAAATAAAATTGAACACCCAATTATTGAAAATCGCATCACCACTTAATATAACTTAGTGGTAAGAGCTAAAATGTATTAGAATAATAAAATATAGTGTTCGGTTTGTTTTACACTATTCACCGTATTGTATAGCTAATATATTTTAATTGGTCTAATACAGTAGATATCGTATTAGTTAATACAGAGGAGAGATATTGTGTTAGTTAATACAGCTAATACAAAACATATAAAACATCACCAAACACAAGATTGTATGGGAACAATACAGTACAATCCAATATAATCAAATCCAATCCAATACAATATTGTGTGCCAAACAAGCCCTAATTTCATTCCCGATTAGTAAATTAAACTTAATGAGATGTTTACACCTATTTTTTTTTTTTAGATATACTTACGGGAGGGGCAGATATGGTCACTAACTAAAGACAAAAAAAGCCCGTCTTGATTGGGCTGGCGGGTCTCGGCCCAAGTAGTTGAGCCCAACAATGACTGGATCGTTGAGCCTACATTTTAAATTCGAACACTCCACGTACTCGCTCGGATTTCAATTTTCAAAGCTATGAGAGTGAGCATGCTCCGCTGAGCTGCTCCTTCACATGTTTCCCGGGTAATAAAAAAAAGTGAAAAATTCATCACCATCACTTTCAGTGAACGAGGTAATGCTCACTTCTTTATATATATTATTCATTTTTAATCCAATTTTAGTCTTTCAAATGTGATATTAAGGGTTCTTGTGACCTGTAATAATCTGTATAAATTTTTACTTGCCTTGTCAAAATAATAGGAGGGTTTATGATTAGCAGTTTTTAAACGAATTACAATATAATTTTTTTAGGTTTAGACTGAAATTGTTAGATTGTATTAATACAATTAAATGCAATTTAATGGGTTCTAATATTTACAAATGGATTGTTAAATTCTGTACAATTAGCATAATCAAGACATGTATTTATCTTTGTATGTGTTAATTGTGTAGAATTTGGTAGTTTATTTTATTGTTTTAGTACCGTTATGAATTTTGTAATTCCAGTCTTATGCGATATTATAGTGTAGAACACCTCGCTCACAAGTCACAACATTGAAATTCACAGCTCTAGCTTTGCTTTATTGGAACATTATAGATATCAAATAAAATATCAACAATTAAAAAAACTGTCTTGATTACTGATTAGTGACAACTTTGTAACTGCATTTTTGTATAGTTAGCCTTGTGATTCGATGCATGCCGATAGGGAAATAGTAAAGGTAGGATCTTGTAGATGTGAACTATCATATATAATTGATGAATTTTATAAGTTCATGTAATTTTTAGTACAAGTTTGTGATCTTTATAGGTTACATTTTAGATTTTTAGTCTATTTTTGTTACTAATATTGATTATGAAACTTTAGTTATGGTGATTGATTGGGATCTCTGAAAAGCTAATTAGATGATCATTGTAGTTCAAGAAAAATTAAGATGATTTGAACTTCTGAGTCTGAATTTCCTCTTGTCTCATGCAGTGCATCATAGAGTTAAGGTTGGTTAAATCGCACTTCAATGCAAAGTTCAATTGAATCATCGGCTTCAATGCATTTGGTTGACAGGTAAGTTTCACCCATATGAACATTCTGGGTAACATGTATATTTCAGTTAGACCAATCTTCATCTTGCAAGATCTAAATTCAACCAAGCATCATAGTTAGACACTTAGACTGAAGTTATCAGTGTTCAATTAGTTGACAACACTTAACTGTTGGTCTTTTGGGGGGAGTAAATGGAAGTTATATATAGATGAAATGAAGATGCATTAGGCTATATGTGTTGTTATAAGAAACATGAAACAATTATTTATTTAGTTACAAAATAAAAGTTTTTTCCTCTTGATTTTTCTGGAGAAAATGGAAGATGTGTACAAAACTTTGTCTAAAGTGACCTCAATTCTTGTAACAAAGCATTTAAATCAGAGTTTGATGATCCACCTTCTTCAACAGCCTTCCTTGCCATCTCTTTGAGGGCCTTGGCTTTGCTTCTCATTTCTTCAGCTTCTTCACCAACCATCAACCGATTCACATGCCTTTCTATGTCTTCCTTCTTCAAGATAAATTTCCTAGCATCTATTGATCTAGAACATTCCTGGGTGCCAACGCTGACTCCTATTTTGAGAACATCTGTTACTAGTTTTTCATTATAGAATTGCTCTGCATAGAGTGGCCATGTGATCATTGGCACTCCATTGGTGACACTCTCCAAAACTGAGTTCCATCTGCAGTGAGTCATAAATCCTCCGATTGCTTTGTGATCAAGAATCAGTGCCTGAGGTGCCCATCCTTTTTTTATCAAACCTTTCCCTTCCACTCTCTTCTCAAATCCTTCTAGCAGCCACTCTTGCTTTTCTTGATTGTTTATGTTTTCTTCTTCTTTCATAACCCAAATGAAATGCTTTCCAGCTGCTTCAAGACCTTTGGCAATCTCCAGTAGCTGAGAATCCGGAAAAACAAACTTGCTTCCGAAACATATATAGAGAACTGAGTTGGGGTTTTTCAGTTCTAGCCATCTTAAGCATTCATATGCATCAATGGAGGCTATGTTTCCTCTTAGAGCTTTATCTTCAATGTCCCTGTTGCAGAGTGAAACTGGTCCAATACTCCATGCCTTCTTTACGATAAACTTCCTGTAGTGTTCTGAGTAAGCTGGTTCCAGCTCATTGAAACTATTTACAAGAACTCCATAGCTTGTCTGCTCCGATTGCACTGATAAATTTGTTAGCTTTGTCAGTTCATTATCAACTCCTCTGAAATAACTTGGCTGCTGTGATTTTGTCATCTTTATTTGGTCTGGAATCCCAGGCACGATAAAGGATTCAAATTCAGATAGTGTGTTTAACGGTTCATAGCATCGCAAGCTATGAAAGACACAAAAAGCAAAGTAACTTGTTCCATGGAAAATTAACCGTGGAATTCCAAATTTGCTTGCAACTTCTGTAGCCCATGGAAACATCACATCTGCTACAAGACAATTGGGGCGGCATTCTTCTAGGAGCTGTTCAAGTGGCTGTTGAAGCATACCAAGTGCCTTATAAAAATTATTGAACATTTCTGGTGAAGTGGTTGAACCCAGATTCTCACATCCCTCTGGAAGCCCTGCTTCGATGGAAGGGAACTTTACGATTCGAATACTGATTTCAATACCATGTTGACTATCTCTTTCGATTACTTTAGAGAAGAGTGGAGCGTTAAGAGGAGTGCAAATGATGATTGCCTTAACACCATGTTGCCTGGCAAATAGTCTTGCCATGTCTATGGTTGGAATCATGTGTCCATGAGCAAGATGTGGAAAGAAAAAGATGTGCAGCTGCTTTGGTCCTGACCCCATCTAGTCTTTTTGGGAAAGAGTAGTTTTAGAACAAATGATTAAGAGATTAAGAGAGGAAGGAAAGGAAGTGGCAGTGTTTAATTTTTGCTTTCTTCACCTGTCTATGGCTTCATATTTATTTACAATGCATGTTGAAAAAAGAGAGACAAATATTATTTGTTTGACTTAGTCTCATTTGCCTTTCATTTTCAGTATAAACAACTGTGTCGGCATTGCTGATGAATATGATTGACCAAGCATGGTACTCTCTCTCTCTCTCTCTCTCTCTATAATAGGCATTTAGTGTAGTTAATATATTATTTTGGTACCTTTCAAGACTAAAGATATCTTGAGCCAAAGAAAAAAAGGGTACAACATTTGGTAGATACTTGAGAATCACGCTAGTGCTAATATATGGTTGTGATATTATTATCTTTTGGTTTCTTGTAGATTACTTTCTTTTTTATTTTGTTAGAATATGGACATGGTGGATTTCCACTTATCTTGAATTTGAGTACTTTGAATCTTAGTTGCTGATTGAGCTCTTGTGTGAAATTTTGTTAGTTTGTCTTTGTCATCCAAGGCGGTCATTTTCGTTTTATATGGAAAAAATATTGTTAAAAAATTGTCATCAACAATGTTGATTTGAAGTCTTAAAGTGCATGCATCATATTTTTTGTTTTCATATGGTATTGAAGTCTTTCCCCCTTTTACCTGGTTGCCAAGGAAATCCTTTCTTTTTATAAAAAATGCTATCCTTTTTTGGATTTGTAGTCTACCAAGGAAGGAAATCTAGACTATTGGTAATGTATATATTATTAGTAGTGATCCTTCCTTACAAAAGTTTTCACTTTTCACCATAGGATGACTGTTTGATGGTTTGTTGTAGGCATTTTCTAGTAGACTGTTGGGTTGTTATCTGGGAAATGAGATGGTTTACTGTAGATAATATAGAAAGAACCAAGTTATGATGAAATTCTATTATTAGATGAGATCTCTTATCCCATGCCATGAGAGCATATGTTAAAGATCGAAACTTGAATAAATAAATCACAATTTGCCGTATTTTTATTTACTTTTCAATCTTAAGACATATGTTAACATAAACCATATTACAATACATTTTGCAAATTGTGATGTTCATTAGCGAAAAATGACATGATGAACTCAGATTCAATTCTGATGTTTAGCTCAAGGACGCTGTTGTTAGAATATTCTCAATAAACGTAGGAGATTGTATAGTTGACATTGTGTAGTTGACTAATTAATTAGCCTAATTGTAGGGGATTTAGCTTGATTATAGAAGATTCTTTTCTTGATTCTTACTCATTTCCTGATTGTATTTTCTCCTATAAATTTCCTCATATACGGAGAAGAATAAATTAACAAACTCTAAATTTGTTCATGGTATCAAAGCCTATAACAAATTTTTAGGTTTCCTCTCTGTTACTGTTTCAATTTTTTTTTTCTCTACTGCTATAGTACTTTGTCTACAGTACTTCGTCTGCAGGACTATTACCTGTTTTTTTTTCTGGTGTCTCACAGCCACCACACCTATCACCTATCATCACCGCCGATCATCTTGCCGGCGTCGTACAACTGCCAATCGGACCAACGATCAACTGCCGGTTGTCCTACCTCAGCATCCTAGCGACCAGTGTCACATCTTCTTTTACTCAGCGATCGTCATCGCTTCTTCACTTCTACCACAAGGATATATAGAATTCTGTACAATTAGCATAATCAAGACATGTATTTATCTTTGTATGTGTTAATTGTATAGAATTTGGTAGTTTATTTTATTGTTTTAGTACCGGTATGAATTTGTAATTCCATTCTTATGCGATATTATAGAGTAGAAAACCTCACTCACAAGTCACAACAATGAAATTCACAGCTCTAGCTTTGCTTTATTGGAACATTATAGATATCAAATAAAATATCAACAATTAAAAAAAATGTCTTGATTACTGATTAGTGACAACTTTGTGACTGCTTTTTTGTATAGTTAGCCTTGTGATTCGAAGCATGCCAATAGGGAAATAGTAAAGACAGGATCTTGTAGATGTGAACTATCATATATAATTGATGAATTTTATAAGTTCATGTAATTTTTAGTACAAGTTTGTGATCTTTATAGGTTACATTTTAGTCTATTTTTTTACTAATATTGATTGTGAAACTTTAGTTTTGGTGATTGATTGGAATCTCTGAAAAGCTAATTAGATGATCATTGTAGTTCAAGAAAAATTAAGATGATTTGAACTTCTGAGTCTGAATTTCCTCGTCTCATGCAGTGCATCATAGAGTTAAGGTTGGTTAAATCGCACTTCAATGCAAAGTTCAATTGAATCATCGGCTTCAATGCATTTGGTTGACAGGTAAGTTTCACCCATATGAACATTCTGGGTAACATGTATATTTCAGTTAGACCAATCTTCATCTTGCAAGATCTAAATTCAACCAAGCATCATAGTTAGACACTTAGACTGAAGTTATCAGTGTTCAATTAGTTGACAACACTTAACTGTTGGTCTTTTGGGGGGAGTAAATGGAAGTTATATATAGATGAAATGAAGATGCATTAGGCTATATGTGTTGTTATAAGAAACATGAAACAATTATTTATTTAGTTACAAAATAAAAGTTTTTTCCTCTTGATTTTTCTGGAGAAAATGGAAGATGTGTACAAAACTCTGTCTAAAGTGACCTCAATTCTTGTGACAAAGCATTTAAATCAGAGTTGGATGATCCACCTTCTTCGACAGCCTTCCTTGCCTTCTCTTTGAGGGCCTTGGCTTTGCTTCTCATTTCTTCAGCTTCTTCACCAACCATCAACTGATTCACATACCTTTCTATGCCTTCCTTCTTCAAGATAAATTTCCTAGCATCTATTGATCTAGAACATTCCTGGGCGCCAATGCTGACTCCTATTTTGAGAACATCTGTTACTAGTTTTTCATTATGGAATTGCTCTGAATAGAGTGGCCATGTGATCATTGGCACTCCGTTGGTGACACTCTCCAACACTGAGTTCCATCCGCAGTGAGTCATAAATCCTCTGATTGCTTTGTGATCAAGAATCAGTGCCTGAGGTGCCCATCCTTTTATTATCAAACCTTTCCCTTCCACTCTCTTCTCAAATCCTTCTAGCAGCCACTCTTGCGTTTCTTGATTGTTTATGTTTTCTCCATCTTTCATAACCCAAATGAAATGCTTTCCAGCTGCTTCAAGACCTTTGGCAATCTCCAGTAGCTGAGAATCCGGAAAAACAAACTTGCTTCTGAAACATATATAGAGAACTGAGTTGGGTTTATTCAGTTCTAGCCATCTCAAGCATTCATATGCATCAATGGAGGGTATGTTTCCTCGTAGAGCTTTATCTTCAATGTCCTTGTTGCAGAGAGAAACTGGTCCAATACTCCATGCCTTCTTTACGATAACCTTCCTGTAGTGTTCTGAGTAAGCTGGTTCCAGCTCATTGAAACTATTTACAAGAACTCCGTAGCTTGTCTGCTCCGATTGCACAGCCAAATTTGTTAGCTTTGTCTGCTCATTATCAACTCCTCTGAAATAACTTGGCTGCTGTGATTTTGTCATCTTTATTTGGTCTGGAATCCCAGGCACGATAAAGGATTCAAATACAGATAGTGTTTTTAACGGTTCATAGCATCGCAAGCTATGAAAGACACAAATCACAAAGTAACTTGTTCCATGGAAAATTAGCCGTGGAATTCCAAATTTGCTTGCAACTTCTGTAGCCCATGGAAACATCACATCTGCTACAAGACAATTGGGGCGGCATTCTTCTAGGAGCTGTTCAAGTGGCTGTTGAAGCATTCCAAGTGCCTTATAAAAATTATTGAACATTTCTGGTGAAGTGGTTGAACCCAGATTCTCACGTCCCTCTGGAAGCCCTGCTTCGATGGAAGGGAACTTTACGATTCAAATACTGATTTCAATACCATGTTGACTATCTCTTTCGATTACTTTAGAGAAGAGTGGAGCGTTAAGAGGAGTGCAAATGATGGTTGCCTTAACACCATGTTGCCTGGCAAATAGTCTTGCCATGTCTATGGTTGGAATCATGTGTCCATGAGCAAGATGTGGAAAGAAAAAGATGTGCAGCTGCTTTGGTCCTGACCCCATCTAGTCTTTTTGGGAAAGAGTAGTTTTAGAACAAATGATTAAGAGATTAAGAGAGGAAGGAAAGGAAGTGGCAGTGTTTAATTTTTGCTTTCTTCACCTGTCTATGGCTTCATATTTATTTACAATGCATGTTGAAAAAAGAGAGACAAATATTATTTGTTTGACTTAGTCTCATTTGCCTTTCATTTTCAGTATAAACAACTGTGTCGGCATTGTTGATGAATCTGATTGACCAAGCATGGTACTCTCTCTCTCTCTCTCTCTCTCTAATAGGCAGGGCCGGTCCAAACTTTTTGGGGGGCCTGGGGCAAGATTCTAAGATGGACCCTTTTTCATATTAATTCTAAGACTTAAGAGAGAGATCGAAAGAAATCATTCAACGGTCGCCGGAGAGAAATTTTGGCCTTTTATGAACTATAATAAAACAAAATTGGGCCTCTAAACTAATATTGAAATCATGTAAATATGACCCTCTTAAAAAGAGGCCCGGGGCGGCCGTCCCTCCTATTAAAGCCCAAGGCCGGCCGTGCTAAGAGGCATTTGGTGTAGTTAATATATTATTTTGGTACCTTTCAAGACTAAAGATATCTTGAGCCAAAGAAAAAAAGGGTACAAGATTTGGTAGATGCTTGAGAATCACGCTAGTGCTAATATATGGTTGTGATATTATTATCTTTTGGTTTCTTGTAGATTACTTTCTTTTTTATTTTTTTAGAATATGGACATGGTGGATTTCCACTTATCTTGAATTTGAGTACTTTGAATCTTAGTTGCTGATTGAGCTCTTGTGTGAAATTTTGTTAGTTTGTCTTTGTCATCCAAGGCGGTCATTTTCGTTTTATATGGAAAAAATATTGTTAAAAAATTGTCATCAACAATGTTGATTTGAAGTCTTAAAGTGCATGCATCATATTTTTTGTTTTCATATGGTATTGAAGTCTTTCCCCCTTTTACCTGGTTGCCAAGGAAATCCTTTCTTTTTATAAAAAATGCTATCCTTTTTTGGATTTGTAGTCTACCAAGGAAAGAAAATCTGGACTATTGGTAATGTATATATTATTAGTAGTGATCCTTCTTTACAAAAGTTTTCACTTTTGACCATAGGTGTGGTGACTGGAGAGTGGGAAAACTTTATGTCCAAGAGCATTTAGATTCTTAAGCTCTATCATAGCATGGTTTGCAGTGGTCAGGATGACTATTTGATGGTTTGTTGTAGGCATTTTCTAGTAGACTGTTGGGTTATCTTGGAAATGAGATGGTTTACTGTATATAATATAGAAAGAACCAAGTTATGATGAAGTTCTATTATTAGATGAGATCTCTTAACCCATGCCATGAGAGCAAATGTTAAAGATTGAAACTTGAATAAAGAAATCACAATTTGACGTATTTTTATTTACTTTTCAATCTTAAGACATATGTTAACATAAACCATATTACAATACATTGTGCAAATTGTGATGTTCGTTAGCAAAAAATGACATACTAATGAACTCAGATTCAATTCTGATGTTTAGCTCAAGGACGGTGTAACCTTAAATTTTCCAACAGAGAATTCAAATCAGAATAAGATGATCCACCATCTTCTACAGTTCTTCTTGCCATCTCTCCTAGCACCTTAGCTTTGCTTCTTATTTTCTCAGCTTCTTCGCTGACCATTAACTGAGTTACTGCATTTGCTATATCATCCTTCTTCACTATAAATATTTTTTCATCTATCCATCTAGACCATTCCTGTGCACCAACTCCAACTCCTATTCTTAGAACATCTGTGACAAGTTTTTCATTAAAAAACTGCTCTCCATAGAGTGGCCATGTTGCCATTGGCACGCCAGCGGCAATACTCTCCAAAATTGAGTTCCATTCACAGTGAGTCAAAAACCCCCCTACAGCTTCATGTTCAAGAATTTGTATCTGTGGCGCCCTTCCCCTTTTTATGAAACCTTTCCCTTGCATCCTCTCCTCAAATCCTTCTGGCATCCACTCTTCCTTATCTTCGTTATTTATTTGAACCCACATGAAGTGCTGTCCAGAAGCTTCAAGACCTCTCGCAATCTCAAGTAGTTGAGCAGCTGAAAACCGGAACATGCTTCCAAAACATACATAGAGAACTGATTTGGGTTTCTTTGAGTCTAGCCATCTTAAGCACTCTTGTCCATCCATGGAGGCTGTATTATTTGCTCCTTGGTCAATATCTTCTATGTGCCTGTTGCTGAGTGAAATTGGACGAAGGTGCCAAGCCTTTCGTCCCATGACCTTCCTGTAGTGTTCTGTGTATGCTGGTTCGAGCTCATGGAAACTATTAATGATGACTCCATAGCTTGTCAGCTCTGCTTTATGATATTGATCCAATAGCTTTTGCAATTTCATTCTTGTCTGCTTCTCTTATGAAGTTTGGTAGTTGTAGTCTTGTTAACTTCACATGGTCTGGAAGGCCAGGTATTGTGAAGGGTTCTAAATCTGATGTAACTTTTCTGTGAGGTTCATAGCTTCTAATGCAATCAAAGGCAGTGAGAGCAAAAAAACTAGTACCATAGAAAATTAGCCTTGGAATGCCAAGCTTGCTTGCAACTTCTGTAGCCCATGGAAACACCATGTCAGCTATTATGCAATCGGGATGACATTCTTGTAGGAGCTGTTCAAAAGGCTGTTGAAGCTGGATGTGAGCTATTTTGAAATTAATGGCCATTTCTGGTGAAGTGATGGAATTCAAATTCTCACATCCCTCTGGCAGTCCAGCCTCTACTGAGGGGAACTTTATTACACGAACACCGATATCTGCACCAAGTTGCCTATCTTTTTCGATTTTTTCGGAGATGAAAGGAGTGTTGAGGGGTGTGGAAATGATGGTTGCCTTCACTCCATGCATGGCAAATAGTCTTGCCATTTCTATAGTTGGGATCAGGATTTCATCAGCCATCTGTGGAAGGAAAAAAATGTGTAGCTGATCATGTGGTTGTGAATCCATTTAGCCTGAGGAAAAGAATTAAACAAAGAGTTTTAGATCTGCTAATATGAATATGAAACTTAATAAGTTTGGTATATTTCTCTTTAGAATTTGCACATTCATTGCAGTTGATTTTGTTTATATAGAAATTCATTGTTAGGAGAAGCAAATAAAAGTTACATTATTTTAAAACATATAGTTGCTTCTGGATCACAATTACATTATTATATTATAGTTTTATTTTATATTTTATATTTTATAGAAAGGATAGGTTTAGGTAAACTTCTTCCCATCTCAGATTGACCAAATAGCTATAATTCAATTGTTTAAATTACAATATGCTACTACTCTCTCTCTCTCTCTCTCTCTCTCTCTCTCTCTCTCTTACACTGATTCTATTTTTATTTTTATTTTTTAAAGTTATTTATCTTTCAGTGGATTATTATTTCTTGGTCAAACACCAATTCCTTGAAGCACAAGTAATATCTTGATAATGATGTAGTGAATTAAATTGGATGCTATCTAACAATAAATTTTGTAACTCGAACTGGGCAGAGATTTTGGGGAAGTTTCCTTTTCACGACATGAGGGGTTAGTATTTTGAAGAACTTTATTTTAATTTATTTTTAATTTTTGGTACAATTGGTAATCTCTAAAGTATTTGATTTATTGTATGCTTGAAAAATGCTTAGCAGGAATAACATCTCTTTTCCATAAAAACACAATAGTGTTACAATCTATACTGAAACAAAGATAAATACAACATACAATTCTATTTTATTTGATATCCTATTATTTTCATAATGACTTATTTTTGTGTGTGTATATATATAAAAATTATCATGTACTAGATCCCATACAAAAAAATTGTGTGGTTTCATTGATTCCAACCGGTTGGAATCAACGAAATTTTTTTTTGCATTGATTTCAACCTGTTGGAATCGGTGAAACCACACGAAAAATTCGTACAAGATCCCACATTGGAAAGTTACTATATTTATATATATATATATACATACATACATACAGAGAGAGAGATTTAGATTTGTCTATTTTGTCATATATTTATATATTTTTGAAAGTGACTTATTTGTATATTGAATAGCTCGTTTTTTATGTTGAACATAAAGAAATTGTGAAGAAGAAATTGTTTATTTTTCTTATTTACGTTCTGTACCTAATAAGCAATATATACACCTAATGTCACCCACTAGAATAAGGAATTGATTCCTAATTTAATTAGGGAATCACTACAATCAAGGAGTTGACTCCTAACTTAATTAGAGAATCACTTTCCTATCTTAGATAGGAAACTTATAAATAGATGAGATCCCTCTAATTTAGGAAACATAATAAAATAAGCTATAAGCTAGGAATTGACATATTCCAACACCCCCCCTCAAGCTGGGCAGTAAATATTGATCATGCCAAGCTTGGAACATAAAACTTCAAATTGAGTTCTAGGTAAAGCCTTGGTGAAAATGTCTGCAATTTGAGAGTTGGTAGGAACATAATTCAACTTGATAACTTCCATTTCGATCTTCTCTTTGATGAAGTGTCTATCTATCTCCATATGCTTAGTCCGATCATGATGAACTGGATTCTTGGCTATACTGATAGTTGCTTGATTATCACATAACAACTCTATAGGTGTAGCATTAGGAACCCTTAATTCTTCTAACAGCCTTTTCAACCATATCCCTTCGCAAATACCTTGGGCTAAGGCTCTGAATTCAGCTTCTGCACTACTGCGAGAGACTACCGATTGTTTCTTGCTGCGCCAAGTTACTAGGTTCCCCCACATAAATGAACAATAACCAGAAGTAGATCTCCTATCAAGAGCTGAACCAGCCCAATCTGCATCAGTGTAGATACTGACTTTCCTACACTCGCTCTTTTTGAAACAAATACCTTGACCAGGAGTCATCTTGAGGTACCTGAGTATTCTATGAACAGCTCCCATATGCTCCTCATTTGGATTATTCATAAACTGGCTCACGGTGCTGACAGCAAAGCCAATGTCAGGTCTGGTATGTGAGAGATAAATGAGTTTCCCAACCAGCCTTTGATATCTCACTTTATCCACAGGAGGGCTCCCCTCCAGTAGCCCCAACTTTGTTGACGAATCCATAAGTGTTTCTACTGGCTTACAATCAGTCATTTTTGTCTCCTTAAGTAGATCTAAGACATACTTGCGTTGATTAATATAAATACCCTTCTTGGATCTTGTTACTTCCATGGCTAGAAAATACTTTAGGTTACCAAGATCCTTGGTTTCAAACTATTTGCCAAGAAACCCCTTCAATTTCTGAATTTCACCTTCACTATTGCCCGTAATGATGATATCATCCACATACACTATGAGGACTGTGATAATACCATTTGTAGCATGATTTACGAACAATGTATGATCAGTTTGGCATTGATGATAGCCAAACTCTTTTACAGACTTTGTAAACCTCTCGAACCAAGTTCTTGGCGACTGCTTTAATCTATACAGAGATTTCCTTACTCTGCAAACTTTATTCCGAAACTCTTCTTCTAAACCAGGTGGACTGTCCATATAAACTTCTTCTAACAAATCACCATTCAAGAATGCGTTTTTCACATCCATTTGATGTAGTTGCCAATCTAGATTCACTGCCATGGACAAAAGAACTCTGATTGTATTCAACTTTGCCACTGGTGCAAATGTCTCTTCATAGTCTATCCTATATGATTGTGTGAAACCCTTGGCTACAAGTCTCGCCTTATAGCGTTCAACACTCCCATCTGCTCTATGTTTCACTACAAAGACCCATTTGCATCCTACTGCCCTTTTTCCTTCAGGTAGCACTGTTACTTCCCATGTTTTGTTCTTTTGTAATGAGGTGAGTTCTTCTTGGACAGCCTTTCTCCACTCAGGTATAGCCAAAGACTCCTGAATTATTGCTGGAACAGAAACGTTAGACACATTCATAGCAAATAATTTGTAACTAGGTGACAACCCTTCATAAGACACATATTTGCTAAGAGGATACAGAGGTCTCTCCCTACACTTCCTTATAGGTCTTCTTTGAGCAATTGGCAAATCATTTTCAGCCTGAATATAATCACTGTCACTAACTGAACCATTGTCACTTATGTTTTCGTCCTCACCTGACTCAAGTAGTGGTTCATTTGAATTGGAAGGAGAAGTGTTTGAATGATGTTGGACGTCTGATCCTGGTGAGAAATCACGAACTTGTTGAATAACTTCTGGTTTAAACACAACTCTATCATGCTTCGGTTGCCTTGAATACACAACTGGTTTTTCTTAGGTAGGTGTTTTTTGTGGACCTTTATTAACAGGTGTTTGAGATGAACTGGGCAGCTGATGTGTTTCAAGAAAATCAATGTCGAAATCTGTGAGGACTTGACTAGGATAGTGTGTTTTAGCCGGACATGGACCGGAGACTGGTACACTATCATTAGAGATGGAAATAGGTGCATAGTCATCAAGAAACTGAAATTCACTCGACTCTTTCCCCCTTTGAATTGCAGTTTTACTAAAAAAAGACTGTGTTTCTAGAAAAGTGACATCAATTGAGGTAAACATTTTCCTAGAAATTGGGTGATAACACCTATAACCTTTCTGTTTTGGGGAATAACCAAGAAACAAACATTTAAAGGATCTAGGATCTAACTTACTACGATGAGGAGAATTATCATGTACAAATGCAGTACACCCGAAAACTCTAAGAGGAATATTTGATAATAGATGGTTATTAGGGTATGCAGTAAGTAAAACTTGAGTAGATGTTTGAAAATTTAAGACTCTAGATGGTTGCCTATTGATTAAATGAACTGCTGTAAGAACAGCATCCCCCCAAAACTGTTTAGGCACATGCATGGTGAATAATAAGGATCTAGCAATCTCTAAAATATGCCTATTTTTTCTCTCAGATACACCATTCTGCTGTGGGGTGTAAACACATAAAGTTTGATGTATGATTCCCTCACTTAGACAGTAGTCTATTAAGGTTTTATTGACAAATTCTTTCCCATTATCAGTTCTTAAGACTTGCACCTTTGTTTGAAATTGATTTTTTATCATTGAGTTAAAATTTTTAAAAATAGTGGCAACTTCTGATTTTTCTTTCATGAGAAATACCCAAGTAACTCGAGTATGATCGTCAATGAATGAAATGAACCACTTAGCACCTGAAATACTAGGAATCCTAGATGGACCCCATACATCACTATGAATGAGAGCAAAAGGTTTGGAAACATGATAAATGCTAGGAGACAGTGAAGAACGTGTATGTTTGGACAACTCACATATTTCACAAGAAAATTCTCTAGGACTTTTATTGATAAACAAATTAGGAAAAAGTTTTTCCAAGTACAAGAAGTTGGGGTGGCCTAACCTGTAGTGCCATAACATCATAGTACTCTCTTTATTTAAACTAGTCCTAGAATTATTTTGGGAGGCTAACTGCTTTGTAGAATGGCATTGCACATTCAAGGAAGAGTCAGCATCTAGAATGTATAAACCAGATCGCAATTCAGCAGTTCCAATCATCCTCTCCGAGATCAAGTCCTGGAAAACACAATGAGTAGGGTAGAATTTAGTGAGGCAATTTTTGTCATAGGCGAGTTTGGAAATAGATAATAAATTGCAGTCCAAATTAGGAACAAATAAAACTGACTTTAATGTTAAGGTTTTTGAGAGAATAACAGTCCCACAACCTGTCACTTTTGACAATTTTCCATCTGCTACCTTAACATTAAAGTTACATTTACATGGCTCAAATGTATTGAACACTCTAGGATCTCCTGTCATGTGGTCAGTTGCCCCCGAGTCTATAATCCAAGAATCTTGTGCTTTATGTTTGACACTCAAAGCACTTGGAAATATACCTGATTGTACCATGGAACCGGTTCCAATAGGTGTTGATGAAGGGCGGCCAAATAACTTCTGCAGCTGATCAAGTTGTTCTTTACTGAAGAGAATTCCCTCACTGTCACCTGTATTACTTCCACTTGCAGCATATCCCTTCTTGACTTGACTGCGAGGCTTCCAATCTGTTGGTTTCCCATGGAGTTTCCAACAAGTTTCCTTGTAATGGCCTGAACGTCGACAGTGATCGCACCAAGGTCTGCCTTTTCTGGTTTCACCATCAGGAGGATTGTTTTGATTTCCTCTGGCTGCGAGAGCTGATACTTCTCCACTGGTAAGTACTGAATCAGATCTGAGCATCACTTTCTTATGGCTTTCTCCTCTACGTACTTCTGAAACTACTTCTCGGATAGACGGCAGTGGCTTAACACTAAGAATTCTGCCACGAACTTCATCTAAAGTATCACTTAGTCCAATGAGGAATTTAAAGATCCGCATCTCTTCCATGAATGTTCTGAAAATAGCTCCATCGTCTGAACACTTCCAGTCTAACGAGTTGAGCATGTCCACCTGCTGCCAAAGGCGAGATAGTTTATTGAAATATTCTATCACCGTTAAATCCCCCTGCTTCACTTCATGTAGCACTCCTTCAATTCTAAACTTCTCAGAGATATTGTCTTTATTTGAGAAGGTTTCTTTAGCAGCCTCCCACACTTCATTGGCTGTTTCATATAACAGAAAGTTCTCTCCAACCTCTGGTGTTATTGAGTTTATAAGCCAAGACATGACTTTGCTATTTTCTGATTCCCAAAGCTTATAACCCTTGTCTTTCTTTTGTGGAATCTCCACATCTCCTGTGACAAACTCAACTTTACCTTTCCCTTTAATGTAAAGCATAACAGATTGTGACCAGGGCAAGTAATTGTGCCCATTCAATTTGTGGTTTGTGATGATTTGAGAATTTTGGGTTAGATCAACAGTACCACTACCAGAAGATGAGCCTTCAGAATTAACATTGGAAGCAATCCCGAATCTCGACATAGTTGAAGGGTAGTGAAAGAGGAATATGAGTTTTGCTGGTAAAAAACCGGAGAAGATATTGCAGGAAAAGCAATAGAGATTAGGACCAGAGGTAGCTCTGATACCATAAAGAAATTGTGAAGAAGAAATTGTTTATTTTTCTTATTTACGTTCTGTACATAATAAGCAATATATACACCTAATGTCACCCACTAGAATAAGGAATTAATTCCTAATTTAATTAGGGAATCACTACAATCAAGGAGTTGACTCCTAACTTAATTAGAGAATCACTTTCCTATCTTAGATAGGAAACTTATAAATAGATGAGATCCCTCTAATTTAGGAAACATAATAAAATAAGCTATAAGCTAGGAATTGACATATTCCAACAAACATGCACTTCAATCTGCTCATCTCAATGGCAATTTAACTTCAATTCTGCTAGCAAAGCATTGAGATCAGAGTATGATGATCCTCCTTCTTCAATAGCTCTCTTTGCCATCTCTTTCAGTTCCATAGCTCGATTTCTCATTTCTTTAGCATCTTCACCAACCATTAATTTAGTCACTGCAATGTTCACATCATCCCTTTTCACTATACTTCTTCTCTCCTCTGTCCAATGAGACCATTCCTGAGATCCAACTCCAACTCCGATTTTGAGAACATCTGTAACCAGTTTTTCATTATAAAACTGCTCTGTGGAGAGAGGCCATGTGACCATTGGCACCCCAGCAGTGACACTCTCCAGAGTCGAGTTCCATCCATAGTGAGTCATAAATCCTCCGATTGCTTCGTGATCAAGAATCAGCACTTGGGGTGCCCATCCCCTTATTATTAAACCTCTCCCTTCCATTCTCGTATCAAATCCTTCAGGCAACCATTCTTCCTTATCTTCGTCTTCCTTCTTCACAACCCAAATGAAGTTCTGTCCGGAAACTTCGAGTTCCATGGCAATCTAACTGATCAGCAGCTGAAAAATGGACCATGCTTCCAAAGCATACGTAGAGAACTGAGTTGGGTTGCTTTGAGTCCAGCCATCTCAAAGATTCATGTTCATCGATCGAGGCTATATCGCCTCTTTCTAATTGGCATCCCTGTTGCAAAGTGAAACAGGACCAATGTGCCATGCCTTCCTTCCAATAACCTTTCTGTAGTGTTCTGCATAAGGCGGTTCCAGCTCATCGAAACTGTTTACGAGAACACTATCGCTTGTCATCTCTGCTTGTACACCTTGCTCCATCATCTCTACTATTTCTTTCTCTGGTTCTACTTTTACTGAAGGTGACAGTTGTTGTCTTATTAGTTTCACCTGGTCTGGGAGGCCAGGTACTACGAAAGGTTCATAATCAGATGTTATGGACTTACGGCTATGTAAGGCTCATGCTCCATTAAACTATAGTAGACAGAGAGAGCGAAGAAACCAGTTCCATGGAAACACAGCCTTGGAATTTCAAACTTGGCTGCAACTTCTGTAGCCCATGTAATCATGATGTATTCATGTCTGCTACAAGGCAATTGGGGCGACATTCTTCTAAAAGCTGTTCGAATGGTTGTTGGAGCAGGCCAATGGCCTTATAGAAATTTATTTCCATTTCAGGAGAAGTGATGGCATTAACGTACTCACAAGCTTCTGGCAGCCCCTGCCTCTGCACAAGGAAATTAGATTGTGCGTAAACTGATATCAACTCCCAGTTTCCTTTCCCTTTCAATTGTGTTAGAGAAGAGAGGTGCATTAGCAGGAGAGGATGACAATAGTCGCCTTCACACCATGTCTGGCGAATAGCCTTGCCATGTCTACGGTTGGAATCATGTGGCCATGAATGGGAAAAATAACATATGAATCTGGCTTGACTGTGAATCCATAAGTAGAGCCTTGTAGGGAAAAAAAATGTTTTAGAACAGCTGATGAAATGATCAAAGAAAGGTTTGCAGAATATCAGAACTAAAGAAGAAGAAGAAATTGATGAATAGAATAATACTTAATTGATGTGCTTATATAAATATATAATGACGCGAAGCTTTTCAACCCAAGTTTGATTTCTTTCCCTTTCTTTAGCTTTTAGTGAGTGCATTTAGAAGAAAAGCAACAATGAAACTGATGTGTTGCTTCTTGGCAGTTCAGGTATTTCGAAATGGCATCAAACTACATATTGTTGCTCTCCACGTTTTGTTGTCTTTGGTTTCTTGGCAAGTGCTTGAGAATTATATCCAAATATTGTGTGGTCCTTTTTCTTTTTCTTCAGTTTAATTGGTCAGAAACGACATTTTTGAAGCTCTAGAAATGTCTTGAAAATGGCATACTTGATAATAGCTGAAAATTGCTTCATTCGAAAAATTATTAGGTGCAAGAAACCTGCACGATGTTTCGTGCAGATACCTATTGGTACCACTGTAAAATGAAAATCTACATTTTACACTAGTGCCAATCAAGTTTTGTACGAAAAAAACATGTAGGGCCTCGCACTTGGTATTCCTATTATTATGAAGAAATGCATGATATTGTGAATTATAATAATACTTTAATACGAATAAATTTGCACTTACTGTTTTTAATCAAGTCAAAAGATTTATTATGTGTTTTCGTGCAATAGTGAAATTCACAGGATTTCCTAATCTGATACAGTTTCCTCTTTTTGTCCATATCTTGTGATTTCCTTATTGGATTTGTGCAATTCATAGTTTGTTCCAGAGATCTACAGCTTATGTTGCTAAAGGATTCCAAATTTGAACGGTTTCTGTGTCAAAAATGACCGGAAGTTAGTTTGTCCGGTTTGGTCCACTTTTGCTTAGAACCAAAAATTTCGGTCCTGTGAAAAATAGGACCAGTTTGTACCAATCCTATTTTTAGACCAAACCAAGTTTGATTGGTCCAGTTCGGTCTAATAGATCTAGATTTGATTTGGACTTTTGTAATTGTTATTAGATTGCCATTGATTATATAATAGCAAATGCATATAAGAGATGTATATGAAGAGGGAGAGAGAGGCGGTTTTAAGTGCGAGATCACGCACTTTTTTTTTTTTTTTTTTTCTGTAGGATCGACTATGTAACGTCTTTGTACGTTATAAAGGCAAGAGAGTTCACTCTGTAGCATTACAGAGTAGGGATCACAATTCTGCACCTAGTAATTGTTATATACAATATATATAAAAAAAAACTCACTAAAAAAAAAAAATTATAAGAACAATGTATCGATCTATTTTCACTAACCCAAGGTGAAAATTTAATATCGATGTAGAAATAATTCATCGAAAGTTCCAACTATAACATATATGCTAGCAATGACACTGTTAAAAACCACAAATCCGCATGTGCAATAATTATAATGTACAAAATCTACCTGTAATTAACATAGAAATTCACAACTCTATGATATTTTGTTTCACTGACAATTATTTATTGTATACTGATAGCTCTCTGCCTCTCAGTTTGAGAAATAAAAGGGAAAGACTTTTGCAATAACATTCTTTAAACACAATATAACTATGCGGTTGATCCTTTGAAATGGTTCAATTTTCTTGTTTCATCGGTCAATTCTTTTAGAAAAGCATGGAGATTAGAATATGATGATCCTCCTTCTTCAGTAGCTCTCCTTGCCATCTCTTTGAGTTTCCCAGCTCGGATTCTCATTTCTTCACCTTTTTCACCAACCATTAGTTTAGTCACTGCTTCTTTTACATCATCTCTCTTCACTATATTTTTTTTTCATCTAACCATCTAGAGTATTCCTAAGCTCCAACTCCAACTCCAACTCCTATTTTGAGAACATCTGTAACCAGCTTTTCATTATAAAACTGCTCTGCGGAGAGAGGCCATGTGACCATTGGCACCCCAGCAGTGACACTCTCCAGAGTGGAGTTCCATCCACAGTGAGTCATAAATCCTCCGATTGCTTTGTGATCAAGAATCAGTAGTTGGGGCGCCCATCCCCTTATTATTCAACCTCTCCCTTCCATCCTCGTCTCAAATCCTTCCGGCAACCACTCTTCCTTATCTTTGTCTTCCTTTTTCACAACCCAAATGAAGCTCTGTCTAGTAGCTTCAAGAGCCATAGCAATCTCAAATAGCTGTTTAGCAGCCGAAAAATGCATCGTACTCCCAAAGCATATGTAGATAACTGAGTTAGGTTGCTTTGAGTCTAGCCACCTCAAACATTCATGTTCACTAATGGAGGCTATATGTCCTCGTCGCGCTTTGTCATTGGTGTCCCCGGTGCAGAGTGAAACTGGGTCAATGTACCATGTCTTCTTTTCGATTATCTTCCTGTAGTGTTCTGAGTAACCTGGCTCCAGTTCATGGAAACTATTCACAAGAACACCATAGCTTGACATCTCCGATTGTATACATCGATCCACCATCTTCATTACTTCATTCTCTGTTTCTTCTTTCATTGAACTTGGCAGTTGTTGTCTTGTCAGCTTCACCTGGTCTGGTAGGCCGGGGACTGTGAAGGGTTCGAAA
Organism: Acer yangbiense; assembly: GCA_008009225.1. Lineage (NCBI taxonomy): Eukaryota > Viridiplantae > Streptophyta > Magnoliopsida > Sapindales > Sapindaceae > Acer > Acer yangbiense. The sequence continues at coordinate 44,072,270 of CM017764.1, forward strand.
TCAGATGTTATGGTTTTGTAAGGTTTATGCTGTCTTAAGCCATGTATGACAGAAAGAGCAAAAAGACAAGTTCCATGGAAACACAGCCTTGGAATCCCAAAGTTGGCTGCAACGTCTGTAGCCCATGGAAACTGCGAAATATTAGGTTTGAATGACTTATTTTTTATTCCATCAGAACATATATTTATATACAATTAGAGACCTAAACATTAGGACTTGTTTCCTATTTTAAAGGAGAAAATATTTCCTAATCTGTTCTAAATAAGGAAACAATTATACAGCTAATTACACCTAATTTAAAGCAAAGAATCCCAACACTCCCCCTCAAGCTGGGTTGTAAATATTTAGCATACCCAGCTTGCAACTAAGATCTTCAAAATGCGCTCTTGGAAGTGCTTTAGTTAGAATATCAGCAGTTTGTAGATTAGAAGGAATGTAAACATGCTTGATTATTTTCCCTTCTATCTTTTCTCTGATGAAATGCCGATCTATTTCCACATGCTTGGTCCGGTCATGATGAACTGGATTTTTAGCAATACTGATGGCAGATTGACTATCACATAGTAGTTGGATTGCTCCCTCAGAAGATATCTTCAATTCGGCTAATACTCTTTTCACCTAAATTCCTTCACAAATACCATGAGTCATAGCTCAGAATTCTGCTTCTGTACTACTCCTAGCTACAACAACTTGTTTTTTACTTCTCCATGTTGTCAAATTTCCCCAAACATAGGAACAATAACCAGAAGTGGAACGTCTATCTATGATTGAGCCTGCCCAGTCTGCATCAGAATACAATTCCACTTCCCTACTTGAGTTCTTTCTGAATAACAGTCCCTTTCCTGGAGTCATTTTCAAGTATCTTAAGATTCTGTACACCGCTGTCATGTGTTCTTCAGTAAGGTTGTTCATGAATTGACTAACAACACTTACTGAGAATGCTATGTCAGGCCTAGTATGTGAGAGATAGATCAACTTCCCTACAAGTCTTTGATATCTTCCCTTATCTACAGGAGCACTGTCTTTATTTGAACCAAGTTTGGTAGTGTAGTCCATAGGTGTCTCTGCAGGTTTACACCCAAGCATACCTGTTTCTTTAAGAAGATCCAGTACATACTTTCTTTGAGAAACTGCAATGCCCTGCTTAGACCTAGCCACTTCCATTCCTAAGAAGTATGTGAGTTTACCTAGGTCCTTGATCTCAAACTCTCTAGTCAGAAATTCTTTGACTCTTGGAAACTCCTCAGAATAATCCCCTGTTAGAACAATATCATCAACATAGACAATCAACACAGAAATCAGTCCTTCAAAAGAATGTTTTACAAACATTGTATGATCAGACTGTCCTTGTATATACCCATTACTCTTCATAACTCTGGTAAATCTCTCAAACCAAGCTCTGGGTGATTGTTTGAGACCATAAAGTGACTTCTTTAGTCGAAACACTTTGTTGAAGTTTGATGAGTTCTGTAGTCCCTGGGGAATGTCCATATAGACCTCCTCTTCTAGATTCCCGTTCAAGAACGCATTCTTGACATCTAGTTGATGGAGGGGCCAATCCAAATTTGCTGCAAGAGAGAGGAGTATTCGAATAGTGTTGAGTTTTGCAACCGGAGCAAAGGTCTCCTCATAATCTATGCCATAGGATTGAGCAAATCCCTTAGCTACCAACCGAGCCTTGTATCTCTCAATACTACCATCTGCCTTTGTTTTTACAGTGAAGATCCACTTGCACCCGATCACATTCTTTCCATGAGGCATATCAGTAATTTCCTAAGTATCATTCGTCACCAGAGCACTAACTTCTTCATTAGCTGCCTTCTTCCATTCTGGGATAGCCATGGCTTCTTGGATTGAATTAGGAATGTAGATAGAAGTGATTTTGCTAGTGAATGCTTGATAAGATGAAGATAATCCCTCATAATTCACATAGTTGCCAATAGGGTACAATGGCTTACTTCTGCATTCTCTCACCCCTTTCCTGAGTGCAATGGGTAGGTTCTCATCGGAATTATGATCACTTAAACTAGTACCTGCAGAATTTTCCTCCATAATCTGTAAGTTAGATGTAGTGATTTTTACCTCAGGTTCAGATGTTGGTAGTAGCTGTGAATCTGCTAGAGTCTCTGATTCCTTTGGTGTTTTCCTTTTCCTGTGATAGACAATTATCTCGGGAAATTCAAAATCAGTTGGTTTCGGTTTAGGTTCAATTTGGACACTTGGAGAAGGTTCAATTTCAGGTGTTTCCGGTGTTTTTGGTGTGCAATCTATGCTATCCAAGAAAAACTGATATTCTTGTGGTTGACTCTGACTAGAACTCTCCCCCTGAATATCAGTTTTGGGGTAATAAGGTTTTGTTTCCAAAAAGGTGACATCCATGGTGTGATAAAACTTTTGGTTTTCAGGACAGAAACATTTGCAACCCTTTTGGTTGGGAGAGTACCCTACAAAAATACATTTGGTGGATCGAGAGTCAAGCTTAGTTCGTTGTTTTTGATGGATATGCACAAACACAGTACACCCAAATATTTTTAGAGGAAGAGTGGAAATCAACAGACTTTGAGAAAAGTGTTGTAAAAATACTTGATTTGGAGTTGAAAAATCGAGTACTTTGGATGGAAGTCGATTGATTAGGTATGCTGCTGTAAGTACAGCCTCACCCCAAAAACGTTTTGGAACATTGGATGAAAACAACAGAGACCTGGCAATGTCCAGAAGGTGTCTATTCTTTCTCTCAGCTATCCCATTTTGCTGAGGGGTATCTACACAGGAACTTTGGTGTATGATTCCCTCAGTTGATAGATATGAGCCAAGATTAGAATTAAAAAACTCTCTTCCATTGTCAGTTCTAAGTATTTGAATGGAAGTTTGAAATTGATTTTTAATCATTGTTTTGAAATTCTTAAATATTTGAGGAACTTCTGATTTATTTTTCATGAGAAAAATCCATGTGAGTCGTGTGTGATCATCTATGAAAGAGATGAACCACCGAGCTCCTGTGACATTTGGAACTTGAGATGGGCCCCAAACATCACTATGGATCATAGAAAAAGGTTTTGATGCTTTGTATGGCTGAATTGGGTATGAAATGCGAGAGTGTTTTGCAAATTGACAAATTTCACACTGAAAAGAACTAGCACTTTTATTTCTGAATAAACTTGGAAAAAGTTTGGATAAGTACATAAAACTTGGGTGGCCTAACCTGTAATGCCACACCATGACCGACCTCTCACTCTCACTTTTCGACTCACTAACAGACACACAAGAATTAGTTTGATAAGACATAGGTTCACTCACTCCTACATGAGATTGTCTCACAGAATCCGGTTGAACCTCAAGATGATAGAGCCCAGCATGACTCCTAGCACTGCCAATCATCCTCCCCGAAGTCACATCCTGAAATTCACAGATATGAGGAGAAAAATTAGCTATACAGTTAAGATCTTGGGTAATTTTATTTATGGAGAGTAAGTTGCAGTCTAGATTAGGAACATATAGAACAAATTTGAGTGTTATGTCCCTGGATACCACAACCGAACCAGTCCCTTCAACTTTTGCCAAAGAACCATCTGCAATTCTAACTGTGAGAGCTTCGTTACAAGGAGAATATGTGTGGAAAACTTGCCTATCTCCTGTCATGTGATTAGAAGCACCAGAGTCTACAATCCAGGGCCTATAATGCCCTTGTTTCACAGTCAAGGCCTTAAGAAAATTACCTCTTTGAGCTATGGAACCTGACCCAACAACTAGTAGATTTTGTTGTGATTGCAGCAGCCTTCTCAGTCCATCAAGTTCCTCTTTGCTAAAATTTGCAAGTTGCTCTGAACTACCAGCCATGTTGCCTCGAATTTCCTTCTCTGCTGCTGTCTTTGGCTTCCAATCAGCAGGTTTTCCATGGAGTTTCCAGCAGGTTTCTTTGGTATGACCAGGGCGGCGGCAATGTTCACACCATGGCCTTCCTCCTTTGCGTGGCTGCTGCAGGTTTCGGACAACCAAGGCCGATGACTCTCTAGCAGCAGCTGATTTTTCCATCCCTAACATCAAATGGCGTCTACTCTCTTCCCTTCGTACCTCAGAGAAAGCTTCACGTAAGCTTGGCAGCGGTTTTGTGCTAAATATCCTTCCTTTTACAGCATCAAAACTTGAATTCAGGCCCAAGCAAAATTTGTAGACCCGCTTATTCTCTATGATCTTCTTGTATAGTTTGAGATCATTGGTAGTATCCCAGGAATATTTTTCAAAAGCATCCAGTTGCTGCCAGCTTTGATGGAGTTTGTTGTAATACTCGGTCACAGATAAATCACCTTGTCGGAGATCGTGCAAGAAGCCCTCAATTGTCACCAGTTCGGGGGTGTTGTCTTTGTGAGAATATGTGTCTTTTGCAGCCTCCCAAATCTCTACAGCAGTTTCATATAGGAGAAAATTTTCTCCTATTTGTGGCTCCATGGAATTCACTAGCCAAGACATAACCTGGCTGTTATATCTCTTCCAGATCCGATAGCCAGCGTCTTTTTCGTCTGGTTTGGTGATATGTCCAGTGAGATAATCTTCTTTTTCCTTGCTGCGGACATGAAACATGAAGGATTGAGACCATTGGATGTAGTTTCGGCCATTCAATTTGTAGATGGTGATTGGTGTGGACGAGTAGTTTGTCAAGTCTCCCCCATTGTTGTTGAACATAACAGTTTCGACGTTTGAGGAGGAGGATTTTGGAGTTTCGATTGAAGATTCTTTGGTGTTTGTCATGTCTGGTATTTGAAGTTGCTAACGAGAATGAGGTAAAGGCTAGGACGGCCGATGAATATTGCCGGAATAAGCAGTGTAGAATGCTGTCGGAAAAAGCAGTAGATGGAGAGTTGACCTAGGACGGCTGTGGGATTGACATGAGGTGTCTAGGGTTGCTCTGATACCATGTGAAATATTAGGTTTGAATGACTTATTTTTTATTCCATCAGAACATATATTTATATACAATTAGAGACCTAAACATTAGGACTTGTTTCCTATTTTAAAAGAGAAAATATTTCCTAATCTGTTCTAAATAAGGAAACAATTATACAGCTAATTACACCTAATTTACAGCAAAGAATCCCAACAGAAACATTATGTCTGCCACAAGGAAATGAGGGCGACATTCTTCTAAAAGCTGTTCGAATGGTTTTTGGAGCAGGCTGACGGCCTTGAAGAAATTCAGCTCCACTTCTGGAGAAGTGACTGAGTTCATATTCTCACATGCTTCTGGTAGGCCAGCCTCTTCACAAGGAAATTTTATCACACGAATACCGATATCAAGTCCCAATTGCCTCTCTCGTTCAATGGTTGCCGAGAAGAGAGGTGCATTAATGGGTGTAGTTACAACAGTTGCATTTACACCATGTCTTGCAAATAGCCTAGCCATGTCTACTGTTGGGATCATATGGCCTTGGGCCAAAAACGGTAAGAATAATATTTGAAGCTGGCTTGGCTTTGAATCCATAGGTAGCCTTGTAGGAAAAATAATGGTTTGAACAGATTGGAAAATTGTCGATGAAAGGTTATAATTGCAGAATGTTGAACTGAATAAGAAGAAGATGAAGAAATTGATGAGTAGAATACTTAATTCCCTTTTCTTCTGTTGAGTTTGGTCAGAGACGACATTTTTGACTCAAGAAATGTCTTTTCTATATGGTTCTTTACCAACACAATGTTCTTTGTCGCATATGGTTCTTTACCAAACACTGCCGTGTAAGTCATATCTTTGAGAATTCAAACGTAGCATTATAAGTCATGTCTGTCTTTGAAAATTCAACTGTGACATATACTTTATATTTTGAGTGTCCCGTTTGTCTTCTAAATATATTGATGGTTTGTCTTACTAGTTGAACATATCGGGTGTGTTTGTTTGACAGGATGGGATTGAGATTGGACTATTTTTAGTTCCTCCAATGACGGACCAGGAATTTTAATCAGGCAGGGCACTTGAACAAAATAATAATTATATTAAAAAAAAAATACTGAAAAATTAAGGTCATAGTAAAATGAGTTTTTTAACCAAAAAAAAAAAATGAGTTTTTTAATATAAAGAAAAATTGATGATATAATGAAGTTTAGATAAAAAAATAAAATAAAATAGAACACTTACTCAATGAACTAAATAATCTTACATTCAAAAAGAAATAAAAACAAGAAACATGATATTAAAAAAATAAATAATAACAAGAAAAACAACATAAACAATTAAAAATTACAATATTTATTCTTAAAATATTAAATTACAATCTAATTTTATAATAGGAAATTTTGTTTTGTATTTATAATGAATTCACTTTAAATAGAAAATTGCCAAATCTAACCAAATAGATTATGGGAAAATTGTTTTTAGCCTTATTTCATATTTTAATTGTTGATAACCATTTTGCAATAAATTCTTTCAATCCCTAGCCAAAATTACAAAAATACCCCAGCCAATTAATTTTTTAATTTTTTTAATTTTTTTCCCTTTACTCTTCTTCTCTTCCATGACCTCTCTTCTTTCATCTTTCCTGCTCTTTTTTTTTCTTCTTTCCAGTCTTCGACTTCTTCTTTTTCATCTGATCATCTTCTTCATCTCTTCATCTCTTCATCTCTTCTTTTTTTGAATCCCAAAATGAAAATGGCAATTATTTTGTTGAAAGTTTTCTGAGTTCCTAAAATTTGTATTCAAATCAAATTGTTTCTATGTTTCTTGCCGGTCAATTGCTCAATGAGAAGAACAATGACATGTCAGGACTCTATTATTCCCCAGAAAACTTCCATGGCAATCTCCATTCTCCATGCAAAACTCATCAACTTTAATATTCATCTTTCACCTTCCGGACGATTGGAGCTCTCTCACAATTTTTTTAGCCTGCTCTAAGGTTAAAAACATGATCACGTTCCAAGATCCAAGCCTTCCAAAGTTTGGGAGAAACCCCTTGTAAAAAGCCAAACGTCCCTCATTCTTTAGAGTCTTAATAAAACAATCCAATGTGCTTTTGTAAACAGCATCGCCTATCATTTTTGACTTAACCACATCAACCGGGGAACCAATGCAAACAACAAAAAATCCTGCTCCGAGACCGGCAAAGAGATGAGTGACAACATTATCTGTGAACCCTAGGATTTTCAAAATTGTCTGCTTCACTTGGTCATAACTGGCTAGTTCAGCAGCATTAATGATGGCATTTCGTGCAACGTTGGGTCCAATTCTAGTCCAAAGATCCCCAATTCCTTCCTGTCTCACAATTGTGGAATAAGCATTCAGTGCCCCTGTATAGCGCCTTGGCACACCAGGAGCTAATTTTCCTTCTGCTTGAAGTCTTACTTTGACAAGATCAGTTGAATTCAAATAATTGCCAACAAAACTTTTTGAGTTCCAAGATCAGTTTTTCTGAGTTCCTAAAATATGTATTCCAAGTATTTTCTTGGATAAAGGAACATCTCCAACATGATCTTTGCCCACATATAAGTTCTTCTTATTAAATTAAAAAATTAATTAAAAACTAATATTAAAAATTAGCCCAGAAATTGCAAGAAAGCTTGAGAAACCTAGGTGGGGTGTTGGATGAGATTCCAGCTCTTGAATATGGATTATTGGATGAAATTCCAGCTGGAGTGTTGAATCTATATTTGAATTTATTTTTTCAGATTTTCCAGATTTTCCAGATTTTTTTTTTTTTTTTTAATTTGATTTGTTTTTTCTTTTTTGTGGAATTTAATGGAATTTAATTTGAAGAAGATGATGTTTTTGGACAAGAAGATGATGTTTTTGGACAAGATAATGTTTTCAACTTTTGTATAGGGGCATTACAGTAATAGCACGAAAATTAGGTTATAAACAATTAAAATTTGAAAGTAGGTTATAAACGATTACTCAATGTTCTAAATGGTTAGAAATGAATTTGTCCCATAAATTTATACAAAAATAATTTATTAATAAATATTACTAAACATATTTTTAATTTTTTTATTCTTCTAATTATTGGTAAATTATTGATTTATTGATTCTGAAAAAAAATTAAAACTATAAAATAAAGAAAAATATTAAGGATAAACTAAAATGGATCATAATAATAGATTGATTATTTTAATACAATAAGTTAAAATTTGAGATTTTAGGGTTTATTGATTGGATGAATGCGTTAGGTATATCAAACTAAAATTATTAGAAATAATAAAAGTTCAAAATAATAATAGATAATTTAATATAAAATTAAATTAAATTAAGTAGCCACAAATTAAAGGTAGTTAAGAATTTGACAATGCCGAAAAAGAGAAAGTGAATTGTTTTGTTTTAGAAGAAAATACAAATTTAAGAAAGGAATTGGAAAAGATGGTAAAATAAAAAAAAGACATAAAATAAAATTGCATGATAAAATTGAATCAAGGAAAAAAGATATTTATTATGTGTGTGTGTATGTGGATGAAAACAAAATCAATTTTTTTTTTTTTTAAATTGAGGTAGGGCACGGGCCCCACCTGGCCTTAAGGTGGGTCCCCTCTGTTTGGCTCAGTAGTGGGATGTGATAAATTAGTTCCGTTTAACTTTTTTTTTATCCCACTAACGTGGGATAATTTAGTCTCGTCTAAAACGATGGGATTCTAATGAATCCCATCTCTTTTTCTCTCATCTAACATCATCATCTTCTTCAGCAACCAAACTAGAGAACGAAAAATTTATTCACAATCACAAAATCAAAACCTTCAATCACACAATCACAAAAGCAAAACCTTCTTTAGATTGACTACTTCTTCCTTTGGTTTTTATTGAGTAGAAAGCATTTCCTTTTAAACAAAAAAAAAAAAAAAAAAATTTGAAACCCATAATCCCAAAATCAAAACCTTCAATTGCAAAATCAAGCATGAACATGAATAAAAAACGCCTGGATTAATTAAAATAATTAAAATACGAATAAAGTTAACAAGAACAACTAATAGGAATTTTTTCTAGATATTGCTCAAAGCTTCCTTAGCAGCTTCCCCAATAATCACTACAAAAAAATACTAAAGATTAAATATAATAAAATTAGCAAAAATCAGTGTACATCTACTTAGATCTACACTAATTTCGGTTTAAGAAAAATATTTTGAAAAATTAAAAATAAAAGAAGAAGATCCATCCACTAATTTCGGTTTAAGAAAGAAAAAAAATTGAAAAATTGAAAATAGAAGAAGAAGAAGAAGAAAAATAAAAGAAGATGATCTGCAAACTAATTTCGATTTAAGAAAGAAAAAAAAGTGAAAAATTAAAAATAGAAGAAGAAGATGAAGAAAAATAAAAGAAGAAGATCTGCACACTAATTTCGGTATAAGAAAGAAAAAAAATTGAAAAATTAAAAATAGAAGAAGAAGAAGAGATGAGATCAGCTATGCAGGAGTTGAGAGCTGAGAGGAGTTGAGATAGAGTGGTTGTATGAGTCAATGATTTTTTTTTCTTTTTTAATCAAGGTAAGTTTACGTAATTTACCATTCTATTTTAATCCTATTCTATGTTGCACCAAACACATGATTACTCTATTTTAATCATATCTCATGTTGCACCAAACACGGGAAACACTATAATTAATCATATCCTATCCTATCCAATCTCATCTCTTAAAAATAGTCAAATCCTATCATGTGCACCAAACGCAACCATGATGTTTAATGACTCCCAGTTTGAGACAAAAAAGGGAAAGACTTCTGCAACAACATTATTTAAACAATTAAACCAATATAACGACGCGGTTGATGTAACAGTTTTGTTAACACTTGCAATTCAATTTTCTTGTTTCACAGGCACTTTAACAGTAACTTCAATTCTTCTAGAAAAGCATTGAAATTAGAATATGATGATCCTCCTTCTTCAGTAGCTCTCCTTGCCATCTCTTTGAGTTTCCCAGTTCAGATTCTCATTTTTTCACCTTCTTCACCGGCCATTAGTTTAATAATTGCTTCTTTAAAATCATCTCTCTTCACTATATATATTTTTTCTTCCGACAATAAAGAAGATTCATAAGCTCCTACTCCAACTCCTATTTTGAGAACATCTGTAACCAGCTTTTCATTATAAAACTGCATTGCGGAGAGAGGCCATGAGATCATTGGCACCCCAGTAGAGACACTCTAGAATTGAGTTCCATCCACAGTGAGTCATAAACCCTCCAATGGCTTCCGTTAAACAATCTCATAGCTTTGATACCATGTTAAAGAATCTCAAACTCTGATACTATACTAAATAATCTCATGCAAAACAAAGAACGAAAGAGAATAAGAAAAGCTAACAAAAAAACTAGGATTTCTTTTTGCATAATGCAATATACGGTTACATTGTGAATACTAAGTTACAATAAAAATAACTAAGAGTTTATATAGGTAAAACAATAAAATACTAATATGACTCATAATAGGAATACTAAACCTAATATAACTAAAATAGGAAATATAACATAATCAGGAACAGGGCCATCTCCAGACATTTCAGGGCTCCATCAAATTAATGATATTAACAAAAAGCGGGGCCCTATATAAAAATTATTATCACTAACATAAAAAAAATTTAAATCCGTTTGGCCATACAAGAACCCCTTCTCCCTCATAAATGATTCAAGAAATGCTTAACAAATTGACTACACAATACACATACAGATATGAGAACTGAGATCACTAAAGCCTAAAATTAGTGGATACTGTTGTAAATAAAATAAATAATTAAAAGATGAGTCAAAATCAACATGTAGAAATTAATTGAAAACAAAAACGATACCTACAAACGGCAACTGCTTCAATATTGACAAAGACATAGAGTTTCAAACTTTAAAGAAAAAGAGAGAGCCAAAGAAGTTTCAGAGTCAACCGAGAGTTTTCTTCAAAGTAATCAAAATGTTTTGATTCGTTTAGCACTTTAGCCTTTAGGTCATTACTCATTAGGTGTTGTTGTTTTTAATTATTTTATTGTTGTTTTTGTTTTAAATAGTATAGTCTTAGAAACACAATTCAACTGGGGCTTTGAAGTTTATTTTTGTTTAGTTGAATTAGTTCATTGGGCATTGATTTGAAAAATAAAATAAATAAATAAAAGTAATAAAAGGTTTGGAATTGAGCCCTGTTTAAACTTAAATAGATTGGATCTTGAGGCCTCTGATTTTTCAAAAGAAGAAGAAGTAAATTGGGCCAGTTAAGGGCCCCAGCAAAATGTTGGGTTTGCTGCCCCCATGTGCCGGCCCTAATCAGGAAATATTACTAGAAATATAATCCTAACAAAACTAGGAAATATAATACAATTCTAACACCCTCTCTCAAACTCGCGATGCGGCTGCAAGAAGCATCGAGAGTTTGCCAACCAAAACTGAAAACGCAGAATAGGATGCAACTTGGTAAACAAATCAAATGGCCATGTTGAAGGTGATTCTGCATAGAAGAAGAAACAAAAAGCCAATAAATAGTGCCAAGAAGAAACGCTGCGAAACCATGCAAAACCTTGTGAAACCATGCAAATTGAGTATCCAAAATCGTGCAAATCGTGCCAGACCTTGCGAAATCGTGCCAGACCCTGCAAATTGTGCAAGATCTTGTGAAATCATACAAATCGTGCCAAACCCTATGAAACCGTGCAAATCGTGTTAAATTGTACTAACTATGCAAATCGTGTGAAACCACTTATCAATTGCACTTCCCCTTAGTGCCTAAGTGATATGGAACTATGATTCACACCCTCCGTCATGTGTAGCATGCTCACTCGGCCACACCTGCACCCGTGACATCCCTGGGCATAGTCCTATATCGCCGGCCATAATGAAGACTAGAAAATACCAATAGAAATGAGGGAAATAGAAAGCCAAATGCTAACCAGAAACGAAAGAGAGAGAAAACTAAATACCCACCAGAAACAAAGGAGAGAGAAAACCAATATCGACCAAAATGTCAAGCGAGTATAACCAGGCTCTGATACCATGTTAAAGAATCTCATAGCTCTGATACCATGTTAAAGAATCTCAAACTCTGATACCATGCTAAAGAATCTCATACAAAACAAAGAATGAAAGAGAACAAGAAAAGCTAACAAGAAAACTAGGGTTTCTTATTGCATAATGCTGAATATACGGTTACATTGTGAATACTAAGTTGCAATAAAAATAACTAAGAAAATAGTTTATATAGGCAAACAATAAAATACTAATATGATTCATAATAGGAATACTAAACCTAATATAACTAAAATAGGAAATATAACATAATCAAGAAATATTACTAGATATATAATCCTAATAAAACTAGGAAATATAATACAATTCTAACACCCTCTCTCAAACTCGCAATGCGGCTGCAAGAAGCATCAAGAGTTGGCCAACAACAAACTGAAAACGCGGAATAGGATGCGACTTGGTAAACAAATTAAAGGGCCATGTTGAAGGTGATTCTGCATAGAAGAAGAAACGAAGGGCCAAGAAATAGTGCCAAGAAGAAATACTGTGAAACCTTGCAAAACCATGCAAATTGAGTATCCAAAACTGTGCAAATTGAGCAAACTGTGCGAAACCTTGCAAATTGTGCCAGACCTTGCGAAATCATGCCAGACCCTGCAAATTGTGTCGGATCTTGCGAAATCATATAAATCGTGCCAAACCCTACGAAACTGTGCAAATCGTGTTAAATCATGCTAACTGTGCAAATTGTGTGAAACCACTTATCAATTGTACTTCCCTTTAGTGCCTAAGTAATGTGGAACTATGATTCACACACTCCCTCATGCGTAGTGTTCTCACTCGGCAGCACCTGCACCCGTGACATCCCTGGGCATAGTTCCATATCACCAGCCATTACGAAGACTAGTTAATACCAATATAAATGTGGGAGAGAGAAAACCAAATACCAACCATAAACGAAAGAGAGAAAGCCAAATACCAACTAGAAACAAAAGAGAGAGAAAGCCAAATACCCACCAGAAACAAAAGAGAGAGAAAACCAATATCGACCTGAATGTGAAACACAATCAGCAAAGTGCAAACGAGTATAACCAGACTCTGATACCATGTTAAACAATCTCACAGCTCTGATACCATGTTAAAGAATCTCAAACTCTGATACCATGCTAAATAATCTCATACAAAACAAAGAACGAAAGAGAACAAGAAAAGCTAACAAGAAAACTAGGGTTTCTTATTGCATAATGATGAATATACGGTTACATTGTGAATGCTAAGTTACAATAAAAGTAACTAAGAAAATAGTTTATATAGGCAAACAATAAAATACTAATATGATTCATAATAGGAATACTAAACCTAATATAACTAAAATAGGAAATATAACATAATCAAGAAATATTACTAGATATATAATCCTAACAAAACTAGGAAATATAATACAATTCTAACACCCTCTCTCAAACTCGTGATGTGGCTGCAAGAGTGAAATATTACTAGATATATAATCCTAACAAAACTAGGAAATATAATACAATTCTAACACCCTCTCTCGAGAGTTGGCTAGCCAAAAACTGAAAACGCAGAATAGGATGTGACTTGGTAAACAAATCAAAAGGCCATGTTGAAGGTGATTCTGCATAGAAGAAGAAACAAAGGGCCAATAAATAGTGCCAAGAAGAAACACCGCGAAACCATACGAAACCTTGCGAAACCATGCAAATTGAGTATCCAAAACCGTGCAAATTGAGCAAACCGTGAGAAACCCTGCAAATTGTACAAACCATGCAAATTGTGCCAAACCAAGCAAATTGTGCCAGACCTTGTGAAATCATGCTAAACCCTGCAAATTGTGCCAGATCTTACGAAATCATACAAATCGTTCCAAACCCTACGAAACCTTGCAAATGGTGTTAAATCATGCTAACAGTGCAAATTGTGTGAAACCACTTATCAATTACACTTCCCCTTAGTGCCTAAGTAATGTGGAACTATGATTCACACCCTCCCTTACGTGCAGCGTGCTCACTCGGCAACACCTGCACCCTTGACATCCTTGGGCATAGTCCATATCACCAGCCATTACGAAGACTAGAAAATACCAATAGAAACGAGGGAGAGAGAAAGCCAAATACCCATCAGAAACAAAGGAGAGAGAAAACCAATATCAACCAGAATGTCAAGCGGAAGAAACACGGTCGGCAAAGTGCAAACGAGTATAACCAGGCTCTGATACTGTTATAGGTAAAAATCGTCATAAAGGACACGTCATCACCATAAGAAGCCACGTAAGCAGGAGTCAAGAGAAGTCAACTCGAAGGAGCAGAAAGTCCCTAAAGTAACTTACTCGGCTAAAACTAAAGCAACCCGACCACAAACGAAGAAAATCGGCTCGGGCAGAAAAGCCTGCTCGGACATGCTCGGGATTCGATGAAAAAGATAGTCGCCAGCATTCACGATCCGAACATGAGCAGAATCAGTAACCAGCATCCCCACAATAAACAACGGTGTGGCTACCCAGAGTATAACAAGGAAGCAAACAGGTTTTCCGCAAATAGAGGAGAAAGAATCCTATCCAAACTCTGATTCTTTCAAACCGGGAAACATGTTGCACTCAAGAAGGAAACAAAATCCGCTTAGGACTAGACAACCGCCCAAAACTTGGGCACCACGACACCAAACCCTAGCGGCACCCACAAACCCTAGTAGCATTATGTATAAATACCCTGTAACACACAAAAGAAGAGGTACGCAAGAATTAAAAAGAGTGATCGGAACACAATATTTTGTAACAGCTTTTCATAGTGGATTCTACTTCGTTGCTTAGGCAACAACCCGTGGATGTTTCTCTGGTCATCGGAGTTTTACCACGTAATTACGTTTATTATTCTTCCTTACTTTCAATTGTTTTCATTCACAAAGCAGTACAACTGAAATCAGATCGTTGACTGGGTGACCACGAAAAATCACCGTCAACAGATACCATGTTAAAGAATATCATAGCTCTGATACCATGCTAAATAATCTCATACAAAACAAAGAACGAAAGAGAACAAGAAAAGCTAACAAGAAAACTAGGGTTTCTTATTACATAATGTTGAATATACGGTTACATTGTGAATACTAAGTTACAATAAAAATAACTAAGAAAAGAGTTTATATAGGCAAAACAATAAAATACTATTATAACTCATAATAGGAATACTAAACCTAATATAACTAAAATAGGAAATATAACATAATCAGGAAATATTACTAGAAATATAATTGTAACAAACTAGGAAATAGAATACAATTCTAACAGCTTCATGATCAACAATCAGCACCTGCGGTACCCATCCCCTTATTATTAAACCTCCCACTTCCACCCTCGTCTCAAATCCTTCAGGCAACCATTCTTCCTTATCTTTGTCTTCCTTTGTCACAACCCAAATAAAGTTCTATCCATTAGCTTCAAGAGCCATAGCAATCTCAAATAACTGTTCAGCAGCTGAAAATTGCATCACACTCCCAAAGCATATGTAGGTAACTGAGTGGGGTTGCTTTGAGTCTAACCACCTCAAACATTCATGTTCACTAATGGAGGCTATATGTCCTCGTTGCGTTTTGTTGGTGTCCTTGTTACAGACTGAAACTGGGCCAATGTGCCATGTCTTTATTCCGAATACCTTCTTGTAGTTTTCTGAGTAACCTGGCTCCAGTTCATGGAAACTGTTCACAAGAACCCCAAAGCTTGACTTCTCTGATTGTATACATCGATCGAACATGTTCATAACTTTATTCTTTGTTCCTTCTTTTATAAAACTTGGTAGTTGTTGTCTTGTTAGCTTTACCTGGTCTGGTAGGCTAGGTACTTTGAAGGGATTGAAATGTTATGGTTTTGTAAGGTTTATGCAGTGTTAAGAAATATATGACAGAAAGAGCAAAAAGACCAGTTCCATGGAAACACAGCCTTGGGCCAAATATGGTAAGAATATTATATGAAACTAGCTTGGCTTTGAATCCATCAGTAGCCTGTAGGAAAAATAACAGTTTAGAACAAATGATAAAACGGTCAATGAAAGGTTATAACGGCAGAATAACTGAATGAGTAGAAGAAGAAGAAACCGATGGGTAGAATACTTAATTGACATGCTTATATAATGATGTGAAACTTTTGAACCCAATTAAGTTTGATTTGATTCACTTGAACCGAGCGGTCTTAGATGCTATTTCACATCTAAGTAAGCCTAAGAGAAAAGAGAAGAGTATTGCACAAGACGTGGAGTGAAAAAACTTTACTATTGCTTTAGAAATTTACGCATCTATGGATGGATTTAGCCAAATGAGATATTCTATATTTGGTTTGTTCCCTTTCTTTAGCTGTTAATAAGTGCTTTTAGAGTTTTAGAAGAGGAGTATCAATCGAAATTGATGTGTTCTTCAAACATATATAGTTGTTTCTTGGCAATTCAGGTATTGTAAATGGCAACAAATTACATAGTCTTGCTCTCCACATTTTATCGCCTTAGCTCTTATTTTTTGATTCTTGCCTTTTCTTCTGTTTAATTTGGTCAGAGGCAACATTTTTGACTCAAGAAATGTCTTGTCTATATATGCACATCTACTTTGAAAATTCAAATGTTGCATTATTGCTGTGATATATAAACATATACTTTTGCATTTGAACTGAAGTATACAGGCTGTGTAAGTTTTAGTAATTTTAATTTGTTTTGTCTCACCGCTTTAATATAAAAACATATGCTTAGTAATTTTTGATGGATTTATGTTTTGTGTTTAGGATGCTTGAAAAGAGGAGTTTGAGCTATGTAGATGGACCGATTCTGGTACCTATTGATGATCCGTTTCTCTTCTATGAATGCATTCTTCCTGCCATGGAATTCGAGGGCATGTGGGAAAGGTATTTCTATTGCTCTTCGTCTTAGTTTAATTGTTATGATGTATTGACTTACTAATTTGTTCATGTAGCTTGATTTTATGAATAAATGAGACAAAACTAATTAATGACTTACTGCTTGAACATATCATGTTTAATAACTTATTGTATACTGAATTACTGATAGCTCTCTACCTCTCAGTTTGAGATAAATAAGGGAAAGACTTCTGCAACAACATTACTTAAACCAATATAACGACGCAGTTGATGTAACCGTTTTGTTAACACTTGCAATTCATTTTTCTTGTTTCACAGGCACCTTAACAGTTAACTTCAATTCTTCTAGAAAAGCATTGAGATCAGAATATGATGATCCTCCTTCTTCAGTAGCTCTCCTTGCCATCTCTTTGAGTTTCCCAGCTCGGATTCTCATTTTTTCACCTTCTTCACAAGCAATTAGTTTAATAATTGCTTCTTTAACATCATCTTTCTTCACTATATTATTTTTTTCTTCCAACAATAAAGAAGATTCCTGAGCTCCTACTCCAACTCCTATTTTGAGAACATCTGTAACCAGCTTTTCATTATAAAACTGCTCTGCGGAGAGAGGCCATGTGACCATTGGCACACCAGCAGTGACACTCTCCAGAATGGAGTTCCATCCACAGTGAGTCATAAACCCTCCAGTGGCTTCATGATCAAGAATCAGCACTTGGGGTGCCCATCCCCGTATTATTAAACCTCTCCCTTCCACCCTCATCTCAAATCCTTCCGGCAACCACTCTTCCTTATCTTTGTCTTCTTTTTTCACAACCCAAATGAAGTTCTGTCCAGTAGCTTCAAGAGCCATAGCAATCTCAAATAGCTGTTTAGCAGCTGAAAAATGCATCAAGCTCCCAAAGCATATGTAGATAACTGAGTTGGGTTGCTTTGAGTATAACCATCTCAAACATTCATGTCCTTGTTGCGCTTTGTCACTGGTGTCTCTGTTACAAAGTGAAACTGGGCCAATGTACCATGTCTTCTTTCCAATTACCTTCATGTAGTGTTCTGAGTAACCTGGCTCCAGTTCATGGAAACTGTTCACAAGAACACCATAGCTTGACATTTCCGATTTTATACACTGATCTAACATGCTCCTTACTTTATTCTCTGTTTCTTCTTTTATAAAACTTGGCAGTTGTTGTCTTGTTATCTTCACCTGGTCTGGTAGGCCAGGTACTGTGAAGGGTTCGAAATCAGATGTAATGGTTTTGTAAGGTTTATGCTGTCTTAGGCCATGTAAGACAGAAAGAGCAAAAACACCAGTTCCATGGAAACACAGCCTTGGAATCCCAAAGTTGGCTGCAACGTCTGTAGCCCATGGAAACAACAGGCCTGCCACAATGCAATGAGGGCGACATTCTTCTAAAACTTGTTTGAATGGTTTTTGGAGCAGGTTGACGGCCTTATAGAAATTGAGTACCATTTCTAGAGAAGCGATTGAGTTCACATTCTCACATGCTTCTGGCAACCCAGCCTTTACACAAGGAAATTTTATCACACGAATACCAATATCATGTCCCAATTGCCTCTCTTGTTCAATTGTTGCTGAGAAGAGAGGTGCATTAATTGGTGTAGTTACAATAGTTGCCTTTACACCATGTCTGGCAAATAGCCTGGCCATGTCTACTGTTGGGATCATATGGCCTTGGGAAAAATATGGTAAGAGTAATATATGAAGTTGGCTTGGCTTTGAATCCATAAGTAGCCAGTAGGAAAATAACAGTTTAGAACAAATGATAAAACGGTCAGTGAAAGGTTATAATGGCAGAGTAACTGAATAATAATAAGAAGAAACCAATGGATAGAATACTTTTGAACCTAAGTTTGGTTTGATTCCCTGGAAAAAGCTTTACTATTGCTTTAGAGATTTAGGCTTCAATGGATGGATTTAGCCGAATGAGATCCCCTCTATTTATAGTGGTCTCCTATACGAATGAATGACTAAGATTTGTACATATTTTACATAATCTGGTGGAGATTACATGACCTAAAATGTTCTTGGCATATTCCTTTAATATGCCACTTACCTTATTAAGGGCATGGCATATTCCTTGAATATGCCACCTGCCATCTAGCTATCCCATTTAATGCTTATCTTTATGGATGTTCCGTAAGTCTCTAGAGCCTCCTAGAACATTCCATATCTTGAGTGCCTCCGTGTAGTGTAGTAGGGGGTTGCAGCCAAGGTGTTGATGAAACATGTGGATTGTGACATTCTCCCCCACCCAAATTCCTGACGCCCTTGTCATGTTCTTCACCTTCTTGCCAGAACCATCGGATCTTGTGGTTGAACTGGCATAATGCACTCTCAGGTTCCCAACTTGCCTCGCACTCGGGTAGTCCCTTCCACTTCACTAAATACTCACGGCTAGGTTGTTAACTTGGTCTCCGAACAACAGTATGATTGGCCATGATGAACTCTGCCACCTTTTCGTAAGCGTAGTTCACTAGTCCCCAAAGGTACCTGACTTGGTGCGCCTCTTGATGAATCTTTCTTCCACGTCCTCATGGTATGGCTTCAAGCAACTCACGTGGAAAATCGGATGTAACCAAAGTCTCGAAGGTAGCTCCACTTCGTATGCTACTTTGCCTACCTTTTTTACTGTTTGAAGCTGGCTTGCCTCTGAATCCATAAGTTGCCTTGTAGGAAAAATAACGTTTAGAACATGTTATAAAATGGTCAATGAAAGATTATAGTTGCAGAATGCAGAACTGAATAAGAAGAAGAAGAAACTGATAAGTAGAATACTTAATTAATTGATGTGCTTATATAATGATGTGAAACTTTTGAACCCAAGTTTGGTTTCATTCCCTCTTCCTCGACCCAGACCAGCCACCTTCACGCTGCCTCCTAACATCTTCAACGACCCAGACATCTAACGGGTTCCACAATTTCTGATTTTTTTTTCAGTTTTATGGATGCTGTTTCTGGGTCCAATGAGGTGATGCTGCAGTTTTTGATGCAATTATCGAGTTTTTTTTTGTCAGTTTTGTGGATGTTTCCAAATAATTTTTGGATGCAATTAATGATTTTTTTCAATTTTTTGGATGTTGTTTAGGGATGCATTGAATTGATGTTGCAGTATTTTTTTTTTTTTTATTTTGTTCAGATTTTGCAAGTAGTCTTTGGATGCTGTTTCTGAAAATTTTCAATTTTGTGGATGTTTCGGGATGCAGTGAATTGATGCTACAGTATCTACAGCTTTTTACGTGCAGTTTTTGGAAGCAATTTTTGAAATATTTTCAGCCATCTGGATCCTATTTTTGGATGCAAGGTCAGTATTTTTCTGCAGATTTTTACATGCAGTTTTTTTTATGCAAACTCTGAAAAATTTTCAGTTTGGTCACTTGGTGGATGTTGCACTGAGTTAATGTTGCAGATTTTTGTTTTCACATTGGTACATTGTACATTTTTATTGAGTCATAATTAAACGTCTCTAAAAAAAAGTAAAAAAAAATAATGATATATATGGAAAAAAATTGTAGGAAATGAAAAAAAAATAACAATATGTAGAAAAAAAAAATGTAAAAGTGAAAATAATAAATTTACGGAATCGACAACAGGGAAAAAATTACCAATGAAAATTCTTGTGAAAAAAAAATGCACTTGGAAGTTGGAACTGCTACCACATTCATTCAATAACAACATGATAGTTGACCAAAGGTCATTTTGTGACTTTGATTTGTGTTTTTTTTTTTTTTTGGTTTACACCATCCGGTTTCCGGGTGGGGCGGATCCACCATACGGTGCAATCAGCCCAAACCACACCCCGACTAATCCGGACTCACACCGGGTCGGCCCACTAAGGGGTAAAGTACTCCCAATATGTGTAGCTCCGTTCACAAGGAGAGTTGAACCCACGACCTTGCTTAAGGGATGAGAGTGCCGAATCACTCACACCCACGACTTTGATTTGTGTTGTTTTTAATAAAATATTATAGGAGTAAAATTGGAATATTAAATTATTACATGGCGTTAATAGTATTTTCATATTTTGTTCTAATTTTATTTAAATTTAATAATATAAGGGCAATTTTGTAATATAATAAGCCATATTAATTCATTCCATTTTTGTAAAATTCATAATTATGTATAAATTAAGCGTGACAGAACAGTCATTCCAATCAAGTATTTTAAAACTAGGGGCATAACATATCTTTCAACAAATCATTTAAGTTCCACTATTAAATTTTTGGTTAGAGACAACATTTTGATATATTTTAGAAAAGTAGAGGAACAAAGAAGCTATTACACATGTCGGGTAAAAAAAAAAAAAAACATTTTCTAAGAACTTAAGAACCAAAATGTATTTCTCCCTTAAAACAAATACGGTTGATGAATTTGGCAAAATGAGACCTCCTCTATATATATAGTGGTCTCTTATACAAATGAATGGCTAAGATTTGTACATATTGCATATGATTCTACGGTGAAGATTAAGGGACTTAGAATGTTCTTGGCATATTCATTGAATATGCCACCTACCCTATTAAATGCATGACATATTCTTTAAATATGCCTCTTATCCCATTTAATGGATGTTCCATAAGTCTCTAGAACCTTTTAGAACATTTTGAATCTTGAGAGCCTCCATGGAGTAAGGGGTTGCAACCAAGGTGTTCATGAGTGTGACACCCTCGTCACGTTCTTTACCTTATTTGCATAATCGTCTAATCTTGTCGTTGAACCACCACAATGCATTCTTGGATTCCCAACTTGCCTCGCACTTGTCGTTCACATGTCTATTGTAAGATAGTTTATATGAGTGTGAGGTCGATCCCACATGGATTTCTTGAATATTAACATGGAAAGTTAATCTAAACCTAAATTAAGTTAATTCTAACCTAGTTTTAAATTAAAAGTAAAGAAATACGTGACAATAAAATAGAGAAAAAATTAAATTAAAGTCAATTAATGAAAATGAGACCTAAGCTAATAAAAGGTTAGAAAGGTGAAGTTATCATCCCGAAGAAGACAGAGATATTAAGGCTCCAAATTCTGCTCATGAGCATATAGATACCATTGATTACTTGTTAAATGAAATAATTGAATTCTTGTGTTGACAAAATTAAAAAGGAAAGTGAAGCTGACTTTTAAGATTTTATCTACGATTAGTATCAAGCCTCAATTCAGTAAGGGAAGACATTCCAAGCGCATCCAATGAAGTCTATGTGCAATTCAATGTATTTTCTTTGTGCTGATCTATCTATTAACTAGTTTTACTGGTTTTTCGTTTTCTTCACTCTTGTATTTCTCTCTTTAAAAACAAAATCTGTACACAAAATCTGTTTAGGCTAAACATCTTTTTTCCATAAGAACACAATAGTTAGTATACCAATCTACTGAAACAAAGATATATATAACATACAATTTATTTCATTTGTTGAACATGCACTTCAATCTGTCTATCTCAATTGCAATTTAACTTCAATTCTTCCAGCAAAGCATGGAGATCAGAGTAGGATGATCCTCCTTCTTCGATAGCTCTCTTTGCCATCTCTTTCAGTTCCATAGCTCGATTTCTCATTTCTTCAGCATCTTCACCAACCATTAATTTAGTCACTGCAATGTTCACATCATCCCTTTTCACTATACTTCTTCTCTCCTCTGTCCAATGAGACCATTCCTGAGATCCAACTCCAACTCCGATTTTGAGAACATCTGTAACCAGTTTTTCATTATAAAACTGCTCTGCGGAGAGAGGCCATGTGACCATTGGCACCCCAGCAGTGACACTCTCCAGAGTGGAGTTCCATCCACAGTGAGTCATAAATCCTCTGATTGCTTTGTGATCAAGAATCAGCACTTGGGGCGCTCATCCCCTTATTATTAAACCTCTCCCTTCCACCCTCGTCTCAAATCCTTCAGGCAACCATTCTTCCTTTTCTCCGTCTTCCTTCTTCACAACCCAAATGAAGTTCTGACTGGAAGCTTCAAGACCTATAGCAATCTCAGACAGCTGATCAGCAGCTGAAAAACGGACCATGCTTCCGAAGCATATGTAGAGAACCGAATTGGGTTGCTTTGATTCCAGCCATCTCAGACATTCATGTTCATCAATCGAAGCTATATCGCCTCGTTGTGCTTTGTCATTGGCATCTCTGTTGCATAGTGAAACCGGGCCAATGTGCCATGCCTTCTTTCCGATAACATTTCTGTAGTGTTCAACATAAGCTGGTTCTAGCTCATAGAAACTGTTTACAAGAACTCCTTGGCTTGTCATCTCTGCTTGTATACCTTGCTTCACTAGCTCTGCAACTTCTTTCTTTTGTTCTACTTTGAATGAATTTGCCAGTTGGTGTCTTGTTAGTTTCACCTTGTCCGGGAGGCCTGGTACTACGAAGGGCTTAGAATCAGATGTTACGGATTTGTGAGGTTCGTGCTGTTTTAAGCTATAGTAGACAGAGAGAGCGAAGAAACCAGTCCCTTGGAAACAGAGTCTTGGAATTCCAAACTTGTTTGCAGCTTCTGTAGCCCATGAAATCATAATGTCTGCTACAAGGCAATTGGGGCGACATTCTTCTAAAAGCTGTTCGAATGGTTGTTGGAGCAAGGTAATGGCCTTATAGAAATTCATTTCCATTATGGAAGAAGTGATGGAATTAACGTTGTCGCAAGCTTCCAGCAGCCCTGCCTCTGCGCATGGAAATTCAATGGTGCGGAAACTGATATCAACTCCCAATTCCCTCTCCCTTTCGATTGTTTTAGTGAAGAGGGTGGCATTACCGGGAGTGGTAACAATAGTTGCCTTCACACCTTGTCTAGCAAACAGCCTTGCCATGTCTACAGTTGGGATCAAGTGGCCTTGAGCCATGTATGGAAAAAATAATATATGAATCTGGCTTGACTGTGAATCCATTATAAGTAGCCTTGTTTTTTAATAGAAGATGAAATGCAGAACTGAAGAAGAAGAAATTGATTAATAGAGTACTTATATAATGATACTAAACTTTTCAACCCAAGTTTAGTTTCTTTCTTTGTGTTCATAAATGCAATTTGAAGAAGAGTGCCAATAAAATTGATGTGCTACATGTATGTACTATGTAGTAAATAGTTGCTTTGTGGCTATTCAGGAATCCACGTTTTTTAGCAAGTTCTTGAGAAGTGTACGCAACTAGCCAACTATTATGTTGTCGTCTTTTGAAAATGGCTTGTCTCATTGTCGGTCTACTTTTTAAATTCAAATGTTGCATTATTATTAGTATTTTGATAATATCTATTAATCCGGGACCGGATATTTTTTCAAAAGCTTTCTCTATTGATAGGATTCGAGTCGCTGACCTGAGAGTCATTTGCCTTTTAATCAGGTACCAAGTATTTTTTTTAAAAGCTTTCGTCATTTGTAGGATTCAAGTCGTTGATTTGGGAGTCATTTGTCTAAACCCCAAGCTCGTTCATTTACCAGCTAAGCTACACCATCAGAGGCACTCACTTTAATTTTGAAACATTTTTTTTTTATGGGTGAAATGAAACAATTCGATTGGATTCAATCCAATCCTATGTATGTGTAAATTAGTTTGGTCTCACCGCTAATGTATCATGTTTAATTGTTTCACAAGCCCAAAAGATAGGATCTGTTCAATTGGAAGATAGGACCCGAAGCCCAAACGGAAAGGGCACGGTATAGGTTCTTCGTATCAGCCTTTTGAAAATCGAAACTATTAGACCTAAGAGTGTAGATATCTGCATGCCCTAAAAAACCGTATGTGTACCCTTATTTGTATGTGCACCCTTTACAAAATTTAAAATATGAAATTTTGTAAGTATACCCAACACATCGTCAAATATGCCCTTATTTTTATTTTTATTTTTAAGTCTAAGAGTTGACATTAAATAGCTATTTTTCTTTATTTTACTTAAAACAAAATATAAAACAAATAAACAACAACAAAAAGAAATATGCAAATTTGATTTGTGTTCATCCTTCTCCTTCTTTATTTATTTTCCTATATTGTTAATAATTTTTTTTAAGTAACTTTTTATTGTTAATTATTTTTTCCTTTGTGAGGTTGAGAGATAATGTTATGTGTCCTTATTTTATTTTTTTTCTTGTTTCTGCGTTGTTGGTTTGTTTTTTATTTTTTATTTTTATGTAAAATACAAAACTAAAAAAAGACATCAATATATATATGTGTGTGTTTTTTTTTTCTAGTTTCTACGTTGTTGGTTTTTTTTTTTTTTTTTTTTTTTTTTTTTTAATGTAAAATACAAAACTAAAAAAAGACATTAATGTGTGTGTGTGTGTGTGTGTGAGCGCGAGCGCTGCACTCCTCCCAAATTTTGGATGAGTTTTCCATCTGTTCTAGAAAGTCAATCTCCTCCATTTTTTGTTAAGAGAATGGACTGATACTGAGTTTTCTATTTTTGATTTTTGTTTTTGTTTTTCTTTACTATTTTTAATTTGATTTAGTTATTATTATTATTATTTTGAAAAAGGAGTTAGTTAGTTAAAATTTGAAAAAATAAATAGTTACAAGAAATTATTATATTTTGAATTAAAATATTAATAATTTAATTTAAGGGTATTGTTGAAATTTTAAAAATATATAAATTTGAGGTGTACATTCAATTTTATAGGGATACAAATATCATAACTCTAGCCCTAAATGCTTGAGACATGAGTCAAAAGACTATAGCCCAAATATCGAAATAAGCAAAACCCCTCTTCACCGTTAAGCTAAACAGCTAAACAGCTAAACATTGAACTAAGGCTAAATGAGTTTTATCATTTTGGTCCCTATGTTTTGCGAATCATAACTTTTTTAACCGTATTTTCATTTTTCATTGGCGTGGTCTTTATGTTTTCAAAAACCCATCAATTTGGTCCCTATGATTAGATTTTTAACAATTCACCCTCACAAAAAAAAAATCAAAATAACATTTTTACCCTTGAATTTAGTATTTTATTTTAAAAAAAATAATTTTAAAATATTATTATTAAAAAAAATGCTTTTGAAATGATCTGAAAATTTCTAGATCTCTTCCAATATGGAAAAAACAAATCCAGATAAAAAAAAATAAATAAATAAAACTTGAAGAGATCTGCAAATTTCCTAATCTCTACAAACAAAATATTTTTTTTTCTAAAATTGAAAATGGAAATTTTTTCCAGATTTGAAGCAATTTGACAGATTTCTTCATACAAAATAAAAAAATAATTAAAAAAACCTTTGACCAAAAACAAACAAACAAACAAACAAAAGTTCTTAAAAAAAAAAAAAAGCTTGAAGAATAAAATAATAATGTAATGCATTTTAAGAGATTTGGAAATTTCCAGATCTCTTCAAGCTAGCCTCCATCAATGGAGGCCTATATCTTGGCTCTATCTAAGATGGAGGTGAGCTCCATCTCGCTCCCATCAGAGATGGAGAGTCTCTCTCTCTCTTTCTCTCTCTCTATTCCATAATTATTTGAAAATGGTTGTTGTTGGTGATTTGAATTGTTTCATTTAGATTGTGGTTTATTGGTGGTGGATCTGAAAACTTGATACTATAATTTGGTGGTTTCGTGGTGTGGTTCGAATTCAGAGAAACACTTTTTCTTTTGCTCCGGTTTCTACTTTGATAACAATAGAAATCAATCTTTAAATTTAAATTTTATTGTTGTTTTAATCAAAACTTGCCAAACTAAAGCACAAACACTAGAAATCAAATATTTTGCAAGTTGATTGCATATCATTAAAACTATGTGTGTTTTTGTTTTTGATTAATTTTGTTTTTTTTTTTTGTAATTTGTGGTTATTGTTGTTAATAACAAAAGGTTGATGATGATGGTGGAAGGTTGATGATAATTATGATGATGATGATTTTTTTTATGATATTTAATTATATATTAATTTTATTTTGTAATATATGTATATTTCAATTTATTTTGTGTTGACACGTGGCATGTGATTATTTAATGAGAAAAATTAAATTTGACTAATGGTTGACTAACGGATGGATTAAATTGATGAATTTTGAAAAATATAGAAACCACAGGAGCTAAAAATGGAAAGACAATTAAAAAAATCATAACTCACAAAAATATAGGGACCAAAATGATAATACCCAATCAAATACGTGTCGACCAAACACTCAATGAACCAAAACCACACTTTAAAATTTAAATAGGCATTTCGGTGTATTTAAGACACAAGTGTCGACCACTCGGACATTCTTCCCCCCTTCTACAACTCATTTATGAGTAAAGCATTTATTACTTCTTACCATCTCTCTAATACTTATTACAGTTTATAATACGACCGGTGGTGTTGACCAAATTCATTAGTCAACAGTTAACAAAACAAATCTTAATTAGAAAGACCAAAATAATAGGATTTGTTGACCATAATTGGCTCAAGCGAAAATGTTTTGCTTTTTGTGTGCGTCCATTGGGATTTCTCCAGAGTTGTCGTGTAATGTTTATGAGTTGACGCAGTTAATTAAGGGCCAGTTATTTCTAGTATTTGCTCTCTTGAATTGATTGTTTATTTTGAGACTTTATTTAAGTAGGGTTCATTTGGGATTTCATTTTGAAAATGGTTTCTCCAATTTATATGTAGCCTTCACTTGCAAAAACATTACTTTTTTATTAGGATCATACATTGTACTCTATATGCACATCTAACTTTGAAAATTCAATGTTGCATGTGAAAATTCAAGCTATATGATAACATTTCTTTCGTGATCTTGCATTTTTTGGGGCCGTGGGGGACAGTTGATTACATGTTAACGTGTGAGCAAGAGCAGTCAATCAACCCTTCGCATCAATGTCACTGTTTCTGTTTTGTCACATTTTTTACTTAGGGTATGTTTGGTAGGGAGGAAAAGGGAGATAAAAATGGAGAAGTGTGTTTGGTATGGAGAGAAAAATGATGGGAAAAAAAAAGTGGAAGGAAAATTTTATATGTGGGACCCACCATTTTTTTTCCTTCCAAAAGTGAGAGGAAATGGGAGGGAAAGAAAGCGAAAGAAAGGGCAAAGTTTTGGATAATTTAAAATTACAATTTTATCCATTTTTTTTTAATATATAAAATATAATATAAGGGTAAAATAGTAAAATTGATAAAATGATCTTTTCTTTCCTTCTTATTTACCAAACATCATAATGAAAAATCATTTTCTTTTCCTTCCCTCGTGTTTTTTATCCCTCCAAATCTTTCTATCATTCCTATTTTCTTTCCTCCCTACCAAATGTACCCTTAGGATCGATATGAAAACAAATAATGGTTCAATTTAATTCGGTTTTTTTTTTTTTTAGAGATTCGAACTTGTAATCTCGTAGTACAGGTGTGAGGGATTTATAGACCCACCTCATCTCGTCAAAACACAACTGTTCTACTTGTACAGATCATTGCGGTAATTATCGTCAGGTCAATATACGGCCACCAAATTAGAATATTACTACTGTTATTGAAGATTTTAGTGACCGAGTGATTTTGGGTTGTCTTCCTGGAACAAACAAACTATATATTAAACCTTTTTAACTTTAATGGCATCTTCCATTAAATCTTCTTCTTCTGCTTCTGGTAGCAATATTCATTGGAAATTCAATGGGAACAAACGAGCTACTGATGATGAGTCTTCATTATCGCCTTCTAAGAGACAAATCCTCTCCTAGTTATTTTTTATTTTATTTTTTTTACTTTTATACTTTTTTTAAACATATAGAAAACCATATGAAAAAAAAAAAAAACTTAGAGAACATATCTGTAGTTGGTGGAGATCTTATCTGCTAAAAGAGAGGAGATTGCGGATTGCCCATAAGTTAAGGAGTAGGGTCGCTCATCATTAATGTACATCAGATTTGATTTGCGTCGCTCCCGTTTTCCAACAATTACCAAAGTCATCAGATCTATCAACCTATGTGTGGGTCCTGTTATTGAACTCTATGAGGTTGGTTTCCTAGGTTTTGGATATTGGGTTTGAATTAAAGCTTAATTTTTTTTTTCTTGGGTCTAATGAAAATTGAACAAAGGATCAGCAGAATGTCAAATTTTTATGAATAAGTTTGAGATTTTTTTTTTCTTTTTGATGAAACTTATATCCACTATAG
Source organism: Acer yangbiense (assembly GCA_008009225.1). Classification (NCBI taxonomy): domain Eukaryota; kingdom Viridiplantae; phylum Streptophyta; class Magnoliopsida; order Sapindales; family Sapindaceae; genus Acer; species Acer yangbiense. The sequence goes on from CM017764.1 coordinate 44,101,128, forward strand.
TTTTTTTGTGTTTTATCCATTACTAATCCTATGAATATACATGCCTTAATGGAAGCAAATGATTTGGGAAAGTAGAGTGAAATGGAGTGAAATTGGTCTGTGTAAAAACAATGGAAGAAGAAAGAGAAGAAAAAAGTTGAATAAAAATTTAATGCTCTCTATTTTCGTAGGATCCAAAATCATAAAAACCCAAACCAGCCATTGGGCCTCTTGCCAATGTGGTGTGACTCTCTAAAGGGAGACTCCACCACCACGGTTCAACGCCCGACACCGTGTATATATATACACCCATTATTTTCTTGTCCCACCTCATGTGTGGGTGTCCTCTCCCCAATTGTGGGAATAGTTGTCCGGGCTGTGCTCGTAGTATCTAATCCTCGCAGAGTCCCGGTAGTTGTTGTACATTCAAAAAAAAAAAAAAAAAAAAACCAAAACCAGATTCTCAATTTACATCAAACCTCAATCTTCAATTCTTCATTGTAGTAACCAATCCACAAACCATAATCATACTTTATTTTCAATCAACAATTGGATTACATTTCAGTCACGTTTTCGGCCAACAACTGGATTCCAAAACTGAAGTTCAATATCTAAGTATTTTGAATGAATGACAATGAAGAGAAGAGGATAATGAAGATAATGATGAAGAGATGTGTATTTTGATTTTGGGTAATGAATGGATAAATATATTTCAGGCCAGTTGGTTAACTGGGGTAAGTCCTCCATTTATTTCAAATCTTCTATCTCTCTTTCTCAGATTGGTAGTTTGCAGTCTCTAGTTGGTATGCAAATTGGGCAGCTTTCTGTTCTTTTATTTTGTAGAAACTTTGTTTCAGAGTAAGCCTCAAAAGCGGTCTTACGGCCTATTGCGGATAAGAACTTGTCTAAATTCGCTAAATGGAAGGGCAAGTCCCTCTCTCTTGCCAGTCGTGCTACTATGATCAGGTCGGTCATCACTGGTTCATTTGTGTACTCTTTCATGATTTATAAGTGGCATTCTTCTTTACTGTCGTTGATTAACCTTAAGTTGAGGAACTTTTTGTGGACTGGCTCTTGTGAGGAGACTAAGTTGGTTCGGGTTGCTTGGGATCATTGTTGTAGGCTTTACTCTCAAGATGGTCTTGGTTTGAAAGATCTTAGGTTGCTGAATGACTCGTTGTTGCGGAAATTCACTTGGAAGTTTATGACCTCTGATGGTTTTGCTTTCTCATTTCTTTGAGAGAGGTATCTCAGGCAGTTGTAGAAACCTCAATGAAAGTATGTCACCTCCTCAATTTGGTCTTCTCATCGAACCAATTATAGTTCCCTTTTTAAAGAAGGTATCTGGCTGATTGGCGAGAACTCTCAGCGGGACTTTTGGCATTATAATTGGCTGGGGGTTCCCATTTTGGAGTTTTTAGGGATTCCGGATTATTTAACTACTCTGCTCCGGGCGAGGGTCTTAGATTTTATTCAGGAGGGTAGATGGGTGCTGGACGATTGTTTCCGAGCGCGCTTCCAGGATCTGTGTTTTCAGATTGATCGGATTGTGATTTCTTCTGTTGTTGATTCTCTGGTTTGGGCTAATTCTCGAGATAGTCGTGTTTCTTTCAAGGCTAATTATTCCCAGTTTTTTCGTGATATTCCTCAGGTTGTTTGGTGGAGAGATGTTTGGTCCCGTTTTATTCCCCCCTATCGCTCAACTTTGATCTGGCGTCTTATGTTGAATAGGCTTCCTACTGAGGATCGCTTTTGCAGGTCTGGGTTCTAGTTGGCTTCTCGTTACAGTATTTGTGGGGTTAATAGTGAATCAGCAGATAATCTTTTTCTTCATTATCCCCTGGCAATTGCTCTTTGGGAGGCTATTTTCTCTGCTTTCTAGAGACCTGTATCTACCGAAACTTGGCAATCCTTCTTCTTGCAGGCCATGTCGGTTTCCTTTAGTGAGTAGGTTAGGATTTTATGGAAGGCGGCTAACCATGCAGTGATTTAGGAGGTGTGGACTGCCCGAAATCAATGGATCTTTAAAAGGAAGTCGATGGACTTTAGATCCATCCTCTCTCTGGTTTAGCGTGTGGTTTTAAAGGCTAATCGCCTGGAGAGTGGTTGTATGCGTAATTGTATGGACGACCTTTTGATTCTTCGTCAATTTGGTTTTTGGGGTCGCCCTTCTAAAGCCTCAATGATCAAGAGTGTGGTTTGGTCACCTCCGGCTCCTGGTTGGATCAAAGTGAATATAGATGGTGCTGCTATAGGCTCTCCAGGGGTTGGTGGTTGTGGTGGTATCTTTCAGAATTGTAGAACCTTTGTGAAGGGTTACTTTGTTATTCCTCTTGGTCAGGTTTTCACATTTGAGGTCGAGCTTCCGGCGGCCTCGTTGGTCATTAATTTTGCTTGGAAGTATGGGTGGCATCGGATCTAGCTTAAGAGCGACTCTACTTATGTGGTTCAGCTTATTTCTTCTCGTTCTGGGATGGTTCCTTGGAGGGTTTGTTAGGCGTGGCAACGTTGTATCTTCTAGATCTCGTAGATGGATTTTCAGGTTTCCCATATTTTCAGGGAGGGGAATCAGGTTGTAGATGCGCTTTATAAGCATGCTTTGGTGCTTTAGGCTGATTCTTAGTGGTTCTTTGCTCTACAGTTCTGTTCTTATTTAGTTAGCAATGACTGCATGAGTTAGGAGTCTTTTCATTTTTCTTGATACTTTCTTTTTCTTTTTGGTGTTGCATGCATGCTTCTTTTTGTTTAAGGTTGTTTTCACCATGGTTCTTTGTGCTTTGTTGCTTTTTGTCACTCTTTACTTTTCTTTTATCTTTTATATATGTTGATACTGGCTAGGGGTTTTTTAGTATATGATCGCTTATGATGCTTTTTGCCCTTAGGTCGATCCAATTTTATTTATAAAAAAAAAAAAGTTTTTTTTTTTAATTTTTTATAAACTAAGATAAATAAGTTTTCCAAAAAAAAAAAAAAAAAAAAAAAAAAATCAATGGTTAAATAAAATTTTTGTTTGTAGAAAGTTTTTTTTTTTTTTTTTTTAAATGAATGGATAAAAGTTAAAACTAGATTTTATTTATTTATTTATTATCAATTTTCTTTCTTGTTTTCTTTTCGTTGGATTTTTTTTGTATTAATCTAACAGTCAAATTTACTTACACAGTTTATTTTACTGATTTAATATCTAAAATGACATGTTTTAGCCGAGTTGCTCGGTCTATCATTATACCCCGAGAAGTATATCATTATACCCCGAGAAGTAGAGAGAATTACAATCCCCATCCTGTCTAAAATTCTAGGAATTCGTTGATAGTTAGAATAGATTCGGAGACCAGATCGACTTATTCGTTTTAAATTTAAAAGAGTTCTATATGGTTCCTTTCCTATTCCTTCTAAGTCGCAGGGTTAAAACTAGCAAATATTTGTTATTTTCTACAAGTTTCCTTATGTTTTCGAGAAAACTCTCTTGTAAAATACTTTAACAATGTTTTGGGTCATGTTAGTAGATGTATTCGAACCGTCCCCTTTCGATCCATGTCAGCATTTCGTATAGAAGTTATTATGTCAGCAATAGTGTCCTTACCCATGATAAACTAAAATTATTGTTACTTCCGGATTTGGATATAATCAGCATGTTCTTTTTATATATATATAAAAAAAAAAAAATACATCGTTCTATTTTTCCCTTTTTTTTCGAGTATCTAGTAAAAGTAAATTATTTTTAAAAAAAAAAAAAAACTAAAGAATAATAAAGAATAAGAAATGACACTTTGATTCCATCTAAATCATTTTTTCTATGATTTGGTGGTATGGTTCATTGGAACAAAAAAAAGGCCCGGCTGGTTACTAACCAGACCAGGCCGTGAAAAAAAAAAAAAAAAAAAAAACGGCCTTTTGTAATTTTGTAAAGAGATATTCTTTATTTATTTTTTCTATTTTGATTCGAGATATCTTTTTCGAGACCATTCTTTATTTTAATTTTATAGAAATAAAAAATAGAATTGTTGTTACTGTTTAACGGTGGGTGACTAACGGTAGGGAGGTTTGTACAATTTCGATCAAACAAAAGCTCCATATATATGCAATTAGATATAAACTTAGGGAATGTTTGTGCAATTAGCCCTTACTATTACTTAGTGATGAAGAATGATTAACTCAACCAAGCATTGATGATTCCGGCAACACTACCAACGAAGACAGTGGATTAAGTTAAGTGAATCAGTAATGACAGTAATGTTTGGTCCCATGTTGTCTTTCTCGTTATTTGTAGTGGCCAATTTGGTTTTTAAGTAGGGTTCGTTCAGGATTTCTTTTTGAAAATGATTTCTCCAATTTATATGTAGTAATATTGCCGGCCTTTTTATTAAGATCACACACTGTACTTCATATGCATATTTATATATCTAACTTTGAAAATTCAATGTTGCATGTGAAGTGCAGTTGCAGATTGTGTACGACTTACATGATGGAAAAAATCTAACATATATATATATATATATATATAGCATTTCATGAATTTATCTAGCTAGACAGTGATCAGATTCTGCAAATTTATTAACCTGAATTCAAATAACATATATGATGAATTATATGTTTACTCTGCTCAAGATTTTGATGCCAATTTTCAGATCTTCCAATACTGAATTTGATGAGATAAGCTATGACAACATTTCTTCGGTGATCTTGCGTTTGGTGGAGGACAGTTGATTGTATGTTAACATGTGAGCAAGAGCAATCAATCAACCTCTAGCATCAATGTCACTGTTTTTAGTTTTGTCACATTTGAGACTTTTCTTTGTATAGTTTTCAGCCATAAAAATGTCTGCTGAAGAAAAATCTTTCAAGAAGATGATATATTATGCTGCAGCTGGGTTCGAAGTGACAGTCACTTGGAAGTTGGAATTGGAAAACCACCCTTCAACACCACCACTTGATTTTCACTTATCATGTGAAAATATCGCAACGTGCTAGCTGCATCGCATATTACTTTTAGTATACATAGGATTGGATTGAGTCTGATCGAATTATTTCATTTCACCCATAATAATAATAAATAAAAAACGGCGTTTCAAAATTCAAGTAAAGTGCCTCCAGAGGCGTAGCTCAGCTGGTAGCTTAGGACTTGGGACTTGGGTAAATGACTCTCAAGTCAGTTGTTCGAATTCTACCAATGATAAAATGCTTTAAAAAAAAATACCTGTATCTAGGTGGATAGATAGATACCGTTGGAAAAAAAAAAAAAAAAAAAAAAAAAAATTCAAGTGAAGTATATAATTTCTTTTCATGCATTCCTATATTTCAGTTCATACCTTTGAAAATTGAAATGTTGCATTATTGCTGTTATACTATACTCTGCATGTGAAGTGAAATTTGGCAGGATATATATATATCTTGAGATTATAGATCTCAATTTTCAAGTATCAAAATGGATATGTTCTTGTCCAAATAAAAATATTCATTACCGTACAAAACGTGTTTTGTCCTGCCTGACCACTGGGTTCAAGGTGTCGGTGCCCCTCCTGTCGGTCTATTTTTTTTTTTTTTTTGTTTCCTTTTTCTTTTTCTTTTACTTTTGTACTGCCTTAAACACAGTTTCAATAATTGATTTTTCATCAATAAGAAAGTGATTATAATATGTACTAGTTTTCTTGTGTATGCAATCAAGTTGTCCATTACATGTCCTTTGAATTAAAAGCTTAGTTGAATCCAACCGTAAGTTTCAGGACCTACCAATAAGTTGGAGAAAAAATAATTCAGGGATTCCAGGATAAACAATGCAGCAAAAAAATGTCTCTCTCTGTGAAAACGAAATGGCAACTACAATTAAAAAGGTGAGTTTAGTGAGCAGCAACATCATCTGTGTATATGTGGCATACGCTCGTGAGTCTTTTTTGTAGTGAGTGTGACCGTGTGACTCTGAGTTTTCTCAATCGTGGTCTACTCTCTGTCAATTTATATAAATATACTCTCAAAGAGTCCTGTGGAGGTCAAAAAAAAAAAAAAAAGGAAAAAAAAAGAAAACAGACAGATGAGAAATATTTCTGTGTGCGCTTCAGTTCTGGTGTTGTTCACTCTCATTTTCAATTCTTGTTTGGTTCATCATAATGCAGTAGCTGCAGATGATGATTTGGTGATTGAGACAAAAAGGGAAGCTTTGGAAATCATCATAGGTGGCGGCGGCGGTGGCTATTCTCCTCCTGCTCCTAACCCTGAACCTGATTGTCTTCCTCCTCTTCCAGAACCCTTATGCCCTCCTCCTCCTCCTCCTCCTGAACCCATATGCCCTCCTCCTCCTCCTCCTTCACCTCCACCTCCATCTCCTCCTCCCCCTCCTTCACCTCCACCACCATCTCCTCCACCTCCTCCTCCTTCACCTCCACCTCCATCTCCTCCTCCCCCTCCTTCACCTCCACCTCCATCTCCTCCACCGCCTCCAAAGCCTAAATCTCCACCTCCAACTCGAATCTCGCGAGTAGAGCTTGCATACAAAGTAATTCAGAGATTTAAGCACAGAATCGACATTGATCCACAAAAGATTACCGACTCGTGGGAGGGAAAAGACGTATGCACCAAATATAAGGGCTTTGTCTGTGATACTCATCCTAAATACAAGGAGCCAGCGGTTGCTGGAGTAGACTTCAATGGCTACAATTTAGGGGGATCAAAATTCAGCCTCAATGATTTCTTTGAACAGTTAGAAGACCTGGCTATCTTCCATGCCAATTCCAATTTCTTCGCTGGTGCAATCCCGAAAACATCCAGGTTTAAGTACTTGTACGAGATTGATGTCAGCAACAACAAGTTATATGGCCAATTCCCAATGGAGGTACTAAATGTGAAGAATTTAAGCTTCTTGGACCTCAGGTTCAATAAGTTTTACGGGGCGATTCCATCAGGATTGTTCGATTACCTCAAACTCGATGCGCTCTTCATCAACAACAACCATTTCACTCAAGAGCTTCCTCAGAATTTAGGCTCCACAACAGCCTTGTATATCACTTTTGCTAACAACAAGTTCACAGGTCCAATCCCGAAAAGCATTGGTGAAGCTAAATATCTCCTGGAAATACTTTTCTTGAACAATAAGCTTTCAGGTTGCTTGCCATATGAAATAGGAAACCTGAGGAATCTCACCGTCTTCGACGCTAGCTCCAACTGGTTGACTGGCCCGATACCGCATTCCTTCGGATGTTTGGCTAGTATGCAGTTTCTGAACTTGACCGGAAACCAGTTCTACGGCACTGTCCCGGAAATGGTCTGCAAGCTGCCTAATCTAAAGAAGTTGTCTTTATCAGACAACTATTTTACGCAGGTTGGGTCTGAATGCAGGAAAATGATAATGAAAAAGAAGATTGATGTTAGAATGAACTGCATATTGGATCTTCCGAATCAGAAATCAGCCGAAGAGTGTCGTAAATTCTTCTCCAAGAAAAGGAATTGTTCGGAACAGAAGACGATGAATTTGATTCCCTGTAAGAATAATGGTGATCATCTTTGGAATGCAACTGCTGAGACGTTGTCTGATCAAATATCAACGGTTCCAGCTTCAGCACCAAGAACTTATGATGCTCTCATTCCGCATAAGTTGTGATTAATTAATCAGTCATTCCCCTGCAATTGACTCATCATCAAAATTAATTACATGGTCATGATGAGGCTTTTGCTTGCTATTATGTATTACATGTTTATTATGATCTTCTTCTGAGATTTGATGTTTTATGCAGAAATGTATGTAAGTAAATTATAATCCAATAATGCAACCTTTTATTTCTCCAATGGAGAAAATCATTGCACGGATCAGAAAACATTGTCTTGGATTCTTGTTTATGGAAGATTGTGTTAAAACTTAAAACAATATATGTTGAATAACGTTTCGGTACCCAAAATACTGACTCGTGTTTTTTTTTTCTTTTACAGTTTTACTTGTTATATTCATCTCACAAATTGGACCATATTGGTAGGGTCAGTATTTTGAGAATAACATGTTAATACCCAAACATTATTTATATATGTCTAACATCAATTTAAGTTACAGATCGACCCAAATTGACTTACTTTGTCAAGAAAGAACAGGATTAATCAATCACTTTATTGCTTTAATAAAAGCTGCTGCTTCTTCTTTTTTCTTTATTTTTTTAAAATAAAAGCAGGACTCAACTTTAAGAAGTTGGGACCCGCACCGTGTATGTTGACAGAATTTTAAAAACTAAAGTGTCTGTCTCCATATGTGGTGTGTCGTGTGTGGGAGGCCAATTCAATTGCCTTAACAGCTATAGAAAATTACAAAGTGTCTGTCTTTCATCGAGACATCGACCATTTAAAGCAATATAATTATGATGAAGAGTTGTGGAAAAACTTGATACCTGTCTATATCTTTAATGAGCTTTTTGAGCCGAGGATGGCAATGGTATATATCCATTTTGGGCCCAGTTGTTGAAATGGATTAATTGGGTTGATAAATCCATTAAATGCTTTTTACAAGTATACCTATATTGAGAGAAGAAGACATGTTGAATTGGTTTCTTCAACGTTTTTAGTCTACACTCTACGTATGCTCTAATGACACCCATTATCTGCCCTAGGGGCTTAGTTAAACTAGTAGATGGACGTGCTTGGGGTTTGGACAAACGACTCCCAAATGGTAAAAAGCTTTAAAAAAAAAATACCTGGCCAAAAAAAAAGGGCACTCATTATCTAAAAAGTCACTTCATGTGCTTTTGATGGTTAATACAATATGGTTTACTAGTTTTGAATGTGCTAAATGATGTGTTGTTAGGTAGCTAAACATGACTATTTTTGAAGGATTTCAAGTAAATGTTTCTACGGGTAGTGGTAATAATGAAGTTGAAGATGTTGAGCCAAGCAATGCTTCATGTGGCTCTAAGCGGAAGAGATAAACATCCTTTCTTTGGAATTACATGACTAGGGTTGATGTTAATGGTATTAGGATCGCAAAATGTGATTTTTGTGAGAAGTTGTTGAATGCTATTCAAGGGACATCAAGTTTAAGGAAGCATGTATTAAAATGTCTTGGTGATCATCAAGAAGCTACAAATTCGACTATTACATTGTTTGATAAAAATGTTGGCAAGTCAAAAGTAGTAAAGATGATCATAATGCATGAGCTTCCTTTAAGATTTGTATAATACACGGGGTTTTGGGCAGGGGTGAAACTAGAATTTTTTTTTTATTTTTTTTTATTTTTTTATTTTTTATTTTTATGGGTGGGCTGTGGACAATTTCATATAGATAAAAATTTATACTAGATAAAAAAAAAATCATTTTTATTACAAATCTTGACGATACGAGAGAGTTTTCATTAATTAAAATTAAAAAAAAAATACACCTAGTTAGGGGACATATGAACATTACCCTCAAATACATATTCTATTTCATACCATAAAATTTCCCATTTGATTTTTGAGTTATTAAAGGGTTAAAATTTCCAATTTGATTTTTCACTTGATTAAAGAAATCCAATGGGCTTGAATGGGTTTGATGCATAAATTTTAAGTTATCGGACTATTATTAAGATAAGGAAAAATATAGTAAGTTAAATTAGAATTGGAATTTGGTTGGAGTGTACTTAGAACTAAATGGGATGCATATAGAACTATTGAAAAACTTAATTTAAAAAAAAAAAAAAAAAAAAAACTATGGTGGGCTAGCCCACCCTAGCCAGGCCCAATTCCTCCCTTGGTTTCGGGAGATGATAGAATATTGCCAACATAGGTTTGAATCTATGAGTAGAAATACATTAAAAAGTGAGATTTTTAAGTTGTACAATATGCAGAGGGATAAGACATTGAAGTTGTTGGATAGCCTTGAAAGTAAAATAGCAATTACTACGGATATGTGGACATCTACTACAAAAAGGGGATACATAGTTGTTACTATGCATTTCATTGACAAATCATGGGTGTTACATAGTAGAATCACGCGTTTTATACATGTGTTAAGTCCACATGATGCTACATCACTTGGTGAACAGTTGGTGACATGTTTTTATAACTAGAATGTAGATAGAAAGTTGTCTGCAATTGCTATGGATAATTGTTCCATGAATGATTGTATGATTGAAAAAATAAAGACCAAATTTTCAGATGCATTGTTGTTAGGTGGGAGGTTATTCCATATGCGATGATATGCCCACATTTTGAATTTGGTGGTGCGAGATGGGTTGATAGTGATTGCAGATGATATTGAGAAAGTTAGGGATAGTGTATGTTTTTGGACAGCATCAAGCAGAAGAATTGAAGCTTTCGAGAATGCAGCAAATCAATTGAAATTAAATATGCCAAGAAACTCGTGCTTGATATTCCCACTAGATGGAATTCTACATACTTCATGTTTTCGGTTGCCTTGATGTATAAGGATGTTTTTGTTCGTGCCCAGCATTATGAGCCGCAATATAAATGTTTGCTCGATGAATCAGATTTGCAGGTAGCAACAATTATGGCGGAGCATTTGAAACCATTTTACAAGTTAACGGAGTTTTTCTCAGGTATTATTTTTTTATTTAACTATTAAAAAAAATTTATACCTTTTTTTTTTTTTTTTTTTTTTTTTTTCTAAATCAATAGTTGATTTAGTTTTTCAATTTTCTAGGTACCAAATACCCTACAGCTAATTTGATTTTTCCCATGATTTGTAAAGTGAGAGAGACAATGAATGTATAGCTTAATTCTCGTTACATTGAGATACAAGCAATGGCAAGAGGTATGATTGCCAAGTTTGATAAGTATTGGAGTGATATTCTTGATGTGATGGCTGTGGCAGTAGTTTTGGATCCGAGGTATAAGATTTTGCTTGTTGATTTTCATTTTAGTAAAATTTATGGCTCTAGTGCATCTAGTCAGGGAGAAATAGTGCTTGAACTTTTAAAGGATTTGATTAAAGAATATGAATTAGGATCCAACTTGGTTGAACAATTAGATGATAATTAATTGGATCATTCTTTTGATATGTTTAGGCGTGATGAAGAATTTGAGTTGTATAAAAGTCAAGCAGTATCAAAAAGTTAGAGTTAGAGAGGTATTTGGAAGAACAAGTTGAAAATAACTCTCTTGACTTTGACATTTTGTCATGGTGGAAAGGTAACAAAGGGAAATATCCAATTTTGGCTAAGATTGCCAGAGACATTTTGGCCATTCCTGTGTATACTGTGGCTTCTGAGTCCGCTTTTAGTGCTTGGGTAGATTTTTGAGTCCACATTGTAGAAGACTATATCTGGACATGCTCGAGACCTTGATGTGTACACACAATTGGATATGGGCTCCTATTCGAAGTATGTAGTTAGTTTCAAGTTTAGTTTACTTATTACTTATATATAATATTGGTTTCTACTAATTTTTTGTTTACTTGATTGTTTTTTTAGGTGGCATTCCAGAGAAGAAATATATGCTAAAACAGATGAGGAAGAGCCATTAGCATCCATATGATTTTTTATTTATTTTTAATTGGACACGGGTTGTAAAAAATTAATATTTGGAGATGTGTTATCGATATTGAAGTAATATTTGAGTTTATTGTTTTAATTGGATATGGATTGTAAAAAATTAGAATTTTAAGGGGCTTGTAAAAATTATCATACTTTTTAATTAATTTGGATATTTATGTTTAATTGAGAAAAATCCAAGGCCAAAAAAATTATGGCCCAAAAAATTTAGACTGTAAAAATTATGGCCCAAAAAAATCGGGTCAAAGAAATTTGGGTCAAAATCCAGGCCAAAATAAACATAAACCAGGTCATGGACGGGTTGGGTAAAACCGGAACATAAGTGGATCAGGCCTAGACTTGAACCAACTATTTATTTGGTGGTTCCGAGTCAGGTCTGCACCCTTTCATTTTTTGTGGGTTTTTTATGGATCTGGATCCTTATTTTGCCATCCCTAAAAAAGTGTACCATTAGGATTGTCACCAGGGATGAGATGGGGTGTGGATACCATCCCCGTTCCTTGTACCCCAAATGTTTCAAGAATTTCCTGTCAAATTTGAGGTTTATGCTAAGATATAACGTGGGGTTGAATATGTTTTTTTTTTTTTTTTTTTGAAAGAAGGAATTCATTAAAGAACATGGGGTTGAATATGTTGTCTAAAACTTTTGCGGAAGAAACTTTATTTTATTTTATTTTTTTGATAAAGCCTTTTCAAAAAAAGTATAAGCTTGCAAAACAATTTTCAACATATACCTAAACACATGATTTAAAAGATGTAAATAAAATTACTTTGGTGTGATAAGTTTTTTTATTTTTTTTATTTTAAAGATTTCATGTTGAGATTCTTTGCACCACTTGTGATAATCTCGCCTTCCACTACTTATTGGTTGACGCACTATTTTTCTATACTGCGTTTTGAATTTTGAGCATTACTTTTGGAAATGTGGACGCATAACACGCCTCAACTTTGGACTCCGACAATTCATCAGGTATGGTTTTTGGGTGGTACTACTTTAAGTCTTTAATGCTTTGGTGAGGTCATTCAACCAAACTAATTAAGCTACATCCTTGTTACTACGGTCGACATGAATTTATAGAATTACAATAAATTCTAACACTCAATGAATGAGAAGAACGGGCCAGTTTGGTATTGCTATGAAGTTAATCAATAGATGTTTGGTTAATTGTATTTTTAAAATTACTGTATAACTCAAAAGCAGTATACATATGTTTGATAATTTTATTGCAAAAGTGATAAGATTATATAAATGATTTTAATTTGATTTCATAAGGACAATAATGATATTTTAAAATATTCATTAAATGTTGAAATATATTATTTAATCACTTTTAAAAAGTAACCCCCACCTACTTTTCAAAATCACTGTCAAAACTTCCTAGATTATCAATTACTCACTTTTGAAAGTTTTACACAACATTATTTTATATCAAAATTATAAAATAATCTGATTTTAACTTTTCAAAAGCAATACCAAACTGCCCTGAAATCTAATGTCACAATGTTTTGTGTGTGTGTGTGTGTGTGTTTTTTTTTTTTTTTTTTTTAAAGTTATTAATATTTTACCTTATTATTTTATTATAAATATTTCTCTGATATAATTTTATCAAATTTTCAAATCGGTCCTCTCAAACCCTCCAAATTTGATAAAGCTAGTTTCTCCCTTGTTTGTAAAATATGTATGGTGGGAGTTCGACTCCCACCGCTAACGTAGAAGAGGAGATGCACTACCACTTATATAAAGGGGTTTATATGATAACAAAAGAGAGTTTGCAATAGCTAGTAGTTCTATGTTGTACCGGTACTCATATATATATAATTTTTCTATTGTTAATTCGTCCTGATATAAAATATATCCGGACGAAGAATGTGGACCATTAGATTTACATACTTTGTCTCAAAGTGTATGCACTTGTCAAAACTTCTCTATAGTCTATGGTCCACATTTTTCGTCATGATATATTTTATATCAGGATGAACTGACAGTAGAAAGAATATATATATTGGTACCGTTCAAATCAGTGCGCACTGATATAACTACATAAGTACCAATGCACTACAAAAAAAAGGGCTATTAGGACGTTTTTTTTTCGTCCCAATAGCCCAAAAATCGTCCCAATAGGTCTATTGGGATGAATAAAATTCGTCCCAAATTACGTCGCCTCAAGTGGGTCGCAACAGCTTCTTTGAGACGAAAATTGAAATTCGTCCCAATAGACTACCTATAGGGATGATTTTTGTTCGTCCCCTTTGACAACTTGTAGGGACGAAATATTTCGTCCCATTAGATAAATTTTCGTCCCTTTAGATTACCTATAGGGACGATTTTTATTCGTCTCATTTGACAACCTATAGGGACGAAATATTTCCTCCCATTAGATAAATTTTCGTCCCTATAAGTGTCCTATAGGGACGAAATTTTAAGAAGAAAAAAAAAAAAAAAAAAAAATTGCCCACTTAGGCCACCCCCCACCCACGCCCGCCGAAGCCACAGGCACCCAAGCCACACAAATTAGAAATAATATGTGCTACCACTGGGTGTTGAACCCAGCTTGCCCACCAACCTTATCCACCTAGTTGATATTTCAAATGTGATAATAAAAGCATACTTTTTATATATAACCTCTAATTGTTATTAAATTTTTATTGATTTTTTTTTTTCAATCAAAATTTTATTTGTAGATAGATTCTACTAATTTAAAATTTATTTTTATTTGATAAATAAATTGATATTAAAAAATATTTATTATAACATTTAATTAATTTTTTTTTTAAAATTATATATTGTCAGATTAAATGGTCAATCGTTAATCGTTAATCGTACTCGGAATTAGACTTGACCTCAGTTCTGGTTCTCGATTAGGAACCAGCGGTTCCAATTTTCAATTGGGAACAAGTGGTTTTGGTTTTGGTTTTGGTTTTGGTTTTCGATTTAGAAATAGCGGATTCGGTTTTCGATTCAGAACCAGCGGTTTCAATTTTCGATTCGAAATCAACGGTTTCTGTTCCAGTTCCAGTTCCAGTTCCAGTTCCAGTTCCAGTTCCTGTTCCAGTTCCAGTTCTGACGATTCAGTTTTTTTTTTTTTTTTTTTTTTTTTTTTTTTTTTTTTTAAATAATAGAAATCCTCTCAAGACTAATAGTTATTGATCCTTATGAAGAATTTATTGGAAAAAACAAAATTCATCTCGAAAGAGAACCACTTTTGATGAACAAAATGATCCATATTGCATAATTTTCTAATTTATATGGTAATTTAATTATTAATCTACCTTTGGAAAAACTTAAAAGAAAATCAAGAATTTTCAACAAATTTAATTACTTACTTCTTTGTTTTTTTTTTTTTTTTTTTGGATTTTTGAATGGATAACATATTTTATATCATAAATTCCAGTATTTTGATTATGTCAAAAAAATTTGAGTACTTTGAAGAAGTTTTATCAACTATGTAATTATTTTATTTAAGCATTTCTATCAATAAATAAAAAAAGAATGCCACAAGTGAAAATATAAAAAGATATGAAATAAGAAATGTTATAAGATGAAAAGAAAATAATAGTAATAAGAGAGGAAAGAGAGAAATAAATGACTAGAGAGAAACAAATAAAATGTTTAGGAAAAGAGAAAAAATATGAGAGAGAGAAACAATTAAAATAATTAATGATCATGAAATCTTAACCATTCAGACAAGTATTATCTAATGGATACATAAGTGTGACAAATCCTGTGTAAAAAAAAAAAAAAATGGTTAAGATGCACTCATAACCATAAATACAATAACTATTATACACATCAAAATAATATATATTTTTTTACCTCTATTATTTACCTCATTTTCTCTCTTTTCATCTTAATGTAATATTTTCTTCATCTTCGTCTTCTAATACTTTTTTCACATTTCTTTCTTCACTCACATTCATCTAAGCCTTTTGAGGATTAATTGAAAACACTACAAAAGGGCTATTGGGACGATATTTTTCATTCCAATAGCCCTAAAATCGTCCCTATAGACCTATTGGGATTAAAAAAATTCGTTTCAATAGGATGTCTATTGGGACGAATTTATTCGTCCCAATAGGCTGTCTATTGGGATGAATTATATATTTCGTCCCAATAGATATCCTATTGGGACGTAAACAATTCGTCCCTAAAGATCATACCACATTGGACAAAATTTGTTTCAATAAACATTCTATTGGGACAAAATTTTTTCGTCCCAACAGGCAGTCTATTGGGACGTTTTTGTTTTTCGTCCCAATAGAATGTCTATTGGGACGAAATATATAATTCGTCCCAATAGACTGCCTATTGGGACGAAAAAAATTCGTCCCAATAGGTTGTCTATTGGGACGAAAAAAAAAAACGTCCCAATAGGTCATTTTTCTTGTAGTGATGTATGTGGACCACTGATTATGGAGAAGCTTTGACAAGTGCATACACTTTGAGTCAAATTATGTAAATCTAATGGTTCACATCCAATGTACTGATGAAGTTATATCAGTGCGCACTGACGAAGTTATATCAGTGCGCACTGACTTAAACATTTATGTGTGTATATATATATATATATCATACACCAATAATAAAGATTGCACATAGTATACTAGCAAAAAAGCAGAGACTAGTGCAAGCATTGCAACTCCATATAACACCCGCAAGCATATATACATTTCTCAAAATATGTATATATATGTATAAGATGCTCAAAATGATTCTTATGCAATATGCATATATAGTGTCATCAAGTGGCCACCTTTAAGATACGGAGAAAAAAAGAAAAAAGCTACCATTAGCGTTAAATGAGTGGATATTTGTTTTAAAATAAATATATAAACTTTCTCAAATTCTCTTGAACAAAATCTTGAGTTATGATAAAATTATACTACACTAATAATAGCAAATTATAAAATTGTAAAATATTATTATGTAAAAAACAAATATACATGTCAAAATTACTTAAAATTCTTGAGATTTTGTGTCTAGATTTTCGCATGAATAGAGCTTCCAAGAACCCTAGAATTGATTTCAAGTTGTTTTTTTCGAATGTCTGTATGCAATTTGATCTGTTGTTGATGCAGTAAGTATAATAATCGTGTTTCTTTGGTGGGCCTTTTGTTTTTTGTTTTATATATATATATATAATATGGGTCTTTAAGTGATAATGTGATATATGAACTGTTTTTCTTATTAAAAAAAAACCTATGCATGGGACTCCTGATTTATTTTTAAACTGAAATACACAATGTTTATTTTAAAACTGAAATTTGGGGCTATTCAAAAACAAAAATCATAGGCGGTTGCCTCGTGGGCCTACCCCTAAGGCCGGCCCTGTATACAGGCAATAAGAAAGTGGGGATTGTGGTAATATCTAATCTAATATTGTCAGTTGTAATTGCCACTTGCAATTCAAGCGGTGATGACTAATCCAAGAGGATAAGGATAAGGCTAAGGCTAAGGTTGGTTTACCTAGTGGTAAAGTATTTTGATAAGTGGGGAAAGCCATCTTATTTCATCATCTTTCTATTTATGGTGGTTTAGAATGACTCAGATAGAACTTTGACACATTGTAATATGGCATGTTGTAGTAGACTTTAACAACAATTTGATGTTATGTAAGTTATTGAATATTCAATTTCATGTTAGTGCAATATCAAGTTTTATTTGGCTCAATTTAATTTAATTTTTATTCAATTTAAATAGTTTTTCTCAAGGTATAGTGTCTACATTTGCGGAATTTTTTTCGCCTTGAAACATTTTTATGTAGCATTTTTTGGTTGCCCTAAAACATATTTTATACGGTCTTTTTTTACTATTCCAAAACATGTCTTATACGGTATTTAGCCTTCAAGACGACATTTTTTTTATTGCTTCAAAACATGTCTTATACAACATTTTTTTCAGCATTTGTGAAATGTTATAATAGATTGACCTTCTTTTACGACTTTCTTCGTAATGACATTGTACTAAATACAGTAAAAAGATTTTTACCATATTTTAGAAAGCCTACAAATGTATCTTTTTCTTGTCGTGAATTATCTCAAACGACCAACCAATCTTCCACAAATCAAGTAAACTAGTCAACATAAATAAATCATTGACTATATAATAACTTGTAACAGGGTATGGCTACATTGTTGGGAGATTAAATCTCAATAACGTTATTAGCACTACAAGAAATTTAGCCTTTCGCAACGCGCAAAATGCGTTGCAAAAGGTTTTCGCAACGCACGCCCGTACGTTGTTGACACGCCTGTTACCAAAAGTCTAAAGACTTTTCGCAACGGGCCATGTGCGTGACAACGTACTAAGTGCGTTGCGGAAGAGACGCACGTTATTGCAGACATTTATCACAACGCACATTGTACGTTGCCTTAGGCCATGAAAAAAAAAATATAAATATAAATGATCCCCCATACCACCCATTGGGTTCCCTCTACTAAGCCCTAACACTATCGGGCCTCCAACCATATAGGACCAATGTTTATTAAATCTCACCATTATTTGCTTGGGTTGGGAGTTGAACCCGAGATAGTGAAGACAGTGAGGAGTGACTTTGCCATTTTTCTGGAAGTTTAACTTTGTTAAATAATGTATAACTATGTATATATATCATATATATATGCTACCAATCTGTTTCTTTTTTCTTTTTTTATAATTAATAGTTTATTAAAAAAATATTAATTTTTATTACTTGGCTATGTAAACTCATTCTAGTAATCTTTGTAATTATTTTGTATGATAGAGACATAGACATTAAAAAAATGTTTAGTATAGCATTTAATTAAGAGTAATGCTACATATCCCACCTACAATCACACCATTTCCATCCCAACACATGTAGCAGTTGAGTTGTCATTTAATGAGTAGATACACATTAATTGTTTTGTGGATACATGAGTAAGTGATTAGATAAATTAAAATTAATGTGTATCCACTCATCAAGTGACACATCAGCTGCCACATCAACTGCCACATCAACTGCCACATGTGTTGGGATGGAAATGGTGGGATTGTAGGTGGGATGTTTAGCATTGCTCTTTAATTAAACTATCTTTTTTTTTTATTTAAAATTAAATACAATTGGGTTATAGTCTATTAAAACTTGATGATAACAAACGTTGAAAACTAAGAACTTGAAATGAAATTCCCACTACATGGAAGAGGTCTCCCCCACATTTTACGATTTGATAGTCAAAAGTGAGGTTTGAATTCTTATCAAATAACAGGGGATAGGTCCAACCACTTTGCTTATGATTGTTGTGTATTTTTAATAATTATGAACACGTCCATAATGTTTGAGTTTCTAAATATTAAAAAAAAAAAAAAATGAAACGCATAAGTCAACAATAGCTAAAAATGTTCTTACGACAACGTGCATATAATATGTGTGTAACGAAATATTAGTATTTTTCGCAATGTGCAATCCAATGATTGCTAAAAGAGCTTCTACGATAACGTGTATGACATTTGTGTTGCTAAATATTAGTCTTTCACAACATGTATGACATTTAAAGCAATATGAATGACTTGTGTGTTACTAAAATATTTGTCTTTCACAACACGCATATCAGGTGTGTTGTTAAATATATCATTTCACAACGCCTATGACATATATGGCAACGTGCATAACTTGTGTGTTTCTAAAATATTAGTCGATCTTTTGCAACGCGCATGACACATATTGCTAAATATTAGCTTTTCGCAACGCGCAAATCAGTAGTTGCTAAAAAGTCTCCTACAACAACTTGCATGGTATGTGTGTTGTGAAATATAAGACTTTTCGCAACGCACATGATAGGTGTGTTGCTAAATATCAACCTTTCGCAACATTCAAACGAATAGTTATTAAAGATTCTCCTACAACAACGTGCATACTATGTGTGCTACGAAATATTAGATATTTTCGCAACGCGCATGACATACGTGTTGCAAAATATTTGACTTTTTCGCAACACACAAATAATCAGTTGCTAAAGAGTATCATATGACAACGTTCATGATGTGTGCTAATATTAGATTTTTAACAATATGCGCGTTTGTACATTGCTAAGAACACACTTATAGCAACGTGCACAAACTTAATGAAATAACAATGACAACGTGCATCCATTGTGTGTTGCCATATGTGCTCAATTATTAGCAACATTCGCATGTACGTTGTCGTAAGTGGTTTCAACAACACACATTTTTTACACGTTGCGATAAATGATTTTTGGCAACGTGTTTTACCTACGCGTTGCGATAAATGACTTTTAGCAACGTGCACAGCCCGCATGTTGTCGTTTGAATGTTGCTAAAAAATGAAATTTCTTGTAGTGTAGAATTTTATTACAAGATTCTTCAAATACTTGGTTGATATGTGGCAACCAAACACTTTAAAAAAAGATGAGTAACTGGTTATAACAAGTTAATATGTTATTTCAATTTATTTTATTATAAAAATATAATAATCTAATTTAATTTAATTTAAATAATTGTGTTAAATAATTTTAAATGATAATTAGATAAGGATTATACATATCCTCACAATAATCTTCTGTGATTTAAATAAATATATGATATTTTTTATTATTTGAATTTGTATTTAATTTAATTAAACATTTAAAATAGTCAAAAAAAAATTATTTTAAACTATTATTATTTTTAGAAAATAATAATATGTATTGTTTAATTTTAAAAATATTTTTGATGTATTATATTTTGAAATTAATATTTATTTGAGTTAATTATATAAAATATTTGTAACATAATAATTTTTGAATTAAAATTTCATTTTAAATATCTATAATTATTTTTATTGTTTTTTATATGATAAATTATGTATAATATAATTTTTGTACAATCTAACAAATTTTGGATTAAAAGTTGTAATTTAGATGTGTGTGGTAACAATTAAGAAAAAAAATTCAATTTTGTAACAAATTTTAAGTGATATATAACAATAAAGTCGTACCTTATAACAACTTTACCATATCATGTAACAACTCGGTTTATATGGGTAACAAAATATATGTGTTTTGTAACAAGTTTCACGTAAAAAGTTGTAGCTAAATTATTTGTGGTAACAATTTCACGTTGGTTTGATGTGTGACGAAAAAGTTGTAAGCTGTAACAACGTTATCGTATCATGTAACAACGTTGTCGTATCATGTAACAATTCATTTTATGTGGGTAACAAAATATCCGTACTATGTAACAAGTTTTACATTGAAAATAATAATAATAATTAAGTAAGATGTATGTGCATGGTAACGATTTTATGTTGTAACAAATTTGACATGATGTGTAACAATAAAGTTGTAGGTTGTAACAACTTTGATGTAGCATGTAACAACTCGATTTATATAGATAACAAAATATATGTGTTTTGTAACAAGTTTCACGTAGAAAGTTGTAGTTAAAATATTTGTTGTAACAATTTCACGTTGATTTGATGTGTAACGAAAAAGTTATAAGAAAAAGTTGTAAGTTTTAACAACGTTGTCGTATCATGTAACAACTTATTTTTTATGGGTAACAAAATATCCGTACTAGGGGTGGGCACGGTCCGGTTTGGTCCGGTTTCGACTAGAACCGGACCAAACCAAAAATTTCAGTCTTTTGAAAAATAGGACCAGTTTAGACCATTCTTTTTTTCAGACCAGACCAGACCAAATTATATTTATTCGGTTTGGTCTGGTTCGGTTTAACGGTTTTTGACTTGAAATCCAAATGATTGACCATTTAAAAATATATATGGCATAATAAAGTGAGCAATTAACGAAATATGTAAGTTACTGTTACGTACGGTTCATCAAACTAAAAAAAACTAAAAGAGTAATAAAAATAAAAATAAAAATAAAGTGTTGTGTAGAATTTCTAAAAAAAAAAATAATAAATAAAATCAATTGCTATAATCACGACAATGCAATTGAATGCATGCAAGTCAATTTTTTTTTACAACTAAATCATGAAAATTGCACTCATTTAGTTTAATATTATTAATATTTTTTATTATTAGTAATAACTTCATAAAATAATAGAAACATATTGAAATCTTTTACGATCCCCTGCTTGGAGTTTTATTTGTTAATTAAGGTTTTCATTTTATACGAACTTGTACGATTGGTGACTAAAAAAAACAAATGTGAAATAATAAATTCGGGTTTTTGACTTTAACTTTTTATTTTTAAAATTTTGTTAAAAATTTTTGGTATTCGATTTACGATCCGGTTCGGGTTTAATATACTTGGACCATAGACCGGACCGAACCATACGATTTTACTAAAATAAACGGTTTTTCATAAAATACAAAACCGGACCAAACCAAACGGTTTGGTTTGGTTTGGTCCGATTTACGGTGTATGGGCTTTTTTGCCCACCCCTAATCCGTACTATGTAACAAGGTTTGCATAAAAAAAAAAAAAAAAAAGTAAAATGTAGTTGGTAACGATTTAATGTTGTAACAAATCTGACATGATCTGTAACAATAAAGTTGTAGGTTGTAACAACTTTGACGTAGCATGTAACAACTCAATTTATATAGGCAACAAAATATATGTATTTTGTAACAAGTTTCATGTAGAAAGTTGTAGTTAAAATGTTTGTTATAACAATTTCACGTTGGTTTGATGTATAATGAAAAAGTTGTTAGTTGTAACAACGTTATCGTATCATGTAACAACTCATTTTATATGGGTAACAAAATATCTGTACTATGTAACAACTAACAAGTTTTACATTTAAATTTTTTTTAAGTAAAATGTATGTGGTAACGATTTAATGTTGTAACAAATCTGACATGATATATAACAATAAAGTTGTAGGTTGTAACAACTTTGACGTAGCATGTAACAACTTTGACGTAGCATGTAACAACTCGATTTATATGGATAACAAAATATATGTATTTTGTAACAAGTTTCACATAGAAAGTTGTAGTTAAAATGTTTGTGGTAACAATTTCACGTTGATTTGATGTGTAGCGTAAAAGTTGTAAGTTGTAAGTTGTAACATGTAACAACATTGACTTAAAATTTAAAAAACTATCACATGATTTCCATTAACAAATTTTTTTTTTAAAAATCCATTATAAATTTAGAACTCATATATTTTGAAACAAAGATGGACAAAGTACCTTTTTTTTTTTTTTAAGCCATATATAATGAGAGAAAAATAATTAATATTCTCCGATACATCTGTGAGCTAACACAACATTTAAGACTCTCTCTAGGATTCTAAAGGAGGGTGAAGATGTAAATTTGGCTTAGGGTCCTTTAGAATTAAAAAAAAAAAGATGAAGATGAAAGAATTGTGAAGACAATCTTGTTTAGGGTTCCATTAATTTGACGGTTTTTTTTTTTATTATCTTTTTTTTATAATATTAAAATCGGATATATACATATTTAAAAAATAATAATAAATAAATCCTTTTTCTTTTCTTTTTTTAAGTAATTTAAATCCTTTTTCAAAAAAATAATAATTTAAATCCTTTATCACTGGATATAATTTCATATCTCTTACTATTATTAATTATTTGGAAAAAAAAAAAAAAAAAAAAAAAACCGGTTGAAAAGTTTTTAAGTTTTTATTGTAATAAAAGACATTAATTTTAAATTTTAATAACATCCATTGGATTTGCTTTTATCCAATCAATGGTAATTATTAAGTCCAATAACGTTATTGGACCAGTAAAGTAGTATAACCCCTTGTAACAATAACATACTAAACAAAGCTTGAAAAAAAAAATGTCTAATTTAAGAAAATAGAACTATATACTTGTGTTCAAACTCTAATTTGGGCCAAGCATCTGAATTTTTCTTAGTTGTCTCTTCCTAAAAATTGCACAAAACCCTTTTTAGAATCTTTGAAATTAAACGAAAAATATGGATTTCCGAACAAAAATAACCAAATCTCAAACTTCCTCTTCCATTCTTTGATCTCTTTCTCTAATTCTTTTTTGTTTCTTCTGGTTACTTCTCTTTTTCTCTCTGGCTTATGTTCTTTATTATTTATTTTTTTTCCCTTATGTTTTTTCTCCAAAATCCCTCCCTCTCTTTTGGCTTCTCTATCAAGAGGCAAGCGTTGTTTGTTGTCTGAAACAAGCAGCTGTTTGCCGATCTGTTAACCCACAACTTCAATGATATAGGTGACAAGAAATTCAAATTTAATCAAGAAGTTTGTATTTTTTTTAATACACTGTTTTTTTTGGTTCACTTTTAATGCATCAAAACTTACCACAACAACCGACAATCATAACACATATATATACACATTTTTGTCATTTAGGAAATGAGACTTTAACAACCACACTAATCAAAATCAAAATCTTTTTAATCTCTCCCTCTCTCTCTCTCTCTTTCTCTCTATCTGTCCCTCATAAATGGAAATCTTCCACATGAAGCCCTTAAATTACTCCCTAACCATCGTCATCATCATCTTCTTCGTGTCGTTCCCATGTTTCCGCTGCTCATTACATTTCAATGCCACTGTAACTACGTCTGCATCATTACCATTAATACCTACCTTGCCATTAATACCAAGCCTCTTAAACTTCTTAGATCAGAGACTAGCTGAAATCTACCCAATAATTCAAACATTCAAAAGCTCAATCACAGCAGATCCATTAAACATCACAGGTACTTGGGTTGGATCAGATATTTGCAACTACAAAGGCTTTTTCTGCAGCAACCCACCTGACAATGAATCTGCCACCACCATCTCCTCTATCGATTTCAACGGTTTCCAACTCGCCGCCCCGTCTCTTGATGGCTTCATCGATCAACTCCCTGATGTCGCTCTCTTCCATGCCAACTCCAACAAATTCTCCGGAACCATAACTGACAATCTCGCAAAACTACCATATCTATACGAGCTAGACATTAGTAACAATGACATTTCAGGGTCTTTTCCTATACCCATTCTCGACATGGAAGATTTATCATTTTTAGATCTCCGATTCAATTCCTTTTCTGGGTTAATCCCTCAGGAAATTTTCATGAAAGACCTACAGGTTAGCAGCAACGCTATGAAGAGGCCTGGAGGGGCCATGGACCCTCCGGTCTCTTAGAATATTGGGTCTTCATATTTTATATAAATTTTTTATATTTGTTTCTTATAATCCTGATTAAATTTAAAATTCTGGTTTCGTCTATGCTATAGGTGATCTTCCTCAACAACAACAATTTCATGCAACCGATTCCGGAAAACATCGGTTCAACACCGGCACTTTATATCACCTTGGCCAACAACAAATTAACCGGTCCGATCCCGAGAAGCATCGGCAATGCTTCTTCAACGTTGAAGGAAATTTTGCTATTCAACAATCTGCTCGTCGGCTGCATCCCATATGAAGTAGGGTTTCTGAAAAATGCTATAGTTTTTGACGCCAGCAACAACCAATTGACCGGACCATTGCCGTGCTCGTTGGGTTGCTTGAAGAAGATGGAACAGCTCAACCTCGCCGATAATCAGCTGTACGGAGAGGTGCCGGAAGTGTTGTGTGCGCTTAAGAACTTGGAGAATTTATCGTTGTCGAACAATTATTTCAGCAAAGTCGGTCCGACATGCGAGAATTTGATCCAGGGAGGTGTGCTTGATTTGAGAGGAAATTGTATTTCTGGTTTTGCTGATCAGAGAACAGAGGAGGAGTGTTCAACGTTCTTTTCGCAACCGATAACTTGCCCTTATTCGTCGTCGTTGAAGCTGATTCCTTGCAGTACTTCTGGTTCGGCTAGGTCACCTTCGACCAATTCTGTGAAGGCGTCTGGCGTGACGAAGACAAGTTGGGTTACTTACCAGGCTACTGATCTGAGACACAGATTATGAGGAAAGAATTGTTGGAATATTCACTTTTTATTACCAAAAAAAAAAGAAAAGGATTAACCGTGAAAACAATTAGGGTGTTGATATTGTTATGCAGATCATAGTTGACTCTTCCCTGATCGTCGTCACAAGTAGAACATTTGCATGTAAATTGTAACTGATGAATATGAATGTTCTAAGCAGGACATTTTTTTTGTTTTTTTTGTTTAACTAATTCATACATTTAGATACTATAAATTATCATGTATTCGATTACACAATGTTGTTGAACATTGTTTGTTTTTGTTTTACTATTTCATACATTTTGAATACTATAAATTATCGGGTAAGGGATTCAATTACACAACATTGTGAATGTTTCTACAACGTTACAAAACATACTGTATGACTTGTAATCGATTCAGCATGAAAAAACATAAGAGTTCCTGTATAATTAACTGTACATTTCTGGTCTTTGTATCAATATTGCTTCAGTTTCGTTATTGAATAGTTAAATTAATCCATTCAATTCATCAAAGAAGACATCATATAAATGGAGAAATTAAAGAATAATTAATGAATTCGTTAATGTAACAGTACATGCATATCAGCATGTATATATGATAGGAGAAATTTTTAACAAATGATTAATTAATATTAGTTTAAATTTGTTTTGTCTTCTTCGATCTAGAAACTCTATGTCAAGAGTTCAAAGTACTTATGCTAGCTTTTCAATTTCAAAGAAGAAGAACTTGAAAGCTAAGCAAAAAATAAAATAAAATAAAAAATATAACATGTACAATGCATTGACCAAATATGAAGAAAATATATAATAAAACAAAGATACTGGTAAAGAGAAGGTGACAGGGTGTGATATTGTTGATGATAAGTTTAGCTAAGCCTTCTCTATCATTGAAAAATAAAAATAAAAAATATCACAGTTTCCTGATAAGTTAGGCTAGTTAGTTATAGTCTTTTTTGTGACTGCTGCCTACTTTATATGTTTATAGTCAAATTTCAAGTGGATTTTAATGGAATTCGTTCTCATAATGCATTGTATATGTATATATAAAATACTGTACGTACAATAGTTAGAATTTTCTATCTATTTTCTATCTAGTTAATTACAATTAAATCATGCACCCTCATATATATATTAATTTCCTTAATTTGAGATCTTATATTTAATTTATAAGGTTGTCTCTTCTACCACGTACCCACTATCGTTGTTAAAAAATATCATTCAATCTTACGATGTTCTAGATTCGATTCGAGTCATCGTATATATATATTTGGACATAGTTTATTAATATCTTTGTGGGGCTGCTTTAAAAATTCAACACTAGAAATGATAACAAAAGAGACTTTTAGGATGGTTGAAACTTGAAAATGCCCAACAAGTCAAGAACTAAGGTGTGCGGTGTGCCTGCGGGTTAGTTACCACTCACCAATACATTCTACTAGAAGAAAACACGAAATAAACATTTAAAACGATCACGAGGGTGCTAGTCAGAAGTCAGAACGGTCTTTTATTATATATAGTCTTTCTATTATCAGTTCGAACTGACAATAAATATATCAGGACGAAGAATGTGAACCACAGATTATGGAGAAGTTTTGACAAGTGCATACACTTTGAGTCAAAGCATGTAAATCTAGTGGTCCACATTCTTCGTCCTGATATATTTATTATCAGTTCGAACTGATAATAGAAAAAAAAATATATATATATAAGGGCACGTTTGGTATCGTTTGTAAAATGATGTTTTTAAAAACTATTTTTAAAAAATGAAAATCATATTTTAAAAATGTAATGTGTTTGGTAGTATTTTTTAAAAGTAGTTTTTAAAACCGGAAAACGATATAAATGTGTTTGGTTGTTTTTAAAATGGGTAAGTAATTGTTTGAAGGGAAAAGTTGTGGTTTGTTTTGAAATGATGTTTTGAAAATGGTGAAAAATAATAAAAAATTATTTTTAACTTTTTACTTATAACTTTTAAAAAATTGTTTTTTATTTTCGGAAACAGTTTTGTAAAACGTGTAGCCAAACAACATTCAAATCATTTTTTGTTTTTAAAAACAAAAAAAAAAAAAAACAGTTTTTAAAAACAGATCCAAACACCCCAATGTTTACATTGTTTTCCATTTTAGAAAACTACTTTTAAACAAAACTACCAAACAAATTACATTTTTTAAAACATGATTTTTATTTTTTAAAAATAGTTTTTAAAAATACCATTTTAAAAATGATACCAAACACGCTTGATATACAACTTTAAATAGTTAGAGTAATTAATTAGTTAAAGTTGTCATCTTAATTTGACGGATTTAGCTACTGCATGGTTCAAATACAATTATGTGAGAGTTAACAAAATATGTGACTTAGTGGTAAGAATGTTCAATCAGTCTAACAATGTATCATGTTCGGGTATATAAAAATATAAACAAAATATTTTTTTAATATTTATTTTTACAATATTGACTATTCTAAATAATTGAAACTCAATCCAATTATCGTCAATTACTTTGGAACTATTCTCATTGTTTCTCATCAATTCATGGAATATGAAATATAGTGATTGATTACCGGTGATGATTCAAATTTATTATCTTAACTTGGATCTTCATTAAATTTGTATTAAGAGCGGTTCTATTGCCATCCAAAATAGTTTTTGACACGGATTTAGATTCTCTCGTGAACTAAGCTTTTAAGGATCCATTGTCATGTTTCAATTGGAAACGTCAACGGTCAGGATTTAATTTTTCAAGTCTATTTTATTTATTTGCTTGCAAACAACACTATTCTAACATCTCCATCTCATGTTCTTCATCTCTTTTTACCGGTGAAGAAAACTGGATCTTCAAAAATTCGTATTTCCTCCCACTATTATTACCATATATTATTATTTTTTCAAGTAAAAACAAGGTTGAGTTTCAAGTTTCACACCCAGTTTATTTTTTAAATCCATTTAAATAGAGCATCAAATTACAATATGTTTTTTATGTTTTTCGAGAATCATGTTCTGAATATGTAGAACCTTGTTCAGTTGTTTGCCAAAGAGAATGTGTATTCCTCATGTTAGAAAATCATCTTCTACTTGCCACAAAAGTGACTCTAATGGTATTCTCAACACAAAAAAAAAAAAAAAAAATGACTCCAACAGTTCAAGAAATAAAAATAAAAAAATTGAAAATAGAGATTAAACAAAAGGGATTAAGTTCAATGGAGTTTCCTTGGATTTAGAAATTGGATGAGCAGTTAAAATTGAATATGCAGTCCAGTGATGGTGGTGGTTATGAAAATTGGGTGTTGATAATTTGATCTCAAATAATTGGATGTTGAACTGATATATTGAGAAAACCATGTTTATGGGGTGTTAAAAAAATAAATCATCTTTAAAAAAAATAAAAACCAATTAATTCTTGACCGTTGATGTTTCAAATAGACTTAAAAAAATAAATATTGACCATTGATGTTTCAAATAAACTTGAAAAAATAAACCATGATCACTGATGTTTTAAATTGCCACATGTCAATGGATCCTTAAAAACTTAGTTAAAGCTTAGCTTAGGAGAGGATCCAAATCCTTTTGACACACCCATTTACTCCTCGCACTCACTATAAGAAATTTAAATTTTAATAATTTACACATTAATTACAATCTCTAAAATGTCAATATTAACCTTAAATATTAATAACTATTTTAATTAAATTATTTCTCCTCAAATCGACACAAAATCAAATCTGGGTAATTAAAGAACCCTAAAATCAAACAAATTTAATCCCAAAATCAAATTTAATCAAAACGTTGATTTTCCTATTATCTCTCAAAAGCTTATAGGTAATAGGGGTTTATTTTTAGGGCTCAAAAATTAAATAGCACCTTTTGGGTTGGTTTTTGGGGAATAGGCACCAAGTTAATAAGTTAAGTTTAAAAGGCACCATTTAATGGGACCAGACGAAAATACCCCTTTGTTGTCTGTTTCTTTGTTTTGAAACTTTGGAAGAAAAGCTCTGAGAGAAAACCCCGACGGCGCAACAGTCGACCAAATTGTGACGACGAACCACCGTCGACGGAGCTACAGTACCGACGTACCGGCGAAGTCAATACCGACCACGGTATGTCTTTATCTCTCACGCATTTGTTGTCCATTATGTTTGTTTGATGAGTTTAGGTTAGGGTTTTAGTTTAGGAAAAAATTTCGAGCCTTTTGGTAGTGAAAACGATGAAGTTCTGGGTTTCCAAGAGTTTTTGAAACTGAATCGAGCCTTTTTGCAGTCTTATCGAGCCTTTTAGAAAGGTTATCGAGCCTTTTAGAAAGGTTATCGAGCCTTTAGAAAGGTTATCGAGCCTTTTAGAACCTTTTAGAAAGGTTATCGAGCTTTTTTAGAAAAGTTATCGAGCCTTTTGAAAAGTTATCGAGCCTTTTAGAAAGGTTATCGAGCCTTTAGAAAGGTTATCGAGCCTTTTAGAACCTTTTAGAAAGGTTATCGAGCCTTTTTAGAAAGGTTATCGAGCCTTTTTAGAAAAGTTATCGAGCCTTTTGAAAAGTTATCGAGCCTTTTAGAAGAAACTTTTGTCGAGCCTTTTAGAAAGGTTATCGAGCCTTTAGAAAGGTTATCGAGCCTTTTAGAACCTTTTAGAAAGGTTATCGAGCCTTTTTAGAAAAGTTATCGAGCCTTTTGAAAAGTTATCGAGCCTTTTAGAAGAAACTTTTGTCGAGCCTTTTAGAAAGGTTATCGAGCCTTTTAGAAAAGTTATCGAGCCTTTAGAAGAAACTTTTGTCGAGCCTTTAGAAAGGTTATCGAGCCTTTTAGAAAAGTTATCGAGCCTTTTGAAAAGTTATCGAGCCTTTTAGAAGAAACTTTTGTCGAGCCTTTTGAAACAAAATCGAGCCTTTTAGAACCTATATGTTATCGTGCCTTTTGTTACTGTTATCGAGCCTTTTGAAAAGTTATCGAGCCTTTTGAAAAGTTATCGAGCCTTTTAGAAACTTTTGTCGAGCCTTTTAGAACCTATATGTTATCGTGCCTTTTGTTACTGTTATCGAGCCTTTTTGAACTGTTATCGAGCCTTTTTGATATGTTATCGAGCCTTTTTAAACATTGATGTTATCGTGTCTTTTTATACTTTTATCGAGCCTTTTTGAACCTTTATGTTATCGTGCCTTTTTGTAATGTTATCGTGCCTTTTTGTAGTGTTATCGAGCCTTTTTGAATTTTATCGTGCCTTTTTGCACTGTTATCGTGCAGTTTTGAATTTTACCGTCAGTTTTCAAGTCTTTTCAGTAACTTATTTGCTTTTTTTTCCGTCAATATGCAGATGGCGAATCCGAATGATTTCCTTAAAACCCCGGTGGGAGAATGGTTCAATGGAAAAATTATTCGGCATGACCATTTTGATGACCTTAGAGATATCGACAATGCACTTGAAAGAGTACCTGAAAATCTAAGGATCGAAGACCGACGTCGGTTTACTGAGTCATGTTTCGGTCATTTCCTCCGGATGCATCGTGAGATTAATTTTTCTGGCGGCATTGTCCATCGGCTACTTTTACGTGAGTTGCATCACAACGGGCCGGAAGATGAGATGCGATTTCTGTTAGGGAACCATACGGTCCGGTTCTCGAAGGTTGAGTTTTGTCTAATCACCGGATTGAAGTTCGGAGTGATTCCCGACACAGCGAGTTATGATATGGTGGTACAGAATGGCATACACGACCGGTACTTCCAGCGTCGAGTCATCGAGTTTCAAGAGCTGAGAGGGGTGCTTCGGATTGGTGTTTTCCATTCGCAGTACGATGCAGTGAAGCTGTCATTATTGTTTTTGCTGAACTGGATACTGATGGGGGTGGACGAGAGATTTAAAGTTCCAGCATGGCAGTTTCGAGTAGTCGAGGACTTGGACACTTTTGATGCGTTCCCATGGGGCGCATACGTGTATAGGCGGTCTATTTATGGTTACATGCATGCTTTGGATAGTCCACGGGAGGCAGCACGACAGGCAGGACAGGGCGTTGACACCATCGAGTCCTACAACATATACGGTCTAGCGCACGCACTATTGGTTAGCATTTACAATTTGCATCCGTACTTTAATTGAGAATTTTTTATATGACTGATGTATTTACTTGTGATCGTACTTGTCTATTACGCAGGTATTTGCTTTTGAGGTTATCCCCTCCCTTGGCATTAAAAATGTGGGATCCGCAGGGTTAACCCCGAGCTACCCCCTCCACGTATTCTGAAATGGAAGTTGACTAAGCGACCGCGAGGGAAAAAGCTGGATGAGATTTTCTCTGAAACTGTAAATATTGTTGTTGTTAATGTTTATAATTTTTAGTATGTGTATAATTACAATGATGTAATTACAATGATGTAACTCCAATTGCAGATGTCTGCGCGGTCTAAATTGGTGGCGACAGCTGTTGAGATGGGTCAACGGTATTACGAAGGCATAGATCAGGGACCCACTATGTATGATCACTATGCTGTAGATTTATCTGGAGGCCTCCCGGATCCGGAACTACATAGGACTGGCGGACCCAGTCATACGGAGGATTCTTGCGGACCTAG
The DNA here is from genome assembly GCA_008009225.1 of Acer yangbiense. Classification (NCBI taxonomy): domain Eukaryota; kingdom Viridiplantae; phylum Streptophyta; class Magnoliopsida; order Sapindales; family Sapindaceae; genus Acer; species Acer yangbiense. Next base: position 44,132,919 of record CM017764.1, read on the forward strand.
TGATATGGATCCTTCGTACTCTGGACCCAGTGATACGGAGGGCTCAGACCCGGATGTCGGCAATGGCCGTGGGAGTCCCACGAGGTCTAGGCGGGTACGCGTGACTTTGCCCAGACAACCTACAGCTGGACATGATTCAGAACCGGAGGTTGGCAGTCCTACTCCCGTGAGGCGTAGGCGGGTACGATTCAATTTGGACAGACAGCCTGGACCTCAAGGTCATTCACGGGGAGGCGTCGGAGAGCGTCCACAGGTACGTAAGCATTTTTAGGACCACATGATTTAATTTCAATTTACTTAATAGTTTTAGTACTGACAGAGTCCGAATTCCTTTCAGGCTTGGGAGCATAAATTGGCAGAGGTGATGGATACTGTTCGAACATTATGTACGGATGTCATGGAGGCTTTCCGTACGAGTGAAGAGAAAAGAGCTGCGCAGCATCAGGAGTTGCTGGATTTGATCCGGGCCCAACAGGGTCCGACGTCGCAGCACCGTATGGATGGTCCACCATTCGATGACCAACCATTTGATGACCATGACGGAGCATTTACTCCCACAGGTACAGGGTGGACAGACCGAGGGACCAGCCATAGGCAGCCACGTACCACAGACACAGTCTCAGATTCGCAGGGTCATGATGTGACAGCACGAGAGGAGGTGCGCGGTGGTACACAGACAGCAGGTGATATAGAGCCAGTAGTCTTGGAGCAGGTACTGCCTGAGGACATCACCACAGTCCGCTCATCACAGCTGCTGGATGATCCTGTTCACTCCCAGGAGCAGGTACTGCCTGAGGACATCACCACAGTCCGCTCATCACAGCTGCTGGATGATCCTGTTCACTTCCAGGAGCTCACACCTATACATTTCCAGGAGGTCACCCCTGACGCCACAACCCAGCGCGATCGTCTAGTCGATCCCAGCGTACGAGGTTCCTCCTACGAGCATAGACCTTCGGTCGACCCGAGTGTAGCCGACCCCTCCAGCCGACCTCCGGTATGTCATTTGACACCCCACCGATCGATTTCAGGTGATCAACAGGGAACGAGTTCCTCCTCACACCACCCCGATCACCCTGATTTGAACCGGAGTCCACCACCCCTGAGGCGTGGAGACCGGATTCGACGTCGAGGTTGGATGGAGCGGAGCCCATACACAAACCCCTGTGAACCGAAGAGGCCACGGACGATGCCGTATCCGCAGCCAGCACATGAATGGATGCCACACGAATTGGTAGATCCTGACTAGCTTGCGGCGTACCTAGCCTACAAGAGGAGCATGACAGGGGAATTGTAAGTATAATCTAAAAACTTACAATCTGTTTATAGTTTTTTCGTCCACAGGTACAAGTAAGTATTATGTTAAATTTGTTTCCAATTATGCAGACGTGATGTGGATCTGCACCACCCAGTTGGTGTCAATGTGACTTGGTTCCACCGGTTTCAAACCAACTTCATGGAGTTGGACGATTCGGTATGTTCCTCACTTGATTCACCTGTAGAAGTTTCATTCACAAATGGTTGAATCCTAACAATACGAATTGTTGATATTTGTCAGCACATTGACGCATACTGCAACGTTCTCCGGAAACGTCAACGAGCATTCCCCATTGTGTACGATAGGAGGACCAACATACTAGATTCACAATTCTATGTAAGTGTTTATTGAGTACGGTTTTCTCTTCTACCTTGATGTGTTCAAATATTTTTTGCCTGACGTGTCGGTTAATTTTCTATGTACAGACATTGGCATATCATAGCTGGCAGAGAATCTGCATGGGTGAGGACAAGAGACCCCCAGATGGTTGGACTGTGCTGGATCGCCAGTATCCTCGTGATGAGCTTGAGGTGGTATGTGGCCTGCTCCCGCAGGCAAACCTGCCATGGCACGACGTTGACACGGTCAGTGTAAATTTGACTTTGCGTCCATCTGTATAATAAAAAAATTTGCTAACACTTTGGAGAAACACCTGCAGGTTCTGATTCCTTGCAACCTCGGAGGTTACCATTGGGTCGTGGCCAGCGTCAACCTTGCGAAAGGGCACATTTTCGTGTTTGACCCGTTCAGACAGAAGGTTCGATATAGCCATAGGAATACCCAGTTCGCGTGCTTAAGGTGGTTGCTACCCTCGATGCTGGATGCGGTACACTTTCACCGGAACAGACAGAGAGGTGATGCGACGTACAAAAGGGAAGAAAAGCCGTTCCGGATGTTCTACGTGCACGCCAACCGTGTGCCGCAACAGGAACGGGGGTATGACTGTTTGAAGTTCTTATTCTATCACAATCGGTTTTAATAGCATCCCATTATAATGTTTGTTCACGTGGTTAATTACAGGGGAAACTGTGGGGCCCATACATTGAAAATTATTGAGTACCTGGTGGCGAACAGGGATACCTTCGACTGGTCCGAAGCTGATATGGCCACCATCTGGGAGAAGATGGCCGTCGAGGTTTTTTGTAACTCGAAGCCCATATAGTTGATGTAGATGTAGTTGATGTACATAACATTTTTTGAGTAATGAAATGATGAATTTTTTTTCTTCAAGTGTTTGAAGTGTTTGCAGTTCAAAGTTAAACACACACATTTCATACATTGAAATCCATAAACAATACAGCAAATTCAATAAAGCATCTAGTATGACATTAGACGAACAACTAAATTCTAATATATTTTCGAACATAAAATCAATCACATTAGTTCTACATAAGAACCAAGGGTCTCACCAAACAACTGTATCGAGCATGGTTGTGAAAGTTTGAACGATGTTGGAAGACATCAGGTTGGAGACATGTTCCTCATAAAACAAAGGTACTATTGCGGAAGTTGATAAGCATCTAAGGATTGAGAAAGCAGAGTATCCCACACGGATAGTTTACTGTTTTGGCATTTCTCATGAGCATCCGGGAACATTCATTCTAACTTATATACGAAGTACAAATCCCCATCATGAGTATATTGGTCTATATCCCAAGGGATTTAAGTTCAGTAAAAGGATGTTTGAGGACATTGATCGGCTTGTGGCATATTTCCAGAGGCATATCGACGATCCTCAGCATGAGTCAGCACCATCAATTAGATCAGTTGCTGCTATGGTACCAATGTGAAGCCCTGCAACTGGGGGCTCCTCTATAGCTAGAGGTGGCACGGTTTCGGTTCCAAGGTTTGGTGGAACCGAAATCGAAACCGAAATCGGAACCGGGTCCCCCGGTTCCGGTTTTGGTTTCGGTTTCGGTTCTGAAACTGGCGGTTTCGGTTTTGATTCCGATTCTGGAATCGGAACCGTCGGTTTTAGAACCGAACCTTTTGTAATATATTTTCAAAAAAAATTAGAACCAAAACCGGAACCGGCCTCCCCCGGTTCCAGTTCTGGTTCTTGAATCGAAACTAGAAATCCGGTTCCGATCCTGGTTTTCCCGGTTCCAAACCCCCCCGATTCGACGGTTAGAACCGGAACCTTGCCAGGTCTATCTGTAGCATCTGGGGGTAGTGGCTGGGGAAGTTCAAGCAATGAAGGTGGCTGGAGAGATTGATGTATTAAAAGTTCAACACATTTCATACATTGAAATCCATAAATAAAGTTGGGATATACATAAACACTATAACAAACGAAATTCGAACATGAAATCAATCATATTACTTCTACATAAAACATAAGAACCAAGGGTGGCAATTCGTCTTCCTCTTGTAAGTAAGGCTCCATTCATTCCACGGTACAGTCTTTCTCAGGGCACGTTTGTTTGTTGTGTCCAATTTTATGACAGATACTGCACTTGCGGCGGTATTCCTCGGGGACAATTGTGCTGGGACCTTCATTAACCATAGGTGGGTTGGAACACCTCCTGCTGTTATGTCCTGGTTGTCCACACCTTCTACACGACTGTGTGGTTGTCCTCTCCGAAGACGAGGCATGTCGACCCTCCATTGGTCTACCTGATTGCCTCTTCGCCTTTGGATTTAAAACCACCCGTGATGCGATGTCGGATGGCACAACCCATGAAGCAGGATGGCCAACAGGCATAATAGGAACTGAGTATGCATCAATAAGTGTCTCCCTCTTGTAGTAGTCCGCACACAGAGATGTAAAATCCAAATTTCGCTCCCTGCAACAATGAAAAGGGTGAGACTCACGTTTGGATAATATAAACCGTTAACTGTAAATTGTAATGTACCTTGCCGCTGCAAGTGCGTGTTTACATGGTAAAAAGTCCATTTGGAATTTGTTGCATGTGCATGTCTTCCGGGCTAAGTCAACCGTCCACTGTTTTCCCTTGTGTCTGACGGAGAATATGTTCCAGTCAACTGGATTTACGGTCATATAACCGCACTTCTCGACACGTTTGAGGATCAAAAGATGTGCGGCGTCGGTCAATCGATGACGCATGGACTGTGCATTTGCATGACGATCATGAAACCACTTCTGTATCATATTCCGAATGAACTCTGCCAGTGTCATTAGTGGCAGTTGCCGAGCGAATTTTAGGCATGAGTTTATGCACTCTGCAACATTTGTGGTCATCAACCTGTACTTTCTTTGGGGACAGTGAACGCGGGACCACTTCTGTGGACCTGCATCAATGGCATAATCGTATGCACCCTGGTGCAGCTTACGTAACTCCTCCATGTGCCGATCATATTGGATTTCAATGTACGACCTAGCAGCGTAATCCATTATCTGGGCAACATCCTTTCTGTGGAATCGCTTCTTCATATTTTCACCAAAATGCCAGACACAAACGGTATGGGTTGCATAAGGGAACGCTTTAGAAATCCCTGCTTCAATGCTTGGATGGCGATCGGAAATGAAAACCAGATCATCTATATGACCAAGGGCACCCCTCAAGCATTCTAAAAACCACTCCCATGAAAGGTTGTTCTCTGAGTCACCGTACCCAAAAGCAATTGGATACACCTGTTCGTTTCCATCTTGTGCAGTTGCCACAAACATTGTACCCCCGAATCTTCCCTTCAAATGGGTACCATCTACTGCAATAACAGGACGCATACACCTCCGAAAACCTCTAATTGAGGACCCTAACGACATGAAAAAGTAGAGGAATTTACCATGATCATCGCACTGTAAGTCCGTGATTGTGCCCGGATTTTGCTGTTCGAGAACATACGCAAAAGATGGGAGCAGTTGGAAACTTTCTTCATGCGTTCCATAGGTTAATGACAATGCATATTGCAAGGCATCATGTGCCTTACTGTACATGATTTGGATGCCATACATTATTTTCATATCGGCGATTATGTCCTTCGGACGCATGAGACGACCATCGGTTTGTTGAAGTCTAGGGGCAACGACTTCTCCGATTATGACTGCACCAGCTTGTCGGTGGCGACGGTGAATCTCCTCCAAGGGACAGCTGTGTTCGTTGACAAAACTTCTGACTTGAAAGTAAGTACCTTCTTCTCTCCTCACCGCTCTTAATTTCCACGTACAGTCGTCAATGATGCAAACCAAATGTAAAGTTGTCTTATTAGACCTTTTCACCTTCCATTCAAAGTTCTGCCGCATCGCAAAATGGCCAACTAGCCTCTTCAAATCCTTTTTACTCGGAAAAAATTGACCTTTATAAATCATGGTTCTCGGTTCTTGCGCTGCCAAGGTGCTGCTTGTACCAATACCAAACGAGTATGAATCTGCTCCTGGAATAACCCAAGTTCTCGCATTAACAGAATCAGATGATGTCATATTACAACGGACCTCGGAAGTCCCAGGCATATCTGGTGCAGTGCAACTAACTCCTTGTACACGTCTACCGCTTGTTTGCATTTGTGCAGGCTCTTCATCTACATTTTGGAGATCATGAACATGTTCATTATTTGCCTCAGTATCAACCTGTTCATGGTTCGGGTAATTGCTCTGTTGATTGTACTGCGCATCGTACTGTTCATTGTCCTGTGCATCGTACTGTTCATTGTCCTGTGCATCGTACTGCTCATTGTACTGCTCATTGTACTGCTCATTATACTGCACATCGTACTGCTCATTGTACTGCACATCGTATTGCTCATTGTACTGCTCAATTCGACTGCCAAACACATCACCCACATCACCCAATTGAATTTCAGCTGCATGTGCATGGTCGACCGCAACTTCTGGGACACCACACATGTTTCCCACACCTTCGCTGGGACCCCCTTGGGTGAACACTTGGTTGCTACCGCTAAAGGATCCAAACTGTTGGGTATTTTCAGGAGGAGGAATATTATTCCCTACCACATCTCCAGCTGTCCGCTCAGTTAGACTGACACATACTTGAGGGATCACTCGATCTTCCCCTAGCATAAACTGGACATCGTCGTCATTCCTTATCAATGTGCGACACGTACTGCCAGGAACGAGTGATATTGATGACAACTCAAAATTGTATTTGTTTACATCATAGTTCACAATAGTATGCACGATCGTCACCAATTCTTCGTAAGTCATATTGTTTGACACGTACATTCCCCGGTTATCGGATCCAACAAACCTCTGACTTCCGTCGGGTAACTGGTCCCATCGACCGTTGTAAGATATTACTATTCTAACCCGATTCATGAGGCTGTCAAATTAATAATCACAAACCATTAACAAAAACCCATGATTACACAATGTCTTCAAATATTACATGAAAAGCCTCGAATATTTTTTGAAAAAGGCTCGAATTTTTTTTCAAAAAAGCTCGAAATATTTTTGTCAAAAAGGCTCGAAATCAATTTCGAAAAGGCACGAATATTTTGTTAAAAGGCTCGAAACTTTGTTCAGAAAGGCACGGATATTTTTTGAAGAAGGCTCGAAATCAACCAAAAGGCTGGAAACTTTTTTCAAAAAGGCTCGAAATATTTTTGTCAAAAAGGCTCGATAATAACTACAAAAGGCACGATGACATTGTTAAAAGGCACGAATAAATTTGAAAATCAATCCAGCCTTTTAGAAAGGTTATCGAGCCTTTTGAAAAGTTATCGAGCCTTTTGGAAAAGTTATCGAGCCTTTTACAAAGGTTATCGAGCCTTTTACAAAGGTTATCGAGCCTTTTGGAAAAGTTATCGAGACTTTTCCAAAAAGGCTCGATAACAATTTCAAAAGGCACGATGACAGTGTTAAAAGTTATCGAGCCTTTTGGAAAAGTTATCGAGCCTTTTACAAAGGTTATCGAGCCTTTTGGAAAAGTTATCGAGACTTTTCCAAAAAGGCTCGATAACAATTTCAAAAGGCACGATGACAGTGTTAAAAGTTATCGAGCATTTTGGAAAAGTTATCGAGCCTTTTACAAAGGTTATCGAGCCTTTTACAAAGGTTATCGAGCCTTTTGGAAAAGTTATCGAGCCTTTTAGAAAGGTTATCGAGCCTTTTAAAAGTTATCGAGCCTTTTAGAAAGGTTATCGAGCCTTTTGGAAAAGTTATCGAGCCTTTTGGAAAAGTTATCGAGACTTTTCCAAAAAGGCTCGATAACAATTTCAAAAGGCACGATGACAGTGTTAAAAGGCACGAAAATATTTCAAAAAGGCACGAAATTTTTTTCAAAAAGGCTCGATAACAACTTCAAAAGGCACGATGACAGTGTAAAAAGGCACGAAAATATTTCAAAAAGGCACGAAATCATTTTCAAAATGGCTTCAAGTTTACATACTAAAATGTGAACAACTTCAAAGAAGCAAGTTCAAGAAATATTACCTTATTTTACTGAAGAAGAAAGTCGGGGCAAGACCTTGAACTTTTATTTGTAGAGAGAGAGTAACTGAGTATTTCAAGCCTTCGTTTGAGTTGCAGAGAACAACTCAAAGAGAATAACATAAATGTTTAACTAAGGGCAATTTTGGTAGTTCACCATAATAGGTGCCTTTTAAACTTAACTTATTAAACCAGTGACATTCTCACCAATTCACTTTAAAAAGGTGATATTTTGGACCAATTCCACTTATTTTTATTAGGGTAAAAAGCTATGTTCCACGTTGAGCAATTCAACTAAAATTGCTAAATATAGAGAATCCAAATTATATAGTGAAAATCACAGAAACCAAAAGTTGTTTGTATAAATTTTTCATGCAAAGAGCCGGAGTCAGAGTTAGTGTTACAGATTCTTTGGAAAAATACCAAGACAATGTTGTCCTAGCTAGAACACGATATTAATCGGACATTCAAGTGAACTAGCTTTTTGATTAAAGCAACTTTATTTTTTTTGTAAGTTACAGAACCGTAATTAGTTTTCCAGAGATTATAGGAAGATCAATTTTTTGATTAAATTTGTTTGATTTAGGGTTCTTCATTCATATTTGATTTTGTGTGGGTTTAAAGATAAATAATTTAATTAAAATGGTTATTAATATTTAAGGTCAATTTTGACATTTTAGAGATTGTAAAGAGTAAATTATTAAATTTCAAAGTTTTTATGGTGGGTGTTGGAAGTAAATGGGTGTACGGGAAACTTTTTTGGGCCTTTTATTAATTTGACCTCTCTTTTGGGTTTAAAAGGAATTCTTACTGAAATTCAACCAAAAAAAAAAAAAAAAACGAATTGGGCTGTTCTTATGGGCTTATTTACTAGAGTACTGCTACATACGCACCTTTTTTTTTTTTTTTTTTTTTTGAGAGAGAGAGAAAAGGTAAACATTAACCAAGAAAGAAAGAACAAGAGGGGCCGGTGTCCAGCCAGATTTGTTCCCTAACGGGAGAAGGTCAACGAGGCTAAGTTATGTGCCAAGGAGTTCTCCGATCTGGGGAAGGCTTAACACTTACAAACACCAATATCTAAGAGTAAAGCCTTAATGTCATTAACAATGAAAATGGCATCACCTAAATAGGGGTCAGAAGAATTTAGGATAGATGCTACAATGGAGGTGTCAACTTCTACAATCTTCACCGGAATGTTGTAGAATTTAGCAAGTAGAAGGCCCTCCCGAATTGCTAGAAATTCCCCTGTTTCAGCACTGAAAGAACCACACATCGACGCACCATATTTATGTGTGAGTGGTGCACTCCATTACTAAAACTCATATGATATGATTATAAATCGAAACTTATAAGCTCATCACCTCTTAGCACAGGTGGTTTACCACGTTGTTGTAAAAATAATATAAATATTTAAAGCACAATTAGTTGTGATTGTCATCAACTTCTCCCTATCATCCTTCGTCATAGGTGTAAAAACAATTGATGCTTTACATTCATGTGCTTTAAATTTACACTCAGCACATGCAATGGATGCAAAGAAGATTTTATCCAAATATTTTAAGATGTCTTTAGACTTTAATTCATATAAAATTAAATAAAAATATTTAATTAAACCGCTCACAAGAGATCCAAGGTAAATGTAAGACATATATATATATATATATATATATATTTATTTATTTATTGAAAAGGTAAGACATATATATATATATATATATATATATATATATATATATATATATATATATATGTATATGTTGTTTTGTGAAACTTATGCAAAAAATATATAAACAAAATTGGCCATACGTGTTGAAATAGTAGCTCGGCTTCTCTCTCGGTTCTCAATTCTCATGTCCACCATGTGAATTTTGTTTATATTTTTTTGCCTACTATATATTTTCAATTGGAAAAAATAAGCAAAATCCCGACTCCGTGCCATTAAATTTAAAACTCGGACATCAATGACGTTTTACCAATATGTTAACAAATTAGAAGACTTGAATTCTGTATGATATACTATCGTGAATGTAGTTTGATGACAAAAATTATAATATATATATATATATATGATAGTTCTTCTATCTCACGTGTTTTAATAAGTTCAAATGTTTATTAAAAAAAAAAATCAGTTTTTTATTAAAACATATAGCTGTGGTTGATCGTCCTGAAATTATGTCGTCCTGAAATTATAATTTCTGGACGACCTGATAAGAGAACTATCATATATATAGATATATAATTTTTTTTTTTTTATAATTACAATAATTTGAGGTTTGAAAGTAGGGAACATGACTTGAATCCACAATCTTATTGTGTATGTGTGAGTGGCATGCTATTGTTCGTTGGGGCGAGACCGGAAATTTATTCTTGGAGGGCCAATACATTAACAACATAATTTTGAAGGGGCTAAAGTATAAAATTTACAAAATTGATAGGCAAATAAATAATTTTTTATTTATAAAGAAAGAGGGGTATGGCCTTTGCCGTCGAGTTTAAAAGATTTCTAGCACTTTTTTGGAGGTGGCTTTTCAACACTGTCTTCGTTTTAATAACTTATGTTTAAAGGCACCTATTATGGTGAACGGACAAAAATACTCCACACAGTAACCTTCTTCACCATTTTTTTTTTTCCTTTCAAAATCCTCCTTCAATGGAGGTGGAACTAACGAATCGATGAACACACGTACACCGACGATGACGGTGGACCATGAACACATGTACTTCGCCGTCGACGACACGACCAAACACAATAGAGACTTTTGATTTCTCCGAAAAAACGAAGTATGTAACTTTCTCTGAAAACGAAGGGTTTCGAATTGGGGATTCGGGGTTGGAGAAGATGAACATAACAGAAATAGAGGAGCACAGAACAACAACCTAGAAATCTCGAAAAGCAATCACAAAGTCTCGGAACACAAATACAAACATAAAGTCTCGGAATACAAACACAAAGGCTCGGAACACAAACACAAAGTCTAGAGCTCGACCCCCGAGTACGTCAGCGTAACGCCACTAAACTAATCCATTGAAGATGCATTGATAATGTTATGAAGTTGGTTTTGTTCGATTTCGACCTCCATTAGAGGTCTGTTAAACAGACCTCTATACAGAAGATGAAAAAATAAAATCAAAAAAAAAAAAAAAAAAAAAACTCGAAAGTAAATAAAAAAATAGAATAAAGTAATGGTATTTTTTGAAGTTACTTACTTTGGTGCCTTTAAAACATGAGTTATTAAAGTGGTGATAATCTTGAAACACCAACATAAAAAAGTGACAAAAACCCCTATTTCCTCATTCACCGTCCCCCTCCTCCCTAACAGTGCCAATTGCCTCATATCATCATTAAAATAAATATTTTTGTTAGGTCAAAATGCTTCGTTAAATAATCTCAAATTAATTATAATTTATACAGTACATACTTGGGGTTCAATATTCTTTGTCCATTTGTATTTTCTTAAACAACTTAGGTGTTAGCCTTTAAAAGGAACAAAAAAAAAAAAAAAAAAGTTAGGTGCCTTTATATTTTGTTTAGAACGCATATTATTTTATATTTATTAAAATTCTAAAACCAAAAAACTGTTGTAATGCATAAAAAATTAGAGAAAATAAAGTAATGTAATTCAGTTAGTATTCATTTGATAGTTTTATTTTTATTATTTACTAATTATGATATGTCAACTAAAAGGATGAAGTTTTCCTTCCATTTGGTACCTTTATAAAAAATGGAACACATGTTTTAAAAATGATATTTTTAAAATGTGATTGGTGTTTTTTAAAATCAATTTTCTAAAAAGTAAAACGAAAACAACGATGTAAATATATTTAGTTGTTGTTTTTAAAATGTTTGGTGAGAAAAGTTGTAATTTGTTTTGCAAATGGTGGTTTACAATAATAAGTTGTTTTAATTAGAACTTTTTTCGGATCGCTTTCTTAAACTGGACCAGGATAATAATGAATGGTCATCTTTACCCCATGATTCTTTTTCGGGGGAGTTAGGAAAGAAAAGTTTGTTGATGATGCATGTGCCTCCGTCCACTTAGATTCCTAAGAGACATAATCTATGGTTCGGATTTTATGATGCCTTTTTGAGAAAGAATTAAAGGTATGTACTGTCTTTTATGTTTTATCTGATTATAGTTTATTATATTTAAAATTGTTGTCACTACAAAAAAAAAAAGTTCTTTTCCGACGGCTAAATGCCATCGGAAAAGACCATTTCCCGTCGGAAATACCCTTTTCCGACGGGAAAAAGCCGTCGGAAGCCGTCGCAAATACGATTGTCAGAAATAACTAATTACTGATGAGCCGTCAGAAATACTACCATTTCCGACAGCCATGGCCGTCGGTAATAGTAATTCAAGTTGGTCAAAATTACTTGTATTTCCGATGGCTTTACCACTATTTCCGACGGCTTATTGCCGTCGGAAATAGTCCAATTTTCTAAAAAAATGGTGCGACTCGACTTGATAGTCACCATGTCACCCATCACGCGCCACGTGCCACATCACACAGCAACTTTAATTCCATGAAATTCATGTGGTTTGAACCCTTGACTTGGATGACAGTAAGGGATTACCCTTACCATTTTGCTATAACTTTATATCTGATATGTTTTGCATACTATTTATATATAAGCTATTGATATGTTTGTATAATATTTAATTAAATATATATTTTTTGTATACTATTTAAATATAACTATTGAGATATTGTTTTTTAAAATAATATTTTATTAAAATTATTAGAGTTTGTTTTAAAAAATCTGATATAGTAGTGTCACTAAGTATAATTAAAAATAACTAAATGTTCTTGTGATTACTAATAATTTTGCTATATTTTATATTTAGTTAATTTAGTAAAATGTGTCCATAAAGTAATTTGAATTAAATTTTAGCATTTCCGATGACACTTTTTATGTTGTTAGAAAAGTGGGTAATATTGACAGCTTATTTGACTATTTTCGGATGGCCCAAAAGTCATCGGAAAAGCAGTATTTTTTTTTTCCGATGACACAAAAAGTCCCACAAGTCATCGGCATAACTCGACAATTTGACACAACCCGAATCAATTTTGCAGATGTCATGTACGAGGGCGTTGTAATGTTCCTTGACATCCCTACGTGACTTTCCCGGCAGTTGAATGGCGATATTTTACCATCGGGCAATTTCTCAAGATAAAAATGCTTATAATAAGAGGGAGTTCCTAAAGAATGACGTAAATATCTCACAAATCCCTTCATCATAATCCTGACAAATGTTTTGTGTATTTTTGTTGTATCAAAGTGTTCACTCTTGATTTTTGCACATATATGTCATTGTCCGGATAGCAATTTAGGGAAAATCAGGTGTATTAAATGCATACTACGAAATATAGTTTATATAATTATTTTATCTAACTTTTTATTTTTCAAGAAAAAATAAATCATGAAATTTTTATTTGTACAAATTATTTGAAGAAACTTTATATAAAAAATACGGTTTTAACAATAAAATAAAAATTTGATCTTTTCCGACGGCTAAATGCCGTCAGAAAAGAACATTTACCGTCGGAAATGTAGACTATTTCCGACGGCATTTAGGCCGTCGGAAAAAATATATTACTTTTTCCTCATTTCCAATGGAATAAAGACTATTTCTGACGGGAAAATGACTATTTCCGACGGCTTTTAGGCCGTCGAAAATGAGAAAAAATATGATACCACATTTCCGACGGCACTGAAATGGCCGTCGGAAATAGTTCGTCACTGATAGGCTTTTTTTTTTGTAGTGTGTTTATGGTCATTGTTGTATATGGTCCTGTATTCATGAATTTTCAAATATCACATTAAAATTATTTGATTAGTGAGAACAAATATAAGAAATTAACTATAATCAAATATAACATTATTTAGCTTCAACAATTATTTAACGCTTAAACTATAATCAGACAAAACACAAATATAATAAAATGTTATGATATTAATGCTATTATTTAATATTAATTAGTTAAAGCTATTATTTAACACTTCAACTATTATAACATTATAACACTTCAAATATTTAATAAATTTGTTTGTAAACATGGTGAATAATGAAGAAAGGAATGAAGTGAGGATCAAAGTTTACCGTGTTAAATGAAATCGTGATAAAAAAAAGGAAGAATATAGTGAAAAGCAGCGAAGATCGAAGTAGGGCATGATTTTGGGTTTGGTTATCTTTCTTTTATATAGGGGGTTGGGGTTGGGTTGGACTTAAAACATAATTGAATAAAATGTTTGGTAGAAAAATTCTAATAGATTGAAAGGAAAAAAAAAAAAAAAAAAACAACTGTTTTAATACATGTGGACAGTGTCTACAGCAACACAAATCTCACATCAGAAATTAGAGAGAATAGAGATCAAACTACAAGATTATATATTGAATGTTTGACTTTCTTATGAGATGCTGAGAGACAGTAATAAATAAGCCTTATTTTACTTTATTCTCTCCAATTATAACAAAATCAAATTGACCAAATTTTTATTGAAATATGGCATAGCATAATTTTGGGCTTAGTTATGGCATAACATAAATTTAGGCGTAGTTATCTTACTTTTATACACCGGGTTTGGGTTTTGGGTTAGTTATCATACTTTTATCTATGCTTTACCAAAAAACTTATGATTGGTTGTTAAAAAAATCGTGAACGGAAAGAGAATAAATCTATCTTAACCACTAATTACCAATAATAATGAAGAGAGAAATGAAGTGAGGATTGCAGTTTACCATAGTTAAATGAAATCGTGGTAAAGAAGGAAGAATACAGTGAAAAGCAGCGAAGATCAAAGTAGGGCATGATTTTGGGCTTTGTTATCTTTCTTTTATATACCGGGGTTAGGGTTGGGGTTGGGTTGGACCTAAATTTTTTTTTTTGAATAAAATGTCGGGTAGAAAAATTATAATAGATTGGAAGGAAAACAAAATACATAATTTTGAAAGAAAAATAATCTCAAGTGTGCTTTTGTTTGAAATGTGAATAATGGAGATTGAAGTGAAGATTACCTCAAGTGAAGTGGAATCTTGCTACACAAGGAAGAACAACAGCGAAGATCGGTGGAATCGTGCTAGTCAAGGAAGAACAACAGTGAAGATCTATTTCCGATCGAAACAGGGTATAGAATAATTTTGGGCTTCAGCAAAGATCGTTGATCGAAATAGGGCATAGCATAATTTTGGGCTTAGTTATGGCATAGCATAATTTTGGGCATAGTTATCTTACTTTTATACACCAGGTTTGGGGTTGGGGTTGGGGTTAAGCTTAGTTATCATACTTTTATCTATGTTTCACCAAAAAACTTATGATTGGTTGTTAGAAAAATCGAGAACGGAAAGAGAATAAATCTATCTTAACCACCAATTACCAATAATAATGAAGAGAGGAATGAAGTGAGGATCGAAGTTTACCATAGTTAAATGAAATCGTGCTAAAGAAGGAAGAATACAGTGAAAAACAGTGAAGATTGAAGTAAGGCATGATTTTGGGCTTGGTTATCTTTCTTTTATATACTGGGGTTGGGGTTGGGTTGGACCTAAATTTTTTTTGAATAAAATGTTGGGTAGAAAAATTCTAATAGATTGAAAGGAAAAAAAAAATACATAATTTTGAAAGAAAAATAGCCTCAAGTGTGCTTTTGTTTGAAATGTGAATAATGGAGAGTAGATTGAAGTAAAGATTACCTCAAGTGAAGTGGAATCTTGCTACACAAGAAAGAACAACGGCAAAGATCAATGGAATCGTGCTAGTCAAGGAAGAACAACAGTGAAGATCTATTTCTGATCGAAATAGGGCATAGCATAATTTTAGGCTTCAGCAAAGATCGTTGATCGAAATAAGGCATAGCATAATTTTGGGCTTAGTTATCTTACTTTTATACACCGGGTTTGGGTTTGGGGTTGGGCATGGGCTTGGGCTTGGGCTTGGTTATCATACTTTTATCTATGATTCACCAAAAAACTTATGATTGGTTGTTAAAAAAATCGTGAACGGAAAAAGAATAAATCTATCTTAACCTCCAATTATCAATAATAATGAAGAGAGGAATGAAGTGAGGATCGAAGTTTACCATAGTTAAATGAAATCATGGTAAAGAAGGAAGAATACAGTGAAAAGCAGCGAAGATCGAAGTAGGGCATGATTTTGGGCTTGATTATCTTTCTTTTATATACCGGTGTTGGGGTTGGGTTGGACCTAAACAAAATTTGAATAAAATGTTGGGTAGAAAAATTCTAATAGATTGAAAGGAAAAAAAATACATAATTTTGAAAGAAAAATAACCTCAAGTGTGCTTTTGTTTGAAATGTGAATAATGGAGAGTAGATTGAAGTGAAGATTACCTCAAGTGAAGTAAGGAAGAACAACAGCGAAGATCGGTGGAATCGTGCTAGTCAAGGAAGAACAACAGTGAAGATCTATTTCCAATCGAAATAGAGCATAGCATAATTTTGGGCTTAGTTATGGCATAGCATAATTTTGGGCGTAGTTATCTTACTTTTATACACCGGGTTTGGGTTTGGGGTTAGGGTTGCGGTTGGGGTTGGGGTTGGGCTTAGTTATCATACTTTTATCTATGCTTCACCAAAAAACTTATGATTGGTTGTTAAAAAAAATCGTGAACGGAAAGAGAATAAATCTATCTTAACCACCAATTATCAATAATAATGAAGAGTTGAATGAAGTGAGGATCGAAGTTTACCATAGTTAAATGAAATCGTGGTAAAAAAGAAAGAATACAGTGAAAAGCAGCGAAGGTTGAAATAGGGCATGATTTTGGGCTTGGTTATCTTTCTTTTATATACTAGGGTTGGGGTTGGGTTGGACCTAAATTTTTTTTGAATAAAATGTTGGGTAGAAAAATTCTAATAGATTGAAAGGAAAAAAAATACATAATTTTGAAAGAAAAATAACCTCAAGTGCGCTTTTGTTTGAAATGTGAATAATTGAGAGTAGATTGAAGTGAAAATTACCTCAAGTGATGTGGAATCTTGCTACACAAGGAAGAACAACAGTGAAGATCTATTTCTGATCGAAATAGGGCATGGCATAATTTTGGGCTTAGTTATGGCATAGCATAATTTTGGGCTTAGTTATCTTACTTTTTTACACCGGGTTTGGGTTTGGGGTTGGGCTTAGTTATCATACTTTTATCTATCATACTTTTACGTTTTGGTAGAGTTTTGGCACGCAGGAGCTTTAGAGAAACTAGAGGAAAACCATAATCCCTTTCTGGTGAGAAGAGGGTTCTATTTATAGGTCTTCAAAGGGAGTTGAACGTTTGAGTATTGTTGGAAGATATCCCTGAAATCTCGATCAGATTTCATGGGATAACATGATCTTTTACCAGTTCAAACACTTATCAATTTGACAACTGATAAGTAAACATCAATTAACAAGTGAGACTCAGTCAAATAACTCAAATAAAGTCAACCCGCATTGGACGGATCCTACCCAAGTTCAACAAAAAGCGCATACCAACATGGCCACGTAAGTAGAAAGTCAAAGATCAGTTGAAAAAGACACGTTAGCACCCCATATGGACAGGCTACTCGGCACCAACGCAACAATATAAGAAAACAACACCAAATAGAGCCAAGCAGGCCGAGCAGAAGAGTAAAACATGTTCAGCCCTACTCGGTACAAACGTGAACAATTACATAAAGCCTTATCCACCGCCTACAAGGTAAACAAGCGATGACAGGCAATCACAAGTCAACTACAATAAGGTCACCAAGAGTCCAACAACAAAACAAACAGATCCTCTTCTATACTTTAGGTAATCAGAGTCCAAAGCAGATTCAGATTCAATGGCATTAAACACGTGATGATATCGAATAGGAAAGAAATTCTAAAACCAACTCTGTAATCCCCTGCTTGTACACCACAATATCAAACCCTAGCGGCATCTAAAACCCTAGCAGTACCATGTATAAATACCCCTGCAAAACACAGTAAACGGGGTAAGAAATCTTAGCAAGAGAGAGAGATCAGAGTGTGTATCATTCAAATAATTATAGTGGATTTGACTGAGTTGCTAAGGCAACAACCCGTGGATGTTTCTCCGATCACCGGAGTTTTACCACGTATTTCGCTTCTGTCATTATTTACAACTGTCGTGTTCTTTATTTCATTCACATTTATAGGTTTTCGCTAGCCCAAACTATTGACTAGTTAACCATCGAGAAATCACCGTCAACAATAATATACAAAAACATATTTATGAAAAAGAAAAAGAAAATAACAAAACAAAATGAAACCTAGAAAATCCAGAAAATCAAAACCCGTAAAGTTTTTCTTTCTTTCCTTTTTTGGATTTTTTCCCTTTTCAAAAAATATATTATTTCAATTTGATAAAATAAAATAAACCTAGAAAATCAAATCCCATAAATTGAAAAGGGAAAAAAAATCAACAATAATAATAATAATAATAATAATAATAATAATAAACTCATATTTATATAATTTAAAATAAACTCATATTTAATAATAATATATAAAAACATATTTATGAAAATGAAAAAGAAATTAACAAAACAAAATGAAACCCAGAAAATCCAAAAAATCAAAGCCCGTAATTTTTTTTTTTCTTTTCAACAAATATATTATTTTAATTTGATAAACAAAAAACCCAGAAAATCAAATCCCATAAATTGAAAATTTCCTTCTTCTTCTTTTTTTTTTTTTTTTTTTTTCCCTTTTTTCCCTTTTGTTTTGTTTTTTTTTTTTTTCCTTTTTCAATTTATGGGATTTGATTTTCTGTGTTTTTTTTATTATTTTTTTTTTATTATTTTTTTTTTATCAAACTGAAATAATATATATTTTGAAAAGGAAAAAAATCCAATAAAAAGAAAGAAAGAAAAAAATTTACTAGTTTTGATTTTCTGGATTTTCTAGGTTTCATTTTGTTTTTTTATTTTCATTTTCATTTTCATAAATATGTTTTTGTATATTATTATTAAATATGAGTTTATTTTAAATTATATAAACATATTAAATTAGTTTAAACAAATTATATAACTATATATACATTTAAATCAACAAACCATCAACTTCCAAGAGCCCCAGTATCGTCTCTCCTACATGGTGATGGACCACTCCGAATTTTTGCAATTCCTTTATTTTCAATGATTTTTGTAGCAGACATTCTTTTAGGTTCTATTGATATGTTTTCTTCTTTTGTTTTCTTTTCTCTATTGTTATCTTTCTTTTTTCTTTAATAAAATGTTGGAATGGGTTTGATTCCGATCCCCAACAACCTTATAAAAAAAAAAATCAAAAAACCATCAACAATGATCTGGAGTAGCTCAGCTGGTTAAAGCTTGTTACTTTTAACCTTAAGTTTGAGGGTTCGATTTCTGTTGTAGGCCTTTTAATTTTCTTCAGGGGTTAACCAGCTATTATTGAAACTAGAGGGACTAAAAAATAAAAAATAAAAAATAACAATAAAGGGTAAAATTGTATTTTTACGCATTTTGTTATAGTTGACTGTTAGAGCATCTCCAACCATGCTCTCTAAATTTTAGAAATTTTAGTTAAAAAGCTATTTTTTAATGTTTTAATAGTTTTTAAATTTAAAATATAAATAAATTTATTTTGTTTTAAATTGTAAAAATAAGAGAGAAAAGATCAATCAACTTATAAATAAATAAATAAATAGGAGAGAGAAGATAGGGAGCTTGAAATGGCTCCCTACATTTATAAAGCCTCTTGGTGGCTCTCTAAAATAGGGAGCCATTTAAGGAGCCCATTGGAGTACTCTAAAACCAAATTCACTCCCTATTTTAGCTAAGGACATGGTTTAGGGAGCCCCTTGGAGATGCTCTTAGTTTTTTGATCAAATTGACTAAAGTGATGTATTTTGAAAAAACAAGAGATTAAAGTGACTAATATGTTAAAGACGTTTAAAAATGTGACAATTCATAAAAAAGTATGGACTTTTATGATAATACCCCAAAAATTATTTACATGATTTTTTTATTTTTTATTTACTATTTATCTTATATATCTTTTCTTTACTGTATATTTTCAACATCCAAATCTAACAATCGAATAAAACCAACATTTAGATTTAGATGTCGTGTGTTTTCCTTATATGAGTACGTAACTATGTGTGTATATATATATATATAAATAAAAAAATAAAAATAAAACTAAAAGCATACAGAAGCTGTCATGGTGAACTTTTCTTTTCGAAGTCACGTTATCAAACAATTTGGAAAGATTAATCAAATGTTAAATTCATTTTTAAGTCATTATTATATTTTATAATTTTATTCTTTTATTACAATAAGGCATGCATATATAATATTTCAATCTCACTAATCTCGTCAAATCTTAAACTCTCTATTACATTATTTTATCTCTCTGTCGGTCTCTTTCTTTATTTGCTAAAGACAGACAGATGGTATAAAACTATAAATCACCATCCATTTGTTTATTTAATTACTAATCATCATCACATTCTTTTTATTTTTTTTTCGTTAGTTAGCTAGTGTGTACTGTGTGTAGTCATTCTTAACTATTAATTAGTATATATATTAATCATTTTATTTTTATTTTTGAAAAAAAAGATCATTTTAATTTTAATATGTAGTCAAATTAGTAGTAGGCCACGATAATGTATACTATAATTTTATATTCCTATAGGTATGTACTTTTGTATACATTTATGAAGATACCTTATTTATTTTTATTTTTTTCTCTCTCTTTTTATTTATTTCAACTCATAATTTTAATAATACAAGTGTAAGGAGTTTATTGTTGATATATTCATATATCCAACCTCAATAATGTTTTTATAGCTTTTTATTTTAATTCGGTGTGTACTACTTATTTATATGTAGTAGGTTTTGTTATTTATTTTCACTTGTTAACAAAATTAAAATGTTCATATCTAGCTAAACTGAATCTTCGAAATGGAGCTTTACCATCAAGGTTCAAACTCTAGCTAGCATATATATATATAGTCTCAAGTCTTATCTATGCCCATAAAACCGTAAAGTTTGGAAAGACTCATTTTGGACATAGTGGGAGTAGATACCTCCCAATTATTGTAGTAGATATTTGGATCGTTTCGCTATATTTCAACAGACCTCTGACCCGTTTAGTGTCAGATTTGTTTTTAAAAAAAAAAAAAATGTCATGAAAATAATGTGCTTACAACAATAGAATTTTAATACCATGGTTGCTTTTAATTTTTACATCTTCCCATTATAGCCAAATGTTTATTTATTTTTGATATAACATATGGGGTCTAGCTACAATACAATTACTAGCCAATAGAGGTGTAGCTCAACCGGTAGATAGACCTGGTAGATGGATGAACTTGGGGTTTAGCCCAGGTCAACAGATCGAATCCTACCAATGGTAAAAACTTTCAACAAAATATCTAGTATAGGATTAATAGATATTGTAAAAATAAATAAATAAAATTTCTCCTTTAAACTACCTATTAATAATACAATTACTATAATATAGCTAAACCCTAACATATGTGGTGCCACAATTTAGATATATGAATGAACCTCCTTTAACACCACCTTAGAACACATTAACAAAATCTAAACTTGAAAGTAGTTGCGATATCACAATCGAATAGTTAGACAAACATAAAATTGGGACATGTCCTGTTCTGTACCCTATACGCCCATACTTGATACAAATACAGCCTGTTTCATTAAATCTCCTAGTCCTGGAACCTCACAATATGCAACTGCAAAATGTGATCATCACACACACGAGTTTCAAACTTGCGCGCGTGAACCTCCTCAATGCACCGACAACATCAACTTTCCCTCCCTTTTCGTTCTCACGTGATCCACGTGACTAAAAATTAAAATCCCCCGTTAAAGAACAGTTAAATGCGAGTAGAATTCCATGCAACAGAATCAGGAGCCACTCGCGTAGCATCCACTCTCCATTCTCTCACCAATCACATGAAATGCCGCGATTCCTCTTTATCTTTTTCGAGGGAGCGCGTAACTGATCATGGACATTGAAGCGCGTGCTTCAGACCCGGAAATAGTTTCGAAGATGTGAATGCCTTAAAATATTTGGAGAGAGATATACTAGAGTTACTGTCTGTTTTTTCACTTCAAGCTTTTCTCTAACTACCTCCGTCACCGACACCTTAGTGTCTCATGCCACGAACCACGATTCACAAACGATCCACTTATTATATCGGTACAACAATTTGTCAATTTATAATTCTTGAGTTTTAATATTGCAACGGTTGGAATTTAACTATAATACAGGAACATAACGGACTAACGGGAGAGTTATTATCCGTTAATTTTTTTTTTTTTTTTTTTTAATTTTAAATCTTTGATTTTTATATACAATGACTAATAACAATTCAATAACTCCCGTCGTTAAACATGTTTGTGAACCTTAGAAATGTAATTAAAATACCGAAACATGTTACCTCTATAAACTACTTCGGATCTTGTTTCGGAGTCTCATAACCTGATATTCGGAACCATGACCCACCAACCCTACATCGGTGGAATTGCATACAGAGCAACACTTATCACCTCGATAATGAAACCTGTCAAACTCAACCAATAAGGTAGAAACGAGACAACTTCGATATCAAACGAGACACTATATAATCTCTATTTCACTTCAATCAAAGATAAATTTTTTTCTCATTTTTACTGAGCCAATACTAAACTAACCATTCTGTAATTAAGACTATACTTTTTTTTTTATAAGGTTGTTGGGGATCGGAAAACCCCAACCCAATATTTTATTAAAGAAAAAAGAAAAGGAACAAAAAAGAGCAAAAAACAAAAGAAGAAAATAGATCAACAGAACCTAAAAGAAGGTTTGTTATAAAAATCATTGAAAATAAAAGGGTTGCAAAAATTCGGAGCGGTCCACCACCAAGTGGGAGAGACAATACTGGGGCTCCTGGAAGCTAAACTATCTGCAACTTGGTTACCTTCCCGATAAATATGAGTGACAGCAAAGTCCATTTGAGAGATTAGGTTCAAACACCTATCCCAAGCAGGGCGCTAACGCTAAGGAACTTTACGAGGCCTAGAACGAAGGATATCCACTACAAAAGTCGAATCGCTCTCCAACCATAATCGGCACCAGCCAAAAGTCCAAGCAAAATCAATACGTGAACAGCAGCGGCCAATTCAGCTTCAAAAGCAAAGCAGACACCAAGAGGAACAGCAAAATAACCTTTAACAAAACCCCTACATGTGCAAAAAACCCCTGCACAACCAGCAAGACCAGGACTACCAAAAGCAGCCCCGTCCATGTTAACCTTAAGACAGCCCGGCAGGGGAGGGTTCCATTTAACCTCTAAAATGCGAGGAGCTTTGGAAGGACGATCAGAGACATGAAGTCGTTGAAGAGTCTGAAGCTCATCCATTGAATTCTTCATAGTGCCAGACTGAAGGGAGTCTGCCTCGTGAACGGAACGCAAAATCAAGGAAAGAGCATCGGTAAAAACAGGCTTGTCACCCTCAAAGGTAGCTTGATTTCGGAGGAACCACACCACCTAGAAAACCGTGATGATAGAAACCTGCCAGAGAGCTTTCAGCTGAGTGCTAAAGACAACCCTCATTGCCTATTGCCAAAGGTCTAAACAAGTACCATCCAACTTAAGCTTATGGCCAAAAGTAGAGGATACAACATCCCACAACCCACGAACAAAAGGACAGTCAAGAAACAGATGCCTTAAGTCTTCCTCTGCAGCATAGCAAAACCGACAATGAGATGGAGAGATATAACCTCTGGCACGCAATGCAATATCCGTAGGAATCTTACCATGAAATAAGCGCCAAATGAAAACAGAGTGAGAAGGAGGAATAAAAGACGCCCAAATCTGCTTACCCCAAAAAACAGAACTCCTAACCTCAGAAAGAGAATCATAAGCAGATTTACATGAAACAACACCATCCAAGGAACAAGTCCAAACTAACAAGTCTGGGTTAGTGCTTACCACCACCTTCTCAATCTCAGAAGCAATATCCAGATGAGAAGCTTGAAAAGAAGCAGGAATATCCCAACCCATATCATCCGAGTAAATGTCACCCACAACAGAATCCAGCGAAGGTTGTAACGAAGACCTATCCTCAACCAGGTCAATCAATGGATCTCCCAACCAGTTATCCGTCCAAAAACGCACCTTAGAATAACGACCAACCAACCACCTAAACTTAATCATCAGGGGAGTATAATGCAATTTTAGACCTGGCCAAACAGAAGAAACAACGTACCACGTTCTGGGTCTATGATCCTCGGTGAAAAACCGAGCCCGAAGATATGTGAATACGAAGGACTCCTCAGTCAACATCCTCCAAGTGAACTTCTTAAGCATGACCTTGTTAAGAATACCAAGGTCTTTAACACCAATACCACCACCATTCTTAGGCCTGCAGCAAGATTTCCAAGCAACTTGGACAGATTTACGACCATCGGTCGAACCAGTCCAAAAACAATTCCGAATAGCAGCATTTAATGAAGGCCAATGATAAACTTGAAATAAATGCAAGAAGGAACCCATAATCATTAAATTAAGAAGACATAACCTACCTGTCATTGAAAGAGAGAAACTTTTCTACGATTCCAATTTATTTTTAATTTTATCAGCCCAAGGAATTAGCCAAAGGAATCAGCCATCGACGTTTAGGTGCATCAATAAAAATAGGGACCCCTAGATAAATCATTGAATCACCGCCCTTACGCATCCTAGACATTGAGAAAAAATTAGTAATTCGAGGCCCAGAGATGTTTTTGCCAAAGAATATGGAAGATTTTTCTCAATTAACTCGCTGACCCGAGAGAGAGTCATAAAGAGCAAAAGCATCTAAAATCACTTGAAAATTCTGAGGAGAAACCCAGCAAAAGATAATAACATCGTCAGCATAGAGAAAATGTGAAGGGGCACGAATTCCAACCGGAGAAGAGATAGAATAATTAAGACTATACTTATTTCTACACTAGCAAGAGACATTTAACCCCAGAATTAGGAGAAAAACTTCAGTGGGACGGTCCCATTGACGTGGATATGGGATCGTCCAATCAGAGCACGCCACAAGTGTGCCACATATTCTCCCAATGTATATGTGGCGTGCTCTGATTGGACGGTCCCATATCCACGTCACTGGGACCGTCCCACTGAAGTTTTTCTCCAGAATTAGGCCACCGAAGGTCTCATTTATTACATACTTCCTAAGACTCATTTTCGATCCCAACACCCTGTTCCACAATATTACTTAATTTCGGACCAGAAATTCTTTCCATGTGGAAAAAACCTGACCAGATTTCAAATTTAACCATGAAATTTGTACCCTGTAATTATGCCATTATGGAATTCATATATTTCAGGCATTTCTGTTTCTTGAAAAACAAAAAAACAAAAAAAAAAACAAAAAAACAAAAACTTCAATGCTATGGGTGATTTTTTTTTTTTTTTTATAGGACTTTGGATGAGATTTTAATTGCCGGAATTAAGAAATCGCGTAAAATAGTCTATATTTTTTGTTTACCAATTCTCCTCAGGCGAATTTTCTTTTTTCTTATTTTGACATTTTCTTGTTTGGTTGCTGGGAAAATACATATGAGAGTAGCTTGAGAGTTTGAAAGTTTCAACATCTTCAGAATCTCATCAGCAACAGAACACATGCATGAAACTTTGGGTAAGAGAATTCAAGTATCAAAATTTGAGAGCTTCAAAATTTAAACCTGTAAAAATTACACTTCTTAATTACAATTAAAGAACAAAAAAAAAAAAAAAAAAAAAAAAAAGGGAAAAGCCAAAAAAAGAAAAGGAAAAAAAAAAAGCTGTAGTAATGATACAGATATAATCACAAACCCCATTTCAATCAATCATCGTTTTCATCACCATCATCATCTTCCGATGATGGCGACGACGACGACGACGTAAAGTTTCTACAAAACTGGAAACTATTTTTCTCCATTTTCTCTAATACAAAATGCCCCAAAAAGTCAACAGTCTCAATTAAATTCTCTCTACACAAGAATTCTTCACTGTAAATCCTCTCAACTTCTCTGTTAAAATCATGCACGAAAACATGCGTCTTCTTCTTCTCCACCTTCTCTCTCTTGCTTCTCGCCAGCACCGCCGCCGTGAAAATCGGCGCCATCCGCCCCGGTGCGGCGGCGAAGTACCCACGTGGACCGTCGACTAAAATAACATCCCAGTCGATGTCGTAGATGTGATTTGGCATATCGTTGATACCCAGTTTGCAATCTGAAAACAAAAGATTTTGAACCGGTCGACACTCTTCTTTTGTCTGAGTTCTTGCTAAAGACAAGAGCTGTTTCATTTCTTTGACTTTGGTCGTGTACTGAACATCGTAAACTTCGATGTCGGGGTGGTTTTTTTCGAATGATTGTACGAAGAACTCGCTCTCATCGAGAAGAATGGTGCGTCCATGGAAATTTAGAGATTTCCAGAGGAGGGATTCGTGTGTGAGGCCGAAAATGAGGAAGTTGCAAGATGGGGAACAGTGGGAGAGAGTGTTGGCGACGGAGGAGAGCTCGGCGGAGGTCATGGTGGCGTTGGAGGTGGAAGTGTAGTGGAGGAGTGCGGTGGTGATGGAGGAAGGGATAGTGGAGACGGCGGAGGAGGAGGAGGATGAGGAGGAGATGGAGGAGGAGAAAGTGGGGTTGAGAGTGGTGGTGAAGAAAGTGAGAGTGAAGACTAAAGTGAAAAAGGTAATAAAGAAGAGGAGGTAGAAGCGGTGGCTGGTGGCGGCGACGGCGGCTGTGGGGGATTTGTGGATGGAAGGGTGGAGGAGTATGAGCTTTGTGTTGTTGTTCTTCATTTTTTTTTTTTTTTTTAATGGTTTTGAATTTGATTTGATTGAGAAGAGACAAGAGAGAGAGAGAGAGCAGAGGCTGGATCTTGAAATTTTAAATGATAAATAATGTGGGTTTCAATTTCATAAGATTTGTTCTCGTTGTGAATTCTATTCCTCTGACTCGAGAAGAAGAAAGAAAGTAAGAGGAATCTGGAAGTGCATTGAGTTGAGAAAAAACAAACACCAATATCAAGGACATGGTCGTGACTTATAGATAGGACATGTGGGCCCTTCCATTTTTCACTTCAATATTTCAATTTAAGAAAAAAAAATATATTAATATATATACATGATCTTTCTGATATCGTCTTTACAATAAATATATCAGGACGAAAAATGTAAACCACAGATTATAGAGAAGTTTTGATAAGTTTATACACTTTGAGCCAAAATATGTAAATATAGTGATCTATTTTCTTCATACTGATATATTTATTGTCAGGATGAACTGTCAATAGCAAATCTGTATATATATATTGAAAAAAATGAATAAAATTATTATATTTATTATTTTAAAACACAAAAGTTATGGTTATGGAGGGTATATTCGATCTTTAAATTGATTGAAATTTAAAAATATTTTAAAAGTATATGAGTTTTCGATTTTATAAAGAGTCTATAAAAGTTTAGTATATTCAATCTAAAATTTAAAGACTCTATTAAAATGTAGATGTGTTCAATTCAAACTTTTAAAAATTCCAAATAAATCAATGTATATTCAAAAAGTTATTGGCTTACAAATTTTACTTAAATGGTGAATTTAATGGATTTTAAAATTAAATTTATAAACATAAAAGCTCATACAAATATTGCTCTACCCTTTGAATTATGATGGGGTTGACTTTTATAATGTATTAAAATTAGTAAAAGAAAAAAAAATTATCTACAAATAACCTTAATAATTAAATTTCATTAATATGATTAATATAAACAAAAGTTCCGGATAAATTTATCCTTTGAAGAATAACAACGATGACAATGAATGTTAATTAAAAATGACAAGAGGAATAATTTCTTTCGTACTTTTATGAGCGCCTCTTAACACTAAACACCTTGAGCAGTGGTGAAAAAATAACATAATAAAAATTACTTTTGTACAAAACAACATTAAAAGACCCTCTAACCATTGAAATATGTGACGTTCATATATAATTAAACTATTAACGATTTGAACATAAAATGATAATTCAATAAACATATTACAAAAATAACAAAAATAAACTATAACAATGACACTGGTTGCTTAAAAAAACCGACACCTTATGTGGCTAAAGTTTAATTGTATCTTTGTTAAATCTATCTCAGCACACGTTGAGATTGTGGGTTGAAATAGTATAAGGTCTTCCAAATCCTAAATTCGTATTAAAAAAAAAGTCGACACTTGATGTATTTTCATTTACATATCACTTGAATACATTTATGAGTTATTATTATTATTATTTATATATCGTATGTATGCATTGTCTAGTTAATTGGCGTATTTTACCATCAAATCACAGTAGATGGTGATTAGAATGTTAGATGATATATGACTTATGGGCACATTTTTGGAGGAAATAGGGGGTTTTGTTACTTTTTTAAGTTTGTGTTTCAAAACTATCACCATTTTAATAACTTATGTTTTAAAAGCACAAAAGTAAGTGACTTCCAAAAATACCATTACTTTACTCTATTTTTATATTTACTTTTTAGTTTTTCTTTTTTTGATTTTATTCTTTCATCTTCTTCATAGAGGTCTATTTAACTGACCTCCAATGGAGGTCGAAATCGAACAAAACCAACTTCATAATATTATCAATGCATCTTCATTGGATTAGTTTAGTGGCGCTACGCTGACGCATTCGAGGGGCTCGCAAGACTTTTCTCTCATTTTCTATGTTGTTTTAGTTTTGAATCTTCCATTATTAAACACGAGAAATAACAACAAAACAGAAATAGAGGAGCACAAAACAACAACCCAGTGTTTTCGAGACTTTGTGTTTGTGTTCCGAGACTTTGTATTTGTGTGTCTGAGACTTTGTGTTTGTTTTCCAAGACTTTGTGTTTGTGTTTCGAGACTTTGTGTTTATATTCCGAAACTTTGTGTTTGTGTTTGTGTTTGTGTTTCAAGACTTTGTGTTTGTGTGTCTGAGATTTTGTGTTGTGTTCCGAGACTTTGTGATTGTGTTTCGAAACTTTGTGATTGTGTTCCGAGACTTTGTGATTGTGTTTTGAGACTTTGTATTTCCGAGATTTTGTGATTCTGAGATTTTGTGATTGTGTTTCGAGACTTTGTATTCTAAGACTTTGTTCCGAGACTTTGAGATTGCTTTTCGAGACTTCTGGGTTGTTATTCTGTGCTTCTCTGTTTCTATTCTGTTCTGTTCATCTTCTCCAACCCTGAATCCCCAATTCGAAACCCTTCGTTTTCAAATAAAGTTACATACTTCGTTTTTTCAGAGAAATCAAAAGTCTCTATTGTGTTTGGTCGTGGTCGTCGACGGCGACATACTCGTGTTCATGGTCCACCGTTGTCGTCGGTGTACATGTGTTCGTCAATTTGTTAGTTTCACCTCCATTGATGGAGGTCCTCCATCAATAGAGGATTTTGAAAGGAAAAAAAAATGGTGAAGAAGGTTACTGTGGGGGGCATTTTTATCCGTTCACCATAATAGGTGCATTTTAAACATAAGTTATTAAAACGGAGATAGCGTTAAAAAGCCACCTCTAAAAAGTGCTTGAAATTTGTTGGACTCCACATTTTTTTTTATAAGGTTGTTGGTGATTGAGATCAATAGATGCACTGAGACATCCCAGACAAGATGGCACCTCCGTAACACCCTCATCATCTACCCAAACCTAACATATTTATTAAAATGAAAAAAAGAAAAGACAACAAAAGAGTTTAATAAAATAAATAAATAAATAAATAAATAAAAGGAAAACAAGTCAACAGAACCTAAAGGAAGGTCTGCTACAAACATCATCATTAATAAAAGAAGTGCAAAAGGCTGGAATATTCCACCACTAAGTAGGAGTAACGGTACTGGGGCTTTTAGATGCTAAACAATCTGTAACTAGGTTGCCCTCCCGATAAATATGAGTGACAATAAAGTCCATTTGAAAAAGCAAACCTAAACACTTATCCCAAGCTGGGCGACAATGCCAAGGAACTTTACGAGACCTAGAAAGAAGGATGGCCACCACATAAGCCGAATCACTCTCCAACCACAACTGACGCCAACCAAAGTTCCAAACAAAATCAATAGCATGGATAGCAGTGGCCAACTCAACCTCAAAAGCAAAGCAAACTCTAAGAGGAATAGCAAAGTAGTCTTTAACAAAGCCTTTACAAGTACGAAAAACCCTACATAACCAGCAAGACCAGGACTACCAAAAACAGCTCTGTCTGTGTTAACTTTAAGACGACCCGGTAAAAGAGGATGCTAAATAACTTCTAGAATGTACGGGGCCCTAGAAGGACGACCAGAGACATGAAGTCGCTGAAGAGTCAAAAGCTCATCCACTGAATTCTTCATCGTGCCAGAATGAAGTGAGTCTACCTCACGGACTGAACGCCAAACCAAGAAAAGAGCCTCAGTAAAAACCGGCATGCAACCCTCAAATGTGGCTTGATTACGAAGAAACTACACCACCCAGAACACCGTGATAATGGAAGCCCGCCAGAAAGCTTTCATTTGGGTGCTAATAACAACCATTATAGCCTCCTACCAAAGATCCAAACAAGTACAATCCAGCTTAATTTTATGACCAAATGTATATGACACCGCATCCCTCAACCCACGAACAAAGGGACAATTTATAAACAGATGCCGTAAATCTTCCTTCGCCGCACAACAAAGCCGGCAACGGGAAGGAGACGTATAACCTTGAGCACGCAATGCAATGTCCATAGGAATCTTTCTATGAAATAAGCACCAAGTGAGGACAGACCGAGAAGGAGGAATAAATGTCGCCCAAATATGCTTTCCCCAAAAAACCGAACTCCCAGCCTCAGATAGAGAATCATATGTAGTCTTACAAGAAACAATGTCATCTAACGAACAAGTCCAAACTAGCGAGTCTGGATCAATGCTCACCACAACCCTCTCAATCTCCGAAGCAATATCCGGGTGAGAAGTGCGAAAAGATACAGGAATATTCCAACCCAATACATTCGAATAAATGTCTCCCACAAGAGAATCCAAGGGAGGCTGTAAAGACGAATAATTTTCTACTAAATCAATCAATGGACATTTTTCTTATTTAGGTTCTTTATCCATCGTATAGGTTTATCTAAATAAAGACAACATTTACTTAAATAATAATAATAATAATGATAAAGACAACATTTGTGATTTTAACAAATGGGTTTCTTGCTTAAAAGAAAAAAAGGGTTTCCATACAGAATTTAAATCGGCAAGTGATCATGCTATGTTTTTAGAAAGAAAATCCATTATGTATCCATAAAAATAATATTTTCTTATAAGAAGCTACCGGTTATATGGAAAAACAAAGTGTTTAATTAAGAGATCTAATTTTAGACTTGAAGGATTTTCCAAAGATATTTTTTTTCTTGCTTTGTTCTTATAATAGTTATTCGTAATGAAAATGTTGGGATTGATGATAATTATTCTTACAATTATGTCTATTTATCTGATAGTATTTTTTTTTATTCTTTAGTTATATATCAAAAAAATATTTGTTAACTGGTTTCATAGTGTGTTAGGAGAGGTGATCTCGAACTCCTAGAGTGCCTTCATACCGGGTTACCTAATCCTGGACAATGCTATGATTGGTTTTGAGTGTATACATGCTATTCGGACAAGAAAGCAGAAAAAAGGGCTCATGGCCTTGAAGGTTGACATGTCCAAGGCCTACAACCGGGTGGAAGGTGATTTCATTGCCAAGATGATGGGGAAATTCGGATTCTCAGACAGATGGATCGATAGGGGGTGATGCAGTGTGTTTCTTCGGTCTGCTTTTCGTTCTTAGTTAATGGAGATATTTGTGGTAATCTGATTCCATTTAGGAGCCTCAAACTGAGGGATCTCTTGTCCCTATATCTTTTCCTAATCTGCACCGAGGGCCTTTCCGGTTTGATTAATGTGGTGGTTGTCAATGGGGAGATTTTGGGCCTTAAATGTAACAGAACTTGTCCTATTATCTTTCACCTATTTGTTGCAGATGATAGCCTCATTTTTGCTAAGGCCTTGGTCTTTGAGTGCATGGTTATTCGCAGAATTTTATATGAGTATGCTAGGGCTTTTGGTTAGATCATCAATTTCCACAAGTCGGATTTTTATATGAGCAAGTCAATCAATAGAGACTTCGGGGTCCAACTGGCTAGCATTGTTGGGGTTAGTACGGTGGATTGTCATGAGCACTACCTGGGCCTCCCAAGTTTCGCTAGCCGTAACAAGAGATTGTTGTTTGCTTCCATAAAAGACAGTTTGGGAAAAACTCAAAGGTTGACACCATAAGCTGTTTTTGTGTGTGTGTGTGTGTGTGTGTGTGTAGGGGGGGGGGGGGGGAAGTTGTAGTCCAAGCTATCCCAACTTATGCGATGAGCCTTTTTTAGCTTCCTAAAAGTATTATTAAGGAGATCCATAGGATGTGTGCTAGGTTCTGGTGGGGAAGCTCGTATTCAGCCAAGAAGATCCATTGGTGTACTTGGAAAAAGTTGTGTATGGGAAAGAAAGATGAAGGTCTCGGTTTTAAGGACCTCTCAATATTCAACGAGGCTCTTATTGCTATATAGTGTTGGAGACTCATCTCCAAGCCGGATTCTCTTGCTACTAGGGTCATGAAAGGCTGCTACTATCTCGATACCTCTTTCTCATATGCTAAACCTCGATCTTCTGGTTCTATTATTTGGAAAGGCCTGATTTGGGGCCGTGAAATCATTGATGCAGGCTCTAGGAGGCGTATTGGTGACGGATCTTCGGTGAGGATATATGGAGATCACTAGTTGCCTAGGTCTTGACTTTTAAGGCCTTTTCCCTACCGATTCTTGCAGAGCACACCACAGTTAGTGACCTTATCACCTCCTCTAGCGTTTGGAATAGGCATTTTATCCATGCTTCTTTTCTTGTGGACTATACGGAGGCTATCTTGAGCCTCCCCTTTGGTTCCTCAAAACTATTTGATCGTTTGATTTAGCATTTCGATACATATGGGGATTACTCTGTTAGAAGCTGGTATCAGGTAGGTTGTTGTTCGACGACACAGGCGGGTCATTCAGGCCTTGGTAGGTTGAACTCTTGGTGGAAATATCTATAGTGCCTTAAAATCCCGTTGAAAATCAAGCTTTTCATCTGGAAGGCTTGCTACCATTGGCTGCCAACCCTTGTTAACCTTGCAAAACGTGGTGTGAAGAGGGAGGGTTTTTATCCTCTGTGTAAGAAAAAGCCTGAAACTACTGGCCATGCTCTATGTGGTTGCCTGAAAGCTAAAAATTGATGTATTGGTTATGGCTTCCTCGCTGGTTTTTGGTGGTGTGATGATTCTCATATCCAGGAGTTGATGCTTCTTTGTGCTAATAAGCTGGCCCATCAGGATTTTGAAACCATGTGTGTCCTCCTTTGGCACACCACGCATCTGGTCTAAGCGCAACCAGAAGGTTCGTGGTAGCTAGTATGATGTCTCTAAGGATGTTTTGGGGTGGTCTATTGCCTTCTTAAATGAGTTCCATGGTGCTACTAGGGTTGATGATATCCGTGGGAATGATGTGCATGTAAAAGATGCTAAGTGGGTGAATCATGATGTTGGGATGTATAAGGCTGATGTTATTGTGAGAGACCATAAGGGTCTTGTTATGGGTTCCACTACCAAACCAATTTTTGTCTCCTACTCTCCTTAAACTGCCAAAGCAGTTGCTATTCTCCGTGGGATCCGTTTCACTAATGAGAAGGGACTTTTCCCGCTTATGGTGGAATCTTATGCCAAAGAGGTGGTGGATATGATTAATGGTGGAGTGGCCCCTTGTTCTGATGTTGGTGTTATTGTTATAGATATCTTAGATTTGTTATCTTCGTTGTCTATTTCTATTGTTTTTGCTCCTAGGTTTGTAAATGTTGTTGCTTTCAATTTAGCTAAAATTGCCTCGTTGGCAGTTTTGAATGGTCTTTGGGTAGATTCGGTTCCTCCGTCTGTGGAGGTCTTGGTTCAGACGGATTGTCCAAATTAAGCTATTTTGTTGGCCTTTCAGGCTCTTTTCCTCAAAAATATATATATATATATATTTGTTTGT
The DNA here is from genome assembly GCA_008009225.1 of Acer yangbiense. Lineage (NCBI taxonomy): Eukaryota > Viridiplantae > Streptophyta > Magnoliopsida > Sapindales > Sapindaceae > Acer > Acer yangbiense. Next base: position 44,166,668 of record CM017764.1, read on the forward strand.
TATGGTTTTAGTTTTGAATAATTTTTTTCTTATAATCGATGGATATATGATGTTAACTCGTAAATCGATTAATGTGAGTGTTAGAGATTTATTATTAGACCACTTAAGTATCCTTTTTAGTTTGAGCTCCCATCTCTATTTTTATTAATCAACTAACATTTTCTTTAGATTTTGTGTTTATGGAAATATTTTACCGGGATCAATTAACTTGGTATTACATAATTATATAAAGTATAAACAGTCATACAATTTATCTTAATCACAATTTTTTTTGTTTGAACTATTATGAATTTGAGATTCAATAAAATAAAATAAAATAAAAAACTCACAATCTCATTAAAGTAGGTGTCAAGGATTTACGTTGAACCACTTGTTATTGTGCTTAATAAACAATTTAGTTTTAAAAGATTTGATCTATGTTTGAAATATATCCTTGTACCACTGTAAATAAAAAAGTTGTGGTTTGTTGCTTCAAACTTTTTAAGGAAGAAAAAAATGGAAAAGGAATAGAATTTTATTGCGGAAAAGATTGAAAAGATTTCAATTTTTGAGTCATTTTAGAAACATAAAAGAGAGAAGAGAGAGTGAAGTGGAGGTCGTTAATAAATAGCGAAATAATCCAATCCGTATTTAGCGGAAGATTTATCGGTTTTCGTTTACTATTTCAAAAAGATTGAAAGTGTTGTTTTTTTTTGTTTTCTTTCAACAAAAGTGAGAAATTTAATGTGTAAGTGGGCTAACAATGACCAATCTTTTAATACATGTTGTATGTGCCTATGGACCCATTAATATTAAATAAAACACCGGTTAAAAAAAAATAAAAATAAAAAGAGTTGAATTGAACACTGTCTAATATGATTTACTGAGAAAAATACTCGTTCTGTTAATTTTCCAGATTCGACCCGTTACACGGGTGATATACATTAAAAAAAAAGAGTTGATGTGGCTCAATGTTCCTCAAACCCGCATCAAATAAGTTTATGGGTTCAAATAGTATTTCCTCCCTCAATTTCTAAATTTAAGAAAATAAATTGTTAACATTTATTATTTCAATTTTTTTTTTTTTTTTTGACATATAGACTATTTCAAATATTTTTGTACTTATGTGATATACCAAATTCTGCAACAAAAAAAATAATATAATAAATAAAAAAAAAAACACTTGCTCCAAAATCTTAAACAAAATTAAAATATTTTTAATATAATTAAATATATAGAAAGAAACAAATTAATTATTTAAAAATATCTATTAAAGTATGAACAAAAAAAAAAAAAAAAAAAGTGTGTAAACACCATTATGTATAAGTTAAGAAAATTAGGGAACAAGGTAGCTGAAAAATGGGAATCATCAATCATGTAACCTGGGACAACAGAGTACAAAACCTGGAAATTAATAAAATGGAATTTCAATTTTTGAATATTTTATGGAGTGCATTAAGAAAAAACCTTTTTGAAAAGCTAGATTGTTAATAACTTAATAGTTAATACCAACCAATGACCCCACATTTTCAATTAATTAAGACAACTTTTCCCAAACACTATGTGCTTTATTGATTTTAATCAAACTATCCATGATGTTTGATTGAGTTTGGTGGAAGTGGAATATTATGTTATATTATTATTATATAAACAAATGATTAAAGTCTTGATTTAAGAGATTACGTTAGATTATATATGATCATATTCATATATACCCCTACGTGCCTCCCATTTCTCCAAATTTTAATTATTAATTAGTTGTTAATTTTGTCTTTATGCTTGCATATAACATATAATGTATGTTTTGTTTTGTATAAACTGAACTGACCTTATCTGCTTCTCTTCTTCCTATTTGCCGAAAGATATTTACTCTTATAATATCGGATTTGGACTCGAACACCACACTACTAATGTTAACGTGAAATATAAGATAATTCCATAATTCCTATGTATTTAATTGGATTACAAACCGAACAAGTCAATTAATGTTGGAGAAAGTAATTTGGTTCAATAGGTAAACTTTCTGTCAACATGAATGTAGCTCAGTTGATAGATGGACGAGTTTGGAACTTAGATAAATGATTTCCAAATCAGCGGCTTGAATCCCTATCAATAGCAAAATTTTTTACAAAATCTCTGATAAATAGATAGATAGATACGTGAAAAAAAAAAAAAAAGGTTATTGATGAGCGGATAAAATATTGAAACGTTTTCCTTTTTAATTTGAATAAAAATGGTACAAACTTAAAGAGTCCAATCATATGTAAACTTTTTTTTTGGTGGGTACCAGTTTCTTCAATTCGTCATGTCGCAATTCACTTTCATCATCACAGTTTCTTACAAACTTTTAAGGTTAATTATATCAACTTATATGATTACAGTAAAAGGCATCCAACCACAGATTAAAAAAAAAGGCATCCAGCCACAGATGATAATATGTAGTTGACAATATTACCCTTGAATGTGTTAAGTTACAACTTAACGGTCAACCATGGTCAAACCTTAACAGTAGGGGAGTGAGTATCAATTAATGGTAAAGTTATTTCTAAATGTAAAAGAACATACCTTAGGGGTGTTTGGTGCAATTAGCTCATAAACTTATATAGTTGTGGAAATTTAGGGCTGTCCGGTAGCTTCAAAAATAGCTATTTTTGAAGCTTGTTTTTGAAAAATAAAAACAAAATGGAAAACAAAACTAGCGTTAAAATAAAAAAATAAAAAAAAAAATGGAAAACACATTATGCATATTTTCTTTGTTTTTGTTTTCGTTTTTCAAATAAAAACACAAACAGCCAAACAATTTTTATTTTTTTTTATTTTTCTTTTTTCTTTCTTCTTTTTCTGTCTGCGTCTTTATTTTTCTCTTCTTCTTCTTCTTCCATTGGACGTGTTTTTACTATTTTTATTTTCAGAATATAGCTTTCACCATATGCTATCGGAATCATTTTCAGATTTCAAAATTGAAACCAAAAATATTGTTTTCATTTTTATTTTTCTTTTCGAAAAACAGCAAACGAAAAACGTTTATAGGACGTGAAATTATATTCTATAGGTCACAAGTGACTAGAGGCCAGGAAGGAACAAGAGCTCAAAAAAAAAAAATGAACGTTAAAAGGTAAAGGTCCAGGCCCATAAACTAAAATAACATATTAGTTAGAGAGCCCAAGCCCAATAAGGACAACCCGACCATCCTTTGGAAAAACTATACGGACTCCTATTCTTATCCCTCTATATTATAGATAACCGATCATGATGAGATGAGGTTGGTCTAGTGGTAAAACACCTCACACATGCATCACGAAGTTGCGGGGTTCGAATCCTTCCCCTTTCAAAAATCCCGAATTTATATAATAGTGGCAATACTTTAAAAAAAAAAAAAAAAAAAAAAAAGGAGGATCAAGTGCGAGATTCTGTATTTTTTTCATCAAAAAGCAACAAAAAGGAAACGATACCATTTTGCATGATCCAAAATCTAGATACATCATGAGGGGTGCCCTTAGGGGTGGGGGGGGCACCTGCTCAGGGCCCATCATGCCAAGGGCCCCAAATATGTGGGTTTATTTATTATGTGTTAAAGTTAAAAAAAAAAAAAAAAAAAAAAAAAAAAAAAAAAAAAAAAACCAAGAAAAAGAAAGAGTAACGATATTTACACCCCTTTAAAACTGTATGTACACCCCAGATTAATATTTTTCTAAAAATTCCAACACTACCCTTAAATGAAACTATTAAAATAATAATTGATGCACCTGATATATCAAATAGATACAATAATTGTTATTTTAAACATATATAATTTTTTTTGAAGTTGACTAAAATTCTGCAATTATCATGTTATGGTTGGAATCTGATGTCATCGTGGAGATTAATAGTTCTAATTCTTTATTGAATAATTCTGGTGTTGTAAGTTGTAACTAATGATGTATTCTTGTTTCTCGTCAGAAAAATGGCATGGCTGATGGCTCACTCTCTTGCTTCTTGCTGAGATAGATAAAGTTGTGGCTTGGTGAAGTCAGATGTGTTTGCAATTCTTTATTTTATTTTTAAGAGTAATTGGCACAAATCCCCCCTCGAGTGTATATATATTTGCATGTTGCCCCCTAAACTTTTTTTTTAGGCATGTTGCCCCCTGAACTATCACTTATTGGCAGAACAAGAGTAAAAATGCCCCCTCAGGAGGGAAAAAACCAAAGGATTGCCAATAAAGTGATAGTTCAGGGGGCAACATGCCTAAAAAAAATTTTAGGGGGCAACATGCAAATTTATATACACTCAAGGGGGGATTTGTGCCAATTACTCTATTTTTAAATATATAAAAATTTACTAATTAAATCTAAATAGTGATTATTTAAATTAATATATTAAATAACCATTATAAATAGTTTAAGAACGAAAAACCATTTAATTTAATTAAAAACAAGTTAAAATAACAAATAAATAAATAAAAACAAGGAGGCTTGGTGGGAGGCTGGGAGACGAGAGACTTCTCCACATTATTTTTTTTAATAATTATTTTATAATTATTTTAGTTTACATTATTTAAAATAAACTAAAAGAAAGGATATTTTTGGTAATGTGTGGGATGTGCTTGCGAATTATAGCATTTTAAAAATTTTACAAGGTTGTAGATACAAAAAGGGGTGCACATACGATTTTTCAGGGATGCAGATATCGACACTCAAAATAAAAAGGCCCCATTATTGTTTTAAATAGAACAACTCAAACTTACCTAAAAAAAATAACACTGGCCCATTACCTAATTTATTTTATTCATATCTTCAAACAAAACCTAATTTTTTAGGGTTATAATAGCTTATTAGTTTTAATTTATTTTAAGCCGTAGGTGGTTACACCATATTACTATAAAATTGTTTACATATAATATATACTATAAGTAGTTTCCAAAGAAACCGAAAACCGTAGCGCTCATTCATCTAATTGTAAAAGCTAGCCGTAGTCCCTGTTGCCTCTTCTCTTCCAATTTTTTTTTTTTTTTTTTTTTTTTGTCTTGAAAGTTCCTCCTCCTCTCATCCAACTGCTCAATCTCTTTTTGCTCATTAACATTTCGCCTCCCGATCTTCTTCACCAACCAGTGCCCCTGCCCTCATCTCTTCTTTGTCAACCGTCGGCCACCGTCTATCTTCGTAATTTGAGAATTATAAGGGCCCATTTTTTAGATTTTGCCCAGGACCCTCGAAAATGTCAGGACTGACACTATACATCATACATGATAAAAATATTAATATCAATTCAAACGGCAGGTAAAATTATATTTTTCCCTTTTTCTAAGTTACACTCTCAATAAAATAGTTTGTTTTTTTTTTTTTTTTTTTTTCTGATGAATAATGCAGTGATTATCTAAATTTATACTTAAATGACATGAAACTAATGATTTTTATCTGAGTAATTTTTTTTTAAAGAGTCACAGAGGACTATTGGTCGCCCAAAAAAAAAAAAAAAAAAAAAAAACTATTGACATTGAGATCTCATGTGGCTGGAACCAATATCAATAGTGAATAAGTGATTAGTGTTCAAGAAATATTACACGTTTCATGGTCCTTATTACAAGTGTCATTTTTGCAAGAGCAATCTTTTTCCTATATATATATATATATAGACTCTGTTAATTCTTCATAATCTATGGTCCACATTCTTCGTCCTGATATATTTATTGTTAGGACGAACTGATAATAGAAAGATCGTATATATATATATATTCCAAGAGTAATGCTAAACGTCCCAATTTTTTATTTTTTCCAAATTCTGTTCCAAATAATGTGGCACATGAGGTGTAAGCGTCTTATAAATCTTAAGATTATGTAATGATTGATGTGATACTGACATTTCACGTGCCACATCATTTGAGATAGAATTTGGGAAAAAAAAATTGGGACGTTTAGCATTACTCATATTCCAAACTCAGGGGTGGAGTCGAAATTCTAATTTGGGGGAGGGGGAGTATATTAAAAATAAAAAATTTTAGGAGGACCAAAGTAAAAAATTTTAAAACTTTATAACAATTTTGTAATTTTTTACATATGAATTTTAGTTTTTATTTTTAGGGAGACCCTCTCCCTCCGCCCCTACTTCTAGTGTTTTTCTGTCTGATCAGATAGGCACTGAAATTATCACTTGCATGTAGACTACGGGCCAGTTTGATATTGCGGTAGCTTTTAAAATAATCACCGTTAGTTATGCTGAAAAAATAATTTGCTGTGAAGATAATCAGACAACTGTTTGGTTAATGTTGCTATAGAAATTGGTGTTGAATGAAAAGCAGTATTTATGCGTTTGGTAAACTTTACTTTTAATTGCTGTGATTTTATATAATGACTAAAACAAACATGAAATTGAATCATATCAAGCGAAAGAAAAATTTTCTTTTTGCACCTCTCATTCTCAAACTCTCATGGCAACCGAAAAATCTAGGGTTTGACAGCACCAAGTCTAAAAAAATAAAAAATAAAAAATTGGGTGCTTCTTCCTTTACTCCTTTATTTTCTTTTCACTACAATATTAATTCTTTGATTTCTTTTGCTTGACATACCTGTACCTACAACACTTCAATCTTTATCACATTTTTATTTTTTATAATTTTTATTGATTGTATTTTTGGGTGAGTTTGTGATGGTAAAGAAGAAAAAGTGTAGAGAAGAAGTAGATGGCAAAAAATATGAGTTTTAGGGGTTTGTTCTAAGTTCAAGGTTTCGGTGTTTGTTCCGGAATTGGGTTGAGAAGATGAACAAATTGTTTTTTAAAATATTTTAATTAATCTTATATTTATGATGAACTAATACAATTGAGTTATATGAAATTAAACATGGGATATATTTGTATTTATGTTAAATCAATAGGGATAATTTAGCCTTTAAAAAAGATTCATTAAATCAGACATCAGATTATATCATTGTCACTTCATAAAAGTAACCCCCATCTGATTCTTAGGGCCAGTTTGATATTGCTTTTAAGAAGTTAAAATCAGATTATTTTATAATTTTGATATAAAATGATGTTTGGTAAAACTTCCAAAAGTGATTAATTGATAATCTGGCAAGTTTTGACAGTGATTTTGAGAAGTAGGTGGAGGGTTACTTTTTGAAAGTGATTATGGAATAATCTATTTCAACATTTAATGAATCTTTTAAAATATCACTATTATTTTTATGAAATCAAATTAAAATAATTTATATACTTTATTTCATCTTAAAATTAAATATTCGAATTAAATATTGATTTGATTTATAAAATCTTTTAATTTTTTTTTTTGTTCTTATGGATTTTTTTTTTCTAATTTAAATATTCTACTTAAATATTAACGTAATATATATAATTAATGAAAAAAAATGAAATACGGTTCTAAAATCATGCCTATTTTAGTTATTGTAACTAATTTCAGCACTTTTGAAATAAAATTACCAAACATATATGTATATTGCTTTTGAGCTATACAATAGTTTTAAAAGTACAATTAACCAAACAACTGCTGATTAACTTCACAGCCGATTATTCATTTAGCATAGCTAACAGTGATTATTATAAAAGTTACAGCAATACCAAACTGACCTTTAATATTACGGTCAAATTAATTTAGATTCTCAAATAATCACTTTTGGAAATTTTATAAAAAATCTGTTTTATATCAAAATTATTAAATAATAAGATTTTAACTTCTCAAAAGCAATACTAAATATGACCTATATTGTGTTAGTTTTGTTAATCATAGATTTCCACCACTGGATCGAGAGGAAATGAACGTTGAAATTATAAATTTAAGTCAAACTTTTAAGTTGATATAACCCAAGTTATTTTTATGTTATTTTAATAAGGGTAATATGGGTATTTTAAAACTTCATTGAAGATTTTTTTTTTATTTTATTTATTTTTTATAATAACTTCTTTTTTGAATTTTTTTTTTTAAGCAAACTTCTTTTTTAACTACAAGAAATTTTGGGTTTTGGGGAGGGACACTTGTCCATCTTCGCATTCTCTTCAATCTGCTGACGACTTCTTTTAGAGGAGGCCACGCCTCCTCCGGCCTCTTTCGTTAGTTTAAAGAGTGCTTAATTATCTTCCTGTTTAAAAAAAAAAAAACAAATATCATTTATAAAATACCTGACAACTATCTCGGTGATCTTTTGGAACGTTGTCCATATTATCCTCTCTACTTTTTCCTGAAGCATTAATATTCCCATTCACAAGTTTTTATTATCAAAATCCTTATTTTAAGACCTTCAAATTTTCATCATTATAAATTTAGGCAGAATTTTATATAAATTCCACTTTTTTAATGATTTGTCACCTTTATAAATATATTTTCATATTTATCATTTTAGTCCCTATTTTTTTTTTTTTTCAAAACTCATCACTTTAGTCAATTTGACCAAATATTTAAAAATTAACTATTTTAAAATCTATATAAAAATATACTTTTACCATTATTACTATTTAATTTAGTTAAAATAATTATTTTAGTTTTAAATTAAAATGAAAAACTATAAAATTCTTTGAGGTTATTGAAAACTGGGGATTTATTGCACCGCCTCTTGATGTGTGTGTCCATTTACAGTAGAAGATTTATGGACAGGACTCACGTGGTGAAGACTGAAGAGCATGTAGATAGCCACAAATTAAATGTTGTCACTTGTCACACTTCTCAAGATCGAAAATTCATACAAGACTCAGATAGGCACAAATTAAATGTTTTGTGATCCTCTCTCTAGAGTCTAGAGATAAAAAATTATATCTTTTGATTTCTCAAACTTTCTCTACAAGCAGGGGAGGAGATAGGCTGGGGCCGATAGGGGCCATGGCCCCCCAACTAAAACATTTTCAACAAATATTTCATGTATCAAATTGTCATAATGTGTTATATAATCAAAGATATCTCTGAACCATCACATTATTATTTTTTTTAATTATAATCATAATTATTACCATTTAAAGTACAATATATTTAAGAAAGTTTGATATGAGGAGCATCGGCAGCTATGAACATGTGACCATAATCGCTTTAAGAATAAATTATTCATATGTTCCTATTTAATAATGTATTTAATGAATAGATATCATGGAGATTATTAACCATGATCACTAAGAAATACTTGATGTGATAGATTATTAATTAAAGTGGTAAGTTCATTTTGTGAGACATGCAAAATAGATATTCCAAATATTAATTCTCACTACATTGCAATACGAGGTCGAACTCACCAGTAACAAGATAATTTTACAATTAAACAGTATTATTGGGTATGTATATATTTTATGTTGCAATTGATTCACAATTACAAGAATTAAATATGAGTATAGATTCGATTATAAATGATTTTTTAGATTTTAAAGAGCGTCATTTGATTCCTAAAACTTTTATTTATTTTATTTATTAATTTATGAGACTAAATGGTATTACATTTGTTTTTTGTTTTTTTTAATAATTTAGTTTTTAAATATTAATATATTTGTCTTGCACAAACTTAAATTTCTTTTTGTCTTGGCCCCCCTAAAGCCAAAATCCTGGCTTCGCCCCTGTCTACAAGTATTCATTAAGAATTGTACAAACCAATTTGGTTTAGAGTTCCAACATGTGATTGATGAAGGAGATGAGATAGGCTTTAAGATTAATATATAAAAACTTTCAATATATATGTACCTTTGCAATATTTTTCATCAACTATTTCATGTAGCAAAAACGATACAATAGTCCAATCAACAACATACCAAAGTAAAGATTTTATTAATAATAATAACGGATTCATGTTTAAATAGAAAAACAAAACTAAATTTACCCACTAGGTAAATTTGAGTTCTTGACTAATTTTACAAGAGCTTCACTAAAAGAACACAACAAAACAAAACAAAAGTACATGAAAATTTCTACTAATAAAAGTTAATAAGATCATTGTTTCAACTGCGACAGGGAACTCAACTCTTCAATTAAAACTGCGACAGGGAACTCAACTCTTCAATTAAAGCATTCAAATCAGAGCAAGATGAACCTCCTTCTTCAACAGCTCTCCTTGCCATCAACCCTAAACCCTTGGCTCTTTTCTTCATTTCCTCAGCTCCATCACCCACCATTATCTCTTTCAAAGCCTTTTCTATGGCTTCCCTCTTCACTACAGAAACTCCCATATTTGTAATCATTTCCTGAACACCAACACCAACACCAATATTCTTAAGAACCTGATTCACCAGCTTTTCGTTGTAAAATTGATCGGCGAACAATGGCCACGTGACCATAGGCACCCCAGCAGTGACTCCTTCAAGAGTTGAATTCCAACCACAATGTGTCACCATTCCTCCAATTGATTCATGTTCAAGAATCAACACTTGGGGTGCCCATCCTCTTATTATTAGGCCCTTCCCTTCCATTCTTTTCTCGAAACCTTCGGGCAACCAATCTTCGTTTCCATCTTCATCTTTCTTGTCTTCCCTGACTACCCAAATGAAATCTTGCCCTGAAGCTTCAATCCCCATTGCAATCTCCATTAACTGATCAGAATTGAAGTTAGCACCACTTCCAAAACATATATACACAACAGAATCAGGTTTCTTGGAATTAAGCCATTTCAAGCACTCATTCTCATCAATGGAGGCTTGCTTTCCTCTCAAAGCCTTGTCTTCAAAATTCTTATTGCATAGAGAAAGTGGGCCTATATGCCATGTCCTCTTTCCCAAAATGTTCCTGCAATAATCAGCATAAGTTGGCTCAAGCTCGTAAAAGCTGTTAACAACAACACCATAGCTCTTTAAATCTTCTCCATTAGTCTTTTTCAACAACTTTGCGAATTCATTTTCATCATCATTTGATAACATAAATTCCGGCAATTGCTTTTTTGTCAACTTGATATCACCAGGTAGGCCAGGCACTACAAAAGGTTCTGAATCTGATGAAACATGCTTGTATGGCTCGTACATCATCATGCATGCTGTTGTACACAAATAAAAGGAAGAAGATCCATTAAAAAGCAGCCTCGGAATCCCAAACTTGGTTGCAGATTCATTTGCCCAAGTGAAGAACATATCAGCCACCAAGCAATTTGGTTTAAATTCACTCAAGAGCTGTTCAACAGGTTCCTGGAGCATCGACAACGCCTTCAAGAAGATGATGGTCATCTCCGTGTATGCTTCACCTTTAGGGATGGCGTTAAGGTTTTCACAACCGTCGGGCAAACCAACCTCTGCACAAGGAAAATTGATGATCTTGATACCAATTTGGACACCCAAATCTTTGCTTATTCTTTGAATTGCTTTTGAGAAGACAGGGGAATTGACAGGAGTGGTGATTATGGTGGTTTTCACACCTCGAGCTCCGAACAGCTTGGCCATGTCTAGAGTTGGTATCATGTGTCCAAGACCGAAGAATGGTAAAAACATTACGTGAAGCTGAGGAATTTCACTAGTGCTCATCATAGTAACCTAGCTATAGCTATCAGACAGATCAAGAAACAAAGAAGACAACGATGACAATGAAGAAATTAATGAACAAATTAAAGAAAATGAATTTGTACACGTGTCAAACATGCAGCTTGTACACATGTCAAAGTGATGGCTTTCATAACCTCATGAGTCATCAATTGCCTTCTGGCAATATTAATGTCAACTTTTGTCAGTTATAACTTTTAACAATCTGAAACATCATCCATAAAAGTTTTATATTCAAAACCGTATTAAATCCGGTTTGGTATTGCTGTAAGTCTATAACTTATAGAATAATTACTGTTAGTTGTATCGAAGAAATAATCAGTTGTGAAGTTAATTAATAAATCTTTAGTTACTTATAGTTTTAAAACTACTGTGTATCTCAAAAGTAGTATATATATGTTTAGTAATTTTATTACAAAAGTGTTGAGATTAATTACAATGATTAAAATAGACATGATTTTTAAACCATACTTATGTTTTTTTTTCATTAATTATATAAATAAAATTAATATTTAAGTAAAATATTTAAATTAGAAAAAAAAAATTCTATAAAAATAATAATGATATTTGAAAAGATTTTAATAAAATCAGTATTTGAGTAGGAAGAGGAGTGCTAGAATCACTCTCTCAACTCACTCTTCCAACCTACTCTCTCTTTTCCTTTTGAGACTTGTCCATTATTTACCTTTTTGAAATATATTTTAAAGTCATCATTAATGAATTGTTTTTACATGTTATTTACAATTCAAACCATCATATCTTCCCGAATTGTCCTTTTTCTTTACACTCAATAGTCATAGTCCTTTTCTTAAATATTAATATTATTATTATTTTATATACCTCTTTTTTATTTTCTAAAATATCATAACAAATACAATTTATATTTGAAAAATTATCGTTTTTGTCTATATTATCATAAATTCATCATATTTTATAAAGTGATTATTTTTACGCAATTTGAAAGATATAGTTAAAAAAAAATTAAAATTTCATTAATAATATCAAAACTCAAATATACTAAAAAACACAAGATGCCAATGTTTATTGTATTTTAATAACTTAAATATTGTTAATAATGTCTTTGCTATTTTTTTTTTAAATAAATATAAAATAAATTTAATAAATATTATTCAACCCATTTTACCTTTGAAGATTTTTGCTCACATATTTGGAAATGACAATTTGGTATAAAAAAAAAGGACAATTTGGGAAGATGTGGATGATTTGAATTTTAAATAACATGCAAAAAATAATTCATTATGATGGCTTTAAAATTTATTTTTAAAAAGTCAACATAGGACAAGTGTTAAAAGGAGAAGAGAGAGTGGGTTGAGAGAGTGTATTTAACACTCCTCTTATTTTTAATATAAAATAAGATATAAATGATTTTGTTTTGATTTTGTAAGGATAATAAAAAGATTTATTAAATGCTGAAATAGATTATTCCATAATCATTTAAAAAAAAAGTAACCCATCAACTACTTCTCAAAATCACTGTCCAAACTTGTCAGATTATCAATTAATCACTTTCGTAAGTTTTACCAAACATCATTTTAAATCAAAATTATTAAATAAATAGATTTTAACTTTCCAAAAACAATACCAAACTGGCCCTTGAACACAATCACTTCCACAATCACAAGTAGATGCCAAATCCACCAAAACAACACACACAGGACATTTCACATTTCTGTAACTTATAATTCTTCAGTATGCAGCAAGCAACCAGTTGTGAACTTGTGATACGATAACATAGTTTAAGTAGAATTCCATGTTTTAGTTTCAGTAGCCCTTCCGGATGTTATGAGGATTAATCCAAGTAAAAAGCTTCAGTCTTCTGACTGTCCGAAATACCTGCCGGAAAGTGTGGCCAAAATATTCAGCATTACAACCTCATCATCAAGTTCAGACTTCGCAGCACGCAGGCTAGCACATTTCCGGAGCAGACTCCGAAGAGCAGCACAAGTGTCAGCGTCTAGTGGAGTATCCACTGTTGCACATAAAGCAAATAGCCATACACTATCATTTCTGGACAGACTGCTCAAGGTCTCAAAAGAGCCTATGCGTTTCCTCAGCATTGATACTCTGGCTACAGAATCCATCTTCAAAAGGGTAGACAATGTTGGGTAGTTACCAGAATCATCATTCAGACAAGTTTCAGGACTCTGACGGCATAAAGAGATTTTACCGTCTTCAGTATTTGACATAGATGGCTGATCCATAGAGCTTTGAAGGTTGGAACTGTCATCGGGTTTAAGCTTATTAAACTTTTCAACAATAAAACTCTCCGCCTGCTGACTGGAGTCACTATCCTTATGAAATGTGAGCAATGATTCCGGTTTATGAGCAGCTTGAGCACTTGAATTCTCAAGACCTGACATGACCTGAGATCAATATATAAAAAAAAAAAAAAATTAAAAAAAAAAAAAAGGTCAGTTTTGCAGAATCTGCAATTAAATGCAGGTGCGGACCTATACATACCACATCGTACTTTCCTCAGCTTTTTCCATCTCTTAAACAATTTTTCATAAAGATAAAAAGCATACAAAAAAGAGATAAAGAAACTGTCATCAAACTGTTTAGTTCATTCACAAAATTTTAATGCTTTTTTTCCCCTCATTCTCCCAAGAACCAAAATGGCCTTTGCTCAGTTGTACAGATAGCAGCTCCAGAAGAAACATCAGTTTTCAACACACAGAGAAGAGGGAAGGAATGAGAAAAATGTCATTTTCAATTTTAAGCATGTTTTGCAAGGACAAGGATCCTCTCATCTCATCTTTAATTCATCTTTTCTAAATCTTGTGATTGGTGGTTTGTAAGCAGTAATTGAAAAGAATCAAATTCAAACCAACCATTCTAATAATATGAATGTGTCACAAGATCCCTAAAAACTGAGATAAAATGAGATGAGAGAATCTAAATTCGTTCTGTATTATCAAAATCCGACCTTTTCTCATAACTAACTTTGGGCATAAATCATTTCAATCACAAAGATTAATGTAACCACTGAGAAATGAAGAGATTCAGGCATTAAAAGTGAAGAAGCAAAGGAGCGACAGAGCTACCGTCATTTTCTAATCAACATTCTATTAAAATTGTTGAGCCGATCTAGAGTACTTAACAAACAAACAGCACAATAAAATTCCGGTGCTCGATAAACATACCTGTCGTAACTCTGAAAAATCAGCAAGAAATGAATCCTCCCACTGTTTCAATGGCAGTAAATGTTCTGGGCATGGGGAAATATTAGGAATATAAGGCATGTAGACACTCTGTTCTTTAATAAATTTGTTTCCACCAAGCTTGGACACCTTTACTTTTGGAATGTGAGCAGCTTCCCATCTAAGCATAAGAAAGAAGTATTTTAATACCATAATTACAGGTTTGTGTTCATTCTCATATATATACTTGTAAAGAGAAAAAAGAACATAGAAAACACTGAAAGGTCATACTAAGCGTCACTCCTCTGGAGAGAGCTAAAGATACAAGTATACCACTAATTCTAAACATTAAATATGCATAAAAAAAAAAAAAATAGTATGGATTTAAAAGAAAATTAACAAGATTATGGCAGAAACATGTAGGACTTTTCCCTCTGCTTCAGGACAAGCAAATTTTGTTTATCTCACTCATGACATTCTAAGTTCCTTGCTACAATTATACAAAGACAATAGTTATATTTTAAAAAGGGAACATTCTTATTGAGAACTTATCAATTTCAATTTGAAATTCCGAGGATCTATATGCTCGCCAAAATGCATTAATCACAAACTTATGGAAATTGCATCGTAAATTAACATGCATTCCTCAGAACCCTATATTGAAGGACAAACCTATCATATCTTGTATATTTTCCTTCTTTCATGTGAGTCCACTAGTCCAGTGTTGTGTCAAAGCCAAAATGAAAAAAAAAAACAATTCTAAACATCAAAATGAAAAACATGATATCCTTAAAATTTAGAAAGGATTCCAGCATACTGTTTAACCAATATATTATATTAAATCATAAGCATTACAGGCAAACACTAGCTAAATGGAGGCTCGGGCAAGAAACCATCATTGTAATTAGAAATAGAAGCAAATTCGGAATCATACCTGACACGCCGCAGATATTCTAATCCATCTTGTGGAGGTCCAGAATCAAAATCAGGTTCTCCTTCTACCAAAAAGGCAGGTCTCTGAATGCTAGCATAATCTTCGTCTGTGTCATAATCTTCACTGCACTTTTCTTCTAGAACTGAATCTTCAACCTTAGTGCTATGACTACAAGTTGAATTCCCGGTATTCACATTTTCTACATCATAACCCTCTATGTATTCTAATTCATTATCCGCCTTTAAGGAACACCCTTCCCCTGAAAGTAATAGAAGATTTAGACACGTATATGAAATTCTAAAATCTTACAAGTTCAAGCCACATAAATATCAGACATCTAAGCAAAACAAAAAAAAAAAAAGGTCAGGTAAAAGCCTCTCTTCTCATACACATACAACTGTACAACATATCAAAAAAGTTAAATTCTTATTAAGAGTATCAGTGCTTCATAGGTTTTCATTCACAAACAATTCTAACATGTCATCATCCATGGGACCAAAGCATTTCTACAAAACATTGGAAATTAGATTAGCCCACAGCAAGAAATTTTCATGTACAACTGCTGTACAAGTAGTATACAAACAACCACAATGTGCCTAAGTATACAGATCAGAATATGTGTTGAACAAAAGGACTTTTGCAGATTGCTTTAGGCCACTCTTCAATGCACAAAAATATTGAAGCAGCTTTGTGTTTTTACCAAGGTTCTTCGGACAGGTAAACCACACACAATGCAGTCCCATACACTCCAGCTAATGCATTAAAAAAATAAATAAAATAAAAATAAAAAAAAGTTAACCATCACAGAAGGAGGAAATTCAGGTACATCAACAATGGGCTTAAGAAGTGAGGATGATAAGGAGATTTGAACACAATTAAATAAATATTATGCAAGTTTGTGTTCAAAACACTTCAGTTTTAGCTCCAAGCATATATAGACAAAGAACACCAAAAATGATTAAAACAGTTTAAATAAATAAATAAAAAATGGATAAACAATGCCTCAAGGATGTATTTTTTTTCATCATAGCAAAAAGAAGGGTTTTTTTTACCCCTTTTGGTTAATTAAAAACAAACAAATGTTTACAGAATCTATTCTATACATTCTGAAAAGTAAATTGCTGGTCTGTTCTTCTCTGGCCTTGCTCCACTATTTGAGCAATCATGTAGCTTAGAAAAAGAATGGGAAAGCAATATAAACCTGGAAGAGAGGACTAGGAAGAAGCAAGAATAATGATAATTTCAACGAAATTTCGTGCACTTATCAAAACGGTTTTCAATATATATTTTTTTTAACAAAGAAAAGAAAAGAGAACAAAGAGGAAAACAAGAATACTAATGCATTTTCAGTATGTGAATTCATGAAATAAAATGAAAACAAATGGGCCTTAACATATAAAGAAAGAACAGAGAAAAAAAAAAAAATCATAACAAAATTAAGGTAAGCATTAAACACAAAATAAATCTCAAACTTTTAGGGATTTGATGAGTCCCTTGCCCAAGCCTGGCCTGAAAAATGACTTAGTACTAGCATAGATAAACACAGAAGACGCTATATAACAAATTTATTCATAAGACAACAGAATTGTAATTAACTGCAGTGAAGAAGCGACAATCTGACATCTCAACAGAAACAAATATAAGAGCTAATCAGGGAGTTGTCACATCTCATGTCATCTTCACGGAGAATCAAACAAAATCCTACAATTATGCATGACTAGATTTGCATCAAATTCTTAGTAGAACTTGTCAATATGTATTAAATTACAAACAGTTAAAAAAAAAAAACAATATTTTTAGTTCTTATGTCACCACAGTCAATCAGTTAAATAATTCATATTTGTATTCTTCTTCTGGATCTTCATTTGGCAAAATAATCAAGCATTCTATATTTTTTTTATTCACACCGTAATGATACTGTTCATTGACGGAAAATTCAATTTAGCGCCACCGTCGAAATGAAATGCAATGGAGGGAAGAGCTGCTTTACGTGCTTTGAAATATAGGCGACCTTTATTCCCCGGGTCCATCACAGTTCTGGACTCAACCGCTTTCACCATTTTTGCTTCCAAACTATCGTAAAGGCAAGGGTGAATATATGAATATGTTGACCCAATGTCAACTATCATATTCCCCCATGTTGGAATTGTACGATCCTTGTAGTATAACGTTTCGCCATCTACAAGGATATTACATGAAAATATGAAATATTCTATTGAAACCCCTAAAGTTGAGCAATCCATAACACTTGATACAGAGAGTGATATCATTTGGACACAATGTAAGCCTTGTGATAAGTGTTACGTGCAAGATGATGAAAGCCTTGTGATGTCGCAAATGATATCGCTCACTGGATCAAGTGTTCCAGATTGCTCAACTTTAGGGGTTACAATAGAATATTTCATGTAATATCCTTGTAGATGGCGAAATGCTATACTACAATGATCATACATTAAGGAATATGATAGCTGACATCGGATCAACATATTCATATATTCACCCTCGGCTTTACAATAGTTTGGAAGCAAAAATGGTGAAAGTGGTTGGGTCTAGATCTGTGATGGAACCAGGGAATAATGGTCGAATATGTTTCAAAGCACGTAAAGCAGCTCTTCCCTTAATCGCATTTCATTTCAATGGTGGCGCTAATCTGAATTTGCCAGTTTCATTATGGTGGGGATCAAAAAATATATATATATAATGCTTGATTATTTTGCCAAATGAAGATCAAAAAGAGGAAGCCATTTTTGGAGTTTTTGTATATTTATAGTTCTAATTATCTGAAGTCTTTGGATGTGGCTGCTAAGGCTCCAGAATTACACACAGAGATCCATAAACAGGCTGCAGCTCAAGCAGCAATGGGAGCTACTGCTGGACCTTCTTCTACTTCTTCGACTGCAAAGAGTGCAAAGAAGAAAAAGAGCAGTGATCTCAAGTATGACATATTCGGATGGGTAATCCTTGCAGTTGGCATTGTTGCATGGGTGGGATTTGCAAAATCCCACATGCCTCCATCTCTCCCTACACCGCGACAAGTGAGGAATAGGGTGCCTGAACTTTAGAGATTCAGGATCTCTGTTTAGACTTCCCAGCCGATTCCGGGAGAGAATTGAGAATGTCATTTGCTTTATCATCTTTATTTCATCCTTAGTAATGATTTTCCAGTGTAAACTGATAAAAAGTTTGAGGTAGCTTCTAGATGAAATTATTGAATTTTCCCCAGGGATATATATTGTTAAGAATTGATATCTTGTATTTGTCTGAATTTTTGGATCAGTCTGTTGATGGCTTGAGAATCATCAGAGGGATAAAGAGGAGGTTGCTTTGGTTTCGAAAAAAAAATGTCATCAGAGTCGATCAATTAAATCATCATAATCTGATTTTGCATTAGCTACCACAATGCAGGACTTTTACAGATAAACAATACAATGCTATCATGAAACAAAAAAAAAAAAGTGCTAACAGATGAATAATCAGTAGTAGCCAAGATACTTAATAAACAAATTGGCATATGAAAATACTTACTGAGAATGCCAGGGGACTCCAGCTTCCTTGGAAAGCGCTTCCGAGGATCAAAATTCAAGAGGGTGTTCTTCTGCTTAGAATTGGCCAGCTCATCATACTCATTCGACATTGCAAGCCCAAGTCCAGTGTATATAGCCCTCCACAATTTCCGCTGTTCAACAATGTTGACAAACCTAAAGGCCTCCATCTCCTGCCTAGTGTACATTTTTCTTGATCGTTCTCCATTCTTTAAACCGCCATCTTGATCCTCCATAATGGGGGTCATATTCTTCATCCTCTCATTCATCCCCAAATTCCTTTTTGTGTCTTTTGCCTTCCTTCTCGATTGCTTCACCTTCTTTTCATCTGATTCTTGTTTCTTCTCCTCCTCCTTCCATCCTATCTTTTTTGCAGTGCCCTCAATTCCGATGTCCTTCACGCAGCCATTTCCAGTTTCAGGTACCTGAACAGATTCAATCAATGCTGTATCATCAATTACTTCAATCTTCAGAGAAGATCTAACACTCTCATCGATTACATGGGGACCAGCAATTTTCTCACCATCCTTCTGCACTATCTTGTGCACTTCTTCACAACCACTCCACTTCTCATTAATCTGGGAGATAGTGGCAAGGCCAGCAACATCTCCCACAAGGGTTTTGTCAACAAAGATTGTACCATGTCCAAGTTCAGTCAACATTCTACTGTTATCTGTGTCCAACAAAGATTGCAGGCCTTCATAATATCTGAATACACAAATAATATTTGCTCACATGTTAAGAGTAAACATTACAAGCCAAGAAAGTACACAGAAATACTTATAGACACACATACACTCTCTATATATATATATATTGAGAGAGAGAGAGAGACGCAACAAAAGCTCTTCAACGTCTGTATATATAATTAGAGGGCACTGATGGTTTGATATTTGATACTTCAGTCACCAACTTACCAACTATTCTAGATGGTTGTTTTCTTAAAGTTAAAGATGAAACTAAATGCGTAAATCATACCTGTAATTGCCAGGATTCATGGAAAGTAACAGCCTGTACAAGTTAGCACCTTCTTCTAATCGACCAATCTTGACTTAAGGGAAACCTCTTGCTCTTTGTAAGACAATTTGTCAACCTAGCATAGAAAAGAACACAAATGCAAATAATGTGTGTTCAACAACTTCAAAACTTAAAAAGTTTCAACATACAATGATCCCAGTTATATATATATATATATATATGCATGTATATATATATATAAAGCACTTACAAATTTTGGCTCTTTCCAACACAATTCCTCAATAGCTCTCAAAAAACTTTTTGAGAGCACTACTAATCTGAATACATATGGCATCAAGAATATATACAGTATCATGAGGATCGTTAAGGCCCAGGCAATATAAAATGTAAAAAAGAACTAATATTCAAGAGAAGGTAGCGATCATATTTTGGGTCCATGAGTTAATATAAACAGAAATTTTATGTTCATCTGTAACAAAAGAGAAACTTAGCCACTATTACAATTTACATATAACGAGGTTCTTAAGCAACACAGAAAGTTGTATAACCAGAATGAATCTTTCGTCTGACCCATTATGAAGCAAGACCTTTAATTTAAAATACAACTATAGATTCAACAGAAGTGCTACACTGGTCTTGTTTCCACTTTTCCAGTCATTCTAGATACAATTTTAAAATATTGGATTTTCCGTTATTTAAATAGTGTATCTCTGTCACTTGTAGTGATTTATCATTCAATGAATGACCGAAGTCAATTATAATGTTTCTGACTTTGTACCTACACAAACCATTCAAGGTTGAATTTACCTTACTCTTTTACCCATTTAGAGGATTCCTCCTATATTCCAATGAAATTGTTTCAGTAACAAATCCAGCTTCTTCAACCCTTACTTTCATTTCCACCCAATTTGCCTCTCTCACATCTTTTCTTCACAAAAGTCTCTTAAAATTTAAAAATTTATGACCTGTCCAAGCCACATCTTTATGACCATCTAAAGTATGTCATTTTGTCATCTCCTTACACAATCTACGACATAATTACGTAAGTCAACTTACGTTCAATAGCTACTGTTTACTATGTAAGGATATGATGGGTGATTACAGAAGCAGCAACCATCATGATGTTGCATCAATATAACCTCATAAAGCAAAAGTAAATTTTCAGCCCTTACCCAGACTCAATTTTCAGTCTCCACAATAAATTTGAGTAAGTTGTCCTGAACTCTCAGATTTTGAAAAACTGATTTACACTTAGCAATAGCTAGTTAAAGAATATAATAATGTGTATTTCATAATTAAGTTGCTAGTTAAAGAATATAATAATGTGTATTTCATAATTAAGTAGATACAAGGATAATGTTCTTTCCTTTAAGCCAAGCTAATGGAAAGAAAATTAATAAAAATTCACTCAGTAAAAAGCTTATTTGAAAAACTTATTTACACTTAACAGTAGCTACTAGCTAGTCATCTTTATTCCAACAAAATACATGTTGATGTTCTTGCCATATCTTGATTTTTGAAAACATGTCCAAAAATTCTTTTGAATTGTAGTTAGTATAACAATACTTTCAAATTATTTGGATATTCTCTATTCTTTATTCTCATAACATAATTTTGGGTCCATAATAATTATTTTTAGCAGAGGTCTCAACTTGCTGCAGATATTGCATCTATCAACAAAACCAATGGTTCTACCATCCATGTTAGTACCTCCAAATAACAAGTCACCATGACATACCTCCAAAATAACTATTTCAAACACAAATCACGATCAACAAAAGAATAAAAAGATTAACTTACCGAGAGTGAGACAACGACGTTGACAGAATAGGAGACGGCGACGGAACAGCAACCAGAAAGTTCAGATTTCAGAAGTGAGTCTTCGACAGTACTTGAGACTTGAGAGTGAGAGAGGCAGAGAGAAGAGAATGGTGGTTTGTGTATAGGGGATTCAATATTACATTATAAATTTATAATATTATATATCATGAGTACAATTTCAATAAGATCCCTCAATCATTTAAAATTACAAATTTATTTTATCATAAATGGGTTAAACGGGTCACCCGCAAACCCATTTAGCATAACTTGACACGACCTGTTTAGTAAACGGGTCAAACGGGTTGACCCAATTTTTACTATACCCAAACCAAATTATTATTTAATTGGGTTAGTTTTTTACGACTCAAATCAAACCAATTATAAGGTAAAACAAAACAAAACCAAACCAATAAAAATCGGTTTGGTTCAATAATTTATAGAAAATAATTACAATAATACTAGATTAAATCAAGTGCGGAACAAAAATCGTTAAAAAAAAAAAAAAAAAAATCCATGTAATCTTTACCATTGTCTAATACATATAAACAGTTACTATAATTTCATTAGCAGAGTTTGGTAGAGGCATAGAGCCGAATCATACAATTAAGCAATGCGTTTTTGTAAGAAACATATTATAAAAAAAATTGTAAGAAATATAAAAGCTAAGAGCATCTGCAAGGATATCCCTTGGAGACCCCCTTATTCAAACGTGAATGTTGTTGTAGGGGGTCATTAAAGGGGTTTGTGTTCCAACGTACTCTCTTAAATAATTCATTTATAATTTATTATTATTATTTTATATGGAGCCCACTTATTTTTTTTAAAAGTTTTTATATACCCATAAACTATATATTAGGAGGCTGAAGCCACCATTTAATTAGGGAGTGGGCTCCACTAAATTCTAATTATGTGGTTGTAGCTATAAAAATGTAGCTCATCCCTTAATTAAGCTAAGGAGCTTGATTAAGGGATCTCTTGGAGATGCTCTAATACTTTGAAAAATAAGTATAAATGAATACTTAAAAATATTAGAGAAGAAATAGTGGGGGTTAGAACTTGTATTCGTAGTCCAATTTGTACTTAGGGCCAGTTTGGTATTGTTGTAACTTTTATAATAATCATCGTTAGATGAACTAAAAGAATAATCAGCTGTGAAGTTAATTAGCGGATGTTTGGTTAATTATACTTTTAAGACTACTATATAACTCAAAAGCAGTATACATATGTTTAATAATTTTATTTCAAAAGTGCTAAAATTAGGCATGATTTTAGAACCTTTTTTTTTTTTTTTAATTTATTAATAATATATATTTAATCAATATTTAAGTAGAATATTTAAATTAGAAAAAAAATTCCATGAGATCAATAATTTAAAAGACTTTATAAATCAAATCAATATTTAATTAGATTTAATTTGAAGATGAAATAAGGTATATAAATGATTTTAATTTGATTTCATAAGGATAATAATGATTTTTTTTTTAAAGATTCATTAAATACTAAAATAGATTATTCCATAATCACTTTCAAAGAGTAGCTCCTCACATGCTTCTCAAAATTACAGGTAAAACTTGTTAGATTATCAATTAATTACTTTTGAAAATTTTACCAAATATCATTTTATGTCAAAATTATAAAATAATCTGATTTTAACTTCTCAAAAGCCAAACTGGCCATTAGTTTTAGTAGCTATGAGAACCCAAGTTTCGACAGAAACCACCAAAACAGGTTTTTATAAGAAAGTATTGTAGTCATTTTTCTCTTGATCGTTTGGTTGCTTATATTTATGTTAAACTTGTAATCTTGATCTAATTTATACTCATTTTTTTTGTAACTTAACTATGATCAGAACTCGAGTTTTGGATGTTTCGGTTTGAAACTGAATCCATTGAAGCCACAAAACAATAGTTTTTATATGCAAAAAATTTAGTTATTTTTTTTCATTTGGAAGTTTTCTCAGCTTATAATTATATTAAATTTGTATTCTTATTCCAATTTATACTCATTAAAACTCGAGTTTCAATGGTTTCAGTTTGAAGCTGAATCTGTCAAAACTACAAATTTGAGTTCTTCTATTATATGCAAGTTTTTTAGCCATTTTTTCATTTGATCATTATTGTCATTAAACTTGTATTCGTAGTCCAATTTATATTTATTTCTTGTAGCTTAACTTTGAGAAACTGAGTTTCGATGGATTTGGTTTCAAATCGAATCCGTCAAAACCACAAAAACAGGGTTTTTTAAGAAATTATTGTAGCCATTGTTCTCTTGATGGTTTGAAACTGAATCCCTTAAAACCACAAAAAAAAAAAAAGTTCTTTTATGCAAGAATTATAGCCATTTTTTTTATTTGAAAGTTTTCTTTGCTTATATTTACATTAAATTTGTGTTCTTAGTCCAATTTATACTCATTATTCTTTTATAATATAAATAAATTAATAAGATCTTATAGTTGAGCATAAGATTATATATATATATATATATATATATATAGAGAGAGAGAGAGAGAGAGAGAGAGAGAGAGAGAGAGAGAGAGAGAGAGAGAGAGAGAGAGAGAGAGAGAGAGAGAGAGAGTCAAGCTAAATCAACTTAAATTTGTGATTTCAACATCTCAACCACTCATGTGCTCTTAATTTAATGGTTGAGATTTGAATGAATTTATAACTCTTGGATTAAGAACACATGGGTGCAGGGGCGGACCCACACAATATTTGTTACCCGGGCTAAACTTATATATAGTTGAGATATTGAATTTAAAATTTTAAATCACAAATTTAATATATACACACTTGAGCATAAGATAGTTTACAACAAATTCATTAACTTCCTACTCTTTTTCGTAAATTTACTCACAAAGTGAAGTCTAGGGTAATTTGTAACAAAAAATCTTGTGATTGCAAAATTCATTCCAGTCCTCTGCTTTCATTTTCTTTATTTTTATGAAATTAATTAGAAGAAGATTTAAGTAATTTTTCTTTCTCGATTTAATATATATATATATATTTGAAATCAAGAATCAAGATTTAAACAATCATTAACAAATTACAATATTTCTTTCTTAAAAATCAAATTACAATATTGACTCTCTTGTTCATTTTGAAATACAGAATTAAGTCAATTAACTCTCTTGTACATTTTGTCCTCACGTGAGCATGTGCCCTGCCTTAATTATTGTTGTGACGTAAGAGATTATGTTACCATTGATTTGATCAAATTATATATATTTCCTAGTTACTTTAATTTCAATTTGACCAGGCAACAACTGTTGTAGGAAAGATATCAGAACCTCCTTCTCTTATCTGATATTATGAATATCTACTTCGCCTTTTTTGTTTTTGTTTGAAGTATTACAAAAACTTAGAGTATCTTCTATGCAAAAGTGGTTTGCATATCAATAATCTTTAATATGATAATAATGTCAAGAGACTTGCTTCCTATGTGGTATAAAAATAGATTTGATAGATAATCAACCCAAAAATTAATATCCAATGTTTGTGTCTAAAACACATTTTTTTTTTTCTGAAATGCATGTTTTTAATGACATGTCAATTTATTATTAGTCTCCTTAAATATAATTTATAATTGTTGAATAAAATAAAGTAGAAGACAATAATGGTTATTGACCGGGCCAACAAGATGGCTGTCCAACAGACTCTCTGAAATCAGAAAGTCATATTTACAATCTCTAAAAAAAAAAGTTTGAAGTTATACTAGAAAGGTTACATTAGAGATGAAATTCTTCTTATGTGGCATTTAATTTTTTTCAAAACCCACATTACTGTTAGAG
This sequence comes from Acer yangbiense, assembly GCA_008009225.1. Taxonomy (NCBI): domain Eukaryota; kingdom Viridiplantae; phylum Streptophyta; class Magnoliopsida; order Sapindales; family Sapindaceae; genus Acer; species Acer yangbiense. The sequence goes on from CM017764.1 coordinate 44,192,291, forward strand.
ATTCTTTTAGAACTTCTTTTTCTAAGATTATATGGCCAATACTTTCCAAGAAAATATTAAATGATTTATTAATGAGGATATTCCATTTAAGAATTGTATAAATCACCAGGTGCATGCACCTAGATGACGAGAAAAAATTTGTGTGCCGTCTAATCTTGATTGGAAGAATAAAAACAAAATTTAAAATATTAAAGTTGTATAAAATTAGGAAAGTTGATAGTGAGACCGTCCCACACTCCCAGTGAAGCCTCTGAAATCTGAATTATTCCAACTTTTCTTGATCTTCAATCTTTTATTTTTTGAGATATTCTTGCTCTTCAGACTTTAATCTTTGAAAGGTCTATAGATTTCATTCATGTCAACCTACTAATTTAGTCATACAAATCCAGACAAAAACTATAGCTCAAAAAGTTTTGTCATCGTTTTAGTCTTCAAAGCTTTGTCATCTTTTTTCTTCATTTCTTGATCTTCAATTCAAACAAAAGTGAAAATGAGCAGTGAAATTCGTCAGCTTCACGTTTTCTTCTTCCCATTTATGGCTCATGGCCACATGATACCAACTGTGGACATGGCCAAGCTTTTTGGAACAAGAGGTGTCAAGACCTCCATAATCACAACGCCTGCCAATGCTCCTCTGTTTTCAAACCCAACCCAAAGATCCAACGATTTGGGGATCGATATGGATCTGAAAATCATCAAGTTTCCTTATGTAGAAGCCGGTTTGCCTGAGGGATGTGAAAATCTGGATGCCCTCACTAATGGTACTGATCCGACTACAAGCATGGAGATGACATTCAAAATTTTCAAAGGCACAGCGATGCTCCAGGAACCTCTTGAGCAGCTCCTGAGAGAGTGTAGACCAGATTGCTTGGTGGCTGATATTTTCTTTCCTTGGGCTAATGATTCTGCAGCCAAGTTTGGGATTCCTAGGCTTGTTTTTCATGGCACTGGTTTCTTTTCTTTGTGTACAACAGCTTGCATGACCATGTACGAACCACACAAGCAAGTTTCATCAGAATCTGAACCATTTGTGGTGCCTGGCCTTCCTGGTGATATCAAGCTGACAAGGAAGCAACTCCCAGATATGATGAAATCAAATCATGAAACTGACATGACCAAGATGTTGAAAGCTTCTAAAGAAGCAGAGTTAAAGAGCTATGGTGTTGTTATCAACAGCTTTTACGAGCTTGAGCCTGCTTATGCTGATTATTACAGGAATGTTTTGGGAAGGAGGGCATGGCATGTAGGCCCAGTTTCTCTATGCAATGAAGATAAGGCTTGTAGAGGAAAGCAGGCCTCCATTGATGAGGATGAGTGCTTGAAATGGCTTAACTCTAAGGAGCCAAATTCTGTTGTATATATATGTTTTGGAAGTGTTGCTAACTTCAATTCTGATCAGCTAATGGAGATTGCAACGGGGCTTGAAGCTTCAGGGCAAGATTTCATATGGGTTGTGAGGAAAGACAAGAAAGATCAATTAGAGAAGGAAGATTGGTTGCCTGAAGGATTTGAGAAAAGATTGGAAGGAAAAGGACAAATAATAAGAGGATGGGCACCCCAAGTTTTGATTCTTGAGCATGAAGCAGTGGGAGGATTCGTGACACATTGCGGATGGAATTCAACTCTTGAAGGAGTCACTGCTGGGGTACCTATGATCACATGACCAGTGTCGGCCGAGCAATTTTACAACGAAAAATTGGTGACTGAGGTTCTTAAGATTGGTGTAAGTGTTGGTGTTCAACAGTGGGCTAGACTGGTGGGAGACTTTGTGAAGAGGGAGGCAATAGAGAAGGCAGTGAAAGAGGTAATGGTTGGAGACGAGGCAGGGGAAATGAGGAGCAGGACCAAAGCACTTGGTGATATGGCGAGGAGGGCTATCGAGAAAGAGGGCTCCTCTTACTCTGATTTGAATGCTTTGATTGAAGAATTTAGCACGAGGGTCGCGATTAATTCATAAATGAGATGTTTTGTGCTTGTGTTTGTTCTTGTTGGTGTTGTTTTCTTTCAATAGGGTTATTCATTATTGGATTTGCCTTTTGAAGTTGTATAAATAGACTCAATCTGCCTTATACTTGTTAATATAACAATGGTCAATGGTGTCTTCTCACTTTGTTAATCTAAAAGACCCCCACTGCACACATACCCAGTAGCTATAAGGATAATGTTCTTTCCTATAAGCCAGTTTAGTGGAAAGAAAATTAATAAAAAATCACTCAGCAAAAAGCTTATTTGAAAAACTTATTTACACTTAACAGTAGCTACTAGCTAGTCATCTTTATTCCAACAAAATACATGTTGATGTTCTTGCCATATCTTGATTTTTGAAAACATGTCCAAAAATTCTTTTGAATTGTAGTTAGTATAACAATACTTTCAAATTATTTGGATATTGATATTCTCTATTCTCATAACATAATTTTGGGTCCATAATAATTATTTTTAGCAGAGGTCTCAACTTGCTGCAGATATTGCATCTATCAACAAAACCAATGGTTCTACCATCCATGTTAGTACCTCCAAAATAACTATTTCAAACACAAATCACGATTAACAAAAGAATAAAAAGATTAACTTACCGAGAGTGAGACGACGACGTTGATGGAATGGGGGACGGCGACGGAACAGCAACCAGAAAGTTCAGAAGTGAGTCTTCGACAGTACTTGAGAGTGAGAGAGGCAGAGAGAAGAGAATGGTGGTTACTTGTGGGGGGTGATTTTTGTGTCTAGGGGATTCAATATTACATTATAAATTTATAATATTATATATCATGAGTACAATTTCAATTAGATCCCTCAATCATTTAAAATTACAAATTTATCTTATCAGAAATGGGTTTAACGGGTCACCCGCAAACCCATTTAGTGTGTGTTTGGTATGGCTTTTATAAAAGCCAAAAGCGTTTTTTTAATGTTAGAAGTTTTTATTTTTTTGGCAAAAATCAAAACAGCCTTTTTAATATATGAATTGTCTCAACTACCCTTTATAAAAGCTATTTTATGTCTATTAGGAGAAGTCCAAAATTTAGGCTTTCTTAAAAAGTTTTTTTTAAAACATATGAATTGTCTCAACTACTCTTTATAAATTTTAGATATTTCATCGTACAACTCTTTCATTTTAAATACATTGTCAACACCTTTTTGTAATTTACACAACCAAAACTATTTTTAAAAATACATTGTAAACACCTTTTTTGTAATTTATACAACCAAAAGTTTTTTTTTGTTAAAAGCTCTACTCAATAAAAGCTATATTAGTAAAAGATATACTCTAGATGCTCTACTTGAAAAGCCATTCCAAACACACCCTTAGCATAACCCGACACAACCCGTTTAGTAAACGGGTCAAATGGGTTGACCCGATTTTTACTATATCCAAACCAAACTATTATTTAATCGGGTTAGTTTTTTACAACTCAAATCAAACCAATTGTAAGGTAAAACAAAACCAAACCAAACCAATAAAAATCGGTTTGGTTCAACAATTTACAGAAAATAATTACAATAATACTAGATTAAATCAAGTGCGGAACAAAAATCGTTAAAAAAAAATCCAAGTAATCTTTACCATTGTCTGATACATATAAACAATTACTATAATTTTGTTAGCAGAGTTTGGTAGAGCCGAATCATACAATGTGAAGAATGAACATAATCATACAATTATGCAATGCGTTATTGCAAGAAACATTAAAAAACTTTTATAAGAAATATAAAAACTAAGAGCATCTCCAAGGATATCCCTTGGAGACCCCCTTGTTCAAGGGTAAATATTGTTGTAGGGGGCTATTAAGAGGGTTTGTGTTCCAACGATACTCTATTAAATAACCCCTTTATAATTTTTTATTATTATTTTGAGTGACGATATTTGCACTCCTTAAAAACTGTATGTACATTTTTTTTTATATGTACACTTTATTGCAATTTTTAAAAATATGAAATCTTGTAAGCACACCCCACACATTACCAAATATGTCCTTTCTTTTAATTTTTAAAAATATTATAAATAATAAATATATGGCTCTTTTTTTTTCTTTATTTTACTTAAAACAAAATATAAAGGATAAAAAAAAATGAAAAACGTATAAAAAATGCAAGCATGTCATTTGCTTCGTCTTTATCTTTTTTATTTTCCTGTTACTTTTATTGTTAATTTTTTTTTTTTTTATCGACTTTATTGTTAATTATTTCTTTTTTTCTAGTTTATGCACCAATATAAAATACAAAAGAGGTTTTTTTTTTTTTTTTTTTTCATTATATATTTGGAAGGAGCCACACCCTTCAAGTCCTCCCAAATTGGCTGCCATCTTTTCTAAATTGAGTTTTCTGCTCAATTGAAGAGGCAGCTGCACTCCTCCCAAGTTTTAAATTGAGTTTTCAATTTTTTGATTTTGGTTTTGTTTTTATTTATTATTTTTAATTTGATTTAGTTAGTTAAAAAATCGAAAAAGTAAAAAGTTGCAAGAAATTATTATATATTTTAAATTAAAATATTAATAATTTAATTTAAGAGTAATGTTAGAATTTGAAAAATATAAAAAATTTAGAGTGCATATACAGTTTTAGAGAGGGGGGAGGGGTGCTAATATCGTTACTCTATTATTTTATATGGAGCCCACTTATTTATTTATTTATTTATTTTAATATTTTATATACCTATAAACTATATTTCTCCTTGGTATAAAGTGCCACTTAATTAAGGGTGGCTTATTATTTATTTATTTATATATTTTATATACCTATGAACTATATTTCTCCTTGGTATATATATAGTGCCCACTTAATTAAGGGAAGCTGAAGCCACCATTTAATTAAAGGAGTGGACTCCACTAGATTCTAATTATTTGGGTCATTAAGGGGTCCATTGGAGTTATAAAAATGCAGCTCATCCCTTAATTAAGTTGAGAAGCTTGATTAAGAGATCTCTTGGAGATGCTCTAATACTTTGAAAAATAAATATAAATGAATACTTAACAATATTAGAGAAGAAATAGTGGGGTTAGAACTTGTATTCGTAGTTCAATTTGTACTTAGGGCCAGTTTGGTATTGCTGTAACTTTTATAATAATCACTGTTAAATATATTGAAAGAATAATCAACTGTGAAGTTAATCAACGGATGTTTGGTTAATTGTACTTTTAAAACTACTGAATATCTCAAAAGCAGTATACATATGTTTGATAATTTTATTTCAAAAGTGCTAAAATTAGTTATAATGACTAAAATAGACATGATTTTAGAACCTTATTTTTTTAGTATGCAATAGCTGCAATTGGTTTGGCATACTTTTCAGATAGGATTTGGATCGGGACTTGAGGGTCTAGTAGAGAGTCAATCCTTGCTACCTGATAAGAGTCCTGAATGGTATCGGAATCTGAAGAATCAAAATAATCGGAGCTGGAGGCAGAATCTGAGGCTGAGTCTTGAAGCACAAAGGTAGTGTTCTTATCCACACCTTCTTGTTCTAAGAAGATGGATTCAATATCTGAGTCAGACGGGACTTCATCTACAATTTCTTTCAGCTGTTGGACTAGCTTGGCTGACTTTGCCTTCTTGTGAGGACATTTTTTGGCATAATGCCCCCGTTTTCCACAGACGAAACATTTTTGGGATTTGTTCCACGCCCTTGTAGTTTTCTTTCTATAGTACTTGAACTTTTTGTTCTTCTTTCTTTTGAAAGAATGAAAGTGGTGCCTCTTTTTGGGCTTGCAGGTACACGTTTCCGCGGACTTGCATTTGATCTGGTGAGAGGGTCTTTTGCATTGTGATTCGTATTTCTTTCCTTCTTTAAGCATCTTGGAAAAGACTTTTTGTGTTGCACAAAGCTTTTCCAGGGCACTCAGGGTAAACATGTGGATTTCTCCCAATGTTATATCATGGAAAGCTCTGCCAGAGGTGTCAATCCGTCGTTGTAGCTCATCTTGTAATTCAGCAGGAAGTGAATTCACATAAACATGTTTGAGGCTTTGATCATTGATTCCATTGAGAATGTGATATCTGCCTGACATTTGTTTATAGTGGAACTCAATATCCTTCCTTTTAAGAGAACAGCAACGTATTTCAAAAAACTTTTGTCTGGCTTGCTTGTAAAATTGGTCAGGATCTCCAAGAAATTATCTGAAGATGATACCCATCGCCTGTGAGGTTGAGGGTGCTCTGACAAATTGCACTTGTCGATATTCGCTAAGGGCTTGGTACTAATCTCTGAGGGAACCGGTGAACCGGGAAACAAATTCTCTCAAAATTGTTTCAAGGTTCTGTTCAAATTTTGCTATTTGTAGGTCAAGCCATGCACTCATCTCAGAAATTTTCTTTCTCCAAGAATCTGGGGATGAATCGTCTAGATGAAACCAGGGATCGTTGGTTGGCCTAGTGCTCTAAGCTCGGCCAGGAATATTATCTTCTTGAGGCTCTTCAATGAAGGGTGTTGGTCCAGTTGATGCTTCATCAGGAGAGTCATATGTTTGAGTGGACGGTTGAGGATCTGTCCGGGAAGCCATAAAGACCTGGGTTAAGTCAGCAACTGTATCTGAGGGCGATCGGTGTGAAGGGGTAATAGGAGTAGAATCCCAAGAGGAGTGGGAGGAAGTACTGGAAATTGGGTCTGACTCAGTGTCAGAGGATAGAGGAGTGTGCCGAGAAGTGTATATCACTGGTCTATAGTGGTCTGAAACGGGTTGTTTGTTCTTTCGTGAGGACGAAGACCTGTTGGTTGACTTCTTGGGCAGAGAGGATAAATGTGGATATTTCTGAAAAAGTTCTCTAGTTGATTTAAAGTAATGGGAGGAATCATGAGGTCTGGTGGAAGGCGAGTAAGGAGGAAATGTAGGAAAGATTAGGGACTGAGTGGAAGAGTATGGTTTTGACACATATGGAGGTGGTGCCGTGTTTAGATGATCTTTGTTCATTTGCTCCAGTTGTTCTCTGAGTTGCTTGATTTCTTTTTCCTTTCTGTCAAAATCTGGACCGAAATATCCATGATTGATATAACGGTGAAGATCAGCATCTAATTTGGAGATTCTGGATTATAGATCAGTAAACAGATCTTTGAAAACTACATCTAGTTTTTGGAGATGATGTTCATGCTGGGAGACATGGTGAGTCACTCGATCAATTTTCTGATCAATAGAGTTTAGAACTCTATTCTGAATCCTGGCATTATGAGACTGCCAGTTGAGGACTTGCTCAGCCTGTGAAGGATGTTTTAACGATCCATCAGGGAGGACTTCAGTAGTTTGGACAAAAGGTCTAGAAAATCGATTCTTTTCTGGATTGAAAGAGGGTTCCAATGGAGGAAAATCTTGGTCATAGTTGGAAGCCATATAACATGGAATTGGAGGAGGCATAGAAGAAACGAGTTTGGCAGGTTCCGTGAGTAAGAGGCCTTCGGCTTCCAAGATTTGTAAAGCCTTGTCATAAATTGGCAGTGGTTTATTTTTGATAGGCCATAGACCTATCCAAATGCTGTCTGGGTCATCAGGTTTGCGAGATTTGTGTGAAGATTTACAAGGGGTTTTGTAGACCTTTATACAATTTCTACATTCGCAATCTGCATCGCACATGTTGGGATCAACATCCAAAATGAAGTAACCATTGATCTTGTCAGTATATATTGGGGATCCATTAGCTTCGAAGCTATAGATGGGAATGTCATCTTTCTTGGTGACTAGACTGATCATGAGTGCCTGAAATATCAGAGGAGTTTCAGAGGAGGGTTTCGGGTCTGATATAGGTTCATAAATTGTCCTGATGGAACCATCTGGTTCTGTGACATACGTTGTGTCAAAAGCAATGACTGGAGTGGTGTTTTGAAAAGCTTTGTCATAGTTAGTTAACCATTTAAGTGGCATGATTTCTTTGAGCTTGTCTCTGGGCAGTTAGGAATTTGAATGATGGTGGGGATTTCATCTCCCCTTTCTGCCTTGATGAAAATTGTGTCTCCAGAGTGACCGGGAATAGGGAGATCAAGAGCATGATCTTGAAGCCGGTAAGTGATCTGATGGTGGAGAGTAGCCATGTATGAGTCCGGTAACATGGGTGAGCCCAAGATTTGTAGCTGTATTTTGAGACAGTTGTGAAGATTGGTATCCCTTAAAGGGACATTGAAGTTGGGGTAGTATGTGAGTGAGATACTACTACCATGAGGTGTAGATAGACAAGTGCCAATAACTGCATGTTCATATTGCTTGTAGATAGTATTGAGCAAAGTGACTCTTGCAGTAATTGGTAAACCTTTTCTGCCATGTAAGGTAAGGATGATGCAGACAGCACCAACATGTAGGTGGGAGTATCCTTCTCTGATCCACTGATCTATCAGAGGTTGACCAATTTCAAGATCAACATACTGCTCAGCAGGTGTATCAGGAATAAGGCAGTTGTCAAGAGCTGTTGACTGGACATATTCTTTGATCGGGGGAGATCTATGCTGGACAAGGTGTGTGATTTTTCTAGCAAAAGATTTGTTTATTTTGAAGATTGTGTAAGGATTCAAAAGGGGTAAAGATGTCTCATTAATTTGTGCGGAATCTGGGATATGGGTATATTCTATAAGGTTTTGTATTTTAGTGGACTGTGTTCGACGAACAGAGGGAGGAAGAGAAATAGAAGAAGAAAGTCTAACAGGAGCTAAAGCAGTCGGAGTAGTTGAAGTGGATGAAGTATTGGCCATGAAGTTGGAGTTCTTTCCTTCAATATTATCTCTACGTTGATTGAAAACAGTCAAACTCTTATCCTGGACTCCAGGTATAGAGGCTCTGATACCATGGCGGGTGGCAAGGAGCCTTGAACCGTTTCAACCTCTCAGTTGTAATGGTTTCCCCAAATGGCGGCCTTAACCCAACGGCCTAAACAGGGTACTCACAGAACAACCTTCAGGAAACAAACAAGGACCTTAAGCCAAAGAATCAACATCTCTTTCTGATGTGCAGGATCCTCAACTAGAGGCAAGCATAGAGCATACTTAGATTAGGCTATTAATCATCTCGTTAGAGAAATACTGAAGGAGAAAAAGAGAGAACTTAGAAAGCTATAAGATATCAAACACAAGCTAGATTTTTATTGATGATTGTTATTGATTGCTATTTTACAACGAAGAAGTCTCTCCTTATATAGAGGGAGAGAGGAGACACATCCAAACTTTCTTACAGAGACATGCCATATTAGTGGCGGACAAAATAAAAGTGCAGCAGTACAAGGATAAAGACCAGCCAGACAGGTGGCTGAAATAATACAAACATAATTATTAAAGCACACAGGAACTAGATAAGGATAAGATCAAGGGCTGCCTAGGTTGCAGCAAGCGTGATCTTCATCATTTGAGTCAGTGGCTCCACAAATAAAGCAAGGCCAGGTGTTGAGAGCCATAGGGTCTTGTGAGTCAAGTAGGACCGAGTCTTGGAAAGGGTGCCAGCTTTGAGAGGGGTTTCTGGGAATCTCTGGTAAGATGAAGTGCTCAGCAGTAGAGATACCATTGACGTTGCACAGGAAGTTGAGGAGAGATATCTGGAGATTATGTGGATAAGATTTTGGGTAGACATAAGTGGTGTGCCATTCATAACTGATGTGCCATTCATAACTGATGTTTGAAGTCCACAAAAGCCGTTTGTGAGGGTTATAACGGTAAGGTCTGTGAAGTATCCAGATACATGATACCGAAAAGGCCGATTCATGGTCAAGTTTCCACAAATTATATTGACCCATGAGCTTGGTGAGTTCACTTTTCCAGTGTGTCAAGGAGTCAAACTATTGCAGAAAAGTCTATAGAAGAGAGCTCTGTTGAGAGGGATCATGGAGGTGGACATATAAGGCATGAAGAGGAAAAACAATGGCATGATGGTGGTGAATAACCGATAGGCACCATAGAAACCATAGAACCTGAGGTGAGAAGTAATAAAATGGTGGCATTAGGAAAGGATCAAGGAAAGGTCTGGTATGATTGGTGAGGTCATGTCGACATCCTTGAGCTTGGAGTTGTGACAGATAGACCGTGAGATGGGATTTGGCAAAGTTTTTGATATGGTCAAGAGAAGGTTGTTGATATGGAAGGAGTGTTGCTAAGAGCTCTGGAGGGTAGGTTTTTTCGGTGATGGCTGAATGACTTGGAGAAGACGATGAGGAAGAGGCTGCTGAGGTTGCTATGAAAATGAGAGGGACACGACCAGAAGGTGTGATGAGGTGGACCGGTGGTGGTCGGGAGAGCATATCTGCGATTATATTGTGGTGACCCTTCACGTGCTTAATAGTGAAGTCATATCTAGAAAACCAATATTTTAATCTCAACAGTTGAGGATTATGGGGAATCTTATTGAGGAACTCGAGGATTTTTGGGAAATATGAGTTGGCCATTTCCATAATAAAGTTTTTTGTCCTGAGGTGGAAATCAAACTTTTGAATTCCATATTTGACCGCGAGAATCTCTTTGTAGATAGTGTGGTAGTGCTATTGGGCATCTTTGAATTGTCCACTAGCATGTCCACAGTACCTTCTATGGCCTTCTTTTTCTTCAATCAGGATGGCCCCCCAAAATTTGTCACTAGCATCAGTCTGGAGGATGAGTTGGCCAGTGGATGGGATGGCGAGGGCTGGTGGAGACTGTGCTATCTCTTTGAGTTTAATTACCGCATTTGTGTGGCATGAACTCCAGGGCGGAGGATCCTTTTTTAAGAGGGCTGAGAGAGCTGAGGTATAGTGGCTCACCTGTGGGATAAAATCTCTGATAAAATTAACTATTCTAAGAAACTGCTGGATTTGTTTAGGAGTCAAGTTTGAATCAGGAAACCGTAATAACTGTTGAGTTAGGTGAGGACTAGGATGGTATTGACCATTGGAAATGTGCATTCCAAGGAAATCTATTTCTGAACGACTGATCATACTTTTCTTTTCAGCGAGCATTGATAACTCTTGTTTCTACACGTTGTGTAGCCTCTTACTTTTATCTTTTATGCTTGTTTCCCGGGTAAAACCGGGTATTTAACGGCTTAAATAAGTGTTTCAGGTTATTTTTCATCATAGGGGCTATAGTGCAAAAATGGTAAAATATTGGGGCAAAAGTGAAATTTTCAAAAGTTCAATTTTGCTCCCTAATTCTGCGATTAGGGGCCACCGTTTAGGGAGCAGAAAGGGACCAGAAGACCCACTTTTTATAAATCGGCGCCCTAGGGCGTAGAATAGGGCGCATAACAGGGCGCGGAATTTCGACGAAAGTCTCCTACAGAACACTCAACTTGCAGGGACCATATCTCTCTCCTCCAATCGAACTGGGTTTTGTCCTATATATGGTTGGAAAGCCCTAGAAGTCTTCTTTCCAACGGTTCTTCAAGATCGCGATTCCGACATTTGTGGAGAAAGTTATGCCCGTTTCCGTAACGGTGCGCGCTGTTGGAAACCCATCCACGAAATGCCCAATCTTCAGCCACTTAAGGGCATTTTCGTCCTTTCCCCCATTTCTGCCATAATCTCCTAAACACTATAAATATCCCCATTTTCTTTCCTCTCATCAGTTTTTACATAGAAACCCTTTCACTCCCTCTCTCTCTCTTCCGCCCCACTCTCTCTCTCTACCATTTTCTTCACATTCTTCACCAAATAAGGAGAGATCCAAGCTCCCATGGAGGTTTTTCCTCCATGGGAGCTCACCACACACCTCCACCACCATTTTCACACTTCCTCCATCCATTTTAGGGCAGATTGCAAGGAATAGGAGTGGTCTTTGGACCAATTTCGAGCTAGGAAAGCTAGGAGCTTCTTTGGAGGATTTGTCTTCAAAGGTTGTCTCTTATTTGCTCATTTCTTTGTATTTCTTGCTTCTTTGATGTGTAACCCCGATTTGGGGAATATTGTAAACCTTCACATGTGTAATATATGTATGTTTGTTCTTAAATTTGGTTGGGTTTTGTTTTACTCTTTGCCAATTACATGTTTTAAGCTTTAATTGCAATATCCATGTGTGTAGAGGCCTGAAATTGATATGTGTCCATGATTGGGATTAGGAGTAGAGTAATTTAATGTAGGAGTAATGTAATTTAACTTCCCATGATTGTTGATTGATTGATGGATGACCAAAATGCCATGTTTAGAGTAATTTTGAGTGTTAGAGATTTAGCTCCAAAGAGTAGGAAAGGTTTCAGTTCAGGCATTTAGTTGCTCAAATGGCATGGGTTCCAATTCTTGTGCTTAATGGGTCTTTTTAAGACACAATTATCCATCTTTAGCCGGATTGGGTAATAAATTGATTTATGGATAATTCCCAAATCAAGAGGATGAACCCTTAACCTATATTGAATGGTCTTAATGAATAACAACCAACTTATTTGCACATTGTTGTTTGGTAAACTTGTTTCCCATGTCTAGCCATCCTAGGGAGATTGATAAAACCGAATCCGTATCTAGAGTAAAGACAAACTGAATTCCTCTTGTGCTTGTGTAGTTATATGGGTATTTCATTGCTTAATGCTTTCACTCGGTTAGCCACTTTGTGGATGATATTTAGGCTATGTGTTATATATTGCGTGGTTCACATTAACATGTCCAGCGTGATATCCTCTACATTTGACCAGACAGTGAGAGATACACTAGGCTGGTGTGTAGAGCTCGTGTGTGTGTCCCACAGTCCTTAATGAATCCAAGCATTTATGCATGGATATAATCTCTAAGACATCGAGAGAGATTAGAGATTAATTAAGGGGACACGAGCATATAACATACGTGTTGTATGGGTATGTCATATTCTTAATACTTTCACTTGGTTGCCATCCCGTATTTGGTTAGCCATTGTGAATGAATTATTGGCTGTAGTATGGCCCACGCGGTTGCGCATTACATGCCCAACGAAATAACCACTGTATATGACCAGACAGTGAGAGATACACTGGGCTAGCATACAGGGCTCTTGTGTGTGTGCCACGACACTTAATGAATCCATGTATTGTGTGGATGTATGGGTATATAACATACGTGTTGTATGGGTATCTCGTATTCTTAATACTTTCACTTGGTTGCCATCCCGTATTTGGTTAGCCATTGTGAATGAATTATTGGCTGTAGTATGGCCCACGCGGTTGCGCATTACATGCCCAACGAAATAACCACTGTATATGACCAGACAGTGAGAGATACACTGGGCTGGCATACAGGGCTCTTGTGTGTGTGCCACGACACTTAATGAATCCATGCATTGTGTGGATGTGATTTCTAAGACTCGAGAGATATTAGAGATCAATTAAGGGGACACGAGCCTATGATATACTTGCATATTGAGGGACTAATTGAGTCTAGAGCTTAATTAGTGGATTGTTAAGCATGATGCCGTATCTATCAATTAATCCATGGAATTGTTGGAGGAGGTTGTTGTAAGAGTCTTTATCTGAAGAGAATAGCAAGATATCATCAATGTAGAGCAAGGCTGAGTGTAGGATGGGATGAAAGATCCTGGTGATGGCTTTTTGGAACATGGATGGAGCAGTCTTTAAACCAAATGGTAGAACTGTCCATTGGTATTGGGCGTTTGGAAGACAGAAAGCTGTCTTGTATTGTTCATCATGATGAATGCTGATTTGCCAAAATGCACCTTTAAGATCAAACTTTGAAAAGATGGAGGCTCGAGGGAGTTGTGAGAAAGTGTATTGGGTCTAGGGACTGGAAATTTGTCATCCTGGAGGAAATGGTTGAGAGATTTGTAGTCAATGACTAACCTCTTCTTACCCCCGACTAACCTCTTCTTACCCCTGACTTGCTGTGAACGTTTTTCAACATAAAAGGCTTGACAAGCCCATGGAGAGGAAGTAGGCTCTAATAAGCCTTGTCGAAGAAGTTCATCACATTCTACATTGGCCATTTGAAGATCTGAGGGAGTCATCCCTGTGTGAGAGGCTTTTGTAGGGTTGGCATCCTCATTAAGTCTGAAGGATAGCTTAATAAAGAAATCGGGATTTTTCCATAGGGGTGACGGATGCTTGAAGTCAGCATGACTGTTGGCACAGAATTGCAGCAATTTGTGTTGCACTTGCTGGAAGGAGGGCTGTATTTCAGACAGTGGAAAGATCTTTGGAATATTGGAAAAGGGCTTAAAATCTCTCTTATATCTGATTCCAGTGGGGAGGATTCGGAGAGATTTGCACTGGCAGTAGACATCCCATCCAATTAGGATATCTTTATCTGGTAATGGAGTTCTGATGACATGAACCCAGAGGGTGTAGGATGGGAAGATCTTGAGGCCAATCTTATTTCGTGAAATTAGATTAGTAACAAATATTTGACTATCAGCGGCTTTAAAATAGCGGACATGGGACTTCCAGGCGTTGGGAGGAAGGATTTAAAAGATTTTATAAATCAAATCAATATTTAATTAGAATATTTAATTTGAAGATGAAATAAGGTATATAAATGATTTTAATTTGATTTCATAAGGATAATAATGATATTTTAAAAGATTCATTAAATGCTCAAATATATTATTCCATAATCACTTTCAAAAAGTAATCCCTCACATACTTCCCAAAATCATCGGTAAAACTTGCCATATTATCAATTAATCACTTTTGGAAGTTTTACTAAATTTCATTTTATGTCAAAATTATAAAATATGCTGATTTTAACTTTTCAAAAGCAATATCAAATTGGCTCTTAGTTTTACTAGCTATAAGAACCCAAGTTTCAACAGAAACCACCGAAACGGGTTTTTATAAGAAAGTATTGTAGTCATTTTTCTCTTGATCGTTTGGTTGCTTATATTTATGTTAAACTTGTATTCTTGATCAAATTTATACTCATTTTTTTAATTTTTTTTTTCTTTTTTGTAACTTAACTATGAGAACTCGAGTTTTGATTGTTTCGGTTTGAAACTGAATCCGTTAAAACCACAAAAAAATAGTTTTTATATGCGAAAATTTTAGTCATTTTTTTTTTTCATTTGAAAGTTTTCTTAGCTTATAATTATATTAAATTTGTGTTCTTAGTCCAATTTATACTCATTAAAACTCAAGTTTCAGTGGTTTTGGTTTGAAACCGAATTCGTCGAAACCATAAATTTGAGTGCTTCTATTATATGCAAGTTTTTTTTTTTTAGCCATTTTTGTCATTTATATTTAAATTAAACTTGTATTCGTAGTCTAATTTATACTTATTTTTGGTAGCTTAACTTTGAGAAACTGAGTTTTGACAGATTGTGTTTCAAATCGAATCCGTCAAAATCACCAAAACGGGGTTTTTTTTTTAGGAAATTATTGTAGCCATTTTTCTCTTAATCGTTTGGTTGCTTATTTATATTAAACTTGCATTCTTAATCCAATTTATTCTCATTTTTTGTAGTTTAACTATAAGAACCTGAGTTTTGGCTTTTTCGACGGTTGCGGTTTGAAACCGAATCCATTGAAACCACAAAAAAAAAAGTTCTTTTATACAAGAATTGTAGCCATTTTTTTATTTTTTTTTAATTTGAAAGTTTTCTTTACTTATATTTACATTAAATTTGTGTTCTTAGTCCAATTTATACTCATTATTCTTTTATAATATAAATAAATTAATAAGATCTTATAGTTGAGCATAAGATTATATATATATATATATATATATATATATATATATATACACACACTTGAGCATAAGATGGTTTACAATAAATTCATTAACTTCCTACTCTTTTTCGTAAATTTACTCCCAAAGTAACGTCCAGGGTAATTTGTAACAAAAATTCTTGTGATCGCAAAATTCACTCTAGTCCTCTAATTTCAATTTCTTTATTTTTATGAAATTAATTAGAAGAAGATTTAAATAATTTTTCTTTCTCGATCTATTTTTTTTTTTGAAATCAAGAATCAAGATTTAAACAATCATTAACAAATTACAATATTTCTTTCTTAAAAATCAAATTACAATATAGACTCTCTTGTACATTTTGAAATAAAGAATTAAATACTTTGACTCTCTAGCTTGCACATTTTGTCCTCATGTGAGCATGCCTGCCTTAATTAATGTTGTGACGTAAGAGATTATGTTACCATTGATTTGATCAAATTATCTATATTTCCTCCTTAGTTACTTTAATTTCAATTTGACCAGGCAACAATTTGTGTGCCGTCCAATCTTTATTGGAAGAATAAAAACAAAATTTAAAATATTAAAGTTGTATATACACTCTCACACAAGATTTTTTATTGGATGACATGACGACAATCGCAAAGACGCATGTAAATATAATCCTCTGAATAATTCCAACTTTTCTTGCTCTTCAATCTTTTCTTTTTTGAGATATTCTTGCTCTTCAGACTTTAATCTTTGAAAGGTCTATAGATTTCATTCATGTCAACCTACTAATTTAGTCATACAAATCCAGAAAAAAACTATAGCTCAAAAAGTTTTGTCATCGTTTTAGTCTTCAAAGCTTCATCTTTTTTCTTCATTTCTTGATCTTAAATTCAAACAAAAGTGAAAATGAACAGTGAAATCCGTCAGCTTCACGTTTTCTTCTTCCCATTTATGGCTCATGGCCACATTATACCAACTGTGGACATGGCCAAGCTTTTTGGAACAAGAGGTGTCAAAACCTCCATAATCACTACTCCTGCCAATGCTCCTCTTTTATCAAAAACAATCCAAAGATCCAACGATTTGGGGATCGTTATGGATCTGAAAATCATCAAGTTTCCTTATGTAGAAGCCGGTTTGCCTGAGGGATGTGAAAATCTTGATGCCCTCACTAACGGTACTGATCCGACTACAAGCATGGAGATGGCAATCAAATTTTTGAAGGCCACAGCGATGCTCCAGGAACCTCTTGAGCAGCTCCTGAGAGAGTGTAGACCAGATTGCTTGGTGGCCGATATTTTCTTTCCTTGGGCTACTGATTCTGCAGCCAAGTTTGGGATTCCTAGGCTTGTGTTTCATGGCACTGGTTTCTTTTCTTTGTGTGCAGCAGCTTGCATGACCATGTACGAACCACACAAGCAAGTTTCATCAGATTCTGAACCATTTGTGGTGCCTGGCCTTCCTGGTGATATCAAGCTTACAAGGAAGCAACTCCCAGATATGATGAGATTGAATGAGGAAACTGAATTCACCAGGATGTTGAAAGCTTCAAAAGAAGCAGAGATAAAGAGCTTTGGTGTTGTTGTCAACAGCTTTTACGAGCTTGAGCCTGCTTATGCTGATTGTTATAGGAATGTTTTGGGAAGGAGGGCATGGCATGTAGGCCCAGTTTCTCTATGCAATGAAGATAAGGCTTGTAGAGGAAAGCAAGCCTCCATTGATGAGGATGAGTGCTTGAAATGGCTTAATTCTAAGGAACCAAATGCTGTTGTGTATATATGTTTTGGAAGTGTTGCTAACTTTAATTCTGATCAGCTAATGGAAATTGCAACGGGGCTTGAAGCTTCAGGGCAAGATTTCATATGGGTTGTGAGGAAAGACAAGAAAGATCAATTAGAGAAGGAAGATTGGTTGCCTGAAGGATTTGAGAAAAGATTGGAAGGGAAAGGAATAATAATAAGAGGATGGGCACCCCAAGTGTTGATTCTTGAGCATGAAGCAGTGGGAGGATTCGTGACACATTGCGGATGGAATTCAACTCTTGAAGGAGTCACTGCTGGGGTACCTATGGTCACATGGCCAGTGTCCGCCGAGCAATTTTACAATGAAAAACTAGTGACCGAGGTTCTTAAGATTGGTGTAAGTGTTGGTGTTCAACAGTGGGCTAGACTGGTGGGAGACTTTGTGAAGAGGGAGGCAATAGAGAAGGCAGTGAAAGAGGTAATGGTTGGAGACGAGGCAGGGGAAATGAGGAGCAGGACCAAAGCACTTGGTGATATGGCGAGGAGGGCTATCGAGAAAGAGGGTTCCTCTTACTCCGATTTGAATGCTTTGATTGAAGAATTGAGCACGAGTCGCGATTAATTCAAACAAACAAACAAGCTAATCACTGTTATATCATAATTTATATATGAGATGTTTTGTGCTTGTATTTATTCTTGTTGGTGTTGTTTTCTTTCAATAGGGTTATTCATTATTGGATTTGCCTTTTGAAGTTGTATAAATAGACTCAATCTGCCTTATACTTGTTAATATAACAATGGTCAATGGTGTTTTCTCACTTTGTTAATCCAAAACACCCCCACTGCAAACATACACAGTAACACAAAGGTTGACCTTTACTTTGAATCAGACATCTTAAAAGATTCATGGAATTCTTGTTCATATGTTGGCATCATGTTGGCTTTGAATTATAGATATATAACCTTATAGCATCAAAATCATGTAATACTTCATTCCTTAATGTAAAATAATTATTTAGGGTTGAAAAATTATATAGCATTTTTCAGAGAGCTGTGCAATTACGTAGTTCATTGTAGAGTAATTTGTAACAAAAAATCTTCTGATTTTAAAATTCATTTAGTCCTCTGCTTTCATTTTCTTTCATTTTATGATAATAATTTTTTTAAATCAAGAATTAAATAATCAATCCTTAACGAATTACAATATTTCTTTCTTTAAAAACAAATTACAATATTTTCAAATTACAATACTTTACATTACTTACTAATAATTTCTTCTCATTGGTCAAGCCGTAGATAACAAAATGAAAGCTTTGGATACTTTGACTCTCTTGTACATTATGTTACAATTGATTTGATCAAATTATCTCTATTTCCTAGTTTAATTTCAATTTGACCTAGGCAACTATCAGTGGCGGCTCAAGAGTAGCCGGGGCCTTAGGCGAAAATTTAAAATGAGGTCTTGCGATTCAAGAGCCCCTCTTTTGCTATTGGTGACAAATTTATCAAGAGCTCTTTTTTGCGATTCAACTATTTTTTTTTTTTTTTTTTGAGTTTTTCATATACGGATTCATATTTTCTACTATAAATGTATATTATCAGTTATCAAAGCTTGAAAAAAAAAAAAACAAATAATTATGTTATGGTTGAAAACAAAATAAATAAAATTAAAGTAATATAATTTGAAACAATTGAACCTGTAATGTTTATGAAAGAGTATGTAGAAAAACAATAAGAGAGTTTGCAATTGCAGTGGAAGAGTTTGATTTCAATTTGAGTAGGAGGGTTTTGATTGAATATAAATATAATATATGAAATAATAGATTTTAGTGTGAATATGTAATTAAAACAAATTTAACCGTTGGAAGAAAAAGAATAATATTAAGAGTGGTGCTATTGACACACCAATTACTGAACTATTTATACCCCATTTTTAAAATTATTTAGTATTCTTTTTTTTCCTTTATCAAATTACTTAAAGAGTCATACAATTTTTATTAAAAATATCTTGTACAAAGTAAAACTAATAAAACCTCACTTTCCTTATTTCAAAACCTTAATGACATAGATTATTTCAAATCACTAAATGTTTACTATTTTTGTTTATATTTTCTTTCAGATCTCGATCTCATGTTTCACATGTTTAGTATTTATTTATTTATTTATTACTATTTTTGTTTATATTTTCTATCAGATCTCGATCCCATGTTTCTCATGTTTAGTATTTATTGATTTATTACTATTTTTGTTTATATTTTCTTTCAGATCTTGATCTCATGTTTCCCATGTTACATGTTTGTTTTATTTTCTTCTCAAATTCCAGATCAATGTTTGCTGTTTTTGTTTTCTCTCAGTTTATTTTCTTTCAAATCTTCTAGGCATACTATAATTTGTATTAATTCTTTTGTAGATTTTATTCCGGATCTTTCAAAGTTAGTTTAATGTTATTTAGAAGAAAAAAAAAACGAAATCGCACCAAGAATCGCAACCAAGAAAACCTAATCTTTGACGAAACGAAACCACACCAAAACTCTAACTCAATCGCTCAAAAAAAAAAAAAAATATAGCAGACGATTAATATTACACTCACAATCTACCACCACCAATCCAATTGACTACAGAAAAAAAAATTGTATATAATAAAGATGGTTTTACACTTTTACCATGAAATAAGAAGAAAAAACAAGTCCTACGAATAGATGTGAGAAAACTATACATAAAGATTAGAGATGAAGTGTATTTTTATTTTTATTTTTTAAAAAAAGATATGAGGTGTATTAAGTTTGAAAAATAAGTAAAAGGGTAGTCCTGGAGATAAATCAAAAAAATTAATAAAACCATTTAATTTTATATAATTAAATCAAAATTTTAAAAAAATAGGGCATAAATAGTTCGGTAGTGGGGGTGCCAATATCACCACTCTATTATTAATGTGTAATTTTTTTTTTTTAGGAAAATGTTAATGAGTATTTAAGTCCACTTAAATGTGGTTTACTTGAAAATAGAAATCTTTGATATGAAAATAGGAATGAACAGTAATTTATAAGTTTAAAGATCAAATATTTTTTAAATAATAAATAGAAAGAAAAATAATGGATATTAATTATTAAGATATATATATATATATATACAGAAATTCTATTATCAGTTCGAACTGACAAAAGTTATATCAGTTCCTTGTATGTGGGTCACTGGATTTAAATACTTTGACTTGGCTGTATGCACTTTCAATCAAAGTATTTAAATCCAGTGGCCCACATGCAAGGAACTGATATACATTTTGTCAGTTCGAACTGATAATAGAAAGACTGATATATATATATATATTGATAATGAAAATCCGAGACCTTGATTTTAGGTGGGGCCTTAAGCAACTGCCTCAACTTGAGGCTCCAGCTGGCCCTGGCAACTACCGTTGTTGGAAAGATATCGGAACCTCCCTCTATTGTCTGATATTGTGACTTCTATTGTCTGATACTGTGATTAATTAACGAATAAAATAAAATACAGGTTCAAATCAAGAAATTCAATATCTATATATATTTGATCAAAATATCTCTGATATATTTAATATTTTATGAGAGAATTGATATTAAAAATATCTTGAAATACTAAAAAAAAATGATTATAATAACTTCTAACATCGAATGTACATGTCAATGTTGGTCACAATGTATCTACACCTTTAATAACTTCTTTTTCTAAGGTTACGTGGCCAAAACTTTCCAAGTAAATTCCATTTATGATTAATGAGGAAATTCCATTTATGATTAATGTAGTGAATTGTATAATTCACCAATCTGGTGCATTCATCTAGATGACATGACGACAATCGCAAAGAGGTGTGTAAATATAATCCATGGAATAATTCCAACTTTTCTTGCTCTTCAATCTTTGAAAGGTCTATATATTTCACTCATGTCAACCTTCTAATTAAGTCATACAAATCCAGAAAAGCTACCTTTGTCATCGTTTTAGTCTTCAAAGCTTCATATTTTTTCTTCATTTCTTGATCTTAAATTCAAACAAAAGTGGAAATGGGCAGTGAAATACCTCAGCTTCACATTTTCTTCTTTCCATTCATGGCTCATGGTCACATAATACCAACTGTGGACATGGCCAAGCTTTTTGGAACAAGAGGTGTCAAGACCTCCATAATCACTACTCCTGCCAATGCTTCTCTGTTTTCAAACACAATCCAAAGATCTAACGATTTGGGGATCGAAATGGATTTAAAAATCATCAAGTTTCCTTATGCAGAGGCCGGTTTGCCAGAGGGATGTGAAAATGTTGACGCCCTCACTAATGGTGATAAATCCAAAGCCTCCATGGAGATGATCATTAAATTTTTCAAGGCCGCAGTGATGCTCCAGGAACCTCTTGAGCAGCTCCTGAGAAATTGTAGACCAGATTGCTTGGTGGCTGATATGTTCTTTCCTTGGGCAACTGATGCTGCAGCCAAGTTTAGGATTCCTAGGCTGGTGTTTCATGGCAACGGTTTCTTTTCTTTGTGCACATCCGCATGTATGACGATGTACGAACCACAGAAGCAAGTTTCATCCGATTCTGAGCCATTTCTGGTGCCTGGTCTTCCTGGTGATATCAAGCTTACAAGGAAGCAACTCCCAGATATGATGAGATTGAATGAGGGAACTGACTTCACCAGGATGTTGAAAGCTTCAAAAGAAGCAGAGTTAAAGAGCTTTGGTGTTGTTGTCAACAGCTTTTACGAGCTTGAGCCTGCTTATGCTGATTGTTATAGGAATGTTTTGGGAAGGAGGGCATGGAATGTAGGCCCAGTTTCTCTATGCAATGGGAGTTTTGAAGATAAGGCTTCTAGAGGAAAGCAAGCTACTATTGATGAGAATGAGTGCTTGAAATGGCTTAATTCTAAGAAACCCGATTCTGTTGTGTATATTTGTTTTGGAAGTGTTGCTAACTTCAATTCTGATCAGTTAATGGAGATCGCGATGGGGCTTGAAGCTTCTGGGCAGGATTTCATATGGGTTGTGAGGAAAGACAAGAAAGATGAAGAAGATTGGTTACCTGAAGGATTCAAGAAAAGAATGGCAGGAAAAGGCAGGAAAAGGATTGATAATAAGAGGATGGGCACCGCAAGTGTTGATTCTTGAACATGAAGCTGTGGGAGGTTTCATTACACATTGCGGATGGAATTCAACTCTAGAAGGATTGACTGCTGGGCTGCCTATGGTCACATGGCCAGTGTCAGCAGAGCAACCTTTCAATGAAAAACTGGTGACTGAGGTTCTTAAGATTGGCGTTAGTGTTGGTGTTCAAGAATGCGTTATATTGGTGGGAGAATTTGTGAAGTGGGAGGCAATAGAGAAGGCAGTGAAAGAGATAATGGTTGGTGACAAGGCAGGGGAAATGAGGTGCAGGGCCAAAGCACTTGGTGAAATGGCGAGGAGGGCTATCGAGAAAGAGGGTTCCTCTTACTCTGATTTGAATTCTTTGATTGAAGAATTGAGCTCGAGTCGCGATTCAAGCAAACGAACAAGCTAATCACTGTTATATCATATATGAGATGTTTTGTGCTTGTGTTTGTTCTTGTATGTTGGTGTTGTTTTCTTTCAACATGGTTATTCATTATTGGATTTGCCTTTTGTCAATCTGCCTTGTACTTCTTTATATAACAATGGTGTCTTCTCAGTCTGCACACATACACAGAGGAACTCTTGGTCATATGTGCTGTTTCTGCTGTATGATGTAATTGATCTTTACTTTTAATCAGATAGTTTAAAAGATTCATGAGAATTCTTGTTCATATGTTGGTATGATGTGGGCTTTGAATTACAAATATATAATCTCATTGCATCAAAATCATGTAATAAGTCATTCCTTAATGTAAAATAATTATTTAAGTGGATGTAAAATAATCACAGCGAAGGTTCTATAAACCATATTTTTTTTTTGTTAAGAGGAAATGGGTTGAAGGGTGGAAATAATACTCTTTTCTCCTCAATTTTTGTCTTTTTTAAATGGTACCAAAGTTTGCTTTCTTTTTTCTCTCTTATACTTCCTCTCTTGTCAGACTACCACTTAGGACAACTTGTCTTTATTTTTTTTCCTTGATTTCATTTCTCACTTCACTCGATCTCTTCTTCTCTACTCAATAAAAGGAGTTTTGTTCTTGTCTTTAAGTTTGTGATTTATTTTATTTTATTTTTTTTGTAGAAAAATTGGTTGAAAGTTGAAACATGTAAGTGATTTGATACGCAAGAATAAAATGTAGATGCTTTTATGGTAAACACATTTTTAGTGCTATTAAAACTTAAATTATTAAGTTAGTGCTAGTCTCATAAAATTTGGAATTTTTGGAACCCTAATTATTAACGAAACAACGTTAGAAAAATTATTAAGTAAATTTATAAAAAAAAAAAAAAAAAAAAACAAAATTAAACTATTTTAGGCTAATGTACTAGTTACTGAGTTTACAAAGAGTATGTAAACTCTTAATAAAAATTATTATGTTTGCTAGTGCATTAATAATTTTTAATATGAGAAAAATCATGATAGAAAAAAAAAAAAAAACTAGCTATCATCGATCAACACAACACAACACATTCTCATAATCACCATCTATCTATCTATCATTGTTGTGCATGCATGCAATGTCATATCTTAGAGTTTGGTGTGTCATTGTTGCTGTTGATGTTGATGAGGTGGGTAAGTGGTCACAAATCACATTAACACAGAAGCCAGAAATCCATATATATATATCGACAAAGAGAGAGACCGGCCATGGATGATACTCAATCACGTACAGAGCTCAGATTTCTCATCTTCCTCGTCTCTCTATATGACTTCCATTTATGCTTAGATTTTTCATTTCACTTTAACTTCTATTTCTGTGATTTTCATCACTTACAATCACCACTTTTCATCTCACTTTGCTTCTGGTATTTGTTACTGATTTTGGTTTCGGTTTTGGTTTCCAAAGATACGTTTTTGGGTCTGGTAGGGAAGAGGGTGTTGGTGGTGTGCGGGGAGTGGACAGGGTCGATAATAAGGCGATGGCAAGGGCGGCGGCTTTGTAAGGAAACAGTGAGGTGAATATTTCAATTTGGTGGAGAGATTTGAGAAAATGGAAGAGGATTTTAAGAGTTATCTTTCCATTATAAGTATTTTTGACAAGATAAGGGCACGTTTATCAACTATTGTATTACGTTGTTTTATTTTATTTTAATTCATTTATGTAATTTCTTCCTCAGGTCTTGGCTCCGCAGAATGGTGGTTGGGTGTCTCAGGTGAACTTATTGGCACAAACAGGTCAAAATTCGAATTGAGGTGGCCTCACCCGCCTCAAGGTCAAGATCTCCCTTGTGCGGCCGCCTCTGTTGATGTCTGGAAAAAAGTCTCATGAGGCGGCCGCCTCAGTACCGAGTTGATTTGCCCGGAAGTGGGTTTTCTGATAGATCAACGATGGAGGTTGCTGAGAGATCAGATGGGTCTTTGCAGAGGCTCAGGAACGTTTATGGGTTGCAAAGACCCATAAGTTAAGCTTTTTATTTCCTCCAAAGGTAAGCTTTTTTTGTTTTTTGATTTCGTTTTCGTGTCTCGTTTGGCAAAGTTTCAATATTTTTGTTTGTTTTGTTGTGTTTATTTTTGCATTGGATGTGTATAATGAAGTTGTAATTTTGTATGCTATAATGGTTTTTTGTTTTCGGATTCGAACGATGATGATGATCATTGACTATATTCTATGATATTTCGAGACTTTGAGGTTGGTTGTGTTAATTGTTATTGATGTCTTTGTAATCTGTTATTTTCTCTGGTTATGTGTTAGTTTTTTGTTTTTTGTTGTAAACCCCGTTATTGTTGTGTTCTTCAATGTAGGGCGAGTCATCTTTGGTTGCTTGTCGAAGGCTTTTCATCTACTATTCTGACTCCTGACTCAAGTGACGGTACTTTCCCCACTGATTTACTGTCGAAGAAGGCTGTGCAAAATACCAGAGCAAAGAATAGGTATAGAGAAGGGTTGAAAGATCATTGTATAATTTATTGTTTATGCGTTATTTAGGGAAAGTTGTGATAGCTGTGATACTTATTAGTTGTGTTAATTCTCTCTCTCTCTCTCTCTTTTTTCTTTTTTTTTTACAACAATACTCAATCGCAGGATACAGACGCCTTGTTTTTATTATTATACAGACGCCTCTAGGAAGCCCAATGCAATTTCCTAGCATTTTCAGAGCTACCCCAACCAATACCTACAACACAAACCATGCAGCTCAGAGATCAATCCTTGCAGGATATGGAACAAGCCCATTGTGAAAGCTGGGATAGACTGTAGAACTGATTTGATTAAGGTTTCCTTTCCGCCAGTCGACAACAACTTCTCTTGCTAACCTCGAACCTTGCACCACATGCGATCCTTAATGCTTTGGAGCAATTTCTTCTTATCTTTGCTAGTAAAGCTTCGGAGTCCAAGGTACCTTTCATGGCACCGAACCCTCCTAACCCCAACAATATTCGCCAATCGATTCCCTTCAGTATTAGAAATAGCTTTGCTAACACTCATGTCACACTTATCATAATTAATAAGCTGCCCTGAAGCATTGGAATAATCATCCAGAATTCTTCGAATAACTGAGCACTCTGCATCCGAAGCCTTAGTGAAGAATAAACTGTCGTCTGCGAAGAACAAGTGTGAAATTACCGGTCCAGTTCTCCCACATTTCAGACCTGAATAAGCACCCCTCTGGATGCACTCCATCGTAAATCTCGAGTAGGCTTCAAAGAACTGCAAACCTCCCCATTCACCAAACAGGAGAACGAAACAGTAGAGATGCACTCCATCACACGAGTCACCCATCTAGCCAGAAAGCCTAGCCTCACCATCATCGATCTTCAGAAGCTCCACTCAACACGGTCGTATGCCTTAGCCATATCCAACTTTAAAGCCATGTACCTATCCTTGGGGCCCTTGGTTCTAATTGAATGCAAACATTCAAAACCTATTAGAGCACTATCCGATATAAGGCGGCTGGGAACAAAAGCACTTTAATTTTTTGAGATAACCTCACTTAGTACCAAGCGAAGACAATTCGATAAAGCCTTTGCGACAATCTTATATATGACATTGCACAAACTAATTGGACGAAACTCAGTCATCTGTTCCACCCTTTGCACCTTCGGAATAAGGGTAATTAGTGTATCATTAACAGCCAACAAGGATCCACCCGCATTCAGACACTGAAGTTGCGTCCAGTTGGTCGGTGAAGACCTGACCGTCGATATCCAAGTGTTAGACACAACAACCTCTTTAGATATTTTCCTCCTCTTCTCCTCCTCACCTGCACCACAATTGAGATTGTTTTCCGACAGTAGCCCGACATTGTCGTCGACCTTGCGCTTACGCAGCCCCGTAGTCACCGACTGAACCACCCCACTCCGGCCACTCTCTCTTGCCAACCGTTTCCAACGTCTACCTCCATTTCTCTCAATCTCCCTATTCAAATCCCTAACTTTCTGATTCGTTACCCTTTCTTCAATATTACCAGACCCTGTTACAAATGGACCAGCCGGGTTGCAACCCAAGTCTGTCCCAACCAACCCAATAGAATCCACCATCCCCACTGTTGCATTGGGCTTGAAAGTGGCCTTGCACGACCCAATATGTAGTTTCTCTTTCCCTTTAGAAGTTGGCTGCTTGGATTGAAGGAGGCCTTTTTTCGGCCCAGATTCTACTATTGCCTCCACAACAATCATTATTAGAAACTGATCTCTGACTTTCAAATACAAAACTATTTTTTTGTAACAGCCCCACAATTTCTGTTACTCAATTCTCACTAGGGATGGCAATTTGACCCGCACCCGCGGGCATCCGCCCGAACCCGACCCTGTAGGGTCGGGTTTGGGTGGTGAATTTACAAACCACAAACCACGAACCCGCGAACCCGTATAAAGTAAAACCCAACGGGTTTGGGTGTGGGTGTGGGTGTGGGTGTGGGTTTGGAAAACAAACCCGTGGGTGAACCCGCGAACCCGCATAAATAAAAATTATATAATATTTAGTATTTAAAATATTATAAATTTAAACTCCAATGGAAACTTTTTAACCATATAAAGAATAAAATATAAAAACTCCACTCATTCTAAGTTTGAGAATTACAATTATCAACTCTCATTTATATATAGCTAATGGTAGAACCTTGCACTCTTGTTTTTTCAGTGAGACTTTCAAAAGTCCCACATTGAAAAAACAAAAGTGCAAAGTTCTACTATTAGCTATATATTTTGCCTCTTGTTGAAACTAAGAAACACACTTGTATTTGTAATTCTCCATGATATATTATAAATAAAGGGGAGTTTTGTATTGTATAAATAAATAAAATTAAATATTAAATATTTATAAATTAATATATTTTACGAGTTGGTGGGTGTGACCTGCGAACCCACGAACCCGTATAAAACCCGCGGGTGGAACCCGAACCTGAACCCGTTTATTTTCGTGGGTCCACGGGCGGGCGTGGATGATGAAAAATTTCGTGGGTGCGGGATTGGATTTTGCAAAACCCGCCCGAACCCGACCCCGTTGCCATCCCTAATTCTCACCCGTCCGTTTGATTTACATTTATTTCCTTTCCCATTTCCCGCTCCACAATCTTTTTGTCATTAATATCATCGGAATGGTCTTTGTAACCAAAATCACCATCTCTTCGTCTTTAATTTTTTTTTTTTAATGAAATTAATTATAATAAGGTTTAAATCATTTTTTTAAATCAAGAATTAAATAATCAATCCATAACAAATTACAATATTTCTTTCTTTACCACAAGGTGGTTGCCTTGGTGGTCTAAGGCTTGGGATTAAATACCCAAGTCTTTGATTCTACTTCTGACAATTATATTGTGGTCAGCCCTCAGGGCATTTAGCTCTGCTAG
Source organism: Acer yangbiense (assembly GCA_008009225.1). Taxonomy (NCBI): domain Eukaryota; kingdom Viridiplantae; phylum Streptophyta; class Magnoliopsida; order Sapindales; family Sapindaceae; genus Acer; species Acer yangbiense. The sequence continues at coordinate 44,220,453 of CM017764.1, forward strand.
GGGAAGGACGGATATGGGGCTAACGTTAGCGGTTCGAATCATACTCAGGCGAGAGCGAGTTCTGACTTACCCGCTTGCATCCTTGTGGGGTCAGGGGTGTGGGTCGAGGTTTCTTATCTGTCATACTCCGCGAACTCGCGAAGCCAATATATAGGCCACAACGGGTCACGCAGTTGGGGGCCTGCTTCCAACATATAGGCCACAGTGAGTCACACGGTTGTGGGAGGACAAGTGGATAGGTGCCTGGACGAAGTCCGGGATCTTCGATACCAAAATATATATATATATATATATATATATATTTCTTTCTTTAAAAATCAAATTACAATATTTCTTTTTTAAAAATCAAATTACAATATTTAACATTACTTACTAATAGTTTTTTCTCATTGGTCAAGCCGTAGAGAACAAAAAGAAAGCTTTGGAAAGATCGATTTCCTAGAGACGAGACCTCATAGAGCAAACAACACAGTAGAACACACTACTTGTTTTGTTGTGTTGGGGTGACATTGCAAAATTAAACAAAAATAAATATCAAATTTTGTGGACCCTCTTGAGTCTTGACCAAAGAAGGTACCACTTAAATATTTTAACTTTGAATTAAACAACACATACTTTTATTATTATTATTATTATTAATATTACAAGAATTATTATAATATTAATAGCTCTACTAGAGGAAGGACAGATATGGGGCTAACGTCAGCGGTTCGAATCCTACCCAGGCGAGAGCGAGTTCTGATTTACCCGCTTGCATCCTTGTGGGGTCAGGGGTGTGGGCTGAGGTTTCTTATCTGTCATACTCCGCGAAACCAACATATAGGCCACAACGGGTCACGCAGTTGGGGGCCTGCTTCCAACATATAGGCCACAGTGAGTCACACGGTTGTGGGAGGACAAGTGGATATGTGCTTGGACAAAGTCCGGGATCCTTGATACCAAAAAAAATATATATATATTTCTTTCTTTAAAAATCAAATTACAATATTTCTTTTTTAAAAATCAAATTACAATATTTGACATTACTTACTAATAGTTTTTTCTCATTGGTCAAGCCGTAGAGAACAAAAAGAAAGCTTTGGAAAGATCGATTTCCTAGAGACGAGACCTCATAGAGCAAACAACACAGTAGAACACACTACTTGTTTTGTTGTGTTGGGGTGACATTGCAAAATTAAACAAAATAAATATCAAATTTTGTGGACCCTCTTGAGTCTCGACCAAAGAAGGTACCACTTAAATATTTTAACGTTGAATTAAACAACACATACTTTTATTATTATTATTATTATTATTATTAATATTACAAGAACTATTATAATATTAATAGCTCTGCTGGGGGAAGGACGGATATGGGGCTAACATTAGCGGTTCGAATCCTACCCAGGCGAGAGCGAGTTCTGATTTACCCGCTTGCATCCTTATGGGGTCAGGGGTGTGGGCCGAGGTTTCTTATCTGTCATACACCGCGAAACCAACATATAGGCCACAACGGGTCACGCAGTTGGGGGCCTACTTCCAACATATAGGCCACAGTGAGTCACACGGTTGTGGGAGGACAAGTGGATAGGTGCCTGGACGAAGTCCGGGATCTTCGATACCAAAATATATATATATATATATATATATATATATTTCTTTCTTTAAAAATCAAATTACAATATTTCTTTTTTAAAAATCAAATTACAATATTTGACATTACTTACTAATAGTTTTTTCTCATTGGTCAAGCCGTAGAGAACAAAAAGAAAGCTTTGGAAAGATCGATTTCCTAGAGACGAGACCTCATAGAGCAAACAACACAGTAGAACACACTACTTGTTTTGTTTTGTTGGGGTGACATTGCAAAATTAAACAAAAATAAATATCAAATTTTGTGGACCCTCTTGAGTCTTGACCAAAGAAGGTACCACTTAAATATTTTAACGTTGAATTAAACAACACATACTTTTATTATTATTATTATTATTATTATTAATATTACAAGAACTATTATAATAGGACTGTCAGGTATAGATGCACATTTGAGAAATGAGGATGGATATAGGTCTCTCCATCCCCATCCCCATCCCCACTTCCCAGACCGTTCCCCCCCCCCCCCCCCCCCCCCCCCCCCCCCCCCCCCCATTTTTTTCAAAAAAATAATAATAAATAAAAATCCCCAAATAGAGATAGGGACGCGGGAAATTGGGGCCTTGAGGAAAAATGTGCATCTCTACTGTCAGGACTTGTCGAGATCAAATAATACATATGCAGTTCGGATATCTACTCCCATAACGGGAGATAATTACTTCCATAATTTGGGAAGAAAACTTTCCACACATGCTGAATACTTGTAGAGCAAACAATACATACTTGATACTTTGTCTCTCTTGTACATTTTGTCCTCACGCACCTGCCCTTTCTTAATTAATGTTGTGACGTGTTAAAATTGATTTGATCAAATTATCTATATTTCCTAGTTTAATTTCAATTTGACCAAGGCAACTACTGTTGTTGGAAAGATATTGAAACCTCCCTCACTTGTCTGATACTGTGATTAATTAACGAATAAAACAAAATACAGATTCATTTACACACAAAAAAACAAAATACAGGTTCAAATCAATAAATTCAATATCTACATATATTTGATCAAAATATCTCTGATATATTTAATATTTTACCAGAAATATCTTAAAGTACTACAAACAAAAGATTATAATAACTTCTAACATGAATGTCCTTGTCGAGGTTTGTCAGGATGTATCTACACCGACTACACGTTTGATAACTTCTTTTTCTAAGGTTACGTGGCCAAAACTTTCAAAGTAAATATTAAATGATTTATTAATGAGGAAATTCCATTTATGATTAATGTAGTGAATTGTATAATTCACCAATCTGGTGCATTCATCTAGATGATATGACGACAATCGCAATGACGTGTGTAAATATAATCCATGGAATAATTCCAACTTTTCTTGCTCTTTAATCTTTGAAAGGTCTAGCTTGTCATCGTTTTAGTCTTCAAAGCTTCATATTTTTTCTTCATTTCTTGATCTTAAATTCAAAGAAAAGTGAAAATGGACAGCGAAATTCCTCAGCTTCACATTTTCTTCTTTCCATTCATGGCTCATGGTCACATAATACCAACTGTGGACATGGCCAAGCTTTTTGGAACAAGAGGTGTCAAGACCTCCATAATCACTACTCCTGCCAATGCTTCTCTCTTATCAAAAACAATTCAAAGATCCAACAATTTGGGAATCGAGACGGATTTGAAAATCATCAAGTTTCCTTATGTAGAGGTCGGTTTGCCAGAGGGATGTGAAAATGTTGACGCCCTCACTGCTCCAGGAACCTCCATGGAGATGATCATTAAATTTTTCAAGGCCGCAGCAATGCTCCAGGAACCTCTTGAGCAGCTCCTGAAAGATTGTAGACCAGATTGTTTGGTGGCTGATATGTTCTTTCCTTGGGCAACTGATGCTGCAGCCAAGTTTAGGATTCCTCGGCTGGTGTTTCATGGCACCGGTTTCTTTTCTTTGTGCACATCCGCATGTATGACGATGTACGAACCACAGAAGCAAGTTTCATCAGATTCTGAACCATTTCTGGTGCCTGGTCTTCCTGGTGATATCAAGCTTACAAGGAAGCAACTCCCAGATATGATGAGATTGAATGAGGAAACTGACTTCACCAGGATGTTTAAAGCTTCAAAAGAAGCAGAGTTAAAGAGCTTTGGTGTTGTTGTCAACAGCTTTTACGAGCTTGAGCCTGCTTATGCTGATTGTTATAGGAATGTTTTGGGAAGGAGGGCATGGCATGTAGGCCCAGTTTCTCTATGCAATGGGAATTTTGAAGATAAGGCTTCTAGAGGAAAGCAAGCTACTATTGATGAGAATGAGTGCTTGAAATGGCTTAATTCTAAGAAACCAGATTCTGTTGTGTATATTTGTTTTGGAAGTGTTGCTAACTTCAATTCTGATCGGTTAATGGAGATCGCGATGGGGCTTGAAGCTTCTGGGCAGGATTTCATATGGGTTGTGAGGAAAGACAAGAAACATGAAGATGGAAACGAAGAAGATTGGTTGCCTGAAGGATTCGAGAAAAGAATGGCAGGAAAAGGATTGATAATAAAAGGTTGGGCACCGCAAGTGTTGATTCTTGAACATGAAGCTGTGGGAGGCTTCGTTACACATTGCGGATGGAATTCAGCTCTTGAAGGGATCACTGCTGGGCTGCCTATGGTCACATGGCCAATGTCAGCAGAGCAACCTTTCAACGAAAAACTGATGACTGAGGTTCTTAAGATTGGTGTTAGTGTTGGTGTTCAAGAAAGCGTTAGATTGGTGGGAGAATTTGTGAAGAGGGAGGCAATAGAGAAAGCAGTGAAAGAGGTAATGGTTGGTGACAAGGCAGGGGAAATGAGGTGCAGGGCCAAAGCACTTGGTGAAATGGCGAGGAGGGCTATCGAGAAAGAGGGTTCCTCTTACTCTGATTTGAATGCTTTGATTGAAGAATTGAGCTCAAGTCGCGATTCAAGCAAACAAACAAGCTAATCACTGTTATATCATATATGAGATGTTTTGTGCTTGTGTTTGTTCTTGTATGTTGGTTTTGTTTTCTTTCAACAGGGTTGTTCATTATTGGATTTGCCTTTTGTCAATCTGCCTTGTACTTCTTTATATAACAGAGGAACTCTTGGTCATATGTGCTGTTACAGCTGTGTGATGCAATTGATCTTTACTTTTAATAAGATTGTTTAAAAGATTCATGAGAATTCTAGTTATATGTTGGTATGGTGTGGGCTTTGAATTGCAGATATATAATCTCATTGTATCAAAATCATGTAATAAGTCATTCCTTAATGTAAAATAATTATTTAAGTGGATGTAAAATAATCACAGTGAAGGTTCCATAAACCATAATTGTTAAATGGTACCAAAGTTTGCTTTTCTTTTTTCTCTCTTATACTTCCTCGATCTCTTGTCAGACTACCACTGAGGACAACTTCTCTTTATTTGTTTTTCTTGATTTTATTTCTCACTTCTCTCGATCTTTTCTTCTCTACTCAATAAAAGAAGTTTTGTTCTTGTCTTTGTGTTTGTGATTTATTTATTTATTTTTTTAGTAGAAAAATTGGTTGAAACATATAAGTGATTTGATACGTGAAAATGAAACGTAGATGGGGAACCGACGAGAAAAGTAAGAAAAAAGAAAAGGAATAACATAAATCTAAAAAAATTTCCAAGGAAAATAAGTCTCGGAATATAGATATGGACCAAAGGTTTGAAAAAAAAAAAACGTGAGACTTATTTCGTGTTTGTGTACGAGGGTATTTTTATGGTAAACACAATTTTAGTGCTATCAAAACTTAGATTATTAAGTTGGTGCTATTCCCATAAAATTAGGAATTTTTGGAACCCTAATTATTAACAGTGATGAAACTGTTATAATACATGTGGCTTTTCCACCACCACTCAAGAGATTGCTTCTTGCTAAAGCTTGCTCACACACGTGGCCTTCCCACCACCACTTAAGAGATTACTTTGTTCACTATATATATATATATATGCTCTCTCTTGTAAAAACGAGCCGCTGCCCTTTCACATTTCAATATCAATAAAAGCATAGCATACTCTCTCTCTCTCTCTCTCTCTCTCTCTCTCTCTCTCTCTCTCTCTCTCTCTCTCTCTCTCTCTCTCTCTCTCTCGTTTTTCTCTATTCTCTCATATGATATCTCTCGTTTTTCTCTATTCTCTCATATGATATCTCTCTTATTTATTGTTTATTATTATTTCTTGTTCATCTATTATTCTTGATTCACAACAAAAACAATGTTAACAAATTATTAAGTAAATTTATAAAAAAATAGAAATAAAAACAAAATTAAACTATTTTAGGCTAATCTAAGCGCCAAACCAAACATAACAGTACCAAGTACTGATTTTTATGGCTTTGGTTTGGTTTGAGCTCATAAATGGTTTGGTTTGCCGGTAGTTGGAACCCAATCACAATTCAACAAATTCACAAGTTGATATTTATACCGTTACAAGGCAATTCACGAAGGAGAAAATCTTCAATGGGACAGTCTCATTGACAGGTGGTGAGACCATCTAATAGAAGTGTAGTATTTTTATTGAAAACATCAAAGTATATTTTAAAACTTAAAAAAGCTACGTTTCTATTGGACAGTCACATTGCCACGTCAATTAGACCGTCTCACCGAAGATTTTCTCTTCACGAAGATACATGTTTGAATTACGGATCAGGATCCTCTGCTGTGCTAATCTTAGCATTTGAGAATAATACTCTACATTTAAAAATAATAAAAATGAAATAAATAAAAGAAAGAAATTACAACCATCGATTACACATATCAACAGATCTATATAGGTCGGACAAAGATTAGTTCAGCATAGGATCCAAATTCTTGAATTACATGAGTAGAACTTGTGGCTTTAAGTGTGGAAGGCTACGTGTGTTTACAACATCCTTGTCTCTTGTCTCCAAATTCTTTTTGTTCTTCATTACTTTCTTCATTATCATTGTCGTCTCCTGATAAAGGAAGTAAAATTGTCAAACCCCTGCATTAAAAACAATTTATAAATTCAAGGTTCTCCAAACATGTCATCGAGGATGGTAGTTGACTTATGTCATAGAGGATGGAAGCATCTCAAGATTTTTGCAATTATACAATCTTAAGCTTTAATTTGAAGCCCATTCAGATGTTCAATTGAGGAGGGTAGCTCTTTAATTGCCATTCCACTTAACTCGAGATATTTCAAAATTTCCATTGTCTTCAAGATTTCTAGAAAAGTCTCAAGTTGGGAGCAATCTCTAAGATTTCAATTTACAAATGTCGGTTGTAGAATCCTTAGTCCATCTGGGAGATCATTTAGACCATTGGGAAGATGCACTTTGATGGATGTAGAATTATAATCTTTCTTAAATAAGAGAAACCTAAGATTGTTCATTTTATCGAAGACTTGACAGCTCAAATCGACAAATCCTCTAGATTTTTCATATCTAGGGATATCCCTTCAACTTCTTAGGTCCCCTAACAACCAAACACAAAATATAAGTTATAGCATAAAATTGCAAAAAGACTTTAGAGATTTTGTAGATTTTTTAAAGTGGACAAATTTTTGTAGGTTCATTCTCTTAAAAGCTAAAGTGCTAAACTTCCTCTTCTAGGAAAACCATATATTACCAAAGAGATCCATGTAGAAGTGAAGGTGCAATGAATATTCTAAGAATGTTTAGGCGCTCTTCGGCACAGTTTCCAAATAACGTTTTTTTTAGTCCAAAAATAGGGTTAATTGCACTAACTTACCCTTACTTTATTAGATCTAGCAAAATTTTAAAAAGATGTTCTAAATTCCATCAAGTCAATCCGTTAACTTTAACGGTTGACTAACCTTGACCTATGAAAAACCAAATATACCCCTGTCACATCATACCAAACATCAAATATTTTGAATTAAAAAAAAAGATAATATATCGACGGCCTGCGGAAACATTCTAAATTCACGGAGGAGTCTCCTTTGTGACCTACAGGAGGTTGATCTCCAAGATTGATGAAGATCTCTTCCGATAAGTAGGCGATTGTCAAAGATCTATTGTTTCCTACTCCACCGCTGGTAGATTAACTTGTTTTTTTTTTTTTTAAATATATATTTTTTAATTTTAATTAAAAAAATATTTTATGTTTGAGGTGATGTGTCAATGGTATATTTGGCTTTCCAAGGGTCAAAGTTAGTCAACCGTTAAAGTTAACGGATTGACTTGATGGCAAGGGATGTTTGTGTTAATTTATGACATCTTTTTGAATCTTGCTAGATCCAATAAAGTAAGGGTAAGTTAGTGCAATTAACCCCCAAAAATACATAGAACTTGTCACGTGGGTGTTTTTCAAAAAAAGATTTGAAATTATTTGCTTAATGCATGAAAAGCGGCTTCACCGAAACATCACAATGTTTTCAATGGATTTGGATCCTCTTCTAAGTTAAGTTTTGCCTAAGCTTTTAATAATTTGGAGACATGTGTCACACAATCATATGAATGGTCCAGATTTCAAATTTTTTTTTTCCTTTTTAATTTGCTTCAAACGGCAGCCTAATTTTTTTTTTTTTCCTTTTTTAATTACTTCAACAACATCATTTCAACACAACTTCATTCTCAAAATCCCATAATACTTTAAACAGAAAATCCCAAAATCCTCTGTTAAGTATATCAATCCAAGTATCCAACAAGAAGAGAAAGTATATTTCTTGAATTTCTTTTTTGCAGGTTAACAAATTGATTGATTGTTTGTAGTTTAGACATGACTGTATATTAAACATAAATCAAAATCAAAACCAATCCATCATGGCCGTCTTAAGACATTTCGGGGCCCAATCTATTTAATGATATTAACAAAATTGGGGCCCCATAAAAAAAAATTATTAAGATTTTCAAACCATGTAAATTGTAATAGTATACTAAATCTGTTTGTAAAAATTAATAGAGAAAAAGGTTTTACGTAGAATATGTTCAATTATTTAGATAATGATGATCACCTCTTACGATATCAAAAATTGGGATCTATAGTAATTTTGTTTTGTATTTATAATGAATTTACTTTAAATTTATACAAAAATAATTTATTAATAAATGTTACTATACATGTTTTTAATTTTTTTTATTCTTCTAATTATTGGTAAATTATTGATTTATTGATTATAAACAAAATAAAACTATAAAATAAAATAAAATACCAAGGATAAAATAAAATGAATCACAATAATAGATGGAGTAATTTAATACAACAAATTAAAATTTGAGATTTTAGCGTTTATTGGTTGGATATGCTAGGTATGTCAAACTAAAATTATTATAAATTAGAAAACAATAATAAATAATTTAATACCAAATAAAATTGAATTAAGAAACCACAAATTGAAGGTAGTTAAGAAGTTGACAATGACGAAAACATAAAGTGAATTGTTTAGTTTAAAAAAAAAAAAACAAAAATTTGAAAAGGAGGGTAAAATAAAAAAAAGACATTAAAAATTTATTAGTTAAAATAGAGCAACGGGTGGGTGTTGAACTCCCCACCCTACCAAAATCATAATTACTTACCATCAGTGCTAAGAAAAATTTTATTTGTGAAAGTGTTATTCAGTTTATATATATCTATAGAAAATAAAAATAAGGGGCCCCAGCATTTTGCTGGGTTTACTCCTTAGTGGAGCCGGCTCTGCAATCCATTGACAAATTAGTTATTTTTAAAAATCACTGTTGGCACCTTCATCAAAATTTCAGGTGCAAGAGATTTTTGACAAATATTATTTAAAAAACCAAATCACAAAAATGATGATAAAAAATTTAAATGAAACAATCTTAATTTTCGATGGACACTCTCTTGATTGAATGCCCATTCCACTAGAATCAAAAGTAAGAAACGCAGAAGAATATGGTTCTGAGAAGAAACGCAGAAGAAGAGATGAAGTCTGAATTGAGAATCTGGTTCATGAAAAGAAATGCAAAAGAAGAGACGGAGCTTGATTGATAGAAATGGAGTTTGAATTGATTCTAATATGAGAAGAATCTGGTTCATGAAGAAGAAAAAAAAGAGCAGTTAAGGATTTTTTATATTTTTTATTTTTAAGAAGAGGAGTTAAGGATTTTGAAAATGAAGTTGTGGTTGAAATGTTGAAAAAAAAAAAATCTGTGTTAAAACGATACCTTTTGAAGCAAATAAAAAAGGGAAAAAAAATAAAATGAAATCCGGACCATACAGATGATTGAGTGCCACATGTCGTCGGATCATTAAAAGCTTAGGCAAAGCTTAGCTTAGGAGAGGATCAAAATCCGTTTTCAATATTTTAATTTCATTTTCATGGGCCCACCAATTAATTGCTTTATTTTTTTTATATAAAAATATCATTTTAAAGTTTTTAATTAAGATTTAAGAGATAATGAAAATATTTTAAGAACATCTACTTTTACCCATAAATATTTGAATAATACTAAATTTGTCAAACAATTGTCCCAAATATATTTTCAAATGATGTGGCATGTGAATTATCAACATCACATCACTTACCCCATAATCTCATGATTTATTAAAATAAATTTGAGTTAATTTTTTAAGAAACCTAACATTACTCCTAATATTTTTTGTTAGACATCTCACATTTTATTTTTATCTATATCTCAGCTCATAATTTGTCAATTGATCCAGGTAGGATACAAAGACGAGATGTCTCACAATATTTAATGTTTAATAGCTAATTATTTATTTTTATACAATGATAAAAAATATTTTTTTATTATATTCTTTAGGAAATAAATTAAAAAAAAAACAATTTTAAATTAATTTAAATTTTTTTATTAATAATGGATATAATTTAACTACCAAAAATATTATTTTTATTCTTAAAATATTTTTTTGAAACGTTTTAGTACTCCTACAATATTGAAAAATGTGTTTAAAACAGTTTCCCTAAATACATATTAAAATAGTAAAAATAAATTTCAAAATATTGTTTTCAATTATTACTACCATACGTGTTTTCACTTTTCAACTTCTAAAAACATGAAAATTAAATTATTTTATTAATATATAATAGATATAATTTAACTACCAAAAATATTTTTTTTATCCTTAAAATATATATATTTTTGAAAGGTTTTACTCTTACAATATTGAAAACTGTGTTTTTTTACATATTATATATATTATGTGACGGGAAAGACAATACTCTAGTAAAGACAAATTGTAGCAAATGTTGTATTCTACATATTCATCAACTTTTTATAGGGAAATCTAACCATAAAAGTAATACAAAATAATTATATACTTACTTTATTATTCCTCAGTGTGCAAGTAACATCATCTCACTTCCACAACCTGTTGGGTTTACCTGGTTTATTTTCGTATCCTCAAGCAATGTACCTACCCATTTCTTGCAGTAGGTCATGCATTTCTATTCTACGACATGATCTTGTTATTAGTGACTTGTCAATGAGAACGCTCAAAGAGATCCTACAATCTAGCAATTATGCTATGTTGTCCTCATAATAACCTTTAAAGAAACATACAATATCCAAAAATAAATCCTTTTCTTCAACATCTAGTTTATCAAAACTTATTTTCAACACATCAAGAATTTTAGGGTCCAAAATTCTTTGTAATTTATCTACTACACTTTGCCACTCTTGTTTGCTCTTTCGATACCACTACAAGAAATTTAGTCTTTCCAGACAAACCAATTTCGTGGGGAAAGGTGCCGACGAATGTATTTCGTCTGCTAAGGTTTTAGTTGACGAATTTATTTTGTCGGCTAAGAGTATACATTCGTCTGTAAAGATTTCAGAACTTTAAAAATTAATCCGTCGTCTGGCCACCTCACCGTCGACCGCCGCCGGCCCACCCTTGATAATATTGACAATTAATTGTCGTTATGAGGAATCAAACTTGCAACCTCATATCAAAGTGGTAAGCATTTACCGCTGGACTACAACACTTGATCTATTAACATTTGCATTATATTTATATATAACCTATATGAGTTGTTAGAAATTATATTTATATATGTTTTAGGGAAAATGGGGAAATGGGGATGAGGGGACCTCCCCCATCCCCATTTCAATATAGTATATATTTTATTTAATCAAAGTTTTATGTACTGGGTGTCCACTACTAATTAGTTTGGTGGTGGTGGATTTATCCAAAAAAATTAATTTTAATTAATTAACTTTTAATATTTTTTAGTATATATATTTTTAATTAATTAATTAATTTTAGTGTAAATATTTTTAATTTTAATTAACTTTTCCCTTCAAATACAATGTTTATTGGGAAAACATTTCGTTAACTTTTCCCTACGAATTTTGGGATGAGATTTCTAGAGATAAAAGAGGAAATACTAATTTGGAGAATATATTAAAAGACCAAGACACTCATACTTCAAATTTTAATCATGGTAGATCCCGTGTTTGACAATAATTGGATTCCTGTGGTGACCAAATCAAAAAGAAAATTAAAGCCAACTTTTAAGATTTTATCTAGTTCCAAGTCTCAAATAAGTAAGAGAAGTTCTAAGTGTCTTCATGCGGCTGAGACTAAGGTTTACTTTGATTTGCGGCTTCAGCGGCCCAAACAGAATTAAGCCTTGTCGCTTACTGGGCCGCACTGGTTGAGGTAAAAAGGAATGATCTTGCTGATCTGGTTAATTAAGTTAATGTTTTTATTTTTGAGACTTGCGTGCCTTTTTAGATTTATGTGTTTTAGAGCATGCACGCCCATTCTGCTTTCGTTTTTCATTTCCCTTTTTTATTTTTATTTTTATTTATTAAGGTTGTGAATTGAAACAAAATAAAAAGCAAAACATTATCTATAAAACAAAAGGTGACATAAAATTAATAAAATATATTTATAATATATGTAGGAGGTCGACCTACGGATTATGTGGATCGGGTTGGGTTGTGTTAGGCCCAATAGAACTTGGTTGAATAGTGGATGTCGTCTCCTCTATTAACCAATAAAAGCGTCGGCTTGTCGAATGAAGTTCGTTGTCTCCTCGGTCGAAGCTGTAAAAGAACAACAACAGAGAAACAAATATAAAGAAGATAATGGAGATAGGGGTTAGGATCTTAGCCTTAAGTGTGCTTGGGTTGAGCAATGATTATAGATGACTTGTAGTTGTGTTTCAGATGTAATTCAGATTTAGTTCCGGTGGCTGGAATGAATATGACCAGAGTTTCGAGATGCTTCTAAGCTTTTGTTTTTCTTGAGCCCTTCACTTGTGACTGAACTCTCTCTTTATAGCCACCAATCCATCTTCCAACGTCCACTATCAGTAGTGGGCGTGATTCTAGGAGAGATTTCCTTTCTTTTGAATCAGCGGTTACCATTTGTTGTAACTGACGATTTTCTTTGACTTGGTTTTCAAACAATCAAGTCTTGCTGATTCAACCCTTGGATTGATCAGTAGTAAGTGGGCTTGGACCGGTTTTCTCATGAGGATTTGGTCCTTTTTATGTCTGGGCCAATAGACCATTTTTGGCTACCACAATATACAAGAACCAAAATTGAATCGTATGGATATCTACTCATCATCAATGTCATCATTATTCAAAAGACTTTCTACATTGTCACTACAATAATCCATTATTGTTTCATCTTCATCTTCAAACTCAAAAATATCATCATTGATTGTTTGTTTCTCAATATCTAATATAACATTAGTAGAAACTTCCTCCGCGCTCACATAAACATGATGAAATTGTCCAATTTCTAAGTCGTTTTCTTGAACCATAAATTGAATATCGAACAATTCATTTTCCTAATAGACATCATCAGTATCTTGTGAGTTTTCTGTATCATTCATTTATGGTATATCCCAGAAGTTTCTATGTTGTATATTTTGTACAACTTTCCAATTTGTTCCAAACTTGCAGTCATCAACATAGAATACTTGTTGTGCTTGTACTACAAGCACAAAAAGGTCACTCTTATACCATTCTCTACTTTTATTAATAGATGTGAGATGATAATCTTTGTGTATTCTTTAATTTTTTTTTTTTAACATTAGTGTCAAACCATTGACACTTGAAAAGGAGAACCCTGTACCTAAGTATGTAAAGATGGAATGGGGAGCTTTAATGAATTTTTATCTGACTTATGTATTCATTGGTCGACCAATTGTATTTGTGGATACAGTTGTGAATACATGAAATGTGATAAAGTCAAGCATAGCTTTTCAACTAATAGAGGGATTAAGTATGCTTTGGATTGATCAAAATTATAAAATTAAATCTATGATACAATAATGAACAATATTATCTTTTGTAGACAGAGAATTTACAATTGAGATTTGAGATTGTTAGCTCCCTTTTATATACATTGATTGTTCATAGGTCACACGATGCATTTACCCGTATGAACACTTTGATGATAACATATGTGTTTAAAGGCTCAAAGGCTCCTCTGTATGTATCACATTTTAAGCCATCTTGGGCGAGTGGGAGATGTTGATTAATAACTGTGCACATATAATGGGCTTGTGGTAAAACTGTGTTGGTGATTGGTCATTTATTGTATATGTTTTTGATCCCTATTCTTCCAATCGTTTGCTTGTTTCTCGAATCTTTTATGGGTTTAATGTGTGTGTTTGAGCATTTTCAGGTTATTGGATCCAATTGAGTTGTTTGAAGAATGCCAGGCAAAAATGTGCTATTTTAGAAGATCTCAGGGGCTTTCTAGCAAAAGGCCAAAAGCGCTGCCATTACCGTTCCTAATTTCAGGACAGCAGTTTAGCAGCATTCCAACAACAGTAGAGACCGTTGTCCCAACCGCTCTCAAAGCCACAGCGTTGCTTTGTCATAATGAGAAGACCGCTGTGACTTTTGCAGCGGTTTGACAAATCCGTTCAGCGCAATGTGTCTTTTCGCATCTAGGAATTGGAGGCTATATATATCGAGAAGAATTTAGGGTTTTACTCTCTCGCTCACTCTCCAGACCTGTGACCTTTTGAATATAAATCATCACACAAGTTTCACATCCATCTTTTCGCATAAAAGATTCGAAGACGAAGAAGATTTCAAACATCGAAGATTTGAAGAATTCATAGAACTCAATGGGTTCCATCTCCTCATAGATATAGAAAGGCATTAAATTAATACTGGCTCCCAAATCTAACATGGCTCTTTCCAAAGTTGTACCTCCTATAGTAATGTTGATGCAAAAACTACCTAGATCTTGTAATTTTGGCGGCAACGACTTTTGAAGGACTGCATTAGAACTTCCGGTCATGAATTCTTGATGATTCTCCACAAATCTTGTTTTGTAGGTATGAAGACTCTTGAAAAACTTGGCATATGCTGGCATCTTCTGAATCATCTCTAGTAAGGGCAAGTTTACATTGATTTTCGAGAGAATGTCATATATGTCTTTGTATGATTTTTCTAACTTGCTCTTTTGCAACCTCCCTGGGAATGGAATTGGAAGAATATATGGATTGGTTGACTTGTGTAGGAGTGGTGAAACTTTGGATTTTTCCACCACTATCTCTTTCTCCTAGGGCTTGATGTTATCTTTTGAATGACCTGAAACAGTAGCAGATTTATCAGAAAGTTTAGCAGGTCTATTATCAGTTAAAATCTTACCATTCCGAAGAATTGTCATAGCTTTTGCTTGCTCAGTGTAACTTGGAAATTTTCCATTTTCCATGTTCCATGTTCCATCTTTTGTTGAGCCTCTGCTAATTGCCTAACTTGAGTTTCTGTCTTCTTCAATGAAGCATGAATGTTCTAAAATTGTACCTCATTATGTTGGTTCATTTGCTTCATTCGTTGGAGCATATCTTCTATTGATGGCTTCTTGGGTTGGGATTCAGAATTTGGTGTTAAATTGCCTTTGATTGCTATTGTTGTTATTAGCCCATTGGTTTCTAGTGGCTTGATTATTGTTTCCCCATTGGTTTCCAGAACTCTGATTGTTGTTGGACCACGAAAAATTAGGGTGATTTCTCCAACCTGGATTGTAAGTGTTGGAATATGGGTCATTCCGTGGTCTGGAATTATAGTTGTTCATGGCTTGAACTTCTTCTTCTTCTTCTTCTGGTCAAGACCTCTTACTTGGTATTCTCCCATAAACACTTTTTGTTACCAGCTCTTTAGTTGTCCCATATCAATAGCAAGAGTATCCATCTTCTTTATCATTTATGTCATCTGAATAGAGGTTTCTGCGTCGGCATCTACTGTATAGATTCCCTTCTTCTTCCTCTTGGAATTTTTGTGACGAGAGTTCTGGGATAACTTTTCAAAGATAGCGTATACCTCCTCAGGTTGTTTGTCATACATAGATCCTCCACATGCATTGTTCACTAATAGACCTGACATTTCAGTCAGACCATCATAAAACCACTGACATAGCTGATTAGTAAGAAATCCATGCTGAGGACAATCTCTGGTATAGTTCTTGAAACTCTCCCATGCCTCATAAAAAGTCTCGTTGTCTTGTTGATAGAAACTTGAAATTTTTGCTCGAATTTCACTGGTTTTCTGAGGTGCATAATACTGATCAGTGAGTTTTTCCCTTACTTCATCCCATGTTCTCAAAGATGCTAGAGGCAATGTCAACAACCATGTCTTCGCCTCTTCTTTTAATGCATGTGGGATGCATCTCATGCGCAACTGGTCTTCTATAATCCTATGGTTAGGTAAGGACTATATTGCTGTGTAGAACTCTCTAAAAAACAAAAACACATCTTCATCTGGTAGACCTCGGAACACAGGCAGCTGGTTGTAGTGGCTATTTCTCAGTTCATAATTCCTTGCTGCAGGTTCTAGCACAATGCACAAGGGATGGTTGCTTACAACCGGCCTACTGTAATCCTTCATAGTTCTGATGGACTCTGGTTTTGGCTCATAAACTGGATTTGGAACAAAGTTAGGAATGGGATCAGGACACTGATTAAGCCTTTCTTGGTTCTGAGGTTGCTCGTCTTCCATTGTTTGATTTCTGATGCGATCAATGTTATCGTTCAAAGATAACAATTCTCCCTGCTGAGATCTTCTACTTTGCATCTACTATCAGCACCTGAAACAAGAAAAGACAACTCACAAGTAAACTACGAAAAGAAAGAAAGAAAGAAAAAGAAAAAGAAAAATCTAAAAAGCTAAAAATTAATGACTCGACTACCTAAACTTAAGTAAATCTATTAACTAAAACTAAAACTAGATATAACCAATAAATTCACTAGTCCCCGGCAGCGGCGCCAAAAACTTGATGGATAAAATCGTGTTATAAAAACCTAACTCGCAAGTGCACGAATCGTGAGATAAGTACATCGACAAGTAGGGATTGTTCCCACGAGGAAAAGTGATTTACTGATTAAACTAGTTCTAATTAAAGCTAAGCAATTAACAGTACCCAAGAGATTTTGATTGATTGATTGATTTAGAACCGAATTATCTAAGAAAGCAGTTAACAAGAATATAGGAATGTGATCAAGAGGTGAGGGGACTAGGTCATCAATGCTCCCCAACTATGTTTACTCAATGCTTCGAATTGACTTTGATAAAAGATGTTAATCAAGTTAACAGTTCGTTCTTAAATTAAGTGTGATTAACTTACGAGCATATTAACAGACATGATAAGCTTTACCACACATCAAGTTAAAGAACAATGAACCAAAACTTATAAGCATATTAACAGGCACGATAAGTTTTACCCATTCAATTGAAAAGTGATTGAGAGTGGCGACGTAACACACTCAAACTCAATCATTAAATTATCATAACCCTAGATTCCTGCCGAGCATATTAACAGGCATGAGCAATAATAAAGAGTTATGACATAAGATGAATTGAATGAATCAAAATTTGAATTAAGAAAATATAGTCAATTCTAACAAAGAGTATTCATAGAGGTTCACATTGATTCCTTAGTATGGAGTTAGTTACACATCATGAAAATAGCAAGACAAGAGATAGAGGAGATGAAACCCATTGAGTTCTTCAATGAATTCTTCAAATCTTCGATGTTGAAATCTTCTTCGTCTTTGAATCTTCTATGCATAAAGATGGATGTGAAAATTGTGTGATGAGTTGTATTCAAACCGTAACTGGTCCGGAGGGCGAGCGAATGTTCGAGAGAGCAAAACCCTAAAATCTTCTTAATATATATAGGCTTCTTGTTCCTAGACATGAAAAGACACCATGTGTTGAACGGATTTGTCAAACCGTTGCGACTACGGCTGCGAAAGCCGTAGCAGTAGGGGTATCGGCACTGGTCTTCTCGTTTGACGGAGCAACGCTGTGGCTCTGAGAGCGATTTGGCAGCGGTCTCTACTGATGTTGGAACGCTACTAAACCACTGTCCCGAAATTAGGAGCGGTAATGGCAGCGCTTTTTGGCCTTTTGCTAGAAAGCCCCTGAGATCCTCTAAAATATCACCTTTTTGCCCAAAAACTTTGAACAACTCAATTAGATCCAATAACCTGAAAATGCTCAAACACACACATTAAAACCCCAAAAGACTCAAGAAACAAGCAATTGATTGGAGGAATGGGGATTAAAAACATATACAATAAATGACTGATCAAAACGTAGTTGGGGAGCATTGATGACCTAGTCCTCTTACCTCTTGATCATATTCGCATGTTCTTGTTAACTATTTTCTTAGTTTAGTTTAGTTTCAATCAATCAATCAAAATCTCTTGGATACTTTTAATTGCTTAGCTTTAATTAGAACTAGTTTAATCAGTAAATCACTTTTCCTCGTGGGAACAATCCCTACTTGTCGCTGTACTTATCTCACGATTCGTGCACTTGCGAGTTAGGCTTTTATAACACAATTTTATCCATCAAGTTTTTGGCGCCTCTGTCGGGGACTAGTGAATTTATTGGTTATTTCTAGTTTTAGTTCAAGTTAATAGGTTTACTTAAGTTTAGGTAGTCGAGTCATTAATTTTTAGTTTTTTATTTTTAGATTTTTCTTTTTCTTTCTTTCTTTCTTTTAGTAGTTTACTTGTGAGTTGTCTTTTCTTGTTTCAGGTGCTGACAGTAGATGCAAGGTAGAAGATCTCAAAAGGGAGAATTGTTACCTTTGAACGATAACATTGATCGCATCAGAAATCAAACAATGGAAGACAAGCAACCTCAGAACCAAGAAAGGGTCAATCAGGGTCCTGATCCCATACCCAACTTTGTTCCAAATCCGGTTTATGAGCCAGAACCAGAGCCCATCAGAACTATGAAGGATTACAGTAGGCCGGTTGTAAGTAACCATCCCTTGTGCATTGTGCTAGAACCTACAGCAAGGAAATATGAACTGAGAAGTAGCCATTACAACCAGTTACCTGTGTTCCGAGGTCTACCAGATGAAGATGTACTTTTGTTCTTTAGAGAGTTCTACGCAGCAATACAGTCCTTACCTAACCATAGGATTATAGAAGACCAGCTATGCATGATGTGCATCCCACATGCATTAAAAGATGAGGCGAAGATATGGTTGCTGACATTGCCTCCAGCATCTTTGAGAACATGGGATGAAGTTAGGGAAAAACTCATTGATTAGTATTATGCACCTAAGAAAACCAGTGAAATTCGAGCAAAAATTTCAAGTTTCTATCAACAAGACAATGAGACTTTTTATGAGGCATGAGAGCGTTTCAAGAAATATACTAGAGATTGTCCTCAACACGGATTTCTTACTAATCAGCTATGTAAGTGGTTTTATGATGGTCTGATTGAAGTGTCAGGTCTCTTAGTGAACAATGCCTGTGGAGGATCCATGCATGACAAACAACCTGAAGAGGTATACGCTATCTTTGAAAAGTTGGCCGAGAACTCTCATCACAAAAATTTCAGGAGGAAGAAGGGAACCTATACAGTAGATGCCAACATGGAAAGCTCCATTCAGATGACACAGATGCTGAAGAAAATGGATATCTTACTACTGATATGGGACAACTGAAGACCTTGCAACAAAAAGGTGTTTATGGGTGAACACCAAGTAGGAGGTCTTGGACCTGGAGAAGAAGAAGAAGAAGAAGAAGAAGAAGAAGAAGAAGAAGTTCAAGCCATGAACAACTATAATTCCAGACCACGGAATGATCCATATTCCAACACTTATAATCCAGGTTGGAGAAATCATCCCAATTTTTCATGGTCCAACAATAATCAAGGCACTGGAAACTAATGGGGCAACAACAACAATAGCAACCAAAGGTAGATTAACACCGGTGCTCAACAAAATTTTGAATCCCAACCCAAGAAGCCTTCAATAGAAGATATGTTCCTATGATTGGAGCAACAGTTAAATCAACAAAACCAACAAATGCAACAAATGAACCAACGTAATGAGGTACAATTTCAGAATATTCATGCCTCGTTGAAGAAGACAAAACTCAAGTTGGGCAATTAGCAAAGGCTTAACAAAAGATGGAACATGGAAAATTTCCAAGTTTCACTGAGCAAGCAAAGGCTATGACAATTCTTCAGAATGGTAAGATTCTAACTGATAATAGACCTGCTAAACTTTCTGATAAATCTGCTACTGTTTCAAGTCCTTCAAAAGATAACATCATGCCCTAGGAGGAAGAGATAGTGGTGGAAAAATCCAAAGTTTCACCACTCCTACACAAGTCAACTAATCCATATGTTCCTCCAATTCTATTCCCATGGAGATTGCAAAAGAGCAAGATAGAGAAATCATACAAAGACATATATGACATTCTCTCAAAAGTCAATGTCAACTTGCCTTTACTGGAGATGATTCAGAAGAAGCCAGCATACACCAAGTTTTTCAAGAGTTTTCATACTTACAAAACAAGATTTGTGGAGAATCATTAAGAATTCATGACCGAAAGTGCTAATGCAGTCCTTCAAAAGTCGTTACCGCCAAAATTACAAGATCCATGTAGTTTTTGCATTAACATAACTATTGAAAGTACAACTTTGCAGAGAGCCGTGTTAGATTTGGGAGCCAGTATTAATTTAATGCCTTTCATTGTCTATGAGCAACTAGGATTGAATGACCTGAAGAAGACAACCATGTCACTTTTGTTGGCCGATGGTTCCGTCAGATACCCTAGGGGTTATGTTAAAGATGTGTTGGTGCAGGTAGATAATCTCATCATTCCTGCTGATTTTGTTGTCCTGGACATGGATGAAGGAGCTAAAGATAGAAACTGTAAACCTATTCTTTTGGGAAGACCTTTTATGGCAACTGCAAAGACTTTATAGATGTCCAGAATGGAAAGCTAACGATGACTGTGTTAGATGAAACAGTAGAGTTTAAAGTCTTTGAGTCTCTTAAGTTCCCTGAAGCAGCCGACGATTGTTACTCAACTGAGTGTAGTTCAATTGAAGTGGTGAATTCGGCAGTACAAGTTGAATTGTCAGAAAAAATATTCGAAGAACTGCTAGATTGGGTTTGTGATGTAATTGAAGATGATGAAGAATTTCAACAGGTTGTAGTTTCAGAAGAAGATTATGATATTGAGGAAGTAAATGCTGAAATAGAAGATGAAATCAACAAGTCGTTAATCCCATCTATAAGTTCTCTCCCTGCACTAGAACTGAAACAACTTCCGTCCAACCTCAAATATGCCTTCTTAGGAATGAATGATACTCTCCCAGTGATTATAGCCTCTGACCTTGAGTCGGAAAAGAAGAGAGACTGTTGAAGGTACTCCAAGAACATAAAGCCGCCATTGGATGGACCATAGCGGATATTAAGGGAATAAGCCCTGCCACATGCATGCACCACATTCTTTTAGAAAAAGGTATGAAGCCGTCTAGAGAAGCTCAACGTAGACTTAACCCGAACTTGAAAGAGGTGGTGAAGGAAGAGGTCCTAAAGCTACTTAAGGTGGGAATTATATACCCTATATCTGACAGTAAATGGGTGAGTTCGGTCCATGTTGTGCCAAAGAAGTCTGGGATCACGGTGGTAGCTAATGAGAACAATGAGTTAATTCCTACAAGGAAGACAATGGGGTGGAGAGTGTGCATAGATTACCGCAAGCTCAACACGGCAACTAAAAATGATAACTTTCGTTTGCCGTTCATTGATCAGATGCTCGAGCGTTTGGCGGGACATGCTTATTATTGCTTCCTGGACGAGTTTTTAGGATACAATCAAATTGCCATAGCTCCGGAGGACCAAGAGAAGACGATGTTCACATGCCCCTTCGGAACCTTTGCTTACCGAAGAATGCATTTTGGGTTGTGTAACGCCCCTGCCACCTTCCAAAGATGCATGATGTCAATCTTCTCCGACATGCTAGAGAAGTATATTGAGGTATTTATGGATGATTTTTCTGTTTTTGGTAATTCTTTTAACCACTGCCTTGATAACTTAACTAGCGTTTTGAAAAGATGCACTAAGACCAATTTAACTCTTAGTTGGGAGAAAAGTCACTTTATGGTGAAATCTGGAATAGTGCTAGGACATGTGATATCTGATAAAGGCATAGAAGTAGATAGGGCTAAAATTGAAGTAATTGCTAAACTTCCACCTCCCACTTCGGTGAAGGGTGTGAGGAGTTTTCTTGGTCATGCAGGTTTTTATAGGTGCTTTATAAAAGATTTTTCAAAAATTAGTCGTCCCCTATGTAACCTTTTGATTAAGGAGTCTACATTTGTTTTCAATAATGAATGTTTGCATGCTTTTGAATCCTTGAAGGGTAAACTGACATCTACTCCTGTAATCATGCCTCCTGATTGGTCTCTTCCATTTGAATTAATGTGTGATGCATCAGACTATGCTGTAGGTGCTGTTTTAGGACAACGAATAGGTAAAGTTCCACATGTTATTTACTACACTAGTCGCACTTTAAATGATGCACAATTGAATTACTCCACTACTGAAAAAGAATTGCTTGCTGTTGTTAGTGCCTTGGAAAAATTTTGTCAATATCTAATTGGATCCAAGGTCATTGTGTATTCTGATCATGTTGTTTTGAAATATTTACTAACAAAGAAGGAAGCGAAACCGAGATTACTTCGGTGGATCCTTTTGTTACAAGAGTTTGATTTGGAAATCAGGGATAAGAAGGGCAGTGAGAATGTGGTAGCTAATCACCTTTCTCGATTAATGGATGATGAGAACGTGGAAGAAAGCACTAAACTTATGCCAATCAATAAGAATTTTCCAGATGAACAGCTGATGGCTGTGGGAGTCAATGATCCTTGGTAAGCAGACATCGTGAATTACCTTGCAAATGGCATCATACCAGCTGATCTGAATTCGCAAGCAAAAAGAAGATTCATTTCCATCACTAGGCAATACTTTTGGGATGAGCCATACCTATTCAAATATGGCGCTAATCAGATCATTCGAAGATGCGCCCTTGAAGAAAAGTAGCAAGATGTGCTGAAATTCTGCCACAACCTTAGCTGTGGAGGGAACTTTAGTGCCAAGAAGACTGCTCTGAAAGTTCTCCAATCAGGTTTCTTCTAGACCTCTTTTATTTAAGGATGCTTATACCTTTTGTGTTTCTTGTGACAGGTGCCAGAGAACGAGGAACATTGGTAAAAGAGATGAGATGCCTTTTTCAAGCCAGTTGGTTGTGGAGATATTTGATGTGTGGTGAATAGATTTTATGGGACCCTTCCCATCCTTACACGGGTTCACGTACATCTTGGTTGCTGTGGATTATGTCTCAAAGTGGATCGAAGCAATCTCAACCAAGGCAAATGATAGTCAGGTGGTGGTGAAATTTGTCAAGGATAACATATTCACCAGATTCGGGACACCTCGTGCAATCATAAGTGACGGTGGAAGCCATTTTTGTAACAAGGTCTTTGCCTCATTAATGAAGAAGTATAGTGTCAAACACAAAGTGGCAACCCCGTACCATCCACAGAATTCAGGACAAGTTGAAGTGGGCAATAGACAGATTAAGCAGATACTAAAGAAAATTGTACAACTAAGTCGAAAGGATTGGTCTACGAAGCTTAATGATGCATTGTGGGCGTACAGAACGGCCTACAAAACCCCAATAGGTATGAGCCCTTACAGGATCGTCTTTGGCAAAGCATGTCATCTGCCAGTAGAGTTGGAACACAATGCCTATTGGGCTTTGAAGAAGCTAAACTTCAACTAAGATAAGGCAGGGGAGGAAAAAAGGTTGCAAATGAGTGAGCTTGAGGAGCTCCAGAATAATGCCTATGAGAATGCGAAGATATACAAGGAGATGATGAAGAAATTACATGACAACAAAATCCTGAGTAAGGAGTTCCATCCAGGGATGCTAGTCCTTCTGTATCAATCGCGGTTGAGGTTATTTCCAGGGAAGTTGAAATCGAGGTGGTCTGGCTCTTATAAGGTTACTCAAGTTTTTCCACATGGAGCTGTGGAAATTGAAAGTCTTCTAGAAGATGGTAAATTCAAGGTAAATGGCCACAGACTCAAGCCATACCTTCGTATGTCCGAGATAAGTAGTATGAGACTTTACTTTCTCAATGAGCCGTAAGGCTCCTGTGCGTCTTGCCCATACGTTAAATAAAGCACTCGGTAGGAGGCAACCTACCAAGGTATTTTCTTTTCTTTTACTTTTGTCGTGTCATAATTTAGTGTTCCCTTTACTTAAATGCAGGTTAATGGGTGTTTAAAAAAAAAAAACAAAAAAAAAACAAAAAACAAAAAAAGCGTCAGGTCAAACCGCTCCCATAACCGCTTCCAAAGCCAGAGCGCTTTGGGCAGCGGTACCTTATGTTCTTGAACCGTTGCCATATGCGCTGCGAGACAGGGAGCGGTAATGACAGCGGTACCTACTGTTCTTGAAGCGCTGTGGAAAATTAGGAGCGGTTAGACAACGTAAAAACCTAGGCAAACCGCTGTGGGAACACTGCGAAAACCGCTGTGTAAGCCACAGCGGTACCAAATTGGAATGGTGCGTTCCACACCTGTCAGATGGCTGCCCAATAAAAATGGACCGCTGCGAAAACCGCTGTGGCTTTTGCAGCGGTAATCGCAATGGTCGAGCCCTAATTATAAAAGACCCCAGTTTCACACGAGACTTGTCTCTGTCTTTCTGTTCTCTCTTTCAAATTTCTTTTCTTCCCTCTTCTCCCTTCTTCAACACCGGTCACTTCTATCAACAAGGTATGCGTTTCACTCTTATTCTATTTTGATTTGTTGTTGTTTATTGCCAATAATTGTATGTTCCCATTCCCTTCTTCCACATTTTTCTTCAATTGATTGATTTAGGGTTTATAGGCCAAATTTGGGGATTTCAGGATTGGAATTTTTTTTTCCATTGCATGTGTTCTTGAATGATTGCATAGGGTGTAGGCAATAGTTTGAAGTGATTTTATGCTTTCAATTTTCCAAAACATAGTTTCTAGCAATTACAGTCGAAATTGAGTTGGTATTGTAAAATTGTTATACTATGTATGAGTAGTGTTGTTTTGTACGGAAGGAATGGAGATGAAATATATGAATATAGGGTGCATGGTTTAATGATTATACTGCCGGAATGCTTCTGAAATTTTGTTAAATTCATTGTTTCATTCTGGATTATAACTTGCTTTTGTTGCTTGTATATTACCCAGATATGGTAAGGACAGCTATCTGAGGAGGCCATGTTCCTTTGGATCCTAGCAGAAGAAGAGAGAAGAGACCGGTTGAGCAGTCATTCGTGGGAAATCTGGAATTTAAGGATAGGTTAAAGAACAACTGAAATTTCATCTTGGAGAGGGGAATAGTTGTGGAAGAATTGGGAGGGACTCCTATCCTTGCTACTGTTGAGGCCAGAGGATGGGTCGGATATGTGTGTTGGCCCTATAACGCCAACATCACCATAGCCCGTGAATTCTATGCTAATATGGTGGACACACAGTTCGCTTCACATGGTGTGGTTATGGTTAGAAGAGTGCCCGTGGTGATTTCTGTTGAGAAGATCAATGAATATTATGACCTGCCACCACATGAGAGTGTTGAGACATCATGGCCAAGCAGGTACGAGTTATGTTGTGCACTTCGCAGAGAGGGCAGAACTGGATGGAATGGGCAAAGATTACTGAGGGGTGATTTGCATCTGGACAGCCCCTTTTGGAACCTGTTTATCTTGGCTTCACTTAAGCCAACAAGTCATACTGGAGATATTTTCAAGGAGGTATCTCAGGTTTTGTATGCAATTAAGACGGGAAGATACTATGATGTTGCTAGCTTCATTAAGAAGGAGATCCGCGGTTGTGGGCGACAAGTGGGAACAAGCATAATCTTTCCTTGCTTGATTACATCCATGTGTGCTGTGGCTGGTTTAGTGGTGGATGACAACGCCAGAGATGAAACAACAGAGCCTGACACTCCACTGTCACTGGCCACATGGAACACCCAGGCAAGCATACGTGGACTACCCACAATTGGTGAGTTCCCTGCACGTAAAAGGCGTCGTGATGAGGATAACATGAATGAGCCAGACCAGCAGATTTTGGAGCAGCAGGTTCATGATCCATCTCAGCACGCTTATGGAGATTTTATGCCTGGACCTCAGGTAGATTCATGAGCTGGGTTGTCACAGCAGAGACCTGAGTGGGTAGAGTACATGTTATCCACGATGAGGGGTTATGTTGATACTGGGGTAGCAGGAATGAGGATTGAGGTGATCTTATGCTTTGACACCATGCAGCTTTTGATTGATGAGATCCATCGGGCTGTAGTTCACCCGACTCAGCCTTTTGACCCCTCTCATTCCCATGTTATTTCAGGTACTGACGCGGCTGTTCCAGAGACTGCAACCTAGCACCAACATGGAGTTTTCTTCACTGTGCCTTCTGGAGGTGATAGATTTGGGCCTAGCCTGAGCCAGCAGCGAGATGATGACTACTAGAGGCGCTGTAGACGGACCTGAGTCTACAGAAGGATATGTTATTTTTTCTCTTTTATTTTCTTTATTTTCTTACGTTTTTAAATTGTGGTATTCGGGATTTACTTTGTGAATTCAGTTTATTATGATTATTGTTTGCTGTTTTATTTTGTGTCATTATTGCTCTGCCTTATCTTTATCCTATTTGTCGTGCGCTTTAATTTCATACATTGAGGAAAATATTGGATTTAGGTTTGAGGGGTGTGATAGTGTGTTTTTGAGTCAATTTTTGTTTTGTTTTTAAAGTCTTTCATTCTTGCGTCTTCTAAGACGAGATACTTCGGTGTGTGCCGTTGAGATGATATGCATTAATCAATGGGTTTACACTAACATCTTGCCATTTAGGGTAATGCATTGCGTTTTTCAAAACTTATGACATGCTCTTGATATGATAATGGATAGAATGCTGAGTTGAATTGCCATGATTAATAGTGGAGACTACCCTTGTGAATTCACTAAACCAAAAAGCGTACATAAATGACATACTATGAAGGTCCTGTTGTTTCTACTCCTTAAACACTTAGTAGGTTCTTAGCATTAGATTCGATCTCTATAAGTTATACATCGAGCATTATAGAACTTTCATCATAAAAGATTGCACATGTTAAATTTTGTTCTTGAGTAAGACAAACCAGTAGAAGTGATGATAGACTATGTGTGCTTGAGCTACTTAAAATGCCTTAAATATTTCCTACCTATATATGTGTGCTCCATAGCCCTGTTTGAAGCCAAACACTGATTGCCTTTTTTCTTTCTTCACCACATTAACTGTAACCCAAATAAGCCAATGATATAGCCATTCCTTATAGCTTGGGATCATACTTTGAGAAGAGTTAAGAGGATGTACTATTTTTACATGTGACTGTGTGCATAAATTGTTGCTAAAGTCAAGGAAACGAAGAGCTGCATTCAATCCAAAAGTTTTAAAACTGAAAGTAATACAATAGTTGTAATCTCTGATCCCATTCAAAAAAAAAAATGGGTGAAGAACAATGAATAGTGTGTTGATAGAATCAGAGAATAGAATGTGAATGGTGCAATAAAGTCAATGAAGATTACAAGTTTGAATCTATTCAAAAGAAGTTGACAAAGGGAGAAAGGAGAATTATGAGGAAGTAAATAATAAGTGGTTTCACTCCACTTGAAAAGGGAACCATGAGACTTGTGCTTAGCCGAAAAGGTAATAGAAGACTCTCATGGTATGATCCTAGGTTTTTGAATTCTAATTTTCCATTCATTCTTAACCTTCACCCAATGGCCCTATTACAACCCGAATGAAGTCTATTTGATTTACTGGTTATCCTTGCTATGATAGTAGGATTATGATATGTGAATATCTTGTTCATAATGTTTGATTCTTTTCATGAGATCTTTTGTTTCCATATCAAGCGTTCTTTCAATGATATATCTATATGCGATAATAATTTGAATTTTTCTTGTGCATAACTTCCAATCACATATGCTTGATGAGTGTATTTGCCTAGGTTCTGTGAGAACTAATGAGAGATATCTTGTGAGAATTAGAGTCGAGGAGAATTATATCTATGGCTTTTGACGATGGTGTCCTGGAAGCTAGAATGTTTTGAGCTTGGGCTTTTCACTAAAAATTGAGCAATGTTTTCAGATTTGTGACTAAATATTAGTCTTTACTTGTTGGCTTATGCATGCATTGTCTTAACATAGGCACATATTTTTGTATTTTGGATGACAGGTTTTCGCAGGATATGTTTGTGGGTGTCATAGCTGTAAACCCTCAGGAGACGAAACTCCTCCTCTAGGGACACCTAGAGGTTTAAAGGCTTGTAGCATTCGCTAAATGCTATCGTGTTCCCTATGAAAGTGGCTTAGTTAGGATTTCTATGTTCTGGTTTTTAGTTTTTAGTTTTTGTTTTCTTAGTTTTGCTCAAGGGCTAGCAAAAGATAGGTTTGGGGGTATTTGATCGGTCATTTATTGTATATGTTTTTGATCCCCATTCTTCCAATCGTTTGCTTGTTTCTCAAGTCTTTTAGGGGTTTAATGTGTGTGTTTGAGCATTTTCAGGTTATTGGATCCAATTGAGTTGTTTGAAGAATGTCAGGCAAAAAGGTGCTATTTTAGAAGATCTCAGGGGCTTTCTAGCAAGAGGCCAGAAGCGCTACCATTACCGCTCCTAATTTCGGGATAGCGGTTTAGCAGCGTTCCAACAACAGTAGAGACTGCTGTCCCAACCGCTTTCAAAGCCACAGCGTTGCTCTGTCACAACGAGAAGACCGCTGCCGATACCACTGTGGCTTTCGCAGCGGTTTGACAAATCCATTCAGCGCAAGGTGTCTTTTCGCGTCTAGGAATTGGAGGCTATATATATCGAGAAGAATTTAGGGTTTTACTCTCTCGCTCACTCTCCGGACCAGTGACCTTTTGAATACAAATCATCACACAAGTTTCACATCCATCTTTATGCATAGAAGATTCGAAGACGAAGAAGATTTCAAACATCGAAGATTTGAAGAATTCATTGAAGAACTCAATGGGTTCCATCTCCTCTATCTCTTGTCTTGCTATTTTCATGATGTGTAACTAACTCCATACTAGGGAATCAATGTGAACCTCTATGAATACTCTTTGTTAGAATTGACTATATTTTCTTAATTCAAGTTTTGATTCATTCAATTCATCTTATGTCATAACTCTTTATTATTGCTCATGCCTGTTAATATGCTCGGCAGGAATCTAGGGTTGTGATAATTTAATGATTGAGTTTGAGTGTGTTACGTCGCCACTCTTAATCACGTTTCAATTGAATGGGTTAAACTTATCATGCCTGTTAATATGCTTGTAAGTTTTGGTTCATTGTTCTTTAACTTGATGTGTGGTAAAGCTTATCATGCCTGTTAATATGCTCGTAAGTGCTTAATTTAAGAACGAACTCTTAACTTGATTAAACATCTTTTATCAAAGTCAATTCGAAGCATTGAGTAAACGTAGTTGGGGAGCATTGATGACCTAGTCCTCTTACCTCTTGATCACATTCACATATTCTTGTTAACTGTTTTCTTAGTTTAGTTTAGTTTCAATCAATCAATCAATCAATCAAAATCTCTTGGATACTTTTAATTGCTTAGCTTTAATTAGAACTAGTTTAATCAGTAAATCACTTTTCCTCATGGGAACAATCTCTACTTGTCGCTGTACTTATCTCACGATTCATGCACTTGCGAGTTAGGTTTTTATAACACGATTTTATCCATCAGTTGGCCCCACTTGTGTGAGTGGGATATGTTGGTATGTTTGGGTATGGGTTAGACACCAAAGTAGGGCCAAGTCCAAGCCCATGTAAAGTCCAAGCAAACCTAGCCCAAGCATGAGCCTATGCACCAAAATAATATAACTGCATGAGCCGTTTGCAAAGATACAATAACGTGTATCTAGTGTAGCTGGGAAGTCTGGCAATTTCAATATGTGCAATATGCATGAGACAGAATTAATGCAGTAATGGGTGTAAAACAGTGCATGCAAAAGTGTATGTGTGCCGGTGTTGAGAGAGACACAAAACAAAGAAACACAAGAGATAGATGTAGAGAAAATCATTGTAGAATTTTCTCACATCCTAAATCATTGTAGAATTTACATTGTGATCAAAGGGAACTTTCCGATCTTGTGATCATCCTCTAACTGGTGATGCAGTATAAACTTTCATTCTCTTTAACTTCCTAATAAATTAAAGCTTGTATGTATTAATCTCTTTGTTATTTTGGTGGCATCTAGTAGAGTCATGATCAAAAGCTTTACAGTTCGTACATCTTTAATTTTAATTGTAGAGAAAGTTTGATGTTGATATCTTTAGGCCATATGTTAAAGATTGGATGTTAAAGAGAATGCGGTTGCAAACGCAAGTTGATTTCATTCATTCTCAGCCTTCTCCTTTCTTGCAACCCCTGTAAGAAATAACAAACATGATTAATGGCTCCAGAGTCTATGATCCAAGAATCTATAGAATCTGCCAGAAAACATGTTTCAAGATAATTAATATTACCTTATTCCTTCTTGTTCTGAGACTTTGGGCAATTACTTTTCCAATGTCCCTTTTCACCACAAAGGAAACACTTCCATTTGATCTTGGTTACTTTCTTAGTCTCCTTCTTGGTAGGCCCAAGTTGCTTTTTCTTCTGTTGTTTCTTGACCTTGTTACGAGTCTTAACAGTAGCAACTTTGCCAACCATATGAATCTCTTAACCTTTGCTTTTCACAAGGATCTTTTAGGCGCTTTGAATATCTTGCATAAGGCCCTGCATGATGTATTCCTTTTTGTTCAAGGTGTAATACAACTTGAACTGATCAAAGGAATCTGACAGTGAGTTGACAACCATGTCAATTTTGGTCTCACCATCTATCTCAACACCATTGAGTTCTGCAATGTTGAGATGTGCTATGACTTTCATCATATGATCTTTCACAGCCTGTCCAGGTTTCATCCTAAGATTCATAAAAGTAGTCACTGCATCTCTCTTAGTCGCCCTAGGCCTTATAGTAAACATCTCCTCTAGAGACATCATTATATCAGCAATAGACCCCATTCATTCATGCTGCTGTCGTAACACGTCGGAGATGGTGGCCATAATGTAACATTTGGCCATCTCAACTGAGGTCTTCCACTGCTCATACTCATCTCTTTGCAGCACATTAGATTCATTAGTAGGAGCAGGTGATTTAGGAGTAGTTAGAACGAACTTATGTTTTTCAGTTTGCAGCAACAGCCAAATTTTCTTTTTCCATGTGACATAATTATCACCAGTTAAAGTATTATCTTTTAGGATGTTCATTAGGGATGAGGTCATGATTTCTGAATAAAAACAAAAATATATATAAGTAAATAATCATGATAAAGCACTTTCGAATATTTTTCTTGAATTAAATAAATAATTCAATCGTAAAATTCAACAGTGATCCAACACCCATAAATGTCACGCCTCATTTGAGAGTTCGCACCATTTACTAGTTGGATTAGGTCTCACCTAATTGTTAACATAACAACCAGCGTTTTCAATTTTAGCCTTGTGATTTTATTGACAAGAACTCTTAGGAGGATATCAATAAAAACACATTGAGTGTGTTACCAAGATTTCGACCCTCAATATTTTCTCTCACGAAAATCCCTCCTTTGAGAGTAGATCTCATTTGAGTCAATTGTCTAGTCTATCCTTGTAAGGAAGTGTCTTGCTAAATTCCATTCATAGATACCCCTTGGGGGGTTATCACACAAAACATAAAGCTCAACTAACCTTGGAGGCCATAGGTGTTTCAAAACACCTTCTCCCACTCAATTATTTAAGGCATGTGATTAAATTCCATAGAATGATTTACCAAGTTATCTAGATGCCAATTAGATACCTAAATCATTCAATGCATATTCATACCAAAAGAGATATATGAGTGGCACTCCTATTCTATATGACATGTTATCGCATAATAACAAATACTCTAATATTTACGTAAAAATAAATAGCCACAATTTTGGTCCATCCTAGAAAAACAAGTAAATTACATTTGTTGGAAATACAAAAACCCTAACTTGGCGAACAAGTCTTCAAGTGGCCATCACATGCATGTACCTTGGCTGCCCCCACCCATGGGCGTGCGCATACACCCAGCCCCCATGGGCAGCCGTGCACCCCACACCACAACAAATTGTTGGGTGTGCAACCAAAGTCCCACATTGGCTAGACATGGGGATGATCTTGGGTATATAAGTATGGAAACAACCTCCATTGGTGTGAGACCTTTTGGGTAGTGACCCAAGAGTAAATCCATGCGGGCTTAGGCCCAAAGCGGACAATATCACACCAATGTGAAGAATGTGGGTTCCGTACTTATAACAAGTGGTATCAGAGCTGACCCCTAGACTTAGCCAGCCGTAGCCGAACCAAACCAGGAGGTGGTGGGCCCCAGGTAGCTCGCGATGGGTCCGTGATGTTAGCTCTCGAGGTAGGAAATGCTCTAGTGCTTCACATAAGGCGTGTGCTCCGGCGCGGTGTAGTGGAGTGACCTCGATGAAGTGCTTCTCCTAGCATTGATGGATGGATGATCGCTTGAGGGGAGGCCCGGATTGTGAAGATAATGATGGTCCTTTGTTCGAAGGGAGGATTGTTGGGTGTGCAACCAAAGTCCCACATTGGCTAGACATGGGGATGATCTTGGGTATATAAGTATGGAAACAGCCTCCATTGGTGTGAGGCCTTTTGGGTAGTGACCCAAGAGTAAATCCATGCGGGCTTAGGCCCAAAGCGGACAATATCACACCAATGTAGAGATTGTGGGTTCCGTACTTATAACACAAATGCAGCTGCTCGCTTTTATGCGCGCACGTTTGTTGCTTTGGTGCGCACGGTGTAGGTTTGATTGCGGTTGCTTCCTTTTTCTGCTTCCAATTCTTCAACTCTTCGATTCTTCGATGCTTGAATATATTACAGCATAAATTTAATATATAAAATACTGCAGTTTTTTTTTTTTTTTTTTTTTTTTATTTATGTACTGCAGTAATTTTTAATACAATATATATACTGCATTATTTTTTAATACAATAAATATACTGCAGTATTTTTTTTTTTAAATTACATTAGCAAAATAATAATAAAAAAACTTAGCAACTATCAAGCAGGTAATTATGGCGATGATAGACCACCCTTCTTGTTACAATTCCGAAACAAAAATACATTGAAATTCTAGGACCAAAATCGAGCAACAACAAATCATATTATAATAACATATATAAATTCATACATTCCAATGTAATTATATATGAGAATACCTAGAGTGCCATATCTTTCTAAAACATGCATATTCACAATAAAAGAAATAGATTCACGTACATATACATCAATTAATCAAGGGTACAATCAAGGCTCTGATACCAATTGTAGGGAAAAATACTCGCAGTGGAAGCGAAAAATAGATTTGTATAGTTTAAAATTTTCCTTTTTAAAGATGAACCTTAACCCTTGATTAATTAACATATATTAAAAGATAACATACCTTTTTCTTTATGTGATGATTGACATTGCGTCGATGGTATTCCGCAAGAGCTTCCAATCTAATCACGAATGTTAATCACCTAGGAGCGTGGGCTCCCTTTCTTTGAATTGTGTACATGATGATGAATAACAAAAAATTTTTTCTTTTTGTTAGTCACAACAAATTTCCAAGAGAAAACGAAAAACGTTCGGTCACTTTTGAATTCTCAATCTTTTCATCGAAACTCACGTGAACCTAATTCGAAGTTGTGCACAAAGCCTTTTGATATAAAAGCTTACTAGTGCACTATCGAAATAAAACGTTTTCTTCTCACTTTTCCTCTTGGCCGAAAATCACACTATGTCTAAGAGTTGGATTTTATTTTTCAAGCAAAAGAAAATAACTCTCAAATCCAGAATTATATGTGGCCGAATTCTATATTATATCATATATAGTGTGGCCGAAATTTTCTTCAAAAAAAATAAAATAAAATAAAAAATAGGGTGGCCAAATTCTATTGATAGCCTTATAAGGTGATAACCTAAATCTTCTCCCAAGTAGGATTTATGCCTTGTAGCCTAAATCCTAACCCTAGGTAGATTTCTTATCTTTGGCCGAAATCCTCACACAAGGAGGATTTGTGTTTTCACCAAAGGCTCCTATCAATCTTTAGAATTCCAAACCCTAATCCAACTCTTTAGTGTATTATCCAATAATATATTGAATATAAATTAAATTGTGACTTAGTCAAATACTTCCCAATTTGACTAGATAAATAAATTCATTTTATTTATCTACTTATCAAATAAAGTCTTTGATTCTTATTATACTACTAACAATAGTATAACACAAAGAAACCTATTTCCTAGTTTAGAAAAAGATTTTGACTTTTAATTAAATAAATAAATAACTAATTAATTAATTAACTTCCATTTAATTAAATAATAAAATAAAACAATATAATAGAATATTATATTTAGCCTTGCAGCCCAAGTCCATACATGGGCATATATATTGTTTTTTTTTTCTTTTCATTTTATTAAATCCATTGGACCTTAGTAAAAAGTCCACATGTGAACTAGACCCATTTTTACTAAAAGAAACAAGTCTACATGCCTTAAATTAATACATTAATACAATTTAACAGCCCATTAAATAAATAATGTACAAATTATATTCTTAATGTATTAATTACAATTCTATATGGACCCATAAATTAGTCCGATAGAATATATCAAGTGATCCATGCAAGTCCGTGTGGATTGGGGATCTTGTCGGGCTATCTAAATTTAAGCTTCAACAGACATAACCCAATCACAATCAACAAATAATTCACTTAGGTTCGATCTATTAATTTTAGTTCATTCCACTAAAGAACTAAAATTGCACTCTTAAATAAAGATAGAATAAGTAAATGTTTCTCATTCATTCCCTAGACAATCTTATTGGAGATAGTGTATCCTCGTGAATAATATCAGTAATCGCTAAGAGCTCATAGACCATCTATAGCTCTCCCAGTTACCATATTTATTCATATGACCACATTTTGAACTTGGATATTTTGACTTGTCCAGAAGCCATGTTTCAATAGACACGATTGAAAACTCAACGTTAAGATTTAATATCCAATACCTCAAAACATCCATATGATAATATTATACTCTCATTTAATAAATGGAGCCATGATGTCCATATCTATAAATGAAGTCTTCTATCGATTAGCAAATGAATACCACCAAACTATTGAGGATAGACTATGCTATATAATCGTACTCATTGATAGCTCAAATGATAACACTTGCAACCATAAGTCTATCATTTATCTTAGGAATAAGATAGATTCTCCAATTGTTCTCATAATGAAAACTTTTATCCACTGACGGTTCTAGATAAAGTATTTTATTATGATCCTATTCAATGCAACTAGTGCACTAGATTCTTTTACTCAAAGACACTTTGATGATTTTAGACTCATCATAACACATTTGGTCCCACTCAAATGCTAGCAAAAGAATCTACAACTTTAACAAGATAAAGGCACCCAACCTTTATCTTAAGTTGTGAACATTATTCAAGACTAACTAAAGAATTGTGTCTACTTCATACATATCCAGATGTACGAACAATTCTTCTTTTCTCATAGTCCTTTGACTTTATGATTATTTACTTTTGACAATTATAATAATTAAACTATAAATGCTATAAGATTTGTTAAAATAGAAATCACTTTATTAATATGAAAAGATTGTCAAAAACAATATTATACTCTTGCTATTAAGCATAATCCTAACAGGTGTAAGTCGCGCAATGGAAAAAAGTAGATAGGTTTTTAAAAAATTATCTTGGACCTTTTTGTATATACGAATATGAGGAGGAATTTGTTTTCATACCTTTGAAGATCTCTCCTTCGTTTCTTTACGATCCTTCACCACTATGCCTTCCGAGCTATTACTTGCGATCTAGCAACTATGTGTGGGCACGTCACGGATTCCGGGAGTTCTTGAATGGAGGCTACTGAGATGGAGAAGACAACACCTTTTCCTCTTGCTAGAATTCGGCCAAGTCTTAAGCCAAAGAAAAAAAAATTCTTTTCTTTTTCTTCTTCTCCTTGCTGCACCTCTCTCTCTATGTATTAGGGTTAAGTTATTTTGTTTCCTAATTTTATCTTTATGTATTATCAAGAGACTAGGGTTTAAGTGACTAAGTTAAGATAGGATTTTAAATCCTATATTAATCTTTTTGTTGTCTCTAGACCTTCAACCCTTGACCTCTTTAAAGTAAATAAAATAATCTCTATTATTTTATTCCTTTGCTTTTGTCAAGGTTCGAACCTGCAACCTCCAATTAACCATTAATAATTCTTAATTATTAATTTGTCAATTAAATAATCATATTATTTAATTATATTTAATTAATCAATTAAATAATTTATTAATTAAATAATCATATCATTTAATTTATTCCTAGAATAATTCAAATTACTTTCGTAATATAATTAATTGGATCATCCAATTCACCGTGAGCCTTGTTACCAATAATCGTAAAGGGCTAGCAAGATGACCTAATAGACCCACAGTTTTAAGCTTCAATAATTCTTAGAAAAAATTAATTAAACTTTTTAATTAATATTTAACGATTATTAACCTTGGAGTTATTCCACTAAAAACCCGAGGTTGCACTCTCGTAACTATAAATGTTTTACACAACCAAAATATCAGTGTCCATCGATATAGCTATTTCATATGACATGATCCTCCACAAGTAGTTCATAATTAGAGCTAGGTCATAAAGTCTGTTATACCTCTCTAATTATATCTTTTCCTTTAAGTACCATTGATTATCAAATGAACAATTATATCCTTCCTTCCTTTACGGAAGAATGAGAGTGCTCTTAATCGTTCAAGTCCCGAATCAACCCTTAAGGGAACTACTTCTCTACTTTTTGCAAGAAAGAGTGGATTCCTCTATTGCATGCATACCTTCCCAGCCACAAGCCAAACCTTGATTCCAAGATACGGAGTTATTGATCGGGAATACTAATCCGATCTTACCCATGTTATGTCAAGAAATACAATCTAACTTGGAGGAGTCAGTAAGACACTCAGGATTTTGATCACCCATATACATCCATCATTTGTCGATATATATGAATCTCTACATGAAACGGATCT
This sequence comes from Acer yangbiense, assembly GCA_008009225.1. NCBI lineage: Eukaryota > Viridiplantae > Streptophyta > Magnoliopsida > Sapindales > Sapindaceae > Acer > Acer yangbiense. The sequence goes on from CM017764.1 coordinate 44,257,472, forward strand.
TGGTGATAGATTCATATAGATCGTGGCCCAGTCTTATATGATCACATCATATAAGGTGCTTCCATTCTCATATCACCATATGAGTAGTTTAGGATAAGACCATCGTACATTACGGAATGGAACGCATCTGTAGATTATCCATAAATAAAGTACCCAGTTTTATTTGCTTTCTATGGACTTTTTTGATTGCACGTATCAAACTAAATTCCTCTGTATATGACATTCATATACTCAGTTTGAGATTTACATCTAAAAATCTTGGATGTTTAGCACATATGATATAAACGTATGAGTCATATTTGTTGAATGAAAATACTACTTCTTTTATTAATGCATTTATAACATTTACAAATTACAAACTTTAGGGCATAAATCCTAACAGTGGGATAGTCAGTGGATCTCCGTCGTTGTTTTGAATCGGGTTAGTGGATGACACATGCCTTGGAGAGCTGAGATTGCTCCACCTATGCCCTACATTACTTTAGGCACTTTATTGAGGTTGACATGGCACTTTGGTGGCGATTCGCGACGCATGGATTGGCCGGAAACGCTCCTAGATGGCGAGGGAACTTCGCTGTCACCATTCTGTCTAGCAGGGGACAGCGTCATCGCTTGTCCAACTGCACAATATCAAGTGCTCTTCTCCACTGTTTCCTTCTTTAGCTTAGGGACTTTCTGCATTCATTTTGTTGGGAAAACACAACTACCCTCTTCATGTATGGGATAATTGACATTGAGTAGGGCTTAGGTAGGATGAGATCTGGCCGTTGGTGAGGCGCGGGTGTTGGGGGGCCTCACCCGTTGATCCTCTATCTTTCCCTTTTCAGGCATGATGCTTTAGCATTAACTGCCTATTGTCCCTCTTTGTAGGTTGCTCTGGTTCTTTTCTCCTCCATGTAACTTCGTTCTAGGGCTGGCATCAGCCCTAACTGTGGGTCCAGGGGCGAAACCAATTTTATTTATTTATTTTTTTTTATGGGTGGATTGTGGACAATTTTATATAGATAATAAAAAATCATACTATATAATAATAAAAAATCATTTTGATGGCGAATCTCAACGGTACGAGAGAATTTTTATTAGTTAAAATAAAAAAGTATACCTAGTCTGGGGATATAATGAGTCTTACCTCAAATACATATTCTAACCAAGAAAACACACAAGAAAATAAATAAATAAATACGTATGCAATATAAATACAATAAGATCCTACTTATATTTTGACTTCTGAGGCTTTAAAGAAGCAAAAACATCTATTATTGAATCCGAATTGATTGTGAAAACAAATTCCCTTTCAATATAAACAATCATACAATTCTTAAAAAACTCGTCATCAATCTTGTTGCGCAAAGTCGCTTTGACAAGTTTCGTAGCCAAAAATAAAACTTAATTTTACAACATAAACTTTAAAATAAAAATAAAAATAAAACTTATAGTTTTCTCATAATGACGTCTGTATACCTCTACAAATCTAAAAGCTATGAAAACTCATAAAATTGAAATTCTTGGAGACTTGGAGATTAATTTATATGGTAAATCTACTGCTTTTGGTTTGCTGTTAAGGGGTTAGAATTTCCCAATTTGATTTTTGAGTCAGTAAAAGGTTAAAATTTCTCAATTTGATCATGGGCTTTAATGAGTTTGATACATGCTTTTAAGTTATTGGGTTGTTAATTGTTATTAAGATAAAATGAAAAATAAAAAAAATAGTAAGTTAAGTTAGAATCGGAATTAGGCTGGAATATGCTTAGAATTAAATGATGTTTATTTAAAATTATTGAAAAAAAACTTTTTCTTTTTGTTTTTAGTTAGGGTGGGCTGTAGCCCACCCAAGTAGAGCCCATTTCTGCCTTTGACTAATAGGTGACCAAAATAAATTAATTGCGAAAAGTATTTGCTAACAAATAATGTACTTTGAATGACAAATAATTTAGTGACAAAATATGCTTTTTCTTGTAGTGGATCTAGGAACCTGTTGAGCAGCTCTTGAGTGAATTTAAGCCAATTGCTTGGTGGCTGATATGTTTTTCACTTGGGTCAATGAATCTGCATCCAAGTTTGGGATTCCAAGGCTGTTTTTTTTAGGGAGCCAATATTGACACCCATAAATATAATAAGCACACCCATAGTTTAATAAAGAGAGCTTCTCCTTACAATCCACAAATTATCTATCCACACTCCAATTTAATTTTTTTTATTAATGACAATTTTAACCTAAATTAAAATTACTAAACAAGACAAAAAAATTTAAAGACATTCCAAACTAATTAAATTATTAAAAAAAATAAAATTGTCTCTCCTAAATCATTACATTAAGGGTGAGGGTATTGACACCCATAAATATGATAAGCACACCCATATTTTAATAAAAAATTTAATTACAAAAATATCCCAATAGGAATTTACCAGTAAGGACAAATTAGTTTAATTAAAAATAAACCAAATACTATGTACACCCATTAATTACATTCATATCTTCAACTATATCACTTTATTAAAATAAAATAAAAAACTAAACCTTAATTCTATTTCAAGTATCAAAATTTTAGTTTTTGTAGAAGAGAAAACAAACTTAAATTATTTTTTACTTGAAAACTGAATTTTGGGTGTTCTCTTTGGATTCGAAAGAATCAAAGTAAGGTTTCTAAAGTAAACTGAATTTTAGTTTGATGCTTTATGCATCAAGGTTGTTTTAGATTCATGGTTTATATGTTTGTAGAATTATGTTGTTTGTAGAATTATGCCTGCTTGGAAAGGTTTGTTTTGCCTCCTTTTCTTTTCTTTTTGTCCCTAACGTTTTGATTGTGTTACCAGGGAAGATTGAATGTGTGATTACACACAACACGACATGATGGATTGAGGTTTTTTATTAACATGTTTGGTTTGTGTTTTAGTGTTTTCTTCAACAGCTACAAAGAATAGAAAGATTATTAAGATTTAATGGGTTAAACTCGATTTAAAACTGATCTATAAACAATAGGATAGTATTTAATGAACTAGAACAGCTAGAAATGCAATAAGATTCCAAAAACAACAAAAATCTCAATCACATATAAGTAACTTTCAGTAGAAGAGCCAAACTACTTAATTAAGAATCTCTCAAACTACATAATCTAAAGCTAGCTTCAATGATAGTAATATTACGAAAGCACATAATTTGATTCTAGACATTCATTTAAATAAGGGTACTATTGCCATTAAGATTGGTGTTTATAGTAATGTTTTAATTTTAAATTTTAGACATGGGTGTACTTATAAATATGGGTGTGCTTATCATATTTATGGGTGTCAATATCCGTAACCTTACATTAAATATTACGTATTAAACTCTCTCTCTTAAATATGTTATTACCATATTAAACACTCTCTACTAATTAATCTCTCTCAATTTAAAAAAAAAAAAAAAAAAATCATATTTCCATACTTTCTCTAAAAAACTTATGAATATTTTAGTTTTTTACTAACAGTATATATATACATATATGTGTATATATACCGTTAGTAAAAAACTATATATATATATTAAAAAGTCAATTTAAAAAAAAAAAAAAAAAAGATATATGAAAACTTGAATTGTTTCAACTAGATTCGATTAAACTCATAATTTATAAGACTAATGTAAAAATTAAAGTTTTCAAGGCAATCATATACCTACAAGAGTAACAAAAAGTATTTTCATATTTCGATTTAAAATTTAAAATTTTTTATTCTTTTTAATATATAGATACGTATAGTTCCTAAAAATCAATTTCTTTTTTAAAAAACTTTTATAAGGATTCGGGAGGTTTGTGATTTAAAATCTAAAGTTGTACAAAAGCTGCCATTAATGGCCACTTCCCATCAGAGAAGATCGACAAGGAAATATATTCATGATTTGTGTACTACAAGTCTACAACTGCTTCTCAAAAAGCGTTTGATCATATATTGACACTTCTAACAATGCCGCCATTTGTAGACATCTATATACACATAGAACCGCAATAAATAAAAGGCAGCATCAACTATAGTTCCAGTTTCCGTAATTCAATCGGAAAATAGAAAGATAAATTAAGAACCAGGCGGAAGATGATGTGATTTGAAATCATATCCAAGCAGTCATCGGGAAAAGTATCTACTAAGGGGGGTGTATTCAATTAGGATTCTTGAGGACATTTAAAGACATTATAAATCCTGGTGTATTCAATTTGGACATTTAAAGACTTTAAAAGAGTCCATATGAATCCAGTGGTATTCAATTAGGATTTCTATGGACTTTTAAAGAATCCTTCTAAATCCAGGTGTATTGAATTGGGACTTTAAAAATGTCTACAAGAATCAAGGTGTATTCAATTAGGACTAGATTTTAAAGGATTTTCTTAGGTCATGGATTTTGATAGATTTTGGTGGACTTGATGGTGAGAGATATAAATATCAAATGTCATAACATGTCCAGCCTTCTCCCCAAAGATTTTGGTGGATTTTGCTCTCCCTCTCTCTCTCAAAACAGAAACGAAAAGCACTAATATGTAAAAATTAAAAAAACCGATGCATGTGAGAATAATAAGCTTCCATCCCCAGCATGTTCTTTGAATTAAAAAGGAAAAAAAAAATCGATTTCAAAAAGAAAACAAGCCACATACAATAATGGAATATGTTGCAGTCACATAATTATATATATATATTTTTGAACAAGCAAGTGTAAACACGTTTGTTATTGCCCAATTTAAGAAATATAATCAGAGTAGTATACAAAATCAAATTAACTATCTCTAGTCATTTAGTTAAGATGGGTTCGAGCAAGTCTGGAGACTTTGTGGTGTGGGGGGATTCTTGATTCTATTTTTGCGTTGCTGGGGCTTGTCCTTTTTGCTTTTGTTTCTTGCTGCAGCTCTGTGTTTGGCCTTGGTTTCGTGTGTGCTTTTTTTTTTTCTGCACTGTTTTGGCTGTTGTTTTGTTTTGTGTGGGGCTGCTGTGCATTGCTATGTCTGGGTTAGGCTTTGTTGCCCGTTGGCTTTTCTGGCCTGTTTTATAAATTGCCTATTAAAAAAAAAAAAGTCATTGCTATAACCAAAAAAAAAAAAAAATGTTTTAAAATGCTGTAATCCAAGATATCAAAATTTCGTACACAATATCATGCACCAAAATTGCCACCTTAAAAGTTAAAAAACATCTAGAAACTATGGTAAGTAATCTTCCTATCGTACATTTCCAAATCAAGCAAAAACCAATCCCATGTCAACCTGATTCAAAAAATTTAGCCTTAGCTCCGGTCACCAACGTCATTGTTGTCAAAAGAGTATCTGCATTTATTTTGATGACCATAAAAATGATGAAGCAAGGCAATTTGTGACCAACGGAAGCCAAAAAGTGTTGTGAATACAACGAACGCTTGCAACTTATTTTTCCCAAATAGAACCGCTACATTTGCTAAGAACAAAATATAAATTATATTGCACGAGTACAAATCTTACTACGTGCAAAAACTGCACAAAACGATACCAAAATAATCTATAGAGCCTTCAATCAAACACCAAAATGATCTCTCTTTATTAGCATTTTATTTTAAAGAAAAATAATTTATCTGCACTTCATGTAAGCAGTGTCTTTACGCAGATAAGCCTTAGCCAATTTTGGGTTCAATTCAATCGCTTTGTTTGCATCAGCAACAACCTCAGACTATATATATACGCAAATATAGATTGACTGGTGTATCAAATTTTGCTCATTCCAACTTCAAAGGTTTTTTTTTGATGATTAGCTATAATTAGCTTACTATTGATAAGTCAGAGATAACAAATCTATGAAAATCCTTGGATGTCTAAATAAATCCATAAAAATCTGAGATAAATGTCTAAACAAATCCATAAAAGTCTGAGATGGATGTCTAAACAAATCAATGAAAGTCCATGTGGATTTATAAAAGTCTGTAAAAATCCATGAAAATCTGTCACTTAAAAAATGTCTTTAAATGTCTTCAAGAATCCTAATTAATCCTAATTGAATACACCCCCCTAAGTGAACTTGTTGCAAGACCAAGCCAAGATTTTCTACGTCCAAAAGAGTAAGTTTTTTTTTTTTTTTTTCCTTAACTGTTAGTCTTGTTTGAGAAAGAATGAAGATAGAAAATTAGAGATATGTATTTGAAGAGAGAGACTTTAATATGGTAATTAAAAATTTAGAAGAGAGTATTTAATATATAATAATTAATCTAATGATTTAGGAGATATAATTTCTTTTTTTAATAATTTAATTCAAAAAATATAAAAAAGATAATCTTGTAACAAAATATAGTGTCTTTAGAATTTTTAAATTTTAAATTTTAATAATGGAGTGTTTTTAGACAAATAGTGTAAAAAGAAAAAATTGGATTGTCAAAAGAAGGTCTCTTTAATAAAAATTTTAATTACAAAAATATCCCAATAGGAATTTACCAATAAGGACAAATTAGTTTAATTAAAAATAAATAAAATACTATTTACACCCATTAATTACACCCATATCTTCAACTATATCACTTTATTAAAATAAAAAAAAACAAAAAAAAACCTAATTCAACTTTAATTCTATTTTCTTTTTTAAAAAAGGAACAAGAAGAACAGAAGCCTAACGGAGCCTTATGTGCTTAATTTCATTTTCAGGTAGCTATTAATCAAATGGTTAATCAACTATTAGGCGTTTCCAGTGAGTGCGAAATCAATGAGATGGCTCAATTGTTTTCTGACTTTGTGGATGGTTGTCTTTCTCTTCCAATCAACTTTCCTGGTTTCACTTACCATACTGCCATGAAGGTAACCCCTGCCCCCAATAATTAATGTTCTCAAATCAAATCTACAATTTACAATTTACAATTACTGGCTTGACAGGCAAGAGAGAAAATCATAATCAAGATAAAGATGACTATAGATAAGCACATGCAACCACCTAGGTTAGCGCAAGTCAGCAACGGTGTACTTGGAAGGCTACTAGAGGAAGAAAGCTTACCAGACAAAACCATATCAGACTTCATTATCAATCTTCTCTTTCCTGGAAATGAAACAACCGCTAAAACAATGCTTTTTGCAGTTTTTTTTCTCAATCAATGTCCTAGAGCCTTGAACCATGCTCAATTTCATTTTCAAGGCTCTTGAAAATGAAATTACACCTATGCTCAAGCATTCTTGTTCATATAATAAATATAATAAGCATGTCTTAGGTAAATACACAGCCTGAAATTGACCTGAAGTAAAGATTCTCGAAATTTAAGAATTTAAGAATTTAAGAATTTTCGAGACTGTATTTTCGAGTCTAGAGAATTTAAAAATTTATCATTTGTAAAATTGAGTATGTTAATAACTTATGAGGGTTTATAAATAAATTGTATTAAAATGAGAATATTCATTTAGGGGGGTGTATTCAATTAGGATTCTTGAGGACATTTAAAGATATTATAAATCATGGTGTATTCAATTTGGACATTTAAAGACTTTAAAAGAGTTCATATGAATCCAGTGGTATTCAATTAGGATTTTTATGGACTTTTAAAGAATCCTTCCAAATCCAGGTATATTGAATTGAGACTTTAAAAATGTCTACAAGAATCAAGGTATATTCAATCAGGACTAGATTTTAAAGGATTTTTTTAGGTCATGGATTTTGATGGATTTTGGTGGACTTGATGGTGAGAGATATAAATATCAAATGTCATAACATGTCTGGCCTTCTCCCCAAAGATTTTGGTGGATTTTGCACAATATACCATGTATTGCACAATACATAATTCCTCAAAAATCAATTTTCTTTTTCTCTCTTCCCATCCTATCACCGAAGAATCTATAGTTTTTTTTTTAATCATGAAATTTTGTTAACAGATCGAATATCTAAAAAGTTCAAACACAATAATATCATTCATCCTTGCCCAAAATTCGGAGCAACTACATAGTAAAGACAACTGAAAACAACTAAGCATGAAACGTGAACAAAATCCTTCAAACAATAATCATACTAGTTCCGGAGGATTACTAGTTAGTGCTGCTTCAACTGCCGCAATAATTTAATCTTATTGTGGATTAAACTAGTAAATTATTGTGGAAGAAGGCACTGCTGCTGCTGCTAGTGCTTACTAGTTAATCTTATAAGTATCTCTGCTGCTGCTGTTTCATGACTCTTCAACTGCCGCTTCAGTACCACGAATGATTACTAGTTTAAATCCTTTGAGAGATAAGATTTTCAGTTTCCAAAGAATAAAATAATAATAAATTAATAATGTTTTGAAAGTAAAAATATTTTAACTTCTTCGAATTTGTTTTAAAATTTTGAGATGCATGACACCGCAAATTAATGGATGTTACTAGAAATGTATATGTTTATGAGAATTTTTATATGCATCGTACATAATAACAACCACCTTGTCGATCAATATTTGTTGTGGTAGGTGTGTGATCTGGTCAATATTTGTAATTTTGGGTTCAATTCAATCGCTTTGTTTGCATCAACAACAACCTCAGACTATATATATATATAGGCAAATATAGATTGACCGGTGTATCAAATTTTGCTAATTCCAACTTCAAAGGTTTTTTTTGATAATTAGCTATAATTAGCTTACTATTGATAAGTCAGAAATAATAAATCCATGAAAATCCTTGGATGTCTAAACAAATCCATAAAAGTCTGAGATAGATGTCTAAATAAATCCATAAAAGTCTGAGATGAATGTCTAAACAAATCAATGAAAATCCATGTAGATTTATAAAAGTCTGTAGAAATCCATAAAAATCTGTCACTTAAAAAATGTTTTTAAATGTCTTCAAGAATCCTAATTAATCCTAATTGAATACACCCCCCTTAAATAAGGGTACTATTGGCATTAAGATGGATGTTTCTAGTAATATTTTAATTTTAAATTTTAGATATAGGCGTACTTATTAATATGGGTGCGTTTATCATTTTTATGGGTGTTAATATCCGTACCTTTTTTTTTTAATGGATCTTGTTCTTTTTCTTTGTGTGTAGCTGCTGCATGCATGATACATGAGCCACATAAGCATGTTTCATCAGATTTAGAACAATTTGTAGTGCCTGGTCTTCCTGGTGAATGGTGATATCAAGTTTACAAGAAAGCAATTTCCGGAATTTATGTTATCATGTTATGATGATAATGAATTCGCAAAGTTGTTGAAAAAGACTAATGAAGAAGATTTAAAGAGCTATGGTGTTGTTAACCGATTTTACGAGCTTGAGCCCACTTATGCTGATTATTGCAGGAACGTTTTGGGAAAAAAAGAGAAAGAAAAAAAAGGCATGGCATATAGGCCCTGTATGGCTATGCAATAGAAATTTCGAAGATAAAGCTTGGAGGGGAAAACAATTCTCCATTGATGAACATGAGTGCTTGAAATGGTTAAGTTCAAAGAAACGTGATTCTGTTGTCTATATATGTTTTGGAACTCTTGCTAAGTTCTGCCTAGCAAATATTTGTAGTGCTATTAAAACTTAAACCCACAAAATTAGGAATTTTTGGAACCCTAATTATTAATAGTGATGAAATAACGTTAACAAAATCATTAAGTAAGTTTATAATTTTAAAATAAATTAAATTAAATTAAATTATTTTAAACTAGTCTAAGCGCCAAACGAAACCAAAGCTTTAAAAGCTTTGGTTTGGTTTGGTTTGAGCTCATAAATGGTTTGGTTTGCGAGTAGTTGGAAGCAGACCTGGCACGGTTCCGGTTGGAACCGCCGGAACCGGCCGGAACCGGAACCGGAACCGGAACCGGAACCTGAACCGGCGGAGACCGGTTCCGGTTCCGGTTCAAGAGTTTGGTCGAACCGGCGGTTCGAACCGGATTGGAACCGGCGGTTCCGGTTCCGGTTCGAACCGCCGGTTCGCACAATAATTTTTTTTTTTTTTTTTTTTTTTTTTCTATAAATACCACCCCCCTTTCATTTTTCCTCATACCAATTTCTTCTTAATTCTCTAATTCTAATTTCTCTCCAATGAGAGAATAGAAAAAATTTGCCTTAAAAAAAAAATTTGCGGTAAAATGTTTTTTATATATGCCTTAAACTTTGAAAGGCCATAACTTTGTGCTCGGATGTCCGAATCAGGTAATTTGTTTTTTGAAATCACATAGAACGATGCAAGGAATGCGATGGGAGCAAGTCCAGAGGGCTTGTGGCCACTTTTCGAGCCCTAAAAACCCCTTTTTCATCAAAAAAAAGTGTTTTTAAGTGTTGCGTCTATTTCGAACCTCGTTTAAACCTAGTAAGAAACCTTTTCCTCCCGATCCCACACCACATCTGTGCCCGTCTTGGTCCGGAGAATTACTTTAACATCAGGCCTTGTGTAAATGGACACGTTTTTAAAAAATCCTTTATACTACTTATAGTTTTTGTTTGAAATATTATACAAGTATTGAATGTGGCTTTAGTGGCTAGTTTAGTTTGTGTTTTTATTTTGCAACCATGGTTCAAGCATCCATAAGAACCCATAAATTGTCATTTGTAATTTTATTTTATAATTTAATTTAATTTTGTAATTTGTCATTTATATATTTCATTTTATTAGAGAAGTTTTTTTTTTTTTTTTTTTTTTTTTTTAAAACAAAAAAAAAAAAAAAAAAAAAAAAAAAAAAAAAAAAAAAAAGGTTCAAAACCGCCGGTTCCATCAAACCGCGGAACCGGAACCGGACCGGAACCGTGTCACCACTACTTGGAAGTGATTGGGGCGGACGGATGTGGGGTGCTGACCCGGGCTAGCTATAGCCAGGTCAGACTTGCACATTTTTTTATTTGTATTTTTTTATAATTAATTAACAAGTATTCTATGTATATTATACTGTAGGTCTATTATTCTCTTCTTTCTTTATACAATCAAATCAATTTTATTTCTATCTCTCTTATCGGTCCCGAGACTCTCATTCTCTTCTCTCGAAATTCATAATTACAAAATTGAATATTTCATCAATTTAGTTACTTTTATTGGTTAGAATTTATTTTTTTCTAATTAAAAAGTTAGGGTCTTAGGTTTGTTATTCATAATTTTAAGTTAATATTTTATTATTTTTTATAGGGTATCACTTTAATTAAATTGTTTAATAATTTTCTAGTATCGTCAAAGTTCACTTATTATAAATTTTTTTATTTTATATAAAGGGTATGTTTGGTGCTTGTGATTGGATTGGACTATTTTTATGAGATTGAATTGGATTGGACTAAAAATAATACTGTCTCTTATTTAGTATAACATGAGATCAGATAAAAAATAATAGAAAATAATTATCTTTTAGGAAAGGTCAGTATAAAATTATATTAAATTAATTTTTGAATAAATTCCAATAAAAGAAAAATAAAATAATTTTAAATTTAATTTGGTTAAAAAAATATTTAAATTATTTTTCAAAAATAACTAAAATTAATTTGAAATAAAATAACATTTATTTTTTAATTGATATTAAAAAATATAATGTTAGAATAAAATATATTAATATTAAAAAAGAATAAAATATATTAAATTATTTTTTAAAATAAATATAATATTATATATATAATTTAATTATAAAAAAATAAAAAAAAAGAGCTGAGACTTTTGTGGCAAGGCTATTTAGTCCCACCATAGTGGGATAACGGGAGATCAAATCCCGTGTAGAGCACAAACATGGGATTGGACTGAAATGCACCCATATAGTTTTGTTTTAGCCCATCCTAACAAAAAATTCAGGGTATGCCCCTTCAACTTGGAACCCAATCACTAGTTAATATTTATATCGTCACAAGGCAATTCACGAAGTTACATGTTTGAATTACGGATCAGGATCCTTTACTGTACTAATCTTTTATTTGATTTAAAGTACTTGAGAATAATACTTTACATTTAAAAATAATGAAAGTGAAATAATTAAAAGAAATAAATTACATCCATTGATTACACATATCACTAGATCTATTTAGGTCGGGGGCAAAGATTCAGCTCTGCAGATGATCCAATTTTTTATTTTTTTTTTCTTTTTGGTTTTAAAAAAATAGTACTGTGGAACTCGTGGAACTCTATGATCCAAATTCTTAAATTACATGGTGGAACTCGTGGCTTTTGGCTTTAAGTTTGGAAGGCTACGTGTGTTACAACATCCTCTTCCCTTTGTTCTTCGGTACTTTCTTCATTATCATTATCGTCTTCTTCTTCTTCGTCTCTTGATCTATCTGCAGATAGCTAGGTAAATATGATGAGCACTGAAATTCCTCAGCTTCACGTAATGTTTTTACCATTCTTGGGTCTTGGACACATGATACCAACTCTAGACATGGCCAAGCTGTTCGGAGCTCGAGGTGTGAAAACCACCATAGTCACCACTCCTGTCAATTCCCCCATCTTCTCAAAAGCAATTCAAAGAATAAGCAAAGATTTGGGTGTCCAAATTGGTATCAAGATCATCAATTTTCCTTGTGTAGAGGTTGGTTTGCCTGACGGATGTGAAAATGTTGACACCATCCCTAAAGGTGAAACAAGCATGGAAATGACCATCAACTTCTTCAAGGCGGTATCAATGCTCCAGGAATCTGTTGAGCAGCTCTTGAGTGAATGTAAACCAAATTGCTTGGTGGCTGATATGTTCTTCACTTGGGCAAATGAATCTGCATCCAAGTTTGGGATTCCAAGGCTGTTTTTTAATGGATCTTGTTCTTTTTCTTTGTGTGTTCCTGCTGCATGCATGATACATGAGCCACACAAGCATGTTTCATCAGATTCAGAACTATTTGTAGTGCCTGGTCTTCCTGGTGATATCAAGTTTACAAGAAAGCAATTTCCGGAATTTATGTTATCAAATGATGATAATAATGGATTCGCAAAGTTGTTGAAAAAGACTAATGAAGAAGATTTAAAGAGCTATGGTATTGTTTTTAACAGCTTTTACGAGCTTGAACCCACTTATGCTGATTATTGCAGGAACGTTTTGGGAAAAAAGGCATGGCATATAGGCCCTGTAGGGCTATGCAATAGAAATTTTGAAGATAAAGCTTGGAGGGGAAAACAATCCTCCATTGATGAACATGAGTGCTTGAAATGGTTAAGTTCAAAGAAACCTGATTCTGTTGTCTATATATGTTTTGGAACTCTTGCTGAGTTCAGTTTTGCTCAGCTAATGGAGATTGCATTGGGGATTGAAGCTTCAGGGCAGGATTTCATTTGGGTTGTGAGGAAAAACAAGAAAGATGAAGATGGAAACGAAGATTGGTTACCCGAAGGATTCGAGAAAAGAATTGAAGGGAAGGGGTTGATAATAAGAGGATGGGCACCCCAAGTGTTGATTCTTGAACATGAATCAATTGGAGGAATGGTGACACATTGTGGTTGGAATTCAACTCTTGAAGGAGTCACTGCTGGGGTGCCTATGGTCACATGTCCATTGTTCGCGGATCAATTTTACAACGAAAAGCTAGTGACTCAGGTTCTTAAGATTGGTGTTAGTGTTGGTGTTGAGGAAATGAGGAATATGGGAGTTTCTGCGAAGAGGGAAGCCATAGAAAAAGCTTTGAAAGAGATAATGGTGGGTGATGAAGCTGAGGAAATGAAGAAAAGAGCCAAGAGTTTAGGGTTGATGGCAAGGAGAGCTGTTGAAGATGGAGGTTCATCTTGCTCTGATTTGAATGCTTTAATTCAAGAATTGAGTTCAATGTAGTAGTTGACATTTAATTTCAATCAATATTACTAAACTTACCCTTAAATATAGTATTATTCATTATATTGCCTTTTATTTTCATCCAATGTTATTTTCATACTCTACTTTTAATTTTTTGTATTCGGCATGTGATATTTGTTCATTTGTTTGGGTTGTGATTTATAGAACTTTATCCTTAGATTACTTCTAATTTATAGGTTTTAGTGTGTTGAATGCTTGATAATTTACCAATAATAAAAACCAAATTCAATCAATTACCTACTCTAACTCAATATAAAAACATTGCATGTGTTAAGTAGTCTTTAATTTATAATTTTGTGCATGTTTTATATAAAATATTTCCCTAATTTTGTTTCAATTTTTTGATTATTTCAATTGTTTGATTATACATTTCATATTCACTTGATTTTGTTCTAATTGTTAGATTAAGCATTTGATATGCGCATGCAGCCACCATGCAAAGCCATATGCACGTCGTACCACACCAGATGAATGGCTTACGTGGATCATGCAGATATCCATGCAAATCTTCTTTAGATAGGACTAAGTTAAAGCAGGGCCGGCCTATAAGGGCAGCCAACCCAGCAAAATGCTAGGGCCCCCAACTGATGCAATTTTCTTCTTCTTCTTTGGGGCCTCATGATCCAATATTTGTTAATGATCTTTGGGGCCTCAATTAATAAAAAAAAACTTTAAAGGCCCAATATGATTCTGAGACCATGACATCACTGCACTATTAAATATATATATATATATATATATATATATATATATATATATATATATATATATATATATAACACTTGCTAAACGAATTACGAATCAAAATTCAAAACCTTCACTTTGCTCTCTCTTTTCTTCTAGCTCTCTACCTCTCTATTTTCTTCTTGAAGTTGTTGTCATTTGAAGAATCGAACTTATCGAAGGTATGATCTTTGTTTTCAATTAATTTCTACATGTTGATTTTAACTCGAATTATTATTACTATTATTTTATGTTAATAATAATAATTTTATATAGGGCCCCGAATTTTGTAATGTCATAAAATCGTTCGGGCCCCAAAATGTCTAGAAACGACCCTGAGTTAGAGTTGGTTAGATTGTGAATAACAGGTGCCACTATTTAGGTGATAGTGCACTATTTAGGTGATCCAGATCGTGCCCATTTGTTGCACATGATTTCCATTCGGTTGTTAGTTATGCTTTGTGTTGTATTGTTTGTTAACTGCTCGTGGCCAATAAATTGCCAGAGACAAAGATGCATAAAACTTATCGAACATATATAGCAAAAGCAAATTATCTCCCTTGTATCTCTTCTATTTCTCTTCCTTTGTTCTTCTTATGTATTTCGAATATGAAATACTTTTCCTAAATTCTTCTATGTAAATTTCCAGGATCAGAAATATACATACTATCCTAAATTCTCTTTATGTATTTTCCAGGATCGGAAAAATACATAACATTTCATATTCACTCCATTTCTTTCTAATTGTTATATTAAACAATTCAAACTAGTCTTTAAAAGTAAATTTTCATGTGTAGAATCATTTATGTCAAAAGAAGAATCTATTTATATCCCTACACATATATAAGTTATATTTTCTGGGTCCGCCCCTGGTCCTAGTACTAAAATAGTTATTTCCTGCTATTTCCCCTTTCCCCTTGGATTATTGTATTGTTTTCAAATACTTCGGAGGAAAGTTTTATCTGTAATTCAATATCGATCTCATATCGTTGCACCTAACACAGCCATTTTTTTTTTTTTTCATATTTGTAGTCAAACAAAATGCAATTCGTTGGATTCACACTCTGGCATGGTTTCGTCATGCCAGACAGCAGACACAATGAAATCCACCAACAAGAGATTGACATATATGTGTAGATCAAATTTTATTAAGATTTAAGAGAGAAATAACCTTTTATGTACCTGCATTATTACCAGTGATTCTTTAAAAGTGTTGTTGACTGCCTTATGATCAATACTAAAGGAATTAGTAAATATGAATTGTACATAATATTTAGCACAAATTCATTGCTTCCAATTTTCGTACCGGAAGCTCTGTTAATGAACGAAGCATATTGCAATCACTTAATGACAAAAATGAGGATATATTCGATTAAGATTTTAAAAGACTTTTAATGACTTTTATGGAATTAAAAAGTTTAGGTGTATTCAATATAAACTTTTAACGACTTTATAAAAGTCATGGGGTATTCAATACAGACTTTTAAAAAGTCATTAAAAGTCATGTGGTATATAATCAAGATTTTTTAACAGTCTATAAAAATTATGAGGTATTCAAAATTTCAATAACTTTTAACGACATTAAAATATCAATGACTTTTAGTTATAACAAATCTCATAATTTGCCTTCCATTTCTACCAAAAACTTTGAATGACTTTTTAAAAAAAATAAATAAATAAAAAGAATTTCACTTTAGAAAAAAAAAACATAAAACTCTTTGAAAAACATCAACCACCAAACATATGTTTAATTTTCAAATAAAAGCACACTCATTCTTAACAAGTTTCATAAATAAAATAAAACAAATAACTTTAAAATGAATAAACATTATTAAAAAAAAAATACAAACATTAACGATCTATAACAAAAAAACAATTAACTAAAAAATAATATAAAACAATTATTTATCAGCTATGCAATTAAGGACGAGAGATTTCATATTTTTTTACCTTTATTTTCAAAGCAACTAAACAATACCGAAACAAATCAAATGAACTTCATTTATGTAAAATAAAAATAATAAAAGACAAAAACCACTACTTAACTACGCCAATATGCCATAATCAAAGTCGCGTATGAGCGTGACTTAATGTAATTATGATTATTATCAAACTACCCACTTTAGGCATGGGTCTTATTCAACAATTAGGTGCGGTTTTTATGTTTTATCTTTAGTAATTTGAATGAATTTTTGGTAGATTTTTTATACTCATTGTCATACTTTCGTAGAAACATGTAAATGTTAATATTATTATTGGTTTGTTACATTTATTCTGAAAGAAAATTTATAATATTTTGACTAATTATAAAAAACAAATAAATTTTTGACTAATTATTAAAAAAAAAAGGCGCATAATGTCTTTATAATGCAAAATATAATTATAATAAAAGTAAAATTTTAAAATCACATATATAGACATAAATGCTTTTGTCAAGTTTAATTAACGATGGTTTTTTTTTTTTTTTTTATTCATTTGAAAAAAAAAAATTTTGACGTGATAAATATATATAATTTTGTTAAAACAAAGTTTACATTATATTTAAGAGTAATGCTAGGCATCCCAATTTTTTTTCCCAAATTTTGTCCCAAATGATGTGGCATGTGAGGTGTCAACATCATATCAGTCACCATATAATCTCATGATTTATAAGATGCTGACACCTCACGTGCCATATTATTTGGGATAAAATTTGAGAAAAAAATTTGAGACGTCTAGCATTACTCTATATTTAAAAGTCAATGAAAATCTATAAACGTATATAAAAGTCTTTTAAATGAAAGTCTTTTAAATAAAAATCTATAAAAGTCTTTCATAATCTTGTAAAGTCTATAAAATCCGTAAAAGTCATCAAGTTTAAAAAAAAAAAAAAAAAAAAAAAAAAAAAAAAAAAAAAAAAAACAAGCCTTTTAAAAGTCTTTATGAATGTTGTAAATTGATGAGTGACATTAATGCAGCCACTCAGATCTAAATCCTGAATCCTGAAGGTTGTTGAGATGTTGAACGGAGGATGAAAGTCAATCAAGCTCTCACAGTTATTAAGATCTACCACCTCAAGCGAGGGGAAATCTAATAGGTGTGGGATCCTATTGTGAGATATGGACAGTGCATAAGATAAAAGCCACTTTAATTTTGGATTAATAAATTAGCAGAATGACAAATTAAGTAAACAAAATATATTAGAAGAATAAAACATATGATTAAAGATTAAATTATACCTTAATTCCTTTTTAAAGTTGTTTAGTATTGCTGTAAGCTAGGAATGTCAAGTACTCAAGTTCAACAAGCTTCTCTAGATAAAAATTTGACGGCAACGTTCTCAAAGGATATCCAGGCCATTGGAGAATCCTTATTCCATCTGGGAGATAATTTACACCATTGAGCAGAGACATTTTGATGGATGTAGAATTATAATCTTTCTTAAATAAGAGAAACCTAAGTTTGTTCATTTTATCAAAGACTTGACAGTTCAAATGTACATTCTCTAGATATTTCATATCTAGGGATATCCCTTCAACTTCTTCGGTTCCCTAACAACCAAACGCAAAATATAAGTTATAGCATAAAATGCAGAAAGACTATAGAGATTTTGTAGACTTTTTAAAGTGGACAAAGTTTTGCAGGTTCATTATCTTAAGAGCTAAACTTCCTCTTCTAGAAAAATCATATATTACCAAAGAGATTATGTAGAAATGAAGGGGTAATGAATGTTCAAGAATGTGTAGGCGCTGTTCGGCACAGTTTCTAAATATCCTTTTTTTAGTCCAAAAATACATAGAACTTGTCACGTGGGGTTTTCCAAAAAACCATTTGAAATTTTTTGCTTAACCGAAAACATCACAATGCTTTCAATATTTTAATTTCATTTTTCATAGGCCTAGCCACCAATTAATTGCTTTATTTTATTTTTATATAAAAATATCATTTTAAAGTTTTTAAATTAAGATTTAAGAGATAATGGAAATGTTTTAAGAACATCTACTTTTACCCACAAATATTTGAATAATGCTAGATTTTTCAAACAATTGTCCCAAATTTATTTCCAAATGATTTGACATGTGAATTATTAACATCATATCACTTACTCCATAATTTCATGATTTATTGAGAATGCATTTGAGATAATTTTTTGAGAAGCCTAACATTACGCCTAATGTTTTTTGTTAGACATCTCACATTTTATTTTTATCTATATCTGAGCTCATAATGTGTCAATTGATCCAAGTAGAATATAAAGACGAGATGTCTCACAATATTTAATGTTTAATAGTTAATTATTTGTTTTTATACAATAATATAAAATATTTGTTTATATTATTTAGGAAACAAATTTAAAAATACAAAACAATTTTAAATTAATTTAAATTATTTTATTAATAATGGATATAATTTAACTACCAAAAATATTATTTTTATTCTTAAAATATTTTTTTTGAAAGGTTTTACTCTTACAATATTGAAAAATGTATTTTTAAAACAATTTCCCTAAATACATAATAAAATAGTAAAAACAAAAAAAAAATTCAAAATATTGTTTTCAATTATTACTACCAGACTCGTTTCCATTGTTTTCAACTTCTATAAACATGAACATCTATTTTTCAAATGAAAATGTTTAAAACAAAAAACAAAAACATTATTGAACATGCATTTAGCCTCCATTTGTTGTTTTCTTAGCTAGTGAATAAAATAAACATGTTTGAAAATATTTTTTGTTGGACATTCCACCTTTTATTTTTATCAATGTCCCAGCTCATAATATGTCAATTGATCCAGGTTGGATATAAAGATGAGATGTCTAACATTATTTAATGTTTAATAGTTAATTATTTATTGTATATTTTTTATTATATTCTTTAGGAAACAAATTAAAAAATACAAATCAATTTTAAATTAATTTAAATTATTTTATTAATAATAGATATAATTTAACTACCAAAAATATTTTTTTTTCCTTAAAAATTATATTTTTTTTAAAAGGTTTTACTCTTACAATATTGAAAAATGTGTTTTTAAAACAATTTCACTAAATACATATTATTGATATTATGTGACCGGAAATACAATACTCTATTAAAGACAAATTGTAGCCAATGTTTTCTTTTTTTGAAAGAAGAATTTCATTAAGAAAGCAAAGGAAGACAATCTTCCAAGATAACAGAGCTAATACTAAAAGGAAAAGACTCCATCCAGAAAAGATCCTCAACAGAGTTAACAGCCATTTTAGAATCTTAGACAAAGAATGGGCTGCCTTATTAGCTTGTCTAGGAATAAAAGAAACAGAAACATTAAACTGGCAACATAAGGAAATAATGTCACTAATGACAGTACCAATATCAGCATTCACAGACTCATTAGAGTTGATCAAATCCACTACCCATTTGGCGTCGCTCTCCAAGACTGCAGAGAATAAACCTGAGTCGATCGCAAAACGCAAACCTCTTAAGATTGCTGTAGCCTTAGCCATCGGAGGAGAAAAACAAGCCGAGAAACTTTGAATTGAAGAAGCAAAGACCTGTCCGTTAAAATTTCGAATAATCACACCCACACCGATTACCTTCTTGTTCTCATTAATGGCCGCATCCATATTGATTTTGTAAACTCCATCAACAGGGGGACACCACTTACCATCCAGAGCAGCACGAGGAGAAGCAAGCGGCAAAGCAGGCTTGTTAGCAAATTTATAATCCTCAAGGAACCCAGATGCCCAAGAGAAAGCATCTTCAGCTCTTAGAGACGAAGGGGAGTGGATCTTCTGGCTCCTTCAGAACCAAACACTCCATATCAACACACATAACAACTCCAACTCCTCAGTTTTCAGGATACAAATAAAGAAGAGAAATAAATCTTGAAAATGAGTGTCCTCTCTCCACTTAGGACCCTTAAAGAAATAACAATTAAGTCTCATTTGTTTCACCCCACTACAACCCCACAGCGCATGATTCGTAGTTTCAAGACTTATACCACACACAGGGCATTGCTTACTCACCTGAATTCCTCTACCAGCCAGATTCACCATGGTTGGAATCCAATGATGGCAAGCTCTCCAAACAAAACCTTTTATATTTGGAGGAATTTTCAGCCTCCATAATTCTTTCCACCAGCCCTTATCATTGGAGCTCGAAGGGAATCACGACTCTGTAGTATTTTTGCCCACCTTATAACCACTTCTAACAGAGAACATTCCTTTTTTATCAAAGTGCCATTGCAAGGAATCATCAATTTGGGACTGTCCAAGAGGAATACTTAGAATAGAATTAGCTTCATTAGATGCAAAAGAATTTCGGATTAGCGGGACGTTCTAGCCTCCAGAGGGAGTCATCAGCTGTCTAATCATAGCATCCATACCAAGGATAGGAGGAGATTGAATCTTGAAGGAGAAAGGACGAGGTATCCACCTATCCGAATAAATCAGCATAGACGAACGTGATCCAATTCTCCATCTCGACCCAGCTTCAATCAGCTCCCAACCCCACAGAAGGCTTCTCCAAATAAAAAATCTAGAGCTACAGTTTTCGGCACTAAGAAAATTTCCTGTAGGGAAATATCTACCCTTAATCACCCTAGCAGCCAAAGAGTTAGGAAACTTGTTAAGTCTTTAGCATTGCTTTGCCAACATAGCTTGGTTGAAGAGAGAAAGGTCCCTGAACCCATAACCACCATTATCCTTTCCCTCACAAAGCTTAGCCCAAGAACACCAATGGAGTTTCCTCTCAGAATCAGAACTACCCCACCAAAATTTAGCGCATAACCGTGAATATCTTTAATGAGACCTTTCGGAAGCCGAAAAATACTCATGGAGTAGGTTGGGATGGACTGAACAACTACCTTAATTAACACTTCCTTCCCCACAATCGAAAAAAGCATCTCTTGCCAACCCTTCAGCTTATTCCAAATACGATATTTAACATTATCAAACAGTTGTCTCTTATTTTTCCTCGCCAAGCTAGGGAGACCCAAGTATCTCTCATGACATTTAACCAACTTAACACCCACCAAATGAGCAAGAATAGAAGCCTCAGACGCTGGCACTGATCTGCTTACACAGAGGGTAGATTTCTCATAGTTAATTACTTGGCTCGAAATAAGAGCGTACTCCTGCAAAATACGGGGAATGTTATCACAATTTTTCCTAGTGGCTCTTGCAAAAAGGAGGCTATCGTCAGCAAAAAAGAGGTGCGAAACAATAGGTCTCGTTTGCCCACACCTGAACCCTGTTAGATCAACACAAGATACCGCCCCTATGAATCAGACTGGAAAGCCCCTCCACACATAAGAGAAATAGATAAGAAGATAGAGGGTCTCCTTGGTGTAACCCTCATGAAGGTTTTACCAGACCGCACACATCACCATTCACCAAAAAGGAAAACGAAACAGAAGTCACACAGCTCATATCCTGTTCACCCAATTGTTTGAAAATCCAAGCTTCAACATTATCTAAGACAAGAATCCCCATTCCACACAATCATACACCTTAGACATATCTAATGTCAGAGCCAAGGACCCTTTCTTCTTTCTTAGAGTCTGGATGGCATGAAGACATTCAAACCTAATCATTGCATTATCAGAAATCAATCTCCCCAAAATGAAGGCGCTTTGGGACTCAGAAATAAAATCACCCAACACCATACGGAGCCGATTGGCTAAAGACTTAGCCACTATTATAGCGCGTGCGTCTAAAAACAACCTAGAGTAGGGTGAATGGGTTGTTAATCGGTTATTACCAAATTTTTCGGATTAGTCAATATTACAAAAATAACCCAATTCAACCAACAATAAAATCAAGTATAAAATGCGGAAATTAAAGAACACTTAATTTTTACGTGGAAACCCTCAACAGGGAAAAACCACATACAGTCATCGAAATCCACTATATGAAAAGACGGTTACACCCTCAAACGCTACTCGAACTCTCACCCTAGATAACTTCAGGCTATGGACACTACCACTCGCCACTCTTGGTTCAATCCCTAGTGATATCCCTCGATCCACTACTTTTGGCGTGAGCACCCCCTAATCTACCTGCAGGCCTTTAACAATGGCACTTGACCAATTTGCTTGCGCACGACACCACCGTAGTCACAAGACTTACTTCTCAAGAAGAGATCAAAAACCTATGTGAATATGCAATGATATTCGATTATGCAAATAATGCAAGGTTACACTAAATGCTTATCTAGGATTATAGGATGTCAATATGAACAATCCTAGATATCAATGTTGCTATATGTCATGGCATACAACTTAGCTATGTAAAAGATAACCAATCCTAGATACAATAGCTATCACAATCAATCTCAATCAATCAATGAAATGACTTAGCTAGATGGCATGAAATCTTTTAATATACTAGCTATCAAAAAACAATCTCAATCAATAAATGAGATAAATTAGCCAGATGTTAAATAAGCTTGAAATCCTAGCTATCACAAAACAACAACTCATTTAATCAACACATAATCTCAATCTTGTAAGTAAAAATTAATCTAAAAGCATACAAGTTATAAATGAGATAAATTGCTAAGTAAAAACATTAAAATGAATGAAGATAGTGTTCAACTTACCATAACATGTGTGTTGAAGAAGACCTATGCATAGATACATCATAGATGATCCTAGATGATGTTTAGATGATGTTTGATGCATATGGAATTGAGTTTATGTAATCAAAGATGAGTTCCTAGATGATTTTCTCTCGTGGAAAATACTCTAAGTTAAAAATATGATTTTGAACTCATTTAAATGACCTAAGAACAAAAAGGCATATATATAAGGTCAAATTGACGCTATGTCGTTTTGGAAATTTTCCAAAAATTTTCTTAGCAAACCGTTGTACATAGGGTGGTTTTTGGGCGAGTTATAGGTGGATTGAAAAATCAATTAGGTGCCAGCTATACGTAGGGCGAGTGTACAGCGGTTTGGGTGCGACAGTGCATTAGTTGCAGCTTCAAATGCCTCAAAACATGACCAAACGACATCGAAACCTTTCGTATGATATATCGTTGGAAAGGTATGGATATCTATTTTCTACTCCTTTTTACTAAATGACATTTCGATGTCTATAGAAAGAGATATGGTCATTGGAGTGACCAAAGGTCAAAAACGGACAACAACAGAGTTGCCCAGTTTTAGTGGTCACTTTGGAGATTCCAAAACCAATCCAAACGGTCATGCAATATTAGAAATAATATACCGTTGGAAAGGGGAATTTTACGTTCTACTCCATTTTACAAAATGAGGTTTTGATGTCTGTAGAAATAGTTATGGTCAAAAGAGTGACCAAAGGTCAAATATGGACAACAACAAAATGTCTAAAACTCAAGGTATAAGACCATGTGACCAAATACCAAACCAATAGAAGAATAAGACCTTTTTAAATAGTCACTCGTTGTGCTAAGACAAGCACACCATCATGTATGTGCGGACGTTTCTGTTTAATCTTCAAGAAACGAATTACACGACACATTAACTACATGACACAGATGTGCAAGTGTGAAGTGTGGAAAGAATGCATCCTAATGCCTAAAATGACATGGCAATTATCAATCATGATGCAATCAAATAAAACATGCAAGAAGATAGTTCAATAACATGAATGCACATACATAAAACACATAACATACAAGAAGTATAGATATGCATGAGTTGTGTGTATGTGCAATTAAGATCTTTTCAATGCCAGTAAGCACAAGTATTTAACCTTTGGAGTGCTTATCATCTTGAGGTCTTGAGAGGACCTTTGTTATGCTTGATCACCAACAATTATGAGTCTAAGCTATCCTTACAATTCAAACCCTAATTGTGGTTTGTCACCGAAATAAGCCAATCAAACTTTGAGGAACTTACAAGTCCCCCCGGAATGAAGGCGCTTTGGGACTTAGAAATAATATCACCCAACACCATACAGAGCCGATTGGCTAAAGACTTAGCCACTATTTTATAAGTCACATTACATAGGCTTATAGGTTAAAAATCAGCCATATGGTTTACATGCGGAACTTTCGGAATAAGAGCAACCAATGTTCTATTTACTTCGTCTAAATGATCACCATTATTAAGGCACCAAAGACAAGCCTGAGTCACATTGTCACCAACCGTATCCTAGAATTTCTAGTAAAAGAGGGCCAGCATACCATCAATTCCAGAGGCCTTAGTTGGAACCATTTCAAAAACTGCCATTTTCACATCAGCAGCAATGAAAGGAAAGTCAAGAAAATCACATTTCCATCGAGTTAATTTGGCAGAGACCGTGTCTAGTACACATTACCACTGGACACCAAATGGGTTGGCCGAACTGAACAAACCAGAAAAATAATTAACAACAATTCGTTCCATACCTTCCTTCGTACTGCAGATGTCACCATTGTCATCCACCAACCCTTTTATCTCATTCCTAGCTTTCCTAGTAGATGTTTTCCAGTAGAAGAATTTCGAATTACAATCCCCACTTTTGAGCCAGTCTTGCCTTGATCTTTGCTTCCATTAGCATTCATCATTTTCTTGCAATCTATCTAACTGACTTTCAATTCTTCTAATTTTCTTCCATGAACCCGACTTAATATCCTCTGAAGCAACTGAGAGCTCTTTCTTCTTCTTGTCAATATCTTGACTCATATCCCGTCTATTTGCCTAGTTCCAAATAGCCAATTTCCTAGCACATCTCACAAGCTTAGAATCAACACTAACCATATCAGCACGCCTACTGTCAGCACCCCAATTATCAATCACAAGTTGACGACACTCAGATTCATCGACCAAACAAGTTTTGACGTGGAACCTGCACCGAATTTTTCTCGAGCCATTCCTCTGAATTTCACCTTCTTCAAGAATCTTAACCAAGATCGCTCTGTCATCCGAGTGCCTGAAGCCCAAATTCTCAACAAAAGAAGAGGGAAATGATTATTTCCAATTAAAGTTACACACCTCTCTATCGAGCCTCTCCTGGATAAGACCACAATCCCTCCTATTCGACCAAGTAAAATAAGGGCCATCAAAACCCATATCCTCCAGCTCACAAAAATCCAAGGTTTCTCTAAAATTCTCCATCAATATTCGCGGATGAGCAGAAACTCCATCCTTCTCAGACTCTGAAAGAATCTCGTTAAAATCCCCAAAGCATAACCATGGAAGTTTTGAGAAATCACGCAGACATCGAAGTAAAGTCCATGCGTGATGTCGCTGATCCGGCTCAGGATTGCCATAGAAACCCATTAACCTCTATCCCTTCGAATTATGAGAAACAACCCCCACATCAATGTGAAACCTAGAAAAAGACATTAAACTAACAGTCACCTTATCTGTCCAGAACAAACAGAGACCACAACTCTTACCAACCTTATCAACCACCAGCTTGCCACTGAAATCCAATCGAACACGAAATAATTCCAAAAAAGAATGCGTAGCTTTAGTTTCCGAATTGAAGGTCTTCTTT
The DNA here is from genome assembly GCA_008009225.1 of Acer yangbiense. NCBI lineage: Eukaryota > Viridiplantae > Streptophyta > Magnoliopsida > Sapindales > Sapindaceae > Acer > Acer yangbiense. The sequence goes on from CM017764.1 coordinate 44,283,281, forward strand.
AAATCCGACAACGCACGGAACGCCCTTGGATTACCTAATCCATGAGCGTTCTAGGCAATGCAATTCATGATGACCGGCGGGCTGGGGGAAGGCCGACCGGCCAATAAAGTAGAAAGTGCTTCAGTGGAATCATTATGTGGTCGTTTAGACCCATATGTGAAACCATCTTCAGCAAAAGACACATTCCTCTTCCCACAAATACTACAAGAAGCTATTCATTGGGCTAATGACACATGCCCATTTCTAGCAGCCCATTTCCAAGTCCCTCTTCTTGGCCCATCCCCCTTTTTCATTTTGAGTCCCTTAGTCGCAGACATAGTTAGCCCAATGCTCTCATCAAAAAAAGCAGATATTCACATTCCCAACACCCACCATACCACAACCCTCTTCTACTAGAGGCATGGGTCCATCAGCTTTCTCATAAAGCTTAACAGGCCCATTAAAATTATCCTAAGAGACCATCTCAATATTTGTGTTCAAGCCTAAACTATCAGAATTTGGGCCGCCTTTGTTCATTATGGGCCCTCCCAACTCAACATTAGTAGGACCACAGTCCTCTAATATTGTCTCATTCACCGGCTATTTACAAATCGGTTGATTCCCCAAATTTCTCGTTTTTTCAAAATTCAAATTTTGATTTGACCCCTTAAAGTCACTATTATTTAGGGATCTAGGATCTGCAAGTTTCCCTTTCACTTGGACCCGAAGATCTTGTTCAGAGTCAAATGTAAGGTTCAAATTTGAAAAAGCCCTAGAATCTTTTCTGCTCTCCACACTTCTTTTCATTGAATTCCCGGTTGCTAATTCTAATCCCTACCCGGTTTTATTCTTCTCCGGTACAATGGATCTCTACCGGTGTCATCCCGCCTCATCCATCAAATTATTAGAACGCCAATACCCATTCACTCTCCTAGAATTAGAGCTACCACCTCAATTTCGTTGCATCGGCGGTTTTGGTTTACTAGGGGCTTTTAACCACACACCATACGGCATGTCCATCACTTACAGTTTATCACTCTTCTTCGAATCTGTACATTCATGGGTTTTGTGGCCCAAGACACCATAGCGAAAGCAAAAATTGGTCTCTCATATTGAATAGGCATCACCATTTCTTCACCATCACCTAGAACATCAACTCGAAAAAATCTTCTTAAGGGTTTATCGACCTCAATTGCCACACGAATTCGTAAAAACTTGCCAAGATAGTCACCGGACGGCCCAGTATCTACCTCCCATACCTCCCCAATGATGCTTCCAAGAAAACGCCCAATTTCCTTCATCATACACAAAATTGGAATGTTAGAAATACGAACCCAAAAATCTGCTTTACAGAATTTGAGACTTCGCAGCGCCCCCTTTCCAGTCAGCTCCTCAAGCACAATAAGGGAGTCATTGAAACTCCAAGGCCCACCTGCTAGAACTTTCCGTCTATCCTCAGGAAATTGAAAATGGAATGCATAAGTATTACTATTGATAACCTCAATTTCCACATCCCCTCTTACTTTCCAAATTCTAGAAATAACATTCCGAAACGCATATCTATTAATAAGATCCTGGGAAAGAATTCGTCCTGCCAGACATAAAGCCATTTTTCTCTCCCCCGCAACCTTTAACTCGTCTTGTAATCGTCTCACCGGACCCTCTCGTTCTTTCAAAGACATTGATGCACAGAGATTAACGATCTCTTCTGTCCCCATGGTTCCCTTGCCTGTGTAAGCTATCCTTTCCTGCGAGACACTAACTATTCCAACAACACTAAAAAACCACTCTACTTTCACTCTAAGTTTTCAGAGAGAAAAACCAGAGGAGAGACTAATTGTAGCCAATGTTGTATTCTACATATTCATCAACTTTTTATAGGGACATCTAACCATAAAAGCAATACAAAATAATTATATATTTACTGCTGGAAATTTTTACAAATAACACTTACTTTATTATTCCTCAGTGTGCAAATAACATCATCTCGCTTCCACAGCTTGCCATGGGTTTACCTGGTTTATTTTCACAACCTCGAGCAATGTACCTACCCATTTCTTGCAATAGGTCATGTATTTCTATTATACGACTAGATCTTATTATTAGTGACTTGTCAATGAGAACACTCAAAGAGATCCTACAATCTAGCAATTCTTCTATGTTATCCTCATAATAACCTTTAAAGAAACATGCAATATCCAAAAATAAATCCTTTTCTGCAACATCCGGTCCATCAAAACTTATTTTCAACACATCAAGAATTTTAGGGTCCAAAATTCTTTGTAATTTATCTACTGCACCTTGCCACTCTTGTTTGCTCTTTCAATACAATGATGAACCCAATATTTTAAGAGCTAATGGGTTGCCTTTGGCATAATTTACTACCTCTTCTGAAAGTACCATAAAATCTTCAATGGGATGGTTTTGTTTAAAGGCATAATTACAGAAGAGCTTAAGAGCTTCATCATGGTTCAATTCCTCAACCTCATACATGTTATGATCATCCATTCCATAAGTACGAAGTACTTGTTTATCTCTACCGGTTAGTAAGATTCTACTTCCCAGACCGAATTGATCAAGACCTCCAACTAAGAATTCCAATTTTCTAAAACTATCCACATCATCAAGAACAATGAAAACTTTTTTACAACTGAGCCTAATATTCTTGATTGATAGGGGAATACTACTATACTAGGACCGCGTAATTTTAGATTTTCTCCCTTTAATAGTTCAGAAAGAATCCCCCCTGTAGACAAATTAATCTACCATTTTTTTGTGATTCTTCCCTGAAATTTAAAGTTTTAAACAAAGACAAGAACTTTCAAATTGATTTGAAATTATTAAATTATTGTTAATAATTTAACAATAATTGATTCTTCCCTCAGCAATAGTTGTTTTACCTATACCACCCATTCCATAAATCCCTATAATTCGAAAATCTGATACCCCAAGACATATGGCTCATCAAAATATAATTCAATCAATTTTTTTTTTTTTTTACTTTTCTTGTGTTGAACCCACCTATAGAATATTTACATATTCGAAATTACTCTAGAATAATGACATTTATAAAATAACTTCGAAAATATGTGTCCGTTATATAAAAGATTTTAAAAGGTTTTTTTTATTTATTATTTTTTTTTTATTAAGGTTGTTGGTGATCAGAATTAGTTGGTTCATAAAATTTTTTAAAGATGTTTAGAAAAATTTGCACAAACATGATGATTACCGCTAAAAAATAGTTTAAATTAAAAAACATTAGCACTAACTCTAACTGAACTAACATTTGTCGTACACGTGCAAAGCGACTCATCTGACATACATATGTACATAAACTCCAAAGGCCAATAATCTCGGGTTCGTTTTTGCTCACCCCGCCTTTCTAGGGGGTGATCATTAATCCCTCCCCCATGTGTCTATTTGTTAATTATTAATTCACCTGTTTGCCCTTGTGTTAGTTAATTGTGTTTAAAAATCCGTAAAATAATATCTTTCTGAACTTACATATATAATTCTTTATAAATACTTTTTCTCAAAGAATGTATTATATTTTTTTTTCTTTACTGGAAATTCTCATAAATAACATGCGTATGTTCTTAGAAATCAGATTATTATTGAATTTAATTTATAGAACAAAATTTTACGAAGATCGTGTACACCTCTGGTGTTTAAAAGTCCATAAGATAATATCTTTCTGAACATACATGTATAATTCTTTATAAATACTTTTTCTCAAAGAATGTATAAATATTTTTTTTCTTTACTGGAAATTCTCATAAATAACTTGGATCTAAAAATCTGGAAATCTGACTGCAAACGTGCTTTGGCTGTTGGCTTGGGTGCTACAATTAGGGATGATAAGGGCAGAGTTGTTGTTGCCATCTCTGACGCAGCGGAAAACACAAAGAATACGACCAACGTCAATATTCTGTGATAAACTCTGTAATCCACCAGAAAAGAGAGAAATAAACTCTGAATAAATTTTATTGAATAAAAGATAATTCAGCCTCGCGGCTTACAAGCATATTTAAAGCAAAAACCCTAACTCTAATCCTTGTTGGACAAGAAGCGGGACTAAATATTAAAAATTACCAAAAATAGCAAAATTGAGATAATTGCGGAAATAAATACTACTAATAACCCTAAGCAAACGAGAATTGACGGAAGTCGGTTTTGATTTGTAAAACTCAACTTATAGCAAAAACGAAACTTTCCTAAAAAGGCAATTTCGGGGCCTAAACGAGGGAATTTGGCTAAAAAAAAAGGTATGCCTCAACAGTGTTGATTATTGAAGATCTCGCCGAAACGCTTCAACTGTGAAAGATTCACGTCATTCCGAGTCCGACGCCCCGGACTAGTAGGATTGAATTTCATTTGCCCTTGAATTTACGATGTTCTCTCATCATCATGTTAGCAGCAGCCACTTGTTCTACATCAATCTCAAAACCTGTAGTTGGTGGTTTTACTGCTAAAGTAGGAGAATTTTTAGCCCTTAGAGATGGCCTTCTGCTTGCTAAAAATTACAACCACAATGTTCTGATTGCAGAAGTCGATGCCTTCATTTTTAGGTGATGCTAGTTTCATTGTTAATGACGTTAAGGCCTTATTTATGTGTGCAGAGTGAGAAGACACCATTGTTATATTAACAAGTATAAGGCAGATTGACTCTTTGTGCCAAATCATTCTATGTATACAACTTCAAAAGACATATCCGATAATGCAAACCCTGTTGAAAAAAAAAAAAAAACAACAACAACAAACGCCAAGCACAAAACATCTCATATATTATATAATAGTGTGACTAGATTGTTTGTTTGCTTGAATCGCGACTCGAGCTCAATTCTTCAACCAAAGCATTCAAATCAGAGTAAGAGGAACCCTCTTTCTCGATAGCCCTCCTCGCCATTTCACCAAGTGCTTTGGTCCTGCTCCTCATTTCCTTTGCCCTGTCTCCAACCATTACCTCATTCACTGCCTTCTCTATTGCATCTCTTTTCACGAAGTCTCCCACTAGTAAAACCCATTGTTGAACACCAACACTAACACCAATCTTAAGAACCTCAATCACAAGCTTTTCATTGTGAAATTGCTCGGCCGCAACTGGCCACGTGACCATAGGCACCCCAGCCGTGACTCCTTCAAGAATTGAATTCCAACCACAATGTGTCACCATTCCTCCAACTGATTCATGTTCAAGAATCAACACTTGAGGTGCCCACCCTCTTATTATCGTTCCTTTCCCTTCCATTCTTTTCTCGAATCCTTCGGGCAACCAATCTTCATTTTCATCTTCATCTTTCTTGTCTTTCCTCACAACCCAAATAAATTCCTTCCCTGAAGCTTCAAGCCCCATTGCAATCTCCATTAGCTGATCAGAATTGAAGTTAGCAATACTTCCAAAACAAATATAGATAACAGAATTTGGTTTCTTGGAATTAAGCCATTTCAAGCACTCATTCTCATCAATGGAGGCCTGCTTTCCTCTAGAAGCCTTATCTTCAAAATTTCGATTGCATAGAGAAACCGGGCCTACATGCCATGCCCTCCTTCCCAAAACATTCCTGTAATAATTAGCATAAGTAGGCTCAAGCTCGTAAAAGCTATTGACAACAACACCAAAGCTCTTCAACTCTGCTTCTTTAGAAGCTTTCATCATCTTGGTGAAGTCAGTTTCATCATATGATTTCATCAATTGTGGGAGTTGATTCCTTGTCAGCTTGATATCACCAGGAAGGCCAGGCACCACAAATGGTTCAGATTCTGATGAAACTTGCTTGTGTGGTTCGTACATCGCCAAGCAAGCTGTTGTACACAAAGAAAAGAAACCAGTGCCATGAAACACCAGCCTAGGAATCCCAAACTTGGCTGCAGAATCAGTTGCCCAAGGAAAGAACATATCAGCCACCAAGAAATCTGGTCTACACTCTTTCAGGATCTGCTCAAGAGGTTCCTGGAGCATCGCTGTGGCCTTGAAAAATTTAATGATCATCTCCAGGCTTTTACTTTTATCACTATTGGTGAAGGAGTCAACATTTTCACAACCCTCAGGCAAACCGGCTTCTACATAAGGAAACTTGATGATTTTCAGATCCATATCGATCCCCAAATCGTTGGATCTTTGGATTGGGTTTGAAAACAGAGGAGCATTGGCAGGAGTAGTGATTATGGAGGTCTTGACACCTCTTGTTCCAAAAAGCTTGGCCATGTCCACAGTTGGTATCATATGGCCATGAGCCATAAATGGGAAGAAGAAAACATGAAGCTGTGGAATTTCACTGTCCATTTTCACTTTTCTTTGAATTTAAGACCAAGAAACGAAGAAAGAAGATGACAAAGCTTTTTGGGCTAGTTTTTTTTTTCTGGATTTGTATGACTTAATTAGTAGTTTGACATGAGTGCAATATATAGACCTTTCAAAGATTGAAGTGCAAGAAAAGTTGAATTATTCAAAGGATTATATAATTTATATTTACGCACTTCTTTGCGATTGTCATCATATCATCTAGATGAATGCACCAGATTGGTGAATTATACAATTCACTGCATTAATCATAAATGGAAATATCCTCATTAAATCATTTAATATTTACTTGGAAAGTTTTGGCCAAGAAACCTTAGAAAAAGAAGTTAGGGGTGGAGTACTGTATTGTTGATAGGTCCTGGTAAATTTTGACCCGTCTGTTCCATGTTAGATGTTATTATAATCCTACTTGTAATACTTCAAGATATTTTTAGGGGGTGTATTGGATTGAGATTTTAATAGACAATTTTAGGGTGCAAGGATTTTATGGATTTACAAGACTATTGGGATTATTATGATTGTTAGGATTATACTTTTAGGATTATTATGATTATATGGACTAGACTTTTAGGATTCTGAAAGAGTCTTATGACTTTATTTATAGACTATTTGGATTATCTAGACTTTATTTCATGACTTTTTGGACTTTTAAAAATATAGACTTTTAAGAGTCGATTGTAGTATTCAATTTTCTTCCCAAGTTCCAGTGCTTTATAATTTTGTTGAGGGCAGTCACTGAACAACAAAAATTGAATGAGAAACATGTATAAGCTATGATAAGAAGTAATAAAATTTTAAAATGTCACCAACCAACATATAACCTTCAACTGGTTCGGTGACCATTTGTGCAGAAACAAGCTGAAGCAGCCATAGAAGAAGCAAATAGATGCTCAAAAATTCCATTACTATGAAGTAGCAAAACACAAATTTAAATAAGACAAACTCAAAGACCCAAAAATAGTCGTCTTTGAAAAACGTTGGTATCTCTTCTTAACGGATTAACAATATAACAGCTTGAGAATGACCAAAGAATGAAAAGTTATTTCTTTTTTCCAATCTCACCGCACCAAACAAAATATATGACTATTTTAATTAAATCACATACAACACCAAACATCACATCACTAATTTTAGTCCAATCTTATCTCATTCAATCCAATCTCATGAAAATAATTCTATCATATCTCGCACACCAAACCAACCTTTTAATCTCTTGCATTTAGAGAGGCTCTATTGCCACCCATACAAAAGTTCTCACTACACCCGTCAGCTTCCTACACCCATTATTAAAAAGTAAAAATTATTAGTTTATTCTACATCCCATGTAACACTGAAATTAACCTTAAAATTGATACTCATTTTAACTTATTTGTTTGTCCTCTAAATCCTATTTACTGTTTTATTACTCAATCTCACCAAGACAACAGCCCTTAGTCAAGTCATGTGACAAACCCTAAAAATTTAGAAAAGAAAATTAGTTTTTTTTTTTTTTTTAGTTTATGTACGACATCACCACTGTTATTGCCATGTTCAACACTACGGTCTTTCTTCACTAAAACTCAATTCTACAACAACAAAATCAAAACAAAGGGAGACAAACTTTGAACTCGAACTTTTGAACTAAAATTTCCAAAAAAAAAAAAAAACAGCTGTTGAGATTGAGAAATCTGAAACAAGAACTCACCCATTAAAGGTGGTTTTATGAAGTAGAGTGAAGAAACAAAATGCTCTGTTTTTTGAAAGCTTGAAAATTGAAACACAAATAGGGAGAGAGAGAGAGAGAGAGAGAGAGAGAGAGAGAGAGAGAGAGAAAAGTCTGGAAAGTATTGAGAGAGAGGGCAAGACAATTTTGGGTTCAAGCTATTTATACATATCACTAAAAAGTCTGGAAAATCCATTTTGTCATGAAATCCTAAAAATCTTGATCTCAATCCAATACCACCAGACAATTTGCTACCCCTTGAAAGTCTAGATCCAATATCACAAGACAATATAAACTTTTTTAAAAAGTCTTAAAAGTCTAGATCCAATACCACAAGACAATATGAACTTTTTAAAAAAATCTTAAAAGTCTTGATCGAATACCACCGGACTTATCTAACTTATTAAAAAGTCTCAATCCAATACCATTAGACTTTTACTTCCCCAAATTGTCTAATAAAATCTTGAACCAATACACCCCCCTTAATATCGATTTTCTCAGAAAATATTTAATATATATACTTTCTTGATTTGAACCCTTATCTTGTTTTAGTCGTTAGTTAATTACAATATCAGACGAGAGAGGGAGGTTCCGATATCTTTCTGACAATAGTTGTTGCCTACTTGCCTCGGTCAAATTGAAATTAAATTAGGAAATCAATACTTGTTAGAGATAATTTGATCTAATCAATGGACAATGGTAACACAATCTCTTACGTCACAACTCACGATGTCTGGGCACGTGGTCACGTGAGGACAAAATGTACAAGAGAGTCCCTCCAAGTATGTATTGTTTACTCTACAAGACTACAAGTATGTGCTGTTTTATTCAACATTAAATATTAAGTTCAGTGGATGAACTTCAGACTCTTCAACAGCTTCATGTCTCTGGTCGTCCTTCCAAGGCTCCTCACATTTTAGAGGTTAATTGGCGCCCTCCCCCGCCGGGCTGTCTTAAGGTTAACACGGACGGGGCCGCTTTTGGTAGTCATGGCCTTGCTGGTTGTGCAGGGGTTTTTCGCACTTGTAGGGGATTTGTTAAAGGTTGTTTTGCTATTCCTTTTGGTGTCTGCTTTGCTTTTGAGGCTGAATTGGCTTCTGCCGTTCACGCTATTGATTATGCTTGGACTTTTGGCTGGCATCGGTTATGGTTGGAGAGCGATTCGACTTTTGTAGTGGATATCCTTCGTTCTAGGTCTCGAAAAGTTCATTGGCGTTGGCGCCCCGCTTGGGATAGGTGTTTGAGCTTAATCTCCCAAATAGACTTTACTGTCACTCATATTTATCGAGAAGGTAACCAAGTTGCAGATAGTTTAGCTTCCAGGAGCCCCAGTATCGTCTCTCCTACATGGTGGTGGATCGCTCCAAATTTTTGCAATTCCTTTATTTTCAATGATTTTTGTAGCAGACCTTCTTTTAGGTTCTGTTGATCTGTTTTCATTTTTTGTTTTCTTTTCTCTTTTGTTTTCTTTCTTTTTTCTTTAATAAAATGTTGGGGTGGGGTCGTTCCTGATCACCAACAATCTTATTTAAAAAATATTAAGTGGTTACTTCTTCGGTCAGGATGGTTTGGAAAAAATAAAATTGAAGACTTTTGTTTTGTAATGATATAGAATTGGTTTTATAATGTTACAAGACTTAATATTTATTTTTGTTTAATTTTGTAATGTCACCGAACTTGTAACACTACAAAACAAGGGTATATATTGGATTTTTTTTATTTTTTATTTTGAAGGATTCTTCTAAATAGAGAATTATTAAGTATTAAATAGTGTGTTGTTTCCTCTATGAGGTCCTAGCTCCAATCGCCTCTGTATAGTCTAGTCTCTAGAAAATCGATCTTCCCAAACTTTTCTTTTTGTTCTCTACGGTTCGACCAACGAGAAGAAACTATTAGCAAGTAATGTTAAATATTGTAATTTGTATTTTTAGAAAGAAATATTGTAATTTGTTAATGATTGATTATTTAATTCTTGATTTCAAAAAAATAATTATGTAAATCTTCTTATAATTAATTTCATAAAAAGAAAGAAAATAAAAGCTGAGGACGAGAATGAATTTTGCAATCAATAATTTTTGTTACAAATTACCTTAGAGTGAACTATGTAAATTTACAAGAAAGAGTATACAGTTAAAAGCATATTCAATGATATTATGTATTTGGAGAAAATTTATTGTCACATAGGATGAATAGATAATAGGGTAGAAAAAACTTCTCCAATGCAATTATCTAACTTCATTATAGAATTGATATGGAAAAAATATTTTTAGAGAATATGGAGATGAGTTTCTCAATAAGAAATCATAGTCGGCATTTCTAAATATTTTACACCAATACAAATACAGCACATTTTAATTCTAAAAAAAAAAAAAAAGAGTGAAACAAATGTTTTATGTGATTGGTCATAAAGTGGATGCATATTTTTCCTTAGATAATTGCATTGAAAATGAGAATATGTATTTCTCTTATATATATTTTTGCCAAAATGGACCCATATTCAAAAGAAATGTATATGCATCATTAACTTTTTCTTTTTTGAAAATATGTATATGTCATTATCAAAAATTAAAAAATGCATATTAGCATTGGAGATACTCTAATGAATTTAGTGTAAACTATATTATGCTCAAGTTATGATGTGGAAATAGGGGGTTTTTGTTGGGAATTGAACTGATGAACGTGGGAGCGCATGCCTAATATTCACCATATAACAATAACGTCTACTAGCTAAAAAAAATAAGATGAGAGCGAATAATCAACCAATCACACATGAACACAAGATATACGTTGAAACCTAAAATCATGGAAAAAAAACCATAGGCCGTTAGGATGACAAAGAAATAATCCACTATGTAGTAAATTTATACAACTACACACTCCAGGATTCTCTCTCTCTCTCTCTCTCTCTCTCTCTCTCTCTCTCTCTCTCTCTCAACCCAAACCCCAAACAACTGAGCCTTACTGAGCCCCAAACTCAAAAAACAAGCTTACATCCTAGCTCTCAGCTCACAACGCTCTCATCGGGTCCTCCTTCGAGTGCACCCCCTCAAATTTCCCCTTAGGTCTCCCCTGAATATCACTCATGAATCTCTCTTGATCCTCAGATATTCCTTAGATCCCTCCCCAGATATTCCCAGGGGTCTCCCTCCAGATCTCTCCACTCTCTGATGTTACATGTATTTCTTTTTGATCCACTCACTCAATAAATAAATATTATATGTATTTATACTAGAGTACTAAGGAAGTTTAAAACCAATAAGGAAATCTTCTCCTACATGCACAAGTCTTTCTGATCAACGCAAATTCCTACTCCTTTACGCTCAAGACTTTCCTATTCAGCACAAAGAGAAACTCATTTCCTTTTCCATATAAGATTTTCTATTCTACACGTTTTTTTGTTCACGCCGCGAAACTTTTGTTATTGCCTTGGTCTGGGCCGTGGTCTGCAGCCCGTGCCTTGAACTGCGGAATAACTTCTAGAGACAACCGCTCATAAAACCACGGTCCATGTCTTTTGCCTCTACCATGTTCCACACTGCACTAAACTCATTGGAATTGACCGCTCCTGGTACCGCAGTCCATGCATATTGCCTTGGCCACGGTCTACATCACGGTTCTTCCCAGATTTCCTTTTTCCAACTAACCTTTAGGCTTCCAAATCTTCCTTAAACACAAACACCTGCTTCCAAACGTTATCCACATCTTCAGGAATTTTCCTCTTTCACATCAGTTGAGTCTCATTTGGTTCACTTTGGAATGCAAGTCAAAACCTAACAGTTTTGTCACTCTTTTAAAGTGGGTTTGCAAGACTATCACCATTTTAATAACTAGAGTTTAAATAACACATATTATGGTGAACAAACAAAAATGCCCCCACAATTTGATTTATTTATTTTTTTTACTTTTCAGTTTTTCAATTTTTTATTTTATTTTTTGTTCTTCTTCGTTAAACCTCCATTGGAGGTCGAATCGAGCTCTATTTTTGACCTTCGATAGAGCTCGATTCGACCTCCAATGGAGGTCAGTTTGTGCGACCTCTAATGGAGGTCAGTTTGTTCGACCTCTAATGGAGGTCAAATCGACCTCCATTGGAGGTCGAAGTCGTTTGACCTCTATTAGGTCGATAAATGTTCATATTTGAAATCCCTATTTCCTATGTTTTATGTTATGTTCTTGAGTGAGATTGAATATTTTAACATGTTTGTTGAGATTGTGTAGAATATAGCTCTTGTGTTGAGTTTGAAGGTAAAAAGGTGATTTTAGAGAAGTTTGGAGGAATGCCCATGAAGGATGGCCAACTTGTGAAGACCATATCTCTCTCCCCAAATTTAACCAGGATGAGATCCATATGTTTTCAAAAAGCCCCGGATGTCTAGTTTTTGGAAAACTTTACGATTTGTCAATCGGAGTTTTCTAGAGGAAGTTATGGTCAATTTAGTAATCGAAGGTCAGAGTTGGAAAAGTCAACCGCGGCTTAGACCGTGGTTCGTGCATAACGACCTATGTAGCGGCCTAAGTAGCGGCAAATTCCAGTGAAAAACTGCGGTTTGGACTGCGGGTGACCTATGGAGTGTCCTAGACCCCGATTTAACATATTTTTGAAGGAAAACCATTATGAATTGGTCTAGAATTGTTCCAAAACTTCCCAAATCAAATCCTAATGACTCTAGAAGACCAACGGATTTTTGGAAACTTCATAAACTCAATTTAGGAGTCAATTATCAAAAGAGAAAATCCAAGTTAGGAAAGACTTATCATTCCTTGATACATTCTACCTTCCTAGTTGGTGAATTTCCTAAACATAAGAAGAATTGGGAGCTCACAAGGAGAAGTCACCTATAAATATAAAGAGTTTTCTACAAGTGAAGAGTTGAAGAGTTGAAGATTAAAGATTGAAGACTCCATCAACATGCTCTTTCTTCTACCTTTCTTTAGATTAGATCTTTTTATTCTAGTTTTTATTTCTAGCTAATTTTCTTAAAGTTAGGGCTAACTTGAAGCCCTAGACATGATTTCAATTCCATAGACAAGTCTATGTTTTAATAAAGTATTATTTTCCATGCATGATGATTTAAATTTCTCCATAAGAATTGTTACTCAATTATTATGTTTCTTTGATTGACCACATTAGAAGCATGTTTATTTGATTATAGAGTCTATGCTGTAGGATAGAGTTCGAATACCATACGAGCATATTTTTGCATGCAACAATTAATTGAACTTGGTTCTTAATGGGTTCCGATTATTAAATCTAGTAAATACCCATGCTAGCACTAAAAGAAAATAATGCATTTCTTGACAGATAAAAACTGTCAAGAAAGGTTTTCTTGACAGTTTTATGCTACTGATAGTTTATTGTTAAGAATAACATTATTTTTATTATTAATTTTTTATATATTTATACACAATTGTTGCCGCCTGCCTCCGTTCCACGAGAGACATATATTAAAAAAAAATTATTGAAATTTTTAATAAAATTATATATTTTTTAAACATATATAGTCGAGTTATCGGTCTATACTCTATGGTCACGTTTGATTACATGGTGGAATGGTAATTACAATTGTAATGGGAATGAAAATAGGAATGGAAATGAAAGGAAAACTGAGTTTTTTTGTTTGGTTGGAACTTTAGAATTAGTCTCTGAATCAGTATTATTTTGTTTGGTTAACAACGGAATGGAATGGAGTTAACTGTATTTTGACCAAAATACCCCTAATTATAAAACATTCATAATATATAATATAAAATACATATATATTATATATAATACATATAATAATATATATAATATAATATAAATATATATAATTTATATAATTTATAATATATATATATATACTATACAATATATATAATAATATATTTATATAATATAAATATATAATATATATTATTTAATATAATAATATATAATATAATATATATATTATATTATATATTAATATTATATATATTATATATAATATATGTAATAATATATAATATATATAATATATATAATAATATGATATGTAGTACATATATATATAATATATATTTATATATCATTAATATAATATATAATAATAATATATTATTTTTGGAAAGGAGGGTATTTTTGGAATGGAGTTAGGGCATATGAAGGTATTTATGGAATATAAATTTTAGTTTAGAATTGAATAGGCATTCCATTGGTTTTTGGATGGAATGTCCATTCCACCAAAATGGTGGAATTCCCATTCCAATGGAATCGCCATTCTATTGCATTTTAACAAACCAAACGAATGGAATGACTTTCTTTCTATTCCATCCAACCAAGCATGGCATATAGGAGACTCGTGATATCAATTGTAATAAGCATGATTTGGAATACAACTCTCACTACAGGGGAGATATTTCTCAACATACATCTTGCAATTTAATAAACAAATGTAAGACTTGGATTACTAATTTATATGGGTAATTGAATTATTAACGTGTCTCTTAGTATGAAATAAGAGGGCACAAAATAAATAAACAATTTTTTTAAAATTATTTTTTTGAATTTTTTAAAAGTAAATTTATTAAATTTAAAATTTTACTTATCCAATATCGGTTTGCCCAAAAACCAATATTTTACTGTAAAACAAATCCATATCGTGATTTTGTTAGGTGTTGAAAATAGGAAGTAAAAGTTAAAAAATATATATATATTAATGATAAATAAAAAATTTGAAAAAAGCTATCAAGAAAGACAATTTTTCTTGTAGTGTAGGTTATAATTTAGAATACACGTATTTATGCAAATACCAAGCAGTCTACATACTAACTGTTAACCGCCAAAAATGGCAGGGGTTCAAAGAAGAATTTTCCATCCACACGTGGGAATATTTTAGGTAGAAAAACATCACAGAAGAGCCTTCTGGTACCCCGCCACTAAAGTGATCGGGTACGCCTTCTACCAATCCAGATCAAAATCAAGGGCTCCTAGACTCCCAAGTACCAGGAAACATAGAAGCCAAGTTCCTAAGGACTTCATCACTACAAAATCCTAGTATCCCGCTACCACACCAACCCGGTATCCCCGATACCCCGATTCTCTTATACCATGATCTAGTAGGAGGAAGGATGACTATGTACCCCGATCCCTCCTAGAGCCGGCCAACCAAGTTGTAAGAGTATCAGATTAATAGGCTATCAAGGTAAGATTAGGTATGCCAAAATCAAGCTATGAAGAAGGACAGTGAGACGTCGACGTTTTAATAATAAGGAAATTGACTCATTCCCGCCACAAGAGTTCTATTTAAAAGCAAAGTCAACTCTATCAAATTCCGCCAAAAAGGGATCGCTTGATTCCTTGAATCAATCCTACTATCTTCTCGCCAATTGCCATGAAACGTCTCGAAAATTGCTAGGTCACTGGACTGAATTTAGGGGAGTGCACAGCAAGTAATGAGACGTATATATATGACATGATACTAGACAGAAAAGGGACCGCAACTTGAGTCCAAAACCCTACAGTATTATTTTTCCACTTATCGACATGTACGAGAGCTCCATCGCCACCTCTATTGCCAACTGAGTTTTATTCATTTTACCATAGCCACTAAAAATCTCTATTATACTCTCATTACATGTTTATTATCAATAAAAATGAGTTATATGTGATCCTATTGCTATTATTTTTTGATTCATCATCATTGTGTTCAATTCGTTTTATTGAGTGTTCATAGGTATCGAACTATGTGATATCTCTCCGACTGTGAACTACCCCGATTACGGTCATAAGAATTGTTAATTGGAAATTCACCCCAGTGACAATTTTCCGTTAACACTAAGAGAGAATCGTTATAACTTGTGTGGAATACTCACCACCTTGTTGTGAATATCTTCATCATGTTTGACATCTTTAACTTCATTTGTATTTATGGATTGGATGATTGTTTAGTGGTGGACAGGAAGTCCTAACTAGTGTTTTTCTATATATTTTTCTTCATTAATTTTCTGTTGCGCTTCATGAAATTCCCTTAACCACTTATAGTGTAAAAAATATATACCTAGAAATGCCCGGATTGGGGGGGTGTTGAATAGGTTTATTCCCAAATTCTCTCACTTCTATTGCACACAACCAATGTATGCACACTTAGAGAATTTAACAAGTAAATTGCTTTAACAAGTTAATATGAATTCAATTAAGCAAGTGTTAAAACAATACAAGTTAATGTAAGTAAAGAAACTAAAAATGCAAAAATCAACACAAGAGATTTTTACGTGATACCTCCAAAGAGGAAACATCCACAAGTTGATACCACAACCAATGACAAACCGCAATTCACTATGACAAATAAGAGATACACACTCGAAAAGCAATCAACACATGATACACTCCCCAAGCTATCAACTCTTATTCTACCATTGGGTTTAGTGAACCACTTTGCCTAATTCCTATCCAAGAAGCTCACGTCTCTAGGAAGATTCCTTTCTTGTCTATCCGGATCCTCTCGATCCTAGACAAGGCTTCTTGCTTAGTTATCTGGATCACCCTGATCCTAACTAAGACTTTTTACTCGGCTATCCGGAACACTTTCCTAATCAAGTCTTCAAAGTTTCACTCACTTTAACAAGAGACTTCCACATTTTTCAAGGCAATGATCTAAGTGAAGTGCAAACAAGTAATATAATGCAATCACAATCAAATAGAGCAAGTATATCAAATAAACTCTATGAACATGCAATTAGAGAACTAGATTAGGCTTTCAACAATCAATCACAAAGATATCTAGAAACCTAAGCATGTGAATTAAACAAGAACTAGATTAGAATAATAGAAATCACAATCAAAGTATCCTAGTTCTTAGAACATATGATTAAACCTAGAAATCAACAATCAAGCTCAAGAACAAAAAGTATTTCTAGAATCAAGTTCATGTTCATCAAGTTTTAGATAAAAGATGTTCAAGCAAAATCACAAGAGCTTAACTCGAAATTCAATCAAACAATTCTAAACATTGAATCAAAATCATTATAAACATTTTTCCTTACTCAAATAAGAAGATCCATCAAGTTAATCATAAAATAAAAATTGTAAGAAGATGATTTACTTACAAATGATGAACACACGAATAGAGATCAGATCACTGCGAAACCTCTAGACATCATTTGACTCTGAAAATGGTTGGGACTTGTTCCTCTCTTCAAGACGAACAATTTTGGCTTTTGAAAATCTAAAATCGGAGTTGATTTGAGAGAGATAAAAAATGAAATTGGACAAATTGTAAAGAATTCTGCAGAATTTTCGAATATAAATGGAGGGAAAACAGATGGAGGAGGGAGAGACTCGGCCACCCAATGGGGCCTTGCCACCTCAGCTCCCCATAGAGGTGCGTGGGCCTCATGGGGGCAGAGGGGGTGGCCTTCCCATGAGGCTCACATGCCTCCACAAGAAGGAATGCAAATGGCCTTTGGCCATTCTTTACCTCCCTCGCGTTCTTCGACCGTATTTCGGGCTCCAAACTCCGAATTCGAATACGCTTTCGGATTACGAACCATAACTCCCTCACGGACATGGACGTCAACAAAACTTTCACAAAAGATATGGAAATCGATTCGATAAACAAGAACGAAAACAATGTACAACAAGTGTACAGAAAGTTTCGTAACTTCCAACTTGGAACTCAAAAACTAATGAATTAGTAACCGAAACGACCGGAACTTAATAAAGAATAATATGGGAACATATTCAAGTCCAAAATCCATAAAACAAAAAAAAAACAAAAAAAACATAAGAACACACATGTATGTCATTTCTTAGAGATAGTCCTAGAACATGCAATTTTACAAAAGTTGTCAAATTAAATCTAATGCATGTGTATACTATAATATGTGTGTGAATGTGTTATACCAATTAAGTGCAATGATGCAAGGACACAAATGTATGCAATGTGTGTGTGTGCGCTTACGCCTTGCAAGAGGAAGAAGAATCTCGAAACCTTAACATCCACGTATGCATCTTTCCTCTTGAAGAAGAACTTTGCATGTGAAATTGCCTTCCTTCTTTGAAGCTTGATCTAATCATGAATCACCTAAGCAACTAAGCAATACAAATAAAGAGCGTTTTATTATGGAATCAACCAACACAAATCTAAAACCTAACATTTTAGTTAATTGTTTCTTTAATTTACTTTGTTTTAATAATCAAATCAAAACCCCCATTCGCGTGTGTGCGTTAAGTGTCTTTATTTTCTTATTTTTTAGTTAGATTAGAGTCTTAGAGTGTCTTAGATTTAAACTCATTATTTTAGTAGGTAATTAATTCTCTGTGGGAACGATCCTTGTTTTTTCGATGTGCTATCGTTTACGATTTGTGCACTTGCAAGGTTTTTATTATTTTTGTTTGCCTATTTGGCAACCTCCAACCTCCGTTGGAGGTCGGTTCGACCTCAATGGAGAACGAAATTGACCTCCAATGGAGGTCAATGAAAAAGAAGAAAAAAAAAATAGAACATTTCATTTTTGTCCAATAAGTCTCAGAAATTACAAAAATACTAAAAAGTCTCGGAAACTACAAAATAAGTCTCGAAAATAACCAATTTGAGACTTATTTAGGTATTTCCGAGACTTATTTCAATATTTTCGAGATTTATTGGATATTTTCTAGACTTATTTGGTATTTTTATAATTTATGAGACTTCTTGGGTATGTTTTATAATTTTCGAGATTTATTGGACATTTTCATTTTTGTCTAATAAGTCTCGTAAATTACAAAAATAACTAATAAGTCTCGGAAATACCCAATCCGAGACTTATTTGGGTATTTCCGATTTCCGAGACTTATTTTATAGTTTTCGAGACTATTGGGATTTTTGTAATTTCTGAGACTTATTGGACAAAAATAAAATTTACCAATTTTTTTTTTCATCTTGATTCCTTGTCAGTTTCCTCATTTGAAATCATAAAATTATTCCTTGTCAACTTGATATCACCAGGAAGATCAGGCACCACAAATAGTTCAGAATCTGATGAAACTTGCTTGTGTATATTTAATTAATATTTAATTAAAAACTATCAATACTTAATTATAATATTTAATTAAATGATAGTTTTTATATTTATAAACCACCTCCACCTATGGCCACCGTCCGACCACCCCTTCCATCGCCGGCCGTCCACCGGACGACCGCCCCCACCAATTAATAATGACAATTAATTGTCATTACTAAGGATTGAACTTGAGACCTCAAGTCAATAGTTACAAGTCTTTATCACTTGACTATAACATTTGATGTGTCAACAGTTGAACAATATTTATATATAACTTATATGAGTTGTTAGAAATATAAAAAATATATATATATAAAAAAAAAAAACCTTTTTAGATAAATTTAAATTTATTCAACTAATCAAAATTCTAATTTCGACGACAGAAATATATTAAAAAATATTTATTGAAACTTTTAATAAAATTATATTTTTTTAAACATATATAGTCGAGTTATTGGTCAATACTCTATGGTCACGTTTTGTTACATGGTGTAATGGTAATCGGAATGAGAAAGAGAAAGGAAAACTAAGTTTTTTGTTTGGTTAGAACTTTAGAATGAGACTCTGAATCAGTATTATTTTGTTTGGTTAACAATATAATGGAATGGAGTTAACTATATTTTAACCAAAATACCCCTAATTATAAAACATTCATAATAACATGATATATTTTGGATAATAATAATAAAATATAAAAGTATATAATATATATATGTATATATATGTATATATTTTGGAAAGGATAGTATTTTTGGAATGGAGTTGGGGCATATAAGGGTATTTCTGGAATATAAATTTTAGTTTGGAATAGAAGGGCATTCCATTGGTTTTTTGATGGAGTTGGGGCATATAAGGGTATTTCTGGAATATAACTAAAGTGCCCATTGTTGACTTCCATTAACTCTAACCGTTGATCACAATTTTAACCCACAATGACTAAAGTGTCTCTATTTACCTATTTTATTTATTAAATTAATAATTAAAAAATGAAACAGAAAAGACAAAGAAAACAAAATCAATCATATACTATATTATATATATTAAATAATATATATAATAATAATAATATAAATTTATAAATTTATAAATTTATAGCAAATCACATCTAATAATATAATAAAAATATAAATTTATAATATTTATATAATATATATATATATATATATATTATATATTATTATATTAAATATAATATATTATATATTTATTAAATAATATTATATATATATATTATATTATATGATATATTTTAAAACATTCATAATATATAATTTTTTTTTTATCTTTAATAATTTTTTTAAACTTTTACTTCCTATTTTCAACACCAAACAAAATCCCGATATGGATTTATTTTACAGTAAGATATCGGTTTTTGGGCAAACCGATATTGGATAAGTAAAATTTTAAATTTAATAAATTTACTTTTAAATCATTTACTTTTAAAAAATTCAAATTTTTTAAAAAAAATTGTTTATTTATTTAGCACCCTCTTGTTTTATACTAAGAGACACGTTAATAATGCAATTACCCATATAAATTAGTAATCTGAGTCTTACATTTGTTCATTAAATTGCAAGATACATGTTGAGAAATATCTCCCCTGTAGTGAGAGTTGTATTCCAAATCATGCTTATTACAATTGATGTCACGAGTCTCCTATTTGCCATATTTGGTTGGATGGAATAGAATGGAAAGAAAGTCATTCCATTCGTTTGGTTTGTTAAAATGCAATGGAAAAGTGATTTAATTGAAATAGGGATTCGACCATTTTGATTGAATGGGCATTCTATCCAAAAACCAATGGAATGCCCTTCCATTCCAAACTAATTTTTTTATTCTATAAATACCCTCATATGCCCCAACTCCATTCCAAAAATAATATATTATATTAATGATATATAAATATATTATATATATATATATATATATATATATATATATATATATAATATTTATATATCATTAATATAATATATTAATGATATATATATATATATAATATATTTATATATCATTAATATAATATATTAATGATATTAATGATATATAAATAATATGCCCCAACTCCATTCCAAAAATAATATATTATATTAATGATATATAAATATATTCTATATATATATGTATTATATATATTATATTATTATATATATTATATATTATATGTATTATATGTATATATATTATTTAATATATTAATAATATATATAAAAAAATGTTAGTTATTTGTTGACGGTTTTTAACTGTCATAAATCCTTGACAGTTAAAAACTGTCAACAAAATTAAAAACTGTTAAGGATTGTTAGCAGTTAAAAACTGTCAACAAATAACTGTTAAGAAAACCATATTTTCTTGTAGTGCCCTCAGGCAAACCAACATCTACATAAGGAAACTTGATGATTTTCATATCCATTTCGATCCCCACCTCGTTGGATCATTGAACTGTGTTTGATAAGAGAGGAGTAGTGATTATGGAGGTTTTGACATCTCTTGTTCCAAACAGCTTGGCCATGTCCATAGTTGGTATCATGTGACCACGAGCCATAAATGGGAAGAGGAAAACGTGAAGCTCAGGAATTTCACTTCCCATTTTCACTTTTGTTTGAATTTAAGACCAAGAAATGAAGATATGAAGATATGAAGACTACAAATTTTTCTGAATTTGTATGACTTACAAGGCTGACATGAGTGCAATTAATATATAGACATTCAGAGATTGAACTTTGAAGAGTAAGAATATTTGGAATTATTCCAATTCCAAGGATTAATATATAGAAGAATGCACGTCTTTACCCACGTCTTTTCAATGATCGTGACCTTGTCATTAATTAGAATATTGTACCAGATTGATGAATTAGAATTCACTAAATTAATCATAAATGGAATCATCATTAAATCATTTAATATTTACTTGGAAAGTGTCAAAGGCCCACTACAGACTTCACAATCTCCTGACGCCCCCTAAAGTTCAAAATTTTCGGTGATGGAAGCCGATTTCATCCAACTAGCAGTGTTGTTGGAACTATAAGTCCAAATTTATAAGGAGGGGGTGTTATTGGTACACCCACTGTTGAACTATTTATACCCTATTTTTTAGATTATTTAGTTTTTTTTTTTTTCCTTTATCAAATTACTTAAAGGACATACAATTTTTATTAAAAAAAAATCCTGTACAAAGTAAAACTAATAAAACCTCACTTTTCTTATTTTAAAACCCTAATAACATAGATTATGTTACATTCACCATGAGCAACCATGTGAGCCAAGAATCATACAAATCCATGTATGATTGGTCAAGACCAAGTCCAAGTGACATCATTACAAATCCATGCATAAAGAAGACTAAGTCCAAATGAGTGGTGGTTGTATTGGGTTGTTTCAAAGTCTCCGAAATCCGATACCTACTTCCTTTATTATTTCCTTGATCTTAGCAAGATATTTATTTGTTTTGTTTCTTTAAACGTTTATTTGTTTTTCTTCCTATTTTCGCTGTAAGTAGTTAGTGGGCAGTTGTATTTAAATGTCAGTTGGACTATCAAATAAGATTATCAAATAAGTATTATCTGCAACTTTTATGTTGTATTTGAGAGGTTGTTGGTTCCTCAAAACACCAATTTGGGAGGTTTAAGGTTTCCTCGAATTAACCTATTCATTTTCGTAATTTTCTTTCTATTTTTTGTAACTTTTCAATGCAAACTTTTGTGCCTGTATCAGATTATTTCAAATTACTGAATTGTTTCTTTCAGATCTCGAACTCATGTTTCTCATGTTTAGTATTTATTGATTTTATTGTTTCATATGTTTATTTTGTTTTTCTTTTTAAATTATAGATCCATGTTTGCTATTTTTTTTTTCTCTCAGTTTAATTTCTTTCAGATCTTCTAGGCATTCTTTGATTTGTATCAATTCTTTTGTAGATTTTATTTCGGATCTTTCAAAGTTAGTTTAATGTTATTTACCAAAAAAAAAAACAAAAAAACAAACAAACAACGAAATCGCAACCAAGAAAACCTAATCTTTGACAAAACGAAACCACACCAAAATCCTAACTTAATCGCTCAAAAAAAAAAATCATTAGACAATTAATATCACACTCACAATCTACCACCAACAATTCAATCGACTACATAAAAAAAATAAAAAAATCTTCTAATAAGGATGGTTTTACCATGAAATAAGAAAGAGAAAAAAAAAAACAAAAACAAAAACAAAACAAAACAAAAAACAAGTCATGCGAATGGATGTAAAAAAACTGTATATAAAGATTAGTGATGAAGTATATTTTTTTTTTTAAATATATGGGTTGTATTAAGTTTGAAAAATATGTAAAAGGGTAATCTTGGAAATAAAATCAAAAAATTAATAAAACTATTTAATTTTATATAATTAAATCAAAATTTTAAAAAGTATGGCATAAATAGTTCAGTAGTGGGGTGCCAATAGCACCACCCATTTATAAAACTGTGGATATTTAAAGATTTTTATTTTAAATTGATTCCCTTAAATATGGAAAATATCAAAGACATTTCAATTAAAAAAAAAAAATTTCAAATTCAAATCAAGAAAATAAGGGTGCTCATTGTAGCTGTTTTAAAAAAATGAAAATGAAAACAATATTTTTGATATCAGTTTCAAAATCCGAAAACCCTTTTGATAGCATATGTTGAAAGTTGTATTCTTAAAATAAAAACGGTAAATTGAAAATATCAAAAATTGTAATATCAACTTTACCTTTTGTTTGATATATATATATATATTGAAACATCTTTTGTTTGATATTATAACTTAAAATTATTGAACAATTTGGTTAAATGCTTTGAGTTTGAGTTTATGGTTTTCATGACGGCTGTGTTTTGGAGTTCAATTCTTTTGATTTTATTTTTCTGGATTCGGTCTAAATGGTGTTCATGTGTTAAATATTTGTATTTCAGCGATTCAATATATTTATTTTGTTTTTAATACTGATGAGATTAATTCTAAAAAATAATTAATTATTATATAAATACTTAATAATATTTTTTTCTTATTAATATTGTGAAATACTATTTTACCCCTTAGCAGTTAAATTCTAACATATGATTACTAATGGTAGGGCACGTTTGTATAACTTTAGACAAATAATACGTATAACTCCGATTACACCTAAGCCCGAGGGTGTTTTGTTGTGCAACACCAGCACTGACAAAGGAGTTATGCCATACAAACTCAATCCCACCGGCTAAAGTCCACCCTCTCTCTCTCTACAAAGATACAACCAGCGTTTCGTGGCAGAGGCAGAAATACAAAAACAAAAAAAATTATGGGGTCAAAATAATAATTTTTTTTTAAATATAAAAATAATTTCATAAACTTTTTTTTTATATAAAATTGTTTAAAAAAATAAGCGAAGGGGTCATGGTCCCTGTGATCCCCATCCCTCTGCCTCTAACTGTGGTGACGGCGATTCGAAACTAAGATTTGTTAGATAGAATAGACGTCATTTTTATTTATTTATTTATTTTTTACTGTATCTATCTATCCACGTAGGGGTGGGCGTGGTTCGATTCGGTTCGGTTTTGGTTAAAACCGTATTGAACTGTCATATTTTCGGTTTTTAAAAACATGAATCGGTTTGAACCATTTTGGACCTTAAAACCGAATTGAACCAAACACCTTTATCTTAGTTCGGTTCGATTCGGTTCATTTTGATTTTTGACCTATTGAGTCAATTGGGCTAATGTTTTTTTAATTTTTTTTCATTTTTATGCCTTTTAACTCACCGCATTGCTAAAGCCTCTGATTTCAATATCTACTTAGAATCCAAAGAAAAATGTGCATGTTTCCATCAGTACATATATCATATATGTGGACTGTGTTTTATCGCCAATTATTTTTATTCAGGGACTGTAGTTGGTATAGTCTATTAAATTAAAGCTATTTAAAAAATTCTTTGAACTCTATATGATTGACCACTACCACTGTGCATAAACATTAAAACAGAAAGCCACTCAAATGATAAAAAGATGAATAAATTTGTCAACAGCCTGTATAAGCAGTTTCCTGTTGCTCAGGTAAATATTTTTATTCTAAAGCGCTTTTGGAAGGAAATGGTACATGAACATGGTTATGGTCTGTGTGTCTACATGCCAAATAACATATTAATTCAAGTGTTAGAATGGTTTGCATTTATTAAATTCAAGATACTTAAACATTTGCAATTAGGGTTTTTTATTTATTTTATAGTAGGGTTGTCGGTTCGGTTCGGTTTTGAATATCCAAAACCGAAAGAAGACTAGGAAAGTTAATAATATACACACAATAAAACAGCAAGAAGACTAGGAAAGTTAGATTAGAAATATGGTGGTCCAATTCTATCAATTCCAGAGCAACTGTAAAAAGTAAAATACCAGAGCTACTGTAAAATACCAACATATGAAAAAGAGTTCATGAATGTTTTTTAACCTGTCTGCATTCAAAGAGTTAATGAATGTTGATCAATTTACATGAAATTTGAATTTAGATCAATGCCCTGAAACTTCAAGCGCCATTGCAATCTCCATTAGCTAGAAAGAAAATCATTATTTATTTATTTATTTTTTTTGAAAAGGAGAGACACAAGAACAAAACATCTAATATACGATATAACAGTGACTAGCTTGTTTGTTTGCTTGAATTGCGACTCGAGCGCAATTCTTCAATCAAAGCATTCAAATCAGAGTAAGAGGAACCATCTTTCTCGATAGGCCCTCCTCGCCATTTCACCAAGTGCTTTAGCGCTGCTCCTCATTTCCCCTGCCTTGTCACCAACCATTATCTCTTTCACTGCCTTGTCTATTGCATTCCTCTTCACAAAATCTCCCACCAGTATAACCCATTGTTGAACACCAACACTAACACCAATCTTAAGAACCTCAGTCACAAGCTTTTCGTTGACAGGTTGCTCGGCCGACACTGGCCATGTGACCATAGGCACCCCAGCAGTGACTCCTTCAAGAGTTGAATTCCATCCGCAATGTGTAACGAATCCTCCCACAGCTTCATGTTCAAGAATCAGAACTTGGGGTGCCCATCCTCTTATTATTAGTCCTTTCCCTTCCCTTCTTTTCTCAAAATAGAAACGAAAAGCACTAATATGTAAAAATTAAAAAAACCGATGCATGTGAGAATAATAAGCTTCCATCCCCAGTATGTTTTGTGAATTAAAAAGGAAAAAAAAAAATCGAGTTCAAAAAGAAAACAAGCCACATACAATAATGGAATATGTTGTAGTCACATAATTATATATTTTTTTTTTGAACAAGCAAGTGTAAACACGTTTGTTATTGCCCAATTTAAGAAATATAATCAGAGTAGTATACAAAATCAAATTAACTATCTCTAGTCATTACTATAACCAAAAAAAAAAAATGTTTTTAAATGCTGTAGTCCAAGATATCAAAATTTCGTACACAATATCATGCACCAAAATTGCCACCTTAAAAAACATCTAGGAACTATGGTAAGTAATTTTCCTATTGTACATTTCCAAATCAAGCAAAAACCAATCCCATGTCAACCTGATTCAAAAAATTAGCCTTAGCTCCGGTCACCAGCGTTATTGTTATCAAAAAAGTATCTGCATTTATTTTGATGACCATAAAAATGATGAAGCAAGGCAATTTGTGACCAACGGAAGCCAGAAAGTGTTGTGAATACAACGAACTCTTGCAACTTATTTTTCCCAAATAGAGCTGCTACATTTGCTAAGAACAAAATATAAATTATATTGCACGAGTACAAATCTTACTACATGTCAAAACTGCACAAAACGACACCAAAATAATCTGTAGAGCCTTCAATCAAACACCAAAATGCTCACTCTTTATTCGCATTTTATTTAAAAAATAATAATAATTTATCTGCACTTCATGCAAGCAGTGTCTTTACGTAGATAAGCCTTAGCTAATTTTGGGTTCAATTCAATCGCTTTGTTTGCATCATCAACAACCTCAGACCATATATATACGCAAATATAGATTGATTGATATATCAAATTTTGCTCATTCCAACTTCAAAGGTTTTTTTTTATAATTAGCTATAATTAGCTTACTATTGATAAGTCAGAGATAACAAATCCATGAAAATCTTTGGATGTCTAAACAAATCCATAAAAGTCTGAGATAGATGTCTAAACAAATCCATAAAAGTCCGAGATGAATGTCTAAACAAATCCATAAAAGTCCGAGATGAATGTCTAAACAAATCAATGAAAGTCCATGTGGATTTATAAAAGTCTGTAGAAATCCATGAAAATCTGTCACTTAAAAAATGTCTTTAAATGTCTTCAAGAATCCTAATTAATCCTAATTGAATACACTCCCCTTAGATATATTTTGAATAAGTAAATTTATTCTATTTAACTGTGATTTGAATATGTAAAAAGGAATTTGATTATGTAAATAGGGATGTTTATACATCCCATCCCAACAGCAATATTTTTTTATTTTATTTTTCATTTGAAGCCCGACAACAATTGCCCAAAGGCCCAAATAATAAAATTGCTGTTAAAAGGTCAAAAAATGAAGATATATAAAAGAGTGGCGATAATGGCACCCCTTAAAAACTGTATCTACACCCCTTTCGTAATCACACCTATCAAAATTTTTAAAAATTTACTAATTTGTAAATAAACCCCACTTAATGCCAAAAATACCATTTCTTTAATTATACTTATTGTATTTTTGTAAGTACACACCGCCTATGACTATTATTATGTTATTTAATCAACTTAATTATTATTTCAAAAAAATTTGTTACATTTAATTCTCTTACTATTCTTTCTCTTCCCTACTTTTTTTTTTCTCTTCTTGGTTTTTTCAAAATCAAACTCCATTTTTCGTTAAAAATCTATTTTAAGATTTTTATTTTATTTTATTTGAGAACCACTTTCTGTTTGAGAGAGTTGTAGGAATGCAAGATTTGTGTCATATCTCAACTGATGTGAAAGTAGATATGTGTTAAATGATATTAAAAAAAAAAAGAAAAAAAGATAGGTGTTCATGAAATTGAAGAACATATAATTTTTTTTTTTTTTTTTTAACAAAAAAGAACATATAATATTGATAAAAAAAAAAAAAAAAAAGTCTAAAGTGAGTTTAAAAGAAAAAAAATATATATATATAGATAATATAGTTAATTTAAAAGTATGTTTATATACATAATGATTTTGTTCTTCTAATAAAAATTAATTTAAAACTTTACTTTTTCACACCTAAATTTGTCTCATGATTTTAATTCATTTTTCATACTTAGCAATCAATTTGTATTTCCTTAAAAGAGATTGAAAATATATTTAAAAGGGAATCTAGGGTTTATTAAAATAGAAAGAGTTTTTATGATATATGGTAATAATATCAAACCATTAATAGGAAAAAAAAATACAAAAGATTAGAATAGGAAACTAATTAATAATTATTGGTGGGTGTACTAACAAACAATTAGTCCTCTTAGTAATTTTATTCAAGGGTATTATTGGATTTTTAAAAACATATTAATTTGGGGTGTACATACGATTTTTAAGGGGTGCAAATATCGTCACTCTATATAAAATAAAAATAAAAAAACCTAAAAGCCCAATAGGCTCAAAACCGAACCGAACCGAGATAAGGGTGTTCAGTTCAATTCGGTTTTTAGGTCCAATAAGGGTTGAACCGATTCACATTTTCAAAAACCGAATATAAATCGGTTCAATATGGTTTTGACCAAAACCGAACCGAACCGAACCGAACCGAACCGCACCCACCCCTATTTGTGATGGGTTCTTGTCAAACTTTAACGAGTATGTGAATAAATTAGTTGGGTTTAAAGATTTTACTGTTTGGATTTAAAGTTTTGAGTTGTTCTGGTATTTGTTGTCCAATTCGGTAAATGGGTTATACAGTACTAATTATGTTTGCCTCTTTCACCCAGATGAAATACAGATAAAGAAAGAACCCAGATGAAAACATTATAAAAAAATAATCAATTTAAATTAAATTTTAAAAGGTGTTATACAAAGCTTTTAATTGAATGGTCTCCTCAATCAATCATCAGTGGAAGGGGATACAACAGTCCTTTGTTCTAATATTTAAAACAACACAAAAAGACCAATAATTAAAAACCTTGTGGAAGGGGAGGAACAAACACAAGAACAAAATCATATCATATTTGATATTACAGTACTCTGACTAGCTTAATAGTTTGTTAGAATTGCGACGTAAGCTTAATTCTTCAATTAAAGCATTCAAATCAGAGTGAGAGGAACCCTCTTTCTCCATAGCCCTCCTTGCCATTTCACCAAGTGCTTTGGCTCTGCTCCTCATTTCCCCAGCCCTGTCTCCAACCATTATCTCTTTCACTGCCTTCTCTATTGCCTCCCTCTTCACAAAATCTCCCACCAGTCTAGTCCATTGTTGAACTCCAACACTGAAACCAATCTTAAGAACCTCAGTCACCAGCTTTTCGTTGTAAAATTGCTCGGCAAACACTGGCCATGTGACCATAGGCACCCCAGCAGTACTGATTCCTTCAAGAGTTGAATTCCATCCACAATGTGTAACGAATCCTCCCACAGCTTCATGTTCAAGTATCAAAACTTGGGGTGCCCACCCTCTTATTATCAATCCTTTCCCTTCAATTCTTTTCTCGAATCCTTCAGGCAACCAATCTTCATTTGCATCTTCATCTTTCTTATTTTTCCTCACAACCCAAATGAAATTTTGCCCTGAAGCTTCAAGCCCCATTGCAAGCTCCATTAACTGATCAGAATTGAAGTTAGCAACACTTCCAAAACATATATAGACAACAGAGTTTGGTTTCTTGGAATTAAGCCATTTCAAGCACTCATTCTCATCAATGGATGTTTGCTTTCCTCTAAAAGCCTTATCTTCATTGCATAGAGAAAGTGGGCCTATATGCCATGCCCTCTTTCCCAGAACATTCCTGTAATAATCAGCATACGCAGGCTCAAGCTCGTAAAAGCTGTTCACAACAACGCCAAAGCTCTTTAACTCTGCTTCTTTCATATGTTTCATCGTCTTGGTAAAGTCGGTTTCACCATCTGATTTCATAAAATCTGCCAGTTGATTCCTTGTGAGCTTGATATCACCAGGAAGGTCAGGCACCACAAATAGTTCAGAATCTGATGAAACTTGCTTGTGTGGCTCGTACATCGCTATACATGCAGATGTACACAAAGAAAAGAAATTAAATCCATGAAACACCAACCTAGGAATCCCAAACTTGGCTGCAACATCAGTGGCCCAAGGAAAGAACATATCAGCCACCAAGCAATCTGGTTTAAACTCTCTGAGGAGCTGCTCAAGAGGTTCCTGGAGCATAGCTGTGGCTTTGAAAAATTTGATGGTCATCTCCATACTTGTAGTCGGATCAGCAATAGTGATGGCATCAACATTTTCGCATCCCTCGGGCAAACCGGCCTCTGCATAAGGAAACTTGATGATTTTCAAATCCATGTCGATTCCCAAATCGTTGGATCTCTGGATTGTTTTTGAAAACAGAGGAGCATTGGCAGGAGTAGTGATGACGGAGGTTTTTACACCTCTTGTTGCAAAAAGCTTGGCCATGTCCGCAGTTGGTATCATGTGACCATGAGCCATGAATGGGAAGAAGAAAACGTGAAGCTGAGGAATTTCACTGCCCATTTTCACTTTTGTTTGAATTTAAGACCAATAAATGAAGAAAAATGATACTAGAAAGAGAGCTTTTTGGGCTGGTTTTGTTTTTATTTTTTGCTGGAATTGTACGACTTACTTAGGTTGACACATGGATGCAATTAATATATAGAATTTCAAAGATTGAAGAGCAAGAAAAATTGGTTTATTCAAAGGGTTATCTATAGTCACTACACACGTCTCTGCGATCGTCATCTTGCCATCTAGAAGAATATGCTCCAGATTGATGGAAATGGAATCCTCGTTAAATCATTTAATATATTCTTGGAAAGTTTTTGCCACATATACTTAAAAAATAAGTGAATAGTTGGGTTTGAACTGGTCCAGCAAAACAAATATTGGTTTTAGTCCGAATCGATTAGGATTACATGCTATACTGATCTTTGTCCTGAATTAAAGAGATAAGTATATGAAACATATCTAATATATTTTGACCATATATATAGTCTTTTTCCTATCAGTCCGACCTGATATGAAATACATCAGTCAATTGTATGTAGGCCATAGATTATGGAGAAGCATAGACAAGTGCATACAGACCAAATCAAAGCATTTGAATTTAATGGCCCATATTCAAAGCACTGATATATTTTATATCAGATCGAACTAACAGAAGAAATATATATATATATATATATATATATATATATATATATAGATGTTTACACTTTTTTTTTTTTTTTAAATTTAAACGTATATGTTTTTTAGTTATTATTTAATAACAAAATCAGACTTGAAGAAGGAAGTTCCGGTAACTTTCCATCGAATTTGGATCCTCTACTAATTTGATCATTTTCATAACCTTACATAATCTCATGACACATAAGCACTGTAATGAATGTGTGGTTAAGATATAATTGTTTCCACAACCATTTTATCAACAACCAATCACATGTTTTAAAAAGGTCAGAAAAAAGATCAGATCAGCAAAGGATCCAAATCCCTTTCCACCGACCGTGGCTACTGGCTACCTACCTTGGTCAAATTCAAATTAAAGAAGGAATTCAATAAAGAGGAGCTGGATATTTGTCCTTGTCTGTATTACTGTATAAAAACAAGTTAACATAATCACTTACGTCACAGAATTCATAAGAGAATCAAAGTACTGTGTATTGTTTGCTCTACAAGTATGTGTTGTTTGTCAATAGCATCTTGCAAATGTAGTGTAACTCTCTAATGGAAGACTCCACCACCACGGTTCAATGCCCGGTATATATATATATATATTTACTCATTCTTTATCCCTCCTCTTGTGTGGGTGCCCTCTCCACATTTGTGGGAGTAGTAGTCCGGGCTGTGCTAGTAGAGTCCAATTCTCGTAGGGTCCCGGCAGTCGTTGTAATATTAAAAAATAAAAATAAAAAAAAATAAAAAAGTAGTTGCCAACAGAGGCGCAGCTCAATTGATAGATAGACGAATTTGGACATAGGTAAATGACTCCCAAGTCAACGGTTCGAATCCTATCAATGACAAAAGTTTTCAAAAAAATATCTGATCCCGGATTAATAGATATTGTCAAATATATATTTAAAAAAAAAAAAAAAAAGCATTAATTCGGTTCTGTCCTGAAACCACGTTCTATAAATAGACTTTTGTTTTGTAATCATCAATAAAACTGGATTATTATTTTTGTTTAGTATTATATGTTATAACCTGAAAGGCTAAAAAAAAAAAAAAAGATTTTGAATTTTTTTTAAAGAATAGTCGTGACCACATAATTATGAGTAATGCTACTTTACCCAAATTTGGTGCCCAAATCTGGTGTCCAAATGACGTGGCAATACTCTCATCCATTCATTTAAATCAAGCAAATATAATACAATCTAAATGAATGGATGAGAGTGTTGCCACGTCATTTGGACACCAAATTTGGACAAAGTAGCATTACTCCACAATTATTAAGTGTGTTGTTTACTCTATAAGGTCCTATCTCATTACTCCATAATTATTAAGTGTGTTGTTTACTCTGTAAGGTCCTATCTCCAACCGCCACTCCATACTCTATAGTTACTAGAAAATCGATCTTCCAAAAGTTTTCTGTTTGTTCTCTACAGTTTGACTGACGAGAAGAATTTATTGTTAAGTAATATTAAATATTGTAATTTGTTAGCTATAAATATATTAAATCTTCTTATAATTTATTTTATAAAAATTAGAGAGAAAATGAAAGCTGAGGACCAGAATTAATAATGACAAGAATATTCGTTACACGTTACCCAAGGGTGAACTATGTAAATGTACAAAAAAAGAGTACAAAATTAAGAACTTATTAATTTATTTATATTGTAAATAACAAGGAGAGAAAGAGAAGAAAATATTTGAATTTGACAATAATAAAAACTGTTTTGAAAAAGCAAATGAAAGAGAAAAAAGAGAAGAAAATATGGCTTTTGCTAGGATACGGATATTGACACCCATAAATATGATAAGCACACCCATATTTATAAGTACACCCATGTCTAAAATTTAAAATTAAAACATTACTAGAAACACGCATCTTAATGCCAATAGTACCCTTATTTAAGTAAATGTTTTCATTTTTATACAATTTATTTATAAACCCTCATAAGTTATTTACACACTCAATTTTACAAATGCATAGCTCGTACACAAATTTTTAAACATAAATTGACAGATTTTCCTCCATCAAAACTAGATAAAGAACAGAAAAATTATACAAAAGAAAGAATAAGAATGGACAAAATACAAGCTGCAAGGAAAGAGATCATCATCAACTAATCGAAAATCGATTAAAGACCAAAGCAAATTCTCAATTTTTTCTTTTGCTTCTTCGGCTTTGGAGGCTGGAGAACAGCCTTGATAGCAGCATCAAATACGGCCTTAACATTCTGCATTTGCAACGCAACATTCATTAGCATATGCCCAATTAGCCTTTTCAGGCACTACGTTGATCTTCTATTCTTCTCCTTCTTAATAAAGTTTAGGGGTTTAAAAAAAAAAAAATAGAATTAGGGTTTTTTTTTTTTTTTTTTTTTTTTAAATAAAGTGATGTAGTTGAAGATATGGGTGTAATTAATGGTTGTAAATAGTTTTTTTTTTTTTTTTTTAATTAAACTAATTTGTCCTTATTGGTAAATTCCTATTGGGATATTTTTGTAATTAAAATTTTTATTAAAATATGGGTGTGCTTAACATTTCTATGGGTGTCAATATCGGCTCCCCTTTTGCTAGAAAGAAAGAATATAATATAATGGAGAGTAAAATATCTAAAGTGCAAATAGTATTTTGAAATATATATTTTTAACATGTTAGATTAATTTAAATTGATTTTATTAATAAAAATAAAAGAATATATATCTTTTAATTAATAAAATCAATTTAAATTAAGTAAAAAACGATTGGTGTCTTTTCATGTTTTTTAATTATGAAAAAATTATATTTATTTGTTCGTAATTTTTTTGTTCTTTGGGATAAGAGTTGAGACCCTAACCCCTTTAATGTGGAGGGTGGAGGATGGAGGAGCACGAGATGTAGTTGTAGAATCGGTTTGTGGAACATTAATGTTCAGTGATGGACCGTAAATTCTAAGATATTCGTCATATAATCTATTGACGGTGATTTTTGGATTGACTAAAATCTACCACGCGTCACACAAATAATTACGTGTTAAGGTGTTGATTAAAGAACAAACTAAAAAGAAAGCGTGCAAACACACGATTTTACGTGGAAACCCCAAAGAGAGAAAAAACCACGGGTGCCGGAGACGGCGAGAACAAGTGCATTATGAACTTTTAATTTTTTTAATTTTTTATTTTTAATGGCAAATACATTCATCGGTCACCCAAGCCGAAAAAAAGCAACAAAGAAAGCCACAACAAAGTAAGAGAAGGCCCAGCGGGCACCACCAAGAACGATAACAAGAAAAAACACTAAGAGCAAACACGAAACCAACACAACAACAGCAAAAGAGCTAAAGCCATCGAAGCAAAACAGCACACAAAAACAAGAAGAAAGACAACAACAGCAGAGCCCCTAACAAAACAACAACTAAGCTAAGGCAAAGCGATCACAAGCCTCCCCAATGAAGAAAGTTTTCAACCATATTAGACCCCTGTTTTGCCTAATTATCAGCGAAGGCATTGAAGGCTCTTGAGTCGTGCATCACCTTGGCCTTCAAAAACAGCATGAGATCTCTGATATCAAGAATCGCATTAACATACTTAACGTTACCGAAATCGCCATCGTGAATCTAGGCAACAACCGACTTTGAGTCCTCACAATAATGATCTCGCGATCTTGAAGGGTCAGTTTGGAAGAACACAACTCCAAAGCCCTTTGGATCGCCAAAATCTCGGCTAAGTTGGAGTCACCAGTTCCTATAAATTAGGAGAACATGCAAAGAACAACGCCTCTCGAGTCTCTCAACATTTCACCAATCCCCGCCGGCCCGGATTTCCTTTGGAGGAATCGTCAACATTGAACTTAAGGCAATCACCTGCTGGGGGAATCCAGTCCCTTAGCTGTTTTAATTTCGTCTTCTTAAGTTCAATACAAATCTTTTTAAAATTGAGGAGAAGAGTGGTGATTGGTTCAAAGGTACCCTTCTTGAAATGTTTGAACCACCACACCATCCGGAATTTGACCATATTCGAAGCTTGCTCGATAGAAGTGCTTTTGCCTTTGAAAACGATTTGATTTCTAATCTCCCAAATGGTCCAAACCATTGCATATAAGAGAGTGCACCAAATTCTCTCGGCACTTGGCTTCGGGCAGCAACCTCTCCACCCTTGAAACCACTCATAGAAGCTACAGTTGGGGCACCATTTTAAATCCCACCAGTTCATACATTTTTGCCATAGCAACAACGACCACCTGCATAGCAAAAATAGATGATCGACAGTCTCATCAACTGAATTGCATAAAGGGCATTCGACGTCCACCATGTGATGCAAACCACTTCTTTTCATAACATCCTTGGTAAGCACTCTCCCTCTAATCAATTCCCAAAGAAAAACCTCAATTTTGGGAGGGCATAAACCTTGCCAAATATCCTTAAAAGCAGAGAATCCATCACTCATTGTCTCCTTTAAACCTGTCCAAAACGAGGCAACCGAAAACAGACCATTGGAGCGACACGTCCAAGCAATGGTATCAGGAATGTTTTTTCTGATGGGGATGCACTCCAAGAAGGAGGAGAATGTCTTCCATTGGTCGAGCTCTCAATCAAAGAGTTGTCTCCTTGTTTGCACTTGCCATTCCTAATTCGCACCATTCCAAACACCAAAATCAGAAACAATGCCCTCTTTTCTAATAGCCAAAGCAAAGCATCCGGAAACGCCTCCTTCAAAGACTGGAGTCCCAGCATTTAGCTTTCCAAAAATCTATTCTATCACCTCTTCCCACAATCATTCTTAAGCTTGCTGACAGTAAATTTACCGATTTACTGCCATCTTTAAGAAGACTACCCACTCCTTTAATAAAAAAAAGGATCTGTTTTCTTAAGATTCCAGCTCCAATCCAACGCTTTCATATCCACTTGATATTTCACGCAGATAACTCTTCGCCAAAAGGTGTTACACTCCCTTCCAAACCTCCAAATCCTCTTGGCCAACATTGCCTTGTTCTTGTCAAGAAGTCTACCGATCCCTAAACCTCCATTAGCCTTGGATTTGCAAACCTCCTCCTATCTCACAGCATGCATCTTTCTCTTAACCACCCCATCACCCCATGAGAAACTTCTTCGAAGTTTCTCAATTCGTTGAGCCACTTTCACCGGAATTTTGAAGACGAATAAAAAATAGTTGAGGATGCTTGTAATCACTGCTTTAATTAGCACCAAACGACCACCTTTAGAAAGGAATTTTCTCTTCCATGGTGCAAGACGGTTCTCAATCTTGCTAATGATAATGTCCCAAAAAGACTTGGTGCTAGGTTTGGCCCCTAAAGGAAATCCAAGATAGGAAATAGGCAGTGTGGCCTTCTTGCAACGTAGAATCTTAGCCCATAGATCAATGTCTCTATTTCTTCCTTCACCAACTCTCACCACATATGATCTATGGAAATTTGTTCTTAAGCCGGAAGCCAATTCAAAGCAACGTAAGATTCTCTTCACATTCCTTAAGTACTCCTCCCTTGGCTTGATGAAAATGATTGTGTCATCAGTGAATTGGAGGTGAGAAACATGGATACTGTTGTCACCAAATGTCTCTCCCTAGATCAAATCACGGGCTTGAGCCTTGAGCAGTAGACTATTTAATCCTTCAACCACAATATTGAAGAGAAAGGGAGATAACGGATCACTTTGCCGCAAGCCTATTTTAATACCGAATTGGGGAGTGGGGATACGGACATCATAATCGAAGAGATACATTCTCTAATCCATCCTCTCCATTTCACCCCAAATCTCATTCTTTCCAACATATGTGTAAGGTCTCAGTTTATTGATTGGCTTATTTCGTAGACAAACCACATTTAGGGTTTTTGTAAGGGTAGATTAGGCTCTCAATACCTCATGAGAATAAGCACCAAAGATAAATTTCTAGTGCTTACTTTGCTTTGAAGAGATGTAGTTGCGCACACACACACAACACTTGCATAATTCTTATTCTTGATTGTTATGTGTTTTGTATTATGTGTGCATTATTGATTAATTAATCTCTCTTCTTACATGAGTATATTGATTGCATCTTGTAATTATTAGACATATCATGTTAGCATTATGATGCATTTTTCTTACATTTTTACCGTTGCACTTTTGTGTGAGCTTAAAAAAGGAATAGGTTGTGTGTTGGTCGTCATGCGCCAGACCAGCGCAGATCACCCAGTGGTCTGTCGCTGGTCGTGCGCTAGTCGTCCAGTGCAAGGCACACCAGCGCAACTTGCCCAGTTGTTTACTGCTGGTCATACGCCTCTCAGCTGCATTGGTCGACCAACGCCTAGTGCAAATTTTGCTTCTGCGTTGGTCGTGCGCTGGCCCACCAGCGCAGCTCACCAGCGCACAATGCACAATCAGGTGCAATTTTTCAAAACGACCTCACTTTACTTAAGTCCTCTATATATATGACTCTATGTTTTTAGGTTGTTTTTTAAGAGTTCAAAAATCATATTTTTCCTTAGAATATTTTTCAAGAGAAAAAATTCACAAAAACTCACCTTTAAACACTTAAAGTTTTTCCTTTGTTCATCAAAGTTCATCTAGGATCATCCATAACCATATAGGATGCATCCATGCATGGTTTTGCATCATCACATCTTCCTTGATATGTTCTTCACTAATTTCATCTAATTTTAGTGTTTTTCATATTAAGACATCTCTTTGATTACTTGTATGTTTTTAGATCATATGCTAAATACAAGTTAGAGATTATTTGTGATGAATTGATTGAGTGTTGTATTGTGATAGCTTTCTAGGTTTTGCTTAATCTTGATTAGCTAAGCTTTTTAACATGTCATTTAGCTATTAATATCTAGGATTATTTTAATTGTCATATTGTCATCCTAGATAAGCATATAGGGTTCCCTAGCTCTTTATTGCATTTCGGATATTTCATATATTCACATAGGCTCTTTATCTCTTCATTAAGAAGTAAGACTTGTGTAGCTTCCGGGATTAGGTTGCTTAAATCACAAGCAATTGGACTAGGTCCATTTATACTGGGATTAGGTTGTAATCGTTACACATTTAGTGGATTCGAGATTCGAGTGTAGCGTACTTACTAGCCCGTGGTTTTTCCCGTGAGGGTTTCCACGAAAATATCAAGTGTTATTTACATTCCGCACCATATTACACTTGCTATATTATATTAACTATCAGGGTGTTCTATCTCTCCCCAATTAGCCTTGATGAAATTCAAATTGAGACCATCGAGCCCTGGAGCTTTGTTTCCTTCACAACTAGATAAAGCTTCCAAAACTTCTTCCTTGTTGAATACTCTTTTAAGACCAAGATTCTCCTCATGTGACAAGGTTTTCAATGCTCCATCTATCAACCTCAGTCTAAGCCAAGCAACCCCTTCAAATTGATTTTTGAAATAATTGAAAATCCCATTTCTTATTGTAGTTGGATCCGAGCTTCTCATGCCATTAACTCTAATGTCACCTATGTGATTAATTCGGCTCCTCCCATTAGCTACAATATGAAAGAACCTTGTGTTTTTGTCACCCACCTTAATCTATGTCACCCTTGATTTTTGAAACCAAGTTTGTTCCTCTCTCCTAAAAATCTTCCACAACCCCTCCGTTGCCTTGAGACGCTCCGATCTAAGGTTATGCGTCCAACCTTTCACCACAGCCGTTTTGTCCACCTAATACAATTTCTCCTCTAAAGTTTTCAAAGATTCCAAGTTCTTCTTGTTATCTTGAACCCACTTCTTCATGCATTTCTTAGAGGCTCTAGTTTTAGCAAATAAAATAAAACATTTTGAACCTTTTGTTGTACATTCCTTCCACCCTCTCTTAGCTTCTCCCATCACTCTCTTATCTTCAAGCCACCAATTGAAAAATCGAAACGGAACGGACTCGGACCCCAATCTACTTTAGACTCTCCAATTAAAATGGGATTATGGTCGCATAAACTCCTCGGCAAACCTCTCTGAACGATCCTTGGAAACCAAGACAGCATGTTAAAAGACAATAAAAATCTATCCAATCTAGCCCATGCTTCTTTCTCCCTATTGTTGGACCAAGTGTAGGACATCCCTTTTAAAGGAATGTCGACCTTCTGAGCTTGACAAATAAACCCATTAAAGCTTCTTATTGCTCCCACATGACTCCCCTCTCTAGTTATTTCCGTCACCGTACAATTTGCGTTGAAGTCTCTACCTATACACCAAGGCCCCGTAAGTGTTATCTTTGCTTTCAAAATAAAATCCCATAATTCCGTTCTTTCCTCTTGAACCGACGATCCATAGACATTGCAAAAAATAGCTATTTTGTTCAACTTGACCAGATTACTAGCCAAAATGATGCATCGTTTGTGAGTAATACAATCTCTAACTTGAAAAGTATCTTCATTCAACAAAGTAATTAGACCCATTAAGGCTCCTTCCGAGTCCACTCCCATCCCTCTTGGAAGCCACTTGCCACCCAATCTCCTAATGATCTTGCTATCAAAAATTTTGAGCTTCGATTCTTATATAAACAACATTGTAGGCTTGTGAGTGTTGACAACACCTCTGACAACACTCCTCTTTTCCTCCCTTCCAAGGCCTCTTATATTCCAAGTCATTATAATCATAAAAACAACGAAACCTACAACAAAAAGGAAAAGAAACTAATAGCCGGCTACCTTCATACGATCAATGTCCTCCTCCTCTCTTCTCGAGATAATATCGCCCATTTCTGACTCTCGTCCTATGAAGTCGAACCCCAGCGCCATACCGGTTTCAATTACCTTAGCTATTTCCACTTCCAGGCTCCATGGCGATTCGAAAAGAGATTCTTGACTGTAGTTGTGAGCTTCTAGCTCACGTAACGTTTTATTCGTCATCCTCGCATTGAAATCATAACCCCGTGAGACTCCATCTTCCACCGCCTTTGCTATTTCAACCTCTAGAATCCACGGCACCTTAGCTCTAGACTTGGTTTGATTTACTTCGTCCTACCCAGTTCCCTCATCTGACTCCAATTTTGAAGGTTTTCTAGTTGTCATACCTTGCCTTTTGATCTTGGAGGCCTTTATCTTGTCTTTAGTTCCACCTGTGTGACCAGAGCTCCTACCTTTTCCTTCCATCACCTGGACGTTATCAGAAGAAATTTCCGTTCTAGTCTCTGCATCTGCGTTTTGAGTTAGTATCATCTTAGGACTCACATAAGATTCTTCTCCTGGATTGTTTGGGCCTTTCTCTAAGGAAATCATCTCCATTGGGCCTTTTGATCTGCTTCTCCCAGAGGATATATCTGCTGAGTTGGGCCTAGGCCTACCATTACAAATCCTAAGGCCAAATGTTGTCCCTTTATGAAACTTATGTCCCCAACCCATGCTTGGGGCATCCTCTTCTGAGTCTTGACTGTCAACCCGACCCCTTTCAATTGGGCCTGACTGGGCAACAAAGATCTGTCTAAACCCTTCAGTTCTGTCTCTCATAGCCTTGACATTCAAATTTGAACACTCTCCTTTAAATAATCCCAACATCAAAACCTGACCCTCCTTTTCATCAAACTCTAAGGATGAGGATGTCGGATCTCTGTGACAGCTCATTTTCCTTCTCTCTTCACTTGTTTGGATAACCAAGGTGGGAAGGGTTCTAGGCATCTTAGTTGGGATTTTCTTTGTTTGATGAACAAAGATCGCTTGCCCTTTATCTGGGCATCTTCTTATGCTTGTCTTAATGTCAGAACTTATGCTTAAACATCCTTTGTTGACTTCATATTGAGAAATCCCTTTGTCTCCTTTCCTTTTGTGATATTTGTCACCTTTCCTCCTTGCTATCTCTGTCCTCTTGTCACCATCAGTGCTGCTGCTCAAACCTTTGGTAAAAGAAGAAACAACTTCATCACTAACCTTCGACCTGGTGTAAAACATATCCTAAAAAGGAATGTCTGCAACAACCTCTACACTATCCTCTTGAATCATCCCCAAAAACTCTTCAACCCATTCCCCACTCACAGGGTTTGAGTCTTTCTCGACTGATACTGACAAAATTATTGATCCCTTTCTTACAGGTATTAATTCCGAACACCCTTTTCCAGCAGATAAACATACGAGCAGCCTTCCTCTATCAAGTCTTCTTCTAAACAAAGTATCAACATCAACAAATAAAAGTTCTCCCAGGTGATCTCCTAGTCGATTGAAAAACGATTCATTCCAAAGATATAAAGGAATCCTACTAACAATTACCCATACTGGGTAAGACTGTGGATTTGAATGGGCATACCATTTGACCATGGAAGCAAAAATGTTGTCCCCAAAAAACCTGCTTCTTATGAATCCTTCACTCTCGCATTATGAGTCAAACTTCCATAGTATAGCTTTTCCACCCAAGTACGTAGATGAAAACTTGAATCCTCTATTAAATAGCCTCTGGTTCACTTTTGAAACATTAGAGAATGTTTTAAGCACGCCAATCGCGCAGCTCTTTAACCACTGGACATCAACCATTTTGCCTTCCACAGTCAACGTTCCTATATGGGCCACCCATAAACATGCATTCCATGAGTCATTCCAACTACTTTTCTTGCCTCATCTATAGTCCCAAACCTCACAAAAGCGTACCCCTTTTTTCTGGACATGTTGGCAGCCACCAGGTGAACGTCCTTAACCTTGCTAAAGATCTTGAACAAGCTCCATAGACACAAATTATCAACCTTGATGTTCAGGTTGTCAACAAAGATTGATACCAGGTTGTCTCTAAAGTCTCTAAGCTTCGGTTCAACTCCTCCATAGCGGTGGCCATGGTGATCCGCTTGAGACCCTCTCACTCTAGCTGTCTCTCTCATCATTTTTTCTATTTTTAGATAATATCATGTTATATGAACTTTTAAATTACACACTTAATCTCTCTTGAATACTTGTAGCTATCTCAATCGTAACCCTATTCTGGTGTTTTGAGGGTCTATTTATACATGCATAGAAACCCTAATTTTTACTATACAAGTTAGGGGTGGTTGACGAGGTTTAATCGAACTCTAACTTATTGGAGTCGTCTTGGTCTTCTTTCCAATTTTGCATCTTGTGTGCTTTTATGAATCCTTGTTGGATTTGAACTCTGTTTCTTATAAGGAAGGTTGCCTCCTTACTGGAGTGTCCTTCTAGATGCCTTATTAACATAAGCCTTTTTTTCTCTACGTATTTGAGTTGTGGATGCATTAAATACGACACTATCCACGTGTTGCTTATCCAGTCGCTTATCCAACAGCTTATTTCACCCGACCAGGTATTGTTTTCCCGATCAATTATTTTTCCCGACCAACCTAGTTATCCCAATCACACCATCTTAACCCGATCGTTCTTTGTTACCCCGATCGTGTTATCTTGGCCCGACCATTTGGACTTTCTCGATTGGATACTAGTTTCACCTGGCGATGATCGAGGTTGACTTTCTCCTTGGTTTTAACTTTTGGTGACGTGGCACATCTGATAACCACTTTTTCTGGTTTCTATGCTGACTTGTCATCTTTCCGATTTTTACCAATAACATAATCCATAAAAGAATAACTTAATTTTTGTACAATAATTTTTGTACAATAACTATCAACATCAACTTCTTCTTGTAATCCTAAATATTCATAATAGCAATTTAAATACTCATTCAAACTACCTACTTTACAACGTGTATCAAAACACAATGCAAGCAAAAAAATAGATGGGAAGTACTTATAATAGTCTAACCATTTTAATTTCATAACATCAATGTAAGGACATAATTGTTCATCAGTTGCACACTCGGAAAATGCACCAACAATATTAATACTCTCAATAATAAATAAACGAGTAGTGGGATAATAAATAGCACATAAATTGTTAGTAGCCTCATTAAAGACTTTTAACAATTGACAAATTTTTGTACAAATATCCCAATGTTGTGCATGAAGAATAATGTTAGAAACATGATATAGCATAAAAGAAACTAATAATTCCCTATATTCATAACTTTCAGCAAGCAATTTATAAGTAGAATTTCAACGAGTTGGAACATCACGTGAAAATCTAATGGGACGTCTACCATTTGATTTACAGAATTTTGACCATGCTTTCATTACAGAAGCATGTTTCCACAAATAATGAAGAGCGTCTCTAATAGGTTTAATAAAATTTTGAAGAGTCTTTAATCCATTTTGAACACATAAATTTAAAACATGGCAAGCACATCTTTGATAAAAAAAATCTATCACCAAAATAAAGATTTCATAACTCACGTAACAAAGGAATAGTTGCAGTATTGTTGGAAGCATTATCAAAACCAATTACAAAAATTTTGTTTTTAATTTTAAACTCTTCAAAAATAATTTTAAGCATTCTATAAATATTATCAACAGTTTGTGAATCATCAAAAACTCTAAATGCAAGAATTCTTTTTTGCATTGTCTATTCATTATCCATATAATGGTAAGTGACACCCAAGTATGAATGCATCCGCCAATGGTCTCTTCATATGTCGGCACATATGGAAACACGACCTTTATAATTATCAAAAAATCTTTGCAATTTCTTTTTTTTCCTTTTTTATAAATATCAAAAGTGTACGTGTGAGAGTGGTTCTAGGGACACGACATGCAACTGGATTCAATGCTTGTTGACAATAATTAATAAAACTAGGGGGAATTACAGTTTGGTCCCTATGTTTTAATGAAACATCACTTTTTTACTCGACTTATGTGTATTAGGGTATTTAGTCCTCATCTTTTTGGAAATACATCAAAATGGTCCCTTGACCAAAAAATTGACAGTCAAACTTAACAGATTTATTGAAAAGACTGTTTTACCCCTGCCTTTAAAAAAGCTTGACATAAATAACAGTTTTGTCCCTTTGCTTTTTACACATTTACAAATGTACCATTGTGAAAAGGACTAGAATAACCCCATCAATAATTAAGTATAAAACTATGAGAGCTTCTCCTTACAATCCACAAATTA
The DNA here is from genome assembly GCA_008009225.1 of Acer yangbiense. Taxonomy (NCBI): domain Eukaryota; kingdom Viridiplantae; phylum Streptophyta; class Magnoliopsida; order Sapindales; family Sapindaceae; genus Acer; species Acer yangbiense. The sequence continues at coordinate 44,327,488 of CM017764.1, forward strand.
TCTATTTACACTCCGATTTAATTTTTTTTATTAATGACAATTTTAACCAGAATTTAAAATTACTAAACAAGACAAAAAAAATCTAAAGACATTCCAAACTAATTAAATTAATAAAAAAAAAAATCTCTCTCTTAAATCATTAGATTAAATACTAAATCTGTTATTACTATATTAAGCACTCTCTCCTAATTACTCTCTCTCTCTCTCTCTCTCTCTCTCTCTCTCCATTAAAAAAAATCATATCTCCATATATAGTTTCTCAATCAATCTCTAATTAATAATTAAAGAAAAAAATATCTTATGAATATTTTTATATTAAAAAGTCAATACAAATACCTTGTTTTAAAAAAAAATAGATATATAAAAACTTAATTTGTTGCAACTAGAGATTAAACTCGGAATTTCTAAGATTAATGAAAAAATTAAAGTTCTCTAGGCAATCACATACCTACAAAAGTAACAAAAAACATTTTCATATTTCAATTTTTTTTTTTTATTTTTTTTAAAACAGGGTACTTGATTTTTTTTATTTTTTTTATTTATATACGTATATACGATATATGGTTCCTTAAAATCAAGCTTATTCGTAAGTTTTTTTTTTTTTCTTTTTTTCTTAACGTTTAGTCTTGCTTGAGAAAGAATGGAGATAGGAAATTAGAGATTTGTATTGGAGGAGAGAGTTTAATATGGTAATTAAAAATTTAGGAGAGAGAAAATATGTAATATTTAATATAATGGTTTAGGAAAGATATATATATATATATTTTTTAATAATTTAATTAAAAAAAGAATACTTCTCGGATGAATCCGATGGCTACGATGGTTCATCATAACTCCGATGGCTACGATGGTTCATCCTAACTTTTATTAAAATAAAATGGAGTGTCTTTAGAATAGGAGTGTCAAAAGATAAAAATGATAATCTTGGAATAAATGGGAGTGTCTTTAGAATTTTTTAAAATTTAAATTTTGAGAATGGAGTGTCTTTAGAAAAGAAGTGCAAAAAGAAAAAATTGGATTGTCAAAAGAAGCTCTCTAAAACTATACATAAAATATTTTAAAATTATTAAATCAACAAAATATGACAATTACCATTAAAACCATGTAATAATTTGATATTCCAACTTTACCCTTCTATTATTTAATTAAAAAAAATTATTGTTGTTTCTAGTCATAAATTTTGTTATACAAGACCCAGATTCAGCTTCAGGTAAAAAAAAAAAAAAAAAAAGATTCAGATTAATTTAGAGCAATCATTTGGCAAGAGCTTTAGAAATTAGAACTCTTGTTTTTCATTTATTTATTTATTTTTCCAATTTTTCAATTTCGTATATTAATTATTTTCATTTTTTTCTCTTTTCTTCCATATTGTATGGTAAATGAATGGATTTGTCTTTAAAAATAAATCATTTTCATTACCACCAACTCTCTCCAGCTATCTATCTATCTAAAGCATCCAAACACTCAAAATAGATCGGTGGAACAAATGATGAAACACTCAAATCCAATCGTGATTCGTGACCCTTCAGCTATCATCATGCGGACTTGGGAGTTGGGATTTTGAGTTAGAAACTGAGAAAGAAACTCATCATTCTTCAACAAATAAACAATCAAATGCAATGAAATCATGATTTTTTTTTCTGTCACCAGTACTTGATTTGCATTCAAAACAATAGAAATACTCAAATATCATCTTCAATAACACTACAGAAATTAATGCAAAAGTTCAAATACTTTTACAAGAATAGAATATCTGTAATCCAAAGATTTCTTTTTTCAAGTGAGAAGATGTTGAAGAGGAGCCACTTTGCCATCTGAGTTTACGATCGCCAGATTGAAACCAAAGAATAATCAAATATGTGCACAACCCAAATGTGTCCACAAACGCTACCAAGAAGAGGAGATCCAGGCATGTTCTGGGTTTGCGAGAGAGGAGTTTGGATTTGTTCTGGATGGCGGCGTACATTATCACTCGCACGAAAACAAGAGGTTTGTGTGGTTGTCGTTCGAGCAAAGGGTCTGGGACCTCTGGGTTTGTGTAGTTTTGGTTTGCGGCGAAGAGAGGTCTGGGTTTGGGTGGTTTGTTGGCTGCACGATTGGAAGGAAGGGGTCTGGTAATAAGGGTTTGGTTTGGGTCAATCAATTTTGATTACACTTTTTTTCATTTTGTTTTTTGACACCTCACTTTTTTAAATTTAAATTTCACCTTTTTCATTTTTCAAAATTTTAATTTCTGATGTGACTATTTAATTTTTTTTTATTTTAAAACATCTGCCACGTGTCACGTATTTAGGAATGCAGAGTGAAAGTACCTTATTACCCATGTATCTGTTATCTTTGACTAACCGTTGACTGACAGAATGACCAATTTGATGTATTTCCAAAAAGATGAGGACTAAATACTCTAATACACATAAGTCGAGTAAAAAGGTGACGTTCCTTTAAAAAAAAAAAAAAAAATATAGGGATCAAACTGTAATTCCCCCATAAAACTAACTTTTCACCAAAACCAAATGTTAAGTGTTCTACATCAACCATTCTAGCCAAATGTTCTCTATTATTTACATCACTATATTTAAATAATTGATGGTTAAGAGAAGTGTACCTGGTAATTTGGCTGTGTGAACAGCCAATGGCCTCTTCGTTTGGATGCTTGGACGATATATGCTTCATATATGTGACATATCCTCTAGATTTAGACTACTTAAATTCTTTGGGGCAGTGATTGCAAGCCACCACAACACTTCCCTCTTCTTTAGTAATTTTCTTCATATGAATTGCGAAAAGATCGGATTTACACTGTTGTCTTCATTAGGTGCTTCAAAAGTTGGAGGGGGATCGGGTATATTTTGTAATTGGCTTTCATAGTAGGGGGTGGAATTGGGTTCGTAAATTGTTAGAGGGAGATTAGAAGGGTTTAAGGATTCAAGATAGGCTTGATGTTGTAGAAACTCATGATAAGCGATGTCAGCATAACTGACATCGTCTTACATAGGACCCTTACCTTTGCTAGAGGACCTTGAACCTTCTCCACTTGCCACTAAAAATATTGAATTGAAAATTTTATTGGAAATGAATTTGAAAAAAATTGTTGGAAATAAAAATAAAAATTTTGTTAGAAATAAATTTGAAAATTTTGTTGGAAATAAATTTGAAAAAAATTGTTGAAAATGAATTTCAATTGAGTAAAAAAAAAAAAATGTAATTGCAATTTAAATATTTAATTGCAATAAAAAAAATATTGAATAATTGAGAGAGAATTGAGTAATTGAGAATTTGACTGAGTATTGGAGATTTGAGAATTGAGAGAGAATTGGAGTGAGGAGAGAAATAAAATGGGACGGGGTATTTAGAGCATCTCCAATGCAAGCGAATTAAAATATATACATATATAAATAAATAAAACGATTGGAACAGTTGGGCAACAGTGGCCCAACGGTTGGTTTTAAAAAAAAAATTAAAAAGTCTGATATGCAACAGAACAGTTGGGCTTGGGCTTGGGCTTGGGCAATCACAAACAAAGTGGCCTGTCACATGCTTTGGCCCAAGCCCAACGGTCGGTTTGTATAAAAAAAAATTATTTAATGCATGAACCGTCGGTTCGTGTCTGGTTTTTTGAAATGTTGAACAGGAACTGGAAATTTAATGGTTCCGATTAGATTCCGATTCCGGTTGAAAAAGTGCACGGTTCGGTTCAAATTGTCACCTTTATGTTGGATAAGCTGACTGCAACATCTTAATTACATTATGTGCGCAATTTATATTTATTTATTTTTATATTTTTAATTTGCTTTCCTTTGTTGAACAACTCCCCCGGTCAAGGTCTCGAAAAAAATCCAACGGCCGTGATCTCCTTAAACCCGACCGTGTCATTGTTAACAAGACAAGTCATTTTACTTAACCACATGCAGATGTAAGACAACGCGTTCCATATAATTTCCTTTATATATAGATCCTGCTCAAACCTAAAGTAGGTTTTGAATAATTTCCTTAATATATATATATATATTTGAAATATTACAATAATTCAAAGTTTATGGAGAATGACATGACTTGAATCCACAACTTCATGGTGTTGGTGTGAAGGGTATACCACCGAAACCAACCTCATCTTGTATAAAAAATATATATATACACACACTCCCTTTCCACATCTACTAAAGCTTCCTAAGTCTTCTTTTATGAAAAGTTGATAAAAATTGAAATTGATAAAACAAACACAGGAACACAAGTATACAACATCTCAGATTTGATGTAACAGTAAACAGTGTGAACTAGCTTGATTGTTTGCTTGAATTGTGACTCAACCTCAATTCTTCAATTAAAGCATTCAAATCAGAGTAAGAAGAACCCTCTTTCTCGACAGTCCTCCTTGCCATTTCACCGAGTGCTTTGGCTCTGCTCCTCATCTCCCCTGCCCTGTCTCCAACCATTATCTCTTTCACTCTCTATTGCCTCCCTCTTCACAAAATCTCCCACCAGTCTAGTCCATTGTTGAACTCCAACACTGACACCAATCTTAAGAACCTCAGTCACCAGCTTTTCGTTGTAAAATTGATCGGCAAACACTGGCCATGTGACCATAGACACCCTAGCAGTACTGATTCCTTCAAGAGTTGAATTCCAACCGCAATATGTAACGAATCATCCCACAGCTTCATATTCAAGAATCAACACTTGGGGTGCCCACCCTCTTATTATTAATCCTCTCCCTTCCATTATTTTCTCATATCCTTCAGGCAACCAACCTTCTTTGTTTCCATCTTCATATTTCTTATCTTTCCTCACAACCCAAATGAAATCCTGCCCTAAAGCTTCAATCCCCATCGCGATCTCCATTAACTGATCAGAATTGAAGTTAGAAACACTTCCAAAACATATATAGACAACAAAGTTTGGTTTCTTAGAATTAAGCCATTTCAAGCACTCATTCCCATCAATGGATGTTTGCTTTCCTCTAGAAGCCTTATCTTCATTGCATAGAGAAAGTGGGCCTATATGCCATGCCCTCTTTCCCAGAGCATTCCTGTAATAATCGGCATACGCAGGCTCAAGCTCAAGCTCGTAAAAGCTGTTCACAACAGCACTAAAGCTCTTCAACTCTGCTTCTTTCATATGTTTCAACATCTGGTAAAGTCAGTTTCACCATTTAATTTCATAAAATCTGCGAGTTGATTCCTTGTGAGCTTGATATCACCAGGAAGGTTCCTGGAGCATGGTTGTGGCTTTGAAAAATTGCATTGTCATCTCCATGCTTGTAGTCGGATCAGTACCATTAGTGATGGTATCAACATCTTCACATCCCTCAGGCAAACCGGCTTCTGCATAAGGAAACTTGATTTTCAAATCCATCTCGATTCCCAAATCGTTGGATCTCTGGATTGTTTTTAAAAAACAGAGGAGCATTGAGAGGAGTAGTGATTATAGAGGTTTTGACACCTCTTGTTCCAAAAAGCTTGGCCATGTCTGCAGTTGGTATCATTAATCATGTGACCATGAGCCATGAATGGGAAGAAGAAAACGTGAAGCTGACGAATTTCACTCTCCATTTTCACTTTTGTTTGAATTTTAGACCATGAAATGAAGAAAGATAACACTAGAAAGTAAGCTTTTAATTTTGGGCTGGTTTTGTTTTTATTTTTTGCTGGAATTGTATGACTTGCTTAGGTTGACACGTAAATGCAATTAATATATAGAATTTCAAAGATTGAAGAGCAAGAAAAGTTGGATTATTCAAAGGGTTATCTATGCAAATTTGTATCCTCCACTGATCTGATTTTGTCATGATCTCATCTAATCTCATGACACATAAATATTATACACGTATATATTATTCAATGGTTGGTTAAAATGTGATTGATTAACTATACTCACTACACACATCTATGCCATAGTCATCTTGCCATCTAGAAGAATGAATTAGATATATTGATAGAATCCTCATTAAATCATTTAATATTTACTTGGAAAACCTTCAAAAAGAAGTGAATAGTTGGATTTGGACCAGGGAAATAAATATTGATTCCGGTGATCAAAATGTATATATATTTTAAAGTTGATAGCTTTTTTTTTTTTTGAAATAAAGCAACAACATTACAAAGGAACCGAAGAACTAGAAGGGCTGAAATCCAGCCAAATACGCTCCTGCACAGAGGAGAAGGCTTGCGAAGCAAGGTTATGTGCCAAAACGTTCCCGAATTTGGGAACAAAAGTGCACTTACAGGAACCCACTTCGGACAACAAAGCCTTAATATCCAAGACAATGAAACTAGAATCCTCAAAAGAAGGAACATTAGAGTACAAATACGACACAGCCAGACTGGAGTTAATCTCAGCTAACCTAACAGGCAGGTTATAAAATTTTGCAAGCATTAGGCCTTCCCTTAGAGCCAAGAAATGCCTAGCAGCACTTGAAGAGCTGCCAAGATGAAGAGAGGACCTAGCCACCAGAACCTTGCCCTTAACATCCCTTATCGTGGAACCAATCCCTATGAAATTCGAACCTTTACGAAAAACAACACTGGAATTCAACTTTAGCTGACCAGGGGGAGGGGCTAACCAGTCCACCGCGACCTCTCTTGTGTGATGGACAATCGGGAAGGAAAAAGCCAACCTGCTGTGCTGTAATTCCTCCCGTTGATCTGCTGCCCTGGAAACCACAGAATTAGGGTCTCTAGCTTTCCCACCATTTAGCAGCGAATTTTGGTCTTCCCAGATAGCCCAAGATATCATACAAAAAAGCTCAAAGTCCATCGGTGGCACCTGAGCAGCAATATACTGAAAAATGTCCAGAGAAGAGGAGAAATTGAGACGATACAGATGCTTACCGAAGCTCGACCCTGCCCAGATTTTCCTAGCTGCTTTGCATGTGAACATGGCGTGGCTGGAGGTCTCTAGATGGCCATTACACCTAGGACAACTCGAATCCCCTACCACTTTCCACTTCTAGAGATTATCAAGGGAAGGAAGGGAATTCCGACAAACCCTCCAAATGAACACTCTAATATTCGGGGGCAGATTTAATTTCCACAGGGACTTCCACCAATTAAATTGCACGGAAGAATTGGAGCAAGGGACATCAGATTTTTCCGACATAGCCAACCTATATCCACTCCTAACCGAGTATACTCCACTGTTTTCGTATTGCCACCTGATTCTATCCTGGCCACCGTTCTAGCTAATAGGAATCTTAAGAATATCAGCCATATCAACATGATGGAAAAGTTGTCTCAGAGTCTCTGTATTCCACCCCCGCCTATTTCCTTCCATAAGGTCTGCCACCCTAATATCAGCACCGGGAGCACAGGAGAAAGGTTTAAAAGTGCTTTGACGAGGGATCCATTTATCCGTAAAGGCTTTAATATTTTTTCCGTCTCCCACAACCCAGCGGAGACCTTTTGACAACAACTCTCTCCCCCAAGAAAGACTCCTCCAAGCATGAGAACATCCTGACTTGGTAGAGGCATCAAGAAAATCAATCTTCCTGAAGTATTTTGCCTTCAGAACCCTTACAGCCAAGGATGTGGGGGCTACCAAAATCCTCCACGCTTATTTAGCCAGCAACGCTTGGTTGAAGAGAGAGAGGTCCTTAAACCCTGTTAACAGTGATTTTTGGATTATCACAGAGTCAATAACTAAATCAAAACAAACGTCAAACAAAAAAGAAAATTAGAACATGCAAAAGACAGATTTACGTGGAAAACCCTTGAATGGGAAAAAACCACGGCGTCCCGGAGGACAGGAAAATATCACTGAATTACTTGATTTTGTTACACACTCAGATCTCTCGAATTCTTGCTTTCTTTCTCTTTGGGTTTTTTCGACCCCTTCCTCGTGGGATAGGTGGTTCTATTTATACATGATATTTAGGGTTTCCCCTTGATTTTAGGCGTGTTTGTAGTAGGACTTCCTCTTGGACTTGTATTGGGAATCCCATGTTGACAGTTTAACTTTACTGTCATCCCAAAGTAACCAAATACCCCCTAAGAATCCTGAAGCTTCCACAATGTGTTTATTGGAAAAACCCAATCTATCTATCACCCTAGCAGCTTTGGTGCCACCAATTCTAGGTTCTAGAATAGCAATAACATCAAAATGGTAAACTCTTCTGAGGTCAGTAACAACTTTACTAAACCCCTTTTTACTAGCTCCTCTCATGTTCCATGAACAAAACATCGAAACGAGAAAACATGAACCAATCCAGACAGACTTTACTCTAAAGCAATGTCCATTGCCTCCTTAAGCTTGGAGGCAACCTCTTCAATATTAGAAGCTTCAGCCAATATCACTCTATCAACAACAGAAGGAACATCACCCGCCTTAGTCCCCTCCTTATCTGGCGCATTTTCTAAATCCATTATCTCATAATGAAGGGATTGAAGAACTACAGAATCCTCAATATCCTCCTCTGTACCCTGAGTGGTATTATTGGGTAAAACCTACCAGCCTTTTTTATGCCCCTTACCAGTTCTTTTAGCGAGCAGATCACAGGAATTTTCTTTCAAAGGTTTGTGCAGATAGCTTTTATTGACATTATTATCAACCAAGTAACTACTGGACGATTCACTCACCTGACTCTTATTGGGGGGTTTCTTATTAGAAATTTCAGTTAAAACTTTCTTAGAATGGTTTTTCCCCTGTCTATTGGTAGCATTTTGGCTAGGCTTCACAGATATATCCTCCACTGAATCCTCATTTAGAACAGAGAATCGAGAACCACTCTTAGCATTGTTAACAATTTTCTTCTTATCAGCTCCCACTGAAACCTTACTCGCAGCCATATTGTTACCTTCATTTGGACCAGTCATAACAGCTCCAAACTGTCCATTACCATGTTTCATACCAGTCCCATTACCCTATTTCATACCCTGTTTCATACCAGTCTCATTACCCTGTCCTTGACTCTGAAAGTTACCATGTTTCCCAATAGCCCCTGAGCCCAAATTTCTAACATTTCTACCATAAGTGACCTGCATCCATGGACCATAGGGATCTTTAACACTGCTACCCATACTCGTCTCCTGCTCAACACTCCTAGGTTGCTCATTTTGTGGCACTAAACCCTCCCGACATGAGTCCTTATAATGTCCCACTTTCCCACATTTGAAACAAAACAGACCCAAACTCTCATATTCAACCATCACATACCAGTCTTCCACATCTAAAGAACCCTTGAGAGGTTTTGTGATGTCTATTTCAATACATATCCTTGTAAATCTACCTCTAGCTTGAGATTCAGTGATTGGGTCAACTTTGATTGTATTACCTAACATTCCTCTAATGTATCTCAGTAAATCAACTTCAATCCATTCCATTGGCAATTTGGAAAGCCTTACCCACACTGGCATTTTCTGTATAGCATCTTCTCCAGGGATAAAATTGGGCCTCCATTTTTGTACTACTAGATACTGGTTTGAAATTACCCAAGGACCTTCAGTCAACACATATTCTAAGTCAGCAAGCATCTGGAATCTCACCACGAAATAGCCCTCTTCCAAATCTGTGAGTTGCCAGTGGCCAATGAGTTGCCATTTTTGCCTGAGTTTCGCTTGCATAAAATTTAGGGTATGATTCCTCCCCATAACTTTCAGAATCAAAGCACTAGACCAGGGCTTACACAATTGGTTTTACAGATCTTCGGACAGCTTCATGGTAGACCCATTCGAACCCTCTGAAATCGTGATATCGCCTTCTGAGATCTTCAATTTTCCTCTTCCAGAGCTAAACCCCTGCCACTGATTTGGGTTTGAAGCACTAAGAAGTTTCGATTTGAAACTCTCTCCCACTGGTTTCCTCAGATTGTTACTTCCTCCACCATCATTCGAACAAGCACGTTTAGAACTGAAGTTGGGGTCGAGAGGCGTCTCCTGTTTCTCCTCATTATTCTGTTTATCTGGTTGCGCTGAGAAAAGAAAAATTCCAGCCATAGCAAAATGAAAGAAAAAGCACTTCGAACGAAACTGTGTGGCTTGGGAAAACGTTAGCAATCTAACGCGCAAAGCGCGTACAACTATCGCCAACTTTTGTCGTTTTATGACCGAAATTTTTTTACTAATTCCGTAATTGTTTTGTTAGAAAATATGGCTTTTGCTAGAAAGAAAGAATAGAATATAATGGAGATCGGAAAGTAAAGTATATAAAATGCAAATAGTATTTTGAAAAAAATATATATAACATTATAATAGACATGTAGTGCGATTATTTAAAAAAATATATATTTTTAACATATTAGCATTTAAATTGATTTTATTAATAAAAAATAAAAGAATTAATAAAATCAATTTAAATTAAGTAAAAAAACGATTGGTGTCTTTTCATGTTTTTTAATTATGAAAAAATATATATTTATTTTTATTAATCTTAGGAAAAATTTATTTATTAATAATAAAAAGGAATAAATATAAAAAAAAAAAAAAATTAATTTTTAAAAACTTTAATAATTATTTTTAATAAATAGAGCATATCCATTTAATAGGTTTTATGTGCCATCTATCAAACTATTTATGAAGCACGATTATACAAAATATTAAAAGCATAGTTTTTTATTTGAGCTCCTGAATTAGAGCATGAGAATCCATATACGACGAACCACATTTTTCAATAGCTCTCTTTACCTTCTCTCCATTGATCATTTATGAGATCTATATGTATTTGGAGAATTTTTTTAACGAGATAATTTAATCATGTCACTTGTGTATCCACCCAATAAAAAAAGTTGTGTTAATGAAATTTTAAAAAATGTTATTCAAAGCTTTTAATTAAATGGTCTCAATATCAAGTAAAACTTTTGTCCAATAGTCTCACTATGTCATCGGTTTATCTGAAAAGTACAAATATATGTGCACAATTTATACTGGAAAATTACTAATATTATACACCCATTTGTATAAATATATCAATGTCTAAAATTTAAAAAATAAATATTACTATAAACACCCATCATAATACTAATAGTACCCTTATTGAAATGAATATATTCATTTTAATACATTTTATTTATAAATCTTCTTAAATTATTAACATAATTTAAATATAAAAAAAAAAGAATCATAAATAATTTCGTGACTTTTAACCTAATACCTAATTAAACCCTCTAGTTTTGAATATCAGTAACTATCGGTATACTAACACCATTAGATAAATGAGAGCTTCTTTTGACAATCCAATTTTTTCTTTTTACACTTCTTTTCTAAAGACACTCCATTCTCAAAATTTAAATTTTATAAAATTCTAAAGACACTTTTTTTTGTTCCAAGATTATCCTTTTTATCTTTTAACACTCCTGTTCTAAAGACACTCCATTTAAAAAAATAAATTTCTAAAAACATTCCATTTTATTTTAATAAAAGTTAGGACGAACCATCGTAGCATTTGGATTCATCTGAGAAGTAATTTTTTTAATTAAATTATTAAAAAAAGAAATTATCTCTCTTAAACCATTAGATTAAATATTACATATTAAACACCATCTTCTAAATTTTTAATTACTATATTAAACTCTTTCTCCTCCAATACATATATCTACTTTTCTATCTTCATTCCTTCTTAAGCAAGATTAACAGTTAAAAAATAAAAAAAAAAAAAAAAAAAAAAAAAAAAAAAAAAAAAAAAAACTTACGAAGAAGCTTGATTTGTAGGAATTGTATATATGTATATATTAAAAAAAATAAAAAATAAAACTCAAAAAACAAGTACTTTGTTTTTAATTCTTTTATTAGTCTTAAAAATTATGAGTTTAATAGAATCTACTTGCAAAAAATCAAGTTTTCATGTATTTTTTTTTTAAATGACTTTTTAATATATATATATATATATATATATATATATATATATATATATATATTACTGTTAGTAAAAAGCCAAAAATATTCATAAGTTTTTTTTTTCTTTAACTATTAATCGAGAAAGTATGGAGATATGATTTTATTTATTTATTTAAAAAATGAAGAGATAGTAATTAGGGGAGAGTAATTAGGAGAGAGTATTTAATATGGTAATAATAGATTTAGAAGAGAGAGTTTAATAGGTAATATTTAATCTAATAATTTAGGAGAGATAATTTATTTTTTTAATAATTTAATTAGTTTTGAGTGTCTTTAGAATTTTTTTTGTCTTTATTAGTAATTTTAGTTTAGATTAAAATTGTCATTAATAAAAAAGATTAAATTGGAGTGTAAATAGATAATTTATGGATTGTAAGGAGAAGCTCTCTAGATAAATAATGTTCAAAAATGATGAAATGGCAATTAAGCCCTTTTATTGTCCATATTGTAGCAATTGTCCATATTACCCTTAAAAGTATGGCATATTTACTTAATAATAATAAAAAAAAACACCCATCTCAGATAATAATTTTGTAGTGTTTATAACTTTATATGAATGTTATGACGATTTGGTAACAGTGAAAACTTGTTCTATATAAAATTTTTGCTTTTATTTTTGCTTGTATATTCCATTGCTTAATTAAAAATCCGAAAAAAATTGTAATCAAATTCTAAATGGTAAAAAAATGCTCTCATCCAGTTCATCAATTAAAACTGTAAAATCTGTTTATAGTGTATTATAAAATTATCAAATTTAAGAATAGAAAATTTTCATATGCAGAAAATACAGTTGTCATAATTTTTCATTAAAAAGAAAAAACAATAATAAAAATTAACAATTTATGCAAAAGCTTAATGTAACAACATTCTTCCATGATAAAGGGACATGTATCAATTTGCTAGACTCAATCACCACCCCTTTGGTCGCTAAACCAATTGTTGTTCCTAAACGGCGCGCCAAACCTCAATAGGCTTTTGTATAATTTCCTTTATACATAGATCCTGCTCAAACCAAAAGTAGGTTTTGTATAATTGATTAATTTTTTATATATATTTGAAATATTACAATAATTCAAAGTATATAGAAAATGACATGACTTGAATCCACGACCTCATGATGTAACTGTGAAGGTCATACCACCAAAACAAACCTCATCTTGTATCAAATATATATATATATATATACACACACTCCCTTTCCAAAAATAGAAATAGAAATTAATCAGATCATGTACCAAGCATCTACTAAAGCTTCCTAAGACTTCTTTTATGAAAAGTTGATAAAAACTGAAATTGATAAGACAAACACAGGAACACAAGTATACAACATCTCAGATTTGATGTAACAGTAAACAGTGTGAACTAGCTTGATTGTTTGCTTGAATTGCGACTCAACCTCAATTCTTCAATTAAAGCATTCAAATCAAAGAAAGAAGAACCCTCTTTCTCGACAGCCCTCCTTGCCATTTCACCAAGTGCTTTGGATCTGCTCCTCATCTCCCCTGCCCCGTCTCCAACCATTATCTCTTTCACTGCCTTCTCTATTGCCTCCCTCTTCACAAAATCTCCCACCAGTCTATTCCATTGTTGAACTCCAACACTGACACCAATCTTAAGAACATGAGTCACCAGCTTTTCATTGTAAAATTGCTCAGCAAACACTGGCCATGTGACCATAGGCACCCCAGCAGTACTGATTCCTTCGAGAGTTGAATTCCATCCGCAATGCGTAACGAATCCTCCCACAGCTTCATGTTCAAGAATCAACACTTGCGGTGCCCATCCTCTTATTATTAATCCTTTCCCTTCAATTCTTTTCTCAAATCCTTCAGGCAACCAATCTTCTTCGTTTCCATCTTCATCTTTCTTGTCTTTCCTCACAACCCAAATGAAATCCTGCCCTGAAGCTTCAAGGCCCATTGCAATCTCCATTAGCTGATCAGAATTGAAGTTAGCAACACTTCCAAAACATATATAGACAACAGAGTTTGGTTTCTTGGAATTAAGCCATTTCAAGCACTCATTCCCATCAATGGATGCTTGCTTTCCTCTAGAAGCCTTATCTTCATTGCATAGAGAAACTGGGCCTATATGCCATGCCCTCTTTCCCAGAACATTCCTGTAATAATCAGCAAACGCAGGCTCAAGCTCGTAAAAGCTGTTCACAACAACACCAAAGCTCTTTAACTCTGCTTCTTTCATATGTTTCAACCTCTTGGTAAAGTCAGTTTCACCATTTGATTTCCTATAATCCGGGAGTTGATTTCTTGTGAGCTTGATATCACCAGGAAGGTCAGGCACCACAAATAGTTCAGAATCTGATGAAACTTGCTTGTGTGGCTCGTACATGGACAGACATGCGGAAGTACACAAAGAAAAGAAACAAGTGCCATGAAACACAAGCCTAGGAATCCCAAACTTGGCTGCAACATCAGTGGCCCAAGGAAAGAACATATCAGCCACCAAACAATCTGGTTTAAACTCTCTGAGGAGCTGCTCAAGAGGTTCCTGGAGCATGTCTGCGGCTTTGAAAAATTTGATGGTCATCTCCATACTTGTAGTCGGATCAGCATTAGTGAAGGCATCAGCATTTTCACATCCCTCAGGCAAACCGACCTCTGCATAAGGAAACTTGATGATTTTCAAATCCATGTCGATTCCCAAATCGTTGGATCTCTGGATTGTTTTTGAAAACAGAGGAGCATTGACAGGAGTAGTGATTATAGAGGTTTTGACACCGCTTGTTGCAAAAAGCTTGGCCATGTCAGCAGTTGGTATCATGTGACCATGAGCCATGAATGGGAAGAAGAAAACATGAAGCTGACGAATTTCACTCCCCATTTTCCCTTTTGTTTGAATTTTAGACCAAGAAATGAAGAAAGATAATACTAGAAAGAAAGGTTTTTGGGCTGTTTTGTTTTTATTTTTTGCTGGAATTGTATGACTTACTTAGGTTGACACATGAATGCAATTAATATATAGAATTTCGAAGATTGAAGAGCAAGAAAAGTTGGATTATTCAATTCCTTAAAAAAAAAAAGGTTGGATTATTCAAAGGGTTATCTATACTCTCTACACACGTATCTGCGATCGTCATCTCGCCATCTAGAAGAATATGCTCCAGATTGATGGAATCCTCGTTAAATCATTTAGAATCTGTTTGGTACATCTGACTAGTCAGTATAAAATTATAAATGGGTTGGACAGTATTAAATTAGTCGAGTAATGATACTTCACCCAAAATTCTAATCCAAATTCCAATCTAAATGTGAGGTGTCATCACCATACAAAATCTTAAAAATCATGACGTGGACCCATGCTATGTGTAGTGATGACACCTCACATTTAGGTTGGAATTTGGGTTAGAATTTTAGGTGAAGTAGTATTACTCAAATTAATACTGTGCAATGTTTGACAATAATGTTCATCTAATCTGGTGTATTTTTTTTTCCGACCCACAGCAGACTAAATAGTCCGGTCAATAAGTACATGCCACATCCGGACTTGTTCATTGTGTCACGCAACTCACGCCTTGACCAAGGTAATTTCTCTTGTTTCATTTGCTTTTTTCATTCAAAAAGCAGACTGATGCGGGTTCCACTAATTTTCATTTATTTTTTTCAATTAAATTTAATTTCACCTCAAAATAATTAAAGTGGTTCCAACTTCCGATTACCATTTTATTTTAATTTATTTTTTCAATTAAATTTAACTTCCTTACAGCAAAACAATAACTAAAGTGGGTTCCACTAATTTTTTTTAATTTGTTTCTATAATTTATAATTGAATTATAATTTCATATTTAAATATATTTATAAATGTTTAATTTTAAATAAAAATATATTAGTCAATTTAATATGGTCTAATACCTGCCCGTATCAAACATCATATATTACTAAATTTAATCCAATACTATCCAGTCCAATCCAATACAATCTTATATAATCCAGTCTAATCCAACTCAATACTGTACAGTGTGCCAAACATACCCTTAATGTATACTTGGAGAGTTTTTGCCACATATACTGATGTACTTAAAAAAAGAAGTGAAAAGTTGGGTTTGAATTGGGTCCAGCAAAATACATATTGGTTTTAGTCTAAATTCATTAAGATTATCTGCTATACTAATCTTTGTCCTGAATTCAAGAAATCAAGTGTACTAAAATTATCTAATATATTTTGATTATATATATACAATTTTTCTATTGTCAATTCGAACTGATATAAGATATATTAGTTCCTTACATGTGGGTCATTAGATTAAAAGATATATTTTATATCAGTTAGAACTGATAATAGAAAGACTATAAATATATATATATATTAAAGCTGAAGGTTAAGGTATACTAAAATCTGACAAGATAACTGAGTTACGGTAAAATCAATCTATATGCGAGAATAGATGTTTATTTTTTATTTTTTATTTTTTATTTTTTTTTTATAATTTTTTTTTTATTTTTTTAGTTCTTATTTAATAACAAAATCAGACCAGAAGGAAGTTCCGGTATCTTTCCACCAACCTGGTCAAATTGAAATTAAAGATGGAAAAATCAATAAAGAGAAGCTGGATCTCTGTATACAAACAAGTTAACATAATCTCTTACGTCACAACATTGTTGAGGACAAAATGTATAGGAGAGTCAAAGTTTGCTCAACAAGTACTGTATGTGTTGTTTAATTAATTTAACATTAAAAGCATTAATTGGGATCTGTCCTGAAAGCTGAAACCACGTTCCAGAAATAGAATTTTATGACTTTTATTTTGTAATGTTCAATGAAACTATATTATTATTTTTGTTTAGTCTTATAATGTTATAACCTTTAACCGCCACTCCTTGAACTGTTTGTTCTCTACAGTTCGACTGACGAGAAGAATTTATTGTTATGTAATGTTAAATATTGTAATTTGTTAGCGATAAATATATTAAATCTTCTTATAATTCATTTCATAAAAATGAGAGGGAAAATGAAAGTTGAAGACCAGAATCAATAATGACAAGAATATTCGTTACACATTTCCCTAGGGTAAATAGTAGAACTAATTATTTAAAACATATATTTTTAACCTGTCATAAAAGTAAAATATGTAGTTAAATTAATTTAATTGATTTTAAATTAAGTAAAAAATCGACTGGGTTTTTTTAATTATGAAAAAAATGTTTTATTTTTATTAATATTAGAAAAAGTATATTTATTAATAATAAAAAAATAAAAATTTCTAACCCACCTAGGTCTTCAATCCTGATTACGTCCTCTAAAATGGATGTGTAATGCAGACTGGATTTGGATAATCTGAATCTGGTTTTTTTTGGATTTCCGGATTCGAATCGGTTTCGGATAATTATTCGGATTTCATTTGGATCGAATTTTCAGACTTTTCATGCTTAGATTTTAAAAAAATATTAAAAAGAACAATAAAAAATTAATTGAACCAATGTCCAATTGTCCAAATGTGCAGTGCAGTGCAGTGTGCTACATGAACACTGTGCTGCACAAAGCAATAGTGTTTTTTTTTTTTTTTATAATTAATATATTTAAAAAAAAAAATCAAACTTTCAAATATTACTATATATATATGAAAAAACTGGATTCGGATTCGGATTCGGATAAGGACTGAAGTTGGAGTTGATTTGGATTCGGATTTGGATTCGGAAATTCTTCGGATTCAAATTATCTAAATCTGGACAGTGTTTTAGACATTCCATATTTGAAAATCAATTCTAGATAGATACGGATTAGGATAATTTTTTTGTCCAAATTTTCGGATCGGATTCGAATCCGGATCATTCAATCCATAATTTACACCTCTAGTCTAGAAGAACGTATTATCATATCCTAACTTGATTACATGGAGTTCAAGAAAATAAAAATATTGTTGCTCATTCAAGTGTTGAGGCTGAATGGCGGGGCCTTAGCTCAAGCCTTAATTGAGATATTATGGTTACAGTTAAGCCTAGTTTGTTTGCAGTATTGTATTGTATTATGTAATTAAGATATACTAAAACAATACAATGCAGTATTTGGTGTAAACATTGTATTGTATTATTTAAGTACATTTTAATTACCTAATACAGCAAACACCGTATTAGCTAATACATTATATTTGGTGGTATTATGTTGTGTTGTATTGTATCAGAAAAAAAACATTTTTTTTTTCAACAAATATGAAATATTGATGAAATACGTGTTATGTTGTTAATTTTTTTTTATAATTTCAAAATTATATAAGAAATATTTATTTTATTTATAAAAATATTATTTATTTAAATTTTTTGTTTCAATTAAAATAAATATTTATTGATTTATTCATAGTAAGGATATTTAAAATTAATTATTAATTATTTTATAAAAAATATTATATTTTTATAATATAATAAAATACAATAAAGTCATATAAAAATAACTTAATATGGTATAATACACATCACCAAACACAGGTTCGTATTAATGATAATACAGTCTAATACAATACAATACAATCCAATATAATCTAATACAATTCAATAAGGTATGCGAAACAAGCCCTTAGTGTTTAAAGAGTTGGGTATTTCAGTGCCCTTTTGTCCTACCATACGGTGTGACAATACTAGTGTTGCTGCTTTAACAAAGAATCCTGTTTTCCATGCTAGGATAAATTATGTTGAAGTTGATGTTCATTTAATTGAGAGAAGATTGCAGTTATTGATGTAATTAGGAAGTTGGTTATTCTGAGTGTGTGAGAGACAGCTACTGATTTGTATATAAGAGGTGGTGTTGTATTGATTCATTAATTAATGAATATCAAGATTTCAGAACTCCATTAATGGAAGTCAAATTCTCTCCAAGCTTTTCTGGTTTAATCTATTCTTCTCTGGTCAAATTCTCCATTAGTGACTAGCTTGTTTGTTTGGTTAAATTGTGACTCAACCTCAATTCATCAATTAAAACATTCAAATCAAAGTGAGAGGAACCCTCTTTCTCGACAGCCCTCCTTGCCATTTCACCTAGTGCTTTAGCTCTGCTCCTCATTTCCTCTGCCTTGTCACCAACCATTACCTCTTTCACTGCCTTCTCTATTGCATCCCTCTTCACAAAATCTCCCACCAGTATAACCCATTGCTGAACACCAACACTAACACCGATCTTAAGAACATATCAGCCACCAAGCAGTCTGGTTTGCACTCTCTCAAAATTTTCGCATCCCTCAGGCAAACCGGCTTCTACAGGAAAGTTGACGATTTTCAGATCCATTTCGATCCCCAAATCGTTGGATCGTTGGATTGTGTTTGATAGGAGAGGAGCATTGGCAGGAGTAGTGATTATGGAGATCTTGACACCTCTTGTTCCAAAAAGCTTGGACATGTCCACAAGTGGTATCATGTGGCCATGAGCCATGAATGGAAAGAAGAAAATGTGAAGCTGAGGAATCTCACTGCCCATTTTCACCCCTGTTTTGAATTTAGACCAAGAAATGAAGAAGAAAAGATGAAGATACGAAGACTGCACTGATTGGATAAAAGCTTCTTGGGCTAGTTTAATTTTTGTATGACTTATAGTTTGACACGAGTACAATTATAGAGGATACTGGAAGACACAGAAAAGTTGAGATTATTCTAAACATGTATAATGCACGCGTCTTTGCGTTCGTCATCTTGCCATCTAGAACAATGTATGAGATTCATGAAGCTCACAGCGTTAATTAATTAGAAATGGAATGCTAATAAAATCATATAATATTTACATGCCGCAGTTTTTTTGTTCAATGTGAATCTGTATTTTCTGGTCACAATGAGAGATTCGGATTATATCTTTCCAACAGAAGGTAAAAATAAAATCCATGTCGCAGTAGAGACAAATAACTGTTTCAACTTGCAAACCATCGCCTTGATAAATCAATTCAATTGGTCTTGTTCCTAGCAGCTCTGGCATTGTCATACTCAAACTTCAACACATCTGGAATATGAGAAGTGTCCTTGAGACAAAAGTACCTCCCCAAGGAACTCTCTTCAATAGCCGGAAAATAACAAAACAACACAGAATTCACAACCCAAAACCAAGCAGCTCCAACCAAGATCCCCAAAGTAGCCCCAGCAAAGACCTGAGCCACAGTATGGTACCCCAAATAAACCCTAGAATACATGGTCAAAATAGCCAATGACCAGTGCAAAACGTTCATGAACCACCTGTTCTTAATCCCCCAGAGACCAATTCCTTTGCAATTAAGAAGACTGAAATAGACAGCGAAGAAGAACATGTACTGGGAGTGACTGGAAGGCCAGCCTTGAGAATCGCACATCTCCAAAAGAGCACAAGTCTCCGGCCTTGCCTGTTGGACATTTTTCTTGATGAATTCATTGATGAATTGGGAAATTATAAGGCCGATTGCGAAGAAAATGCCTTGGAGTTCTCGACGGAAGATGAAATGAGAAACGAAACCGCCGAGGCTGATGAAAACAGGGACAAGAGAGACCCAAGCCAGGAAGTGGCCCAGCTCGTCGCCCTTTTGATAGCGCACGTCCGTGAGTTTCACGGCCTTTAGCGGCACAGCGGTCATGTTTAGTGTGGTAGAGAGATCTGATGACTGAGTCTCCAATGGAATTGATTATATAATGTCGGGGGATGTTTGTTTCTCGAGTAACCGTTGGAAGAATACGAATGACTTTATATATAAATGGGAAGAGAATCAGAGATCCATGAAATGAATAGTTTAGTTTGGTTCGGTTTCACACATGAACCAGATGTGGTGACTGGTGACCGGTGTGGTGGACAAGAAAATCTTTAGTGGGACGGTCTTATTAACCGGTGGTAAGACCGTCTAATAGAAGTACAGTATTTTTATTAAAATTATATATTTTAAAACTTATAAAAACTACATTTTTATTGGACGATGTCATTGTCACATCAATGAATCTGTTCCACCGAAGCTTTTCTCGTGGTGGACCCTCTTCTCTAGCGCTCACGCCACTTGCAATCTTCAAATTTTTTTCTTTTTATAAAGAAAATTTGTCCATAACAAAAAGTTTAATTAAGCCTAAAAAAGGTTTAATTAATAATTTCTTTATAAAAAAAAAAAAAAAGTATACTCTTATGAGAGATAATTTTTTTCATTTGTTTTAAATTTTTAATTTTTAAATCCGTAATTTTTTTATAGACTATTTGATTTCAATCCGATGACTAACAAAGTAACAAACTAACCTATAATTAAAATAAATAATAAATAAATAAATAAATAAAACTGTATAATAACTAAACCCATTAATTAAATATGAGAGCAGATTAGGCTTTGTATGGTTAAAATTTGTTCATGCTATTGCTTTGTGTACTTCAATCACAATTGTATCTTAAAGTTGCCAACCATGCTTGCCAAGGTGAGTGCCAGTGATGCTGTTTCAATAATTCAATTTCCTCTGCCATAAGCAGGGGTGGAGGTACTTGAAGACTAGCCTGGGCTTGCCCAGGCTGGATTTTCTATAAAAATAAATTAATTAATTAAGAAAAGAAAAGAGGTTGGAATTTCTCACAAGAAAATTAAAAACTACAAAATTGCTTTTTCTTATAATTCAAAATTTATCTATTTTATAATATTAAAGTAGGACACCGTAAATTAATCTCTTATAAATTAATATCTTTTCTAAATTAATAAAAAAGCATGGTCCCGACTCGGACCAGTATAAAAGATTAATAAACTTCTCTATCATAATAATTAATAATTTCTTTTTGAGCTTAGTGTAAAATTTCGGTTCCGATTGTCACATAAATTAATAATTTCATAAAATCACAAAATATATTGCATATTATTCAATAACAAGAAAAGTACTTCAAGATGCTTGTTTACACTAGACCACAATGTTTGATATTTTTGACTTCATCTTTCATCTTTTGAATTGTACTCAATAAGTTATTGTGATCATCTTCTTATTGTAGCCAAAAGGCTTCAATTAAATTTATCATTTCAACAAACTTACTTGTAGAGATTTAAGATATCTCATGACTATTGTCGTCATTGTCATCAATCTTAACCACACCATCAAATTTTGAAGAAACCATTAAATAGTTATCGAAACCGTAAATGTAGTTACTAAACCCGTATATTTAGTTACCATAGTTGTAACCGTAGTTACAAACAAAATTTTGAAGAAACTATTAAATAGTTACCGAAGCCGTAAAGGAAATTACTAAACCCGTAAATGTAGTTACGGTAGCCGTAAACGTAGTTACAAGCAAAATTTTAAAGAAACCATTAAATAGTTACCAAAATCGTAAATGTAGTTACCAAACCCCGTAAATGTAGTTACCGTAGGCATAAACGTAGTTACAAGAAATTTTTTAAAGAAACCATTAAATAGTTATCGAAGCCGTAAATAAAGTTACCAAACCCGTAAATGTAGTTACCGTAGCTGTAAACGTAGTTACAAGCAATATTTTGAAGAAACCATTAAATAGTTAATGAAGCTGTAAACGTAGTTAGCAAAACTGTAATTGTAGTTACCGTAGCCTTAAACGTAGTTGCAAGTAAAATTTTGAAGAAACCATTAAATAGTTACCGAAGTCGTAAATGTAGTTACCAAACTCGTAAATGTTGTTACCGTAGCCATAAACATAGTTACAATTTTTTTTTTGAAGAAACTATGAAATGGTTACCGAAAGTGTAAATGTAGTTACTAAAACCATAAAAATAGTTACTATAAAAAAAATTAATTTATTCCGATTAAACATTATTTTTCTATATTATTTTTTAAGGTTAAATAATTTTTTATAATTGTATTGTCTTATTTTTCTCAATTTTAATTATCAATAAAGTTAATTTAAAATATAAAAATTATTATTTTATTAAAAAGTAAGAAACACACATGAAAGCTTCATTTACTTTTGTTTGCATGATGCAGAGACTTTTGCATAGTAGCTGGTCCCAAATTTAAGTTGTTACTAGATTGCATCCCACACGATGTGTGAGAATTATAAAATGTAACACAACAATAATTTAAATAGTCATGATTTAAATTATTAGTCCAAGATATTGGATGCATTGGTGATAAAAAACAATCATGGGGCATTTCTCTAGATTTATTTCTTTGTCATCTCCAACATAAAATTAATTAATGGTCAGGTCAAACCCTCTTATGTGGTATGTTGAGACTCTAATAATAGTAATAATTCTCATTAAATTAAATATTGTCAAAAAAAATTCTCATAAAATCTAGAAAATCAACCGTTAATTGAAAAAAAAAAGTTGAAGAATATAAAACTAAAGGGCTGAATATAATTTTTTTTATTTAAAAAAACTAATTAATGGTCAAGCCTTCTCATACCGACACGTGGCATGTTAAGGCTCCAAAATAAGATAAAATAATTAATAGTTTAGAAAAATCAAGAGCCAATCCCATAATTAATGGGTTAATGAATAGAATGAAGAGTCAATTCCATAACTAATGAGATAATTAATAAATTTTCTTAAGGAACCAAAAATAAAATAAAATAACTTACCAAATATTACATACATACATATATATATATATATGTATGTATGTATTATATAGTTAAATAATTAGCAATACTTAAAATAAATAAAAAATAATAATAATAATAATAAACTAATTAACACGAATTTATTTTTTAATATTATATATGTTGGGATGAGATAGATAATGTGGATGATAAGGATATGACAGCTCAAATATGATGTCCATATGCATTTATTGATTCCGATCCCCAACAACTTTATCAAAAAAAAATAATAATTACAACAAATGAAAAACAATATAACTATGAATAAGTCCTCCCTACTGAAAAAACAAATTATGTTTGAATAAGTCCTCTCTATAGTTCCTCTACTCAAATATCCAAGAATTACTGTTAAAAGCGAAAAATAATAATAAATAAATAATCTTTAAGAAATCTACCTTGATTGTCACAAATATTGGAAAATTTTAATCAATCTCAACTTCCTTATATATTTTTCCACCAGTTTGGTGCAAAATTATGACATTTTACTTAAATTATCATCAGCCCAAACAGTCTATAATCAACCTTTAAAATTAAATAATAATAAAAAAATTCAGTTGTAAAAAAATAATAATAAATAAATAAATAAAAACATTTAAAACTATATTTTTACTCACGCCCTGTGTATTCTATGGTGTTACAATAGACTTGTCACACTGTTAAAAAAAGAAAAAAAAAATGGACGTGCCAGTTGCCAACTTGCCACACACAATGTTTAAAACCCTAAATTTATCTCATTACTTTTCTCCCTTTCTACCGCCTCCCTCTATCTTCTCCCGGCTAGTCAGCTATTTGCTTTAATGTCTACCACAACTTGCTCTCGTTGTCATCTACGCGCACTCTTCATATCTCTTCACATTCCACATTCTATGATTTTATTTCTTACGGTTATAGTTTGCTTTAACATGTAATTAGATAGTAATATGGGTATTGAAGTTATGGTTGTTAGTGACACGATCTTGAAGTAGAGATGCTTATTGAGATTGTGTTGATGATGAACATATGAGAGCCTGATTTATTTAGTTTTGGGCTTAAATAAATACATGAAAGTGGAAAACACTAAAATCATCTTAGAGTTTATTTTTTTTCATGAAATGTTTTTGTAAATGATTACGAAAGAACATTTGAACTATTTTATGATTAAAAAAAAAATGAAAACAACATTTAGAAAAACACTTAGAAACAAAAACAAGGAAAAAGAAGAGCGGTACCTTGAAGGAAGCAGAGATTTTGTTGAAGCTCTTGGATTCAAATCCTATACAACAAAAAGAACACAAAGAAATTGAGAGAAAAATAGTGAAATTAATATATATATATATGTAGAAAGGGCCACAATAGCAAACGTGACTTGCTTGAAAATAACAATGATTGTTGTGAGCATTAGTATAGTATAGATGTTTACAAAGTTTACATTTAAATATAGTATGAAACAACAAACGTTTTACATCCCAATAGCCAAGAGTCATGCATTCATCAATCATCATTGTACATTGAATGAATTAATATAAATTTAAATTAAATATGGCATGAAAAACAACCAAACTTTTACATCTCAAGAGTCATGCGTGCATCTTTGTAAATGAATGAATTAATATAAATTTTCTGTTATCATTATAGGGATTAGGGAAGAGAAGAGCCTATAAACTATAGAGAGAAAAATTAGAGATAAGAAATCAAGAAGAATTAATGGACAAATAAGAGTGAATTATTTTTTTGACAGGCCAATATAGGTGAATTAAATGCTACAAATATTAATATATATTTTTTTTAAAGAAAGCAGTAACAAAATAAAATTCAAATCAATTAATTAATTGCCAAACCTTCTCATGCCAATACATGGCTCCTTGAGGTTTATATGTAGATATAAAATATAATTTATATAGATTTGTAAATTGTAACGATTTTCCATGAATAGCTAGAGAGAGAAAGAGAAATATGGACCTTAAGAGTTTGAGGTAGATATATGGGGTGGTGGCCTATATATAGAGAAATATTAGAGTAGAGGTGCCAAAGATTGTAGTGAATTTTTTTAGAACTCTTCATATTACCGTATATACGTATATAACTAATTAACAATATATATTAAATAGGACAATTCATATTATGCAAGGGAGATGAACCAATAACAAAGAATTTAATGTCTTAAAATGAATATATAAAAAAAATATATATATAATTTAAAGCCAATACTTCTAAATAAATACATTAATGCATTTAAATCTAAAGTTATAAAAAAAGAAAAGAAAATAATAGAGAAAGAGGAAGAGATCTCAATTAGTTATTATAATTAAGTAATAAATATCTTGAATTTAATGACAAAGCACTAAATAAAGAAAGAAGAGTAGAGCAAGTGAGGGAGACGAAAACGGGGGAGGTGGTAAGAATATTGAATCTATATAACTATTATTCTAGTTTTGTTAATATTGATAGAATTTAATGCATTTATTAGATAGGTGATGAATTGTAATGCCGAAGCTCTCTCACAACTCCACGTGGTGCTGTGAGGTTCTATTTTACTATATTACTAGTGTGTAACCCATGCGATGCATGGGCTTTGTTAAAAAAATTATTTGAGATATTTTATGGATTAAATTTTGCCAAAAAATATTAAATAAAATAAAATTGATTTTTTTTAATAAGATGCTCCATCATTAGATCTATTATTCGAGTTCTTACCGGAATCATACAGTACTTTTGCATTATTGATCATGAGTTGTTAGGAGTTATGTTAATTCTAAACTAAATATTTTCAAAAGTAATATAGTTGTTACTTTTGCAATATGTTAGTATAATACAAAAATAATCTAAAATAGAAAGTAATATAGTTGTAACTTTCTACTATGATCACTATGGTCATAGGGAAATTTATTGTTGTCAATTAACGTTATGATATTCCTTCTTCACATCATCATCTACCTCATGAAGAACAAATTAAACACATGTATGAAAAATTATTTTCATAATTTTTTAGTCATTCATGAGCCAAGAATAGTTTTACGATAATTAAGCTATATTTAAATACTTATATTTGCCAAAAGTTTCAAAAATTGTATATTTGGTATTTGTTTTGAAGAAGTATATTTGGTATTTTTAGTGTCCATAAACATTTATATAAAATATTGAACTTGAAAACCATTCAAAGACTTGATTAATTTAACATTTTTTTTTTCTTTAAAAAAATTGATCTTATATTCTTAAA
The DNA here is from genome assembly GCA_008009225.1 of Acer yangbiense. NCBI lineage: Eukaryota > Viridiplantae > Streptophyta > Magnoliopsida > Sapindales > Sapindaceae > Acer > Acer yangbiense. The sequence goes on from CM017764.1 coordinate 44,353,990, forward strand.
GATAAATAATTCTAATAAGTTTCATAGCAAACACCCAATTAATTATTCCACAAATTCTCAACCAACAAACTTTGAAACCTATTACTTATGAATTTTAGAGGTAACATGGTCAAATAAATTATTATTTTTTGTGGGAAAGCAAAGTGAATTCAATGATTAGATGTAATTTTATTGACTTAATGGCTTTTAAATTTAGTTTAGGGATCAAATTTAGATTAAATATTTGAATTCCATTTTATTTGATACAATTAGCACGTTAGATGTATAGTTATAAAATTAAAAAATATGTGAAAAATCTTACCATTTTTATGCATGAATCTAACCTTATTGAATGCATAATTAATTTATAAATCATGCTAATACATGTGAACATAAATTAATTAATTATGGATTTTGGTTCATTGACATACATTTAAATTAAAGAAAAGTATAATGAAAGACATAGTAAAACATTTATATTTACAAAAAAAACTTCAAAAAAATGTTTAAAACAAAAACTTTTAATAGAAAGAAAAATGTTAATATGTGCCCTTATGGTTTTTTTTTTAATCATTACACTATTTTGAGATTAAAAGAGAGGGACATGATTCAATCTCGTCAATAAAGATGTGAGGGGATTACTCTTAGCATATGTTAAATTTAGAAAAAAGTTTTTTTTTTTTTTTAAATAATTATTTTGTTTTGTTTTTATATATACCGCAGTATGGTAACGCTCTTTACCACCAAGCTACATTGAGTGGTGGTGGGGTTCAAAAATTAAATAGCACCTTTTGGGTTGGTTTTTGGGGAATAGGCACCAAGTTAATAAGTTAAGTTTAAAAGGCACCATTTAATGGGACCAGACGAAAATACCCCTTTGTTGTCTGTTTCTTTGTTTGAAACTTTGGAAGAAAAGCTCTGAGAGAAAACCCCGACGGCGCAACAGTCGACCAAATTGTGACGACGAACCACCGTCGACGGAGCTACAGTACCGACGTACCGGCGAAGTCAATACCGACCACGGTATGTCTTTATCTCTCACGCATTTGTTGTCCATTATGTTTGTTTGATGAGTTTAGGTTAGGGTTTTAGTTTAGGAAAAAATTTCGAGCCTTTTGGTAGTGAAAACGATGAAGTTCTGGGTTTCCAAGAGTTTTTGAAACTGAATCGAGCCTTTTTGCAGTCTTATCGAGCCTTTTAGAAAGGTTATCGAGCCTTTTAGAAAGGTTATCGAGCCTTTAGAAAGGTTATCGAGCCTTTTAGAACCTTTTAGAAAGGTTATCGAGCCTTTTTAGAAAAGTTATCGAGCCTTTTGAAAAGTTATCGAGCCTTTTAGAAAGGTTATCGAGCCTTTAGAAAGGTTATCGAGCCTTTTAGAACCCTTTTAGAAAGGTTATCGAGCCTTTTTAGAAAAGTTATCGAGCCTTTTGAAAAGTTATCGAGCCTTTTTAGAAGAAACTTTTGTCGAGCCTTTTAGAAAGGTTATCGAGCCTTTAGAAAGGTTATCGAGCCTTTTAGAACCTTTTAGAAAGGTTATCGAGCCTTTTTAGAAAAGTTATCGAGCCTTTTGAAAAGTTATCGAGCCTTTTAGAAGAAACTTTTGTCGAGCCTTTTAGAAAGGTTATCGAGCCTTTAGAAAGGTTATCGAGCCTTTTTAGAAAAGTTATCGAGCCTTTTGAAAAGTTATCGAGCCTTTTAGAAGAAACTTTTGTCGAGCCTTTTAGAAAGGTTATCGAGCCTTTAGAAAAGTTATCGAGCCTTTTAGAACCTTTTAGAAAGGTTATCGAGCCTTTTTAGAAAGTTATCGAGCCTTTTGAAAAGTTATCTAGCCTTTTAGAAGAAACTTTTGTCGAGCCTTTTAGAAAGGTTATCGAGCCTTTTAGAAAGGTTTATCGAGCCTTTTAGAAAAGTTATCGAGCCTTTTGAAAAGTTATCGAGCCTTTTAGAAGAAACTTTTGTCGAGCCTTTTGAAACAAAATCGAGCCTTTTAGAACCTATATGTTATCGTGCCTTTTGTTACTGTTATCGAGCCTTTTGAAAAGTTATCGAGCCTTTTAGAAACTTTTGTCGAGCCTTTTAGAACCTATATGTTATCGTGCCTTTTGTTACTGTTATCGAGCCTTTTTGAACTGTTATCGAGCCTTTTTGATATGTTATCGAGCCTTTTTAAACATTGATGTTATCGTGTCTTTTTATACTTTTATCGAGCCTTTTGAACCTTTATGTTATCGTGCCTTTTTGTAATGTTATCGTGCCTTTTTGTAGTGTTATCGAGCCTTTTTGAATTTTATCGTGCCTTTTTGCACTGTTATCGTGCAGTTTTGAATTTTACCGTCAGTTTTCAAGTCTTTTCAGTAACTTATTTGCTTTTTTTTTTTTTCCGTCATATGCAGATGGCGAATCCGAATGATTTCCTTAAAACCCCGGTGGGAGAATGGTTCAATGGAAAAATTATTCGGCATGACCATTTTGATGACCTTAGAGATATCGACAATGCACTTGAAAGAGTACCTGAAAATCTAAGGATCGAAGACCGACGTCGGTTTACTGAGTCATGTTTCGGTCATTTCCTCCGGATGCATCGTGAGATTAATTTTTCTGGCGGCATTGTCCATCGGCTACTTTTACGTGAGTTGCATCACAACGGGCCGGAAGATGAGATGCGATTTCTGTTAGGGAACCATACGGTCCGGTTCTCGAAGGTTGAGTTTTGTCTAATCACCGGATTGAAGTTCGGAGTGATTCCCGACACAGCGAGTTATGATATGGTGGTACAGAATGGCATACACGACCGGTACTTCCAGCGTCGAGTCATCGAGTTTCAAGAGCTGAGAGGGGTGCTTCGGATTGGTGTTTTCCATTCGCAGTACGATGCAGTGAAGCTGTCATTATTGTTTTTTGCTGAACTGGATACTGATGGGGGTGGACGAGAGATTTAAAGTTCCAGCATGGCAGTTTCGAGTAGTCGAGGACTTGGACACTTTTGATGCGTTCCCATGGGGCGCATACGTGTATAGGCGGTCTATTTATGGTTACATGCATGCTTTGGATAGTCCACGGGAGGCAGCACGACAGGCAGACAGGGCGTTGACACCATCGAGTCCTACAACATATACGGTCTAGCGCACGCACTATTGGTTAGCATTTACAATTTGCATCCGTACTTTAATTGAGAATTTTTTATATGACTGATGTATTTACTTGTGATCGTACTTGTCTATTACGCAGGTATTTGCTTTTGAGGTTATCCCCTCCCTTGGCATTAAAAAATGTGGGATCCGCAGGGTTAACCCCGAGCTACCCCCTCCACATTCTGAAATGGAAGTTGACTAAGCGACCGCGAGGGAAAAAGCTGGATGAGATTTTCTCTGAAACTGTAAATATTGTTGTTGTTAATGTTTATAATTTTTAGTATGTGTATAATTACAATGATGTAACTCCATTGCAGATGTCTGCGCGGTCTAAATTGGTGGCGACAGCTGTTGAGATGGGTCAACGGTATTACGAAGGCATAGATCAGGGACCCACTATGTATGATCACTATGCTGTAGATTTATCTGGAGGCCTCCCGGATCCGGAACTACATAGGACTGGCGGACCCAGTCATACGGAGGATTCTTGCGGACCTAGTGATATGGATCCTTCGTACTCTGGACCCAGTGATACGGAGGGCTCAGACCCGGATGTCGGCAATGGCCGTGGGAGTCCCACGAGGTCTAGGCGGGTACGCGTGACTTTGCCCAGACAACCTACAGCTGGACGTGATTCAGAACCGGAGGTTGGCAGTCCTACTCCCGTGAGGCGTAGGCGGGTACGATTCAATTTGGACAGACAGCCTGGACCTCAAGGTCATTCACGGGAGCGTCGGAGAGCGTCCACAGGTACGTAAGCATTTTTAGGACCACATGATTTAATTTCAATTGACTTAATAGTTTTAGTACTGACAGAGTCCGAATTCCTTTCAGGCTAGGAGCATAATTGGCAGAGGTGATGGATGCTGTTCGAACATTACGTACGGATGTCATGGAGGCTTTCCGTACGAGTGAAGAGAAAAGAGCTGCGCAGCATCAGGAGTTGCTGGATTTGATCCGGGCCCAACAGGGTCCGACGTCGCAGCACCGTATGGATGGTCCACCATTCGATGACCAACCATTTGATGACCATGACGGAGCATTTACTCCCACAGGTACAGGGTGGACAGACCGAGGGACCAGCCATAGGCAGCCACGTACCACAGACACAGTCTCAGATCCGCAGGGTCATGATGTGACAGCACGAGAGGAGGTGCGCGGTGGTACACAGACAGCAGGTGATATAGAGCCAGCAGTCTTGGAGCAGGTACTGCCTGAGGACATCACCACAGTCCGCTCATCACAGCTGCTGGATGATCCTGTTCACTCCCAGGAGCAGGTACTGCCTGAGGACATCACCACAGTCCGCTCATCACAGCTGCTGGATGATCCTGTTCACTTCCAGGAGCTCACACCTATACATTTCCAGGAGGTCACCCCTGACGCCACAACCCAGCGCGATCGTCCAGTCGATCCCAGCGTACGAGGTTCCTCCTACGAGCATAGACCTTCGGTCGACCCGAGTGTAGTGACCCCTCCAGCCGACCTCCGGTATGTCATTTGACACCCCACCGATCGATTTCAGGTGATCAACAGGGAACGAGTTCCTCCTCACACCACCCCGATCACCCTGATTTGGACCGGAGTCCACCACCCCTGAGGCGTGGAGACCGGATTCGACGTCGAGGTTGGATGGAGCGGAGCCCATACACAAACCCCTGTGAACCGAAGAGGCCACGGACGATGCCGCATCCGCAGCCAGCACATGAATGGATGCCACACGAATTGGTAGATCCTGACCAGCTTGCGGCGTACCTAGCCTACAAGAGGAGCATGACAGGGGAATTGTAAGTATAATCTAAAAACTTACAATCTGTTTATAGTTTTTTTCGTCCACAGGTACAAGTAAGTATTATGTTAAATTTGTTTCCAATTATGCAGACGTGATGTGGATCTGCACCACCCAGTTGGTGTCAATGTGACTTGGTTCCACCGGTTTCAAACCAACTTCATGGAGTTGGACGATTCGGTATGTTCCTCACTTGATTCACCTGTAGAAGTTTCATTCACAAATGGTTGAATCCTAACAATACGAATTGTTGATATTTGTCAGCACATTGACGCATACTGCAACGTTCTCCGGAAACGTCAACGAGCATTCCCCACTGTGTACGATAGGAGGACCAACATACTAGATTCACAATTCTATGTAAGTGTTTATTGAGTACGGTTTTCTCTTCTACCTTGATGTGTTCAAATATTTTTGCCTGACGTGTCGGTTAATTTTCTATGTACAGACATTGGCATATCATAGCTGGCAGAGAATCTGCATGGGTGAGGACAAGAGACCCCCAGATGGTTGGACTGTGCTGGATCGCCAGTATCCTCGTGATGAGCTTGAGGTGGTATGTGGCCTGCTCCCGCAGGCAAACCTGCCATGGCACGACGTTGACACGGTCAGTGTAAATTTGACTTTGCGTCCATCTGTATAATAAAAAAATTTGCTAACACTTTGGAGAAACACCTGCAGGTTCTGATTCCTTGCAACCTCGGAGGTTACCATTGGGTCGTGGCCAGCGTCAACCTTGCGAAAGGGCACATTTTCGTGTTTGACCCGTTCAGACAGAAGGTCCGATATAGCCATAGGAATACCCAGTTCGCGTGCTTAAGGTGGTTGCTACCCTCGATGCTGGATGCGGTACACTTTCACCGGAACAGACAGAGAGGTGATGCGACGTACAAAAGGGAAGAAAAGCCGTTCCGGATGTTCTACGTGCACGCCAACCGTGTGCCGCAACAGGAACGGGGTATGACTGTTTGAAGTTCTTATTCTATCACAATCGGTTTTAATAGCATCCCATTATAATGTTTGTTCACGTGGTTAATTGCAGGGGAAACTGTGGGGCCCATACATTGAAAATTATTGAGTACCTGGTGGCGAACAGGGATACCTTCGACTGGTCCGAAGCTGATATGGCCACCATCCGGGAGAAGATGGCCGTCGAGGTTTTTGTAACTCGAAGCCCATATAGTTGATGTAGATGTAGTTGATGTACATAACATTTTTTGAGTAATGAAATGATGAATTTTTTTTCTTCAAGTGTTTGAAGTGTTTGCAGTTCAAAGTTAAACACACACATTTCATACATTGAAATCCATAAACAATACAGCAAATTCAATAAAGCATCTAGTATGACATTAGACGAACAACTAAATTCTAATATATTTTCGAACATAAAATCAATCACATTAGTTCTACATAAGAACCAAGGGTCTCACCAAACAACTGTATCGAGCATGGTTGTGAAAGTTTGAACGATGTTGGAAGACATCAGGTTGGAGACATGTTCCTCATAAAACAAAGGTACTATTGCGGAAGTTGATAAGCATCTAAGGATTGAGAAAGCAGAGTATCCCACACGGATAGTTTACTGTTTTGGCATTTCTCATGAGCATCCGGGAACATTCATTCTAACTTATATACGAAGTACAAATCCCCATCATGAGTATATTGGTCTATATCCCAAGGGATTTAAGTTCAGTAAAAGGATGTTTGAGGACATTGATCGGCTTGTGGCATATTTCCAGAGGCATATCGACGATCCTCAGCATGAGTCAGCACCATCAATTAGATCAGTTGCTGCTATGGTACCAATGTGAAGCCCTGCAACTGGGGGCTCCTCTATAGCTAGAGGTGGCACGGTTTCGGTTCCAAGGTTTGGTGGAACCGAAATCGAAACCGAAATCGGAACCGGGTCCCCCGATTCCGTTTTTGGTTTTGGTTTCGGTTTCGGTTCTGAACTGGCGGTTTCGGTTTCGATTCCGATTCTGGAATCGGAACCGTCGGTTTTAGAACCGAACCTTTTGTAATATATTTTCAAAAAAATTAGAACCAAAACCGGAACCGGCCTCCCCCGGTTCCAGTTCTGGTTCTTGAATCGAAACCAGAAATCCGGTTCCGATCCTGGTTTTCCCGTTCCGAACCCCCCCGATTCGACGGTTAGAACCGGAACCTTGCCAGGTCTATCTGTAGCATCTGGGGTAGTGGCTGGGGAAGTTCAAGCAATGAAGGTGGCTGGAGAGATTGATGTATTAAAAGTTCAACACATTTCATACATTGAAATCCATAAATAAAGTTGGGATATACATAAACACTATAACAAACGAAATTCGAACATGAAATCAATCATATTACTTCTACATAAAACATAAGAACCAAGGGTGGCAATTCGTCTTCCTCTTGTAAGTAAGGCTCCATTCATTCCACGGTACAGTCTTTCTCAGGGCACGTTGTTTGTTGTGTCCAATTTTATGACAGATACTGCACTTGCGGCGGTATTCCTCGGGGACAATTGTGCTGGGACCTTCATTAACCATAGGTGGGTTGGAACACCTCCTGCTGTTATGTCCTGGTTGTCCACACCTTCTACACGACTGTGTGGTTGTCCTCTCCGAAGACGAGGCATGTCGACCCTCCATTGGTCTACCTGATTGCCTCTTCGCCTTTGGATTTAAAACCACCCGTGATGCGATGTCGGATGGCACAACCCATGAAGCAGGATGGCCAACAGGCATAATAGGAACTGAGTATGCATCAATAAGTGTCTCCCTCTTGTAGTAGTCCGCACACAGAGATGTAAAATCCAAATTTCGCTCCCTGCAACAATGAAAAGGGTGAGACTCACGTTTGGATAATATAAACCGTTAACTGTAAATTGTAATGTACCTTGCCGCTGCAAGTGCGTGTTTACATGGTAAAAAGTCCATTTGGAATTTGTTGCATGTGCATGTCTTCCGGGCTAAGTCAACCGTCCACTGTTTTCCCTTGTGTCTGACGGAGAATATGTTCCAGTCAACTGGATTTACGGTCATATAACCGCACTTCTCGACACGTTTGAGGATCAAAAGATGTGCGGCGTCGGTCAATCGATGACGCATGGACTGTGCATTTGCATGACATCATGAAACCACTTCTGTATCATATTCCGAATGAACTCTGCCAGTGTCATTAGTGGCAGTTGCCGAGCGAATTTAGGCATGAGTTTTATGCACTCTGCAACATTTGTGGTCATCAACCTGTACCTTCTTTGGGGACAGTGAACGCGGGACCACTTCTGTGGACCGGCATCAATGGCATAATCGTATGCACCCTGGTGCAGCTTACGTAACTCCTCCATGTGCCGATCATACTGGATTTCAATGTACGACCTAGCAGCGTAATCCATTATCTGGGCAACATCCTTTCTGTGGAATCGCTTCTTCATATTTTCACCAAATGCCAGACACAAACGGTATGGGTTGCATAAGGGAACGCTTTAGAAATCCCTGCTTCAATGCTTGGATGGCGATCGGAAATGAAACCAGATCATCTATATGACCAAGGGCACCCCTCAAGCATTCTAAAAACCACTCCCATGAAAGGTTGTTCTTGAGTCACCGTACCCAAAAGCAATTGGATACACCTGTTCGTTTCCATCTTGTGCATTGCCACAAACATTGTACCCCCGAATCTTCCCTTCAAATGGGTACCATCTACTGCAATAACAGGACGCATACACCTCCGAAAACCTCTAATTGAGGACCCTAACGACATGAAAAAGTAGAGGAATTTACCATGATCATCGCACTGTAAGTCCGTGATTGTGCCCGGATTTTGCTGTTCGAGAACATACGCAAAAGATGGGAGCAGTTGGAACTTTCTTCATGCGTTCCATAGGTTAATGACAATGCATATTGCAAGGCATCATGTGCCTTACTGTACATGATTTGGATGCCATACATTGTTTTCATATCGGCGATTATGTCCTTCGGACGCATGAGACGACCATCGGTTTGTTGAAGTCTAGGGGCAACGACTTCTCCGATTATGACTGCACCAGCTTGTCGGTGGCGACGGTGAATCTCCTCCAAGGGACAGCTGTGTTCGTTGACAAAACTTCTGACTTGAAAGTAAGTACCTTCTTCTCTCCTCACCGCTCTAATTTCCACGTACAGTCGTCAATGATGCAAACCAAATGTAAGTTGTCTTATTAGACCTTTTCACCTTCCATTCAAAGTTCTGCCGCATCGCAAAATGGCCACTAGCCTCTTCAAATCCTTTTTACTCGGAAAAATTGACCTTTATAAATCATGGTTCTCGGTTCTTGCGCTGCCAAGGTGCTGCTTGTACCAATACCAAACGAGTATGAATCTGCTCCTGGAATAACCCAAGTTCTCGCATTAACAGAATCAGATGATGTCATATTACAACGGACCTCGGAAGTCCCAGGCATATCTGGTGCAGTGCAACTAACTCCTTGTACACGTCTACCGCTTGTTTGCATTTGTGCAGGCTCTTCATCTACATTTGGAGATCATGAACATGTTCATTATTTGCCTCAGTATCAACCTGTTCATGGTTCGGGTAATTGCTCTGTTGATTGTACTGCGCATCGTACTGTTCATTGTCCTGTGCATCGTACTGCTCATTGTACTGCTCATTGTACTGCTCATTATACTGCACATCGTACTGCTCATTGTACTGCACATCGTATTGCTCATTGTACTGCTCAATTCGACTGCCAAACACATCACCCACATCACCCAATTGAATTTCAGCTGCATGTGCATGGTCGACCGCAACTTCTGGGACACCACACATGTTTTCCCACCTTCGCTGGGACCCCCCTTGGGTGAACACTTGGTTGCTACCGCTAAAGGATCCAAACTGTTGGTATTTTCAGGAGGAGGAATATTATTCCCTACCACATCTCCAGCTGTCCGCTCAGTTAGACTGACACATACTTGAGGATCACTCGATCTTCCCCTAGCATAAACTGGACATCGTCGTCATTCTTATCAATGTGCGACACGTACTGCCAGAACGAGTGATATTGATGACAACTCAAAATTGTATTTGTTTACATCATAGTTCACAATAGTATGCACGATCGTCACCAATTCTTCGTAAGTCATATTGTTTGACACGTACATTCCCCGGTTATCGGATCCAACAAACCTCTGACTTCCCGTCGGGTAACTGGTCCCATCGACCGTTGTAAGATATTACTATTCTAACCCGATTCATGAGGCTGTCAAATTAATAATCACAAACCATTAACAAAAACCCATGATTACACAATGTCTTCAAATATTACATGAAAAGCCTCGAATATTTTTTGAAAAAGGCTCGAATTTTTTTCAAAAAAGCTCGAAATATTTTTGACAAAAAGGCTCGAAATCAATTTCGAAAAGGCACGAATATTTTGTTAAAAGGCTCGAAACTTTGTTCAGAAAGGCACGGATATTTTTTGAAGAAGGCTCGAAATCAACCAAAAGGCTGGAAACTTTTTTCAAAAAGGCTCGAAATATTTTTGTCAAAAAGGCTCGATAATAACTACAAAAGGCACGATGACATTGTTAAAAGGCACGAATAAATTTGAAAATCAATCCAGCCTTTTAGAATGGTTATCGAGCCTTTTGAAAAGTTATCGAGCCTTTTGGAAAAGTTATCGAGCCTTTTACAAAGGTTATCGAGCCTTTTAGAAAGGTTATCGAGCCTTTTGGAAAAGTTATCGAGACTTTTCCAAAAAGGCTCGATAACAATTTCAAAAGGCACGATGACAGTGTTAAAAGTTATCGAGCCTTTTGGAAAAGTTATCGAGCCTTTTACAAAGGTTATCGAGCCTTTTGGAAAAGTTATCGAGACTTTTCAAAAAGGCTCGATAACAATTTCAAAAGGCACGATGACAGTGTAAAAGTTATCGAGCATTTTGGAAAAGTTATCGAGCCTTTTACAAAGGTTATCGAGCCTTTTAGAAAGGTTATCGAGCCTTTTGGAAAAGTTATCGAGCCTTTTAGAAAGGTTATCGAGCCTTTTAGAAAAGTTATCGAGCCTTTTGGAAAAGTTATCGAGCCTTTAGAAAGGTTATCGAGCCTTTTAGAAAGTTATCGAGCCTTTTGAAAAGTTATCGAGCCTTTGGAAAAAAGGCTCGATAACAATTTCAAAAGGCACGATGACAGTGTTAAAAGGCACGAAAATATTTCAAAAAGGCACGAAATTTTTTTCAAAAAGGCTCGATAACAACTTCAAAAGGCACGATGACAGTGTAAAAAGGCACAAAATATTTCAAAAAGGCACGAAATCATTTTCAAAATGGCTTCAAGTTTACATACTAAAATGTGAACAACTTCAAAGAAGCAAGTTCAAGAAATATTACCTTATTTTACTGAAGAAGAAAGTCGGGGCAAGACCTTGAACTTTTATTTGTAGAGAGAGAGTAACTGAGTATATCAAGCCTTCGTTTGAGTTGCAGAGAACAACTCAAAGAGAATAACATAAATGTTTAACTAAGGGCAATTTGGTAGTTCACCATAATAGGTCCCTTTTTACTTAACTTATTAAACCAGTGACATTCTCACCAATTCACTTTAAAAAGGTGATATTTTGGACCAATCCCGGGGGGTAATATATATATATATATTTAAGACATGCTAAGGTGTACATTAATAAAAATTCCAATAAGCTTGCCAAATTTGTATTGAATCCGGAATATATTATTCTTCTATTAAAAAAGGTGTACATTAATAAAAATTCCAATAAGCTTGCCAAATTTGTATTGAATCCGGAATATATTATTCTTCTATTAAAAAAAAAAATGGAGTGAAAATTAAAATAAAAACAAAAATGGTAGAGATGTGTATCTCATTTTATCCAAATCTCCCTTGATCCACAACAACAACCATTGAGTCAACAATTGCAGACAACAATTGCACATAATATAATTTTTATTTTTGCACAAAGACAGTTAAATGATCCAACTCGTACATCGAAAGCAAATATTTTTAGTGTTTTGTTATCTGAAAAGCAAATAAAAACCAATCGAGGAAACAGAGATTCTAAGGGTCCCATTGAATCCTTGATCATCAGTTAGCAGCTGAAAAGTCCTCTTCGATCTCACCAAAAGAAAAATACAAAGTCACCACCCAAATCTACAAAATATCAAAGTTTCTGATGAGGGTGCAAAACCTGAAATAAACGATACAATTAAGCATCAAATAAGTTCCTTTTTGGGTATTACTAAAAAGATGATTTTTATTTACCAAAAGCTTCATTTTTCCGGTCTCTCAGAAGATATCATTATAATCAAGTTAGTCTATTCTCAATAATGCAACTTTTTTTATTTTTTTATTTTGCCCTAACCCCTGTTTGGCTGCCAAGAAAATCCAAAAAAAAAAACCAAAAAAAAACTCACTCAATGACTCGATGTCAAACCTTGGTCTTCTTGAACCCTAGAAAACTACCAAGAATTAATCTTCTAAATCAGAGACTTCTCAGCATCCAAAACAGACCACTCATCAATTAGTTTCTTAAAAAAAAAACTAAGCTTGAATGAAAGAACTCGCAAATGGTTTGGTTCGATTCTCACATGTCTAGCTTCTTATGTACGTTGTGACTCAAGTGAAGTTGCTCAATAATTGTTGGCCACAATAGAAGTGTTGCTGCTAATCCACCAGTAAATCTATCAAAAGTTTGAACACATACAAATTCCAAATTAAAAACCAACAAAGTATTATTCATATTCACACGTAACTATGAGAACAATATGCTTGAATACAATAGCATAACACAAAATCTCTTTTTTGGTAAGATAATATATATATATATATGAATACCTATAAAATTTAATATAAAGCTTTCTTAAAAGTGATGAAAAAGGGAGAGTGACTTATTGAGCAATATTAAAGAAGACAATAAAAGAAGTGTTTCGAAACAAACCCGATTGTGGAACACACTTTTCTTTGTAATCAACCAAGAGAAATGCAATAGACAGGTATCCCAAGACGACTGATGGATCAATTATCTCGAAACTATTTAAATAGCAGATTAGCTAGGAATTGAAGGGACTGCTAACTCGCGGTAATTAATTAATTAATAGTCTCTTGAATTTATATGAATTAAAGGAGAGTATGAAGAGTTTTGTGAAGTTAATATTGGAATCTTGTAATTCCACATTCATACGAATGTATGAATTAATGTATTAATATCAATATTAACTTTGAAAAGAGAATACGATGGGTTTTATGAAGTTAAGGGGGTGTATTCAATTAAGATTAATTAGGATTCTTGAAGACATTTAAAGACATTTTTTAAGTGACAGGTTTTCATGGATTTCTACATACTTTTATAAATCCACATGGACTTTCATTGATTTGTTTAGACATCCATCTCAGACTTTTATAGATTTGTTTAGACATCTATCTCAGACTTTTATGGATTTGTTTAGACATCCATGGATTTTCATGGATTTGTTATCTCTGACTTATCAATAGTAAGCTAATTATAGCTAATTATCAAAAAAAAACCTTTGAAGTTGGAATGAGCAAAATTTGATACACCAGTCAATCTATATTTGCGTATATATATAGTCTGAGGTTGTTGCTGATGCAAACAAAGCGATTGAATTGAACCTAAAATTGGCCAAGGCTTATCTGCATAAAGGCACTGCTTGCATGAAGTGCAGATAAATTATTTTTCTTTAAAATAAAATGCTTATAAAGAGTAAGCATTTTGGTGTTTGATTGAAGGCTCTACAGATTATTTTGGTGTTGTTTTGTGCAGTTTTGGCACGTAGTGAGTTTTGTACTCGTTATATATAATTATGTGACTACAACATATTCCATTGTTGTAAGTGGCTTGTTTTCTTTTTGAACTCGATTTTTTTTTCCTTTTTAATTCACAGAACATGCTGGGGATGGAAGCTTATTATTCTCACATGCATCGGTTTTTTTTAATTTTTACATATTAGTACTTTTCGTTTCTGTTTTGAGAGAGAGAGGGAGAGCAAAATCCACCAAAATCTTTGGGGAGAAGGCAGGACATATTATGACATTTGATATTTATATCTCTCACCATCACCATCAAGTCCACCGAAATCCATGACCTAAGAAAATCCTTTAAAATCTAGTCCTAATTGAATACACCTTGATGCTTGTAGGCATTTTTAAAGTCTCAATTCAATACACCTGGATTTGGAAGGATTCTTTAAAAGTCCATAGAAATCCTAATTAAATACCACTGGATTCATATGGACTCTTTTAAAGTCATTAAATGTCCAAATTGAATACACCAGGATTTATAATGTCTTTAAATGTCCTCAAGAATTCTAATTGAATACCCCCCCCCCCCCCCCCCCCCCCCCCCTTCCTTTAATGTTAAGAGCATCTCCAATGCAATGTTAAATCACTGTGCTAATGCTATAATTTAGCACAAAGTAAAAAAAAATATGCTTCAATGCAATGCTAAAAGCTGTGCTAAATTTGACATATGCTATAAACTGTGCCAGTGCCAAATTTGGCACAGTGAGACCATCTCCGATGCATATGCCAATGCCAATGCTAATGCCAAATTTGGCACAAAAAAGAGTAAAATGCTATATTTGGTACATCAATTTAGTATTGTGCTCCAATGCACAATCCTATTTAAAATGCTATTTTTATTATTTTATTAATTAAAATTATAAAAGTAAACACTTACCATTAATGCATTTTTTTTTAATGTTCCAATATAAAGTTCCATTAATGCATTAATTATTTCATTTAAAATATGTATATAATGGTATTTTTGTAATTAAAAAATTAGCATTTATTGTTGTGCCAAATTTGGCATATGCTATATTGTGTGCCAAATTTGGCACATTATTTGGCACTGCATTGGAGGACGATTTTTACACCCTGTGCTAAATTTTAGCATTGGCACAATTATTTGACACAGCATTGGAGATGCTCTGAATAGCATATGTCAAATTTGGCACAGCAATAAATACAGTCGTATTTGTTGACTTTTTAATTTTAAATAATAAAAATTTAACAAACTTAGTAGGGAAAATTGAGATTAAAATAAGGGGTAATTACCCTGGTGGCCATCGACTTTTGCCACCACTATCAAAATGGCCACCAAATGGGGAAATGGATGGAAAATGGCCATTTTTGGCAAACATTGTTACACTAACGGTCATTCCATCCAATTCCATCCAATAAGTCGCATTTTGGTAAATAAGAGGATGACATTAATTTATTTTAGATGTTTTTTGGAAATCAATTTTTTCTTTTGTTTTTTGAAACAAATAATTATATTTAGTGTATATATACGTATAACATGTCTCAAACATATATATATATATATATATATATATATATATATGTATTTCTTTTTTGAGAAGATTAAGGCTACAAAATCTAAAAATTCTAAAAAATATATTTGAGATAAGTTGAAAAGAAATATATATATATATATATATATATATATATATATATATATACAGTCTTTCTATTATCAGTTCGAACTGATAAAAGTTATATCAGTTCCTTGTATGTAGGCCACTGGATTTAAATACTTTGACTGACAAGTGCATACAGCCAAGTCAAAGTATTTAAATCCAGTGGCCCACATGCAAGGAACTGATATAACTATTGTCAGTTCGAACTGATAATAGAATTTCTGTATATATATATATATATATATATATATATATATATTTTTTTTTTCTTTTTTGAGAAGATTAAGGCTATAAAATCAAAAAAATTCTAAAAAGCATATTTGAGATAAGTTGAAAAGATATATATATATATATATATATATTCTTTTTTGAAAAGATTAAGGTTACAAAATCTAAAAATTCTAAAAAATATATCTGAGATAAGTTGAAAAGAAATATATATGTTTGAGATATGTTTGAGATATGTTATATGTATATGTACACACTAAATATAATTATTTGTTTCATAAAACAAAAGAAAAAATTGATTTCCAAAAAATATCTAAAATAAATTAATGTCATCCCCTTATTTACCAAAATGCCACTTATTGAATGGAATTGGATGGAAATTGATGGAATTGAATGGAATTGTCATTAGTGTAACAATGTTTGCCAAAAATGGTCATTTTCCATCTATTTCCCCATTTGGTGGCCATTTTGATAGTGGTGGCAAAAGTTGAAGGCCAATAGGGTAATTACCCCTTAAAATAATTCTAAGAAAATATTCAATGCATCCATTGAATGCATTGGTTGTATTTGTTGACTTTTATAATTTTAAATAATTAAAAAATAAAAAATAGCATATCAAATAGAATTTTACATTAGAATATAATGCTAAAATGATGTGCCAAATATAACATTTTACTATATTTCATGTCAAATTCGGCATTGATATTGGTATATGCACTGGAGATAGTCTAATATCTTGCAACTCAATTTCACACTCATTGATTGTTTGAAACGGTCAATTAATATTAATGTTTTAATATTAATATTTATTTTAAAAGATAATTATAGGTTTTGTGAAGTCAACACCTACATGAGAGATTTTATAATTGTTAGTTCATTATCCTCGTCATGACATTGTTAGTCCCATTTCAAAAGAGATAAATGGCATGCATTTCAGAAAAAAAAAAATAATAATAATAATAATAGTAATATATGACATGACTTTCTCTCTTTTATGTGCATGCATGAATGATATGATTAATTATATATATTAATAACATTTATGATTATCATGTATTGTAACACCAGTAAAAGTAGAAAAAAGTCTTATATTATATATGGTATATTAAAAATTTAAAATAAATTTAAAAAAATTAATAACATTTATATCGTATGACATAACTTTCTCTCTTTTTATGTGCATGTATGAATGATTAATAACATCATTTAAATCCAAAGCTCTCATACGGCGACATGTGGCGCTGTGAAACTATATTATTATTAGGGTACGGATATTGACATCCATAAAAATGATAAGCGCACCCATATTTATAAGTACACCCATGTCTAAAATTTAAAATTAAAACATTACTAGACACACCCATCTTAATGCCAATAGTACCCTTATTTAAATGAATGTTTTCATTTTAATACAATTTATTTATAAACCCTCATAAGTTATTAACGCCCCAAATTTTACAAATGATAAATTTTGAAGTTCTCCAAATTCAAAAACACAGTATCGGAAATTCTTAAATTCTTAAATTCTTAAATTTCGAGAATCTTTACTTCAGGCTAATATCAGACTGTGTATTTACCTACGACATGCTTATTATATTTATTATATGAACAAGAGTGCTTGAGCGTGCAGTTATGAAGAGTAAAGTCATGCTATTTGTTTTTTACCAAAAGAAATATAATTAAGAGTAATAACAAAATAAATATCAAGACTTTCAGCTATCAAGCTTTCCTCCAAAGTAAAACCCTATTATTTGTTCTTTACCAACAATAGAGAAAAACAATATTACACTCTTACACTAGTGAAAGTGCCATCATTAGAAAACTTTTAAACAAAAAATATTCTTCATACATTATTAATGTAAATTAGGCTTTTTAATGTCATGGTGAGCTAGTTCTTCTCTAGTAGCACCTATATAGACAGTGATGGGTTTGATAGTTTTGTGTACTAGAGTAAGGTGATTTGTCACTTTTATTTAACATCTTTATCTACACTCTACTAGCGTTTGGGATGGTATCATCTTTAACTAGTTATTGCATAGTATTTCATTAAGTGTTGCATACTTTTTAGGGTATGCCGTTGGTAACCTACTGCGTCACTAATATTTTTCTTTCCAATTGTTACATGATGAAGTAGTTTAATGGTGTGTTTATTTTGCTGCTGCAGGGAGTTCCTTAGAGATCGAGAATATGGTAGGGAAGTGAGCAGCAATGTTGGCGATGTTGCTTCAATGAATTCAATGTTTCTTCTTGTTCTTTTTTTTTTAATATTTTTTATTTATTATAAAAATAGAATTAAAATTGAATTAGGGTTTTTTTTTTAATAAAGTGATATAATTGAATATTTGGGTGTAATTAATGGGTGTAAATAGTATTTTGTTTATTTTTAATTAAACTAATTTGTCCTTATTGGTAAATTCCTATTGGGATATTTTTGTAATTAAAATTTTTATTAAAATATGGGTGTGCTTATCATATTTATGGGTGTCATTATCGGCTCCCTTATTATTATTATTATATGTTCTTTCTATTATCAGTTTGAACTGACAAAAGTTATATCAGTTCCTTATATGTGGGCCACTGGATTTAAATACTTTGACTAACAAGTGCATACAACCAAGTCAAAGTATTTAAATCCAGTGGCCCACATGCAAGAAACTGATATAACTTTTGTCAGTTCAAACTGATAATAGAATTTCTTTGTATATATACATATATATGATATAGATACTTCTGTCAAATAAGAAGTAAATGGGCTCGATAAGAAGTAAAACTTGTGTCGAATAGTCACATTATGTCAGCAGTTAGACCTCTTAATTACATTATGTGCACATTTATACCAGAAAAGTACTAATTATATATTTTAAACTCTTACAAGTTTTAAATTGATACTATTTATTGGAGATTCTCATAGGTGATGGAAGCAGCCTTGCCAGCGTTATATAAATAGGAGGCTGTTTGCAAGTGTAGGAGTATTGTTCATCAATCATCTCATATATGAATATGATACAACAGTCCTTTGTTCTAATATTTAAAACAACACAAAAAGACCAATAATTAAAAACCCTGTGGAAGGGGAGGAACAAACACAAGAACAAATCATATCATATTTCATATTACAGTACGCTGACTAGCTTATTAGTTTGTTTGAATTGCGACGTAAGCTTAATTCTTCGATTAAAGCATTCAAATCAGAGTAAGAAGAACCCTCTTTCTCGACAGCCCTCCTTGCCATTTCACCAAGAGCTTTGGCTTTGCTCCTCATTTCCCCTGCCCTGTCTCCAACCATTATCTCTTTCACTGCCTTCTCTATTGCCTCCCTCTTCACAAAATCTCCCACCAGTCTAGTCCATTGTTGAACTCCCACACTGACACCAATCTTAAGAACCTCAGTCACCAGCTTTTCATTGTAAAATTGCTCGGCAAACACTGGCCATGTGACCATAGGCACCCCAGCAGTACTGATTCCTTCGAGAGTTGAATTCCATCCGCAATGTGTAACGAATCCTCCCACAGCTTCATGTTCAAGAATCAACAATTGGGGTGCCCATCCTCTTATTATTAATCCTTTCCCATCAATTCTTTTCTCGAATCCTTCAGGCAACCAATCTTCTTCGTTTCCATCTTCATCTTTCCTGTCTTTCCTCACAACCCAAATGAAATCTTGCCCTGAAGCTTCAAGCCCCATTGCAAGCTCCATTAACTGAACAGAATTGAAGTTAGCAGCACTTCCAAAACATATATACACAACAGAATTTGGTTTCTTGGAATTAAGCCATTTCAAGCACTCATTCTCATCAATGGATGTTTGCTTTCCTCTAGAAGCCTTATCTTCATTGCATAGAGAAAGTGGGCCTATATGCCATGCCCTCTTTCCCAGAACATTCCTGTAATAATCAGCATACGCAGGCTCAAGCTCGTAAAAGCTGTTCACAACAACACCAAAGCTCTTTAACCCTGCTTCTTTCATATGTTTCAACATCTTGGTAAAGTCAGTTTCACCATTTGATTTCATAGAATCTGCGAGTTGATTCCTTGTGAGCTTGATATCACCAGGAAGGTCAGGCACCACAAATAGTTCAGAATCTGATGAAACTTGCTTGTGTGGCTCGTACATCGCTATACATGCAGATGTACACAAAGAAAAGAAATTAAATCCATGAAACACCAACCTAGGAATCCCAAACTTGGCTGCAACATCAGTGGCCCAAGGAAAGAACATATCAGCCACCAAGCAATCTGGTTTAAACTCTCTGAGGAGCTGCTCAAGAGGTTCCTGGAGCATAGCTGTGGCTTTGAAAAATTTGATGGTCATCTCCATACTTGTAGTCGGATCAGCACTAGTGATGGCGTCAACATTTTCACATCCCTCAGGCAAACCGGCCTCTGCAGAAGGAAACTTGATGATTTTCAAATCCATGTCGATTCCCAAATCGTTGGATCTCTGGATTGTTTTCGAAAACAGAGGAGCATTGGCAGGAGTAGTGATTACGGAGGTTTTGACACCTCTTGTTGCAAAAAGCTTGGCCATGTCCGCAGTTGGTATCATGTGACCGTGAGCCATGAATGGGAAGAAGAAAACGTGAAGCTGAGGAATTTCACTGTCCATTTTCACTTTTGTTTGAATTTAAGACCAAGAAATGAAGAAAAATAATACTAGAAACTAGAAAGGTTTTTGGTCTAGTTTTGTCTTTCTTTTTGGCTGGAGTTGTATGACTTAGGTTGACACGAGTGCAATTAATATATAGAATTTCAAAGAGTTATCTATACTCACGACACACGTCTCTGCGATCGTCATCTTGCCATCTAGAAGAATGGATTGATGGAATCCTCGTTAAATTATTTAATATATTCTTGGAAAGTTTTTGCATACTTACAAAATAAGTGAATAGTTGGGTTTGAACTGGTCCAGCAAAACAAATATTGGTTTTAGTCCGAATTGATTAAGATGACCTGTTTGTCCTGAATTCAAGAGATCAAGTGTATGAAAAATATCTAATTTATTTTGATCATATATATATAAACAGTCTTTCTATTATCAGTTCGAACTGACAATAAATATATCAGGACGAAGAATGTGGACCACAGATTATGGAGAAGTTTTGACAAGTGCATACACTTTGAGTCAAAGTATGTAAATCCAGTGGTCTACATTCTTCGTCCTGATATATTTATTGTCAGTTCGAACTGATAATAGAATTTCTGTATATATAAATTAAAGATGTTTACTCTAACAAGATAATTGAGTTACGGTCTACTAAAACCAATAGGCGAGAATAGATGTTTACTTTTTTTTCTTTTTAAAATTTAAACGTATATGTTTACTGATTTGATCTTTTTTATTGACCGTTGTTGCCCATCTGGTCAATATGAAATTAAAGAAGGAATTTAATAAAGAGAAGCTGGATATTTGTTCTTGTCTGTATTAGTGTATATACATTTGTCAAACGCAATGATGTAAATGGGACCTATATATATATATATAAAATAAAAATAAAATAAAAATAAATAAATAAAAGGTTATAACATACAATACAATTATACTGCACGATGCACGCGTCTTTGTGATCGTCATCTTGCCATCTAGAAGAATGTATGAGATTCAGATTCATGAATTACAACTCACTGCGTTAATTAGAAATGGAATGCTAATAAAATCATATAATATTTACATGGAAAGTTGTGGCTGCAAATTTTTTATAAATTAAATCAATATTTAATTAGAATCTTTAATTTTAAGATGAAATAAGGTATATAAATGATTTTAATTTAATTTCATAAGGATAATAATGATATTTTAAAATATTCATTAAATGTTGAAATAGATTATTCCATAATCACTTTCAAAAAATAACCTCCCACCTAATTCTCAAAATCATTGTCAAAACTTGCCAGATTATGAATTAATCACTTTTGGAAGTTTTACCAAACATTATTTTAATTATGTCAAAATTATAAAATAAATTGATTTTAACTTTTCAAAAACAATACCAAATTGGCCCTTTATCTCTTACATCCAAAATCACTTTAATAAAAACTGAAACTACAACCTTGCTTGTTTATGCTATGTAATAAGTGAAACTCAGGAGAATGAGGCTTGCAACAAGCTTGACAAAATGAATAGAGATTAATTTCTTTTTTAAAAAAGTAAAAAACTACTTCTCAACAAAGAAAATGATCAATACAACTAGACTTGCAATTAAGCCAACACCGTTCCTCCATTGAGGAAAAAGCCAGGGTAGCCAGAGTATGTAGCACTACATTCACTAGTCTAGGAACAAAATGACAATTTAAAACCCTAACCTCTCTACACAAACCAATGAGAAAAAAGTCATCCATCTTATCAATTGGGATGTTGTTTGTATACCTAAAAGTAGAGGTGTGTTAGGCATCAAAAAAGGTAAAACTCATGAATCAAACTCTTCTTGCTAAAGCTGGATGGAATCCTGCAGAATGAGGCTGGCCTTTGGGGTCAAATGTTGCAAGACAAATATTGCAAAAGTAACTATCTCAATGAAGCTAGAAGTAGTAAGAGTAGTGTCTGCTTGAGTGCCTTGAAGAGTATTGACTTTGGTGCTAAGCTTATTTCTATTGAGTTGAAGTGAAGAATTGGAAGTTCTCATGCTACCATTTCTCTTGATGCAGATCATTTAATGGAGAAAGCCAGTAATTATTTTGAAGATGGAGATTGGAACATCCAAAAATTAACTATGTTCTTCTCTGGACTTTTATTCATCTAATCTTTAGTATCTATGTAGGCATCATAGTGGCCGGCCCTGACAAAATTATTGTCAAATCTGCTTTTGAAGCTCATTTTCAGGTAAGCAATTTCCCTTTTTGGCATTGGAACTTTATATGGAACCTTAAGCTTCCCTCTAAAGTTCGGAGCTTCCTTTGGATCCTTTTGCATTGTAAAGTTGTAAGTTCTAACTAATGCTTAGAGAACCATCCGTGGTCTGTCAACCAAGACTTCTTGTCTCCGATGTGTTGAGGGATGTGAGGATATTGATCATCTTTTACGAGGTTGCAGGGTTTATTTATTTGGAAAAATGTTTGGCCTGGTCTAACAAAAATACATGCCTGCGTGATATAAATAAGAGGCGGATTGCAACCGAAGGAGTATTGTTCATCCCATAAATGATACATACAACAGTTCTTTATAATATAACAATCATTCTAATATTTAAAAGAACACAAAAGACCAATTGTTGAAGGGTAGGAACAAACACAAGAACACTACATCTGATATTTGATATAACAGTGACTAGTTTGTTTATTTGATTGAATTGCGACTCAACCTCAATTCATCAATTAAACCATTCAAATCAGAGAAAGAAGAACCCTCTTTCTCGATCGCCCTCCTTGCCATTTCACCAAGTTCTTTGGCTCTGCTCCTCATTTCCCCAGCTCTGTCTCCAACCATTATCTCTTTCACAGCCTTCTCTATTGCATCTCTCTTCACAAAGTCTCCCACCAGTCTAGCCCATTGTTGAGCACCAACACTGACACCAATCTTAAGGACTTGAGTCACCAGCTTTTCATTGTAAAATTGCTCGGCCGCCAATGGCCATGCCACCATAGGTACCCCAGCAGTGACTCCTTCAAGAGTTGAATTCCATCCGCAATGTGTAACAAATCCTCCCACAGCTTCATGTTCCAGTATCAACACTTGGGGTGCCCATCCTCTTATTATCAATCCCTTCCCTTCCATTCTTTTCTCGAATCCTTCAGGCAACCGATCTTCTTCGTTTCCATCTTCATCTTTCTTGTCTTTCCTCACAACCCAAATGAATTCCTGCCCTGAAGCCTCAAGTCCCATTGCAAGCTCCATAAGCTGATCGGAATTAAAGTTAGCAACACTTCCAAAACATATATAGACAACAGAATCTTGTTTCTTAGAATTAAGCCATTTCAAGCACTCATTCTCATCAATGGAAGTTTGCATTCCTCTAGAAGCCTTATCTTCCAAATTCCTATTACATAGAGAAAGTGGACCTATATGCCATGCTTTCCTCCCCAGAACATTCCTGTAATAATCAGCATAAGCAGACTCAAGCTCGTAAAAGCTGTTGACAACAACACCATAGCTCTTCAACTCTGATTCTTTAGAATCTTTCAACAACTTGGTGAAGTCAGTTTCATCGTCTGATTTCATCATAGCAGGGAGTTGCTTCCTTGTAAGCTTGATATCACCAGGAAGGCCAGCCACCACAAATGGTTCAGATTCTGATGAAACCTGCTTGTGTGGTTCGTAAATCATCATGCAAGCTGATGTACACAAAGAAAAGAAACCAGTGCCATGAAACACCAGCCTAGGAATCCCAAACTTGGCTGCAGCATCAGTTGCCCAAGGAAAGAACATATCAGCAACCAAGCAATCTGGTTTACACTCTCTCAGGAGCTGCTCAAGAGGTTCCTGGAGCATCGCTGTGGCCTTGAAAAAATTGACAAACATGTCCATGCCTGTTCCACTCTTATTGACAGCGTCAATATTTTCGCATCCCTCAGGTAAACCAGCCTCTACAGGAAACTTGATGATTTTCAAATCCATTTCGATCCTCAAATCGTTGGATCTTTGGATTGGGTTTGAAAACAGAGGAGCATTGGCAGGAGTAGTGATTATGGAGGTTTTGACACCTCTTGTTCCAAAAAGCTTGGCCATGTCCACAGTTGGTATCATGTGGCCATGAGCCATAAAAGGAAAGAAGAAAATGTGAAGCTGACGAATTTGACTGCCCATTTTCACTCTTGTTTTGAATTTAAGACCAAGAAATGGAGAAAAAAAATGAAGAGACGAAGAGTCAAGACTACAATGATTTAAGCTTTATGGGTTAGTTTTGTTTTGTATCTTTTTTCCTGGATTTGTATGACTTGTAGTTTGACACCGAATACAATTATATAGACTTTGATGGATTGAACTTTGAAGACGGAGAAAAGTTGAGATAATTCTACAGATTACCTGTACTTATCAAAAACGTATTTCCTGGATCGTCATCTTGCCTTCTAGAAGATTTTATGAGATTCATGAAATGCTAATAAAATCTTATAATATTTTCATGGAAAGTTGTGGCCGAGTAACCATAAAAAGAATAGTGAATCGTTTGAATGTCAATCTGTATTTTCTGGTCATTATTTAAATAACTTTATCAGAGATTCAGAATTTCAGATATCTTTGCCAGTTGGGGTGTTTGTCGACCTGACAACAGAGACAAGTAACTGTTGCAATGACATAATCACTTACGTCACTTGCAACATCGAGAACCCAAAATGTACAAGAGAGTAAAATTATGTAGAAGAATTTTTATATTTTTGAAAGTCGGCTTTAGGGTTTTGTCAGATCCAACGAAATTAGACTCTACAAACATATTTCAGGATTCGAAAAGATTCAACTTAACCCTTTTAGATTTTGTTTATATTTTGGATTATGGTCATATTTTGTGAAGGGCACAAATTCAATTCGGCCTAAGTAGGTATATCGATGGGGTGAGTTCGGGGCGGGGACAACAAAATTATTTGCCTCCAACCCAACTATTAGACAGGGATAGAGGTCAAGGTTGTAGAATTTTCGGGGCAGAGGAGGTAGCCTCGACCTTGCCCCAAGTTTGTATAATAACTAGATTTTTTTATTAGTTTAATACTAATATTATTAATAAATAAATAATAAGCTGGTTCAGGTGAGAACAGCAAATCCCAACCCCACCCCATTTCTAAAACAGGGAGTGCAAATCAGCCCCAACCCCATTTATTTTGGTAAATCCTTGCATCACATGGATCTATGTGGGTTCAGTTTTTTTTTTGTTTACATCCCTAGCCCAAATTCAGCCCTTTATGAATTTGGTTCTGTTTGCTGGGCTTTACAATTGGCTTGAAAGTTTTAACTATTAGATCTATCCCGGCAAATGGTGTGACAGTTTCACTGGAACCCGTGGCGCCCATCAGAACCCTAACCACGTGAGTCGGATTCTGGTTAAAACAGCGAACCCATTTATATTAAAAGGCTGCATTAGATTAATCAAAACTCTGAATCTCGTACGCAAACTCAGATAATCAGATAATCTGAGCTAGATATTATCTTATAACAACAAAATATATTGATAAGACTCAGTTTTTGCGGCGAGATTTGAGCTCCTGAATCAGAGCATGAGCATCCATATACGAAGAACCACCTTCTTCAACAGCTCTCTTTGCCTTCTCTCCCAACTCTCCCGCTCTCCTCCTCATCTCCGCCACCTCCTCGCCGCCACCCATCACCCTATTCACCGCCGCCTCCACCTTATCCCTCCCCACAGCCGCCCAAGGCTCGTCGCTCCCCATCCACTCCATACTCCCCACCTTCACGCCAATCTTCAACACGTCAGCCACCAGCTTCTCATTCGAGAACTGCTCCGCCGTGATGGGCCACGTTATCATCGGCACGGCGGCGCACACTCCTTCCAGCGTCGAATTCCACCCGCAATGCGTCATGAAACCCCCCACCGCCGCGTGTTCCAATATCAACAGCTGCGGTGCCCAACCTCGTATGATCAAACCTTTCTTCGACTCTCTGATTCTGTCTTCAAATCCAATTGGAAACCAATTTTCTTCGTTTTTATTCTCGTTTTTGAAGATTTTGCCAACAACCCAGATAAACGGTTTGTTTGAGGCTTCGAGACCGTGTGCGATTTCCAGGAGCTGTGAAGGAGCTAATTGAGCTAAGCTTCCAAAACTGATATAAAGAATCGAATTGGATTCTTTAGAGTTGAGAAAACTGAGGATGTGTTGCCCATCAATGGTGGTTTTTTGGCCTCTCTCTGTTTTATCTTCAACATTTCTATTGTATAAAGAAACTGGTCCAACAACCCATGCTCTGTTTTTCAAATCTTGTCTGAAATAATCAACATAAGCTGGTTCCAATTCATAGAAACTGTTGATTACAGAACCGAAACTGTTACCGTCGTCAGGTTTTCTCATCATTTTACCATGTGGGTGACCGCCTTGTCTGGCGAATTTTGGAAGCTGAGATCTTGTCAATTCGACTAAATCAGGAAGACCAGGAACAACAAACGGTTCATAATCAGACCCCACTTTCTCATGAGGCTTGAATTTGCCCATGTTTTCTTGAACACAACGAGCGAAACAACCATTACCATTGAACACAATCCTAGGAATATCCACACTGTTGATTGCAGAAGCAGACCAACGATGGAACACATCATGGACTATGCAGTCTGGTCTTTTCTCCAACAGAAGTGACTTCAATGGTCCTTCAAGCATGGAAGTGTCTGTGCGTGGTGAAGCGGACATGTCTGTGTTTGCTATGTCGTCGACGTTGTTAGGTAATTGGAGAGTGGTGATGGTGATTGGGAGGCCGGATTCTTGGTCTCTTTTGATGGAATTTTGGAAGGAAAGAGCGTGTTTTGGAGTTGTGATGATGGTGGATTTAGCTCCATGAAAAGCAAAGATTCTTGCTATGTCTATCATGGGGATTTGGTGACCTCCACCTACATAGGGGAAGAAGAACATTTCAACAGGAGCAGAGTTTGAGTCCATGGCTGATGATGACACAGAGAAAAACAGAGCAAAAAAGTAGAAGCTTTTGCACAATTAGAATCCTAAAAAGAGGGAACTTGGAATCAGTTTTTTTTTTTTTTGTTTTTGCTACCAAACTAACTTCTTTATAGCGGAAATCAAATGAGATGAATTAGATAACATGAGAAAATCTTGGCTGGGACGGTCCCATTCACGTGGCCATGGGACCGTCCAATGAGAGTGCGCAATGTATATGTGGCACATTCTCATTGGACGGTCTCATGGCCACGTGAATAGGACCGTCCCAGCCAAAATTTTCTCCGGATACATAGTTCTGCTAAGAGTTCCACTTGACGTGGTCGGTTCACTATCATACAATATAGCTTACCTGTGGCGTGACGTCATCCAACATAACTTTTGCATTAATTTGATCCAACTGCTTCGTATAAAGTTAGGATGGTAATAAGTTTCTATGGATACAGATATTTACAGATATTTATAGGAATATCATGATGAATTCTAGTTATTAATTTTAATATTTTATTATTTTATTATTTTATAAAAATAAAGATTCGACAGAGTGATTTCGTTAAAAAAAAATTAGTGATAATTGATAAATAAAAAATAACACGTACAGTGATATATTTAAATTATTGACCTACAAGTCATGTTTTCTTTATAGTGTATAAATTATCACATACATTTCATTATAATTTATTAATTAATATTATAATAATAAATTAATTATTTTTTCCATAACAATACCATAACAAATAATGTAGAAAATACTACTACATTTTTGACAATATAATTGCCCTTAAAATTAATTCAAATTAAATTTTAGCATTTTCGATGGCAATTTTTATGCCGTCAGAAACGTGGGCAATTTTGATTGCTTTTTTCATTATTTCCAACGGCAAATGGAGACTATTTCCAACAGCCACATGGCCGTCAGAAATATTGCATTACTTTTTCCTCATTTCCAACGGCAGTAATATGGCTTAATCGACTATTTCAAACGGTCCAATGACCGTCGGAAATGTGGTATTACATTTTTACTCATTTCCGACAGCAGTAATATGGCCGTCAGAAAATGTACCATTACCAACGGCAATTAGCGCCATCGGGAATAGTTCTTCACTAATAGGCATTTTTTTTGTGACCTCTTGTTCCAAAAAGCTTGGACATGTCCACAAGTGGTATCATGTGGCCATGAGCCATAAATGGAAAGAAGAAAACGTGAAGCTGAGGAATCTCACTGCCCATTTTCACTCCTGTTTTGAATTTATACCAAGAAATGAAGAAGAAAAGATGAAGATACGTAGACTGCACGTACTGATTGGATAAAAGCTTTTTGAGAAAATTGTATGACTTATAAGTTTGACACGAGTACAATTATACGGGATACTTAGCTTGAAGACAGAGAAAAGTTGAGATTATTTTAAACCTGCATGATGCACGCGTCTTTGTGATCGTCATATTGCCATCTAGAAGAAGAATGTATGAGATTCAGATTCATGAATTACAACTTACTGCGTTAATTAGAAATGGAATGCTTGTTTATGTTATGCAATCAGTGAAACTCATGAGATTGAGGTTTGCAACAAGCTTGACAAAATGAATAGAGATTCCTTACGTGTCAAACGAATGAGAAAAAAGTCATCCACCTTATCAATTGGATGCCTAAAGATGGATGGAATCCTGTAGAATGAGGCTGGCCTTTGGGATCAAATGTTGCAAGACAAATATCTCAGAAGTAACGTTCTCAATGAAGCTAGAAGTAGTAAGACTAGTTTCTACTCGAGTACCTGGAAAAGTATTGCCTTTGGTGCTAGGCTTATTTCTATATATGGGATTGAAGTGGAGAATAGGAAGTTCTCATGCTACCATTTCTCTTTATGCAGATCATTTAATGGAGAAAACCCGTAATTATTTTGAAGGTGGAGATTGGAACATCCAAAAATTAGCCTATGTTCTTCCTTGGATTATTATTCATTGAATCTTTAGTATTCATGCCGACATCAAAGTGGCCCCGACAAAATTATTTGGGGTGGTTTATCCAAATCTAGGAAGTTTACAGTCAAATTTGCTTATGAAGCTCATTTTCAGGTTAATAATATCCCTTCTTGGCATTGGAACTTTATATGAAACCTTAAGCTTCCCTCTAAAGTTCAGAGCTTCCTTTAGATCCGATCCTGGGCTGGTGCAAGAGGTGCAACCGTTCAGGGCCCATTAAAAAAAGACAAATTGATTATTAGATTTTAGCTTAGAAGGAGCCTAAAAGTTAACTTAGAGGAACCCATAAACCAAAATTCTTATTACTTTGCCCTGGGCCCCTGATATGTCAGGGCCAGCACCGTCATTTTGCATTGTAAAGTTCTAACTAATGCTTAGAGGACCATTCGTGTTCTATAAAATGAGACTTCTTGTCTCTTGTGTGTTGAGGGATGTGAAGATATTGATCATCTTTTACGAGGTTACAGGGTTTATTAACTTGGAAAAATGTTTGGCCTGGTCTAACAAAAATTTCTGATTACGCCACAGTAATAGAGATTGTTGTACCTTGCCTACGTGATATAAATAAGAGGCGGATTGCAACTGAAGGAGTATTATTCATCCCATAAATGATTGGTAGTTTGGTACAACAGTCCTTTGTAATATAACAATCATTTTAATATTTAAAAGAACACAAAAGACCAATAATTAAAAACCCTGTTGAAGGGGAGGAACAAACACAAGAACACTACATCTAATATTTTATATAAAAGTGATGTTGGTGATTTGAATCAATGAACACGGAAACATCATGCTTAATATTCGCACATAACTCATAACAATTAATGTCTATAGCAGAAAAATAGGATGAGAGAGAATAAATAATCACACAACACAAGATATACGTGAAAAACCCTAAATCAGGAAAAAAAAAAAAAAATCACAGGCCATCAGGAAAACATAGAAAGTTCCAATATATGATAAATTGTTACAACCATATATTTCAGGATTCTCTCTCACACCTCAACCCCAAACCATAGAGCATCACTAAGTCCCCAAGCATACAACCAAGTTTTACATCATGACTCTCAGCTCACAAGATCCTCACCAAGAACCCTTTAATATCCCCTAGGTGTCCCTTGAATATCACCCACGGATCACTAACTTGATCCACTGATATTCTTCGGATCCCTCCCTGGATATTCCATGGGGTCTCCACTGGATCTCACCCACTCTCGATATTACAGGGTGTTCTTTTTGCTCCACACAAAATAACCTAATTAAAAGGTCTGTTTATACTAATTACATGGGGTTTAAGATAAAAGGAAATCCTACTCCTAAACGTATAAGACTTATTTGTTTCACATAAATACTATTTCCTTTTATGACAAGTCTTCTTATAAAGAGTATTCATTTTCCTTCAAGCATAAGAACTTCCCAAAATAACACTTTCTTTTTCCACCAAAAATTTCCCTGTCCACGCTGCTTATGATTGACTAAGGTTCGGGTCATATGCTGGCCAGTCGCACCCTACACCGTTATAGTCACTGGGAATTACATCGTTTAGAAAATCGTGATCCATACGCTGAAACACTCCCGACCGTTGTCACTGCCGCTGTTAAAACCACAACGCTAACTTCTGGAACAAGGACCGTTGTCATCACTGCTGTCAAAACCACACAGCGCCATACCGTTGTGGGAACCGCTATCAAAGCCACATCACAACCCACAACGGTTTGCTTCATTCTTCCATTCTTCTGGTCTTCAAACCTCCCTCAAACACCATATCCAACTTCCAAACATATCCCACGTCTCCAGGAAGTTCCACATCGGTTGAGTCTCGTTTGGTTAACATTGGGTTCATTTGAGAATATAAGCCAAAACCTAACAAGTGACTAGTTTGTTTATTTGCTTGAATTGCGACTCAACCTCAATTCATCAATTAAACCATTCAAATCAGAGTAAGAAGAACCCTCTTTCTCAATAGCTCTCATTGACATTTCACCAAGTTCTTTGGCTCTGCTCCTCATTTCCCCAACTCTGTCTCCAACCATTATCTCTTTCACAGCCTTCTCTATTGCATCTCCCTTCACAAAGTCTCCCACCATTCTAGGCCATTGTTGAACACCAACACTGACACCAATCTTAAGGACCTAAGTCACCAGCTTTTCATTGTAAAATTGCTCAGTCGACACTGGCCATGCCGTAGGGAAAAATACCGTAGTACACGCAGCGGAAGCGAGACTAAAAATAAGATTTAGTGACTTTAAAATTTTTCCTTTATGAACCTTAAACCCTTTAATTAATTAAACATGCATATACAATAACCAAAAAGTAGAATACCTTTTGTCGCGTGATCCGATTGACTTACGTCGATAGTAATCCGCAAGATCTTCAATCCTAGCACGAACGTGGATCACCTAGGAGCGTGGTCTCCCTTTTTCTTTGAATTGCAAACCTGTGAATGGACAAAACAAACTTTCTTTTCTTTGTTAGTCACAAAAACAATCAAAAGAATGACTGAGATTATTCCGGTCACTTTTGAGTTCTCAATCTAATGATCGAAACTCGCGTGAACCTAGATCGATATCGTATACACAAGCTCATTGATGATTAAGCAAATAGTATACTATCAAAGAATAATCTAACACTCCTATTTGTTTTTGTAGAATAAAAGCTTTCTATGAATTGAGAAGAAGAAGAAAAATTGTCTCCAAAACAACTTGTGGTAGCCGAAATCTATAAGAGCACTTATATAGGTGGCCAAATTTTCTTCTCTTCTTTCACTTAGGGTGGCCGAAAATCACAACCTAAAAGGGACTAGGGTTGCCGCAATTCTCAAGCCCAAAAGAGTTTGTATTGCACCCTATTTCCTATTTAGTTTAAGACTTTAAACCCTAATTGAATTCATAAATCTTTTATTCCTTTATTTGACTAAATATAAAAGACTTCTTATTTGATTAAATAAATAAAATTAATTATTTATTTTCTTACCAAATAAGTCTTTTACTTTTAGTATACTACCAACAATAGTATAACACTAGGAATCATATTTCCTAATCAGAAAAGATTTGTTTCTTAATTAAACAATTATTAATAAATTAATTAATTCTTATTTAATTAAAACAAATGAAACAAAATAATATATTAGGTTAAAACTTAACCTTGCCGCCCCACTTGAATAAATGGGCCAAAATATTATTTTTCTTATTTCATTTAAT
This sequence comes from Acer yangbiense, assembly GCA_008009225.1. Lineage (NCBI taxonomy): Eukaryota > Viridiplantae > Streptophyta > Magnoliopsida > Sapindales > Sapindaceae > Acer > Acer yangbiense. The sequence continues at coordinate 44,386,246 of CM017764.1, forward strand.
CCATTGGACTTTAAATAAAAAGCCCACATGTGAACAGACCCATTCTTACTAAAAGAAACAAGCCACATGTCTTTCATTATATATAATATAATTGAGCAGCCCATTACTTAAATAATGTGCAAATTATATTCTTAATATATTAAATGCAATTCTAGATGGACCCTTAAATTGGTCGGTAGAATATATCAAGTGATCCATGCAAGTCCGTGTGGATTGGGATCTTGGCGGGCCATCTAAATTTAAGCTTCAATAGACATAACTAATCACAATCAACAAATGATTCACTTAGGTCCGATCCATTAATTTTAACTCATTCCACTAAAGAGCTAAAATTGAACTCTTAAATAAAGATAGAAAAGGAAGATGCTCCTCATTCATACCCTAGACATCATATAGGAGATAGTGTATCCTCGTGATTAATATCAGTAATCGCCAAGAGTTCATAGACCGCCTATAACTCTCCAAGTTACCATATTTACTCATATGACCACGTTTTGAACTGGATATTTTGACTTGTCCAGAAGCCATGTTTTCAATAGACACTATCGAAAACTCAACGTTGAGATTTAATATCCAATTACCTCAAAACATCCATATGATGATATTATACTCTCATTTAATTAAATGGAGCCACGATGTCCATTTCTATAAATGAAGTCCTCTATCGATTAACAAATGAATATCACCAAACTATCGAGGATAGACTATGCGATATAATCGTACTCATTGATAACTCAAATGATATCACTTGCAACCATAAGTCCATCATTTATCTCAGGATTAAGATAGACTCTCCGATTGTCCTGATAATGAAAAGACTATTATCTATTGACGGTTCTAGATAAAGCTTTTCATTGTGATCCTGTTCAATGCACCCAGTGCACTAGATCCTTTTGCTCGAAGACACTCCGATGATTTAGACTCATCATATCTCATTTGATCCCACTCAAATGCTAGCAAAAGAATTCTACAACTTTAACAAGATAAAGGTGCCCAACCTTTAACCTAAGTTGTGAACATTATTCAAGACTAACTAAAGAATTGTGTCTACCACATACATATCCAGATGTACGAACATTCTTCTTTTCTCATAGTCTTTAGACCTTATGATTATTTATTTTGACAATTATAATATAAACTATAAATGCTATACGATTTGTTAAACCAGAAATCACTTTATTAATATGAAAAGATTGTTAATTACAACATTACACTCTTCTATTGAGCATAATCCTAGCCATGCCTCCATAGGTACCCCAGCAGTGACTCCTTCAAGAGTTGAATTCCATCTGCAATGTGTAACGAATCCTCCCATAGCTTCATATTCAAGTATCAACATTTAGGGTGCCCATCCTCTTATTATTAGTCCTTTCTTTTCCATTATTTTCTCAAATCCTTCAAGCAACCAATCTTCGTTTACATCTTCATCTTTCTTGTCTTTCCTCACAACCCAAATGAATTCCTGCCATGAAGCTTCAAGCTCCATAAGCTGATCAGAATTGAAGTTAGTAACACTTCCAAAACATATATAAACAACGAATCTTGTTTCTTAGAATTAAGCCATTTCAAGCACTCATTCTCATCAATGGAAGCTTGCATTCCTCTAAAAGCCTTATCTTCCAAATTCCTATTACATAGAGAAAGTGGACCTATATGCCATGCTTTCCTCCCCAGAACATTCCTATAATAATCAACATAAGCAGACTCAAGCTCATAAAAAGCTATTGACAACCATTGGATAGGATTGGAAATAGTCCAATCCAGTGTGCCAAACATAGCAAGAATGTATAAAAGAGTAAAATTATGTAGAAGAATTTTTATTTTTTTGAAATTCGACTTTAGGGTTTTGTTGGATCCAATGAAATTAGATTCTACAAGCGTGGTTTAGGATTGGGAAAGATTCAACTTAACCCTTTTAGATTTTGGTCATATTTTGTGAAGGGCAAAAATTCAATTGAGCCTGAATTAGGCATGTAATAGGTTGATGGGGTGAGTTCGGGGCAGGGACAACAAAATTATTTGCCCCCAACCCCAACTATTGAAGATAGGGATCGAGGTCGGGGTCAGAGAAATTTCAAGGCAGGGGAGGTGGCCCCAACCTTGCCCCAAGTTTATATAATAACTAGATTTTCTTAACTTAAATAAAAATTAAAATAAGGCTTAAATTGGATTTAAAAAATCCATATTAATTTTTATATCTGAATATTACTAATCAAATATATATTATTTTATTAATTAAAAGAATAAAGGGTTAATTGCAATAACATACTCTTGTGGACAACACTTGGGTGCTGACCAACCAATGGTTGGTTGCCACGTAACCTAAAACAAGGATAAAAATGTAAAAAGTAAAATAGTTTTGGCCATGTGGCAACACCCCATAGGGTGGTTATGGGTGGTCAGTATGCTTTGGGTACTGACTGGTCAGTACCCAAGCATTTTCCTTTCCAAAAAGGCTTAGTATTCAACTAATAGCATTAATTGTAACAGACACCCTATTAACCGTTGACTTTTATCCAAGTTAATTGTTGACTAACCTTTAGGTGGAAAAAGTCTGAAACGCCCCTACACTTTATTTGAAAAGGTTTTAATTGTCGTTTGCTTTTTAAATTATCAATTTTAAATTATTAAATAATTAAGTTTCGGATTAAAAAAATAGTGTCACATTCGCATCTAATAAATGACCTAACAAGATTTGAACAAATTTTTTTTGGGGGGTTTTGTTGATTTGGGTGATGGGTCTGGTTCTTTAATGGCAGATGATGATGGATTTGAGGGGGACCATGAACAATCCACTAGTTTCTCTCAACTGTTGTTATGGGTTTTGTTAGGGATTCGAACCGATGAATGCGGAAGCGACATACCTAATTTTCGCTCATAACTCATAGAAATTAATGTCTATAACAGAAAAATAGGATGATAAACAATCACACAACACAAAATATACGTGGAAAACCCTAAATCAGGGAAAAAACCACGGGCCGTCAAGACGACAGAGAAAGTTCCACTATATGATAAATTGTTACAACCATATACTTCAGGATTCTCTCTCACACATCAACCTCAAACAATAGAGCCTCACTAAGTCCCCAAGCTCACAACCGAGCTTTACATCATGACTTTCAGCTTACAAACGCTCACAATATCCTCACCAAGAACCCCCCGAACACCCCCCCCCCCCCCCCCCCCCCCCCCCCCCCCCCCCCCCACCCCACCCCACAAATATTCCCTAGGTCTCCCCTGAATATCACTTACGGATCTTTAACTTGATCCACTGATATTCCCCGGATCCCTCCATGGATATTCCCTAGGGTCTCCCCCGGATCTCAGCCACTCTCTCTGTGTTATATGGTGTTCTTTTTGCTCCACATAAAATAACCTAATTACAAGGTCTATTTATACTAGTTACAGGGAGTTTAAGATAAAAGGAAATCCTACTCATAAACATACAAGACTTACTTGTTTCACATAAATACTATTTCATTTTATGACAAGTCTTCTTATAAAGAATATTCTTTTTCCTTCAAGCACAAAAACTTCCCAAAAGAACACTTTCCTTTTCCGCTGAAGATTTCACGTTTTATGCATGTTTATGATTGACTAAGGTTCAAGTCATATGCTAGCCAGCCACACCCTACGCCGTTATAGTCACTAGAAATTACATTGCACAGAAATCCGCGATCCATACGCTGAAACGATCCCGACCATTGTCACTGCCCCTATCAAAGCCACAGCGCAACCCACAGCAGTTTACTTCATTCTTTCGTTCTTCTAGTCTTTAAACCTCCCTCAAACAACACCATTCCAATTTCATTTGGTTCAATTGGGTTCGTTCGAGAATACGATCCAAAACCTAACAGGTTTGATTTGGACTACCATCATCATCATCAGACCTTTAATAACAAAAGCTTTTTTTTTTTTTTTGGTTCTTTTGATTCTTGCTTTTCCGCTCATTGAAAGCTTCCAAATATGGTTTGCAACTGAATAAATTGAATATGTGGTGTTTGGTGAAACAACCACTACTTCCAGTGGCTCCTCTACTTCCCTCTAGACGAATGCGTCTTCTACTTTTCTTCTGGTCTTACTTTTTCTACCTCTCCCGGTTCCTCCATGGAACGAATGATCTACTCAACTGGAGCAGATGTTGAGGTTTGCTCTTCCATCGATTTGATGGAAGCTATATCTTATCAAATCAAATGGGGCCATATAATCTGATCAGATGGTTGAGAATCTTCCTCCATTTGATTTTTTTTTCTTTTGTTTTTATTTTTTAAGTAAAAATTTAATAATTATTTTGTTATTATATTTCTATTGAAAATGACGATTGTACCCATAAAAATTCAATTAACCGTTATCTCAAACAAATTTTGACTAACAGCTTGAGGGCTGCAGCAATTATTGCCATTTGTTGAATATTAAACTTCAATGGTAAAAGAATAGTATGTTATTGCAATTAACCCAAGAATAAATCTTAATTTATTATTATTTTTTTATTAATATTATTAATAAATAAATAATAGATTGATCTGGGTGAGGACAACAAATCCCAATCCCTCCCCGTTTCTAAAACTGGGTGTACGAATCAGCCCCAACCCCATTTATTTTAGGTGCAGGGCAAGGTGTGGCAGGATCGATATGGGTTCAGGGTTTTTTTTTTTAGTAACGATATTTGTACCCTTTAAAAACTGTATGTACACCACAAATTAGTTTATTTTAAAAATCCAATAATGCCCTTAATAAAATTACTAAAAGGATTAATTGATTGTTAGTACACCCACCATTAATTATTAATTAGTTTCCTATTTTAATCTATTGTAAAAAAAAAAAAAAAAAAAAAAATTCTATTAATGATTTGATATTAACATATATCATAAAAACTCTTTCCATTTTAATAAACCCTATATTCTCTTTTAAATATATTTTCAATCTCTTTTAAGGAAATACAAATTGATTGGTAAAAGTATGGAAAATGAATCAAAATTATGAGACAAATTTGGTTGTGAAAAAGTAAGTTTTAAATTAATAAACTCTAGATTCTCTTTTAAATATATTTTCGATCTCTTTTAAGGAAATACAAATTGATTGATAAAAGTATGAAAAATGAATCAAAATTATGAGACAAATTTGGTTGTGAAAAAGTAAGTTTTAAATTAATTTTTATTATTTTTATTAGAAGAACAAAATCAATATAAATAGACTTTTAAATTAATTATAGTATCTATATTTTTCTATTTATTTCAAACACACTTTAGACTTTTTTTTATTTATCAATATTAGATGTTCGTTCTTGTAAAAAAAAAATATTAGATGTTCTTCAATTTCTTTGAACACCTATATATATTTTTTAAATATCATTTAACACCTATCTACTTTCACATCAATTGAGACATGACATAAATCTTGCATCCCTAAAACTCTCTCAAACAGAAAGTGATTCTCCAATAATAATAAAAAATCTTAAAATGGATTTTTAACGAAAAATGGAGTTTGATTTTGAAAAAAACGAGAAGAGAAAGAATAATAAGAGAATTAAAAATAACAACAAAATCTGAAATAATAATAAAATTGATTAAATAACATAACAATAGTTATAGGTGGTGTGTATTTACAAAAATACAATACAATATAATTAAAGAAAGGGTATTTTAGACATTTATGGGTGTAATTACGAAAGAGGTATATATACAATTTTTGAGGGGTGCCATTATTGCCACTTTTTTTTTTTTTTTTAACATCCCTAGCCCAAATTTAGTCCTTTTATGAATTTGGTTCTATTTGATGGGCTTTAGAGCATCTCCAACAATCTCCCTTAGAGACTCCCTTATTTAATGATGTTTGTTATTGTAAGGGGTCATTAAGGGAGTATGTGCTCCAACAATACTCCCTTAAATGACCCCTTTAATAATTTTTTTTATTTATTTAAATGTTAGATATTGTGTTTAAATATTATATATTGTTTGTCAATTATGAGTTTTAAATATATGGAGTTTTTCAAGAAAATAAAATAATCTTAAATAGGTGTAGCCCACTTGGGGTCTAAAAACACCCCTTAATTAAGGGAGTGAACTCTACCGGAACACAATTAAATGAGCCATTTATGGAGCTTTTGGAGCTACAAAAATACATCTACTCCCTTAATTAAACTAAAGGATGTCTTCAAGGGAGGCTGTTGGAGATATTCTTACAATTGGCTTGAAAGTTTTAACTATGAGTAATGTTAGATATCACATCTAAAATCACAACATTTCCATCACAATACATGTGGCAGCTGATGTGTCAATTGGTGAGTGGATATACATTAATAATGATTTATCTCACTTATCCATGTATCCACTTACCAATTGACACCCCAACGGCTGCATGTGTTGCGATGTAAAAGTTGTGATTTTAGGTGTGATATCAAAGCTAGTGTAACCAAAAAGTACAGCATGCGAGGAAGAGAAGTAAAACATAAATGAGTTTGAGAAAATGGATGATGAACTAATTTCTCACAAGACAAGTACATCTGATAACATGCCAAATAGATGGCTACCTTAGGGCTTTAGGGACATATGAACGTTAGCTGGACAGGTCCAACAACGAAACAACCAGGTCTTCCGTTTTTTGTCAATAACCTCAGACCAATCAATCGAATATTGATTAATACGTAATCGATCGAACACTACTTGAAAATGGCTAATACCTCCTTCCTGAACTCTATTTCTCTGATCGATTGTCTCTTGCAAGTCACTCCATACGGGAAGTACATTAATGTAACCTCTTAAGTAGGTAACTTTACAAACCTAATCGTGGCGAAGAGATTGAAGCGGTTGCCCACGCTGAAGTTGCTTCCGAGATGAAAAGAACTTGAAACAATTTTTGTAAGGATGTTCCATCGAGAAGGATTTACTCCAGCTTTCAAACTTGCTAGCTTACTTAACAACTGACTCTCTTCCCATATGGAGTCGAAGTATAGTATAGTGTGGTACCTTTCCAAGTAGTCGCCAAAATGGAGTTTCCTCCTAGTAGGTATAGTGTGCCACGTTCAGGGTGATTCCTCACATTGGGAAGAGAAGACAGGAGCACCAGGTCCTGCTTTTAGAGGTTCAATGGTAGGCTTGGGCTTTTTCTGCGCTCCAAAACTTCCTTGCGGCAGTCATGGTATAAGGGCCGTCCTCTATGACTTGCCTTCTCAAGAGGCAGGATAATGCTCTGACGCCACCTGTATCATGTCACCCGATATGGGTACAAGCGGGTAGCTGTCTTTGAGCAACTATACTGATTCCCAATCCAGTAGTACCTAGATTCTGCGGAAGCAAAGAAGATATCACCTCTAAGAAGGATTTCGCTCGGACAACCATTCCCTCTTGGAATGATGCCTACTCTCTAAGTAACTCCTCAAGTGCTTAAAGAATTGGAATCAAACATTCAAGATCTTGAAGATGGACTTGAGAGTTTGTCTAGACATTTGATTCGATTCGGATTCGGATTCGGAAAAAATGGTGAACCCATTTATATTAACACTAATACTAGACAACCCAAAAATTTAAACCAAATTCAACTCAAATGATGTGGTAAGTGGTTTTTACATTAACCACGGCATCCCATGTTGTATGTGTTGATTTAGGTTGAAATTTTTGTTAATTATTTGGGTTGTATAACATTATTTTTGTATTAGGCCATCTTCAATGCATATATCAATACCAATACTAAATTTGACACAAAATAGAGTAAAATGTTATATTTGGCACATCAATTTAACATTGTGCTCCAAGCACAATTTTATTTAAAATGTTATTTTTATTATTTTATTAATTAAAATTATAAAAGTAAACACTTATTTTATATAATTGTATTTTTATAATTAAAAAATAAGTATTTATTATTATACCAAATTTGACACATCATTCGAGAGAATGGTTTTTACCTCTGTGCTAAATTTTAGCATTGACACAATAATTTAACTCAACATTAGAGATGCTCTTACAATGCTGCACAAGATTAATCAAAACTAACAATCAAAACTCTGAATCTCGTACGCAAACTCAGATCATCAGATAATCTTATAACAACAAAATGTTGTTCACAAATTATTTAAATCAGCCCAAGCCACAAAATATATTGATAAGACTTAGTTTTTGCGGCGAGATTTGAGCTCCTGAATCAGAGCATGAGCATCCATATACGAAGAACCGCCTTCTTCAACAGCTCTCTTTGCCTTCTCTCCCAACTCTCCCGCTCTCCTCCTCATCTCCGCCGCCTCCTCGCCGCCACCCATCACCCTATTCACCGCCGCCTCCACCTTATCCCTCCCCACAGCCGCCCAAGGCTCGTCGCTCCACGACATCCACTCCATACTCCCCACCTTCACGCCAATCTTCAACACGTCAGCCACCAGCTTCTCATTCGAGAACTGCTCCGCCGTGATCGGCCACGTTATCATCGGCACGGCGGCGCACACTCCTTCCAGCGTCGAATTCCACCCGCAATGCGTCATGAAACCCCCCACCGCCGCGTGTTCCAATATCAACAGCTGCGGTGCCCAACCTCGTATGATCAAACCTTTCTTCGACTCTCTGATTCTGTCTTCAAATCCAATTGGAAAACAATTTTCTTCGTTTTCATTTTCGTTTTTGAAGATTTTGCCAACAACCCAGATAAACGGCTTGTTTGAGGCCTCGAGACCGTGAGCGATTTCCAAGAGCTGTGAAGGAGCTAATTGTGCTAAGCTTCCAAAACTGATGTAGAGAACCGAATTGGGTTCTTTAGAGTTGAGAAAACTGAGGATGCGTTGCTCATCAATGGTGGTTTTTTGGCCTCTCTCTGTTTTATCTTCAACATTTCTATTGTATAAAGAGACTGGTCCAACAACCCATGCTCTGTTATTCAAATCTTGTCTGAAATAATCAACATAAGCTGGTTCCAATTCATAGAAACTGTTGATTACAGAACCGAAACTGTTACCATCGTCAGGTTTTCTCATCATTTTACCATGTGGGTGACCGCCTTGTCTGGCGAATTTTGGAAGCTGAGATCTTGTCAATTCGATTAAATCAGGAAGACCAGGAACAACAAACGGTTCATAATCAGACCCCACTTTCTCATGAGGCTTGAATTTACCCATGTTTTCTTGAACGCAACGAGAGAAACAACCATTACCATTGAACACAATCCTAGGAATATCCAAACTGTTGATTGCAGAAGCAGACCAACGATGGAACACATCATGGACTATGCAGTCTGGTCTTTTCTCCAACAGAAGTGACTTCAATGGTCCTTCAAGCATGGAAGTGTCTGTGCCTGGTGAAGCGGACATGTCTGTGTTTGCTATGTCGTCGACGTTGTTAGGTAATTGGAGAGTGGTGATGGTGATTGGGAGGCCGGATTCTTGGTCTCTTTTGATGGAATTTTGGAAGGAAAGAGCGTGTTTTGGAGTTGTGATGATGGTGGATTTAGCTCCATGAAAAGCAAAGATTCTTGCTATGTCTATCATGGGGATTTGGTGACCTCCACCTACATAGGGGAAGAAGAACATTTCAACAGGAGCAGAGTTTGAGTCCATGGTTGATGATGACACACAGAAAAACAGAGCAAAAAGTAGAAGCTTTTGCACAATTAGAATCCTAAAAAGAGGGAACTTGGAATTGGAATCAGATTATTTTATTTTTGCTACCAATCTAAGTTCTTTATATGGTGGAAATCAAATGTTCCAATTATTGATGAATCAGAAGACATAGTTCTGCTATGAGTTCCATTTGACGTGGTCGGTTCACTATCATACAATATAGCTTACATGTGGCGTGACGTCATCCAACAAAACTTTTTGCATTAATTTGATTCATCTGCTTCATATAAAGTTAGGAGAATAATAAGTTTATCCAAATTATCCATGGATACAGATATTTATAAAAATCTCATTTGATGAATTCTTGTTATCAATTTTAATATTTTATTATTTTATAAAATTAAAGAATTTATATATTTTTTTAACTAAATTTATGTTTTCTTGTGTTATTGACTCATTGCTAACTCTAATTATACAAATAAATTACTTTATATTCTTTTTCAGTTTTTCTCAAACAATAATCTAAAAGCTAGTTTCATAACTATAATCTTGTGATCTAATGTATGAGTTTATCATTATTTTAAATATTCATTTTTATGGAGTAATCAAATTGTTTGATGTGAATGAAATTTTTGAAATATCTTTCAAATTTTGTTTCCCTTTAAGAGTGTGTTTGGTAGGGATGAAAAGGGAGAGGAAAAAAAAGGGTGGAGGGAAAAGGAAGAAGAAAAAGAGGAAGTATGTGTTTGGTATGGAGAGAAAAATGGAAGGAATGGAACAATGGGAAGAAAAATTTATGGGTGAGACCCACTATTTTTAATCCTCCCAAAAGTGGATGGAAAAGGGAGGGAAAAGATGGAATGTTTTTAGGTTTAATTAAAATTATAAATTTGTCCATCTTTTTTAATATATAAATTATAATGCAAGGGTAAAATAATAAAATTGATAAAGAAGATCTCTTCTTTCCTTCCTGTTTACCAAATAGCTCAAGGGAATGCTTTCTATCCCTTCAAATATTTATATCCTTCTTATTTTCTTTCCTCCTACCAAACACACTCTAAATATCATAGAACGTACAATACATATATATATATATATATATATAGTCTTTCTATTATCAGTTCGAACTGACAAAAGTTATATCAGTTCCTTGTATGTGGGCCACTGGATTTAAATACTTTGACTGACAAGTACATACAGTCAAGTCAAAGTATTTAAATCCAATGGCCCACATGCAAGGAACTGATATAACTTTTGTCAATTCGAACTGATAATAGAATTTCTATATATAAATGTATAGTACATTCTATGATATTTAGAGGGAAACAAAATTTGAAAGATATTTCAAAAATTTCATTCACATCAAACAATTTGATTACTCCATAAAAATGAATATTTAAAATAATGAAATATATATATATATATATAGTCTTTCTATTGTCAATTCGAACTGATATAAAATATATCACTTCCTTGCACGTGGGCCATTGAATTTAAAAGATACTTTGATAAGTGCATGCAGCCAAGTCAAAGTATCCACATACAAGGAACTGATATATTTGTTTGAACTGACAATAGAAAAAAAAAATATATATATATATATATATTACATTTTTCATGTAATATATGAAATATCAAAATTTGGAGATTCCAGATCTGCTCTGCCTACTTAGAAATGGAGATGGAGGGATAGAGAACAATCAAAGCTGATCGAGTAGTCATTACTTATTTTTGAGATCATTTTTATATATCATGTAATGGAGAGTTTGACTACATACAATTACAATAGGAAATTCAAATACATGTCTAAAGTAGATTTTGAAGCTAGCCAAACAATGATTCAGAATTTTATCAAGCCTATACATATATATACCATTTTTACTCAATATTCCAGGGGCATACTTGCTACGAAGGAATCAATATCGAGGTGCTCTAAGAGCAATAGATCGATAAAATGCCTGCCTCTAAATGTTGAATTCGGAGAACTACCCTGTGCTTATATGTAGAGCAATTGTGGATCTAAACATACTACGTGACCAATGCATTTAAAAAAGAATGGCAGCATCAATGTCATACCAAAACCATGAATTTATGTGATCTACCAATTATGCCGGCCTTTCAGCTGCTTTTTTTATCTTCAGGGCAGCTCTAACGACGTTTCCCCGTGTAAGGAGTCCAACCTTCAAGATTTAAACAGGAACCAATCAGAAACTGTCTACTTCTGATGACACAATCCCGACAAAGTAAATTGTAATTAGAGGATCAAAATCAAATTTCTTACCAGCTTTCCATCACCATCTACTACTGGCAATCTACGGTATTTTGTTTCAAGTAACAACCTGTCATTAATAGATTTGATTAGTGCATTCAAGAGATCCAACCTTTTTCAGGCCAGAAAGGACTGAACAACATAAGATGCATTAATGTGCAAGTCAGAATCTTTTTTAATTTTAACGCACAATGTGATGTGATAAGACATGTAGTTATAAAATTTATTTCAGAACATGGAAATTCAACATTTGGTTTCACTTCCTACAAAAGCTGGAAGAAAAGAAACAGAGTGCACCATATGCTAGTTACCAGTACTCAGTGAACAACAAAATAGATATTGGAAAATCAGATGAATGCAATACCTAGCAGCATCTTCTAAATTGGTAGTTTCACGAACAACAAGTGGAGCTGGCGTCATCAAATCGCCAACAACTTTTCCATTAGTCTTACTAAGCAGTCTCTGTATCTCATTGAAGGTCTGCCAGAAGTATCCAGAAAGGAGAAAAGAAACACACTCATGAGCCACATGATTAGGGATTCCTTTTGCCTGAAGGCAGAGAAAAGAAACATGGCGTACACATACAAAAGTAAAAGGGAGCAGTGGCAGGAAGAAACAAGATAGCAAAGCTCTACGGGTCCATTTGGTACAACTTCTCCAGGTATGGATTTTAGTAATATACTTTTTATAGTAGAGGTTTGAAAAAAAAAAAAAAAGAAGTTATTGATTGTTTGGTAGTCAATTCAAAAAAATTCTTTTGAGCAGTAAATCGTTTGGTTGTTTACTTTTGGAAGAGCTTTTATATAGTTAAATTATCAAAAATGACTTGTAAGAATTAAGGTTATCATGAAGATAGTTTTGACATTTTTAAGTTTTTAAGAACTCAAAAAGGGCTTCTCCCAGAAGACATAAAACAACCCTTTTAATCCTGCAAAAGCTTTACTGAACTTGCTACCATACAACACATAATTCTGGCTACATGACTGAATTTTAGTTTACTTTCACTCAACATAAATCTTAAACCATTCACCTCTATGACAAGCTCTAGATCAAAGGAACAGAAGCTTCATACTCAATGACCATTACATTTGTGATTAGAGCTTTTCGTGCCAAAGAACAACTAGAAATTTTATTTTCAGTTTAATAGAGTACTTCACTAATAACAATTTTCAGAAGGGTATATAAGGCAAATGACTTTTAGGTGAAAGCTCCAAATCACAAACTTGCAAGTTATTCAAACAAAATAAATCTACAAGAAATAGAAAGAAGAAAAAAAAAATGGAAGAGATGCTAAGTAATTCCTAGTCCTGAAGTATTGTAGCCACATAATTGTAAAAGATAAATAATGATGACTCCATAATATATGCTTCAAACACAAGCTTGTGTAGGCCCTTGATGAAATGCAAGCCACATTTGCTTTCCACCAGATTCCATATAACACCAATTTTGTCAAGCTAGGTATGCATATGTGGGAAGGAAGGCATCTGTTTTGTGGGACTATTCTGTTATGACAGTTTTTGTTGCTGGTTTCAAAGAAAGGAATAAAATACTTCTAAACCCAACGAAGGAAAAGTAGTAACTTTATAATGATTAAAGTTTGCTTTTGCACATCTTTATGGCCCTTAGTTACTTCACAATTTCGTACTCTGGGAATGGGATGCAGGGTCAAGAGTGAAAGCATAAGTACCACAATTTATTTATTTATTTTTAAAAATTTTATAAATGAAAACAAATATTCTTGTGATTCCTATGGAGTATAGATACAATTTCTTTTTTAACATTATGGATACCTTCAAACTCTGTTTACTAGATTAACGGTATCTAATTTTTACTCTGTTTGTGTGCAGTACATATTGATTTCATTTATGAAATGAATAAATTCCTTTTGTTTCCTATAAACCAAATAAACAAAATAATAAAATTCCTTTGAAATTCATTTTTTTCTTAAATATTACTTGTATTTACAAAAAAATAAAAATAAAAAAATAAAAAAATAAAAAAAATAAAAAATAGAAAGGCAAGCGTTCAACTTAGTTTCCAGAGTGGCTAATAAACTTCAACATACATCTTAATTATCGTCTAAAAGAATAGAATTGTGATTCTTAGCACAGAAATTTCATTATCAGAGTATTAATAAGAAACTTTAAAGAAATGGCATCTCCAATATATCGAAGCATGTGGATTACAACTGCTAAAAATCCAAGAATCTGAAAGAATGCATAGAAAGGCATGAGCATATGTCTATGTGAACAGTGGGGTGGAAGTCATGTTACCAGTGGTAGTTTTCCTTGGAAGAGTATATGGCAGGTAGGTGCATCTTCCAAGGTACACATAAAATCGGACAGATAAATTTGGCCTTAACAATATATCAGTAGGTTCACGTGCGTAAATTTCACTGATTTAAGTCAACAATGATGCACTACAGAAGTTAAATCTTCTATCATTTCCAACCATCTAGATGAAGAGGAGTGTGCACATGCCTAGAGTGGGTCTATATGCTATAGAATAACAGCTACATCAAAACTTTCTTGGATCAGAAACGTTATAACTAAAATATGAGATATAAATATACACATTCTCTTAACAATATTAACAGTTAAACGACTTTGATCAAAGACCAAGGGCAAGACAACAAACGAGGACAGTCTTACATACTTTCCAAGTACTGTTGACTTCAGGGAACAAACTTGTGTCATTTTGATTGCCACCTGGCCACCATAAGAAGGAAAATCATTAGCAGTTCATAAAGAAAATATCAAGAAGAAACATATATAAGACCGATATAAAAAATATCAAGAGCTTGTGAATTAATTATTAACAGCCCACAAGCAATTGCAACACTGGCTCGCTAAATTGTTATATGTAATCAATCTGTATCAGTATAAATGAATGCCTGACTGGTCTCATTTACCAATTTATGATATTAGTCCAGCATCTACAAGACCTTTGGAAATGTTAACATGTTTAAATTTGAAACAATTGGTCTACCTTTCTAAAATGGGCCAAACTTAAAACATCAACAAGGAGAAGTCAAATTAACAACCGTATTCTCTTGTACAGTATTTCAAACCATAGTTTATTCTTTCAACAAATTAAACAACAAGGAGCAAAAGCATTCCAAAAATCAGAACATGTAAAATTCAATCCTGTCTTCATAATTTTGTTAGTACCTGAAATGGTGTCAAGTGCTAACAAGTCATAGTCTGAAACAACACCAACCTGCAGAGAAAAGTAATCCAAATAGATGAGTTAAGCAATAAAAGCTCGTACATTATATGAAAGCAAGAAAGCTAACCCGGTTATATCATATTTATCACAAGAAATCAATAATAGTACACAGATGTTAGGACCTCGTAAACATTAAGAAGTTGAGATATTTTTTTCAAGAAAACGGGCATGTCCTCAACAACTCAAATGTATTATCCACATAGCAAGCATCTATCATTGTCAAACATTTATCACTTTCACTATATCATTCTTTATTACTCCAAAGATAACAGTAGTCTCCAGAAACTTAAACGTTTGTAAATGTTGTAACTAAACAAATTTAAACAATGATGTAAACTTCGGTGATGATACAACATTAAAGAAAACAATAGTTGCTCTAACTAGAAAGCACAAGATTCAAATAAAGAAACAGAGACTATATTCATATAAACAAGAAGATAAATTTTACCAAAGTCCAGTCATCATCGATCACAGGAAAACCGGTTATCCTCTTCTCCACGAGAGCCTCCAATGCTGTAACAACATATCCAATCAATTAGAAAATGAAATAACAAAAATATAGTAGTAACATAGACTCCCAAGTCCAAGAGTGTCACAAACACCTTCATCAACCGTTGTTGTAGTTTTTGCAACATGTAGATCTTCCTTCCTTGTCATAAAATCGCCAACTGTATACGTCCCATTCCTTGGCTGAAAACCACCGCACCATGCCATATAAAATACCCAATAATCAGTTTCAAGCCATGTATACAAATACAAGAAAGAGAGCTTCAAAGTAAAACATATATATATATATATAATTTTTTTGTCGGTTATCGGGACGAAAAATATGGACCATTAGATTTACATACTTTGACTCAAAGTGTATGCTTCTCCATAATCTATGGTCCACATTCTTCGTCCTGATATATTTTATATCGAGACAAAGACTATATATATATGTGTGTGTGTGTGTGTGCACAAATACTCTACACATTTAGAATCAAACAGCAATGCAGATGGATCTAGCAAACGAAGAGTAATACGAATATGATTTGATTTGTTTAGCTTTGCTAAAATCCGAGGCATCGAATTGTGTTGGCTAAAGTTTAAACAAGTTGTCTTGACTCTTGATCCATTAACATATTACATATCTGTTTTATTCTATTATGCAAAATAAAAATTCAAACTTTAAATAAACAATTTGAAGTCAAATGGATCCAATCTAATAAAATATATAAATATAAATATATAATATATAATCTCCAAAAAGTGAACAAAAATATTCTTTTCCATTTAAACAATTAAACCAGATTGATTTTTTTAAAAATAATAATAATAATAATAATAATAATAAAACTTACAGGAACGGAATTGTTGACGCCAACGCCGAGGCCGTTGCCAGATAGAGCAGCTGGATCGTGAAAGAAGCGTAAACGGTGTCGTTTAGAGAGAGGAGAAGGTACCGCTACCGTGCACGGCAAAGAAGGATGTGTAAATGAGTTAACAACACCGCAGAGTCGCGTGAGCGTCGAACAACTCGGCATGGAAATCGAGCTCATTTTTTTTTTTTCACTTTTTTTTTAAATAAAAATAATAATGAAACAGAGATTTATTTATTAATTTTATATTTATGAGCTGAGATACGAATACGATTAGTGTGTTGCAGAAGAGATTTACGTGCGAGAAGGAACTGTTGGAGACAACTATAGAGAGAGAGAGCGAGAGAGTTGGCTTTTTGATTTTTTTTTTATTGTTTTATTTGTTATTTAAATTTATTTTTTAAATATTAAAATAATGGAAAAATAACTCAACGAGGATAGTTTAGACATTGCACAGTGAAATGATGGTTCAAGTTCAACGTTAAGTTGGATGGAATTCAACTATTAGTAGGGTGTGGTTTGTACAATTTCAATTATACTAAATATCGAGGTCTTTTTTATTATTATTATTGTTTTACTCTTCATTTTATTTAATCCAACATTTTTTCATCAAATAATTATTAATTTTTTTTATTAATAATTCATTCAAGAGTTTACTTTTCCACGAGAAGCTTGTGAACGTGTTACAATTATTAAGCGGAACTCTAAACGATAAACTGATTTTATAATATGAGTAATACTAAATTGTCTAAAAAAATATTGTTCAAAAAATATGACATGTGTACTATTATACTATTATTTTACATAAATGATTTATTTTGTTGTTTTTATTACCAAGAGTGGCTGCCATGTTTTAGAACATTGACCTAATTCAATTTGTAAATTGGAAAATATTATTTATTTGATCTTTTTTAATTTTTACATAATTTGCCGTCCAATTAAGAATTTTAATGGGAGGCAACATTGACAATTGTGTTAGCCTATTAAGCCAAACGTTTTGAGTCAATATTCAAACTCCATAATAACGCCAACTCCTTTTTCTAATCCCCCCCTCCAAATGTATTGTCAAAAAAAGAAAACCAAAGCGGTCAAGTGTCATGCACTCTTTTACTTTTTGTGTAATTACAATATTATACCCTAACTTTTGGCCGTACCACAGACATTCAATTTTTGTAAATAAAAAAACAAAAAACAAAATATGTCATTAACTTTAGAGATTTTCTCCTTATAATCCTTTTTTTTTTTTTTTTTCTATTTTTACCCCTTTTCTTAAGACAAGCCATTCTAAATATTTAAGTTTTAAAAATTCTAAAGATAATTTATTTTCTAAAACTATCTTTTTTATCTTTTGACACTTCTATTCTAAAATACTCCATTTAATAAATAAATAAATATATATATATATATAAAGACACTCTATTAAATTTAGCGTGGTGTTATTGACAATCCACTAATGATCTAATAATGCCTCAGTTTTTAAAATTCAAAAATTTAGTTGATTTATTTCCTAAATTGCCCTTTTTAATTATCTTCCAAACTTAACTCACCCCATAAACGCTCTCTTCTATATATTTTCCATAAATGCTCTCTATATATTATCAACAAAAAAAAAAATCATCTCTCTCTCTCTCTCTCTCTCTCTAAATATATATACACACACCTTTTTTCCTCCATTTCTTTTACTCTCATCTAGCACCCATATATGCATTGTATTTTTTTTTATTTTATTTTTCATTCTTGTTGCTTATCATACAGGAAGATAAGAAATAAAAAAATAAAAATAAAAATAAAAATAATAGTAATACAAGTAACTTCAAACTTACTTTTAAATAATGATTGTTTTGAAATGCATGATATTTTCAGTTTCTTCAATAATAAAAGTTGTATTAAATAAAATAAGCAAATAAAATTAGGGTTTAAAGCATTAAAAAAAAAAAAAAATCTTCAGATAAATACATTATTCATGGATGGATGTGAGGTTTTATTAGAATTTAATTTGATCATATTATAATAAACGAAATGAAGAGAAAAAAAAATTACAATGGAGTGTTGTTGGATGTATGTGTGTGCGAGGGTTTGGATCCTCTACTGATATGATCTTTTTGTTGATCTTTTTAAAGCATATGATTGGTTGTTGATAAAGTAGTTGTTGAAACCAATCACACATTCATTGCAATGTTTATGTGTCATGAGATTATGTGAGATCAGGAAAAATATCAGATTAATAGAGAATCCAAATT
This sequence comes from Acer yangbiense, assembly GCA_008009225.1. Classification (NCBI taxonomy): domain Eukaryota; kingdom Viridiplantae; phylum Streptophyta; class Magnoliopsida; order Sapindales; family Sapindaceae; genus Acer; species Acer yangbiense. The sequence continues at coordinate 44,404,888 of CM017764.1, forward strand.
TGTGTGAGCGAGAGAAGTTTTTTTTTTAATTTTTTTAAATATATAGAAGGCTAACTAAAGTTTGGAAGATAAATAAAAATGGCAGTTTAGGAAATAAATCAAGTAAATTTTAAAATTTTAAAAACCGGAGGCCCCAAGCATTATTAGACCACTGGCACCGCTCTAAATTTAAACCCTAAAAATTACATTTGTAAAAAACGTTAATAGTATAATCAGTATACTAAGATTGTCAACAAAATAAATCATATACAGTGATTATACAAATAAAACTGTCAAATCAAATCCAGTCTAATTCAATACCTAATATAATCTTGTACTGCAGATTGTGTTTTATAGTACAAACATGAACTTGATTTCTGCCCATAAATAATTAAGTAGATATTTGTTTTGTGAGATGCTGAAATTTTAGTGCACTACGTCAATTATTGAATATATAGATATATTGAAAGTGGAAATAAATGACCGACAAATATCATTCGTGAAATAGTAATGTTTGTTACTTTTACAGGGAATTGCTCCCAACCAGTCAGCATCTCTACTTTACCGTTGCCTGTTAAAGTTAACAAAGGAGGGGCTAACCTTTGAAGGATAGTTTTGTCATTTTATTTCTTTAGTTCTATTATTATACCGCTTTTGGTGGCGGTGACTTAAACCTAAAACATTATCATACTCATCATTAAACCATATTGAGCGGTGCAGTTTGATCTATGTCTATTCAAACTATAGAATATATAAAAGTTATATTTTAACATATATCATATCTTAGCAGAGCTAGTAATGCACCTCCCTCTCACATCGGTGGTGAGGGGTTCAAATACTACCATACTCATTTTGCAAGCATGTGTGAAGAGTTTTCTTTCTGGATTATGGGAGTAGTCAAGGGCGAAGCCAAGATTTTAGCTATGGAGGGGCCAAATGAAAATAATTATTAAGTTTCTTTACGGTTGAGCTTAAGTTTCATTAACCCTTGTATATTACCAAGTTATAAATTTTATTAACCGATTTTATGTTTCATCATGATCCTCTACTGTACTGATCTTTTTACTGATCTAAAGTACTTGAGAATAAGACTCTGCATTTAACAATAATGAAAGTGAAATAAATTAAAGAAATAAATTAAAACCATTGATTACTCGTGTCAACAGAAAAATAATAATTCAAACGATAATTATTAACATGTTTTTTTTTTATATAATTTAAATTTATCATCACAATTATCAATAAAATTAACTTATAATAGCAACTAACAAATTTTAAAAAATTAATTGAAATAAAAAAATATATAATTTTATTAGGAATGGAAAAAATAAATAAAATTGGTTGAGGTATGATAATAAATAAAATTAATTAAAACTTATTTTTAAGGAATGGATAGAATAACTATATCTATATATATATTAAATGATAAAAGGATTGTATACATTGTACATATTATAAAAATTATATACACTAAATAAGATTTCATTGGTTGGGGGGGGCCATGGCCTCTATGAGCCCTCCCTCTCCTTCGCCTCTTGGAGTAGTTATCTCTCCATATGAGAGTGGTTATTCGAGTCGCACATGTATTGTTTAATCTCGGTAGATCCGTGCAGTCATATTGTAATATTTAAAATAAATAAAATAAAATAAAATAAAAAGGCATTTCTAAATATATATAATTTAAATCGTATAAATGTTAACATTTGACACTCCCAACCATTTATGTCAAAAAAGAAAATGTGTTTATTTAAGCCACCATGTTTCAATCTCCTGATAAAGAGCTGCATTTTTAATCATATGTAGTTTTTTTTTTTTTTTTTTCCAATCTATTTCTCAATTTAAATTTAACATTATTTTGATTTGTTCATACAATCTCCAATTTAAAATTTAAAGCACTTATTGATAGAACACAAATTCTATTGCACCTATTTTACGATAGGTCACTATCTATTGCTTGACCACCAACACAAATTCAATTGATAGAACTAGCTAGCTAGATAGGCATTACAAATTTGTGTTTAATATATAGTATAAAATATAAACTGACTTTAGAGTTTTTCGAGACGTGGGGTATTCCTATAACTTTTTTTTTTCCAAAAAGAAACAGCCTAAATATTTGTTTAATTGTATTTTAAATTTATGGCTACACTCAAAAGTAGTGTGCATATATTTTATATTCGTTTGATCCTGATAGATCTCGGTTTTGGTATCATAATTTATTGTAATATTTGAAATTAATCATGAAAAATTGTGAATTTCAAATAATATAACTAATAGTTTTGAATTAAACCAACAGTCTGGACATATTTTTTAGATTGTTCTAATCTTTTTTTTTTTTTTTTTTTTGAGATAAAACAGAAACATTACAAAACAGAAACAACAAAAGGACTGGAGTCCAGCCATAGGCGCTCCCAAACAGAGGAGAAGGCTAACGAAGCTAGGTTTAGTGCTAAGGAATTCCCCGAAGCCGGGGTGGCTTGGCACTTACAAATACCCACTTCAGAAAATAAAGCCAAAATGTCATTGACAATAAACTTTGTGCCCCCCACAGGAGGAGCCGAGCAAACTAACGAAGCTACCACAGAAGGAGAGGAGATTTCAACAATGGAAATAGGAAAATTATAGAATTTTACCAACGCAAGACCCTCTCTCAGAGCCATACATTGACCAACCTCTGCTGAAAACGACCCAATCAACTGACTTGAACGAGCTGCAAGAACTCTGCCATAGGAGTCCCTTATCGCCACCCCTATTCCAACACATCTAGAATTTTTCTGGACTGCCACACCAGTATTAATTTTCAGCAGACCAGGGGAAGGGGCGAACCACACTGTGGGAAAAGAAGGGGAAAAGGAAGAAGGGCCAGAAGACAACACCTACTTTGAATTCTTGAACTCAGCAAGCAACTCTGAAGCCCAATTCACTAAAGTCTCAGATTCTCTAGCCTTCCCGCTGTTAATCAGAGCGTTACGATTCTCCCAAATGGCCCAGGCAACCATACACACCAACTCAAGCTCAACCACATAAATCTTATTAGCAAGAAAAAGGAAAAAATCCTGCGTTGAAAGGTGTTTCAAACCCCCAAGAAGGCTGCCAAACCGAGTCCCTAACCATACATTTCTAGACAATTTGCAACCAAAGAGGGCATGACCAGCAGATTCCATTGAGGAGGAGCAACTGTTGCAATTAGGAAGAGGAACAACCTTTCTCTTCCACAGATTTTCCAGGGAGGGAAGAGTATTCAAACAAGCCCGCCAAGTAAAAATCCTCACCTTGGGAGGAATGTTCAGATTTCATAGAGACTTCCACCACTGACACATCCCGGAAGAGCTGGAAATCGAAGTCTGAATCCTATCCTGTAAAGCCACACGATAACCACTATTGACCAAGTAAATCCCTGATTTTTTCGAAATGCTAATGGATGGAATCTTTACCACCGCTCCAACTGACCGGAATTGACCTAATGATCTCCTTATCAACATGCAGTAAAAGCTTATCCAATTTCGCAGAATCCTAACCCCGACGAGATCTGTCAATCAGCTCAGAGACAGGGATATCTATACCTGGATCAAAAGTGACTGTCCTAAACGAGCTAGGTCGAGGCAGCCACTTATCTTTAAAGACATTCAGGCTGCACCCATCTCCAACCGTCCATCTGAGTCCCTTCGAAAGGAGCTCTCTACCCCAAATCAAACTTCTCCAGATATGGGAGCAACCCGCTTTAACAGAAGCCGAGAGGAAATCACAATTGGAAAAGTATTTCGCCTTGAGAACTTGAGCAGCCAGCGACTCCGGGGTTGAGAGGATGCGTCAGGCTTGCTTTGCTAGAAGTGACTGATTAAAGAGGGAAAGATCTTTGAATCCCAAACCGCCTAAGCTTTTCAGGAGGCATAAATTTCTCTAGTTGACCCAACTGATCTTTCTTTTTCCTTCCTTCCCTAGAACCCCACCAAAACTTGGAAATAAGGGCATGAATATCAAGCATGAATATCATTGCATAAACCTATCGGCAGTTTGAACAAACTCATAGAATACGATGGAATGGCTTGAGCCACCGCCTTGATTATGACCTCCTTACCCCCAAAGGAGAATAAGTCACCCTTCCAACTACGCAGTTTCTTCCAGATGCTGTCTTTAATATCATTGAAGAGCACATTCTTATTTTTACCGACCCATGAGGGGAGACCCAGATACTTATCATGAGTATTCCCATCAACAATCCCAAGCAAGTCAAGAATCTCCCTTTTTATCGACCTCAAAACCTTAGAACTGAACGTTATCTTTGATTTACTTAAATTAACTTGTTGCCTAGAAGCTTTACCATAAGTAACAAGAACCTACTGAATCTAAAGACAGCTTTCAACCGAAGCCTTACTAAACACGATGCTATCATCTGCAAAGAAGAGGTGGGTTATAAGAGGACTTCCCCTGCAACATCTTGAACCTAGAATTCTACCGTTTCTCTCAGCCGCCAAGATAAGCCCCTAAAAAGCTTCAGCGCATAACAAAAAGAGATAAAGGGGACATCGGACATCCTTGTCTTAGCCCTTTCGAAGGGTTGATCGAACAAACGGGCTGCCCATTAAGAAGAAATGAGAGGGACGAGGTTGTGATACAGTCCATGACTAGACGGATCCACTGAGTCGGGAAAAGCATTTTCTCCATAACAGCCTCTAAGAAACCCCATTCAACCCTATCGTATGCTTTACTCATGTCGAGTTTCAAAGCCATCTGACCCCGTTTCTCAGAATTTTTTCGACCAAATGAGTGGAGGGATTCGAACGCTACTAGGACATTATCAAAGATTTATCTCCCGAAATGAAAGCTTATTGGAAAGGGGAGATTAATTCCGGGAGCAAACTCTTCAGCCTTGTTGCCATAGCTTTTGTGACAACTTTGTAAACCACGCTGCATAAGGAAATAGGGCGGAAATCCTTAATCTCAGAAGGGTTTCTCACTTTCGGAATAAGGATCACATTAGTCTATAATTTTGGGAAAAAACAAACAGGAAATGTCTCTCCGCTTTTTTCTCTCTGAGTGAATAGTGTGAAAGTAGCCTAGTCCCAAAGGTAGTCAGTCTTCTTTCACCAGAAGTGGAGGCTAGAATTTCTGGAGTGTAAGAGGGCTTTTAGTGATTTCTAGATCTGCTGGAGATGGTAGATTCAGAAATAGCAAAGCTATATGAGAACTTATCTCTAGCAGATGAAGATGGAGCTGTCCTCGAAATGGCAAAGGAAGTAAAAACAGACGGGATAGGAGACATTGATAAGTGTTTAGTAGGAAAAGTTCTTACAGGGAAAAAAGTAAACAGAGAAGTTTTTAAGTGTTTGATATAGCAGATTTGGAACCCTTACGGTCATGTAGAAGTGGAACTAGTAAGGGACAATACGTTCATGTTCTATTTTAATAACAGTGTAGATCGAAACTGGGTTTGGCATAGAGGTCATTGGCATTTTGGGAGAAGTCTGATAGCCCTAGAGAAACCGATAGGATCGGGCAACATCACAAAGCTGGGGTTTGATAAAGCAGATTTCTGGGTTTAGATTCATGACATCCCAATTCTATGTATGAATCGAAGAACAGCGAAGTGGCTTGCTGAACAACTAGGTGAAGTAGTGGAAATACCGTCAAAATCTAGGGAGTGTTGGGGGAAGTTTATGAGAGTTAAAGTTCGGCTTGACATCTCAAAACCTCTCAAAAGATGGCTAAGGCTCAAACTTGGCAAATCAAAGGAAGTAACATTGGTGGGGTTGAAATATGAAAGGCTCCATGATTTTTGCTTCGTTTGTGGTCGCATTGGCCACGGAATTAAGGAATGTACAGATGAGGAAGCTAGGAAAGTGGCGCTAGAGGTCACCCCAACCAAATTCGGATCTTAGATGAAAGCTCAAATCTCAGAGAAATGGAAACCAAAATCAAATTCTCAGGGGATGGGAAGCTCCTCAGATAGGAGTAGGTCTCTTGATGTATCTCGAAAAGATGAAGGTGATGGGTCTGTTAGTGTGAAACCGGGGTCTAGATCTCTCTCAGTAGACTCAGCAAATCCGACGGCGTCAAAACCTCCATTGAAGGAGAAGATCCAGGAAACCCTAATTCCGGTTGCCAGTGGTGGGCTTTCAAAAATTGATGAAATGGTGGTAGATGGTCTGGATGTTGGGCCTGCGGGAGACAATAAAGAGAAGGCCCAACATAGGAGTGCTCCCAAAATAACCAGCTAAAGGAAAGTGTGACCCTAGAAGTTGTTGAGTCCATTTTCCCCATGATAGAGGCCCAACCCAATCTGTCAAAATTACCTGACTCAGTTTCTTCTCCACAACAAGTCTTGCAATCGGAAATCCCTAAACTTCATTCTCCCCCAAAACAGAAATCAAACAGAAAGTGGAAGAGAACAGCTCGAGAAGGTCAACATCGTCAATCACCAGTTAGAATTTCAAGCCCCCTTCACAGATTACTCACAATTAGTAAGTCAGGTAAGAAACTAGGGAAATGTAAGGTTTCCCCTCTCTCTGTTGTGAAGATCGCTTCCGGAAAGAAGAAAGAGAAGAGCCATCTAAAACTCCTCTCCTCTTCTCATGTCTCTCAAAGTTAGAGGAGTGAATCTCATCCTCTTCAGTCGATGGGGGAGGGTCAAGTGTGTAAGCGAAAGGTTGATTTTGATTTGTGTGACGAAGATAACAAAGAGTCCAAAAAAGGGAAACTTTCGTCCCAAAATTTGGAAGATATCATATTGGTGGAGCCTGAGGTCCAGGCCCGCCGGGAGCAATAATAGGCCTCAGTTGGAACGTTCGGGGGTTTAGGAACCCTTGGGCGTTCACTGCCTTGCTAAGGCTGCTAAAAAGTCACTCCCCGGATTTAGTTTTTCTTCCAGAGATAAAGATCAGTGGTAGTAGAGCTAGTAGGTTTATAGATTCTCTTGGTTTTAAGGGTTGTTTGTGTGTTGATAGTGTTGGCAGCAGTAGGGGCCTTATGTTACTATGGAAAGATAGTATAGTGGTTACGGTTCTTTCGTTTTCGTCGGGCCACATCAATGCAAGGGTTTGTATGGAAAATGGTTTTTTATGGAGGTTTTCCGGGTTCTATGGTGACCCGAATCCAAACAAAAGACAGACTTCTTGGGAGTTACTTCGGCGCCTTAGGGACGTTGATGATCTCCCTTGGGTGTGTGGTGGGGACTTCAATGAGTTGATGTGTATGTCAGATAAGGTGGGGGGCTTTGAGAAATCAGTCACAGGTATGTTACATTTTAGTCAGGCAGTAGATGACTGCAACCTCATTGATCTGGGCTTTTCGGGTCTGAAGCTCACCTGGAACAACAAAAGGGATGGGAAGAACAACATTCAAGAAAAATTAGATAGATTCTTTGTAAACAACAAATGGAGGGACTATTTTGGCAACGCAACAGTTTCTCACCTGGGGTTCCATTCTCTTGACCATCGCCCAATTCTCCTAAAATGCTCTTCTGATTTTCCATTCTTAAGAGGAAGGGGTGGGAATTTTCGTTTCGAACCTTTTTGGCTCAAAGAGGAGGACTATAAGAGTATAGTTTTGGTAGCTTGGAATGAAAAAGCTTCAGGGGCTCCCAAAGAAACCTGAAGGAAAAACTCCTTCCATGTGCATCAAATCTCAGTGAGTGGAGTAAAAATAGATTTGGCCTTCTCAGAAAACAGATTGAAGCTAAGAATAGGGAAACTGAGAGGCTCTATAAATGTTACAGGAAGCCTGGTATCATGTCCTCCATCAGAGTCTTGGAAAAGGCGGTGGAGGGTTTAATGGATCGCGAGGAAATCTAATGGAAACAACGCTCTAGGGCGGAATGGCTTCAAGCGGGTGACCTGAACACAAGTTATTTTCACTCCAGAGCAACAGCAAGGAAAAAGAAAAACTTTATTTCCAGCTTGATAGATGTGAATGGGTGTCGTCAAGATTCTAAGGAAGGGTTAGCATCGGTGGTAAGGGTTTTTTTCTCCTCCCTTTTTAAATCCTATAATCCCTCAACCACAGATTTTCAAAAAGCCACTGAAGGCGTTAGGCCTAGGCTGTCGGAAAGAATGAGAGATGGTATAAGGAACCAGTTTACTGCTGACGAAGTTAGAGCTGCTGTGTTTGAGCTGAACCCCACTAAAGCTCCAGGGCTGGATGGCTTCCACGCGATCTTTTTTCAAAAATCGTGGGGCCTGATCAGTAGATTGTTCTAATCATCCACCCTATAAATCGATTATTATTGTGTTCATGGTATCACTCTGCCACAGTATAATAATTTACCAATGGATTTGTGTAAATCAAAAGCTTTTCTTTCAAATATCATGACATTAATTTACAATCCTCCCACATAAATCAACCAATTTATTTTTATCTCTAATCTCCTCTTTTATCTCCCATGGTTTTAGAACCTGTAGGCCATCTCCAATGTATAACACCAGACTTTACATCAATTAGACAATATGTTTACACCCAAAAAAATTTCACTCCAATGTTTCACACCAAAAGAGCATCTTTAAAGAATATTCTCATAATATTTATTATAAAACTTTAACATTAATTAATAAGTAAATAAAAAAAATAAAAATCACATATAAGACTTTCTCTCTCTTCAAAAATATCTCTCTGCCCTCTCTCTTCATTTTCTTATTCTGACCGACCTTCACTCTGTCTCCATCCCGATCGCTGCCGATACCCTACTGTGCCGGGGGTGTCGACGGCGATGTTGATCTTTTGGGCGGTCGTTTGGGGCCGCGCTCCGGCTAGATCTACGGAGGTTCTCTCCTTTTCTTCACGGTCGGCCGGAGGTTTCTTTCTTCTTTTTTTCGGCGGTTAGCTTCCTGATCCAGTTGAGGTTTATCCTTCGGTTGCAGCGCCGGCGTCGATGCTCATCCGGACGTCCTCTCCGTCGCTGTCTGGTCTGGTCTGGTTCTTGCTGCCTCCGGCAACCCTCCGGGTTGGGGCGTTCCCTTCGAGCCGGCCTGTTGGTTCCCATTCCAGCCGGAACTTCGGCACCGTCCGTCTTGGTCTTGGACATTTTCTGGCAGCCAAGGATCCCCTCCTCTGATCGGTTTTTTTCATTTTGTTTTGGTTGTTTTAGGTTCTGTACTGGTTGTTGTTTCCCTCTTTGTGGGGGTGTTTGTCCCACCTTTGTGTGTGGGTTTCTCTCCCCATCGTGGGAGATATTGTCTGGGCTGTACTTGGATGTCGATCGTTGATGGGTCCCAGCTCCTGTTGTTGTAATCCTGTCCTGGATTTGATTTCCAGGTGTTGTTGTTATCCGGTTGTTGTTTGCAATCAAAAAAAAAAAAAAAAAAAAAGTAAATAAAATAAATTAAATGCATATATCAATATTTGTGTCGTTTTAAAAATCTCAATAAGATCTTTCAACGATATATTTTTTGAAAATACATATTATTTTAATTAAGTATAAAAGGGTTAAATTAGAAATATAAAAAAAATAAAGAAAATAAAAATTTACTACTGGGTGAGCAGTGGTGTGCCAATCGTGATGCACTATTGTTCACAAAACTCTATATAAATATTTGGGAACTGTGATTTGTTATATTGAAGCATCGTCGGAGTTGCTCTTAGCATGCATTCGGCGTGCAAGCTTCAATTGGATTATTTTATGAGATTATATAGGATTGAAATGAGATTGAAATTAGATTGAATTGAATGGGATTGAACTAGAATAAATTAATACTATATTTTATTTGTTAAAACATAAGATTGGACTAAAATATATACATATATTAAATTTGATATTGTTTTGAAATTGAATTAACAATATTTTTTTGCGGGTGAAATAAATATTTAAGTTTATATATTATTAAATTTACAATATCAAAAAATATTTTCAAATAAAATTATAGTTTTAACTTACTTTTAAAAATAAATGTAAATATATTATTATTTTTAAATTTACATTTTATTTATTAATTACAAAATATAAATACAAATATCGTACAAAAATCATGCTTAAGAGCAACTCCAATATACAGAACTAAATTTTACTTTAATTTGAAGTTAAAATGGAATCTTTTGGGAATATGTTAACACCAAATATTTTTCCACTCCAATGTTCCACACCAAATTTTATATCAAAAAAATATATTTAAAGAATATTCTCCTAATAAATATTTGTACAATACTAATAAATTTTTATTACTGTAGTTAACTTATACAATATTCAATAATTTTATTGACATAAAATATATATCAATATGGTGTTATTTTAAAGATCTCAATGAGATCTTTCCAACGATATATTTTTTGAGAATACATATTGTTGGAATTAAAGGGTTGTTTGTTTTTTTGTCTGAAGACTGAATAGTCCTGAATTTTTCTGAAGACTTAATAGGGACTGAAATCTGAACTTGAATGACATGTTTGTTTGTTTTTTTTCCTCACATCTGAATGTATTGACGTATTGTCAACACGTTTGTTTTTTAAAAGTAAAATTGTCTGAAAATAAGTAATTTTACATTTATACCCATGTTAAACAATTATACATATAATATGGAATAAAAACAATCAAAAAATAATTATTATATATGAACACATATGATCATGATTTTCCTCTTCCATTACAAACAAACTTCATTTTTACTAAGAAAAGAAAAGGTTTTTTTTTTTTTTTCAAAAAATAAAAGAGGCAGTAGGAAAACTCACACAAAACACTCTAATATATATATATAAATACATCACCCAAATATCATAATAAATATTGATATTAAACACCAATATGAGAAGTGATTAGGGTTCTTTTTTATTTTTAAAGCTATTTAAAATAAGGTATATATTAAAATAAAGATTTTTATACCATATATAATTATGATGAAATTGAAAATATGTTATATATGGAGGATAGTATCGGAAGAAAAGATTTTGGATTGCATTTAATGCAATTCAGTGATTTACAATTAAGTGAAAAGTCAGGATTTTTTACTTTTTATTTTAAGTTGATTTTTGGTATTTTTAAGTTGTTTGACCACTTAAAAAAATAAACAAAATAACTTAATAATTATGATTCAGACCCATTAAGTTTTAAGTGAAAAAAACAAACGACCCCTAAGTATAGGATGTTTAAATTAGAGATTTAAAATAAATTAAAACATTGATTTGATATTTAAAGAATAAAAAATAAAAAAAACAAACGGTTGATGGCTTTTGTGTTGTAACAATGCACGCCATATATAAAGCGCACTCCAGCGTAGCACTTTTTTTATTTTATTTAATTTATTTTTTTTTTTTTTTTTAGAATCATAAATTAGGTGCAACGTAGGAACACAAATTGTGAACAGTATGCTTTATATTAGAGTTTGTTGTGGGAGAGAAAATCAAAACTAACCATTTGATTTATTAAACTTTTATTGGTAACTACTTTTGAAACTTTAATTGTTAATAATCACTTTTTTAAAAAAAGTTTCAGTGTATGTCCATAAATTACAAGTATACTCCTGAAAATAGTTTTTTTTTTTAAAAACCTCGAAGTAAACTTGAAATCATAGCTAAATTGAAATGACCAAACTTGAAATCATGAATAAATTGAAATGTCTAAACTTGAAATATGGACTAAATTGAAATTAGGCTTAGGTTTTTTTTTTTTTCCCCATCTTCTTCTTCCTCATCTTCTTCCTCAAATTCGAATTAGGGTTAGGTTTTTTGTTTCTCTTTTTTGCAGACCACATCGCCGGCACACCTAGCCGCCGGACGACGCCTGGTCGTCACTCGAACCAGCAGCACATGACCCCTATCGCGGCATCGCCTGGTCGTCGCACGAATGAAGCCACCGCCTGGTCGTCGCCGATTCGTGCGACAAATGAACAGCGAGTGAGAGATCGGCGAACCAGCGTCGCCATCCCATCCAAACGTGGCCCAGACGCACGCCGGAGCTCGGCGACCGTCAACCCATGCCGGCGAGAGAGAGATCGGGGAGAGAGAGGGAGATCAGGGAGAGAGAGAGAGGCGGATCAGGGAGAGAGAAAGAAAAAAAGAGAAAAAAAGGGAGAGAGCTGATTTGGGATGTTTTTATATGGGGGTATTCAAGTAATTTTACAAAAACATGGTTATTAACAATTAAAATTTCGTTTGTGGTTAGAAACAAATTTCCTATAATATATATGGTCATTCTTGGCAATTTCCACTTTGTTGTGGGGTTTGAAGTGTGGTTGGAGATGCTTTAAGTGGGTTTCAATAGTTTCGCCTCAACGAGATTGTTGTGGATTCAACAAAATTGGAGAATCTAATTCTATTGAGCCCAAACGAGGGAGTGAGACAAGTATAGTCTCACCCTTGTCGAGTGGAGTTAGGATTCTCTCTTAATCTTTATTTTTCTAATTTTTTTTTTTTTTAAGAGTGAGTGAAACACTTGCTTGCATGAGAGAGAAAAACATAAACAAATTATTAGCGAACAAGTCACTACATAGAAGCGTTGACGGATAGAACACAAACAAACACAATAATAAAGAAAGATAAGATGAAGAGAAGTAATCAAATCCAATAACACACAACACAAGAATTTACGTGGAAACCCAAATTAGGAAAAAAAAATCACGGCCGTTAGGATGACAAAAAAAAATTCTAATATATAGTAAATTGTTACAACCACACACTCAAGATTCTCTCTCTAAAATACCTCAAACCCGATTACACCCAATGCTCACTTTGAGATCTCTTTAATATTTGTTATTTTACTCCACACATAATAACCTAGCTATTATGGTCTATTTATATGAATTACAGGGAGTTAAAACCTACAAGGAAATCTATCTCCTAGTCGTACAAGATTTACTTGTTTCACATAAATACTATTTACTCTTTATGATAAGTCTTCTTATAAGGAAAAATCATTTTCCTATCATCATAAGAACTTCTAGAAACAACATATTTCCTTTTTCATGAATATTTCCTAATTCAATGCATGCTTGTGATTGACTACGATTCAAGTTGCAGTTGGCCACCTGCTTCCTTAACTGTGTTGAACTTGATCACTTAGAAAACCGTGATCCACAAGCTGCATCACCGAAGACCGTTGTCACTGCTACTGTGAAAGCCACAGCGCCACCCACAACGTAAGACATTGGAATTGGACCGCTGTCCATGCCGCTGTGGAAACCCCACATCATTGATTATGGCTGTCAAACCCACATCGGTTTTGACAGCAGTTTTCAATGTTCTTCGTTTCTTCCGTTCTTCAAGTCTTCAAGCCTCCCTCAAACATAATTTCATACTCCCAAACGTTCTCACGTCTCCAGGAAGTCTCCACATTAGTTGTATCTCGTTTGGTAACCAATGGAAATTCGAGACATATCCAACACAAATATTGACTATGTAATTTCTTACATGCTCAAGTGTCATTAGATTAGGTAAAAAAAAAAAAGTCCAGGATGTATCCTTATTGTGTCGGGTGCAACAAACCCACCCAAGTTTGTATTCACTTTCCTGAACTTCCACAAAACAAAACTTACAATTCTCACTATGTTAATCAACGTTTCTCCTTTCTTTTCATTTTCCTATATCTCAAAAAAAAAATTTTAACTTCTAAAATGCTTAAAGATCTATTGAGTTTATATATAGATACTAAAAGAGGTACTTCTGATTTATTTTCATGCAAAAGATGTTAATATATTCAAATGCATGTTTATGAACAAATTTACTATAATTGTTCATGTATTTTGTAAATCCACAGTAAAACACAAAAAAACAATTGATTTTGATAAAATCGAATAACATAAACATTCTTTTAAGTTTGTTTAAATCGTTCACTATTTTTTCATAAATTAGTGATCATTACGCTCATAGTGTTGGTCCACCGCGGGTCAGATGAATGTCGAGATTTATTGAGATCAAACAAAAATTCAAATGTCTACTTTCATAATTGAAAGAAGTCGACTTCTAACACTAGAGAAGTCTCCCCATATATATTTCAGTTTTATAAGCAATGATGGGTAACGATAAGTTTGAACCTTTATGAGTAGATAGAGATTGTGAACTCTTTGGCCACCAAAGAAGAGAGGTCTTTGACTTAGCGGCCCGGATAAAAAAAATTCTTTTAAAAATTTAATTTAAAGAATTACCATTAAATTTAAAATGTTTTCACTTTGGACCCCTAATTTTTTTTAATTTTTTTTTTTACACTTTTACTATATTAGCTCCAAGAGTAAAATTTCCATCCGCCCTAGCTTTGAGTCTTCATTTTTGTTTCATATTCTCAAGTCTCACAAAAACAAAGTTTCATCTCTACATCTAAATAATCACAATCACATCAGAAACCAATCAGTGATCAGAATTTCAAGTTCTTGAAGCTCCTTTAAAAAAAAAAAAAAAAGAAGAAGTTCTTGATGCTCTTGAGTCTTGATCACTCTATATAAAGAAATTTAAAAACCTTTTTAGCGGGTAAAGTAACAGTAAATTTTTACTTTCTTACCATTTTAGTCCAGTCTGTGTCTAGTCTAGCTCTTTGTTTGGACTTTGGGTCCACAATCTTAAGTTAAATTTTACACCTCACGCGCTCTCACATCAAGTGGATTTTCGTTTTCCTCAGACAGCACCAACTCAACCGCGAACCTACCTTATCTTTTATCAGGTTTTTTTACCTCACAGACAACAGTTGAACTTGTCATCGGACCCCACAAATCTAATCCAACGGTGGAGATCTTGTCATGTTGTCATCCTAGGGTTTACATTCGATATATAAATCAGACCAAGCCACCAAAATTTCCTTCTCAGTGCAGTTTTGCTGCCTCTTTTATATTTGAAATATCAAACTAAAAAAACCAAAAAAACAAAAACAAAACAAACACTCAGTCTCTTTCTCTCTTCACGCGCCGCCTGTCTCCACCGGCGGCAACAATCTCCTTTTTCCTTTCTATCACTTCCCTCTCCTCCTCCTCCTCCTCCATCTATCCCAAAAAAAAAAAAAAATTTAAAAAAAAAAAAAAAAAAAAAAAAAAACAGAACAAAACCATTTTCGACCTTTTCTTTTCTCTCTTTGATTCTGTCTCTTGTTTATCTATTGTTAATTTAGGGTTTGCTCTTGAATAACAAGAGGAGAGGGAAGAGAAAACCCAAAACAAAAAAACAAACAAAAAACATATTGAAAAAAAAAAAAAAAAAAAAAGGTTTTTCTTGTTGTTGTGAAGATGGCTCAGGTTCAGACTCAGGCACCGGTTCAGGGACAGAGCGTCAATGGTGGTGGGGCCAATCAAGTAGTGACGACGTCGCTTTACGTCGGGGATCTGGAGGCTAACGTGTCCGATTCGCAGCTGTACGATCTGTTCAACCAGATGGGTCAGGTTGTTTCGGTTCGGGTTTGCAGGGACATGTCTACCCGGCGATCGCTCGGTTACGGTTACGTTAACTATAGCAACCCACAGGATGGTTAGTTAATTTTATTTATTTTTAAGCTTTTATTCAGTCAGTGTATTTTGTTGATTAATTTTAAGTAATTATTGTTGATTGTTTTGCTGCTTCTTTTGTTAATGTCTTAATGATAGTTGATGTTATGGTCTTTTGTGGGTTTTTTTTTGGGTGAAAATCAGAGTTTTTGATGTGTTAATGGTGACTCGGTGTGGAATGATAGATGTCATTAGAGTATCATTAAGTGATTAACATGGTGTATTTACTCTTGACATGTACACAAATTAAATGTGAAAACTCTCTTAGCAGGCATTACACTTCACTTCTTGGTGATTTGTAAGCTCTTTGCATGTTGAATAGTTATTTCCATGTCTTGGTCCGGGACTTCTTTGTAGGAATCGGCATCTGATGCTAAGTAAGTGTGCACTGATTCACTGAAAATGTAATCAAATTTGCAATGGCTGAGGGTTTATCCTCCCTTTTGAGAAAATTCCTTATTAATTCAATTGATTTTTGAATAAACGGAGTTTCTTTATCCGTATGTGTGTATTGGATTCGTGAAACGTAGGACCATTTTGGGTTAAGCAAAAGGTGACCTAAGAGTATTCTATCAAAGATGTTTCGTTGGACCAAAGTGCCTTCACTGTTGGTATAGTCCTCATAGCATCAAGGTTAGCCTTCCAAATGTTGGCGGTTCTTTTAATCAGCAATATTATTGTGAAACGTAGATGCATTACCTTCATATTGTAGTGCTGTGGAGAATCCATTTTTGGCAGAGTCTCTCAATGATTAATTAACGGTTGCCTTGTAACCTCAAGTTTTGATTGTTAATAATTCCATGAAGTACAAATTATACAAACAAATGCATATGCAAATTCGTGCAACACAGTTTTCTCTTCCATCTTCCATTAACCTGAAAACAAAACCATGGAGACTGTGCTAAAAACCAGACAATATCTACCCTAGATTGGTTGGGTCATTCCAAAATGTTATCAAAGAATAACCACGGAATGGTGTGTGGATGAGCGCTCTGCCCACATTGCAACCTTCTCAAGGATGTGGAGTCCGAAGGAGGGGGGGAGTGTGAAGGACCCATGTTAGGTTAGTGTGTGACTGTGAGCAATCCAAAGTCCTACATCACTAGGGGAAACTAGCAACCCATGTTAGTTTAGTAACGTTTCCCATAGTGATGTAGGACTTTTCAACCCAAATGTGTCATACCCTCACGGGCCTCACATCACTGTAGAACATTTTGGTTGAAAAATCCAAAAAAAAAATTGAGGGTTGTGTCTTAAGTGGACTATATCTAACCTATATGGTTATGGTTGGGTTGTTTCACTTTCAATTGCCCTGTTTCCTCTTGCACGAAGAAAGAGAAATACTACTAGGTTTATGAAGGCCGGTCACATATAGATTTAATTTTGCATTTTTATTTTCTCTATCCTCAATAGTGCCAGCTCTACCTTTTGGTGAATGTGTTCATTTCCTGACTTGCTTGAAATTTATACCATTTATAAATACAATGGAATACAAATGGCTTGGGGAGGTGATGGTTGTAATGGCTTGACCTTTACACCAAAATAATTGTTTTTTTTTAATAGTTGACAACTAATGTGGAATATGTAATGGGGAAAAGGTAACGGCTTTCAAAAATGCCCTATATATTTAAAACAATAATTTGGATTCTGAACATTCTAGGAAAAACCTATTGTGAGTAGTTTTGTTTCTCTAAGCTAGTGCTATTTGCTCCTTTAAATATTATGGACATTTGTGCCCTTCTCTAAATTTATCTTTTGTCTTATAAAAAATATATGTGCTAGAGGAAGGGTTTATCTTTAATGCAATGTATGTGATGGCTTCTTTTCCTTATTTGACTTTACAAAATAGCATTGACCTCTTTCTTTTCTTTTCTTTTCTTTCTTTCTTTCTTTCTTTAATGTAATCGTTTCTGTTTTGGTTTGTAGAATCTTGCATGAGGTAGGACCTTGATTGGCAAAAATGGTGATATGTATGTGTTGCCAAGATAATGCAATAATTTAATTTGTTCAAAAGCTTTTGCACTCATAATTTGTGCACTATCTTTAAACATTTTTTTATTCTTGGATACACATACTTAATCAGCTTATGTTTCAAACAAATCTATACTCCATTCTTCCTTAAATTGCTTTACCTTCAACATGTAGAACTTGGGTCATTGTAGAAGTCCTTGGATTCACTTGAGTATGTTGATCATATCCATTTATTGATTTTTTTCGTTATAAAAATAATTGGAATGCAATATATGTGCATTCACCTTCTCACTTGGGTCAAAATCTTATTGTTTATATGTTCAAATTGTTGACAGCTGCAAGGGCATTGGACATGCTGAACTTCACTTCTCTGAATGGGAAACCCATTAGGATAATGTACTCCCATCGTGATCCTAGTCTGCGTAAAAGTGGGCAAGGGAATATATTTATTAAGGTATTCATATCCCATGATAATGTGGTTTTGCATGTTTAACATTTATATATGTTTCACGTTTTTGTTTTTCCCTTTGAAATTTTTATCTGAATTTTCATCTCTCATTTTGTTTTCACTAGATGGCTTTCCACTAGCCTTACATCTGATCAATTTGATACTTATTGGAAAAATATTTTATATATAGTCCTTTTCTAGTGAGGGATCCCTTATATTAAGATCCGTGTGGACTTTAATGAAACTTAAATCATTTTCAATAAATTTTGAAGAGATTTTTTTCTTGGATGATAAGAATAGTACTAGAACTAAAGCTGACAAAGTACTAGAACTATTTTTTTTTTCAAAATATTTTTTATATGAAGCATTAAAAAAGGGAGTAAAACATTGGAAAAATGAGTGTAAATAGAGGAGAAACAGTGTGTGTTTAATTTTCTTGTAAAAGTACAAGGAATGTTGATGGTACAATTGTGTAAATGGTGGACCCCGAGTTCAGTTGTGTTATGTTGGACCTGAAGCTCACTTTGTGTTGTGGTGGACCTAAGTTTTATGCTTTAAATTGGAGCGTGTCCTACCAGTTTGTGTCTGTTCTCATTGTGTTATATAAATTATTAACTCAAATGAGGAAGATTCCAACAAATTCATGGCGTCATTGTATTTTTTGTGAAAGTTGTGTAGGAGTTGTTTTCTCTTTTCAACCCAATCACCAAATTTTCTTTAGTTTTTCACATGGTTTGTTTCTCTTGTCATTTTTCCTCTCTTAGATTTTTAAAACCAATTAAAGCATTAATTTATTGACTTGGCTTGTGCTGTGAACTTGACAGAATCTAGACAAGGCCATTGATCACAAAGCATTACAAGATACATTTTCTGTATTTGGAAACGTTCTCTCTTGCAAGGTAGCTACAGACTTCAATGGTCAGTCAAAAGGCTATGGCTTTGTACAATTTGACAATGATGAGTCTGCCCAAAAAGCTATAGAGAAATTGAATGGTATGCTTTTGAATGATAAGCAAGTTTATGTGGGGCCCTTTCTCCGCAAGCAGGAGAGAGAAACTGAAATCATAAACAGCAAATTCAATAATGTTTTTGTAAAGAATATCTCAGAATCAACAACTGAAGAAGATTTGCAGAAAAGTTTTGGTGAATTTGGCCAAATCACTAGTGTTGCATTGATGAGGGATGAGAGTGGCAAATCCAGGTGCTTTGGATTTGTCAATTTTCATAATGCAGATGATGCTGCTAGAGCTGTTGAGGCTCTTAATGGGAAGAAAGTTGACGATAAGGAGTGGTATGTTGGGAAAGCCCAGAAAAAATCTGAACGGGAAGTTGAACTGAAACTTCGATATGAGCAGAATATGAAGGAGGCTGCTGACAAATTTCAGGGAGCAAACTTGTATGTTAAAAACTTAGATGATAGCATTGACGATGATAAACTTAAGCAGCTGTTCTCTCCTTTTGGTATCATTACATCATGCAAGGTGTGTAGCATTTTTTTTTTTAAAAAAAAAAAATTGAAAAGAGCCTACTTGATTCAACCTTGCCAATTTGATGGCTGAAGCTTCATATTAAATTTTGAACAGGTGATGAGCGACCCAAATGGAGTTAGTAAAGGATCAGGGTTTGTGGCGTTCTCGACTCCTGAGGAGGCATCTAGAGCTGTAAGTTGTTTACATTAGTATTTAGTGCTCATAATGTGAAGGCCTTGACATAATTTGATAGTCCTGTCCTTTCTTAACTCTGACAGCTCCAGGAGATGAATGGCAAAATGATTGTCTCCAAACCGCTATATGTTGCACTCGCCCAAAGAAAGGAAGATAGAAGAGCCAGGTTGCAGGTATGTTCCTTCTGTGGTATTTCTTTAAGCTTTCAGTCAACCGACTGAGATAACGGGCATGTTTATTGTAGCACATTGACAAACGAGTATTTACATTTTTTGTATTTCTTTTTACCATCTCATAAACCTTGAGTTCCTTTTGTTTTTGCCATGGATTGCCCACAACTTGGATACAAGAGCATGGCATATTGGATATTTTTGCCCCTCTTTTTCTGCATCATTTTGGTTGCAGTCTGTAGCTTTAATCTGTGTTTTGATATTGATTCCTCCAGTGCTCCTTAATTGTTCTTCATATGACACAATTTCTTATACTGTCATACGTGCCTCTTTCTATGATAATCCACTGTTATACAGGCTCAATTTTCTCAAATGAGGCCAGTTGCAATGGCACCTTCAGTTGGCCCTCGTATGCCAATGTATCCTCCTGGTGGTCCAGGTATTGGGCAACAAATTTTCTATGGTCAAGCCCCACCTGCCATGATTCCTCCTCAGGTGATTCCTTTATTTTTTTGTTTTTCTGTTTATCAGCATTTTTAGTTACGCTGTTCTCTTTGTAGGACACCTTTGGCTTTTCACTGCCAATTAATTGGTGTATCAACATTTACATATGAGTACATTGTCATATTTGAGGGTTCAGTTTTAAATTTTGCTGTATGTTATTTTCAGCCTGGATTTGGATATCAACAGCAACTTGTTCCTGGTATGAGACCTGGTGGAGCCCCCATGCCAAACTTCTTTATGCCGATGGTTCAGCAGGGTCAACAGGGTCAACGTCCTAGCGGCAGACGTGGAGGAGCCATTCAGCAAACTCAGCAGCATGTTCCAATGATGCAGCAGCAGGTTGGTGATATTCTGTTGCTTGCTCCTTGATATACCCAACTCATTTGTCTTTACTATATCACCTTTACATATGATGGCTTGTATTGTTGACAGATGGTTCCAAGGGGGCGTGTTTACCGCTACCCACCTGGGCGTGGGATGCCTGATGTTTCTATGCCTGGTGGAGGTATGCTATCTGTTCCATATGACATGGGTGGTATGCCTCTGCGTGATGCCTCACTTTCTCAGTCGATTCCGCTTGGGGCTTTACATTCCGCCCTTGCAAATGCTTCTCCAGAGCAGCAGAGGACGGTAGGCATTTGATTTGTTTAGATAATATCTTTTTCTTATTTAACTTGGTTGCTGATGATGTGAATTTTCTGATTGTTTGGTGGCAATTGGAGCTTCGCCCATTTTAAAAATTTTATTGTAAACATATTAGGATTAGTTTTCGTTTTGAAGAATCCTTTCTGGTTGCAATTACTGGGATGATAATGTAAATATTGGATAAAGATGGCAAATTTAATAATGCTCTCGAGAAATCTGATGTATATATCTTCTATACTTTAGCTATGGTAATAACTTGTTTCATGATGCACCAGCTCAATAACTTTGTTTCCATTTCAAATTTGTAGATGCTGGGTGAGAATCTCTACCCACTTGTGGAACAGCTGGAGCCAGATGCAGCAGCTAAGGTTACGGGAATGCTTTTGGAGATGGATCAGACGGAGGTTTTGCACTTGCTCGAGTCACCAGAAGCTCTAAAAGCAAAGGTGGCAGAGGCTATGGACGTTCTGAGGAATGTTGCTCAGCAACAGCAGGCCGGCAATGCAACTGATCAACTTGCCTCACTGTCATTGAATGACAACCTAGTTTCATAAACTGCGAGTTTTGTTGTCTTTTTTGAAAACCTAGATTTGAACTCATTCTAGATGTGGCCTGGATACAGTTAAAGTGGATGGTTTGATAGTTTAGCACCTGTTTAGGTTTTGTTTTCGGTTTTGGTGGTTAAAACTGCTTAGAGTTTCAGGATTTAATTTGAGGATTGTGACATTGATGCTTTATACTATGTTTCCAACTATACTCTTGGATTTGCTTATATGATACAGTCCTTGTGTTTTTGGCTTTGAATCTATGAGTTTTTTTACATATCGTCGAGAAGTTTTTCGGTTTACTGCTTTGCATTGATTTAGGAAGATCACTATGCATTGACTTGTGCCGGAGGGCACTTGGTTTCTCTTATTCCTGTCGAAAAAGATCAGGCCTCATATTCTGGATAACAATTCAGCCTTGTACCGTTTATAAAGTTTGTTTGTAATTCTATAAAATTTTACAAGAATTCACAAATCAGCAGCACTTCTGAGATATCCATGCAAGATACTTTTTACACAAATCCACCAACCAAAACCAAATCTATAATTCAACAACTTACACGTGACATGCGAAGAGTAAAGCCTAAACCCCAAAACCCATTTGTGGAAATAGAAGGAAATAGCATTTCCTATGTTTGAAAGATCAAAAATGTCCATTCATGAAAAAACTTGCAAAAAATGTCCATTCTTGAAGTTTATTTTGCATGCACTAAAATACTCTTCCCGCTTAAAGGAACCATAATGGCGATATTACCCACCAACATTTCTCTTCGATGAAACAACCCTAATTGGGATTTTTTTCTTCCCTCAAACGACCTTCTTCATCACCCACCTCTCTTGAAATTGCTCAAACCCACAATATTGGAATCTTTCTCTTTCTGAAGGGGGTTTTGTTCCTACAAACCTAACGATCTGGAAATTTCACTCAAACCTAACGACCTTCTTCATCTCTCCAAACTTACAATCGAAATCTCGAAATTTCTCAAACCTACAATATGTTCATCAGCCTTCATCTTCAATACTCCAATCTTTCTCTTTCTTTGGATTAGAATAATTATGGTTTTCTCTCTCTAGTCTCCACAAGCACTTGTTGAAGCTTGATTTTCAGTCCTCATTCACAGCTCTACCATTGCCAATCGGTGAGTTTAATTTAGTTGAAGTTGTTGCTAAAGATTTTGTGTTTGATTTTAATATGCTGCATGTGGGTTTTTGCTTAATCAGTAAAGATTTTGTGTTTGATTTTAATATGTTGCATGTGGGTTTTTGCTTAATCAGTAAAGATTTTGTGTTTGATTTTCATATGTTGTAAATGGGTTTTTGCTGAATCAGTCAATATTGTTAGATTTTCTATCTGTGTTTTGCCAAATTTATCAATAGATTTTCTATGTTGTATGTGGCTTTGGTCTTTGCTCCCACTGTTTATGACTATGTGTTTATGGCTTTGGTCTTTCTCTAATATCGAAGATTTCTGAATGTTCCGAATTCATAATGAGTTCGAAATGCGGATGATGAATACCATTAAGACATGGATAAACGAATTATTTGTTTGTTGAACACTTTTGAATGATTGAGGTTCATCATGATTTTTGGTTGTTTATTCCAACTTTTTTTTTTTTTTTTTTCTTTTTCTTTTTCTTTTTCTGGGAATAATGTGTTGCTTACAATATCGTGTTTTGGCGTGTATTACAGATCGAATTGTCGGTTGAGAAGCAAAGGCAATTGAAGACGGCTAGATGTCTGAGCAAGTCAAAGAACAATCTTAAAAATCTTCGTGAGTAACTAACCGTCTTCCAAAGCTTAAGTATGTTTGTTGTTTTAATTGAAGTGAACTGGGGTTTAAATTGAATTGAAGTTTCTTATCTACAAAATCAGATTTGTTGAATAATTCATGTGAATGGTTAAACAAAGCTAAACCCAGCTGAGCTGATCTTTTAGTGACATTATTTCTTTAAATGGATTGTTGGTGAGTGAGTTTTTGGATGAATGAGAGACACCACCAAAAAATACCCTTTAAAGTGAAAGAGTCTGAAAGATAGGTCACAAATGAGATGTGTAAACATGAAATTTAGTTATCAGGTTATTACATGCACGAGTAGTAAAAGCTTAGGGTTGCATACTTGCATTTGCATCCATGGAGTTTGAGGTGCCTATATTGACCAAAACTATAAGCTTCTTTTATTGAAAATGTATATGGATTTAAAAAGAAGAATTGCATGGTCAATATTGGTTTTTTAACGAAACTATGTATAAGCTTCTTTTTTTTTTTTTTTCCTTTTTATATTTTCTCTGCATGTATGTGTGTTGTGTGGTATTCATCTATATGTGGTTCAATTTTTATTTGGGTTTTGGGTTTCATATGCATCCCAATTTTTATTTCTTCAATTATTGAAATAAAAATTCAAAGAATATCTCAGTTGAATGCTTATGTTTTTGTACTTGTATGTTTATGTAAATCATTAAATGTTAATGTGGGGATATTAATAGGAGTTACATAATGAGTTTATTTCAAAAAAAAAAAAAAAAACCAAACAAAATTTGAGTTACATAATGTTCATGTTAGACTAAATGTTCAATTGGCTTTTTTGTTGGATCTAAGCACCATATTTTTGTGGTTGTTTATGTTGTTGATGTTGTTGATTCCCATGTTTAGTCAGTTTGAAAGGATTAGATGATGGACTGTTGATTTTGGTTTCATGTTAAATTAATATACTCATATAGTTCTGCATGAGAACAACCGGAATATTTACTTGAATTCCTGCTTAACTAGAGGTCATTTGAGCTGCATGATTATTGTTGAATGTTGTTTTGGGCAAATTGATTGATCTCGTGTTGTATACAACAGATCGTTTGTTTGTTTTTGCTTCTTTAATGTTCTTGTGTTTCTCGTGTTTGTTGGTGGGGAAGAAGCGATGTTGGGGTTGCATTGTCATTGTCATGTTATATCACTGTTGTTGATGTTTTCAGTGACAATATCACTGTGATTCGACATGAGGATGAAATACCTAACAAGGGTTTGAAATCCAAGACTAGGGCTTGAAACCCCGTTCAGGGCTTGAAATCCCTTTTTAGGGCTTGAAATCCTTGTCCAAGGCTCAAAAAATCCATGCCCACGGCTTCAAAATCAATGTCCAGGGTTTCAAAATCCAAGCCCGGGGCTTCAAATCCATATCCAGGGCTTCACATAAAATATCAAGCTTAGGAGATATTATTTTTATTTTTAGTCCGAGTTCCATATCTGAATGTCTTCATTATGGGTTCATAAATTTCTTACTTGTTTTAGAGATTTCATTATGCCTTTATTACGTTGCTTCATATTCATATTTGAATGACTTTAATAATTTTTTCAGGGTCTACGGATACGATGACGGGCTTGATAGTGCACTGCGATAGACATTGGAATGATAACCAATTCATGGGTCCGATTTCTTTCGCATGCTTTCTAACCAATAAGGAGAAAGATGCATATAGTGAATTGTCGGAAAAAATATTTCATCGGATTGGGGTCAAAAACGATAGATTCGAGATAAGGATAAGTTCACAGCTTCAAACGAAGAATGGGAGATGTACATTATCCATTATGACCGACATTGATGTAACTTGTTTGCTTACTTATAATCCATAGGATTGGCATGAAATTAATGTCGAAGTAGTAGAAAAATCTGTACAGGCAAAGGCAATTGCAAATGTATTTCAAACTCCGATAAAGTCAAGAAATACAATAATCCACTCAGCTTGTACACCGTTGGCTTTGAAACCTACCAGTAATTCACAATCCCCAGATGGTACTCCATATTTAAAATCAGTGAGTGGTAGTAACCAGCCGTTTGGGTCTGTGCCTTCACCTGGAATTACGTCAACAAAGAAAGGTCATGGGACTCTAGCATCAACTAACAAGCATTCAGAGGTGGATGACTCAGAT
Source organism: Acer yangbiense (assembly GCA_008009225.1). NCBI lineage: Eukaryota > Viridiplantae > Streptophyta > Magnoliopsida > Sapindales > Sapindaceae > Acer > Acer yangbiense. The sequence continues at coordinate 44,430,113 of CM017764.1, forward strand.
AGTTCTGAAACCAGTGATACGGAGGATGAGTGTGGTAGTGACAGTTATACTAGTAATGACCCAAATGGTGTTTCAGAAGTTCCCCAATGTGGTGGGCAAGTGGAGAGGTTTAAGTTGAAGGTTAGACAATCAAATCATACACGAAAGCAGTCAGGAAGACCACAAAAGTCAAGGACACCATTTACTAGGGAGAAACGAAAGCTACAAACATGTTCGAATTGTGGGCAAAAGGGACATAATAAAAAAGGTTGCCAGAAACCATCATCTACTGCAAGCAAACCAGCTAGAAAAGCACGTTCTTGTAGCATTTGCAAGAAGGAAGGACATAATAGACTGAAGTGCCCAGATAAGCCACCCGAGCCCAGTTTGAATGACACGGCCAAAGCAGTCATTCACTGTGATATGTTTAACTGATTTTATACTGTGACGATAGGTTGAGAAGCAGTAGCAGGTGTATGACTGGATGACTGCTAGTATACTTCTGAAAAAAAACCCATCTTGAATTGTGATCTAATATCCATGATGTTCTAATTAGAGTGTACTTGATTTAGAAAATGTATAAAGTTTTAATCTATGTTATCTTGCTAATTTTTTTTGTACAAAATTTGCAGGTGATTATTAACATGAGTTCAATGAATAACAGACCATTATGTTGTTGCAGTTTCACTTTGGTAGTTGTTGTGGTGATGGTGTTGAATGTGTTGTGTAATATGTCTTGTACTGTTAAGTTGAGTTTATGTATAACTGTTTTTTAGTTGTTGTGGTGATGGTGGTGTATTTATTTGTATCTTCTAACTGTTGTGAAAATAATGTCTTGTACGGTTAAGTTGAGTTTATATCAGATTGATATTTCTGTTTTAGTGTATATTTTCAAACAGGTGCTCCCCAAACTGTTTGAACAAGTTCTGCTCTAATTTTGAAGCCCGGGCATTAGATAAAGAGGGGTAGTAATGACATCTCTTAAAAACTGTATGTACACCCATTTCGTAATTACACTCATTAATTTTTTAAAAAAATTTATAATTTGTAAATAAACCTAAAATATCCTTTTAAAAATTATACTGTATTAATTTTTATAAGTACATACCACTTACACCTATTATTATGTTATTTAATCAATTTTTTATTTTTTAAAATTTTATTATTATCTTTAATTATATCATTGTTCTTTCTCTTCCCTCGCTTTTTCTCTTCTATGTTTTCATTCCACAAAATCAGACTTTATGTTTCTTTATTTTTTCTCTCTCGTCATGTCAAACAACTCTATGTTTCTTAGTGATTGTTTTTTGTCTAAAAAAATCACTACGATTTGAGGTTTTTCGGTTAGAGATCCACTTTCTGTTTGAGAAAGTGGTAGAGATGCAAGGTTTATACCATGTCCCAATTGATTTGCAAGTATAATTTTTTTTAATGAAATTGAAGAACAACTGATATTGATAACAAAAAAAAAAAAAAAAAAAAACAAAAAAATCTAAAGAGATTTTGATTTTGAAACTAATAATAATTAATTTAAAACTTTCACAATCAATTTTGGAAGATTTTGATTCATTCTCCATACTTTTGTATTTCCTTAAAAGAATTTGAAAATATATTTGAAATTAGTATTTAACAAAGAATCTAGGGTTTAAAAAAAATGGAAAGAGTTGTTAATGAAATATATTAATATCTAATCATTAATAGGAAACCTTTTTTTTTTTCACAAAATATTAAAATAGGAAACTAATTAATAATTATTAGTGGGTGTACTTACAAATTATTTAGTCTTCTTGGTAATTTTACTCAAGGGTATTATTGGATTTTTAAAAATATATTAATTTGGGGTGATACAGTTTTTGAGGGGTGTAAATATCGCTACTCTTAGATAAATTCCTAGGCCCGACATATTATTTTCCGGGCTTTTGAGATAAATTCTCAGGCCCAACATATTAAATATTAATCACAAAAAGAATAGTAATTTAAAAATGTAATTCTTCATTTGGTGGCCTTCCATTGGAGATGGATCCCAGTCTCGAAAGCTACTTCAAAAGACTATGTCCACAATAGGTTGGGAGACAGAAACCACAATTGATGATAAAAGTATGATATTAGTTGGAAGATTCAATGGTGAAGTATAAATGTATTCATATTTTTATTTTTTGTTTGAATATCTAAGTAAAAAAAATGAAGGAAAATTGATCTAGTGTAGTTCTCCAATGTTTAATTTTTTTTTTTTAAAAAGAATAATAATTTAAAAATGTAATTCTTCAGTTATTAAGCCCGAGAGTATCAATATTGAGCCCTAGAGTCTTGGAAGACCGAGCTTCAATGAATGTATTTTTCATTTAATTATATTTTTTTGAAAATTTTAATTATTTTTCGGACACCGTAGGAGGTAACTATATACGGTGGCCTTCCATTGGAGATAGATCCCGGTCTCGAAAGCTACTTCAAAAGACCATGTACACAATAGGTTGGGAGACCGAGACCATAATATCCCGGCTTATGCGTCTTCTCCGGCTTCAAGTGTGGTGTCACAGTGTCGTCTCTTCTCCGGCTCGCGTGTTGTTGAATAGGAACCACCGTCGTCGTCACTAGGTCTCACCTCTCTCTGTTTTTGTTTTATTTATGTCTGTGGTCGACAATGTGACAACAATAGGGAATATTATATATACAGAAATTCTATTATCAGTTCGAACTGACAAAAGTTATATCAGTTCCTTACATGTGGGCCACTGGATTTAAATACTTTAACTTGGCCATATGCACTTGTCAGTCAAAGTATTTAAATCTAGTGGCTCACATATAAGGAACTGATATAACTTTTGTTAATTCGAACTGATAATAAAAAGACTGATTATATATATATATATATATAATCAGGGCAATCCTGTAATCTCGTTCTTATATAATTTAATTTTTGAAAAATCATTTTTAAAGGCACTTTGGTAACTTAAATCTTTCTTTTTTTTCTGGATATTTTTACTAACTTTTTCAAATGTTGACAATTTTACTTTTTCCAACATAGGAAGGCCATTTAAGCAATCGTCCCACAACCCTTCAACACTGCCTCTAGGCTTTGTTTCAAATCACTCTGTCAAGTGACCCTTCGACACTGTCTCAGCTCAAGTAGCGAAGCTGGCATCTCCCTCACTTGTGTGGGGAGCAAATGGGAAGAGCAGGTGATTTTTGGTCAAGAAAATCACAGAAGTAGACGTCAAACGGATGAAGAAGAAACTTGAGAGATTTATATTTAACTTATGTCTCACCGACTGTCCAAAGATCATTAAAAGCATATGTAAGAGCTTAAATAGGGCGAGAATCCAAAAGCATTTGATTAAAGCTAGCTTCAACCTATCTTTGACTTGATATTCATTTACAAAACATTGATATAGAAAAACGACATTATATAGAATTCTTCTTGGAAGAGTTGTTTTACCTTCTAATTTCTAAGTTAAACATGTAATTATATATGCACAAACTGAACAATAACTATAAAATTATGCGGGAATATTAAACCATTGTTGATCAAGCATCCATTACTTATATGAGCCGTGACGAGAGACAGTAAGACCAAAACCTCCTACACAATCTGCTGACTAGCAATCAAGCATCATTTCTAATGGCACGTCTCAACCTCAACCCTACATCAGCTTCTCCGTCATGTTGGATTATACCACTACCCTCAATATTGGTGGTTTGAGTTTCATCAGAGGAAGTCTCTGCTTCGATTTGTTTTTCTACCACATCTTCCCCAAAGTTATGAAGTCTGCGTCCAATGAGATATCGGTCATCACGGATTGAGTTGTGAAGGTTAGTGAACCAGACATGGAACCTCTTCGCGCAGAAGCAGAAAAGGCTGAAGGATAGGCATCCCAGCCATGCAAACCGATAGACTGCCGAATTTACTACTAATGGGTACCCAAGCACAGGAAATACCCCTCTGGCTAATACATAAGGTACGCAGAGGGCTGTCAGCAGCTTCATTATGATAGGAAAAACAATCTCCCGCAGCACCCAAAGACCTTGCAACCTTGAAAAACCATCTTCTCTCACCCTTTCGAATTTTATTCGCCAGCTTTCATCTACCAGTGGCATCATGTGTTCCAACATGACCTGTTTCAAAAGGGGAAAAAGTTAAGTCCCTGTAATAATAATAATAAAAATAAAAATAAAAAAATCCACTTTTCTTTACAATATCCATGACTGAAAATCAAAACCTTGAAATATAGTTAAGGAAATTTGTGGAATCAAAGAAACACAAATTGGAAATTCTATTATTTTTTTCAAGATGTTATAAACAGAAACATATAACTGAAACAATGACAAGGAAAAACATAAGCTTTCATAGTGTCTGACATAATTAAATCATTTGTTAACCAGAAACATTCAAGAGAAAAATATAAAAGACGAACAAACATCCTCTAAGATTATTAAAAATAATAATAATAATAATAATAAAAAAAAAAACAAAATGATCACAAAAACAAAAGCGCAACATCAATTCCACCACAGTCTGCATCGCACTTAGCTGTTCAAATGCAAATGTGTTATATGTATTCCAGAACAAACCAGAAAATTAGTGTACATCAACAACAATTCCACACAACTGAATGGAAATCACTATTTTCCTCGTAAACATATATACAAATTTAGCTTGTCCCTTTGCTACCTTATTACTTCCATACACCACAAAACATGTATTTAAAAAGACTCACCAATCTAGTCCAGATCTTCAGAAAAATTAGGCCCAAGGCCCAATCCTGATATAGGAGGAAAACTGGACTTTCATCAACAGGCACCCGCATTGGCACAATAACCAAGAGCTCAAACAGCAAACCAATCAATACTGGAATGACAAAAATCTGTAACATAACAGCAGTAAAACCAATAAAAGGGTAAGAACACCAGCTACACATGAGAAACTATAGACAGGTTATGTATATAGATTATCTGACCAGTAAGAGAAACTATGATCAGTCCGCCTTACCCATATTGACAATAAAGCACAGCTTTTAATAACAATGCCACACCATTTCCAAATTTGACTAAATAAAACTGCTGCCCTCTTGGTTCTAATGTGTTCAATTGAATATCTGGCTCCAGCTACAGCAGTCCAAATGACATAGCTTCCAATAATGAAAGCATATAGATCTATGAAGAAAGACAAATAATCAGTTTTTTCATGCAAAAAGTATGAAGCATTCAAACCAAAAGGCCAATCCAATTAACAATTTTACCATTGCACTTGATGCCATGAGTAATTGGAAGAAGAGGAACAGCATTGAAAAGTGCACGTCCAAGTGAGATTGGCACAACTATCAAGGACGAGTTAATGACAAGAAGAGTCATCCAGGCAATCACCAGCAAGAGGACAATGCGAAGAACAAAGCCGTACCTGCTAAAATACAGAATAATAGATAAATATTATATGGTAATTGGTAAGTACAGGCGTCAAGAACCAATAGATATACAATTATAACAAGAAAATCGAAAAATGCCAGGAACAAAATAGAACTCCAAGGACTACGACAATACAAGCACCATGATATGATGGTGAGGCTGTGATGACACAAGTTGGACGAATTAAAGTAAATCACATTATAATTACTAGGACTAATTAAAATAATCTAAACAAGGTTCTTCTCAATAACATAAACTAGAACACAGGCATAACTCATGCACAATTTCCAAACATGTAGAATCCACTAATTCAAACCCATGAAATTTGCATCAATGGCATCCTTCAAACATATATCAAAGCATCCTCAATTGATGATGAACTAAAAAGAGTCCAATTATAGTCACTGCTACTTACTCGATGCTTCTATGATGAAAATTTATAAAAACTTAATCAAAAGATGAATGGAATCCAGTAAAATATTGGAAAAAAATAACAGAAATGACCTCAAACACTTTTTGATGCATACAAATCAGCACTTAATATCTTGAACATCAATATTATGATAACATAACACATAACAGGGACTACATAACCCCTTCACATACTAGATTATGAACCAGTCTAAAACATGCATGATATGATTCAAAGTTACAAATGGGATATCTTGACTCTCTAGTAGATAATTTGCAACCTTACAGCAAGGTTATACCCAACAGTACGATCAAATGAACAAAAACTTTAAAGGTAAGGAGAAATTCAATAATATGTTCTATGCAAAAGGAATTTTGAATTAACTCGTAAGATAGAAATGCAAGGCCTGATGCAACTTACTCTGAATCAGATTGTTCATCACCGTCATAATCCTCTGAAACATTAGAATTCTCCGATGCAAGAACTCTATTCAAATCAGCCTCAGCAACAACACGTCCATCCAGTCCTCCTAATTGTACTACATGCAGTCTATCCTGTCGTCCCGCGTCACCATTTCCATTTTCCTGGCCACCATTCTCGTCAGGTCTGGGTAGCAAAAAGTCTGTTAGACCAAGTGCCCAGCCGACTGCCGTGAACCAATAGCGAAGAAGAGACTTGATTGATGTCCGCAATTTAAAATGCTCAATGGCAAATGGAATGCAGATTTGAAAGAGAAGCATGTCAGCTGGAATTTCAGTAAATGGATCAGATACCCTGCAATAAACAATCGTGCATTTTAGCAAACAAATATGATGTCAATGTGGAAAGAAACTGCAATGAGAAAGATACAACCAAAAGAAAGAGTGTCATCTTACGATATGTCAAGAGGAAAAACGGAAGGAGCCATCCGCATTGCAAGTTTGACTGGCAAAAATACCAGCATTACAATCAAACTCCCATAAACTGCAACTGACAACAGAACTCTGCGAGCATGCTTGTGCACAGGATCATCAATCAGATCACGGAATGGATTGTAGTTTGGATCAGCAGGATCTCGAAGAAAGTACAGAACTCCATTACGCAGAACCTGACAACATCAAGTGAAAAAAAGACCATAGAGTAATGCAAAAGGAGTAAAGGACAAGAAGATCCATAATGAATCCACCAGTATAACAGGATGGCAAAGAACAGTACCCCTCGAAGAAGGCCGACAAAGATGCTTATCTGTAGCATGTATACAATCCCTACAACCCAATGAACCAATGAGCTTGCCAAAGGAGAGACCGTAAAGAACTGAACTCGTTGAGACATCGACTTTCCAAACATTCTTATAGTGCAGACATCTAACCACCATCCGCACATCAACGGAAACACCCCAAGTTCAATGACCAAAAGGAATGCAACTTTGACCATAGTCATTAAGTGTCTCATTGCAGCCAAGAACTGTCTGAAGAGGGATGGAATCGTCTCTGCTATAGATGCTATACCATAAAACCTCCCCATGGTCAAAGGCTCACCCTTGGTATACCGGATCAAAGCAACAATCCCAAGGTAGAAGAAGACTAAAGAGAATATAAACATATATCCAATGGCAAGCGTTGTAACATCAGAAAGCCGTGATGTTCCCAGAGCTGCCCCTTTCAAGATATCTGCTGAAAGTGATGTGGTTGTACTATTTGCTGCTTCCGTAATTCCACTTGTATTTACTTTTAAAATTTCTGAAACTTGGCCAAGCAAACCATTTTCTTGGCCTTCAGATGTCAAATTCGTCACAGCACTCAATGCATTTTTCAGCGTGATATTTGCTAAGGCGAGGGCTGTCTCTGTTAATGGCAAGACAGTCGACAACACTTGACCACTAGCAGATGAGAAAACCCATGATACGTAGTACAGAATTATCCGACCTAATGAAAAAGGTACAAAGACTACAACACCAAGGAATATCATATTGCTTGCCAGAACCTACAAAGAAATAAAATCACTCATTATATCATGAAAATGTTAGCAGCAGGTACAAATAAATGAGGCTAAATTTAGAAATTCTGCTCCTTGATCTGAATGAACAAACAAATGAAGTTGCAAGGAAAAACTTGTAACATGTCATTTGAAAAGTGCAACAATAAAAGTAAGAGTATAAAGACAAAAGTATAAAATTAACAAAATCCAATAGGCATAGAATCTCATTTAAAAGACACAAAAATAGAATATGAAATCCAATTGCATTATGGAGCAGGTCAATAACGACAAATAGCTTCCCTCTAATAAATAAACAATAAACAACCTTATCCTAACTTTTTCCTACCAAATGGAATCCATAACTCTAAGAACATTGACAATTTTTATGTACTATCAAGAGTCGAGAGCTAGCAAATCATGCAGCTCTAATCTAATAGCAAAAACAAATAGTGGCAATTCATTCTAACAGCAAAAGAAACATGAATTACAAAATAAGAAATAAGAATAGATAACGACAAAAGTAAAACCATCAAAACATGATCAATTGAAAAACTTAATGACAAAAGACTGGTTTACCTGCAATAATGGTTGAAAAAAATAATAAAAAGGATAAGAAAATCAATAAACTTACAGTAAAAGCATTTTCAACCAAATGAAAAACAGGACCCTGCATGCCAACAAGCTCATCAAAGGGCACATCCTCTGCACCATCAGCATCATCCAAACCATCAAACATCTGTTCAACGTGGGCCTCGAGACGAGCTGCCTGCATTTCCCACCTTGCAGCAACATTTTCTGCATTCCTTCTGATTATTTGACCTGCGCCAGCAATACCTTGTGCTCCACCAGCATCTTCTCCGTTTCCTTCACCAGCGAAATTCCTATTAGCTTGTCCAGGAGGTCGTCTGGCAGCACGGGCACCGTTTCTATCCCCTTCATCGTCTCGATCAGCATCTTGTCCTCCAAGCTCTCGTAAATGCCTGAAGTAATCCCTCAAAGAAGTGGCCCCAAGAAAAATGAACACAATGCTAGCCGAAAGTAGGAACCCGTGCAAACAGTCAGTAAGAATAACTGTAGTGGAGATATGACTTAAAAATAATTTTTGGGCTTCCCCAAAACTCCTCACAAAAGCCAACCGCCATATCCAAAACGTTATAAATGGTATGATGAGGAGCCAAACTGAAAGTACAAAACTAAGCCGCAGAAAGAACTGCAGGACATGGCATGCTTTCATTGCCATCCCAACTATAAACTCCTGAAAAGGAAGCCTTGCTGGAGCATTCTCAGCATAAACAGGGGAGAAGGAAAATGCATGTTTACAGACCTACAAAAACGACCAACTAAAATTGGTTAGAGAATAAAAAGTTATCAGAAATAAAAAAATAGAAGTCATCATAAAGAAAAACAAGAAGGGAAGAAAGCAAGGCTTTTTCAGGGTACAGCCAACTATTTTCACCGCAAACTTTTACACACTATACTTTCCTTCACCCCATAATAGAATACAAAAGAAGTTTCAACTCCTCCAGTCTATCTATGAAGGGATATATATATATAGCTTTCAAAAAGCCAAGAGTAGGAACCCAAATGAAATGTTACACATTACAAGAATTCGTCACTGCAACCATTTCTACACTATATCTCATTACCCCAAACATCAAACAACCAAACAGTAGCCAATCACCCTTTACATCTTAATTAACTAAAAGGTAAAAATACAACATCTATCCGAATTTGTTTGTAAAACAACAATTTCCAAGATAATCAGACACATCTCGAGCATCAACTCTGATATTCAAACAATTGAAGAAAAGACCAACACCAATATTCTAAAAAGCATAATTAAACCTCATTTAACGAACCTTTCAGCAACACGATCAACCTACCACCCAATTTCAGGATGAACACATACAATTCAATGATTCATTTATCAATCAATCCACTAAATCTTCCTAAGTTGACTCTTTATGCTAATCAAACAACTTTATCACAGCTACGAAAATCCCTAAAAAAAAAAGCTCTAATTAAGAAAAAAAAATGGTTTCTTTAAATCAATCTTCATCATTTAATCAAACCTAATCGTTAACACAGAGAAAAAGAGAGGGAAGGAGAAACCTCGCATTGGCGAGCGTTGCTGTGATTGAGCCACTGAAGGAGGCAATCCTGGTGGACGAACTTGATGCTTCCGCTACACGCGCACGGGTACCGCAGCGGATTGTCGGCGTCTCCCGGATTCCGGCAGATCCGGCACACGTCCTCCTCCTCTTCCTCCTCATCCGCCACCTCGAACCTGGACAAGCTCCTCTGCACCTCATCTCTCTTCGCCGATACGCCGATCGACGCCGAAGAATACGATGCCGACGAAGTGGAGGCCTCGGGAGGCTCGGCGGATGCCGACGAGGCAGCGCCGCCCAGTGAGGAAGTGGAGACGTCCATGCCGAGTTGACTCTTGACTCACTTGAATTTCGAGAGACCGAGTTGGTTGGTTATAATAAAATGAGAGTTTTATTTGGCTTAGAATGGATCGTCAATAACGAGAGCTTGGAGTTGGTTGAATCAAATTTGGGTGGGGTTTTTGATGTTTTTCCCCAAATTGCCCTTTTCTTTTGTGTTTTATTACAGTTATGTCGGTTACGACTTACGAGGAACGCGGCTTGTGATGAACGTGACGTGGAGAACACTGATTGGTAATTGGACTTTATAGCTTCAATTCAAAATTCGTTTATATTTTATTTTTATTTTTTTACTTTCATTATTTGACAAAATAACTTCATGGATAAAATCATTATTTGTTGAATGCCTAGATCGTTCTATAAAATAGTTGGGGTTAACTTGATAGTATCTAAAATTTTTGATTGCATTGAAGAAAACTTTTTATAACATATGATCTATTAAGTTTGAAAATTAATATATATATATATATATATAGTATTTCTATTGTCAGTTCGAACTAATATATCAGTTCAGTTCCTTGTATTTGAGCCATTGTATTTAAATTTTTTTTTGATAAGTACATGCAGCCAAGTCAAAGCATTCAAATCCAATGGTTCATATACAATAAACTGATATATTTTATATCGGTTCGAACTGACAATAAAAACCATATAATCGTACATTAGTAACTAAAAATCGCTAAATGTAATGTAAGAATTTGTCTTTAGTCATAAAAGTCGTAAAAACAGTAGTCAATGATGTACAAATGTACAATCCAAAAGAAAATTCAATCTTTATTTAGTTTTGAAGTGTTGCACATCCGTAAAAGGATAATGGATTGTAGTTTTTCTTGTCAAATTGAAAATCCAATTCTCTAACTGTATAAGATATGGGCTTCTGGCCCAACAATGAAAGATGGATTGTTGGGCCTGTAATATTACACCCATTAAAATTGTATTGGCACCCTTTAATAAGAACACATCTTTAAATATGTCAACAACAACAACAACAACAACAACAACAACAACAAAAAAAAAACATCATTAAAAAAATTAAATGATTTTTAATAGCAAATGTATCTTCTTTTTTTCACACAATCGGTTCAAGATAAAGGACTTGATTAGATTATAAATTTTACAAATCATTAGATATTTGATTTAGTTTTGGGGAATTAATTATTGGTATTGAAGTGATGCATACCTAATAATAATAATAAGCATGTTTCATTGATAAAAAGTACAGCATTTGAAATTTATTTTTTACTTTTCTCTTTTGAAATGATGGCAGCTTATAACAAAATACAAATATAAGAACATCCAATATAAAAGTGGCTTGCATACCAATAATCGTTGACATGACAACAATATCAAGAGACTTGTTTCTTATGTGGCATAAAAATAGACTTGATAGACAATCAATTTAAAATTTAGTTTCCAATGCTTCTGTTTAAAACACAGTTTTAAATACTTGACGAGTCAACCGAAAAAATAGATGTGTAACAGACTGTTTGAAAATAGATGGTTATGTTGACAGTGTCTAATATTTTTTTTGCCACGTCAGCTAGAGGTTGAATATGTATAGCTGTATTAGAGAAAGATTTATTAACAGAATATCTATTAATCCTACATGACATTTTTTTTTTTCACAAGTCACTCTTGCATTGGAGATACTTTAATGTGATTGGAAATATTAATTATTTGTTTCTTTTATAATCCTTATACCGAATGGGTCATATATCTGTCGAGATTTGCCGAAATCAAACACTAAATACATGGTTTTGATGTGTTAATGGTGACTTGGTGTGGAATGATAGATGTCATTAGAGTATCATCAAGTGATTTACATGGTGTTTTTACTCTTGACATGTACAAAAATTAAATGTGAAAATTCCCTTAGCAGGCATTAGTCTTCACTTCTTGGTGATTTGTAAGCTCTTTGCATGTTGAATAGTTATTTCCATGTCTTGGTTGGGACTTCTTTTTAGGAATCAACATCTATTGCTAAGTATGCATTGGTTCACCGAAAATGTAATCAAATTTGCAATGGCTGAGGGTTTATCCTCCCTTTTGAGACAATTCCTTATTAATTCAATTGACCTTTGAATAAGTGAAACAGAGTTTTAACTGTACATGTATTGCATTTGTGAAATGTAGGACTTCTTTTACCTTATTGTGATTGGTGGGACTCTAATCCCTCACTACCAACTTGATATTCATTTACAAAACATTTATATGGCATAACAACATTATAAAGAATTCTTCTTGGAACCTATCTTCCCCAAAGTTACGAAGTCTGTGTCTGATGAGATATCGGTCATCATTGATTGAGTTGTGAAGGTTAGTGAACCAAACACGGAACCACTTCGCACAAAGGGAGAAAAGGTTGAAGGATAGGAATCCTAGCCATGCAAACCTATCGTTTGCCGAATTTACTACTAATGGGTACCCCAAGCATAGGAAATACCCCTCTGGCTAATACATAAGGTACACAGAGGGCTGTCAGCAACTTCATTATGATTGGAAAAACTGCTGCCCTTTTGGTTCTAATGTGTTCAGTAGAATATATGGCTCTAGCTACGGCAGTCCAAATGACATAGCTTCCAATAATGAAAGCATATAGATCTACGAAGAAAAAGAAATAATCAGTATGAAGCATTCAAACAAAAAAAACCAATCCAATTAACAATTTTACCATTGCACTTGATGCCATGAGTAATTGGAAGAAGAGGAACAAGTGCACGTCCAAATGAGATTGGCACAACCATTATGGCAGAGCTAATGACAAAAAGAGTCATCCAAGTAATCACCAGCAAAAGAACAATACGAAGAACAAAGCCGTACCTGTTAAAATACAGAATAATAGATAAATATTATATGGTAATTGGTAAGCATGGGTGTCAAGAACCAATAGATATACAATTAGTGGAAATTGCTAAAAATGACCACATATATTATGGGAAATTCATTTTTAACTACAAACGAAATTTTAATTGTTAATAACCATGTTTTTGAGAAATTACTGGAAAGCCCTCATATAAAAACCATCCCCAAAACACTCTCTCTCTTTTTCTCTCTTTTCTTTCTCTCTCCTCTGCTCTCTCTCTCTCTCTCTCTCTCTCTCTCTTTTCTCCTCTCCATCCCATCGCCCCATCACCGGATGTCGTCGCCCATCGCCGGAGTCATCGCCGAATTGCCCGAGCTATGCCGAACGTCGTCGCGCGAGCTTCACGAACCAGCGGCGTTGTGGTTCGTCAAGCACAGTGCCGCTGGTTCATCCGGCGGCTCCGTGCTTTGCGATCGCCGATGATGTGGTTTGCAAAAAAAAAAAGAAACAAAAAAAACCTAAACCTAATTTGAGGAAGAAAAAGAGGAAGAAGAAGAAGGGGAAAAACCAAAAAACCTAATCGTAATTTCAATTTAGTTAAGATTTCAAGTTTGGGCATTTCAATTTAGTCATGATTTCAAGTTTGGACATTTCAATTTAGTCATGATTTCAAGTTTCAATTTTGCTTTGAGGTTTTAAAATTTTTTTTTCCAGGGGTACTCTTGTAATATACGGACATACACTGAATTTTTTATTTTTTTTAAACGGTTATTAACAATTAAAGTTTCAAAAGTGGTTACTAACAAAAGTTAATGTTTCCGATGGCTACTTTTGGTTTTCTCTCTATATAATTATAACAAGAAAATTGAAAGATGCAAAGAACAAAATAGAACTCCAAAGACTACGACAATTCAAGCACCATGATATGATAGTGAGGTTGTGTTGACACAAGCTGGACGAACTAAATTAAATCACATTAAAATTACTAGAACTAATTAAAATAATCTAAACAAGGTTCTTCTCAGTAAACATAAACTAGACCACAAGCATAACCCACACACAATTTTTTAACATGTAGAATCCACTAATTCAAACCCATTAAATATGCATCAATGGCATCCTTTAAACGCATATCAAAGCATCCTCAATTGATGATGAACTAAAAAGAGCCCGATTCTAATCACTGTTACCAAATGCTTCTATGATGAATATTTATAATAACTTAATCATCACCAAAATATTAGCAAAATTAACAGAAATGACTTCAAACACCTTTTAATGCATACAAATTAGCACTTAGTATCTTGTACATCAATATTATGATAAAATAACACATAACCTCTTCACATACTAGATTATGAACAAGTCTATAACATGTAAGATATGATTCAAAGTTACAAATGGGATATCTTGACTCTCTAGTAGTTAATTTGCAACCTTACAACAAGGTTACACCCAACAGTATGATCTAATGAACAAAAACTTGAAAGGTAACGAGAAATTAAATAAAATTTTCTACACAAAAGGAATTTTAAATTAACTCGTAAAATAGAAATGCAAGGTCTGCTGTAACTTACTTTGAACCAAATTGTTCATCACCATCATAATCCTCTGAAACATTAGAATTCTCCGATGCAAGAACTTTGTTCAAATTAGCCTCAGCAACAACACGTTATTGAAAACCTTTTTGTTTATTCTCAGCAGCTGAATCCTTTCTTCTCTTTTCTGTGCTTGGTAAGTTTGAGCTCGGTTTGAGTTTGCTGAGAGTGGCTTGTGCTTCACACTTCCATTGTTAAACCGTTGTATCCTAGGAGACAATCGCTATACACATACGGTGTTATATACAGTGAAATTGTCTTAAGGACACCATATGAAACACGGGCCTCGGTTTTCCCTAACCGGTTTTCTAACGTGTTGGTTTGTGTTGTTTTGCTTTCTGTTTTTCTACAGGTTCTGACCAGATTGTTGATTTATAGATAACAGATTGTAGTTTGGATCAACACGATCTAAAAGAAAGTTCATAACACCACTACGTAGAACCTGACAACAGCAAGTGAAGAAAAGACCATTAGAGTAAATACAAAAGGACAAGAAGTTCCATAACGAATCCACCAGTATAACAGGATGGCAAAGAACAGTACCTCAAGAAGAAGGAAGAAAAATAATCTTATCTGTAACACGTATAAAATCCCTACAACCCAATGAACCAATGAGCTTGCCAAAGGAGAGATTGTAAAGAACTGAACTCGTTCAGACATCGACTTTCCAAACATTCTTATAGTGCAGGCATCTAACCACCATCCGCACATCAACAGAAACACCCAATTTCAATGACAGAAATGAATGCATCTTTGACCCTATTAATTAATCATCTCATTTAAGCCAATTGAGCCAAGAACTGTCTGAAGAGGGATGGAATCGTCTCTGCTATAGAACTGGCTGCATTTGGTACATGGAATGGAACGGAACGAGACGGGATAACGTGGGACAATTTCTTCTTGTCCCACGTTTGAGGCGTTTTAAATGTGGGATAGAACGAGACTAGGTGAGACAAAATACAATAAAACTTGGGGTTTTATTGAAAACTAACCCTTTTGGGAGGTTCAAGTTGAAAACTAATCTCTTTTTGAAAAACTTGCAAAACTAATTCCTTTGTGACAATATTACCCTTTTAAAATTTTAAAATTACATTTTTATTATAACACACATTACATCCCTTCTCTCTCTCTCAAATCGACCACACACCTCTTTCAATTGAAAATCCCTAATTTCTTTGAAAATACCAAACCTCATCTCTGATAGCAAAATTGATCCCTAATCTCTCTTAAATGACCTTCTCTCCCTCTGTCTCTAACTTTAATTCTAGGGCAGTAGTCTCCAATCACGCCGACAACGACGGGACGGAAGCTTGAAGTCGATGATGCGACACAAGCTTAAACACGGCCTCAAATCTGTTTGGCTTCAACAAAAAGAAGGTGAGTGGTTCTTGAATTTTTGAATTTTTGTTTATGAAGGTGAATGGTGGTTCTTCAATTTTTTATTTTTTTTTTAATTAGAACCCTAAAAGGTTTGTTTAATGTGTGTTGTTTGTTGTTGTGTTGCTGCTGTCAAAATGCAGCAACAGGGTTTTGTGGGTGGTATGGCCCTGTCGCAGCTCTTTGATGTTTGTTTTTCTTTGGTTCTTTTTGCTTCTCTTGTCCCTCTGTTTTGCTTGACTGCTGGCCCTTGAATATAAATTGCTTTTATAAAAAAAATGTGTGTTGTTTGAATTTTTGTTTAATGTTTGAGTCAACTTGGAATTAATTTTGGACATTGTAAGGAGTTTGAACTCCTTACATGAACCCTAAAATGACTTTGTGTTTGAATATAAATTTATGACTCCTTACACTGTCCTCCGTCATATATTTATTCAACTTGGAATTAATTTTGTGTTTGAATATAAATTTCTGTTTAAAAGCTTTGTTGTTTGGTGCTTGGCCTTATGGCCTTCTATGAAATTTGTTGTACTTGATATTAACACCTGATTAATGATAATTGCAAGTTTGATATTTCAAATTTGTTAATTAAACTACTTTAGGCACCTGATTAATGATAATTGCAAAATTGATATTTATACCAAGGCACTTGATCTTTTCTGGGAATACTAGTTTTTTGAAAGTAGAAGAATTAGAATTTCCTAAAGATAATGGATAAGTACTTAAAAGTAGTAATTATAAATATGACACGGATAATATTAACATTTGGTTGAGTTCCTATATTGCTGGGTTTAGTGATGTTTGAATGTTTGGATTGGATCTTGTAGTGGTTGTGTACTCTTAGGTTTGGTATTCTGAACTGTATTTTGGTTTCCCAACTGGTGTTAGAAATTCCCAACAACAGTTGGAAATTCCTAACTGTAGTTGGGAATTCGTAACAACTGTTACGAGTTCCCAACAGCTGTTGGGAATTTCTAACTGCCGTTTGGAATTCCCAACAGCAGTTAGGAACTCCCAATTGCTGTTGGAAATTTCCAACAACGTTTTGAATTCTGAACTACAGTAACAAATATCACCTTAAATTGCTTATTTGGTTAAACCATTTGTAATGATATAAATATTTGATGGTTTTATGTTATACTTTAGGATAATTAAATGGGAGAAGAGGTGGAATTATTAGTAAAGGCTACAGAACATTTCTCGGCTAAGATGAACAGCACTTCGTCAACGGTTGCTGTAAAGTGCATTAAGGAAAAGTTGACGGAGGCACAACTATCCCTCTTTCGCACGACATGCTTTGGGAAAAGTTGAGCGTTGTGCGAATGTGTTGCAATAGGAAAAGAGTGATTGCGGAGTTTTTTTCATCAAGTTTGCAGAGCATTTGATACATGGTGAATCCATCGACTTGGTCCAAGCCGAAAAAGCAAAGTATTTCATACAACAGTTGTGTTTAAATCTTTGGCGATCAAGATTGTAATCTTTGGCTGTCTAGTATTTCAGACAACAGAGTACTAGTCTTTTGAAGAATTATTATGATTCTATATCATGTATTTTTTGTGAAAATGATCATATTAAAGTTCAGATGAATTTGGCAGCCAGTAGGAATCTTATTGTAGTCTTCAAGTCTTTTGAAAATAATATTGTAATCAGTGTTTTTGAAAATGATATTGAAAGTTCTATATCTTGTAGTCTTGTTTTGGATGTGAGGTTGGTTTTCTGAATTTGGCAGCCAGTAGGAATCTTGAATATAACATGTAGAAATTTCTGCCTTTATTCAATGTAGGGACTGTTTTTATTGTTAAAATGTAGGGGCTGTTTTTGTTTTTAAAATATAGGGGTTGTTGTTGTTGTTGTTGTTAAATGCAGAAATTTCTACATTTTATAGATGTGTATGGCATGGTTTTATACAGAGTTACCTCTTTCATAGTGAACTAAGTTTGATATGTAGATAAATATGGATGTGTATGGCAATGTGCTTGATGTTTTATTAGACCAACATATATCAAGAGAAGTAGAGAATTGCACCAGCAAGAGAATTGTACCAGTATCTCTTTTTATTACTTTTTCTTTTCTCTGATTTTTTAAGTTGGAAGCAAAATGAAAACAAAAAAGAACTGCTAATTCATCTGTCCAGATGACATAGGAATATATATGTATAAAAATTTCAAAATAAAAAACTGATTAGAGTAAAAATTTCTCTGTTCGACCATCAAAAGAAAAGGTTAAGCAATAACTCTAAGTATGAACTGACAATAACATTAAAGAATTCTTACCTATTAATATTGTCCTCTTTCATAGATTACAATTATAAACACAATTGCACAGAGTAACCTCTTTCATAGTGAAACACAATTGTTTCATCTTAAGCAATTCAATTCATAATAACAAGGCAATTGAAAACAATTAATTCTTAAAAAATTGCATATAAAATTGTGGAATCAATTCAATCCATAACAGTTAACAAGTGTGAAAAAACATTATTACACAACACTGTCAAACAACATTTGCATTACACAATAATAAACATTACAATTTAACGGAGCATAAGAAAAACAACAATAACCACAACTGCTCCCATAAGCAAACCTATCACGTATGGGGACCACTTGCTTTCATGAGATGTGGTTTTGGTAATAACTGGATTGCATGCATGCTCCTTATTCCAACGAGGAGGATATAAAGCATACACCTTATATGCCTCCGATAGGGAGTTGTAGGATTTCACAAAACTTCCATCAAATTCGTTGATTTGTGCTTCACATTCATTCCATGACTCATAAACACCTGGTTTGTGACCTTTGAATACTATATAACCAATGTCCCGTGCCACCCATCAACCTATAAATAAACATGTAAAATTAATAGAAAAAAATATATGATAGAACATAAAAACAACAAAAAGTATATAGACAACTGGGGTTGCGTCCCCTTTGCGGCCACGCGGCCTACGTAGCAAAAAAAAATAAAAAATGAAAACCACGTGTCCTACGTGGTACAAAAAATGAAAATGATGTCGTTCTCATCTTCATACTGATTTGGGTCTCTCTTTTCATATGCTGGCTTTGGGTCTCTCTTTTCAACCACACAATTTGTCTCTCTCCTCTTCTCCATCCCCCATTTCAAACCCTAGGTTCGCCGCTCAACCTCTTCTTCTTCATCTCTTCGTCTTCGAACCCAGTGTCTACATCCCCATTTCACTCTTTGTCTCATTCGTCTTTATCAAGTATCAACCCACGAAAACACCCACACCCACACCCACACCCACACCCACGAACCACAACCTCTCTTCGTCTCCATCGCTCATTCTCCATCTGAAATCCCCTTCCCACAAAGCCCCGAAACATTAACCCTAACCCTAACCCTAAACCCTTTCTAAGTTCAAAACTTCGAAGTTCAAATCCCCTTCCTAGGTAAGTTTCCATTTTCAAAGTTTTTCATATCTGCATTATTATATTGTAGTTCTGCTGTTTCTTTATTTTGGGAGCTTTTTGGATTTTAAAAGTCTTGGTATCCTGATTTATTGGTTTATGACAATATCCTGTATTTTTATTATTATTCTGTTGTTGTAATGGTTTATGACAATTTCATGAAAATTATTATTATTCTGTTGTTGTAATGGTTTATGAATTTCCTGTAAATTAGTATTCTGGAAATGGTTGTTGGTGATTGGTGGTGGTGTTGTTTTTAATTTAATTTTTTAAGGTAAACACGATAGATCTGCATGCTAAAGTAATGTAGATTTAATGTGAGATATATAGGCTCGGATTGAAGTTGCAACGTTTGATTTATAATGTGCTTTGCATTGTTTGCTTTGATCTTAAAATTTAAATTGGGAAGGGCAAATGCATTGATATGTTCTTATCCTATGCCACATAAATTTGTAGTTTGAGTTGGGCAAGTAATGCCACCTTCCCACTCTTCTCAGTAATTAGTCAAGGGAATAAAGAATAATAATTTCAGGAAATATGCTTGTCTTTGAGTCTTGTGAGTTATTGTATGTTTCACCTGAGTCTTCTGAGTTATTGTATGTTTCACCTGAACATTGTATACCTATGGCCAAAGTGTGCCAAAAGTTTAAATCTGATTTAGTTCATCATAATTAGTCATGAAAATTGTTTAATGCATGTAGTTTTTTGGATTTCGCATGTAACAAATTATAAAACATCATGTTAGAATGTCATCATCATCATCATCAATGCATGTAGTTTTTTGGATTTTGCATGTAACAATTTATAAAACATCATGTTAGACTGTCATCATCATCATCAATGTCTTCTTCATCGTTTGCAAAACGTACTTTGGGACCACCACACTGCTTCTGTAAGGTCGAACTGACATTGAGATACTCAAGTACTATAAGAAATTCAGGACGACCCTTTTTAGGGTGTCCAAAATTTAACACTGGGGTAACTACATTTGTACATCTTACATTTTATAATTATAGTGATTAATATGTTGTACATCTAATATTTTTTATATATTATTAAAATGATTAGGGATCACCATACTATAAATTCTTCAAGTGGGCAGATAGTAATGAAGAGATCTAGTTCCAACTTCAAGAATTTATCAATGAACTGTTAAATAAGGAGAAAGAGCTCCAGAAGATGCTGGACGATGTGGAAAAGACGAAGAATGAGCTCCGTAAAAGAGTGGATGATGTCGAGAAGAGAGAGATTGTGGTATCCAATAGAGAGATGGTGCTTCTGGAAAAAGAAACTGACTTGAGGCATGGACGCACATTATTGTGCGTGTATTTAACAATTTTGTTTGTAATAGCATGTTACTTGATAGTGTCTAAGTAATTGCTGCCTAGTGTTAGTATCTAAGTATGTATTGAACTCTATACATTCCAATGTAAATATATTAAGTTCAATACTGCCTACTGTGTTATGCCTACTTTGTACTTTATGTAAATATATTTATAGCCATAATATAGTCTGAATGTTTGCTATAAGTGAAAATTACCAACAATGACCACATATATTATAGGAAATTCGTTTTTAACCACATGCATACTTTTAATTGTTTTTAACCATGTTTTTGAGAAATTACTCAAAAGCCCTCATATAAAAACCCCCCTCAAAACACTCTCTCTCTCTTTTCTCTCTTTTCTTTCTCTCTCCTCTCCTCTCCTCTCTCTCACCGATCTCTCTCTCTCCCTCAAAGCACCGCCGGCGTGGCCGTGCGTCGTCGCCGAGGGCCGACGAAGGCCGACGAAGGCGTCGCAGCGGGCCGGTGCCCTTCTGGGCTGCACGACAGCACCGTCGTCGTGCAGCTGGGTCGTGCGAGCTGCTCCTTCGCGAACGAAGGGGTTCGCCGTCGTCGTGCAGCGCCGTCATCGTGCAGGTGGGCCGGCGTCGTCGCTGCTGCTGCCGTCCTTCTGCGCGATCGCCGGCGATGGATCTGCAAAACAAACAAAAAACCTAAACCTAAACCTAATTTGAATTTGGGGAAGAAGAAGAGGAAGAAGAAAGAGGGAAAAAAAAAAAACTTATCCTAATTTCAATTTAGTCCAGATTTCAAGTTTGAATATTTCTATTTTAGGCATGATTTCAAGTTTGAATATTTCCATTTAGGCATGATTTCAAGTTTGTGTATTTCAATTTAGTCGTGATTTCAAGTTTGTTTCGAGGTTTAAAAAACACTATTTTCAGGGGTACTCTGGTAATTTATGGTACTAAACTGAATTTTTTTTAAAAAAGTGGTTATTAACAATTAAAAATTCAAAAGTGGTTAAAAACAAAAGTATGATGTTTAGGGAGGCTAGTTTCGGTTTTCTCTCTTGCTATAATGCATTTGCCCTGTGTTTTCTGGAACAGCATGTATAGTTGGCTGTAATTGAGATTCAGACAATGAGTGGAAGGTTGCATAGCTATGAGTGTTGTAAACACAAGTGTACAACCTTGTATTAATCAAATGTTGGAAGTTGGATTTTGCATGAAAAAATAAAAATTGATACTATTATTGAAACTGTTTTAAGATTTTTTCATTAAGTTCTCATCATCAAAAATTATCTTTCCACTGAAAGGCAAAAAACAAGAGGTTACAGACCAAAATTCTTGTATGTTAATACAAGAAAGAATATTCAATCTCTATAAAGAATCGAATTCAAATACAACAATTAGCAAAGAAGGTACGCATTAGCAAACAAGTGTACAACAATGCTGCTAGCCTCGGAATACATTGTAGATACAATACACAATACTAAATTCCAATACACATTTGTATTTCAACAAATACATTAAATACATAACAGGCAGGTTCCTATTAATATAAACTAAAAATTATAGCTTACACTTTCTTGACTTTGAATCACTGTTCCTTGGATCTGAGTTCCACTAATGTCAAAAGCTGCGTTCTCTGGAACGGCCTGGTGAGAAATGCTCGTAAAAACCCAGTAAAAAATTAGAATTCAAATATAAACAAGGGTCACTTCAAATATACCTGCATGTGTCCAGCATTTGCCATATCCATCTCTAAATTGCCAAATAAAGATCTCTGTGTGTTCAAGATGGGTGCATCTCCTTCATCTCACTAATAATCAAATAGCAAATAAGAACACAGAATTGTCATATTTTCTCTTGTCAAAGTGGAAAAAAAATGTCATATTAAATAAACACACCTTTTTACGTTTCCCCTTTTCTGGTGCTTTTTTCGCTTTCGCTTTCGCTTTAACTTTTCTCATATCTTTCTCCATCCTGGATGCTCTCCTCAGAGATGGAGATCTGCCTTTCCCACGCACAACATTTGGACTGCGTACTTGCCCAGAACCACCGACAATAGTTGCGTCCCCTCTCGTACAACCAACATTGGAACCTGTTTGGGTCATCGATAGGGGTTCTTGGTTGGCACGATACAAATCAATCATGCCATATAACTTAGCTTTCGCATCCTGAGTATGCTCTTTCGATCCCACTGCAAGAGTAATCATCTGATAACAGATATTCAACATCTCAGAATATCTATTAGAATCTGCCCGTTGTTCCCCTGCATCATAGCTACTATGGATCAATGTGTATCGCCTTTTGATATCCTTCCTCCATCAATCTAAAATATAGCTATCTGGCAAAAATTTAATCTCGTTACATCTGAATACAGCCAAAATGTGCCTACACAATATCCCCCTCATTTGGAATAATCCACAAGAACACTTTGTAGATGAATCTTCTTCACTAAAGTCCACAGAATATGTAACCAGCTTAGTAAACTCTTCCAAATGAACTTCATCCTTTACTAGATAGGTCTTTACTGCACCATCACTCTTATGTAACTTTGGATTCATATCGATCATGCCAGTAACTTCCTGTTGTACTTCCTTGAATTTAGAATTCGTGTACAACTCTTGAAACCTCTTCTCAATTGGAGATCGAGATATGCAGAGGGTTGTGACACTAAATGAGTGGAAGTTCGCAACATTTTCATTCTCAATTTTTTTTCTCAATGCGTTGTCAAATTGGTCGACAGACTCTTTCAGGTTGGTTTTAGCATGAACATACCCATAAAAAAAGGCATTCATGCTCTCGCTTCGCTGCGTTGTATTCATTCCAGCCTAAAAATAGTTTTTCAAGAATGCTGGAACCCAATGCTCACGCTTAGCGTATAGACTTTGCAACCACGCATTCTCATGCAAATTGTACGTGGTAATTAACTGATCCCAACTTGTTTCAAACTCTTCAACACTTTGGCTGTCATAGACACATTTCATCAATGCACTTTTCATCCCAGTTTTGTAGGAACCATATGAACCATGCTTTTCAGGGACTTTCTTCAGTATATGCCATATGCAAAATCTATGTCAGGTCGTTGGGAAAACAATAGCAATTGCATTTTTCATCGCCCTATCTTGGTCAGTGATAATAGCTTTAGGATCTATACCATTTATATACTGCAACAAAGTCTAGAATAACCACACAAAGGTCTCCGTATCCTTACTAGAAATCAATCCTGCTCCCAAGAGAATTGATTGTCCATGGTGGTTTATACCAACAAATGGTGCAAACGGCATCCCATATTTATTCGTCAGGTATGTGGTGTCGAATGTGACCACATCACCAAAATATTGGTAGGCTGCTCTATTATGAGGGTCTGCCCAGAAGACATTCTTTAACCTCTCGTCATCATCTAATTCCATCAATGCAAAGAACCCAGGATTTTTGTACTGCATCTTAAGAAAATACTATCGTAGTGCACCAGCACCACCTGCGCCAAGTCTAAGATGTCTTGCCTTGTCGATGTAATTATGACAATCCTTTTCCAAAAACGGAAGGTTCTCAAATCCACCTGCGCCAACAACAAGAGATCTAAAACTCTTGTTCATTCGGACACCAGCCATATCATTCGTATCTAGAATTCTTTTAACGGTGTCACTCACTTCTCTATTACACCGAAAGAAGCGAGATTTCTTTGGACTGAGGCCGTGGTTATGGATATTATGAACCGTAGTCAACCGAAGTTTTCCATCAGATCTTAAGGCATTAATCTTTGCCTTACATTCCGTCTTTCCTGTCGGATGTGGGTTGGCGACATTGAAAGTCCTATTACGGGCCTTCCCACCACGAGCGCAAGCAAGGGTGACATACCTAGCAGTTTTGTCTTCTCCCCTCTCAGTCTTTTTTGTCATCACCCCAACCCACATTTCTTACCATAAGATTTATAATAGCTCAATAAATCTTCAAGGGAATTAAACTCCATCCCCTTCTTTGGCTCCTCAATCATATCATCACCATCGATTTCAATATTCTGACATATCCTGGAACTGTAATCCTCCATTTCCTGTGGATTTGGTCTATCCTTATTAAATTCTACGGATGGGGGATTTGAGCTACATGGTGTTAGCGTAGATGAGTGTTCTTTCCCGTTTCCCATGCTGCCCTCGATCTGAAGAGTAAAAATGCAAATAAGGGAGCAAGGAAATTACAACAGCTATAGATATTCCTCCAAAGAAATATAGAAGTATTTAAACAACAATAATAAATAAGAAAAAAAAAAAGGAAAGAAATCATATAAAGAAAGAATTAAAAGCAACACTAGCCTAAAATAGAGGTACAATCTAGGCCACGCCGAATAATTCTTCAACTAATAGAGGTGAGAAATACTAGAACAAGTGAAGGAGCAGAGGAGAAAGAGAATGAGGTTTCGTGTGAGAACAGAAGACTTCGTGTGGGTGGAGAAGAGAAAGACCCACCCAAATCAATATGAAGATGAGAATGACATCGTTTTCATTTTTTTTTGGCACGTAGGACGCGTGGTTTTCATTTTTTTTTTGCCATGTAGGCCGTGTGGCTGCAAAGGGGATGCAACCCCGGTTGTCTATAGACTTTCTGTAAAAATACATAGTCAACATAGTTAGTTATTTCACAAAATTAAATAGCAATTATCAACAACTACAATATAAAACATGTTTATTGTACCTTAAGGGTTTCCATTTTGATCGAATAAAGGAATTGGTGCCTTACATTTCTGCCTATTGTATCCTACTACTCCGCATCTACCACTCTTCGGTTGTACAATTTCTTTACCTCGAGATGGTTTGTGTTTTTTGCCGAACGTCCGTGAGGTTTGCGGCCTTTTGGTGGTAGAACAACACGACTTTGTATATCATCAGGAACATCCCACTCTTCCATAGGCCCAATGGGGTAAATGGAACTACCATAAGCTGTAGCCAATGTTTCCTTGTGGTGATAATGGGAGCAATAGTCATAGCATGAGAAACGACGAAGGTTACATGCAGTAAGTGCATGTCTACAAGTGAGTTGGTCCAACTGAAATTTTCGGCAAGTACAAGTCTTCTCAATTAAGTTAACAAATCCATTTAAGTATCTATCAATGACATGGTGTTTGTATAGATTGATAGGATACACACGGTAACAACGTGATTTATTACTCCTACGACGTAGTTTTTTTTCAGCCCACCTTGTCATTGGAGTACTCATTTTTGCAGCAGCTTCACACCTTTCCCAAAACTACTTTTGCAGTAAACCACGTATATATTCAACTAATTTTGTGACCGGCAACTCTCGTGCATCATTTAAAATGCCATTCAAATACTCTGCAATGTTTGTTGTCATTATGCAATCTCTTCTTCCGTCAAAGTGACTTCTAGCCCACTTTGTAGGATCGGCCTCATTCAAATATTGTGCAACACTCGTATCTGTACCCCTTATTTGAGCCATAATCTGATTAAACTCAACAATACGATAAGCTTTTGAACACTTGTAAAATATATCATTGACTTCAACACCTTTAAATTTTGCCTTCATGTTTTGATCAAGGTGATACATACATATACCATGCAATGAATTAGGGAATACACTTGCAGCTGCTTTTGCAATGCTTAAGTTTCGGTCAGAGATAAATACAAGATCATCCATTTCACCGATCAACCCATGTAACTTTGTAAAAAACCAATGCCATGATTGGTCATTTTCTGAATCACCAATACCAAAGGTCAATGGGTAGACTTGGTTATTTCTATCCAAACTTTTTGCAATAAACAAGGTACCATGATGCTTGCATTTCAAGAAAGTTTCATCAACAAATACCACTGGACAAATACAACTTTTAAACCCTTCAATGGAAGGTCCTAATGCCATAAAAAAAAATACTTAAAGTGATTTAAAGCGTCGATGTCAATGAATATGACTGTCCCTGGATTTTTCATTTCAAGCATGTGACAATATGAAAGAAGAATGGTAAATGAGTCATCTGGTGAACCTCTAGCTAAACCCAAGACGACCTCTCTAGCCCTCATGCTTTGTTATAACCCAAAATCATTCCACTCTGCTTTTTCATATCATTAATTATGTCGTTTAGTCTATAAGACTGTGAAGTTCCCTCAAACTTTGATTTTATGCAATGTCCAATCAATTTGCTACTTGCTTGTCGATAATCAAAGTGGAGGGCGTCAAGAGAGCATGTGTGATCGGGCGAGTATTTTCGTACACGAAATGATTCACAATCCTTAAGCTTAGTTGCACTGACATGCCATTTGCAATCTTCGATAATGCATGACATAACCAACAAAGTTTTGGTGGATTAACAATTGACAACAATTACATCTTCATATGTAACTCTTCCTTACTAGGAAATAAATCACCAACCCCAACTTCTTTAACATTGTTCACTACACTCTCCAAGGATGTGTAACTTCCATGTTTTGTTGATGATTTTATCCCAATTCTTTGATAACTCGCAACCCTTGATCTTCTTGAGGGTACCTCTGAGGTTGATGGCCGACTATCTCTAGCTTCATCATCATTGTCCACCCCAATAGAAAATATATCAGCATTTTGAAAGTCATTTGGACTTAATAGACTTTCATGTATATTATCAAGACCAACTCTGTTGCCATTATCTGATTTAAAAAGATTGGCAATGTCTTCGTTGACAAGTTCATTGTCAGGACCTTATGTGTTTAGAACTATTCTTCTTTTCCGTTCTATAGTGACACATAAAGAGGTTCTTGTATTCACATTAGAATTTTCACACAAGAATACTTGCACATCATCATCATTCATAACTTCAAATGGTGTTAAAACCTCATGTGAATTAAAGATGAACTTCATTTTGATGGAGGACTCGTTTGGATTGGCTTCAACAAGACGAGATACGATGTCATGTAATGACTCATACGACGTTTCCCTTGAAATTGAAATTATTTTAGACATTTCATATTGATATTTGAACTTCTCACCACTGTTAATCCATTCACCACCATATAAAACAACAAACCGGACTTTATCCATGCAACCCAACAGTGTTAGGAATTCCTAACGGTGGTTGAGAATTCCTAGCAGTGTTATGAGAATTCCTAACAGAGTTGGGAATTCCCAACAGAGAATTCCCAACTCTGTTAGAAATTCCCATAATACAGTTGCAAAATCCAAACACCATTTGGAAAACTGGATACATTTTCGAAAAAATGCTGTCAATGGTCCAGATTCAATACCAATGGAAAATCGACCACAACAATCAAATTGAAACAAAACCCATAATCTATTACATTCATAAAAATTATTTTAACAACCCTAATACACAAATCTAAGTAAATAAGACATTCCAACAAGAAATAAACCTTAAATATATGTATAAACTTTAAATTGATCACAACAACATCAAATTCACACAAGACCCATGCTTTATTATGTAAATGTAAACTATTTTCACAAAAATAATACACACATTCAACTAAATTGAAGATTGAAGATAAGTATAAAGTATAAAAGTTCAAAAACAAAACTCACCTCAAAGCTTCAATAGAAGAAACCTTTGTGGTTGATGATGAACCAAAGCTGTCAACACAATCTATGGTAATTTTGAGTTGGATTTGATTAATTTTGACAAATGAAGGAAGAGAGAACAAAAGAAAAAAAAATGTTGACAGGAGAAATGGGTTAGAGTCGAAGGTGGTGTGGTGGGGAGAGAAAAAAGTGAGTAAAGGAAAAGAATGGGAGGAATAATAATAGGTATAGAATGAGTAAAAGAGAAAAGTGAGTAACTAAGGGTAAAATGGTACTTACGCATGAAAAATGAGTTAGTTTTGTAAGTTTTTCAAAAGGAGGTTAGTTTTCAACTTGAGCCTCCCAAATGGGTTAGTTTTCAATAAAACCCTAAAACTTGTCTCGTTGATTTTGATAAACAACAAGAAAAGAATCAAGTTTATCATAAGCTTCCAATTCAAATTTTGATAAATCAAAAAAAAAAAAAAAAAAAAACCAGCAAATTGACTATTTTCTTAAAATTGCGATAAGAGATTATTGATATGTTGTTCCCTAATCATCAAAGCCATTCATACTTGTACAGTCCTTCAACCATTGACATGCATAATTTAAACACAGCAAACATTGAGTATCTCGTCTCATGTCAGATACTAATATATTACAACAACTACAACAACATTAATGCTCATTGATGGATACTTATATATGATAACATTACTGGATACTTTAATTAGTAGATAACATTATTGAATGATAACATTACTGGATATTTTATCAAATAATTTAATCAAACACTTTAATTAAAATTCTTACACTTTAATGATAACATCCGGTAAGAAGGGCAAAATATCGTTTAAAGTACTAACTGATATAAGACTTTTATCAAACACCTTACATGCAAACTTTTAACTGATGGCTTCTTCAAAAAAAAAAAAAAAAAAAAAAAAAACCCCTTTTAACTGATGGAAGACTTTTTCCGTTCCAGTGTTTATTCTCTGGGTTTAATCAAACCCTTTAATTAAAATTCTTACACTTTAATGATAACATCCGGTAATAAGGGCAAAATATCGTTTAAAGTACTAACTGATGTAAGACTTTTATCAAACACCTTACATGCAAACTTTTAACTGATGGCTTCAAAAAAACAAAAAAAACAAAAAACAAAAAAAAAACCCTTTTAATTGATGGAAGACTTTTTTCGTTCCAGTGTTTATTCTCTTGGTTTTGAATTTTGATGAAAGAGGAAAGCTTTTTTCTTCCATGTATCATCACTATCCGATGAAGTTTATGGAAAACCTTTTTGTTTTTCTCTCTTGAATAGTAATTTGATGAAGATGTGATGGGGTTATGGAAGTTGAGGAAGATGAAGATGATTTTGAGCGAGAGTGAAAAAGTCTGGAAAGTCTTATGGGATAGGGCAAGACAATTTTGGGGTCTAGCTATTTATATTTATCACTAAAAAGTCTAGAAAATCCATTTTGTCATGAAATCTTACAAATCTTAATTTCAATACAATACCACCAGACAATTTGCTGTCTCTTGAAAGTCTGGATCCAATACCACAAGATATTATGGACTTTATAAAAAAAATCTTAAAAGTCCTAATCGAATACCACCAGATCTATCTAATTTATTAAAAAGTCTCAATCCAATACCACAAGACTTTTACTTTTCAAAATTGTCTAATAAAATCTCAATCCAATACACCCCCCTAAGTATTATTTTAAGTGGGGCGGTGTGGGGCGGGGAGTATAAAACCCATCCTCACCCTATCCCACCAAATTGAAAACCATCCCCACCCTAAAAGTGTGGGTCCCCACGGGGCTCCATTCCTATGAGAAACACCGTTTTACTATGTGTACCAAATCTTTGTGGCGGTTCCTCCTTCATAGGATCCTCCTCTATTTTTGAATTTCGTCGTGGTGGAACTTCCTCCTGGGAGCGTACACGAGTATGCTCTTGGTTCGAGGGTTTGGACAAGGTTGGATGTTCTTGGCTCTTATCGGCAAAATGATCTGCTAGTGGTTGGCGATTGTTGGGCTCTCTTGTGGCACATGATAACTCTTTGTAATTGTTGTGCTAAATTTTGAAAATATTTTACTCGCAAGCGCATGAGTCTAGTGTAGAATAGCTAATGCGAGTACGAGATCGATCCCATGAGGATTGATGAAAAACTAATCGAATCTAAACGTAATCTAATCCTAATCTTGTTAACCGAATGTGATAAATTAAAACTAAAATTGAACTAAACTAAAAGAAAGCAATCAATTAAAGAATACTAAGGTATCATAATCCACCACCGCGTAATTTCATAGCTTCCTGATAATTTATTAATTCCCCAAATTAGGTGACAATTAAAAATCAATTTATTGTCTACCCATGAATTTAACAATAAGCACATTAATCAAAATCGTAAGTTGGTTTTCCTTTGCTTCAAAATACAATCCATAAGCATTATATGTATCCAAATTAATGAAAAATAAAGAATCAAAGGAATTATAATTAACGTTACGAAACCAAGCATTGATTAAAATATACACCTAACTATCAAAAATACATGATATTAGAGATGAAAGGGTTTTATATTTAAAAATCAATAGAAGCGAAAACCATAAAAAATGAAAAACAGTATTTGGGAATCAATAAATATATCTGAAAATTATTCCAAAATATAGGGTTTCATCCTCTACCCTAGTACAAATAAAATTAGAAAAACATTTGAAACAAATTATAGCACGGTGTGTATAAAACTATCTAGAGAGGGGGTGAATAGATTTTAAGCTTATTACCCAATTTTTCGTGATTAGTCAAAATTACGAAATTACCCATAAATAGATAAAGCAATAAATCAAGTATAAAATGTGGAAATTAAATAACACTTGGTTTTTACGTGGAAACCCTCACGGGAAAAACCACGGGCTAGTAAGTAAGCCACACTCGAACCTCGAATCCACTAAATGTGTAAACAATTACAACCTAATCCCGGAAGTAATCACACACCTACCTAATCCCGGTATAAGTGAACCTAGTCCGATTGCTTGCGAATTAAGCAACCTAATCCCGGTCACAACACAAGACTTAATTCTCTAAAAAGAGATTAACACCCTAAGTGAATATATGAATATTCAAATGCAACATAGAGCAAGGGAAACCCTATATGCTTATCTAAGATGATGAATATGCAATTAAAAACAATCCTAGATATTAAAGCTAAATGACATGTCAATTAGCTTAGATAATCATAGATTAGAGAAACCTAGATATCTATCATAAAAACAACACTCAATCAAATCAACACAACAATCTCTATCTTGAATATTATAATATAATCTAAGAACAATCAAGTAATAAAAGAGATGCCATAATAAATTAAACACTAATTATGTATGATAATAGTGAAAAACTTACCAAAGCAAGTGTGATGATGAAAGACCCATGCAAGCAAGCATCCTAGATATGCTAGAGAATGCTAGATGAACTTTGATCAAATGGATTTTGGTTTGAGTGTTTGATGAGCAAACTTGATTGCTTTCTCTCTTAAAAATCTCTCTTTTTAAAGTAGGGTTCTTGATGATTAAAGAGTCACATTCAGAACAAGAGAAAGTGATGTATTTATAGGCATGAAAAACAGAGCATGTGAAAAGACAAGTTTGCCCCTGAAACGCACCGATCGGCGGTTTCAATCGGCGGCCAGACCGTCGATCATAACCGCCGAATTGGCCCGAGAGGAACAGGGGACCAACGGCGGTTTCATTCGGCGGTTTCGTGACCGTCGATCTAACCGCTGAATCAAACCTGAGATTAAAAAATCAATCAGATATGAAATGGCGGTTTCATTGGCCGGTTTCGTGACCGCCGATTCAACCATCGAATTAGGCCGAGAGATAAAATCAATCAGGTCTTGAACGGCGGTTTTGAACGGTGGTTGTGACCGCCAATCATAACCACAGAATAGCTCCATACACTACTGGAAGCAAATGGCGGTTTCATTCGGCGGCCAGGCCGCCGATCATAACCGCCGATCACCAACAAAGGTGAAAACCAAGGAGAAGCTAAGGGCATTCTCCGTAGGCGGTCCTCGCTCTAAACCAAGCACATTCTAGTGCATGCGCGGACGTTTCTGAAAACTATCGGGAAACGAATTACAAGACAACAAGACACAATTACACACAATAAAATATAACAAATAAGTGCAAGTGTGAAATGTGACAAGTGAAGAGAATGCACACATATGCAATGTATGTTAAGTGTGTGTGTGCAACTAATCTCTTTAAAGAAAAGTAAGCACAAAGAAATTTACCTTCGGTGCTTATCAAGACGAGTTCTTCAAATGGCTTGAGCAATAACACGATACCTAGGCTACCCTTACAAAGAACCCCCAACATGTGGTTTGTCTACGAAATGAGCCAATTAACAAATGGGAACCTTACAACATTAAAATTAAAATAGCAATAGAACCCGAAAAATGCATCAGAGAAGGTCTTCGACGTCGAAATTCTTCTCTGCCACTACACGCACCAACACCATCAGTGTTGTGTTTGGATTTACCGGCTCCCATAGAGTAAGGTTCTTTGGCCAACCCATGAACATGGGTATCATTTGGTCCATGTCAGCTCTTATCTGCATCATCATCTCCATGTTCTTGCATGGGATCTACGTTGTCATCACAGTTACTTATTAGAGAGCTTTTCTCCCGCTGATTTATTCTTTAGGAGCTTTTTATCTAGCATTTTTGACTAAGAATATTTCATCTAGTGATTGCTCTAGGAGCTTTTCTCCTGGTAGTCCATTCGTTAGCTTTTGTCATTCACAACAGTTTTGTGAGGAACTTTCCTCCTAGAGACATCTTTCTCTAGGAGATTATCGTCCTTAGGAGAAACGTTGTTCAGAACTGGACCTATTAATTTAGAGCTCAAGCAAACGGTTTAGTAGCTTAGTTAGCAGATAAAATCACTAATATAGCAGGGGAGGAGATCCAAATTTGCATAAAACAATTTCAATGGTGAGAAAGACATAAGTGATATATAGATCAACGTAAACGATAAATTGGTTGCTCAAATAATGATGAAATAAACTTCAACATTGTTAAATCACTTTGGATCTGAAATATCTCCAGAAAATGCAACTCCAAAATCAAACAAACTTGTAATCGCAACACACACACACACACACACACACACACACATATATATATATATATATATGGAAAAATAATATTTAAAAAAATTGTAGTTCATTTAATTCACAAAATATTGGTGAAATTTGTATTCCAATAGACTATTCATACGAAAATCAATAAAACGAAGAAAGATGTTACCACATGATGGATCTTTGTTGTGATCCAGCAATGATTGCACATATACATACAGGCTGTATATATTGCCACCTAAAGAACGCCGGATGCACATGGCTTTTGGCGATTTGGTTTTCACTTAGTGGTGGCGGTTGCTAGATTATCTTGCGGCTGGGTGGGTGAGCAACCATTAAGGTTGTATCTGGATCTATTGGCTCTTGAGGAGTAGGATCTCGTTATGATTCTGGAGTTTCAAAGGAGTGTTGACAATCGAATTTGGAAAGCGATTTGAATCTGTTTCGTGAGCTCGCTATTTCCGCTTGGTCACGAAAAAGGTTTGGAAATCTCAGTCAAATAGGCTGAATCTTCCTATAGACTGTGCCACTGTTAACATCTTAAATTTTGTGTTAACCAGATTTAAAGAATCTCTTCGGAAGAGTTCTTGAGATTTTCTGGGTTAATTTGAGCAGAACTTCGTTTCTTCAAGAGAGAAAACGAAGGTATGATGATATCTGAAAAAATGGGGCAGAGTTTTGTATAGTTTTTAAGGTGAAAAAGGACCACCGGAATCGATGCCGGCGGGGAGTTCCTACATTCAAAGAAGCTCTTCAAAGATCATGAAAAAGACCAAGTAAAATGCTCTATAAAATAAAGGAGAAAAGCTTGGCGAGAATTTTATTATGACTCAAGGTCCATTTATAGTACAATTATGTTAACCGCCAAAAAAGGCAGGGGTCCAAAGAAGAATTTTTCATCCATGCCAAGATTATTTGAAGTAGAAGGACACTACAGGGAGTATCCAGCTCCCCGAGAAGAAACCAGACTGGTATGTCTAGGTATGCCTTCTGCAAACCCAGATCAAGATCAGGGTCATCTAGATCCTCAAATACCATGAAACATGAAAGTTAAGGTCCTAAGTACCACGCTACTGCATTGTCCTGGTACCCTGATGCCCAGAGTATACTGGTACCATGATCTGGTAAGATACAGGGTACCCCGATACCCCGATCTCTCCTAGGACCGATCTACCAGGCAGTAGGGAAGATTATTTTAATACATCAGGAGAGTAGACTAGCGAGAAAGGAAGGACCAGTACACCAAGGAACCAGGACCATTGACCGGGCATCGTTGTACCCGGTAGAAAAGATATTTCTATTCTAATCACCTCGCAAATGCAACGAGTCAAAGGACTAGTATAGCAAGTAAGCAAGGGTCTCATTCCACAGGGAGATGGATTCGTTAACTGTATCTAGTTCTAGTATTTATTAAAGCAATGTAAAAAGGAAAGCGGTGTGGTGTGTGCAGAAATGTAAACTAATTAACTAAGGTAGAAATGTAGCCGGGTGTCTTGGCTATCTAATTAATCTACTCCTAATTAAGTTATTCTACTCCTAGAGGCAAGACACCCTAGCTACGAAAACAAAGGTGGCTTGGAGAAAAGCAAGACATGAAACACATATGGGAAATCGGTTCACCAAACACACTATGCAAATCTATGTGGATTGTTTATCATGTAAATCCAATTAATTCAGTAAAGGGTTCGTTCTCTTGATTAGGGAATTCCCAAAATCATATAATCACTCTCCAAGTCGGAAAAGTGATTGTGTCTAGGGTTTAGACCCATTAAGCACAAGAATTTATGAACCAAAGCTATAGTGGCATAATTATGCACACATAAGCTATTTCCATTCCCAAGAGCTAATAGTTAAGATTATACCCGGAATGGAAATCCGAGCACAAACTCAACTCTCAATCTCTCTAATCACTCTAAACACATACATAGTAAATCATACATCAACATACATAAACAAATGAGATATTTGATTACAACTACTCTTAATCATTTAGTTAATCTACTCCTAATCTCATCCATACATACATATCAACACATAATCATCCATACATATGAATATCATAAAAAAAGCTTAATCAATATACATCTAAGGAATGAATCAATACCAAATCAAAGCAAATGAACAAACATACATATATTAGCATAAGTGTTGGTTTACAATACTCCCAAATGGGTTATACATCAATAAAAATACAAGAGATGAGCAAAGTGAAGAAATAACCCTTGAAGACAAGCCTCCAACAGCTCTTTCTTTCTATGAACTCCTATGGCTCGGTTTTAACACACAAGCCTCTCATATCTCTGCATCTCTACTCTCCATGGAAGGCTTTCCATGGAGGAAGATCCCCCATGGAAAGCTTGGAGTTGCTCTCTCTCTTTTGTGGTGTAAGAGCAAAAGCTCTAAGTGTTGGTTCTTTGGTTGGTCACCCTTTAGAAAGAGAGGCAAGTGATGTATATATAGTGTTGAAGTGTATAGGGCAAGAATGGGGATCAAAATATCCCAAAATATTTGAAAATCCTCTTGAGTCGGCTAGCTAGGCGGGTTCAGACACCCTGGATGGCGAGTTTGTGCCCGCCGTCGAAAGTCGCGGTAGAGAAAATGGAGGTTGGCGACGAGTTCTGACCTTCTGGACCGCTGGCTTCTTCCCGCTGCATGAAACCGCCGTCTTCCGACGAGTTTGGACATTCTGGAACGCGGGAAAGAAGCCGCTGAACCAAGCTTGCGAGCTTGCATAGCCATGGAGTTTGGAGGATTTGGTGGAGAGTGGAACCTTTGCATGGGAGGCTCAAAGTGGGTCCATCGTGACCGGAAGGAGACCAGCTACCGATCTGAGTGGAGAACGGCTGGAAAAACCATCGAAAACGGGCCGAAAACGGCCGGGTTATCGTCAGGTCTGAACCGAATCGAACACGGGTCGGGCCGGGTCGTCGCGAGTTGAGGTGACCTGGCACAAGCTTGAAGACGACCCGACGTCAGCGTGATGTCAGGCTGACGCGGACCCTCCCAAAACGACGCCGTTTAGCGCGTGACGTGGCGCTGGTGCTGTGCCTTGCACGGATAATTACAATATGCACCCCTGATCTCTTCCTTATTCACAGAATATTCAATATGTTCCCGAATATTGCACTTTGACCCCTGATTCTCCACAATGACATATTTGCCCCTGAATTTCCCTGTTTTCTTCCATTTAGGTTAAAACACCCACTTTGAGGGATATTTACCTACACATAGCTAAAACACATATTATATACACAAAAGTGCTCGGAAACGAACACAAAAGATAGGAATATGGAGCGCTAAATGTGAACTTTTGGAGCGCGATCAACCATGCTATAGGAAGGACAACATATTTCAACTTTTAAATACAAGAAAAGTTGACTTTTCCCGCCATTTTAAATGGGATTAGTCAACTCTGTCAAGATCGCCAAGGAAGGAAACAAATCACTTGATTATGAGATCATTCTCGTGCCTAAAACGAAGCCACCATCAACGTCCTGTTGATTGCTTAATTGATTGATTGATTGATTGATTATCTTAGTAATGAACAAGAAAAAGAGACCAATAAGTGCTACTGCTACAAGCCTCTCGAAAGAGAGGGATCGGATCCAATTTTTAATCCACATCCCTACAGAAATTCCACTTATCGACTAGCACGAGATCGCCATCGCCAACTGTGTCAGAAATCTCCTACCTAAACCTCACAAAACCCTCATTGTATCAAAACTATGTGTTATCGCCATTGTATCATGCATTGTATTTGATTGATCAATAAAACAGTATTATTCCATTGTTTTGATAAATACATTGTGTTAATTGGAATTTGACCCCTTTAACATTTTCCTGCTAACAAATTTAGACCAAGTGGGTGGACATGTGTCCCTCTCCCATTGGATGACATTATTTCAGGCTCTAAAATATTCAAAATTCATTTTGTCTGATGGGAGGGAACAATTTATTTTTTCGCGCCACTTTTTGGTTTGATGATGATGTGGATTGCAAGGATTGGATGTTGGATGTTGGCCCATGTGATCATGGCTGAGTTGGTTTCTAAAAGGTTTTCTCTTCCAAAAAAATCTAGGGTGGCTAGTTTGTTGACGTGGGGCCCCTACCAAATTTCGAATCTCCTGCTTATGTTTGCAAGTGACAGGAATCTTATCTTTTGTAACTATTTTCTAGACACGTGCAATGCTGATGTGGACATTCAGCTGATAGATCTCCCAGTGGCCATTTCTCCTAGTGAGAAGTGTCCTTGCGACGATGAGCATCCTAATGGAGAGCTTACTTGGTCTATTGATAATTTATATCAGTAACATCTAATAATAATAAGGGTTAATAGCACCAATGCCCGTTGAACTTATAGCGCGGTTGCATAGTGCCCCCTAAACCATTTTTCTTAGCATTAAACCCCCTGAATTTTCATTTCTTAGAAAACGCTGACAGAAGAGGGACGGACGTCAAAGGAAAATTACACTTACACACCCTGATTATATGTATAATTGCAATAAAACTGAAAAAATATAATAATAACACAAAAAACCCTTTGAATTGACTAATGTCTAATTTTTTTTTTTTTAAATTAATAATTTTTAAAATAATAATAATAATAATAATAATAACAATTAAACTACCCATATTTCCAATTAAACAAAATTAATTTAACAAAATATTAAAATATTAAATCAATAATACATTAAATTATTAATACATCACCTTCAAACCCAAAATTCAAATTTATTTAAAAAATTACTTAAAAAAATTTTAAGGATACAAAATCTTCTATCATTTTCTCACCTAATCTCCAAATTCTTTCTATCATCAACACCACCACACCAAATCCAAAAATTAATCATCAAAAAATGAAAATAAATAAATAAAACTAATTAAATTTATAATTAATTAAAATTAAAAATAATACTAATACTAATTATAATTAGTGAACCGAATCTCACCAGTGAAACACCCACCACCATAATTAAAAAGTAATATTAAAATAATTAAAAATTAAAGCTAAATTAAAGCAAAAAAAAAAAATCATCTTCTTTTTTTAAATTAAAAAAAAAATTAAAGAAAGTGGAGATCCAATCATCTACACAAAAAATAAATTAATTAATTAAGAACTGGAAATATTTTTTCCAGAACACTCAAGAATTCCAACCTAAACACCCAACCTACCAAACCTAAAACCTAGAATCGGACCAACACACCACCACCATCATCACTCTCACACACTAACACATAGCTGAGTTCGACCTAGAAAAGAAATCGAAGCAAAACTGGGTTCGAATCTGATATAGGTTGTATAAAAAATTAGCAATAAGAGTATATCCACCACCAGGCACTAGATCTCGAACACAGTCCTTGACTAAACCATTGCTAACGCGACTACCAATCAATGGCGGCTTCCATTGTGTCGCGATCCTCTGTAATCTCGATTTCTCACCAAATCACAGCTAAACCCTCGCCGTTCGATCGAGAACCGAGATCCATCGTCAATTTCTGCCAACCCTACATCAAATGGCGTAGCGTAAGGCTCATGGCTTTCATCAATAACAATGGAGGAGAAACCGGTGGTAAAAGCGATAGTAAGGCTCCGACGCTTGAAATCTCGAACATCAAAGACAATTCAACGTACGACGTCATTTCAGGAGTCCTGTCGCATTTGCTTCCTAGGACGACATTGTTTTGGTGATTTCGGTGGGATTAGGGTGGTGGTGGCTAGGGTTTGATGAAGATGATGATGATAAGATGTGGGATTTGTTAAATTAAATTAAATTAAATTAATCTATTATTTAATTTTAATTTTTTAAATTTTAATTTATTTTTCATTTTTAACTATTTTAATATTACTTTATAATTATGGTGGTGGGTGTTTCACTAGTGTTGATTCACTTGTGAGATTCGGTTCACTAATTATAATTATAATTAGTTTTATTTATTTTTTTCATTTTTTGACGATGAATTTTTGAATTTGGTGTGATGGTGTTGATGATAGAAAGAATTTGGAGATTAGGTGAGAATATGATAGACAATATTGTATTTTTAAATTTTTTTAGGTAAGTTTTTAAATAAATTTAAATTTTGGGTTTGAAGGTGATGTATTAATAATTTAATGTATTATTGATTTAATATTTTGTTAAATTAATTTTGTTTAATTGGAAATTTGGGTAGTTTAATTGTTATTATTATTATTATTTTAAAGTATGAATATATTTTTTATTTTTTTAGACATTAGTCACGTCAAAGGATGTTTTTGTGTTATTATTATATTTTTTTTCAGTTTTAATGCAATTATGCATATAATTAGGGTGTATAAGTTTAATTTTCCTTTGACGTCCGTCCCTCTTCTGTCAGCTTTTGCCAAGAAATGAAATTTTAGGGGGTTTAATACCAAGAAAAAAAGTTTAGGGGGCACTATGCAAACTCTATAAGTTCAGGGGGCCATTGGTGCTATTAACTCTAATAATAAATAAATAACATGTTTCATTGGCCTAAATAATTATTTTCTTTTTTCTTTTTTGAAGTGTTATCTCCTATTGGCTTACATAATATAATTACAATGTGATTAGAAATATTAATTCTTTTATTGTTTAAAGATCTAGCACCGAATGAATGATGTATTTATCCAGATGAAATATTACACGTGATTTATATATCTACTATGATAATCAAGAGATATCAACTATATAGAATTATCACATACATACTTTTAACAAGTGCAAGCAATAATGAAAACAACTATTTACTTATTCAGCAACAATCCTGTCTTGTTTCTTCAAAATAATTAAATCACCACTTTAACTTCTCTGAGTTGATTTTGCAATTTTTTTTTAAAAAATTTTTTGGGGTAATTACCCTAGTGGCCATCAACTTTTGCCACCATTATCAAAATGGCCACCAAATGGAGAAATGGATGGAAAATGACCATTTTTCGTAAACATTGTTACACTAATGGCCATTCCATCCAATTCCATCCAATTCCATCCAATAAGTGGCATTTTGGTAAATAAAGGGATGACATTAATTTATTTTAGATGTTTTTTGAAACTCATTTTTTTTCTTTTGTTTTATGAAACAAATAATTATATTTAGTGTGTACATATACATATAACATATCTCAAACATATATATATATATATACAGTCTTTCTATTATCAGTTCGAACTGACAAAAGTTATATCAGTTCCTTGTATGTGGGCCACTGGATTTAAATACTTTGACTTGGCTGTATGCACTTATCAGTCAAAGTATTTAAATCCAGTGGCCCACATACAAGGAACTGATATAACTTTTGTCAGTTCGAACTGATAATATAATTTCTGTATATATAGAATTTCTGTATATATACATATATATTTCTTTTCAACTTATCTCAAATATATTTTTTAAAATTTTTAGATTTTGTAACCTTAATCTTTTCAAAAAAGAATATATATATCTTTTCAACTTATCTCAAATATGTTTTTTAGAATTTTTTGATTTTATAGCATTAATCTTCTCAAAAAAAAGATATATATATATATGTATATATGTATTTCTTTTCAACTTATCTCAAATATATTTTTTAGAATTTTTAGATTTTGTAGCCTTAATCTTCTCAAAAAAGAAATATATATATATATATGTTTGAGATATGCTATACGTATATACACACTAAATATAATTATCTGTTTCAAAAAACAAAATAAAAAATTGATTTCCAAAAAACATCTAAAATAAATTAATGTCATCCCCTTATTTACCAAAATGCCACTTATTGGATGGAAATGAATGGAATTGGATGGAATGGCCATTAGTGTAACAATGTTTACCAAAAATGGTCATTTTCCATCAATTTCCTCATTTTGTGGCCATTTTGATAGTGGTGGCAAGAGTCGATGGCCACCAGGGTAATTACCCCTTTAGTTTTTCATAACCAATTTCAATTTTGGGGTAATTACCTTAATGGCCATCACCACTACCATCAAAATGGCTACTGGATGGAGAATTAGTTTTAAAATGGCCATTTTTGGCAAACACTGTTACACTAATGACTATTTCATCCAATTCCATCAATTTCCATCTAATTCTATACAATGAGTGACATTTTGATAAATAAGGGGATGACTTAATTTATTTTATATATTTTTTTTAAATCAAAATTTTCTTTTGTTTTTTGAAACAAATAATTATATTTAGTGTATGTATATACGTATAGCATATCTCAAACATATATATATATATATATTTCAACTTATCTCAAATATATTTTTTAGAATTTTTAGATTTTGTAGCCTTAATCTTCTCAAAAAAGTATATATATGTATATATATTTATTTTCAACTTATCTCAATTATACTTTTTAGAATCTTTAGATTTTGTAGCCTTAATCTTCTCAAATATATTTCTTTTCAACTTATCTCAAATATATTTTTTAGAATTTTTAGATTCTGTTGCCTTAATATTTTCAATATATATATGTTTGAGATATGTTATATGTATATACACACACTAAATATAATTATTTGTTTCAAAAAACAAAAGAAAAAATTGATTTCCAAAAAATATCTAAAATAAATTAATGTCATCCACTTATTTACCAAAATGTCATTCATTGGATGGAATTGAATGGAATGGCCATTAGTGTAACAGTGTTTGCCAAAAATGGCAATTTTGAAACCAATTCCTCATCTGGTGGTCATTTTGATAATGGTGACATAAGTTGATGGTCATTAAGGTAATTACCCCTTAAATTTTTAAATCAAAAAGTACCACTCTACCATATTAGGCATAGTATCTCACTTTATCAGCAACTAAATTGATTATGCAGCCCTACAAAATCTTTAAAAAAAAAAAAACTTGGAACAATTAAAGTGTATTTTCAAACGAGGAATGCTAAATACACTCTCCCAACACACTCTCTCAATCCACTATCTCTTTTTTCTTTGACAACTCACAAGTGTCAATATTTTACTTTTTAACATGAAAGTTGAGTCATAATAAATGGTTTGTCTGATCATATTATTTGTAACTCAAACAAAACATTCTCTTCACAAATTGCCCTTTCGCCTTTTACCAACTATAATTTATAATCTCTTTTATCTAATTAAGAAAACATTTTTAAGTGTGTATATATATATATAATGATTTTTACAATCATTTTTTTTTTCATATTAAATAAATGTTGAATGAAATAAATGGATTTTTTTTTTAAGTAATTATGTTTTTTAAAGGAGAATAAATGACGTTTAGAAGAGTGTTATAAAAAAAATAAAAAAAAATAAAAAAAAATAAAAAAAAAAAACCTCGAAAGGATTTCGTAGAGAATTAGATGAAATAGATTGCAAATTATATTTGGTATAAATTATGTTTTTGAAGGAATATAAATGATGTTTAGGAGTAAAAAAAAAAAACTCAAATTTTTTTTTCAAAAAAGACAAAAGGATTTTTGAGAAAAATCAAATATTTTTTTCATATCTTAAAAAAGAAAAGAAAAGAATTAGATAAAACAACTTTAGCTTATTTAAAAGCTGTTGCTGCTAGAGTTCAAATTATCTAATGTTTCTTATTTAGATCATAATTTTTTATGGTAATATCATCATACTACACAGTAGAAATTTCTTAATAATAAAAAAAATAAAAAAACTACACAGTAGAAAGAATAATTATGTGCCAACCAGAAAGCACTTCATTCAGCTGTCCTCATTTTCCATCGGATAACAAGAAATAATAATGTCAATGATTGAAGATAAAATGAGATTGGTCGATGATACACTTCTCAACCAGATTACTAATTTCAACTCTAAGATAAGTACACTTTAAATTAGTTGTTGGTTGTGTCAATAATCAATATCGATGAACATAATCATTAATTAATACAAATCATGATTAAAATTATTTCATTTTATAACAGGTCCGGTTTCCGACTACATTGTTCATAATTCTACGCTATTGATCATGCGATGGATTGGATCGACTATCAATTAAATAAATAGAATATGGAACATTGTCACTTCGAAGTAGAATTCAAAAACAAAAAAAAATTCGTTTGGTTTATACATGTTGTTAACTATGAATTTTCTCATTTGAAAGTGGATTATCTCTCATATATGTTTTGTTTCTTACTAGACGGAAATCAATTGAATACTTTGACCGTCTTGAGAGAGAGCTCGTGTTGCTTGATTACCTGAAAAATTAGAATTAATCATGTTTATTGTGGATGCCAAATCAACCACCTTCCTTAACAAATTTCTCTTACCAACTAATCTCATCTTGATTTAAGGGATTAGATGGTTCATATGATGATCGTCGTGGTTAGTGAGATAAGGTAATCTCAGGCCAGCTCCAACCTAAAAACTCAATTTGATGCAATTTTTACATTAAAATGGTGTAACTTTCACACTATTTATTTTTTCCATCTTTAACTCATTGCATCAAATGTTACACTAAAAAGAATCTTTTTTTTTTTAATTATTTCTCAACAATTAACATTTCACCTCATAATTAACGTAATATAAATAATAATTAAATTAAACAAAACCATTAAATAATTAAAAAAAATAGATACAATTGGAATAAATTTGATTGAATAAGGTTGAATTATGATTAAACAAAACTTTTAAATAATAAAAAGGGATACAATTGATTTTTTTATTTATTGAATAAGGGTAAAAATGTGATTTAACTAAACTTTAAGGATTTAAAAAAATAAAAGAAAGACGCATTTCTGTGTCAAATGAACGGATCTGGCGCAACACTCTTCAACAACCCATTTTGATGCAGAAATTTAGAGTTGGATTGGAGAGTGGTTTTTTATTCAAATTTGGTTTTTGCTTCATTTTAGAGTTGGGTTGGAGATGGCCTAAACATGCGACGTTTAATGAGTCTCAAAGGAGTCATGGAGTGACCTCTTTTCTCTACTTGATAACAGTCGTCATCTCTTGTCTATTTATCTTTTCTTGACTTTTTGAACCAATTTCAAGATAAAATATCAGATTAGAATATAAATATCACACATTAACCGATAATTGATTGAGTTTTGACTTTTGAGGCAAACTAACACCTAAAGACTAGGGGTACATGCCCCACAATAACTGAAAAAAAAAAAAAAAAAAATCCCTCCATATATTTTTATAAATTCTATTAAACTCTAAATACAATACAATATGTCGACGTACCAAACAAACTCTAAGAAATGATGTACCATAACTTAATAGTTTTGAAGCAATGAATTATCTTCTTACAAAATTTAAATTAAGTTTTGATTACAAAAGTGAAAAGGAAAATGAAAAGAAAGAAAGCAGTAAGCACCACGACCTAAAATAAAAACATTTGACATCAAAAGTACTACAAAAATCTCACTTTCACTTTGGTTGAGAAATAAATATAAAAATAAAAAGCATTTTTTTCCTTCTTTTTATTAAGAAAATCTAAAGACATAATCATTAACTGAGATTATAATTAATCATTTTCTCCTAACCTCGTGGTCCAACCTCCTTTCACGCGCGTGGGTACCACCTAACGGTAACATACTAACGTATTCTTATGTAATAAAGCGTGGCATTCACTTAATTTTGCTCACGAGTTACACAAAATCTAGAA
Organism: Acer yangbiense; assembly: GCA_008009225.1. NCBI lineage: Eukaryota > Viridiplantae > Streptophyta > Magnoliopsida > Sapindales > Sapindaceae > Acer > Acer yangbiense. Next base: position 44,475,034 of record CM017764.1, read on the forward strand.
AGGACGGTTGGAAACTGGAAAGCGACGTTATTTATTTATGTTTTAGAGTAATTGGCACAAATCCCCCCTCGAGTGTATGTGAATTTGCATGTTGCCCCATAAACTTTTTTTTTTAGGCATTAAACCCCCTGAACTATCGCTTATTGGCAGAACAAGAGTAAAAATGCCCTCTCAGGGGGGAAAAAACCAAAGGATTGCCAATAAGCGATAGTTCAGGGGGTTTAATGCCTAAAAAAAAAGTTTAAGGGGCAACATGCAAATTCACATACACTCGATGGGGGATTTATGCCAATTACTCTATGTTTTATATAACAAATGTGTCTTCTGTATGTTTTCCCCTTTTCGCTGCAGTTGCCCGCCGTCTAAATGAATTGGATCGATTAATCGGCTTAGGCGGCCGTGTTTTCGAACGCAACTGATAATATACTTTTCAAAGATTACTAACTTCAACTCTAAAATAAGTACACTTTAAATTAGACCTGACACGGTTCCGGTTCCGACCGAACCGGCGGTTCTGAACCGGATTTTTTTTTTTTTTTTTTTTTTTTTTTAACATTACAAAATATTACATTTTATTTATTAAAAAAAATAAAATGTTAGAAAAGGACATTACAAAGTATTGGCCCATGGCCCATAACCTTAGTCCAAGTAATTATATTTTTCTTTACATTCTCCTCCTTTTTATATAGGTTAAGCCTCTCTCCACTTCTCGTATTTTTCCAATGTGGGATGTGAGATTTTTTTATCCTTTCTATTCTAATTGTTTTGTTTTTCTTTGTTGTTAATTCTATCCACTTAGACCTAGATCTACCTCAACCCACACCATTTTCTACTGTAAGTAAATTAACGTACACAAAATTAAGTATTTAAGAAATAAATTCACATTGAGATAAGAAATGTGGGGCACTGGGACAAAAGATATATATAGATATATTAGATAATGAAGAATGGTAGAACATAAAAAGAGAAGAAGAAAGGCAGTGCTTTGTATAATGAATAATTGAATTTTGTCAAAAAAAAATAAAAATAAAAATGAATAATTGAAATTTGAAACAATGACACTGAATAAGAACAAAAGATATGAGTAGGCAAGCACATGGCTGATGGCTCCCAATTGAAATCCCATAACTTTTTTTTTTTTTTTTTTAATGGATTCTCCACCCACAGTTAAATATGGTACCAAGTCCAAGATCAAAATGTCTAAAGTTAACTCTCTCACTTCTACTTAAATTAGTAAGCTATAACTAGAATAGAAAGGAAAAGAAAATCTCATATCTCACATCCCACATCCCACATCGGATAAATGAGGGAAGTGAAGAGAGATCTAACCTATATAAAAAGGAAGAGAATGTAAAGGAAAATATACAAATTACTTGGACAAGCGTTATGGACCATGGTTCAATACTCTTCAATATCATTTTTTTTTTAACATTTTATTTTTATAAATAAAGTGTAATTTTTTTTTTAAAAAGAAATTTGAAAAAAAAAAAAAAAAAAAAAACTTGAACCGGCAGTTCGAACCGGAACCGGAACCGCCGGTTCCATTCCGGTTCGAACCGGCGGTTCGAGCAAACCATAGAACCGGAACCGGCCTCCTCCGGTTCAGGTTTCGGTTTTTCCGGTTCCGGTTCCGACCGGTTCCGGCGGTTCGAACCGGAACGTGCCAGGTCTACTTTAAATTAGTTGTTGGTTGTGTCAATATCGATGAACATAATCATTAATTAATACAAATCATGATTAAAATTATTTCATTTTATAAAAGGTCCGGTTTCTGGCTACATTGTTCATAATTCTAGGCTATTGATCATGCAACGGATTGGATCGACTATCAATTAAATAAATAGAATATGGGACATTGTCACTTCGAAGTAGAATTAAAAAAAAAAAAAAAAACAAATTTCTTTTGGTTTATACATGTTGTTAACTATGAATTTTCTAATTTGAAAGTGGATTATCTCTCATATATAGTTTGTTTCTTACTAGACGGAAATCAATTGTATACTTTGACCGTCTTGAGAGAGAGCTCGTCTTGCTTGATTACTTGAAAAATTAGAATTAATCATGTTTATTGTGGATGCCAAGTCAACCACCTTCCTTAACAAATTTCTCTTACCAACTAATCTCATCTTGATTTAAGGGATTAGATGGTTCATATGATGATTGTCGTGGTTAGTGAGATAAGGTAATTTAAGGCCATCTCCAACCCAAAAACCCAATTTGCATTGGTGCAACTTTTACACTATTTATTTTTTTCATCTCCAATCCATTGCACCAAGTGTTACACTAAAAAGAATATTCATTTTCTTTTCCTTTTATTTATTTATTTATTATTTCTTAACAATTAACATTTCACCTTATAATTAACGTAATATGAATAATAATTAAATTAAAACAAATATAAATTAAATAAAATCATTAAATAATAAAAAATAGATACAATTGGAATAAATTTGATTGAATAAGGGTGAATTGTGATTAAACAAAACTTTTAAATAATAAAAAGGGATACAATTGAAATTTTTTATTGAATAAGAGTAAAAATGTGATTTAACTAAACTTTAGGGATTTAAAAAAAAATAAAAGAAAGACGCATTTCTGCATCGAATGAACGGATCTGGCGCAACACTCTTCAACAACCCATTTTGATGCAGAAATTTAGAGTTGTATTAGAGAGTAGTTTTTTATTCAAATTGAGTTTTTGCTTCAATTTAGAGTTGGGTTGGAGATGACCTAAACATGCATCATTTAATGGGGTCTTAAAGGAGTCATGGAGTGACCTCTTTTCTCTACTTGATAACAGTCATCATCCCTTGTCCGTTTTATCTTTTCTTGACTTTTTGAACCAATTTCAAGATGAAATATCCGATTAAGATATAAATATCACACATTAACCTATAATTGATTCAGTTTTGACTTTTGAGGCAAACTAACACCTAAAGACTAGGGGTACATGCCCCACAATAACGGAGAAAAAAATAATAATAATCTCTCCATATATTTTTATAAATCCTGTTAAACTCTTAATACAGTATAATATAATACAACGTATATCAAATGAGCCTTAAAAGATGATGTACCACATCTTAATAGTTTTGAAGCAATGAATTATCTTTTGACGAAATTTAAATTAAGTTTTGATTACTAAAGTGAAAAGGAAAATGAAAAGAAGGAAAGCAGTAAGCACCACGACCTAAAATCAAAACATTTGACATCAAAAGTACTACAAAAATCTCACTTTCACTTTGGTTGAGAAATAAATATAAAAATAAAAAGCATTTTTTTTCTTCTTCTTTTTATTAAGAAAATCTAAAGACATAATCATTAACTGAGATTATAATTAATCATTTTCTCCTAACATCGTGGTCCAACCTCCTTTCACGCGCGTGGGTACCACCTAACGGTAACGTACTAACTTATGCTTATGTAATAAAGCGTGGCATTCACTTAATTTTACTCACGAGTTACACAAAATCTAGATAGGACGGCTGGAAAGCGACGTTATTTATTTATATATATTTTATATAACAAATGTGTCTTCTGTATGCAATTCTCCTTCTACATCAGTAGTGCTCGTCCCTTAGTAGGTATGCAATTCTCTTTCCACGGTTATGTTCTTTTCTTTCGATGTTATTTGAGTAGATATTCGGATAGCATTTGTTGTGAAAGGGAGTAGATATTCCGGTGGCACGTGTAGTGTTTGATTTCTATAGTTTGGTCGGTTGGATCCTACTACCCTAATGTATCTTTATGTCTTTTAACAAATTTTTTTACTTTAAAAGAATACAAATTTTTTACAAGAAGAAATGTTTAATGATCGCTTCGTTGTGGTAACCAAACCTTTCGATAAATATTGATATCTCAAGTTTAAATCCTCTTTTCTAATTCAAAAGAAAAGAAAAAAAAAATACAACGTTTTAATGTTAGATTTTTTTCTAAAAAATTAGTTTATAATATATAACTTACAGGTATGAGTATATGAGGTCTCCAACGTAAGAACGGAATGAGCTTTTCCCACTACCACCGAAGCACATTGGCCATCATATCATAAAATAATTAGTTTGAATTAAAGGTTTTGCTTCCCTAATATCAACATCAAATTTCTATAACATAAAGTAAAATCCATAAAAGTTTAAACATAGATACATGTGTAAAGCTATTTCACAATATATATATATATACAGTGTGGTGTTTCTTCCCATGGTTTCTTTTTCTTTTTTTCTACTTTTTTTTGTAGAGAGTCAATTGTTGTGTGAGTGTGTGTCTCTCTCTCATAGAATTATTGATGTTTGGTAATTCACTTAAGTAGGTGTCGGTGGAATAGTAGCATCCAATGTAAACTTGTCAGTTGTCCTTGCATGAATTTATGATCATCGTTTTTGTGTCCAAACACACTCTCTGTGCTCTGCTCCTCTGATACAACAACTGGGGACCAATTGATGATGATCACTCAACTGTAAGAAAACACTTGCATGCAGGTGAGAAATGTGAACAACTTCATTCCTTTTGGTGGGTTTTTGCTTGCATTTATATTCATATGCTAATCTAGTTGTAAATATTAATTTCTAGTTCTAATGAAGTAAATTTATTAGGTGGGTTTCATCTGTAACTACTGTCAGACCACCATGTTATAATTTGGAGCAGAATTGTTTTCAATTCTCATTTATGCTTCACAACTCTGCTTGATTCTGTTTTCTTTTTCTTTTTCTTTTTCTTGACTGCTGTTAAGTTATAGTTTTCTCTGATTAGATTTGGCTGGCTCAGAGTGATCTGATTAGTTAGTGAGAAGTGCTTTTGAGGCTAAAATTCAGCTTTTTGAAACCAATGACAGTACTTATTATGTGCTAAAATAGTTCAATAAGCAGCTTCAGTGATCACAAGGTCCTGATCTTACTGACATGTATGTATCCTGTAGAGAGATCAATTAGCACTTAGCAGCTTCTTAATTCGTTAAATATCGATCCCTCTAAAAGATTAATGCCATCAAAGTGAGTATCTGTTCTGTTTTTAATTGTTGTTGTTGTTATTGTATAGCCTTTTTATGACGATTCAAACCTGGGACATTGTCAGGCTGAATGAGCGCTCTTTGCCACCAAGCCACATTGGGCGGTGTTGTTGTTGTGTAGTAGTAGTTAGCTTTCTTTGATTACCATCACAATCAGAAACCAACATGTTTCCTTTCCTGTTTTGTGTATGTGTTTGATGAAATTGGATTTAATAACCTTTTCATATCATCATTCAACTTGTTTTTCTCATCGGTCTGCACATCACAGCTCTGAAATTGATTTTCAAAATGCAGTTGTTATATGGTCTGATGTGCTTCTATGGGCAGGTGTTGCAAAGGCCAATGCATTCAATGCAATAGTATCCTGCATTTTCGACAAATAAGCTTTAAGAATTAAAGACAGAGTAGTGAGTAATTTATATGATTTGAATTATATAAGTGACCAATTGTGTACATTTGTTCTAGTTTCTGATGTTAAACTAAAGCTTTAAATTCTCCTTTTTGGTCAGTATTTGAAGAAACTAAAATCATGGACCATAGATCGTGGCGTTGGAGGAAAAGATCTTCGGAAAAGACAATTCTTTCACCTAATAAAGTTGACCTTACTTTGAAACGAATCGATGAAGAGGTAATGGAATCTCCTCTAGTCCAATATTCAACTCATTTCATATTTTCATGCATGAAACTTCCATGATGGACACAATGCTGATATATTTTCGGTTATTTTGCAATATTAGGTACAAAGACTCCCAGCAGATAAAGAAATGGAACCGGAGAATTCTATGAAAAATCTTAACGAGAAGTTAGCTTCAGTCCTCCTTGATTGTCATCCGAAAGACAGCCTTCTTTTAGGCCAGGAGAAGTCAGCAGCAGAAGCAGCACTTGTGGAGAAAGAGGTCGATGAAAAACCAACTCAATCGGATGCTGCATTGATGGAAAATATGCAGCACTTAAACGTTGTTCGTGAAGAAGAGGAGCGAAAGATACGAGAAGTTGTCATGAAGACATCAAGTGAATTTGAAAAGGCGCAGAAGGATTTAGAAAAGAACTTAGCTGAGGCAAATAAAAGCCTTGCTAAGTTGGCTTCTGAGAATAGTCATCTGAATAAGGCCGTTCTCGTCAAAGAGAAGCTGATTGATGATCAGAATAAACAGAAGTCTCAGTCAGAAGCTGAATTCAATACACTAATGGCTCGATTAGATACCATCGAAAAGGAAAATGCTTTTTTGAAATATGAGCATCGCATTCTTGAGAAAGAGCTTGAGATTCGAAACGAGGAAATGGAATATACCCGTCGATCTGTTGAAGCAGCACATAAGCAACAATTAGAGAGTGTGAAGCAAATCACTAAGTTAGAAGCAGAATGTCAAAGACTACAACTTTTGATGCAAAAAAAGCTGACTGGTGGTCCTGAGATGAGAAGAAGAAAGTTGAATCCTTCAAGAGACTTGATTGTCAGAGAAACCATTGGGGAGAGCTCACCCGAAACTTCTAGTAAGATCGGTATGCTTGAGAGATTACATGATATGGAAGAAGAAAACAGAAGTCTCAAAGAAATTATGACCAGTAAGAGCACTGAGCTACAGGCTTCAAGGATGATGTATTCGCGAGCGGCTTCCAGATTGTCTTGCATTGAGGCTCAATTTAAAGAGCTATGCAAAGGGCGGAAAACTCTGGAGCTGCCAAGGTATGGTCCTATATCTAGTGAACTTTCGATAAAGTCGGTTGACAATGGAAGTGAAGATAGCATTAGCTCTCCAGGATCATGGGCTACAGCTCTAATATCAGAACTGGAACATTTCAAAGATGGGAAAATCAAGAATCAACTGGAACGCAAAGCTATTGAAGTTTCGGACATGAGCTTGATGGATGACTTTGTTGAAATGGAGAAATTAGCTGTTGTGTCTATGGAAACACCATGTGTTGGAGACTATTATCCTGATTCAACTACTTGTAAGGAATTAGTTCCAGTTGTGAAAAGCGATTCCAATTTTACTGTCACGAAACAAGACATGGCAACTGAAAAATCCTTTGATTGGCTTCAGGTAGTTTTGAATGCAATTTTGAAGCAAAAATGTATTTCAAAACAAAGTCTAGATGAACTTCTTGAGGATATCAGAATTGCTTTGGGTTATATAAATCATCCAACTGTCTCTGAAGCTAAAGATGCTTCAAGTGCTTGGATTGAATCACTTGGTGAAAACGAAGTTGGAGTTGGAATGGATGGTTTACGTGTGGAATCGAATGTGGCTCCGATGCATCACCAAAAGGTTTTGTTTCAAACAGAATGTGTTCAGGGTAATCTTCAAGAAGAAAACAAGAGATTGAAAGATAAGTTAAAGAATATGGAAGCTAAGCTGGAGTCTGCAACTGATAAGAGCCAGGCTCTAATGGAACAACTTCATGAATCGGAAGAAAACATTGGAAACTTAGAATCAGAAGTCAGAACTTTGAAAGAATCTAAGGAAATGTTCGAGGATCAGATCGAAAATCAAAAATCAATCAACGAAGATCTTGATACTCAGCTTACAGTTTCCAAAGCTAAACTGAGTGAGGTCTTCCAGAAGTTCTCATCTTTGGAAATTGAATTGGAGTACAAACATAATTGTTGTGAGGAATTAGAAGCAACATGTCTTGAGCTTCAACTCCAGTTAGAGAGGTAATAAAAATGATTTCTTGGTTTTCGTTGTTTAGTTACTTAACGTAAATGGTTCTTGATTGCAAAAAGAGTTATAATTTTCGTAACGTTTAACGTGCAGTGTTGCAAAGAAGGAAACACCAAAGATTTCCATTGATCAGGATGGAAAAGTTTCCCAAAATGTAAGTTATTGAAATCTTGTTATGTCTTATTATCATATTGTTTCGTTCTTTGAAACAGCCTTACATATCTGCAATATCAAACATTGAGCTTAGTATCATGGAATTGATAGTTTCATGATTTGTGATTGGTATTACATAGTTTGATAGTTTGATCATTAAACATGAATGCGCCATTTATATATGCAGGATTGGGAGATCACAGCAGCTTCTGTAAAGTTAGCGGAGTGCCAAGAAACCATTCTAAACCTTGGAAAACAGTTAAAGGCATTGGCTTCACCGCGGGATGCAGCACTTTTCGACAAGGTTTTCTCTACCACCAATCCTGCAACCACTACTACGATCAATAACAAGAAGTTGAACAAACACTTCTCGTTACGTGATCAAATGCTGGCTGAAGATGGTACTAAAGCAGAGGTTGTCAAGTCTCCAAAAGATAAAGGAACTTCAAGTATCGAAGACACTCCAAAACCATCACTTCCTCGCACCAGTGATTGTAGTGCTTTGCATACGGTTCAGGTTCATACTCCAGAAGCACATCCTGGCTCAAAGGATAAACAACCTAGTAACACTGCAGTTGGATCTCTAGCTCTTGTGCCAAGTAAAAAACGCGGAGTTGGTTTACTAATGAAACTGCTGCTAAGAAGGAAGAATCGGAGCAGCAAAAACTCTCGATCTGTAACCAAGGTTTGAATAGGAAATTATAACTAAAGCTAAATCATAAAGTACTGCTACTGCAGTAAGTAGCAAAACTCTAGTAATTTCCATGCTTTGATTGTTGATAATTTCATGTTCGGATTTTCATCTTCGTTTATAATGAGAGAGAGTGAGAGAGAGAGTTGTACCATATCTTTCAAGTGTTCTGATGTAATTATTTCTGTGTTTTCAATACATTTGAGAACCTAACTTCCATAAAGCTTTCTATATTTCTACATTTCACCATAAGATATAGTTAACAAGAATGTCAAAACTATCAAAACAATTACATAGCAAAAGGAGAAAGAAAAGGACTGCTTCTCTTCTCTATAGCTCTTTCATTCTTTTCTTTTTTTCCTGAAACTGTCAAAACAATTTCATCATTCTCTCCTCTTGGTTTTTAATCTCTATACATAATAAATTTTGCGATTTCGTTGAGTCCAGCCTCCTTATAACATTCAGCAATGCGCTCTGTAGAGTCCGCCCAGGTTCCTTCGATAGAAGCCAAGTCCAGCAGAAAAGCAGCCTCATCCAATGCAATCTGCATGGCAAAAATTGAAACAAGCATTTCATTGTACCTCTGTGCAATACTCTAATCTGTAAAATTGTCCCTTCAATTACGTTTACGATATTTCGATAAAAGAACTCTACTACAATAATATACCTGGGCCGGTGCCTTCCCCTTCTTCAGATCTTCTTGTCTACCCTCTTCTGTCACCTTTTCGTTGATGTACTCAATTTGCTCATCGTCCCATTGTGCAATACTAGCAACATCCTGGTTAAGATAAACAACTGTCACCTACGGCAAGAAGAGGAAAATAAAGGATAGAATATGAAAGAAAATTGAATAAAGATAAAGATATGATCCCTTGCCTGGTATAAACAACCTAAAGTCCACCATGGTGATTTCAAAGCCACTCTTGCAGCGTCTTTAGCTTCAGAAGTGCGCCCTACTCTACAAATAGATTCGAAAAGTTCTCTTGAGACACAGCGAGTGGCAATGGGGATCAGAATATCAGATAAAACTATAAAAGTACTCAATATTTCTACTCACCTCAGCAAAATCTCTGCGCTAAAAACAAAAGGCCGTCCAAATCCTGGAAAGAGTTCCTTTTTCATATAGAATTCCCCTGTCACCATAGCTGAAACCTTCCATTCACCGGTTCAACAAAGAGGAAAGAAAGTTAACAGCAGCATCAGAAGAAAAGAAATCTGAAACGATAATATCCAAACTTAGAAAATCTTACATAATCCCCTTCCTCAAAGTGTCGCATCACTTTCCCCTCTAAGACATCAGGAAATATCCCGACCTGACCGACAAACAATGAATGGTCAGTGGACACCATGCATCAAGTAGATTCACTATTAAATCTCAACTCGCACAACTGTGCATGTACCTTTTTCAAGAGGTAACTGTCAAGGTTTGTAATCTGAGATTCTGCAAAATCACCTCTTCTATAAAGTTTCTTACCAGCCTCAGAAGAAGCATGGAATAGTTCACTGTTGCTTTCTTTTAAGTGGTGGGCATCTTCTTCAACCAGGATTCGATGAATATATTGATCTACCTGAGTCACAAAAGCAAGAAATTGTAAGTTGTTAAAATGAGACAAATGTCTTGAGAGAGAGAGCTTGACCAATGAAGTCCTAAATCAACTCTATTTACAAACCCAGAGAAAAGAAAGAAGAACAGAAGTGGAAGTTCTGAGATTCCAGATGATACAATGTCAACTGTACTCAACTAGTTATACACGTTAATGGCGTTGTTTCAGTTTAATGCATTACATTCTTGGCTAAAAGCCACACCCCATGCTTGCGAACTTCCACAACTGGCATCTCCATTCTGTGTGAATAGCAATAGTTGTATGAAATAAATAAAAGTGATCAAAGCGGCATACATACATTTCCTGTACAATAGAAGTCATGTACACAATTCAAATCACTTACCCAGGTGGAGCTGTTGGCCACCGCAGCAAAGCAGTTACAGCACCTATTGTAAAGAAATAACAAACCAACAGTTTCATTTTATACTCCCCTTGTGAAATAAGTCGCAATAGTAAATTTCTCATAATTCATACTATATACAAATGTCTACCTGAGAGATTTTCTGAAAGAGGAATAACGAGGGGAATTAACCCTTGCCTTGATCCAGGAGAAATGATGGTTTCGCCTATAACCAACAGATAAAAGAATGGTAATAGTTACATTCAGTAATATACATGACAAAGAAAAAAGAAGCAGGCTTCACATTTTCCAGAACAAAAACAGGTTGTATGCAAAAATAGATAAAAAAAATAAATAAAAAAAAAAAAAAAAAGAAAAAAAAAAAAGAAAAAAGATTCCCACAACCATGAACAACATTCCTAATAAAAAATAAAGACGAAAACGGTAATTGAAAGATTCCCACACAATCAATCACCATCCAACCAATTCAGAAGATCAATGTCATATCAGAATCACATATGGTAAAAACTCAAAATGGTTTAGGCAATACATCGGTGAAACAGTCGAATGCTGCCCACCTCTAGTCTGAAGCACTTTTAGCAACTGATCGAGATGTGCTGGAGGATTAGATGCTGCTACATCCTTGATGAATGATACATGGCCTGCATTTTGATTAACGAACTGTTTAAGAACCCAAGTCAAAAACTACTTAAAAGGAAAATGTCTCATCAGGATTGAGTCGACAAAACATCTCTTAGAAAATGCAAAAGTGGTTACATTCCAGTGACATTGAAATAGATCTTAGTTCATCTACTAATTCAACTACTTTACACTTGAATCTAAACAAACCCATCACCATTTTAGGTCCAAAGGTGAAAACTTGAAAACAAATACAACTAATTAGCAAGATTAGGTGCAACATTTTCCACAATTATACAAACATAGAAGTTCAATATATAAAATTTCAAACTTTAAACACACTACTTTTCTATAAATAAATAAAATGCAAAAATGGTTATATTCCAGTGACATTGAAATAGACCTTAGTTCGTCTACTTTACACTTGAATCTAAACAAACCCATCACCATTTTTGGTCCCAAAGTGAAAACTTGAAAACAAATACAACTAATTTGCGAGATTAGGTGCAGCATTTTCCACAATTATACAAATATAGAAGTTCAACATAGAAAAAATTTAAACTTCAAACACATTAGATAAATAAAACAAGTAAGAAAAGCATAAGTTTATGTTACCAGAAGAGGAAGAGCAACTGATGACACTAGTTCTGACGTGGCGAAGAGGGAGAGGAGTAGCAGAAGGGGGTCTGTGCATCGCTCCCATGAAACCCATCTTCATGTTGTTGTTGTTGTTGTCTCTCTGTCTTTGACAAACCGCGCGTAGAGAGCCTTATTAATCCTCAAGTTCACAAGATAAGAACCAACCATACTTCGTATAATCACCACCACATCCATACGTGCTTTCATATTTCTTCTTGTTTTTTTTTTTGACTTAAAAGGTACTGATGCCCCCTGGATTATACCCGACTTGCTCATTTGCCCCCTGAATTCGAAAAATGGTCACTAAACCCCCTGAACTATTGGAAATTGGCAAAATGTGACGGAATAGTAACGCCATCCATTTTTATGTCATGGCAAATTACAATAAGTTCCCCTGATTATATAGATAATAGCATCAAATCAGAAACAATATAATAATATGACCTAAATACCCTTCTGACCAAATTTTAAAAATAAAATTTAGAAATTTAAAATTGAAATAATGGCTAAATAATAATAAAATTCTGAAATTTATTTTTTGAATAATTAAATTATTTTTTATTTAAATATCCCTAAATATTTATTTAATAATAATAAAATAAATAAAAAACATTATATGGTGAATTTCTATAAAACTAATTAAATTACAATTTAAATTTATAATTAATTAAATTTAAAAATTAAAATATTAAATAGTTATTTAATTAATTAATAATTAATTTAAAATTGAAATAATGGCTAAATAATAATAAAATTCTGAAAATTATTTTTTGAATAATTAAATTATTTTTTATTTAAATATCCCTAAATATTTATTTAATAATAATAAAATAAATAAATAAAATAATATGGTGAATTTCTATAAAACTAATTAAATTACAATTTAAATTTATAATTAATTAAATTTAAAAATTAAAATATTAAATAGTTATTTAATTAATTAATAATTAATTAACAATAAAATATTAAAAATATCTTTTTTTTTCTTCAGCTTCCTCGCCAATGAAATCTAAAAAATAAAAAATAAAAAACCTAGGTGTTTCCCATCTTCATCTTCACCAACTGATAAAATAAAAACCACTCAATCAAAATACCAATCATCGTGTAGAGATTTACTAGTCTTTAACCATTTTTTTTAAATAAAAAAAATATATTGCTAAGTCCAAATTTTGAGTCCATTCATATTCAACACCACCATCACCATTATTAGTATTATCATCAACACTTATCATCAACACAAGATTTTGAAAAACCAAACTTAGAATATCATCAACACCACTACCACCATTATTAGTCCAGATTCAACACCCAAAGCCATATTAGTTTAATATTTTATTATTTTATTGTTAATTAATTAATTAATTAACTAATAAACTATTTAATTTTTTTTTTTAATATTTTAGAAAAAAAAAAGATTTTTTTAATATTTTATTGTTAATTAATTAATTAATTAACTATTTAATATTTTAAATTTTAAATTTAATTAATTATAAATTTAAATAGTAATTTAATTAGTTTTATATAAATTCACCATATTAGTTTTATTATTATTTTATTATTATTCTTATTATTATTTATTATTATTAAATAAATATTTAGGGATATTAAAATAAACAAATAATTTAATTATTCAGAAAATAAATTTCAGAATTTTATTATTATTTAGCCATTATTTCAATTTTAAATTTCTAAATTTTATTTTTAAAATTTGGTCAGAAGGGTATTTAGGTCATATTATTATATTGTTTCTGATTTGATGCTATTATCTAAATAATCAGGGGAACTTATTGTAATTTGCCATGATAGAAAAATGGATGGCGTTACTATTCCGTCACATTTTGCCAATTTCCAATAGTTCAGGGGGTTTAGTGACCATTTTTCGAATTCAGGGGGCAAATGAGCAATTCGGGTATAATCCAGGGGGCATCAGTACCTTTAAGTCTTTTTTTTTTATTAAATATTACGTTGTAAATGTTTTTTAGATTTTTTTTTTGTAGTATTTTATTAAAAAATATATGAAAATGAGAAATTTTTAAGGGAAAGTATCATTTTCCCCCCTGAGGTTTGCCATATTAGATAATCTAGTCTCTCTAGTTTCAATAATAGTCAGTCAGCCCCCTAAAACCCAAAATATTGGTCATTTTCCATCCAAAATAACGTTGACTTTTAATTGTAAAATTAAAAAACCTCATCAGGGATTGAACCCTCAACCTTGTGATCAAAAGCAACAAGCCCTAACCAGTTGGGATATTCCAACTCATTGTTGTTTGTTTTGTTGATTTAAATGTATATATAGCTATATAGTTATATAATTTGTGTAAAATAATTTAAATCTGTTTATATAATAAACTAATATATATATAATTTAAATAAAATCATATTTATATGATTTAAATAAAATCATATTTAATAATAATATATAAAAACAAATTTATGAAAAAGAAAAAGAAAATAAGAAAACAAAAGGAAAAAAATTCAAAAAATAAGGAATTTATTTATTTATTATTTTTCTTTCTTTCTTTTTCGTTTTTGATTTTTTTTCCCATTTCAATATTTAGGCTTTGATTTTCGGGATTTTATATCAAATTGAAATAATATACTTTTTGAAAAGGAAAAAAATTATAAAAAAAAAAAAGCAAGAATTTTTTTTTTTTTGATTTTTTTTACTTTTGTTTTCTTATTTTCTTTTTCTTTTTTATAAATCGGTTTTTATATATTATTATTAAATATGATTTTATTTAAATTATATAAATATGATTTTATTTAAATTATATATATTAGTTTATTTTAAATTATATATATATGAGTTTATTTTAAATTATATATATATATATGTGAGTTTATTTTAAATTATATAAACAGATTTAAATTATTTTACACAAATTATATAACTATATAGCTATATATATATTTAAATCAACAAAACTAACAACAATGAGTTGGAATATCCCAACTGGTTAGGGCTTGTTGCTTTTGATCACAAAGTTAAGGGTTCAATCCATGATGAGGTTTTTTAATTTTACAATTAAAAGTCAACGTCATTTTGGATGGAAAACTTGACAGAAGGGGGAAAATGACCAATATTTTGGGTTTTAGGGGGCTGATTGGCCACTATTGAAACTAGAGGGACCAGATTATCTAATATGGTAAACCTCAGGGGGGAAAATGATAATTTCCCAACTTTTAAATATGTTCATATGTTTTAACTTAATTTCAAATATTTTGTGAGTTTTTTTAGACCTAATAAAATTTCACACACCCATTAATACGATCCAAACCCATTCGAAAATAGCGGTTGATGGGTCTAGTTTATCGGATCGGGTTATTAATGGATCAACCCATTAAAACTCATAATATAATAGGACGGTTTTTGGTTCACCTTTGAAAAACTATTAATTCGTTATAACCCATTAATATAAGGATTTTTTTTAAATATATATATATATATATATGTTTATGAAATTTATTAAAAAATATATTTATATTTACTGATTCATTAGTAAATAAATTTATTAAAGTTGTTGAATTTATAAAAAAAAAAAATATCTAAATAATTACATTTAGGACATATTTTAATAACTAATTAAAAAAATTAAATTAAAAACTCTAAAACTATAAATTTATTTTATCACTATATTCTAACTGCAACCCTAAAATTAGTTGTCTTCTAACACAAGCAAATTTAACATTTATAAGTATAAGTGAGGATTGAGATTTTCAATCTTAACATAATAAAGATTTATGAAAACCATGTTAAATTTCGTTTTCAAGTTGTTTATTTTTGTTTTTCTTAAAAGAACATGTTTTCGATAGAATGTTGGAGCCTATGGTGGACTTGATTACACGAGCTTGATCATGCTTCAGTAATATTTATTTACAACTTTTTAATAAATTTCAAATATTTAACATTTTGTAATGGGTCGGGTCGGGTTACCCATTAATTTAACAAATGGTTTCAGGTTTTATTTAAACCTATTAAGCTAACAGGTCGTGTTCGAGTGAAACAATTTTAACACGACACAATCCAAACACGAATTCGTAATAACACGACCCATTGATAAGTCGAAGTTTTCTATTTAAACTAAAATGATTGTATGATAAAGAGTTAAACTCATAACGACACCAATGAGGTTGAGGTTTGAAACGTACTTTCCTCTCCCCATTTGTAACATTAATCTTACCTTTAAATAAGAATTGTTTCCTTCCTCCCACAATTGTTTCCTTCCGTGCAAATTAGCTCGGACAACCACAGATACCAAAAAAAAAAAAAAAAAATTTAGATTTCTTAGTCCGTCTCTCAATTTGTAACATTAAACCTACTTTTAAATAAGAATTGTTTTGATGTGCATGACTTCGTTCTCAAGTTTCTTTTATAATAAAAGTTGTAGGTATAGAAAAAAAAAAAAATTAGGGTTTAAAATGTTTAAAAAAAAAAAACATTTTTCAAGTAAACAAATTGTTTGTGGATGTAAGATTATATTATATTATAATTCATTTTGTTTGTAGAAGAGTTATTAACTTATTATTGAACTGTATGATATAAATATAATATCAGTAATGCTACACATCCCACCTAAAATCCCATTTTTTTCATCCCACTACATGTGGCATGTGAGGTGTTAAATTGTAAGTGGATACAAATGGTAGGTGTCATTAATATGTATCCACTCACAATTTGACACCTCACATGCCACATGTAATGCGATGAAAAATGTGGGATTTTAGGTGGGATGTTTAGCATTACTGATATAATATTAAACAGTAATGTTACACATCCTACCTAAAATCCCACCTTTTTCATCTCACTACATGTGGCATGTGAGGTGTCAAATTGTGAGTGGATACATGTGGTAGGTGAGATAAATCATCATTAGAGCATCCCCAAAAGACTATTCTATTTTCACTATTCATATGTCTATTTGCTTACCTATGTGGCAATTTGAGGAGTGAAAAAAGAAGAGCCATTCCAAAAGACTCTTCAATTAGAAATAAGTTTATATTATTTTAATAAAATCACTCAAATTCCCTCCTCCCCACCAAAAAATCTAATTACCCTCCATTTTTTTCAAGTTAGAAATAATAACTTTTCATATTATTAATATGTTATTATTAAATATTCAATATTAATCTCATTTTAAAGATCCAGATGAGACATTTCTAGTGGTATAATTTTTATGATGATAAAATTTATAAATTAAAACTTATTATATATTAATTGAAATTAATTACAAAAAATAAATGTTATAAATGTTAAATATTAATGATAATATGATATAAAAAATAATATAATAATAATTGAATAGAGAGAAGTTGCTCTTCAATATTGAAGAGTGAGAAGCAAAATCTTATTTGATGAATCTCATTTGAAGAGTCTGTTAGAGCCAAATATGCTGACGTGACTCGTTTGATTTTTAGAAATATCTTATTTGAAGAGTCTTTTGGAGATGCTCTTAATGTGTATCCACTCACAATTTAACACTTCACATGCCACATGTAGTGGGATCCACTCACAATTTGACATCTCACATGCCACATGTAGTGGGATGAAAAATGTGGGATTTTAAGTGAGATGTTTAGCATTATTGAATATTAAATAAATTTAAAACTATGGACATTATTAGGTCAATATAGAGGTACCAATAACACCACTCTTTTTTCTTTTCTTTTTTAAACAAACAAAAACAACTTAATGAATATAATTTAGACTCATTAAGTGATAAGAGAAAAAATTCAAACATCATAAACAATTTGAACTATTTATTAATTTTGATGAGTTTATAAAAACAATTTAAGTGTTTGAATAAACAATTATCTTTGCAGATGTATATGAAGTTTATTCTTTGTACATCTGTCTTGAATACAAACATGAAAACATGCATGGGTGACATTTGATGTTATTATAAAAATGAAATTAAAATTTGAAAAAGCAATTAATTTCCTTCTATATTTTGTGTGGAGAGTGTAGCAGCTGCAGCTGCCTCCTTCATTTCAAGCAAGGCATCCTGGAAGCATTTGGCAAGAAACTCAGGGTCAGGGATGATGTCCTTGGCTACCAGCATTTGCAGGTCTGCTCTTCCTGCATAGCTCACCATGTGCATCGTCAGTGCCTACATTTCCGATCAACATAAACACCTCGTAAGCACATTTTCAACCAACTCAGATGGAATTAACGCATTACTTCCGTTCACTCATAGCACATCATGTGGTATGATCTGGTACGTATAATTGGTTTCACGATAATAATAATAAAAAAGCAAACGTGAAGTTAAAGGCTTGTACATGGGGCAGGCTACTTGTATTCGCTCTGAGGTAAGCAACTGGAACCCCTGCAAGTGTAATCTCCTCTTGAGGACCAACCACATTTGAGATTGTGAAGCTTGTATTACACATTATCCTGTAATTGAGAATCCAAGCAACCTGCAATTCACAAACAACAAAATTTAAAGCGTTGGGAAGGGAATCGGGAAAGGGGACTTAATTCCTGATTTGTGTGTATGGTCAATGTAATTTGATTCGGCACAAATTAGGAATTGAGTCTGCTTTCCCTCAGTAGGATTCCTGATTAATAAACACGCCATAACATGAATTTTCAATTTTCTTCAGGATCTGATGGTTTTTGTTTTCACCTTGGGACCAAACCAGGACATCAAAATATTTCCAATATTGTATGACAAATGACCCTCCAAACTCTGTTTCTTTCTATCAATCATTGTCTTGGCTCTCTTCAAATAATCCAGGGGATTGTCACTGGTTTTGTGATAATAAACTGGAAGGAGGAGCATCCCGAATTTGTTTCCCCACCGCGATCCTGAATTGCTTTTCATCAGGTTGGATAACTCCTGACCGAAAACAGCCATTGCCATTTTAACAAAACATATCGAATTTCAATACTTAATTTCTAATACAAAGAACCAAAAACATAGTGGTGGTAGAGAAAAATGTACCTGCAATCCTGGCTGTTCTCTTAAGTTAACCATGGCTAGACCTGTTAATCGAAGTCCATTTTGCAGAGCTGATAACGGAAAATCAAAATCGAATTTGTTATGGCAGATCAGGGTCAATGATGTTTGTTTGATACAAATGTAAATTTACAAATAATTTTACCATTTGGCGATCGGTGATCCAAGTATCTTGATAATCCAGATGATACCACCCCAAACAGAACATCGTTAATGGTCTGCAAATTACCAGAAAGAGAGTTATCTTTGTTGCATTTAGAGATAAAATAATGGTTGATAAATAAACAAACTTCAATGACCAAACTTGGAGTGAATAAAATTCACCATAGAAAAGTCTAGACTCTCGACCAGCTAATTAAACATTATCAAATAAACACAAAAGCAATTGGCTATTTAAAATTGTTGTGAAATAAATCTTAAAAGCTTATCAAACACACACTTGTATTTCAATTTCTACATTCTCTAATATAGACATGTTAAACACTTAATAGTTAATATGCTAAGAACTAGACTAGTCTATTAAGTGGAAGAATTCATATTACTTGATTATAATCCATAGATCCTCTTGAAATAGGGTTGTCAATGGGGCAAATGGGGATAAGGGAAGGTTCCTGGGGTGGGGGCTTTTGGGGAGGTATCCTCATCCCTGCCCATTTCCCTTGTTAACCCTAGTCCTCAATCTCCCATTTGACATCATTCCCTCGTTTCCCCGCTACCTCTATTTGACTTGAAATTTAAAAATAAAAATACATTTGGGATGGGGAACCCACCTATTTAGATTTAGGGGTGAAATTCATCTCTTTATCTATCATCATCCTCATTTTTGGAGGACCTTCTACCCCCAAATGAGGATGAGGACCTTTGGGAATTTTCCCTATCTTAAACAGTTGAATGTGGAACATTGGGATATAACAATCCCCGACTATTGATACCCAAAATCACCATGAGGTCCAATCCCCATTTGGAGGGAAAAAGTTCTCTAAAAACAGGGATGGAGATAGAGATGGGGACAGTGTAACTAAGTAAGGGCAGGGGTAGGGTTGAGTTTCCCATCCCTATTTCCCTCGCTCCAAAATGTATTTTCTATACTCCAAGATTAAATGTAATTTATAACAAATTTTTAGTTATTGGATTCATTTATCAACAAGATTTGTTTTGTTGTGAAATTGTGTGGATTCTCCACCGCTTGTATAGTTGTATGAGTAGAAATCCACCTATAATTGCACGTGGAGGAGAGCTTTTCAATTGAATTGATACACAATTTAATAACATTTGGTAATAAGATTGTGGTTCTTTTGGAGCCTTTAATCAGATCCGCTGGATCTACACATCCCAATATAATGTTGTGCGTATCATAAAATGTTTTAAGATCCTAATATCATATATAATAAAATTGGAAATAATTTTTATCAATTTCGTACATGCTCTTGAAGAAGCAATTCAAAAGCTTCCCTCCACGTGTAATCATAGGTGGATTTCCACTCATACAAGCGGTGGTGGAGAATCCACACAATTTCACACAACGTCACAACATGTTTAACTTTCTAGGATGTAGAATTTCTAATTGTGACGACACCTAAACTAACTGACTGACACACTGTACTCAACTATTCATAAACCAGCAGTACAATAGTGGATCGAATGGACAGAAAACAACGTGGTCCGACAATAAAAAGGTTATTTTACCACAGCACCCTCAACATGTCCCCTTACAAATTACATAATTTGTAGAACAAATATCATTACTGATTACACAAGTCAAAGATTTTGAAATTTTTTTAGACAATATTATGTTGTTATTTTTCTAAATTATCTAATAGTATTGCTCTTCACCCGTATAGGTTCGAGTCTATCCCATGTCAAATTCTGAATTAATATAATATTTTAAAATAAAAATAAAAATAAAGCAGAATTTTTTTTTTATAAAAAAATTAACTTTTATATATAAATATTTGATAAAAAAAAAAACTTTCATAGTTTCATGTATAGATAAAAAACAAGAATTTTTTTTTTTTTTTTTAGATACTTTTGCTATTGCTATTTTAAACAAGTTACTTTTTTCGTACTTACCGCACCTGCAACTGCCTTTTTGACGGCTTTCATGTCCTCTAACCGGAAACTGGCAACCGCCAGTTTCCTTGGCCAAAGCTCCACCCCAGCGCCGCCGATAATCGGCGTTTTCCGATCAGAAACCCAAATCCTCAACAGAAACTCCACAGCAAACACCAAACTAAACACAACCATCTTCACAAACCCCGATAAAATTTCCCTCCAATTCCTCCCCACACTGCTGCTACTACTTTTCTCCCGGTCACCGCCGACACCCATACTTGGTATCGCTTCCGGCTCCGCCGCCTTCCGGCAGGTAGCCAAAAACATGGACATCAACGAAATCCCATCTCCCAAAGCGTGATGGATTCTGAGAATCAGACAGTTGTGTGCCGTCAACACATGGACTTCCCACAGAGGCTTATCAGTACTCAACGGAGTACTGACTGATAACTCAGCTAAGTAGTCACTGATGGCCCTCGAGCTCGAATCAACGCCGCCGTCTGTTCCGTCGTCGGCGGCGGCAGTTGTTAGAGAGTGGTGGTCGGCGAGGATGATGTGGCGATCGATTTCGATCTGGATTTTTCTCCAGTGCTCCTTGCCGCGACGGTCTCGGACCATGAGACTTGTGAAGCGAGGGTGTTGAACCATGAACGAGCTCCCGACTATAGATTTTACTTGGTCAACGTCTAGGGGTTGTTGAAGACCGATGACACAGTGGATTATGGTGTTCATTTCTGGGTGGAGGAATAGCCTCCCTGCCGGTGTCAGTGGCTCGTCATCGCCGCCGTCGTCGGACACCATCCTTGTGACTTGTGAGATACACGTTTTCGTGTGTGTTAGATGTCAATGGTGGCTTTGTTGTCTGCTCGATCGTGAGTATTTTTTTTTTTTTTTTTACTAGTTATTATTATTATTATTATTATTTTATTATTATTATTATTATTATTATTATTATTATTTTGAAGTTGTGACATGAATGGATGGATACACATGAATCATTATTATTTATTAATATGCTCTATTCACCACCAATCGACACCTCATCAACGAATACCAAAAAATATATATATATATATATATAGGTGAGATAAATCATTATTAATGTGCATTTATTTACCAATTGACACCTCACGTGCCACATATGTTTTATTGGAATAGTTGTGATTTTAGTTGTCATACATAGCATTACTCTTTTAAAAAACCGTGTACACATAATCTAATTTGATTGGTTAGATACAAATTGTAACATCATTTTTGAACATGTGATTTGAATCCTATTATATGCTAAGTATAATTGGCTTTGAATCAACATGCGCTAACTGCCAACCACCGGATTGAATGCTTCGTGGCTCAAACGTTATACGATTTCCTTACTCCATAGGCGGCGTAATATACTAATATTATAGGCGAAGCACGTGCTACACACTCCCTGTACAAATATTGTATCGCTTTTTTGGCCGGACTACCCAAAAATAATTGTCATTTCATACCATTTTTTTTAAAGTTCCAAAATGTATTTTATGTTTCCAAAGTAAATTATATTAAGTGTCAAAATTGCATCACCCCATCGTATGTTAGTGGATTGAGCGTTGCTAAGGATGACAATCTGATAAATGAAGATGGATATTGCCTATTGGTTCCCCGTTCCCTTTCTAGGTAGGGATGATTTGTTTTCACTCAAATGCAGGGGAGGCCCTAGGGTGGGTCAGGGGGCGCCGGCCCGTCATGTCTAGGGGCACCAAATATATGACATGAGTTTTTGTTATGGGTTAAATTGTAAAAAAAAAAAAGTAAAAAAAAAGAGTGACGATATTTGCACCCCTTAAAAACTGTATATACACCCCCAAATTAATATCTTTTTGAAAATCCAATAATACCCTTAAGTAAATTACTAAAAAGGCTAAATAGTTAGCAAGTACTATCACCAATAATTATTAATCAATTTCCTATTTTAATCACCAATAATTATTAATTAATTTCTTATTTTAATTGTTTGTAAAAAAAATAAAAAATAAAATCAAAATCATATGTTATAATGCGTCCATAGTAGCTGTATGCTTGTATAACATTCTTAAGCAATGAAATAGGGTTTGAAAAAAGTCATGTTAAAGTTTATTTATTTATTTATTTTTTGTGGGTGATTATTTACGTTTCCGATAGAAACTGGCATGCCTTTATAATTTATGGACTTCAAGTTTTTTTTTTTTTTTTTTGCTTGCTTTAGCGCTATTACAACAGTGATTTTCACTTTAATTAAGATAAAAAAAAATTCATAAATGCACAATGAAACATTATAATATCTATCATTAGCAAGTTAATTATTGCAATCTCACAAAGATAGAAAAGGAAGGAACTATTTTTTTTGGCATTAATTAAATAAATGGTATTTTTGGTATTAAGTGGGGTTTAAATACAAATAACAGATTTTTAAAAAAAATTTATGGGGTGTGCTTGCAAAAGGGGGGTAGATACTGTTTTTAAGGGGTGCTAATATCGCCACTAAAAAAAAAAGGTCAAACAATACCAAAAAAAATTAGAACCTGGCCCAATTCGTTTTATTCTAGTACAGTACAAAACCCAATTTTATAAAGTTTCATACTTTCCTATCATATATTACCTATATATTCTTCATTTCTTCTCCACCCACAAAAGAAGAGAAAAAAAAAAAAGGCAACCGGGGACATAAAAATCATGGATTTTTTTTTTAATTTTGATTTTGATTTTTGGATGAAGTGGTGATGATTTTGTTGGTATGAACCCCATTTTTTAGATTTCGCTCAGGAACCTCGGAATAGTCAGGACCAGCACTGCTCAAATGGGGATGAAGATTTAGAGATTTGGCCATAAGGGAAAATTTTCATCCTTAAGTGTCACTTACTCTTATTATTCTCCACTAAACCATAATAATAATGATAATTGATTGAAATTTAAATGTATTTAGATCTATTAGAGCATCTCCAATGCTAATGTGGGTTGTGAAAAAATTAGATACCACGTAGGATGGATATCCATTTTGTTAAAAAATCATCTCCAATGCAACCTCTCTGGTACAATTTCAAGCTGAGGTGGCAACTTTTTTTTTAGAGGCTATCAACATATTCAACAATTCTAAGAGCATCTCCAATGGTAATGTGGCTTGCATTTGAAAAAATGGTAATATGGCAACATTGTCAAGTCAATTGCTTCATATGTGGTATGTAACTAAACTTGATAGACATCCAAATAAAAAAGTGATCTCCAATGCTTCACTTGTAAAATATATGTTTTTAATGACGTGTCAATTTATTATTGGTCTCCTTAAATATACTTTAGAATTGTTGAATAAAATAAGGTAAAAGACAAGAGTGGTTGCTGACTGGGCCAACAAGACGGCCGTCCAAAATCAGAGAGTCATGTTGACAGCCTCTAAAAAAAAAGTTGTCACCTCAGCTTGAAGTTGTACTAGAGAGGTTGCATTGGAGATGGATTTTTTAACAAAATGGATGTTCATCCTACGTGGCATGTAATTTTTTCACAACCCACAGGAGACCAATAATAAATTGACACGTCATTAAAAACATATATTTTACAAGTGAAGCATTGGAGACCACTTTTTTATTTGGATGTCTATCAAGTTTAGTTACATGCCATATATGAAGCAATTGGCTTGACAATGTTAACATATCACCATTTTTTTTAAATACAAATCACATTACCATTGGAGATGCTCTTAGATGGAGGCTAACAATATCTACCAAAATTAGTAAATTTTAAAACATAGACGAATTAGTTTAAATCATCCTCTTTTCGGCCTTATTCGTAGTTGTAAACAGCTTATTGATAGAAAATGGTGATGCTTCGTCATATTTTTAGATAGAGTAACAAGCTTGTTGATAGTTTTGCGTCTTTGGGGCATAATCTGAGTCTTGGTACTATATATATATATATTTATGAAATTCCTCAAGAGATTCTAGGTGTGTTTGAGGATGATATTAAAGTCTAGTAATTTGGATCCTCTTATGAACTGATTTTTGTCCCGATTAAAATAGATCTTGTAACATGTATAATCAATACCTAAAATTTATTTATTTCTTTTCTTTATTTAAATTATCTTTAAATGCAGAATATTATCTTTGAGTGCTTAAAAAAAAAAAAATTAGGTGGCTAAATATTAATAATAATATTTCAATCACAACTTCCCAAATCCCAATGTGACTTAATGGTAAAAAACACCCTTTCAACATGTCCCACTTTTGAGCTGTCATATTTGCAAGGTGGTACATAATAATAATAATAATAATAATAATAATAATAATAAACATTAAGGGTTGTCCGATAGACACAAAATAAGGTGATTTTGTTTTTATTTTTAAAAAACAATTTTGAAAACGTGTTCTGTAACCGTTTTTTATTTTGTTTTTAAAAAATAAAAACAAAATAAAAAACAAAACCAATATTAAAATTAAAAAACACTTTAAACATGTTTTTCATTTTGATTTTTTATTTATTTAAAATATCTCACTTTTGTTTTTCTTTATTTATTTATCTATCGTCAAATTTAAATTATTCTTCTTCTCATCTTCTTCTACGCAGATCTTTTTCTTCTTCTTCTCCTCTTGTTGCTGCACAGTTCTTCTTCTGATCTCCATGATGAAGAATGGAGCTGCCGACGCCGCCTCCTCCTGCGGTGTCGCTGGAGGAGGATCTCACCTTCTCTAGCGTCGGAGCTCCAGATCGGTGACTCTCCTTTATATATATTTTTCCTTTTTTCTTTATTTTTTTAATTGAAAGATTTTAAGTTGTGTTGACATACAAAGTCCAGTGACAAAAAGATACAAGTTGTGTTGACGTAAAAAATCTGGTAGATTGGAAGAAAATAATTGTTGCCATATTGAAATTATCTATCTTATTGTCAAAAAAATTCTGATTGGACCAATCATCTATTAGCATATAAGTACACGATTTGATTTTATTTAAATTAAAAAATTGCAATAGAAAACATAATAAGAGAATTATCACAATTATATATATATATATATATATATATATTTTTTTTAACTTACCAAACGTGTTTTTTTCCGTTTTCATTTTTAGAATACAACTTGCAGTATATGATATCAAATGCGTTTTCAGATTTCAAAACTGAAACCAAAAACACTGTTTTCATTTTCATTTTCATTTTCTTTTCGAAAAACAACCAATGAAAAACACTTACAGGACGCGCATTTAGTAACTCAAGAAGGATCCCTAACTCAAGAAGGATCCCTAATTTTTTTATTTTTTTTTAACGGTATTTATCAATTCACCTAATTAGATCATGTATTTTTTGAAGCCTTTTGCTATTGGTAGGATTCGAATCGCTGACTTGGGAGCGACTTGAGAGTTATCTACCGAAACTCTAAGCTCGTCTACTACTGACTAAGCTATGCCCCTGGGGACAAGGATATCGTTAGGTATACATCATTTTCAATTCAATTACTTTTCTCATTAATATTGATATTTCATATCATATCGCAAGTAGCTGGAAAAAAAAAATCCGATGAGCTAATCTAAAATATAATTAAATAAAATAAATTTATTTAAAAATAAAAAGGGTTGGGCTGCAGCCCAACCCAGCCCCTCAAAGAGCTACACGCCTACGCCTACACCTCTCGAGTCTATTTTTCTCTTGTTAGCTATTTGATTATTTTCGATGTAAATAAGGTAAAAGCCAAAAACATTGATATCGTATAAAGATGCAATGAGGGACAACTATTTTTCTCTTGTTAGCGATTGAAGATTTTCCCTGTAATTATGGAAAAAAAAAAAAGATAAGATGGTGTGTTCTAAAAATGTGCATCTCAAAATGTTTTATATACCACAAAAAGAGAAGGCAAATACGGCAAGTAATCTTAGTTGCTTTCTGGCTCTAAACACCTCTCGGTTAACACCCAATTTCTTGTTTGTTGGTCATTTTCTATCTTATGAGCCCCAACTCCAAACGCCTTCAAGTTTATCAACAGGTCGTCTTTATCAACTAGAGATGGAGATGCAATGTCTAACTTTGCAAATTGCAATGTCTTCAATAACCATCAACCACGAAACATTCTTTTACCTATAATACTGAGAGATATCTAAGAGAAAATTCATCACACTACTTATTAAATATGTATGGTGGGATTCGAATCTCTGTTTTACTCAAACCTACGTTCACTAACGTTGAAATAAAGGTGTACAAACACATGTGCTAAGAGATGATGTGATACACAGTAATTTCTAATATTCATGGGGAAGATTTTTATGGACACCTTTAATTTAATTCAAAAATGGCAAAACCTTTCCATTTGTTAATTCAATCAAAATAGTACAATATTAATAACAAGTAAAAAATTGAAATAAAATTAATAGAAAATGTAATAAATTTTTTTTTTCTTTTCTAATTTTGATTTATTAGTGACTTTTTAAGTTTCTAAAATAATTTTCTTGATTTAAAATAGTGGGATATTATATTAAAGGTTGGGAGTTATTATTATTATTTTTTTAAAGTATTGTTTAGCTATGGTTGAAATGAAATTTTCATATGTAATTAAAAAATTTGAATCTTCAGCTGATTTGATCTTTGTCCATTTGGTGATATGTGTAATCAATGACTATGATTTATTTCTTTTATTTCTTTTACTTTATTATCTTTAAAATGCATATATTATCTCCAAGTGTTTTAGAGCATCTCTAATGTAAATATGCATTTTTGAGTTTCTAAGTAGTGTCGTATTAGTATTTCTATTCATTATAGACCCACTTTTGAAAAATAAATATAGTGAAATGTATATTCACATCTCCAGTGCAATTATCTAAAATCAAATATGTATCAATTCTATGACCAATCATCATAAAACAATTATTCCACCCTCTCTCTCTTCTCTTTTATTTTAAAATTAAATGAGCTCTAATATTAGAGTATCTCCAATGCAAATATGTATTGAGTGCCACATATGATAGATATTTAAAAGTTAGAAAAACTCTCTCCAATGCAATTATTTAAGTTGAATATGGAGATGATGTAACAAAAAAAAGTTAGAGAATGTGAAGTTGAGTTTCTAGAATTAGAAACTCTCCTAGAATTAGAAACTCTCCTAGAAATGCTGACTAGGATTTCTAACTTTTCCCACCAAAATAATTTTAATATTTTCTCCATCCCGCCAATCAATTTCATCCCAAACGTTTTTTTTTTTCACATATTCTTTTTTCACTTTTCCTCTGGTTGCATTTTTGATTCATCTCCAATAGCTTTTAAAATAGCACTCATATCTCACCATGATTTAACGAGGTCTTGAAAGCTCTCTGCTTCGAGGCTAGTTGGGTTGTTGAAGAAGAAAGTACTACATATCGCAAGGTTTGCTTTTTATTTATTTAATTAATTATTTAGTTTCTTCTCCTTTTTGAGTTCGTCTTCTGTATATTATCTGTGTTTGTTTTCATTTATTTTCTTAGATATGCATCCATAGACACTTTGATTTCAGATTTAGATTTCGTGGTCATAAGTGGAAACGGGTTTTTATTAATTTTGACTTCTTTTTTTCCCTCAGAGTTGTGTTTAATTAAAGCAATTTGTGGGTTTTTTTTTTTTTTAGGTATTCACCGGAGAAGAAAAAGGTAACATGACAGCTTTGAGTTTCTTGAGGTGTTTGAACCACTCTTATTTGTATCAGTTTGATTCTTGTTTGTCTTTCTATGGAATCCAAAACAAAAAGTTCTCCTTTTTATAAATTTTTTCTTGTTTGAATCCAGCAATGATTGGATTTAGAGTGAGAGTTGTTTATTTTTGCTTGGTTTATGAGGAAATTTGTTTATTTTGTGAAGAGAATGAACTTTGAATTGCCATTTTCTCTAAAAACTGATTTGCCATTTGCACTTTCCCACATATTGGTTCATAATCATAGAAAATTAAATATGAAAAAAAATGGAAGATTTGCTTAAAATACAAAATCAATTTACATTCTATAGTTGTGAATCTTTTCAAACAACTTGGAATTTGAATGTCATAATATTGTTGTTCCTTATGTATGTATGTGATAGTTTAATTTTATAGCATTTATGTTACTATAATGTGAAAACTGAATTTCAATTCAAGGTTTAATTGGTTGCGTTGAATTTAGATTAGGACATGATAAATTGGTTGATCATGTTGTACTGTGTAGGAATTTGGTATTGATTATACAAGGAAAATTGTTTATGGTGTGAAAAGAGTAAAATAAGTTTGGAAACTAATAATCAAAGGACACATGATTATCAAATTTCCAATAACAGGAAGTTAAAGTTGCTACCAAGAGTCCCTCTATTGCTTTGTTTAGCTTATAATTGCATTTATTTAATGGTATTATGGTGTAGAGAGTTTTCAAGCTCAGATAATCTACACTCTTTAATACAGTTACTTATATCCAACGTGTTAGAGTGACCTTTTAATGAAGAAGACAAGTCCCAAAGCCTCAAAGTTTCCATAGGCCATAGGGTCGGGTACCTTAAGCAAAGTCTGTTTAGTCAATTGACTCGGATGATTTTTTTTTTTTTTTTTGAATAAGACTAGGATGAGTTCAGTCCATAGAGGTTGGGTTACAATGTTGATACAGCTATTCATAAGTAATTGAACAGTAGAAATGGTAGTTGCATTTGCATAAACTTTAAATTTATAGCATTTTTGTTACTGTAATGTGACAACTAAATTTCACTTTTGGTTCTCTTGGATTGTTAGTTTTTTTATAATTCTTTTATTTTTTTTATATTGTCTTTGATGTGCTAGTAACTAGAGTGCTGTTTTTATCTTCCATGGATGTACAAGACTCTCAACAACTCTCAAACTCCCATTCTACTCCTAATAACAATAATCCATTCATCCCATTTGAACAAATTCAAAACCATTTTGCTCCAGTTAATTATCAATACCCACATAATTTGACAATTAATCCGATGAGTTCTATGTATCTTTCTCAAACTCAACAACAATTCGGACCTGGATTTTCCCATCTGAATACTCTCAATATCCCATCTGAATCTCAAAATTTGAATTTATCCAAAACATTGAAAAAAAAAGCAAAGGCTTCGAAAAATTCCCAAAGCACTAAACCTCTTGCTTCAATTCGAAATTGGAATATTGCCTAAGACATTGCACTAACAAAGGCATTGTAAGGTTCCCATTTGTTGATTGGCTCATTTCGTGGACAAACCATATGTTGGGGTTCTTTGTAAGGGTAGCTTAGGTGTTGGTGTTATTGTTCAAAGCCCTTTGAAGACCTCATCTTGATAAGCACCGAAGGTAAAATTCTAAGTGCAAACTTGTCTTGAAGAGATAGTTGCACACACTCACAACTCATGTATATGGTTAATTCTTGTATGTTGTGTGTCTTATTGTTGTACATTAATGTTCATTAACATCTCTTCTTACATGTTATTTTGATTGCATCTTGTATGTCCAAATGCCTTGCCATGCATAGCCTTGGAATTCTTGCATTGCAAAGGGCGCTGTTCAAAGCGCTCTACAGAGGCGCTGTTCGAACAGCGCCCACTTCAGACCTGATGTAAATGGTCTTTTAAATGCATCAAGTCTGATGCATTTTGGGAAGGCGCTGTACGGTCGCTATTCAGAAGCGCTGTACGTACAGCGCTCATCTGAGATTCGAGAGAACAGAGATCAGGCGCTGTACAGAAGTGCTGTTCGAACAGCGCCAATGAAGAACATTCTTCATTTTCCCAGGAAGGCGCTGTACAAGTCGCTCTACGTACAGCGCCCAAGGCAAAATAAGTGTCACTTTTCAAAACGACCACACTTCAACTTGACACCCTATATATATGCCTCTTTGACTTTAGGTCATTTTAGAGAGTTCATTTTTAGATTCTATACTTAGGATATTTTTTCAAAAGAAAGAAAAATACCAAGAACTCATCTTTGATTACTCAAACACCTTTTCATGATCATGATCATCAATCATCATCTAACATCATCCTTGATCATCTAGATGTCATTTTGCATGGATTCTTCATCACACTTTGCTTAGTAAGCTTTTCACTAATATCTTACATATTTTGTGTCTTTCTTAACAAGCAATCTCATTTATTACTTGTATGTTATTCATATATATTTTGGATACAAGATTGAGATTAGTGTATTGAATGTTTGAGAGTTGTATTGTGATAGCTAATTAGGTTTTTGCTTAATCTTGATTAGCTAAGCTATTTGACATGTCATTTAGTTTTTAATATCTAGGATTGCTTTAATTGTAAAATCATCATCTTAGATAAGCATATAGGGTTCCCTTGCTCTATGTTGCATTTTGGATATTCATATATTCAGTTAGGATGTTAATCTCTTCATTGAGAATCAAAGTCTTGTGTGTAGCTTCCGGGATTAGGTTGTTTAGATCGCAAGCATTCGAACTAGGTTCACTCATACCGGGATTAGGTAGGTGTGTGATTACTTCCAAGATTAGGTTGTAATTTTATCACATTTAGTGGATTCGAGGTTCGGGTGTTGATCACTCAATAGCCCGTGGTTTTTCCCGTGAGGGTTTCCACGTAAATATCAAGTGTTGTTTATATTTCCGCACCATATTACACTTGCTATATTTTATTGACTATTAGGGGCATTTTCGTAATCTTGACCATACACAAAAATTGGGTAAAATTGTTAAAATCTATTCACCCCCCCTCTAGATAGTTTTATACACACCGTGCAATATTTGTTTCAGGCATGGTTATATATATCTCTTGTGATTCAATTGTTGGTAATAATAAAAAAACCGAAACGTGATGGAACCTTATCTTCAAGGCTTGGAATGAGAACACGAGGGCATGTGACGATGCAAGAAACACCATTGCCTTGGTGCAACGTTGGCAAAAATACAACCTGCAGTAAACAAATTCCACAGCTTTTTGAATAATTGGAGAGGCACCCTAGAAGTGGAACCACTCCTAATGATATGGTAATTAATATATTATTCTTGGATGGTTCTTATTCTTTGTCTTTAGCTTTTTGATCTTCGTTACTTTATAGTTTTCTTGATCTTACTTGTTTCATTTGTAAAAAAGAGAAGCGATTCGAATGTATAATGATTTTACTAGCAAGCCATTCAAATTTGAACATTGTTGGGAGATTTTGAAAAATCATCCAAAGTGGTGTTCAGGAGAACTCACCAAGTAATGTGGGTCAAAGAAACAAAAGACGGTCGATGGTAGCTTCCTTGGCAATCCATCTCTACCAACATCAACTACACCGGGGTCTTTTGATACCATTGATTTAGATAGTTCTATGAATGAAGATACTAATTCTAATGGGGTTGTATGCCTACAAGGGAGAAAGGCTGCTAAAGAGAAAAAGAGGAGGATGACTAATGACAAAGGTGTGATCGACGTATTAAATAATTTACATTGCGCTATAGAAAGACAAATTGATTTTAATAGAGAAGAGTTGGAGTTGAAGAGAGAAACATTGAAAATGGGGAAGGAATTCAGAGAGAAAAACCAAAGAATGAAGGAGCGAAAAAATCAGGAACGCATTATGAATACAGACCTTAATGATAGACCCGTCGTTGTGGTTAATTAAAAATATTTATATTTTAAAATCAACCTCGCGCAGGCACGAGTCAAAAGACATGTATAGCAATAAACTAGTACAACATGCAAGCAAGGATATCGTTCCGCTGGAAGGTGTCATCCGTCGACCATTTTGTGTTTTAGTGATTATTGAAAGCAATGTAAATGAGAACATGGAAGAGGTGAGAATGGCGTGTGTGAAATGTAAGCATGGTCGAGTATGTGTGTGTGAGCATGGAAATGAGATAAAAATAACCTAAGAAAACTAGAGATAGAAATAACTTAAGAAATATAAAGATAGAAATGTAACCGGATGCTTGCCTTTCTAATTTAGTCTACTCCTAACTAAATTAATATACTCCTAAAGGCAAACACCTTAAGTTACAAAAATAAAAATGGCTAGGAGAGATGCAAGATAATGTACACACAAGGTACTCATGACCACCAAAACATTTGTGCCACCTAGAATAACTAACCGCATCAACAATCTTTTAGGGCTAATCTACCATTAGGTGTGATTTGAGAATTATTAAATCCTTATCTCAAAACTACTTGGTTGCGTTTAGAGAGAGTTCCTCGAATCACTAAACCCTCATCTTACTACTTGGTTGCGTTTAGAGAGAGTTTATTCTTAAGCATGGATAGTTTAAGGTGGCCGGGATGGCTTAGATTGGTATATTCTCAATCCACCCCTTCCATTTTGGCTGGGATGTATCAGATTGATATATTTTCAACACACCCCTTCCATTGTAACCGGGATGTATCGTATTGGTATATTCACGACATATCTCTTCCATTTAAGATAGCTTGTTTTAATCACCTTAAAGTGTGTATCAAGTCTTGAATTAAGAGTTGTTATATCTACTCAATCTAAGAAGATATTTAATCCTTTTTAAAAACTCAAATCAATTTAACACCTAAACATGAATTAAGAGTTGGTATATCTATTCAATCCAAGAAGGAATCAAATGCTTTAGAAACATTGAATGAAACTAAATTGAAGAAATTAAATGCAAATCAATCAAATAAATGGCACTAGTATTAGGTTTACATATTTCCCTAATGGGGATACACATCAAAGATAAAAATAACAAGAGAAGAGTAAAAGAAAAGACCCAAATGTCATCTCGGATCTCCAAGCTCCATTGATGTCCCTCCTCCCTATAGACAAGCAAGGATGACTTTTTCCTCTTGAATCTTCATCGAAGATGGATGGGTGAAGTTAAAAGGTGGTGGTGGTGAGGCAATCCATGGAGGGAAACCTCTATGGTTGCCTTTGAAACTTCTCTCTATCTTTTGTTGTGAAGAAGATGAAGTGTAGAGAGTTGTGGATCTAGGTCTTGATTCTTATTTGTTGAGGTAGAGTGATGTATTTATAGTTTGGGAAAGTTAGGGCACGAAATCAGGCGAAAAGATAAGGCTGCCATTGCTGAAATGGGTAAAAAATCATCCCTTTTTCTGAGCTACCAGTTCGTTACTAGACATTCGCTGGTCCGGACCGGCGAAATGGACCTGTGAAGTCTACGGAGGCATTCTGATTCTCAGTTCATGGGTCACTTCGCTGGTCCTCGCTGGTCCTCGCAGGTCCCTGCGCAGCAGTTACTAAAATGGGTATAACTTCCTCTAGAAAACTTGGAATCGCAATCCTTAAAAATTGCTGGAAACCAGACTTCGAGGGCTTTCCGAATATAAGTGTATTGAAATATAGTTCGATCTGAGGAAGGAGATATGACCCTATAAAGTTGGATGTTCTGCACGAGCATTTTACAATTTCAGCCCCTTTTACCTCCAAATCTCATGTTTTGCTCATTTTTACCTCCCAAACTTTACTTTAAGCTCAAACACTATCGGTAGGGAATATAACCTACACAAGCTCAACAAAACACATTATATACACAAATATGCTCGAAAACGAGCACAAAAGTTAGGAAACGAGGACCTGAAATAGGTACAAAAATGTGACGATCACTTAACAAACTTCAACCTGCTTTACAAGTAGTGTATAAGAAGATGCAAGATCAAATAATGAAGGAATTGGAAAGAGATGGTCTTTTTGGGGTTGTTCTCGACAATGATAATGCAGACTTGTAATTTCATTTTGCGTTAATGCTTTTATGAATGATTTTGAATATTTACTTTGTTTCTTAAAATTCTTTTGAAAATATATGCACGTTTGAATTTAGCTTTAAATTCATGTTCTAATAGACCTTTTACGAGTAACTTTAATCCGCAAGGTAGTAGCTCTATGTCCCTACCTGAAACCATCAGGTCCTCACCTTTCAAACAACTTGTACATATGGTTGTTCCCAAACCACATTTTATTTGATATTATGAGTGCACAGTAGAATCCTACACATAACTTCCATCAAAAGAGATTAAAAAATTCCTCTGAAGTAGCAATACTTGGTTTCAAAATTTTAGTCCCCATCTCAACACACATTAAGTTCAAAAGAAAATAGATTCTTATAAACTCAACATGTGATCTTTCTCTTGAAAGAAATACACGCCCACTGTTGTATTAAATAAACACCAGAACAAATGTCCCTAGCAAGTCAACAACAACACATTCAGATGTACATATATTGCTCAAAAGCATGATAAACACTATTAACATAATAAGCAATTAGAGATGAATTAATACAGAAAAATAATTACTATTAAAATTAATAAGCTCAAAGATTACATCTATAAGTCTTCAAAAAAAAAAAAAATTAAAAAAATTAAAAAAATACATCCAGCAGCAAATAGTATATTTTTCTTGTCCAACCCAACAACATAAATTTAAACAATAGATATATAAAACTTTAAGTTTGTTGACCACCGTAATTATCCCATAAGTGATTAATGAGATCCATTTTCATATCGTTATGCCTCCCTATATCTCACACTCGTTTCATTTGATTGATCATTTTAGACACAAGAAATGTATAATCATGTTATACATCAACTTGATCAACCATTTTATCCGCATGAGGCTCCCAAGATTCAAGATTAATTCCTTGATGATACTCAATTTCAATGATTATATTATGTAAGATAATACATGTTTTCATAATCTTCCCAAGATCTTTTGCATTCCACATACATGCCGGACCTTTAACAATATGCCACCGACTTTGTAACACTCAAAAGGCCCGTTCCACATCATTTCTCATAGCTTCTTAACGTTCAGCAAATAATTTTTCTTTAATAGATGTCGATTGAGAGATTGTTTGTATCAAAGTAGCATATGAGGGATAAATTCCATCAGAGAGATAATACCTCATATTGTATTAGTAGCCTTGTACTACAGAATCACATGAGGGTGCACTTTCATTTATAAGATCATTAAACAATGGAAATCTATCTAAAACATTGATATCACTGTTAATACCAGCCATACCAAAGAATGCATGGCAAATCCATAAATCTTGTGATTCCACAACCTCGACTTTTTAAAAGCCATTAGTATGCGTACCATGCCATGCAGTGGGACAGTTCTTCCAATGTCAATGCATACAGTCAAGAATACCAAGCCTTCCAGGGAAACCTCGATCCTCTCCTTCTTTGAGTAACCTTGCAATATCATTCGTATTAGGTTTCCTCAAATATTGTGTTTCAAAGACCCTAATTACAGCATCACAAAATGCTTGAGGCTTTCAATTGCAGTACTCTCACCAATTTGAACTTATTCATCAAGGAAAATAGTTGGACAACCGTATGTAAGCATTCGTACAGCTGCCACCATCTTTTGTAATCGACTTAAACCAAGTTTCCCAACTGCATCAATATTTTGGGTAAAATATTCATCATTAGTCTCAATTGCATATAAGATGCGATTGAATAGTTCCACATTCATTCGAAACCTACGATGAAAATGCTCTCTTTTATACTTTAATTGCTCTCCTTTGAAGTAGTCTCTAATAATTTGGTCATGTCGTTCTTTTCTGTCACGATGAATATAGCGTCTACCAAGAGTAGAGCCACCATGAGGTCGTTTTTTACACATCAATGTTGTTGAAACTATGATAGGAATATGAATTGCAACAGTTTGAACCAAATCCCGACTCATTTTAGTAGAGTTCACATTATCAACTAATAGATCTTTGGTGATAGAAAATGACTCGTCTCTTGAAGATGAGCTATAAAAATCATGTTCCATACTTGATGAAAACATTGACCTGTCAAAATTAATTTGTATATTAGAAGTATATATTAAATTAAAAAAATTATTGTACACACTCTAGTGACAACATATTAGTCTTCTCAATTATAGACTTTGTTTTGTGTTTCGGATGTTGTTATTGGTAAAATCTGGAAGAGTGACACGTCAGCATAATTACTAGAAATACGATGATAAGATATGCCTTGTCATTAAAAGTCAACCAGAGAATACCAACTCTAGTTGACCAATAAATGATCTCAAGACCCAATTGGGTTTATCTAAGTGATCGGGTGAGAATAACCCGATCAGGGTGACCAGATTGATCGGGTAAAGATGGCCCGATCAGGGTAACTGGGTCGATCAGGTCAAGATACTCGATCAACATTAAGTAGCCGATCGGGGTGAATAAGATCTGGTTAAGTTAGATAGCTGGTCGGCTAAGTGACACGTGGAAGATATTGAATTCAGGGCAATCATGACTTAAACACGCAGAAGAAGAGTCTTACTCAAACAAGGCACCTCAAAGTACACTATGATAAGGAAATAAATTTCCTTATAGATATCAAAGTCTGGATAAAGCAAGAGATCCAATTCATTTAATGCTTAAAAGACGCGAAACAAGAAATAAGATGAAAGTGACTCCTATAAGTTAGAGCCCTACTAAACCTCGTCAACTTTCCTTACTTGTACAACAAGAATTAGGGTTCTATGCATGTATAAATAGACCTTAAAACGCCATTGTAATAGTTAGTGCAAAAATCATACAAGAGTGTGAGAGAGATTGAGTGTGTAATTATTCTATTCTATTCATAGTGGATTTCTTCTCACCGTCACCGACAATTGTGGTTTTTTCCCTTATTGGGTTTTCCATGTAAAACCATGTGTTGTGCATGCTCAATCATTACTTTCCCATCTTACGATATTGATTTTACTTGTGTTAACCTGTTGGACGCGTGGCTTTTTTCTATAATCCAAACTCACCGTCAATAGATGTCAATGCTAATGTTATCGATAACCAAAGCTTAAGATCATATTAGTTATTTTATTTGATTTGTCTCTGGTTTGATACAATAAAAAAGGGTGGTTCATGGTTGTTTTTTATTTTTAAAGACATTATCAATGTGTCATTTGATTTGGATTCTACGTTTTTTAGGTTTAAGTTAGATTGCTTTGGACTGCAATTTAGTATAGGTAGTAGCTAGTTGATTTTTGATGTGGTATAGTTTGGTTTGAAGAATCTATGTTTTTCTTTTTCTTTGATAAGAATGGATTTTGGGGAAGAGAAGAGAAGAAGAAGAACAGAGGTTTGAAGAGTTTTTGGTTATTAATTTGATATCTTTATTTCAATTCAATCTGGACCTAAATATGCCACTTCACGTTACAATTGGAATTCACATGAAATCATGAAATCAGGAAATCCTAACTAGTGGACTGAAGATAAGGAGAACTTTTAGCCACTACTTATCTTAATAGTTAAATTATTAATTGACTAATTCTATTGCAATGGAAATACTTAATTCAAATGCAAAACACCCAGACTTGGTCCAACCTCGTGTGCATTTTCTAAGCCAACCGCCCAAGAAGTGCATGCAAGCCATGCATGACCTGATTCATATCAATCCTTCCCCCTTAGAGGATTCTTGTCCTAAAGACCAAATTTTGGATAGGACCTAGAGAAACACCATAAGTTTTCCCACGTTGCATCCTTACGATATGCCTCTTTCCACTGCACCAAAACTTCATACTTCGGACGGTACTTCCCTTTTTTGATAACCCTGCGCTCCAAGATGAATTCCGGTTCTAGCAATAATGTTGTGTCATTTGAAACAGGCGGAAGTGTGATAACAGTGGTCTTAATTGGTCCCTATTTCTTTTTGAGTAAACTAACGTGAAATACATTGAGTATTCGTGCCGCATCCGACAGTTCCAACTTATAAGCAACCGACCCGATACTAGCAAGCACTTTAAATGGCTCGAAGAATCACGATGCTAATTTTAACGAGCTCCGGAAAGAAACTGTTTTCTAGCGATACGGCTGCAAGCACAAGTAGACATAATCGTCCACCTCAAAGGTGACCTTATGACGGTGCTGGTCCGCCTGAACCTTCATACGCGTTTGAGCAGCCAATAAATTACACCGTAGCTCTTGAATGATTTCCTCCCTGTGCGCAGCAAATCATCAAGTGGTTGGACCTTTGTAGTACCTGGTATGTACGACAACATGGAGGGAGGTGGAACACTATAGACTGCTTCGAAAGGGGACATTTTGGTGGTGGAGTGGATGGCCGTGTTGTAACTATATTCTGCCCACGACAGCCAATCCATCCATTTTCGCAGCTAGTCACAGGTGAAGCATTGCAAATACTGTTCGAGGGTGCAGTTCATAACTTCCATCTAACCATCCATTTGTTAATGATAACTTGAGCTGAAATTTAGAACCGTACCATATAATTTGAAGAGATTCCTCCAGAAAGAACTAATAAAAATCTTGTCCCGATCGCTCACTATGGAGAGAGGCATACCATGTAGGCGAATAATATCAAAGATGAAAGCCTTGGCCACCGTCATAGCCGTGTAAGGGTGTTTCAGTGGCACGAAATGAGCATACTTTGAAATATGGTCGACGACCACCATTATCACATCGTGACACTGTGAAACCGGTAGTCCTTCAACAAAGTCCATGGAAATCTCAGTCCAAATTCACTGTGGAATTGGTAGAGGCTGAAGCAAACCTGCTGGACGTAAGGTTTCATGTTTACATGTTTGACACATATCACAGTTGCGGATAAAACCCTTTATCGTGGATCGGATACTAGGCCAAAAAAAATGGAAGTGATTCGATCGAATGTTTTGAGAAACCCAAAATGCCCATCGGTGGGAGAAGAGTGCCCCTCCGCTAGAACTAATGGCAACAAGGATGAAATGTGACTCAATAGTATTTTTCCCTTTTGCATCCAAGCACCATCCCTTTATAACAAACTAGATGAGCAATTATCGATCAAATTAGCATAAAAAAGGAATTGTAATACCTCACGCTGCAAGGAAGTCCACCAATCCGGAACCGGTAATGACAAGGCCTAAAATTAGAGTGCGGCTATACGTGAGAGGGCATCAGCACCTTGGTTCTCCTTTCCTATATTGAATAGTGTAGTCAAAACCCATAATCTTTGGGCAGCCATCGAGCCTGAAAAGGCGTGGAAATGCACTATTCCAAGAGATATTTCTGGCTACAGTGATCGGTTTTGATTACAAAAGGCTTTCCCAATAGATATGGACACCACTTCCGAACCACTTTAACCACTGCCAACATTTCCTTGTCATATGTTGATAATGATTTGGCCTTCCCTTTCAATGCTTCACTGTAATATGCGATGGGACAATTTTGTTGCGATAAAATTGCACTAAAACCATCCCCACATGCATCACACTCGACCATAAATTGTTGTGTAAAATTTGGAAAGTGCAACACTGGTGGAGATATTATAACAGCCTTTAGTGTTTCAAAGGCAGTGAGTGCCTCATTTGTCCAATGAAACCCCTCCTTAGATAAGAGCTTCGTCAACGGAGTTGTAATCATACCAAAACCTCGAACAAATTTTCGATAATACCTCGTAAGCCCAAGGAATCCATGGACTCCCTTAACTGTAGTTAGCACCGACCATGCTTGAACATAGTGAATCTTGACCGGATCAATAGCCACTCCTCCATGGAAATCAGGTGTCCTAGATAATCGACTTGCAACACCCTAAATCGGTATTTAGACCGCTTAACAAATAATTGATTTCTTGACAAAATGTGGAGCACATGTCGTAGGTGTTGAATATGCTCTTTCCAAGACCTGCTATATACCAATATATCATAAAAACTAAAATAAAATTGCACAAGTGAGGTCTAAAAATATCGTTCATGAGGCTCTGAAAGGAAGCATGAGCGTTTGTCAATCCAAATGGCATCACCAAGAATTTGTAGTGTCCGTCATGAGTGCGAAAAGCAGTCTTAGGAATGTCATCTAGCTGGACTTGAATTTGGTGATAACCCGAACGCAAATTCAAATTTGAAATTTTTTTTGCACCGTGTAACTCATCGATGACAGGGATAGGAAACTTGTCCTTCACTATGATCTCGTTAAGGGCCCGATAGACTACATAAAATTGCCAAGAACCGTCTGACTTCTTGATTAACAAAACTAGTGATGAAAACGGACTTCGGCTTGGACGGATGACACCGGATTTGATGAAGTCTCTAACAAAAGTTTCGATATCATTTTTTTGATAATGAGGGTACCTATAAGGTCTTGTGTTGACGGGAGGATGATTCAATAGAAAAGGAATACGATGATCATGGTTGTGCGTCGGAGGCAATTCAGAGGTCTCCTAAAAAACATTCACAAACTCAGATAATAATTCCTTTAGTTCACTTGGAATGTCACTAGCTTGGGCCGGTTGGGATTGAGGTACCATATGAAGAAAAAATTCCATAACTGATAAATGTAATAGTTCCTTGTCACTCATTGGAGAAAGCTTGGAACGTTTCAACCCTTGTAAAGTGTGTGTCTTGCCGGCTTGAGTAAATGTCATACTGAGTTTTCTGTAATTCGTCTCAATCGGTCCCAAGGTTTCCAACCACTACATCCCCATAACCGTCTGACAGGCCGCCACGAACAATATGTAGAAGTCTGCTCGGATTGTAAACCCTTGAATCATTAGAAATAGCCCCATGCAGCGACCTGTGCATTCTATTATCTCCTTGTTTCCCACTGTTACCTAAAATACTTTGTCACGAACCACAGATATCCCCATTTTGTTCACAACCGATTGATCAATGAAATTGTGGGTACTTCCCTCGTCAATGAGCACCACCACGTCTTTATTTATGACCTTACCGATAACGCGAAATGTTTATGGATGCATAGTACAAGCCAAGGCGTGGAACGAGATTTCTGATATGGCCTCGTAAGCTGGTTGTATCTCCATGTCTACGTTATCTGTTTCACTTCCAAGCAGCACGTCTTCCATCATAAATAACTACGGATGAGAGTAGCGATGTCCGGGCATGTACTTCTCATCGCAATGAAAACAGAGGCCTTTCTCTTGCCTGTCTTGAGCTTCTTGACCCGTAATACGACGAATTGGTCCCTGAAAATTACCCATATTGTTGGATGTTCGTTGTGAAATAGGAGGGCCAAGTAGTCTAACTGTAGAGCTCAGAGGTGGTCGGTTGTGGTTCACGGAAATTGCTGGTCGAAATGGAGTCCCTAGTTTTCGTTGAAGATGATTACGTTCCTCAATAAGGTGTGTCACACTAATGATGTCGGACAATGTTCTCGGTTGTTCAACATGTACATCCAACCGTATATCATCTTTCAAACTTGCTATGAAACAACCCACCAAAAAAATTTATGGTAGATCATCCACTGTGTGCGACAATTTCTCAAACGCCTCCTGATATGCATTGAATGATGTTGTTTGTTTAATTCGTGACAAAACCTCTGATGGATCGTCAAAGTCGGTTGGTCGGTCTAAAACTGTGGAGGACAGCCTTGGTGAATTCGTTCCATCTTAGAGGACCCCGAAATTTGGTATACCAATGATACCATTGAAGTGCAATGTTTTCCAAGCGGAAAGATGCCAACTGCACCTACTATTGTGGTTTGATTCCCTTGAATCCAAAATACTGCTCATCCTTAAAAATTCACCTGGTGGGATCCTTGCCACCATAGGTTGGGAAATTTAATTTGAGATTTGTATGTTGTCAGTCAGGGTTGGTGTTAGACGAGGGAGATGGTCCGTTATGGGATGCTTCTCCGGTTCCAAAAGAATTGATGTCTTTATCTGTGGTGGTTCGGTCGGTGGGGGGTGGGGTGGTTGGTTTTGTTGTATTCGTAGGGTTTGTAGTTCGGCGATAATTTGATCGAACCTCGATTCATGACTGACGAGAATGTCATGAACTTCAGTGCGGAATTCAACATTCGATTTTTCGGGTGTATCCATTGAACCGAAAAGGCTTTGATACCACTGATAAGAATGGATTTGGGGGAAGAGAAGAGAAGAAGAAGAACAGAGGTTTGGAGAGTTTTTGGTTATTAATGTGATACCTTTATTTCAATTCAATTTGGATCTAAATAGGCCACTTCACGTTACAATTGGAAATCACATGAAACCAGGAAATTCTAACTAGTGGATTGAAGATAAAAAGAGCTTTTTGCCACTACTTATCTTAACAATTAAATTATTAATTGATGATCGGTCCAATTATATGCTTATATTTCGCCCATTTTCCTATGGAATATGCTGGTCTCTTGAGTCCTTTTGGTTGTTTAATGTGTTTGTAGAGCCTATGTAGGTCACATTCCATAGAAGTGATGTTGGACCTTAATTTGGAAGAAATGAAGTCAGAAGATGAAGAAAAAGGGCAAACTGTCCTTAGCCGCAGTCAATACCGCTGCCGAGGCATGTGCACCAACAGCGGTCTACATGGCGTAGCATCCGGAGGATCACCTATTGATTTATCGCGGTCCATACCACCTTGCACGCAAAGACCTCCACAGCGGTCTCCACAATGTCACATTCTAGAGACACGGCGCTTGGAATACCATTGCCGAGGCAAGTTGTTCGCAAAGCGGCACGGGCAGCGGTTGTGTGTAATCCTTGTTCTCCCAGGAAGTCTTTAAGACCTATTTTTGGTGAAAGTATATATATAGCTACAGTTTCTTATTTCAAGGGGCCACACAGGGGGATTAGACCTAGAACATAATTCTTTCACATAGATTCATTCATTCAATTCATCCATCCTTAGAGAATTCTTGGAAGCAAGAAGAAGAAGATTGCCAGACAAAGAAGCTCCCGTGAACAATATGGGTTTTCATTATAACTCTTCTATGTTTTTATCTTCTTCATTGATGTGTAACTAAACCTTTAACTAGGGGATTGATGTAACCAATTTTGGATAACTCGATGTAATCAATTAGTCTATCTTCAGTAATTCAATTGGGTTTTAGTCTTGTCTACTGAATTAATTGTTCTACTTTACTTGCTTGTATTATTTTGTGGACTTCAATTGATATGGGTTTGTGATTTAGTTTATATATGAGATTAGGGTTTAGATGTGGATGACCTTTTCCATTTAAACCATAATCATAAGCTTAGTAGATTTGAAAGTTAATGTTTGCCTTGCTGCGTTGATTTGGCTTAGAGTTTTGTGCCTAAAAGGATTTCCATCACTTGTCACATGACCTTTGTGCGAGTGATGGGAAGGATTTCTGAACTTAATTGTTTATCTTCAAAACAAACCCTAAACTATATTGAAATGTTTAACGAGACTAATTGTAAGCATTGAGTAGTCTAAGAAAGGTGCATCATTCTCTAGTATTTCTCTCCATATATTCATCCCTTGTGTGATTTGAGATTGATTTTAGTCTTTAGTTCAAGTATTCATAATTTAAGTTAATCTTAGAATTTTCAGATTTTCAAAACCAAGCATTATGCAATTTAGTTTTTGCATTTAGAGTAAATTCTTACTAGATTAATTGGCTTTCGACCGATAGAATCACCGATCCCAGTG
Organism: Acer yangbiense; assembly: GCA_008009225.1. Taxonomy (NCBI): domain Eukaryota; kingdom Viridiplantae; phylum Streptophyta; class Magnoliopsida; order Sapindales; family Sapindaceae; genus Acer; species Acer yangbiense. Next base: position 44,519,024 of record CM017764.1, read on the forward strand.
AACAAACTTTCTTAGTAAATTGAATACATATTTTACTGCATCAATTGACTAATTCTATTGTAATGGAAATACTTAATTCAAATGCAAAAACCCAGACTTGGTCCAACCTCGTGCACATCTTCTAGGCCAACCGCCCAAGTAGTGCATATTAATCAATTTGGTTGCTAAGAAAATTGAGGAAAATTAACTGAATGCTAGGTTATCATTTGCTTTCGTTTTTATTTAGGAATTTAATCAAACACTTGGTGTGCAAGACACAATAAACTTCTTTTCTCTTTCCTAAGAGTAGAAAACAACAACAAATGAAGAAGAAGAAATCCAATTGAGAAATTAAAGAAATAAAAGAAAATTTAAATTTAAACAAATAATCTTACCAGAACTGGATAGAGGCTACAGGAGAAAATGGTTGGCTGGATAGAGAACCAGTATTTGTTTCATTGAAAGACAATTTTTGTTTGTTAATTATTTTAATTGTTAAATTAAATAAGAGAAAGGGTGTGACAAATGTCTTTCAGTGATTGGTTTAAAGTTACTCTTTAGAAAGTTGCATTGAAGATGTAAATATATATTTCTCTAATTTCTTTGACAATGATAATTTCTAGAAATGCTGATGTGTCATCAATTAAAAACTCAAAAGTGTACATTTGCGTTGGAGATACTCTTATTGGTGGAAAGAGTTAGAAGTCATAGTCAGCATTTTAAAGAAAGTTTCTAGAATTAGAAACACAACTCCATATTCTCTATTTTTTTTTTGCCACATCATTTCCATATTGAAGTTAGATAATTGCATTGGAAAGAGTTTTTTTTTTAACTTTTTAACTTTCTATCCTATGTAGCAGTCAATTTTTTCTAAATGCATATTTGTATTGGAGATGCTCTTAGGGGGGTGTATTCAATTAGGATTAATTAGGATTCTTGAAGACATTTAAAGACATTTTTTAAGTGACAGATTTTCATGGATTTCGATATACTTTTATAAATCTACATGGACTTTCATTGATTTGTTTAGACATCCATCTCAGACTTTTATGGATTTATTTAGACATCTATCTAAGATTTTTATGGATTTGTTTAGACATCCAAGGATTTTCATGGATTTGTTATCTCTGACTTATCAATAGTAAGCTAATTATAGCTAATTATCAAAAAAAACATTTGAAGTTGGAATGAGCAAAATTTGATACACCAATCAATCTATATTTACGTATATATATAGTCTGAGGTTATTGCTGATGCAAATAAAGCGATTGAATTGAACCCAAAATTGGCTAAGGCTTATCTGCGTAAAGGCACTGCTTGCATGAAGTGCAGATGAATTATTTTTCTTTAAAATAAAATGCTAATAAAGAGTTTTTCAAAAAATAAAAAAAAAACTAATAAAGAGTGAGCATTTTGGTGTTTGATTAAAGACTCTATAGATTAATTTGGTGTTATTTTGTGCGGTTTTGGCACGTAGTGAGTTTTGTGCTTGTTATATATAATTATGTGACTGCAACATATTCTCATATATATAATTATGTGCAGTTTTTTTTTTTTCCTTTTTAATTCACAGAACATGCTGGGGATGGAAGCTTATTATTCTCACATGCATCGGTTTTTTTAATTTTTACATATTAGTGCTTTTCATTTCTGTTTTGAGAGAGAGGGAAAGCAAAATCCACCAAAATCTTTGGGGGGAAGGCCGGACATGTTATGACATTTTATATTTATATCTCTCACTATCAAGTCCACCAAAATCCATCAAAATCCATGACTTAAGAAAATCCTTTAAAATCCAATCCTAATTGAATACACCTTGATTCTTGTAGACATTTTTAAAGTCGTAATTCAATATTGAAAGTCCTAGAGGCGTGTATAATATAAAGCGGGGGGGGGGGGGGGGGGGGGGGGGGGGGGGGGAGCTATTATTACCCAATTTTCGCATGCACGTCAATTTTACGAAAATGCCCCTACTAGTCAAAAATACAAACAAGTGTAATATAGTGCGGAATTAAAAAGACACTTGATGTATACGTGGAAACCCAACCACTGGGAAAAACCACGGGCTGTTTAGTGCGCCACACTCGGAACTCGAAATCACTAATTGAAATGAAGTTTACAACCTATGTAGACCTCGTCTAACACTCCGGTCTGTAACCCCTCACTTCTACCCAGCGGGCCTTTATTAGCAACCCTATTCCAATTTGCTTGAGGCCTAAGCAACCTTAGCCTCAAGACTTAATTCTCTAAGAAGAGATTATGCAACCTATGTGAATATGTATGAATATTCAATTAACAAACAAGGCTAGGGAACCTTAGATGCTTATCTAGGATGATGAGATAATCAATTTAAATCAATCCTAGATATCAATTGCTAAATGACATGTCAAATAGCTTAGATAATCATAGATTATAAAAACCTAGATATCTATCAAAAACAACACTCAATCAATTCATCACAATTAATCTCTTTTCTTGTATTTAGCATATGATCTAAAACATACAAGTAATTTAAAAGAGATGGCTTGGTATTTAAAATACTAAAATAAGATGAAATTAATCAAAATCTTACCAAGCAAGTTGTGATGATGCAAACCCATACATGGATGCACTCTATATAAACATAGGAGATGCAATATGAAATTTGATGCAAAAGGGGTTTGATTTGAGTGGTTAAAGGTGAGTTCTTTTTATATCTTTCTTTGCTTGAAAAATATTCTAAGTATGAAATCTGATAATCAACTCACTTCATTGCCCTAAAGTCAAAGTGACATATATATAAGGTGTAAAAACAAAGTGTGGTCGTTTTGAATAAGTTATACCTATTTTTGCCTTGGGCGCTGTACGTAGAGCGCCTCTTGTACAACGCCTGTACAGCGCCCCAACTCTGTTCTCTCGGGAAAATAGAGGGGCGCTGTACGAACAGCGCTTCTGTACAGCGCTCGTACAGCGCCCATCCAAAATGCATCAGACATGATGCATTTAAATGACCATTTTTGCATCAGGTCATAGGGGCGCTGTTCACAACAGCGCTTTGAACAGCGCCTTTTGCAATGCAAGAATTCCAATGCTATGCATGACAAGGCAATGGACAATGCAATAAGCAATCAAACTAACATGCAAGAAGAGATGTTAATGAACATTAATGAGCACATAAAAACAACACATACACAACATACAAGAAAATGAATTAAGCATGAGATGTGAGTGTGTGTGTGCTTCTAATCTCTTCAAAGCAAATTAAGCACATAGAATTTTACCTTTGGTGCTTATCAACCTTGAGGACATGAAAGGGTCTTGAGCTTGAATATCTATCACTTAAGCTACCCTTACATACAATCCCCAACACGTGGTTTGTCCACGAAATAAGCCAATCAAGATATGAGAATCCTTACAATCTCCCCATTTGGCTATTTCGTGACAAAACCACCACTCACATTGATTCCTCACAAAAATTAGAAACTATAGGTCAACAATGACTATTTACATTACAAAGAGATATATTAGAAAAAATCTTGAAGTCTTCAATCTCTTGTAGAATAATCAGTCCCTGAAAGCAATGTTTCTATACTATCCAATTCAAGTAAAAAGTGAGATGAATCAAGTGAGAATAAAAACAAGCATTTGCATTCTTAGAATATAAGAACAACTACAACATCATGCAATAATTGTGAATGCAATGCTCCCCTTCAATGGGTTACTCCCCCTCAATGTATTTTCTCCCCAACATGCATAATTGCTACCACAATTTGCAACTCCCCTTACCACCATTCTACTCCCCCTTTTTGTCATGATATAGGCAAATGAGTAGTCCCCAACCAGGTCACTTAGCAAAGAGAGATGATAGCATTCAAGTCATTTGCATAATCATTAAATGCACTTTATGCAACTCTATCAAATGGAGAGAAACAAGGAGATTTATTTTAAAATAAATGTGTGAAACAAAACATGCTTTGCATACAAGACATGTAGCATTCAAGTCCAAAATACAATGGTATTTGGCAAAGCAAATGACAAAGGTTTCTAATAAGAATTCAAACCAATTTCACCAAAGTCATGAGAGAAGCAAGGATATAGAATTTACATTGATTTTAATTTATGAGCAACTATATCCATCTTTATAAACCAAACATGTCATGAGCAACTTTGCACTCTATTTGATTTTTCCGGGAATGAAACCCGTATGATAGTAGACATGTTCAATCAAATAAAGAAAGAGAGACAATTTGGAATATAAGTTCCTTTGAACGGATACAAGATCCTTTATCATTTTGAGTCTCATAAGCTTTTTCACACAAGTTTTGCATTTAAAAATTGCAATCATCAATTCATGCTTTTTCATTTGAGCATGTCATATGAATTTCATGCTTTTTCATTTGATATTAGCATGTTATAAATACTCATGCTTTTCAATTTTTTAAGCATGTTATTAAGAATCATCATGTCATGGAGATAACTATAGGTCATTCAAATCATACTTCCTATGTAAATCTCCTAGTCCAAAAATGCATGTTTGAACATAAATATGACATGGATTGTAAACAAGCATGGTTCACACTTATTGAATTGAAAACATATATACATATGTGCAACCAAGCTTACTCAAGCAATTAACAAAGAAGCATAATATTTTTCAAATATTTGCATGCAACAAGTATGCAATAGCTCTCTTTGCTTGAGATCCCCATATGGGGTCATTACCAACCTTTATCAATGAAGGTCATGAGGTCCTATGGACCTCTCAAGTCCATTTGACTTGGATGAACCTATTTGAGACTTGTTAGTCTCGTAGCAAGCGGGTTCATTTTTCTTTATCCACATAGATATGACATTTTTCTTCCTAGTGGTCAAGGGTTCAAGAGGTCTAGAATTAATAGGATCATGAATATGAATGTTTTCCTTCCTATTAGCATGCATTCTAGCTCTTATCATTCTCTTTTCAATCATGCTTTTGATTCTACAAAATTTAATGAAATGAAAGCAATTTGGTCTAATGTGACCATTAATACCACAAAAGTGACATGTAGGGATAAATTTAGAATTCATACCATGTCCTTGTGCATGCATAGAAGCCATCCCATGACTTTGTGGTTGAGCGGGTTCAAATCTTCTTTGTTGTTGAACCGGTCTAGCTTGCTTCCTTGTTTCATTTTGCATGATTGGCCTCTTCCCTTGATGAATACGAGCTTTAGGGAAGTTAGGTTGAGGAACTTTTTGAGCTTGAGGTTGTCTCTTTGGAGCTACCTTCACTTGTGCACTTCTTGAACATTGTCCTAGATCAATTTTCTTCCTAGGAGTGTGCACCGGTGAGGCTTCTTTCTTGCCCAAACTCTTGACAAAGACGGTCTTGGTTGGAGTAGTGATCTCCTTTGTTTCTTCATACCCAATACCTCTCTTGTCACAAGGGTTCTTTCCACTACCAAGAATGTGGTCAAGTTTCTTGGTGCTTGTAGTCATCCTAGACAATGACTCAATGGCTTCAACAAGCTCTCTCTTCAACCCTTCTTCATTCCTCTTAGACATAGCTAGCTCATCCCTTAGCTTGTCTTCAATCTTCTTGGATGCCTCCACTTGTTTACTTAAGTGGTCATTGTGTGTTGAAAGTTCTAGATTTTCATCCTCTAAAATCTTCAACTTTATATTTTTCTTCTCCAATGAACTTTCACACTTGACTATAAAGTCATTTACATCCATTTTCTCTACACTTCCATTTGTAGAGTTAGATGAGGAGTCATCTTCACTTAAGTTATCTCCTCCACTCTCATTCTCACTAATGGAGTCATTTCCCTCATTTAGACCTCCACCTTGGTCTCTTGAGTCAATGAGAGTCATATCCCAATGAGTAGCTACATTTATCTTCTCTAGAGCTACTTCTTCATCTTTTTCTTCTATGGGATCACTAGCAACGGAATTCTTACCAACAACTTCATTTTCTTCACAAGTGGCACCCAATGTCTTGAAGTTATTGATAAGCTCATCATCACTTGATGACTTATCTCCCTCTCCGGAGTCATCACTTTCACTCCATGTGGCGGTCATCACTTTTGCCATCTTGTTCTTCAAGTTCCCACAATCTGGTGAGATGTGATCTATACCACCACACTCATAGCATTGGACCCCTTTCTTCTCACTATGCTCTTGCCTAGGCTCAAAACTCTTGAAGGGAGCTTTTTTCTTCGAGTCTTGGCCTTTGGATCCAATGCCCTTATTCTCGAACTTGACAAACTTCTTGAATCTTCTAAGTAGCAAAGCCATGTCTTGGTCCGAGTCACATTTTTCCTCCTTCTCAACCTTGGAAGCTTTCAAAGCAATTCCTTTTTGCTTTTTAGGAGGTGAAATACTAGGAGCCTTCCTAGATTCATAGGCGAGGAGTCTTCCAATCACCTCACTCGGCTTCATATCCTTGTATGTGCTATTTTCCTCTAAAGCCGTCACTTTTGATTCGAACCTAGCGGGGAGAGACCTCATAATTTTCTGCTTAACTCTCATATCCGAATAAGGATCACCTAGTTGATGGCTTTGATTCACAATATCCATCAACTTGACTTCAAAGTCATTGAAGCACTCGTCCTCCTCCATTTTAAGCAACTCAAATTGCGTTTGAAGGACCTGTAGCTTGGAATCCTTAACGACATCGGTTCCCTCATGTGCAACCTGTAGGATATCCCATGCCTCCTTGGCTATCCTAGTGTTCTGAATAAGTTTGTACTGATTTTCATCCACTGCACTTAGAAGAGCATGCCATGCCTTCCTATTCCATTTTGAAGTCTCAAACTCTTCAGGTGACCACTGGGCCTTTGGCTTGAGTACTTCTTCTCCACCACTCGTGGGAGTCATCATAGGAGGTGCATACCCATCTTCAATTGCCATCCATGCCCTATCATGGATTTGGCACACATATGCCTCAATCTTGCCTTTCCATGAGGCATAATTCACACCGGTGAGGAGAGAAGGCCGTGTACTTGAAGCACCCTCATGGTTGCCACCGAATCCACTCATTGTATCAAATGAATGAATGAAATGTATGTAAAATGTATGAATGAGTAAAAATCACACAAATGCACAACACACCTAAAATGAGCTAGGATCACCTAAGTATATCTAGGAACCCGCTCTGATACCAATTGAAAGTCTTAGAGGCGTGTATAATATAAAGCTAGAGGGGGGTGAATAGATTTTAGCTATTATTACCCAATTTTCGCATGCACGTCAATTTTACGAAAATGCCCCTACTAGTCAAAAATACAAACAAGTGTAATATAGTGCAGAATTAAAAAGACACTTGATGTATACGTGGAAACCCAACCACTGGGAAAAACCACAGGCTGTTTAGTGCGCCACACTCGGAACTCAAAATCACTAATTGAAATGAAATTTACAACCTATGTAGACCTCGTCTAACACTCCGGTCTGTAACCCCTCACTTCTACCCAGCGGGCCTTTATTAGCAACCCTATTCCAATTTGCTTGAGGCCTAAGCAACCTTAGCCTCAAGACTTAATTCTCTAAGAAGAGATTATGCAACCTATGTGAATATGTATGAATATTCAATTAACAAACAAGGCTAGGGAACCTTAGATGCTTATCTAGGATGATGAGATAATCAATTTAAATCAATCCTAGATATCAATTGCTAAATGACATGTCAAATAGCTTAGATAATCATAGATTATAAAAACCTAGATATCTATCAAAAACAACACTCAATCAATTCATCACAATTAATCTCTTTTCTTGTATTTAGCATATGATCTAAAACATACAAGTAATTTAAAAGAGATGGCTTGGTATTTAAAATACTAAAATAAGATGAAATTAATCAAAATCTTACCAAGCAAGTTGTGATGATGCAAACCCATACATGGATGCACTCTATATAAACATAAGAGATGCAATATGAAATTTGATGCAAAAGGGGTTTGATTTGAGTGGTTAAAGGTGAGTTCTTTTTATATCTTTTTTTGCTTGAAAAATATTCTAAGTATGAAATCTGATAATCAACTCACTTCATTGACCTAAAGTCAAAGTGGCATATATATAGGGTGTCAAAACAAAGTGTGGTCGTTTTGAATAAGTTACACATATATTTGCCTTGGGCGCTGTACGTAGAGCGCCTCTTGTACAGCGCCTGTACAGCGCTCGTACAGCGCCCCAACTCTGTTCTCTCGGGAAAACAGAGGGGCGCTGTACGAACAGCGCTTCTGTACAGCGCCTCTGTACAGCGCCCATCCAAAATGCATCAGACCTGATGCATTTAAATGACCATTTTTGCATCAGGTCATAGGGGCGCTGTTCACAATAGCGCTTTGTAGAGCGCTTTGAACAGCGCCCTTTGCAATGCAAGAATTCCAATGCTATGCATGACAAGGCAATGGACAATGCAATAAGCAATCAAACTAACATGCAAGAAGAGATGTTAATGAACATTAATGAGCACATAAAAACAACACATACACAACATACAAGAAAATGAATTAAGCATGAGATGTGAGTGTGTGTGTGTGCTTCTAATCTCTTCAAAGGAAATTAAGCACATAGAATTTTACCTTTGGTGCTTATCAACCTTGAGGACATGAGAGGGTCTTGAGCTTGAATATCTATCACTTAAGCTACCCTTACATACAATCCCCAACACGTGGTTTGTCCACGAAATAAGCCAATCAAGATATGAGAATCCTTACTAATACACCTGGATTTGGAATTCAATCGCTTTGTTTGCATCAATAGCAGTGTCTTTACGCAGATAAGCCTTAGCCAATTTTGGGTTCAATTCAGTCGCTTTGTTTGCATCAGCAACAACCTCAGACTATATATATACACAAATATAGATTGACTGGTGTATCAAATTTTGCTCATTCTAACTTCAAAGGTTTTTTTGATGATTAGCTATAATTAGCTTACTATTGATAAGTCAGAGATAACAAATTCATAAAAGCCTTAGCCAATTTTGAATTCAATTCAATCGCTTTGTTTTCATCAGCAACAACCTCAAAATATATATATACGCAAATATAGATTGATTGGTGTATCAAATTTTGCTCATTCCAACTTCAAATGTTTTTTTTTTTATAATTAGCTATAATTAGCTTACTATTGATACATAAGTTAGAGATAACAAATCCATGAAAATCCTTGGATGTCTAAACAAATCCATAAAAGTCTGAGATAGATGTCTAAACAAATCTATAAAAGTCTGAGATGGATGTCTAAACAAATCCATGAAAGTCCATGTGGATTTATAAAAGTCTGTAGAAATCCATGAAAATCTGTCACTTAAAAAATGTCTTCAAGAATCCTAATTAATCCTAATTGAATACACCCCCCTAAAAGTCCATATAAATCCTAATTGAATACCACTGGATTCATATGGACTCTTTTAAAGTCTTTAAATGTCCAAATTGAATACACCAGGATTTATAATGTCTTTAAATGTCCTCAAGAATCCTAATTGAATACACCCCCTTAGATTAGGAAAAGATTAAATTAGTAGATGATCCAAATTCGTAATTAAAAACATGAGAAATAAAAAAAAATAAAAAATAATACAAATAATAATTAATTTTAAAGGACTACTTTGGACAATTCCCTCATACCTTAAAACGCAACGTTTTGCCCATATACGTAATTTTGTAACGCCAGAAGGGTATTTTCGAGAATAAAACAAAACCCTAATCCGTCACTATATAATCGAGGCGTAATCCTCTTTCGTTTTAGTTTGTGTCATCGTCTAGGGTTTTTGTGTCTTGCCTCTCCATTTTCAACAAATCCTAGCAACAATGGCGGCACCAGTAGCAACACCTGCACCAGCAGGAGGCACCGAGTCCGTCCAGTGTTTTGGACGGAAAAAGACAGCCGTCGCCGTCACTCACTGCAAGAAAGGCCGCGGCCTCATCAAGATCAACGGCTGCCCCATCGAGCTCGTCGAGCCCGAGATCCTCCGCTTCAAGGCCTATGAGCCTATCCTCCTGCTCGGCCGTCACCGTTTCGCCGGTGTCGACATGCGCATCCGCGTGAAGGGAGGAGGACACACGTCGCAGATCTACGCGATCAGACAGAGTATCGCGAAGGCTTTGGTGGCGTACTTCCAGAAGTACGTGGACGAGCAGTCAAAGAAGGAGATCAAGGACATCCTCCGTGGCTACGACAGGACCTTGCTCGTTGCCGATCCCAGGCGCTGCGAACCCAAGAAGTTCGGTGGTCGCGGTGCCAGGGCTAGGTTCCAGAAGAGTTATCGTTGAATACAAAACGACTGCGTTTGGTTTCTCTTTTTTGGTTTTTATTACTATGAAATTTTGGAGTTTTGAGACCATATATTTGATGCTAGTTAATGTGTTTTTTTTTCTGTCGTTTTAAGTGTTTTTGTTCTTAAATGAATGGTTATAGTTGTTAACTTCATGTGCTTAAGTAATAGCTAATGGATATTTTTGAATTTATATTTGTTCTCAAGAAGATTCACTGCTTGTTACCGCTAATAAATAGTCTGTTGGGGTGTTATGTCATGGGTCATTTTAGGTTTGATTGTGTAGAGCAGATTACCACTGTCAAATAAACTGTGGTTTGAGGTTTTGTTGTGGATTTTGATGTTTTGTGGTGGCTGTTTTATGTTTCTTTTGTTTAGGGCCGGTGTTTAATCATTATGGAATTAGTTGTTTGGATATTTGAATTGTTGCTACGGTGGTTGATAATGTTGATATTGGAATTTCAGAGTTGTTTGCTATCAGCATACGTTATTTAATGTTTCTCTAACAGTGACCAGAATGCCTTATTGTTTTGATGTTTTTTACGTGGGTAATTTTCAATTCATTTGCTGGGTGATGTAGACATAGTTCAAAACAATGTGCGTTTAGTTCTGTCTGCTTAAGATATTCATTGACAATATGATGGTTACGACTTACGTTCTAATAACTGGCTAAAAGATAAAATTCTGTTTTGCTGCTCTGTGTCTATATTGTTTCTGTTCTGTTTGGTTGAAGGTTGGCCCAGTGGTTTTTGTGGTTTTTTAAGCTATCTGGTTGTATAAGTTAGGGCTGAGCTGTTGAATTTTCTATGGGATAAAAGAAAACATAAAACATAACATTCCTATGTTTGGCTCACTGACTCTACCTTTTGTTACCGGGTTCTCTAAATGGTTTTTGTTTGTTATATCTCAGGTATAGGTTGTGTGACACCAGCATGTTAATTGGTGTTTTTTTTTTGTTTGTTGGAGTTTTTTTTGGATTAATTGTAGTATGTCCGCGTTGCAAATCTTTTTAGGGATCTAAACTGATTGGTTTGAAGATGTAAGGGCTTGGTGGTGATGTTGGCCCTTGCTGTCAAATTTTGGGAAGGCTTAGGGTTCAAACTGATTGTTTCGGAGATATAAGCGCTCAGTGGTGATTTTAGAAAACCCTAAGTAGGGAAAACCACGCTCACTAGAGTAAAATATCATCTTGTAGAAAATTGTTAGAACTACTCACCCAATATTCTCTTTATAACCCCAAACCCAATTCAGGTCTCTTCGATGGTTTTTGGTGTCGCCTAGGTGAAAGAATAATCCCTTTATTTTTGGTGGTGTTTTGTGATTGGATTTTCCCATACATTTTTTTTTTTTATTTAAGACTTTTGTTGACATTATTTGCTATGCGAAACATATTAGACAAGTCCTTTGCGTTAGTTTTCATAGTGAATATTTTAGGTTAGTTTACTTTTAGTTATTTGTAATTGATTGTTAGGTACAAGCTTACAGCATATATTGCAAGAAACTTAAACTCTGTACAACATAGTGAAAAGGAAATTCTAACTAGAAAAACTGGCAGATTATAAAATCTCAAGGTTGTGAACAATTAATTATCTCCCACTCTCCCAGGATAGAACAGATTTTGTTCTTCAAGTAGCAGACTAGCAGCCAGTAAGACAGGTCGGCTTAGTTTGGCATTGCTTCTTGAGTTGCTTTTGGGAGAAGAGGTGAATTTATAGGCTATTTCCGAATGTAGCCATCATTTAAGCCATTTTTTTTATTCTTCTAAGACATTACCAACCTTCCTATCATTTATATGAAGTGTCTTAGTGATATGTGAGCCAATTTTAGTTATCAAATCATATCTCACATTATCTAGTGTTTAAATCTTCGTTATTTACTCTGGGAGAGAGATTCTTTGGTGCTTCATCTTTTATATTTGTATTTCAGTGTGAGAAACACTTGTTTAGTGTTTAGAAAAACTTCTAGTGAGAAAAATCCAAGTGTGAGTGATCACTTGGATGTTGTAAAGGTTTAATTTGCATCCGGAAGTCCAAAATGAGTAGTGGAGTAATCCTCTAGCTTGGTGAGTTTGGAGGGGTGGAGTAGGGGAGCTGGGGAGGTTGAACCATGTAAAAATTATCGTGTTTAATTTTTTTTATCCCTTATCTTTTTAATTTATGCCTTTTATTTAGACCTGGCACGGTTTCGGTTCGAACCGTCCGAACCGGGCGGAACTGAAGCTGGATTTTCGGTTCCGGTTCAAGAACCGGAACCGGAACCTGAACCGGAGGAGGCCGGTTCCGGTTCCACATTTCACGGAACCGCCCGGTTCGAACCGGAGGTTCTTGATTTTTTTTTTTTTTTTTTTTTTAAATTTTAAATTTATTAAAAAAATAACACTTTATTTATAAAAATAAAATGTTTAAAAGATAAATGACATTAAAGAGTATTGAACCATGATCCATAACCCTTGTCTAGGTAAGTAAGTTTTCCTTTCCATTCTCCTCTTTTTTATATAGGTTAGGCATCACTTCATTATTCTTATTTATCCGATGTGGGATGTGGGATGTGGGATTGAATACAACAATGGTTAACCCCATACCACTTTTATTCTTGTAGTTCCTCTTTACTTATTGCACAACTGACAACCACTTCTCAACATTCAATATTTTATTTTTTCATGGTAAATTAATATTTGATTTGATTTGATTTATCATTTAAACATAAAGATCTTAAAAGAGAATAGTTTATTGTTCCTTTTAAGCTCTTATACAAATGCTCGGTATTGAAACAATAATTAATTTGCACAGGTAGATAACGAAAATTAATCAATTTGTCAACGTTTGAGGATTCGAGATTACACTCACTGCAAACTAAGGGGGGTGTATTCAATTAGGATTAATTAGGATTCTTGAAGACATTTAGGGGGGTGTATTCAATTAGGATTCTTGAGGACATTTAAAGACATTATAAATCCTGGTGTATTCAATTTGGACATTTAAAGACTTTAAAAGAGTCCATATGAATCCAGTGGTATTCAATTAGGATTTATATGGACTTTTAAAGAATCCTTCCAAATCCAGGTGTATTGGATTAGGACTTTAAAAATGTCTACAAGAATCAAGGTGTATTCAATTATGACTGGATTTTAAAGGATTTTCTTAAGTCATGGATTTTGATGGATTTTGGTGGACTTGATGGTGAAAGATATAAATATCAAATGTCATAACATGTCCGGCCTTCTCCCCAAAGATTTTGGTGGATTTTGGTGGATTTTGCTTTCCCTCTCTCTCTCAAATCAGAAACGAAAAGCACTAATATGTAAAAATTAAAAAAACCGATGCATGTGAGAATAATAAACTTCCATCCCCAGTATGTTCTGTGAATTAAAAAGGAAAAAAAAAAAAAAAACTGCACATAATTATATATGTGAGAATATGTTGCAGTCACATAATTATATACAGTATAACAAGTACAAAACTTACTACGTGCACAAAACAACACCAAATTAATCTGTAGAGCCTTCAATCAAACACCAAAATGCTCACTCTTTATTAGCTTTTTTTTTTTTTTTTTTTTGAAAAACTCTTTATTAGCATTTTATTTTAAAGAAAAATAATTCATCTATACTTCATGCAAGCAGTGTCTTTACGCAGATAAGCCTTAGCCAATTTTGGGTTCAATTCAATCACTTTGTTTGCATCAGCAACAACCTCAGACTATATATATACACAAATATAGATTGACTGGTGTATCAAATTTTGCTCATTCTAACTTCAAAGGTTTTTTTTGATAATTAGCTATAATTAGCTTACTATTGATAAGTCAGAGATAACAAATTCATGAAAGCCTTAGCCAATTTTGGATTCAATTCAATCGCTTTGTTTTCATCAGCAACAACCTCAAAATATATATATATATATGCAAATATAGATTGACTGGTGTATCAAATTTTGCTCATTCCAACTTCAAAGGTTTTTTTTTATAATTAGCTATAATTAGCTTACTATTGATATATAAGTTAGAGATAACAAATCCATAAAAATCATTGGATGTCTAAACAAATCCATAAAAGTCTGAGATAGATGTCTAAACAAATCCATAAAAGTCTGAGATGGATGTCTAAACAAATCAATGAAAGTCCATGTGGATTTATAAAAGTCTGTAGAAATCCATGAAAATCTGTCACTTACAAAATGTCTTTAAATGTCTTCAAGAATCCTAATTAATCCTAATTGAATACACCCCCCTTAAAGACATTTTTTAAGTGACAGATTTTTATGGATTTCTACAGACTTTTATAAATCCACATGGACTTTCATTGATTTGTTTAGACATTCATATCAGACTTTTATGGATTTGTTTAGACATCTATCTCAGACTTTTATGGATTTGTTTAGACATCCAAAGATTTTCATGGATTTGTTATCTCTAACTTATATATCAATAGTAAGCTAATTATAGCTAATTATAAAAAAAAACCTTTGAAGTTGGAATAAGCAAAATTTGATACACCAGTCAATCTATATTTGGGTATATATATATATATATATATATATATATATATATTTTGAGGTTGTTGCTGATGAAAACAAAGCGATTGAATTGAATCCAAAATTGGCTAAGGTTTTCATGAATTTGTTATCTCTGACTTATCAATAGTAAGCTAATTATAGCTAATTATCAAAAAAACCTTTGAAGTTAGAATGAGCAAAATTTGATACACCAGTCAATCTATATTTGTGTATATATATAGTCTGAGGTTGTTGCTGATGCAAACAAAGCGATTGAATTGAACCCAAAATTGGCTAAGGCTTATCTGCGTAAAGGCACTGCTTGCATGAAGTGTAGATGAATTATTTTTCTTTAAAATAAAATGCTAATAAAGAGTTTTTCAAAACAAAAACAAAAAAAAGAAAAAAAAAAAAGAAAAAAAAGCTAATAAAGAGTGAGCATTTTGGTGTTTGATTGAAGGCTCTACAGATTAATTTGGTGTTGTTTTGTGCAATTCTGGCACGTAGTGAGTTTTGTACTTGTTATACTGTATATAATTATGTGACTACAACATATTTTCACATATATAATTAGGTGCAGTTTTTTTTTTTTTCCTTTTTAATTCACAGAACATACTGGGGATGGAAGCTTATTATTATCACATGCATCGGTTTTTTTAATTTTTACATATTAGTACTTTTCGTTTTTGATTTGAGAGAGAGAGGGAAAGCAAAATCCACCAAAATCTTTGGGGAGAAGGCTGGACATGTTCTGACATTTGATATTTATATCTTTCACCATCAAGTCCACCAAAATCCATCAAAATCCATGACTTAAGAAAATCCTTTAAAATCCAGTCATAATTGAATACACCTTGATTCTTGTAGACATTTTTAAAGTCCCAATTCAATACACCTGGATTTGGAAGGATTCTTTAAAAGTCCATATAAATCATAATTGAATACCACTGGATTCATATGGACTCTTTTAAAGTCTTTAAATGTCCAAATTGAATACACCAGGATTTATAATGTCTTTAAATGTCCTCAAGAATCCTAATTGAATACATCCCCCTAAAGAGTCACCTTCATGAATTCTTTATCAATATTATTCTCTTATAATTTTGTTAACCAAATTAATACTATATAAAAAGTAGATGCCTTTTTAACATTTCCTTTCGAATCAAAGGTTGTGTACCGTGCAGTATAACTAAGGTGCACAATTAACAACACATTGAAAGAGGTTAATACAATAATCACAATCAAGATATAACAACAGCCTACTTCTCATTTGTCAACTACAATATTAGAGAAGAGAAATCTGAAAAACAGATACATACATGATCATTAAACAAAAACGAAGCATGA
Source organism: Acer yangbiense (assembly GCA_008009225.1). Lineage (NCBI taxonomy): Eukaryota > Viridiplantae > Streptophyta > Magnoliopsida > Sapindales > Sapindaceae > Acer > Acer yangbiense. The sequence goes on from CM017764.1 coordinate 44,535,083, forward strand.
AAATATGTACCTAATCATCATTTATATTAAAACTCTTTTTTAACACACTGTTCTTCACAAGACAAACACAAGAGTTGGAGCCTAATACATAATCTTGGGTTGCTCAAACTTGACCTCCCTATCAAAATCCCCTTCAAAGTCCAAAGATGCTAAATAAATTAATACATCCCACATCGGATAAATAAGAAGTGAATGAGATGACTAACCTATATAAAAAGGAGGATAAGGGAAGGGAAAACATAATTAATTGGACAAGGGTTATGGGCTATGGCCTAATACTCTACATTGTCCATTCTAACATTTTATTTTTTTTATAAATAAAATGTAATATTTTGTAATGTGTTAAAAAAAAAAAAAAAAAAAAAAAAATTCCAGTTCAAAATCGCCGGTTCCGATTCTGGTTCCACAAAACCTTGGAATTGGAACCGTGCCAGGTCTACTTTTATTTATGGATCAAGATCCTCTATCCATCTTTTTTTTACTCATCTTTTAAACATCTGTTGACATGTGGCAACCAAGCAAATGAATGGGTAGGATTAATTTGCTTTTTTTTTTTTCCCTCCCATCTAATAAACGACGCCGTTTAGATTATTTGCTTTTTTTTTTTTTTCTATTTGTTTCTCTCTCCCATTCAACATTGTCAGAATCCCTAACTACTCAAACAAACCACACACTTCTGACCTTGATTTTTGGTTCTGTTATTTGTCGAAGAGATTACTCGTTTTTCAGTTGTTTCCAGATGGGATTTTCGTTTTTATTTATCATCGAAATCTTCTTCGATTTGCTTGGTTTTCAGATGATGTTGAATATGGGAAAATTTGAAAAAAAAAAGATTAACATTCATGGAGTCCGAATGTCTGATGGGAGATCCCAGATTTTTTTTTTTTTAAAAAGGAAGAAGATCAAATTAAAAAAAGAAAAGAAATAGTAATAAAAAAATGAAAATTAGAAAAATGAAGAAGATGAACATCAATAGAGTCTGATGGAGATCCTAGAATTAAAAAGAAGAAGATCAAACTAAAAAAGAAAAAAAGAAGATGAACATGGATAGAGATCACATAATTAAAAAAAGAAGATGAATATCTATTCCAAAAAAAAAAAAATCACAAATCACATCCTACAATCATATCTCTTCTTCAATCAATTCTAAAATAATAATAATCTGGAAAAAAAAAATTTGACAATCAAAATCCCTCTACAATATGTTTCCAAGAAAAAAAAAAAACACAACCGGAGATGCCCAAAGGATTGCTTTTCTCAGTGGACACATTCACTCCAACATCTAGATCAACCGTCGCCGAAATCAAGAGTTCTGGTTTCCGATTCAAGCCAAAAGCGGTCAATTTTCATGACAAACCGTGTCAAATCAATAATGGCGAAATCGATTTTCAGGGTAATTCCGTGGAATTGTCAAGCGAAGAGTTTCATGATGATTTTGATGCCGAATCGATTCTTGATGAAGAAATTGAGCAAGGTATAGTATATTGGGGAATTTGAGTGTGAAGAACGAATCAATCGATGAATCAAACAACAATTACTAGTTTGGGAATCAATCGATGAATCAAATGGAATTAGGGCTTGGAATTAGAAGAGGAATACGAAGCATTGAGACATGTAGACGAAGGAATTGAAACTGGTGGAGCTTCCCCAGTACAGTTGATGTTCTTCAATCTCTCCAACTCAACGCTACTAAGAAAAAGTGAAAAACTAGGGAAAAAGATGACAAGGCAAAAAAATGGAGTAGTGGAGAGAGAAACAAATAGAAAAAAAAAAAAAAGCAAATAATCTAAACGGCGTCGTTTATTAGATGGGAGGGGAAAAAAATAAAGCAAATTAATCCTACCCATTCATTTGCTTGGTTGCCACGTGTCAGCATATGTTTAAAAGATGAGTAAAAAAAAGATGAGTAGGAGATCTTGATCCTTTATTTATATTGTTCATATTTTTATTTGCACCGTTTATATGCATTTTTTGAATTTAATATTGTGGTTAGAAAAGTGTTTAATTGTTTTAAAATTGTTAGAAACTCAATTCACCCCTTCTTAGGTTATCTTTTGGTCCAATGATTGGCATTAGAGTTCGGAGCTCTTGATTAATTATTATTTAGCAATTGTTAACTCTTAGGCTTTAATGCTTGATTTTGATGATGACAAACCATTGATCGCTTAAGTAAAGTTTCAAGTACTTTAGACATTTACAAGCACATAAAAAAGCAATCGATATATAAAGAATATAAATATTGCAATCAATCATAAAACCTCTTTCCCTTTTGTCCTCATCAAAAAAGTAGTAAGAAGTATAAAACTTTGAAGCATATATCGCAATTCAATATCTCATGTGAACATCCATAAACATGTATATAGAGAGTTTAAGCATGCTTTTTAAAAATAATATCAACATCATCAAAATCAAGTAATCATGCGTTTGTCCAATTGAGAGAGATACTAATAAATTCAAGAAAATTTCTTGCCCTAAAATATATATTCTCCCCTATGAATATCAAAGATTAAATATCATAGGAAAATATAATTCAAATGAGGCATCCCGTAACAAATCCAAAATATGCACTCATTAATTCATGGGAACACATTTCTAATCATCAAAATCAAGACAATTAAAGCACAAGCTTCCCCTCAAAATATGCATATAAAAACGAGATTACTTTTGCTTACCCCCTTGAAGGGGGTGAGCATTACCCCCCTTCCCAACACTTGATATGTGTCAAGAGAGGGGTATTTTTATCCAAAAGCTGTCATGGGTTTAGACAAAAATACCCCCTCCTTGGACACATGTCATGTGTCGAGGAGGGGGTAATGCGTATCCCCCTTGAGGGGTAAGCAAAAATGGACTCTATAAAAACTCAATTCATATCAAAATCACCCATGTATAATATTAAATAATCAAAAAATCATACAACATATAAATGCATAGGCTACCCCTCAAAAGTATGGATATATCATCATTTTCTCATGCTTCTCCATAATATATATATTCAAAAGATAAGAAATTTCCACAAATATATTTGGAGAAACATATAAATGGAGTTCCTTTGAAAAGAACCATTTACTAATAAAGTTCAAGGAATCCATTCAATTATGAAGAAAGCTATTTCCATTCAAAAAATGACAAAATTATAGGGTGAAATAATAATTTCCCTATTACAAAATGAGGTAAATAATAAGGTTGATATCTCAATTCATATCTCAACTGTTGTGAATTAATAAAAGAATAGATAAACAAAATAAATAAAATAGAAGAAGAGATGAGAGATGGGCGAGAAAAACATGAGAGAATATATTGCCTTTTGTTTGTGATTTCAAGTGAGTATCAGGTGGCATAAATATGAACAAAATATAATAAATTGAAATGAGAGAAAAACGAGAGAGAGAGAGAGAGAGAGAGAGAGAGAGAGAGAGAGAGAGACGAGATATGAGGCAATATATATTGTATTGATCAGATCAACAGTTTTTTTCACATTAACAATACAAAGGTCATATATTTAGGCAAACAAAGTGAGGGGTGCTTATTGCAATTTTCTTTCTAACATTGCCACCTAGCATGAAGTAAGTGGAGACCATGCATCCACGTGGGTGGGTGATAGCCAAGAAATTAAGGTAGTGGAAGATGGTGGAAAGCCATTATTCATAACACTCCCCATTGGATTTCCACCACTTGTATTTTAATTTGCTAGGAAAAAACCCAGTGGGACAAAAACCTTAGCAAAAATATATACAATGATCTTCTGGATCAAGTGGTGTGGACGTGTTCAAAATTGCCTCATTAAAACCTTTCTGGTAAAACCCAATGGGACAAAATCCGGTAGAAGGAAAAAGAGTACAGTACACATATGTCCTTTCAAAATTTTGCTCCCCCTGATTGAACTCTCCCCCTGAATGAAACTTCAATATCAATCCTGTAATTTACAAAGCCGACGCATGCCAATTCCATATACCAGTTTCTCAAAAGTTGATGTAGGCAATGCTTTGGTAAACAGATCTGCCAGATTATCTGTAGACCGTATTTGTTTAACATCAATTTGTCGGCTTTGTTGAAGTTCATGAGTATAGAAGAATTTAGGAGAAATATGTTTGGTTCTATCTCCCTTGATATATCCTCCTCTAACTTGAGCAATACAAGCCGTGTTGTCTTCAAATATCGGTGTAGGCATTTATGTAGATAATGGAAATTCACAAGTATTTTGAATATGATAAATAACTGACCTTAGCCACACGCATTCTCGGCTTGTTTCATGAAATGCAAGGATCTCAGAATGATTAGAGGATGTAGCAACAAGAGTTTGCTTTGTGGAGCACCAGGAGATTGCTGTGCTATTATATGTAAAAACATATCCCGTTTGTGAACGGGCTTTATGGGGATCAGATAAATACCCGGCATCAGCATAACCAATTAAACCTGAAAAGTTGTTGGATTTTTAATAATATAATCATAAATCTTTCATTCCACGAAGATAACGAAAAAGATGTTTAATCCCATTCCAATGTTTCCGAGTTGGTGCTAAACTGAATCTAACAAGCAAATTTACTGAAAATACGATATCTGGTCTAGTACATTGAGCCAGATATAATAAAGCACCAATTGAATTAAGATATGGTACTTCAAGACCAAGTATCTTTTCACCATCTTCAAGTGGCTGGAATGGATCTTTCTTAGGATCAAGATTTCTAACAATCATGGGGATACTTAATGGATGAGCATTGTCCATATTAAATCTTTTCAGGATCCTTTCAATATATGCTGATTGATGGATAAGTATTCCGTCTGATTTATGTTCAATCTCCAGGACGAGATAATATTTTATCTTCCCTAGGTCTCCTTTCAAATTCTTTTTCAAATATTCAGCAGTTTTCAGGAGCTCTCCAGGAGTTCCAATCAAATTCATATCATCAACATAAACTGCTATAATAGCAAATCCAGATTCTGATTTCTTTATGAATACACATGGGCATATGGGATTATTGATATATCCCTCTTTAGTCAAATATTCACTGAGGTAGTTGAACCACATGTGCCCAGATTGCTTTTAATCCATATAAGGATTTTGTAGGTTTATCAAATACAGATTATGAGATCTCGGTTTACATGCTTCTGGCATTTTAAATCCTTCAGGGATTATAAATATCTGCTTTAAGTGAACCATATAAATTATTACTACATTTAGAAGATGTATTTCAAACCTTTTAAAGGCAGCCAAATTTATCAAAAATTTGAAACGTAATCGTATTCATCACTATTGAATACCAAGTTTCTGTGAGAAACTTTGTACTACGAGTCGTGCCTCATATCTTATGACCTCGTTTTTCTTATTACGTTTCTATACAAAGACCTTTTAGTATCCAACTAGTTTGACATCTTCAGGTGTCTGGAGAACTATTGGTCTAAATACTTTATGTTTGGCTTATGAAGTCAATTCTTCTTGAATTGCTTCTTTTCATTTAGGCCAATCATGCCTTTGTCTACAATCATTGATACTATGAGTTTCATAATCATCATTTCAGTAGCTACTGTATTTGAAAATGTATCACTGATGATTGTTTCTTCACTATTCCACATTTCTCATGTATGATTTATAGAAATTTATTAATTCTTATATTCTTGTATCTCTGTAGAGATTTCTTCCATTTCAATGGATCTAGTCATTTCATAGACTCATGTCTCTTTAGATATATCAAACTCTTATTGAGTTGATTTAGAGAAAGTGGATTTATTTATAACCCGAGCTTTGTTTACATTAGGATCCTGATAACAATACCTTTCAAAGGTTTATAAGCTTATGATATGCATTAGATGATTTATTTGTTGCATTTTACTCAGATCGTTCTTCAGGAACAATCACCCGGCCGGGGTTTATGAGATAGCAACTTATAAAATTTTGTCACTTTTAATATATCAAGTAACCGATTAATAATTATCTGATGATCAATTATCTTTCGTATTTGAGTGATACAAAGATTGAAATGAGACACTTTTATTACATATATAGAGAATTGAATTAGTATCTCTATTTTGTATAAGAGTAACTTTTCATTTACTCCTCTCTTTTGAAGAAAATTCCCTTTCTTATAATGATATAAAAATTAATCAATATAATAATACGCAGGTCGTGCGCAAAAAGATAAACTATCAAAAACATAAATGATCTGATAATAGATTAATCAAAATCATCATAAATCTTAGAATGGTAGAGAAATCTTATCTTAGATCATGTCAGATATGCAATCAAATATCTTTAAAATGAGCATGTTAGATATGCAATCAAATATCTTTAAAATGAGCATGTCTATAACCAATTATAAGTTGTAATGGTAGACAATGATGATAAGCAGTGGGTCAGAGATGAATAAAATGTCTCCATATAGAAGTTGGTAATTGTATCGAAATAATAACTCGCAATTACTTAGAGACGTTTGATAAGTGACTCTGCTAATCCATTATGAGTATGAACATGTGGAATGGGATGTTCAACATTAATCCCAACTGATCTGCAATATTCATCAACTAGGACCATAAAATAGCAGAACGGTCCACTTGGTGGATGAATAGGTCCACCTATGTCCCCCTGAATCTTTTGTAAGAATGACGGGGATTCAAAGTCAACCTTAGAATGAGATGGTTTTATTACTAATTTCCCTTGTGAACATGCAGTACATATATTTTCATAGGATAAAAGAATTTTCTGGTTCTTTAATGGATGTTCATGAGAATTTTCAATGATTCTATGCATCATTGTAGATCCCGGGTGACCAAGACGGTTATGTCAAAGCATAAATATTTTTGGATCTAAGAACTTCTGGTTCATAATTGCATAAACTTCTACACCTCTTATAAGAGTGTAATATAATCCAGATGATAAAGCACATAGCCTTTCCATAATGAGTTTATGGCCTGAATCATGAGAAGTAATGCACAGATACTCAATATTCTCATCATTTATAGTTTCTATGTGATAGCCATATTTTAGTATTGTTTGGTAACAATATCATAGCTCTACCAGAGCCTTCTATCAGATCTGCTGGACCTGATATTGTATTTAACATTTGCCTTAAGCAGGGTTAAATTCAGAAAGTATTTCTAATTCCGCAGAATCGTATGTGTCGTTACACTATCGGCTAGACATATATCTCTTGTATCTTGCTTTTCAATATCACCCAATTTACCGTTTAAAGACATATCTATTCATAATGAAAAAATAAAGTGCATATCAGACAAAGTGATCAAAAGGGTAAACATATAGATATGAAAATAGATCATTTCATAAAACAAAATCATGGATCATATTGATTTTTCGAACTTCCGGTTCGACCATGAACTGCAGGTTTATAAAATTCATAAAACTTCAAGTTCTAAATAGAAATTACAAATTGACTTTCTAGATAAAAAAAAAAAAAAAAAAAAAATCGTACCTTGATCCAATTCAGAATTTCTGGTTCTAATAAACCTTGACATAAAAGTTTTAATATCACAATTTAAATTGAATTCAGAGCTTCAAGTCTGATTAGAACTTCATGTTCAAAACTTAAGAATTTTAAGTTCATATTCAATATTCCGTATTCAAAATTAGAACTTCAGGTTCTATATAGAATTCGAATTTTGGAATTTCAGGTCCCAAGTATGACATTCATGTACATAGTAACGAATCCAGAACTCCATATTTTTATTGAAATTTAAAATTTAGAACTTCAGATTCTGATCGGTTTGTAAAATCGTGCCAACTTAAATATTATAATGATAAATCCAAAAACTTCAGATTCTGGCTAGTCGGTCAAGCAGAGCTTGGTTGAAATTCCAGAAACTTAATGATTGACCTAGTTAGGCTCAATACATAATTTACACAAATCCAGAAACTTCAGGTTCTGGTTAGTTGGCATACTCAGATACATAAATTGCATAAAATTAAATAGATGCGTAAAATTAAAATAATAGATAATATAACAGAAATAAGATGAAGAAGAACGAGTGAACAACAATATGAGATAAAGTGAAAAGGGGAGAAAATTTACTATTTACTTTTATTGATGATTTCAGATTACATCCTGACCACACAATTTTAGCTGTGTAGTGATTTTGAATAAAGCAGAATTGTACTCAAAGACTGATCTATAGTCTTGAAAGCGTAAATCTTGCCACTGACATCTGGCATTTGGTATCGCAACATCGGGTTGGTTATCAAATCGATCTTTTAGTTCTTGTTATAGAACTTCTAGTTTTGTGACCGTTAGGTATTGGGCTTTCAGATCGTAGTTGTCCCCAGGCACTTCTAGTGCAGCAAATTTCAAATTTGTAAGTTTTGACATTATTACAACTTCTAGTTATCTGAAAATCACAATCGGAATCAGAACTTCTGGTCTGATAAAAATTTGAGAAATCCGAGGAATTTAAACCTTCAGATGTATAAAGGAATATTTGTAAGTAAATAAATTCAGAAGCTTCAGGTTCCGGTAATGATAAATAAATCCAGAAGCTTCAGGTTCCGGTAATGATAAATAAATCCATAAACTTCAAGTTCTAGATGGGTGATTAAACTGTTTAAATAAAAACCACAAAATAAAATGCGTGATAAAAATAAATAAATACAGATAAATAAAGTACATAATAAATAAATCCAGAACTGCAGGTTCTGATAGGTTAGCCTAGCTAATCTCATAACAGTGTATAAATAAATAAATGCGAAAAAATAAATCACGTAAAAGTAAATAAAATACGAGAAAGTAAATAAAATAAAAATAAAATATGGGAAAGTAAATTCAGAACTACAGGTCCTGGTATTAATAAATAAAAGTCTAGAAGCTTCAGGTTCTGGTAATAATAAATTCAGAACTTCAGGTTTTGGTAATAGATCTAGGAACTTCAGGTTCCAGTGATAATAAATTCATAAGCTTCAGGCTTTAGTAATAATAAATTCAGAACTTCAGGTTCTGGAAATAACAACATCGTGCTGATAACGTGTTGTGAATTAATAAAAGAATAGATAAACAAAATAAATAAAATAGAAGAAGAGATGAGAGATGGGCGAGAAAAACATGAGAGAATATATTGCCTTTTGTTTGTGATTTCAAGTGAGTATCAGGTGGCACAAATATGAACAAAATATAATAAATTGAAATGAGAGAAAAACGAGAGAGAGAGAGAGACGAGATATGAGGCAATATATATTGTATTGATCAGATCATCAGTTTTTTTCACATTAACAATACAAAGGTCATATATATAGACAAACAAAGTGAGGGGTGCTTATTGCAATTTTCTTTCTAACATTGCCACCTAGCATGAAGTAAGTGGAGACCATGCATCCACGTGGGTGGGTGATAGCCAAGAAATTAAGGTAGTGGAAGATGGTGGAAAGCCACTATTTATAACATCAACCTTTTTTTTTTTTTTTTGATATCATATATCTATCCAACTATTTAGACCAGGTATATATATATATTTGATATCATATATCTATCAAACTATTTAGACCAGGTATTTTTTTTTAAAGTTTTTACCATTGGTAGGATTCGAGCCGTTAACTTGGGAATTATTTATCCAAACCCTAAGCTCGTCTATCTACTAGCTGAACTACGCCTCTCAATTTATATATTATATATATCTGATTTTTTTTTACTAGAACTGATATCTGAATTTCTACACGACAATTAAATTTATATAATATGTAACGAGAGATAAATTTTCATTAATATATATTATTTTATCGACCGACACATGACAAGTAACAAGATTAAGATACAAATTAGAATCCTTACAAACAAAATTGGAGTCCATACAAATTATGAAGTTGAAAGGTACCAAAATCAACAGCCAGTACTTGTATTAAAAGCCTGCAAAGTTTGGTCATACTTGATTTGATTGTCAAAATTCCCTACCCTTTATCCTGCAAGAGGTATGCTTGAAAGAGAAGTGCCCGCTAAAAACTTACGGTGGAGATAGGGGTGGGCACCAATTTATAACTTCAAATTAAAGCATCAATTAATGCTAAGATGTTAGGTTTATGTGTGACTCTAAAAGTTGAAACATAAAATGTCCTAAACACATGATCACATATCAAAATCACCAATGTGGCATGATATCTCTAAAATCAATATTCACAAAATAAGAAAAAAGGTCTAAATTTTTTGAAATAACAATTTATGGTTCGCATTAAAGTCGCATGATACCTCTGAGATGGATGATAGAGATTCATATCTTTTTCTAAAAATTTTAAATTTTAAATTTTTTTTTTTTTGATATTTTAAATATCCTTAAAGGGTAAAATAGTCATTTACTTTAAAAATGTTTACATAATGGGAATTTTGGAAAAAGAAAAACGAAACAATGGGGTGCATTTTGGAGAATACCCCAAACTACATGGGATTTTAATAATTTCCCTTTATTCAATCCTTAGTCCTTGATTATTTAAATCAATAAAGAGTTGCATTGCACTATATATATATATATATATATTAAAAAAAAAACACCATGATTCATCATGTCAAAGCCTTAATTAGTTTAATAATAAGTTTGTATGAAATTGTGAATTCAAATCATATTTTATTTCTCCAACTCTTAAATATATATGAAATAACTAGAAAGAAAAAAAAAACACAAATTTTTTCTTGCATGTCCCTAAAATACTTTCACTCTTTATAACTTATATTATAAAACCATTATATAAAAAATTATTAAATTTGTTAATAAGGGTATTATCGTATATGATCATTTCGAGGAAAAAAAAAAAAAAAAAAAAAAAACAGAAGAAGGAACTATTATTAAAAAAAAACCAAAAAAAAAGTTGGTAACCAAATTCCTACCTTGAATGATTGAATAAGATAAACTGAAAACGACAAAATTATTGCTTTCAAACTTTAATCTCGGTGGAGGTTTCACCATCAACTAGAACAACAATTCACACAAAAAGAAGAAAAAAATAATAGTCATACTAAATAGGGGTGTGTAAAAAACCGCAACCAAACCGACCAACCTAACCCATAAAGTCTGGGTTGGTTCAATTACAAATATAAAAAATGGGTTTGAACAAACCGATTAAAGGTGGTTCGGTTTGAGGTTGAATGGAAAATTATTAAAGGTGGTTCGGTTTGAGGTTGAATGAAAAATTTACCAACTCAAACCAAACCACATATTTAAGAAAGTAAAACTAAAATATAAAATTCACCTACGTTTTATATTCATTCCAGGTTTTATAACTTTTACCGATTACTTTAAGCTTTTATATATATAATTAATATTTTATGTTATTATTTTTTTATTTAAATATTTTTTTTATAATATAATACCAAAAAAAAAAAAATATTGAGTTCAAATCTAAACTGATAAACCTATCCAAACCAACCCGACATTTTTTGGTTTGGTTTAAATCGGTTTGAAAAATCAAATTGGTTTGGTTTGGGTGGAAAATTGAAATATAGCCAAATCGATCCATATTGATTTAGTTTGACATTGAGCTTTGACCCAAACCAAACTGAAAATGTACACCCTTACGGCCCTAATCTAATGTTTGATTTCTATGGATCTCTTAATCCATAAAATATTATATTTTAAAGATAAATAAAGGAGTAACGATATTTACATCCCTAAAAAATTGTATGTGCGCCCCTGTTTATATTTACACCCCATTAAAAATTTTCAAAATATTAAAATTTGTAAGCTTACCCTCATATTACCAAATATGCCCTTTATTTTAATTTATATTGAAAAATATGATAAACAAATCACTTATAATATAATTAACATGCAACCCAAAAAAAAAAAAATATGGAAGAGCACATGTCCATCGGATTCGGGATGTATTGTTGTGTAGATTGTTAATTGTACTGGTTGGCTTTATAAGCTCACGGATGATGATATATATTTTTCTAGTTGAATATGAAGTTCTTCATTTTTTTTTTTTAAATAAAAATTATGTAATTTGATAAAAGAGGCTATAGCCTACCACGTCCATTTTTTTTTTCTCTCCTTTTTTCCTTTCTTTTATCTATGTTTGACTCTTTGAGATACTACAACGGAAGAGGTTACAACCTCCATTTTCATTTTTTCTTTTAACTTATTAATTTTAGTTTAGTTTAGTTTTTTTTTTTTTAATTAAATCAATGGTTTTCTCTCCTTAATTTTTTTAACAATAATAATAATTAGATAAATAATCACTATAATTTTTCTGTTTAAATTAATTATAATAATTGTTAAAATAATAAAAATATTAAATATTGTGCTTACATGGTACAAGATATAATTATATTAATCATTTTAAATAAGGGTAATATTGTAATTTAAAAAATATACTCAAATATACAGTTTAGTTTTAGAGGGGTGTCAATATCATCCCTCTACATAAAAAGCGATTTGATATCTTGTCGGGTTGCACCATCAATCAACTACCAAAAACAATTGTTGAGCCTCTACAAGTATGTGTTGACAAATCCAATATTCTTATTTTACCAACCATTGAATTGAAAATCATTTTTTTAATAATTTGTAAAATTTGTAATTGTAAAATTTGTAATGTATTTAAATTTGAATGAGATATATAATGACAAATAGAGAAAAAAAAAAAGTTTTAACAATATTTCAATTTTGAGTCGCAATATCTCAGTTTTGGAAAAATGAAAAAAAAGTAATAAACAATTAAAAAAACAATATGAAATGCAATCTCAAAGGTGGATTAATCATATATATGAAACCCAGAACGAATCTGGACCGTTTAAAATAAAAAGATTATTTAATCATTCACCGTCCATTAATATGGAAATACAATTTCTTTTTTTTTTTCTTTTCTTTTTTTGCAACAAGAAAAATATTCAAAGAGAGAAGAAATAGAAAAAAGATTACACAATCACTTCATCAATGAGGTACCGATCAGGTGCGGGCAACCTCAGATACAGTCGAATCAGGCAATCAGCTGATCCTACGGCAGAGAGTGATTCCATCACCAACTGGGAGCATGCAGATCTCAATCCTAGGGTCAGCAGCAAGAGCCTTGTTGAGCTCCAAAACAAAGTCTCTGTAGTACCTGACGTACTTCCTCAACGGAGCATCAGGTGGTGCCACGACAGATCCGTTCCATAGGGTGTTGTCGTACCCGATCAGACCTCCAATTTTGATCAAGTCAATCAATCTCTTGTGGTAGTTAAGGTAGTTGTCCTTATCAGCGTCCACGAAGATGAAGTCATATGATCCATGGTTCTTCTCCTGAGGTTCACCACATCCAATAACTCAATCAATATTATTTATTTTTGACAAAAAAAAAAAAAAATCAATTATTTTTATTTTTATATACACTAAATGATTGTTTAATTGAATTTTGGCTCAAATGTTTGTTAAAAAAATTTGACACCTATTAGGTCTTGCTATATTGGAATCTGACAAGATCAACGACTACTAACAAGTCTCGAAATGTAACTCTAGTTACCGGAGATGGGTCACCCACACTTTATAGTTTAATATAACAAATGTGGAACTCGACCCCCCAACCTGATGCGGCACACTCAATTTTGCTAATAGTAGATGTAATTAACATGAATTTTATGAAAAAAATTTATTTTTATTTTTGACAAAAATATTTGGAACTATCCAAATGTTTAAAACCAAGTCCTATATTGAGAAATTTGTCTTAAAATGTTATAAACGTTTAAAAAATGCAACAACATTGAAAACAATTTTGGAAAATGAAAACAAAAACCTAAAAAATAAAATAAAAAATTTTGTATTGGGGTTGGAGAGAAAAGGAATTTACATCTAGAATCATTTGGTCAAGAACAGGCAAGGCAGGGCCTTCTCTGAATTCAATCTTGTGTGCAACACCAGCTTTCTGGATCACAGGAAGACCCAATTCATAGTTTTCTCTGTTGATGTCCATAGCCAAAATCTGCAATAAATAATTACACAGATGTTTTTGTTTAATTATTTAGAAAGAAAAAAAAAAAACAATCAATTAAAATATTTATATTATTATTTTTTTTATAATTAATTACCTTTCCATCTTCAGGAAGAGCAAGAGCAGTGGCCAGAAGAGAGTAGCCAGTGTAAACACCAATTTCCATGGTGTTCTTGGCATTGATCAACTTCAAAATCATGTTCAAGAATTGCCCTTCATCAGCTGATGTTGTCATGAGGTTCCTGTAATTTCATTATTTCAGATCAACAATTTGGTTTTTGTAAAAAAATTGATTTTTAGATACAATTAACAATGGAACAGGAAACCAACCATGGATGCTTGGCTGTCAACTCTCTGAGTTCCTTCATGGATTCAGGCTCTCTTGGGTACACACTGGTCTCAAGAATATACTGCATCAAAAGCAAAAAATCAGACCCCATATGAGAAAATTAACAAATAAACCAAAAATAAAACCCAAAAAGAAGAAGAAGAAAAAAATCAAGAATTTGAAAGTTGATATATGTGATACCTGGTAGAGGGCATCGCTTTGAAGAAGGCTTTTGTGGCCGACTTCTGCGTGTTTTGAGACCTCTGTTTTCTGAGATTCTCCATTGGCGGCCATTGATATTGCAAGTCTTGTGATTTTGTTTTTGGATTAGTTTTGTTTTTCTTCTTGTGTTGATGGAGATGATGACCTGATCTGAAAATGTGAGAGAGGAGAGGTTTATAAAGGAAGATGGTAGATGGAGAGTCCGGTTCGGGCAGGTTGGACCGCTTGCCGAGTGCAACCCGGTCGGGGGTTGGTGAGGTCTCAAAATGATATGAGAGTCAATTTGGTGACTGCCATTTGTGGACCCCACCATTATTGGCCGGATTTTTTTTTATAATTTTTTCCTATTTACGTTTGTCGAGGTAGATTATACTATTTAATGTTAATTACGTCACATGTAACTTATATGACGTCGGATTTTTATTTATTTATTATTTATTAAGTTCTCTTTTGTAAGATTTACAATATAATATGAGGTCATGTTAAATTTTTAAATAAATAATATCCAAGTAGTTACATCCATATAAATAAATTAGAATTATGAATTTCAACATTACACCAATATAAATATATTAGAATTTTGATTTTCAATATTATAACTTATAAGTGAATATATTCGTTTTTGTTTTTATTTATTATTATTATTGAAAATTTATGTATTTTAATGTTGTCAATATATATGTTTTGAATTATATCTTTCGTATCGGTACCTTTTATTTTATTTTATTTTTTAAAATTTATTTATAAATAATTTTGGTTAGGTCTTGTCGAAATCAATCATTAAATCCCTACGTCCACAACTGAGAGACATCTATCGATAAAACTCTTCATATATGTTGTCAATCACTAAATCCCTACTCCCACGACCAAGAGACATCTATCGATAAAACTCTCCACACATGTTGATAAATTAGTATGATGAAACTTAAACACCTACCACTGACATGAATTGAGAGATATACATCAATTGAACTAAGAATGAAAGTGCTCCTCCGTATCCGTATGGACCGTATTGAATGTGGCAAAACCTATGCTATAATGCTATGCGGTTGATTTTCATTAAAATTCAAATAGTCCACCACAAATGACAAAAAAAAATACGTGAAAAGAGTGAAGATAAAATTGGATAAAAAAAGGTATTGTAAAAAAAAAAAAAAAAAAATGGGTTGAGTGAACCTGGTGGGTGGGACCTATAGGCTTGTTGGTGGAATAATACATGTGGAAGTGGCAAAGCAAAGTTTGGTGAGGGGTTGGTAAAGCCAAACAAGTTATTCAAGTTATTTCAGAATTATGAGAGTATATTATTTTTATTTTATATTCCTAAGGAGTTGGTGGCCACCTCCTTCTCTGTAACAGTTGTTTTTATTTTATCTTGTATGTTTCTTGCTCGTGACAATAAATTAGAAAATGAAATGGGTTGTTGGATATAGTTTTTTTAATAAAAAAATATTAAAAAAATAACACTTCATTTATAAAAATAAAATATTTAAAAGATAAAGGATATTATCGAGTATTGGACCATTGCCTTGTTATTGTCATGTCCTATATTGAACTGTTGTGTTATCTGGGATATTTTCTATAATTTGATTATATATGAATTTAGATAGTTGTGTTAAAATTCATTTGAAATGACATGAGATTTTAAAAACACCTATTACGAAAGAGAATATAAACGAAAAACTATTATATAAGATCTTAAATTAATCATAATTTGACTAAAAGTGGGAACAAGAGAGTAAATTTTTTTTTTTTTTATTAGCAAGAAAACAATCAAACATCAATATTTTATCCAAATATAATTAAAGCTAATTATTAAGTAGTGGCTTTGAGATGCTAATCACAGAATAATGAAGTAGGTGATGAAATTAATTAACAAATGATTTAATAATGTCATGTTTGGTGAAGAGAGAGTGTATTTGCTTTGAACCAAAGCCTTTTTTTCTCCACCACCAAGAGACTTCCAAGAAATTTGGTCATCTTTTGTGAACTGCTGAGTGCTGATACATTGTTGATTGTTGTGGTGGTTGTTTTTGGCGTAAGATAATTTGGTCAACTTTGGACAAGGTGCAGCCACCCACCAACTTTGACTTTTCCATATGATTATGATCACTTCTTTAATTAACATTTAACAACACCAAATCACCAAGTACACTGTACACCAACACCTGTTTCTATAGAGATAAGAATTTGTGCTGAATCAATCAGCTTTTACGTTTATTATTGAGGAATATTTATATACAGAGATTTGAGCAGCAACTCTTGATACAAGCCAATTAGGAAATCCTACTTAGAAGAAGATTGTGGAAAACTAAACTCTATCTATACAAGGAATACAAGTTTAACTAAACTAATCTAAGATAGCTGTATAAGTATAACTAAATTGACTAAATCACATTAACTGAAACATTATCTTTAACAAGCTTCCGCAAGATGGTGGACATTTCAGACACACCAATCTTGGACCGTAGCAGAGAGAATCTTGTCCTGGATATAGGTTTAGTGAGTAAGTCCGCCAGTTCATCAGCAAAGGTGACATGTGAGACACGAAGCTTACCACTTTGAACCTTTTCCCAAACGAAATAGGGGAAAATAGCACCAAATTTGATTGGCTTTATGGTAATATCACCAACTTAATAATTCTATGTTTTTAGCACTAATGTATAGAGGTGGACAAAAATGCCCTTATTTCTTCTTTCTTCTCTCTTCTCTCTTCTCTTAAACGAAGCTTTCTTCTTTCTTCTTTCTTGTTTCAGATTTTCCCTTATTTCTTCTTTCTTCTTTCTTCTTAAACGAAGCTTTCTTCTTTCTTTTTTCTTGTTTCAGATTTTCGTTGCCCTTGATACCTTCTTTCTTCTTGTTGGAGAAAAACGAAGCTTTCTCTCTCACTCCATCTGTTTCAGATTTTCGTTGACCTCACAAACCTTTGAAAATAGTTGATCTAGAGCTTACAAACCTCATTGGAAGGGCAACTTCTCTCCTCAATAAGGATTTTACAAGCTCATCACATTGTAAGGTAATTCATCTCTTGAATAAACCTTTTTTATAAGTTCATTCAAGCTCATTTGTTTCTTTGATTAGTGTTGGCACTTGGAATCTGTTGTTGTTAAGCAAGACAGTAATTAACTACTAGTTTAAGGTTGCCCAAGACTTATTTAAAGTTACCCACACAACGCAGAAAACTAAACTTGAATTATTTGTTTCCAAAAACTCACTCTCTGGTTTCCAAATTCTTGATTCCAGTAAGTCTCGACTATATTCTAATAAGTCTCGGCTATATGCAAATAAGTCTCGGGTATTCAAATTAGTCTCGGTTAGTTACCCGAGACTTATTCCATCGTAGCCGAGATTTTTTTGACAATACCTGAGACTTATTAGAAGATAGTCGAGACTTAGTGGTAGTTTAGCTAGACTTGTGTTCCCAAAAACTGAAAAAAGATACCCGAGACGTATTTGATGCTATCCAGTGGACCTATTTCCCAAAAACTGAAAAAAGAAACTGAAAAAACTTGTGTTCCCAAAAATTAAATTTTAGTATCTTGGACTTTATCAGAGATTTAAATTCACAGTACCCGAGACGTATTTGATACTATCTAGTGGTGTTGCTTTAGCTTTAATTTATGATACTGACAATTTTACTTTCAGCCGTATTTTGTAAATGTTGATGTTCTGTTTTGGTAAGACAATGGATTTGGTTAGAATGTTGATATCATATAATAGACGGTGGGAGGAACTACAACACGGAAGCCAACGGTATGCTGGTGCAGTAAATAAAGGAATTTTGTTGTAGAAGAACTTGACTTACGAAGAACTCTTGGGGGTTGTTCAGTCTATTGTGAAACACGATCAAAATAAATACGCTACTGAGATGCAATCAATAGTTGTTGCTCTAGGCAATACATGTTGCACGGTGATAAGCGACAATGATGATGTTCAATTTGTACTTCGGGAAGACAAGGCAGTTCCGCAAGTATGTGTCACTTTGGTCGAAAGAAGATTCGAAGATCCGCAGCAAATACGGGATAAGCACTATGGATCATTCAGTGGCAGTAACCAAATGTTCACTCAACGAAGTTTGATATTTCCAGACGGAATTCGTCAATGTTCAAATAATGTTTTCTTAGAACCATACGAAACAGTCAACCTTGATAGAAGTTATGCTGCACCTGATTTTGATGATGGAGACAACTGTGTAATTGTTGTTAATCATCCTTAAGAACATCAGACATTCGAAGAACCTATTCATGAAGAACCTACCCGTGGTAGTGCACTACCACGAGATGTGCGTGGGACTCCAGCTGATACAGAAAATGTGAACATGGAAAATGTGAACACGGAAAATGTCAACACAGAAAATGTGAACACGGAAAATGTGAATGATATGATAGAGTGGACTATCCCAGGATCCGAGTCATATTCTTTTGGTGATGTGACGACCACCATGGCATCGACCTCTTCCAACACTCTAATTTTCAAGGGACAAATTTTTCCAAGGAAAAAAGGATTTAAAAAGATTAGCAAGCCTTCATGTTTTGAGATAGAATTTCGAATGGAATGTGAAGAGGTCAAACAAGTCTGTTATACATATGGTATACAAAATAGAAAATTGTTCTTGGAAATTAAGAGCGATGAGGTTAAAGGAAGGGACATACTTTCATGTTATAAGTTTTGTTAATGAACACAATTGTCCGTTGAAGGTGGTTCACCGTCGACACCGGTAGGCCAGTGCAGCTGTAATTGGGGAAGTGGTTGCTCCTAGGATCCATAATAAAGATAGGCGTATTATGCGTCCGAGTGATATCATCACTGATATGAAGCAGATGTATGGCATCCAAATGTTGTATAGTAAGGCTTATGAATCTTTGAAATATGCATTATCATTGACTTATGGGACGCACGAGGAGTCGTTTCCAAACCTCCCCCGGTTCACTTATGTGTTGGAACAACAAAATCCTGGCACAATAACGGACGTATAGTTCACGATGATAATAAATTTCTATACTTCTTCATGGCACTCGATGCTTCAATTTGAGGTTTCCATCGGTGTATGCGCCCTATAATTACTGTGGATGGTACCCATTTAAAGGGGAGGTTTGTGGCCATAGCTATGGATGGTAATGAACAAATATATCCTCTGGTATTCGGTTATGGGGATTCTGAAAACAATGAATCATAGGAGTGGTTTTTGGAGAGTTTGAGGGGTGCCATTAGACATGTTGAAGATTTGGTAATCATTTCTCAACGACATCAAAGCATACAAATCGGTGTAGAAAAGATCTTCCCATATGCAGCCCATGCTTTCTGTATTTGGCACCTTTATGAGAATGTTAAGAAAACTTTTCACAGAAAGGATGTGGCGAAAATGTTCCAACGTTGTGCCAAAGCATACACTCAACAGGAATATGATTTCAAGATGGAAGAGTTATATAAGGTGCACAAGAAAGCATACGATTATGTTGTTAAGGTCGGGCCTCCTAAATGGTCCTGGATCCATTGTCCATATAGGCGGTTTAACTTGATGACATCCAATGTAGCTAAGTGTCTTAACTCATGCATGAGATTTGCCCGCTGATTGCCTGTAATGTCCTTAGCTGAGTTCATTAGGAACTTAATGCAGAAATGGTTTTACAATCGTCATCGTGTTGGCCAATCCATGCGTTCACAACTAACTGATGCTGCATATGAGCAGATTGCGAAGCGAATAGGAGAGTGTAATTATATGTCTGCGACTCCTGTTGACTGGAACATCTTTCAGGTGAAGCTAAGAGGAGAACAATGGATAGTAAACTTGCAACAAAAGACATGCACATACAAGGTTTTCGATCTTGATCTTCTACCTTGTGCTCATGCACTTGCAGCGGCTAGGTAGGTACATTTATTTGTTATGTATATGTGGCTTTTGTTTGTTATATTTTAATTTTGTATGTTCACTTTCATTTCTACTTATCAGAGAGCAACACTTGGACTATATCTCCCTATGCGCAGACTACTATAAAAAGGAAGTCCTCATTGATGCATATTCTATACCTATCATGCCCGTAGGGCATCCTAGTAGTTAGGTAGTACCTGAAGACATCAGAAATCATCATGTCATACCTCCATATATTCGAAATCAACCTGGTAGGCCTTGTAACAGCTGAAACCACTCAGCTTCCGAAAGGCGAAACAGTCAGAAATGTTCCCAATGTGGGGCATAGGGACACAATAGTAGAAATTGTCAAATCCACCAATGATTCAGAGGGCCGACGATGCAAGTACCAGCAACCCTGTCCCAGTCCAATACCGGAGGAAATGTAGTGTATGTCACAATGTTGGCCACAACAAACAAACTTGTCCAGATAAAGAGCAAGACATTTGAGTTTGAGTTTAAAATATGGAACTATTGACTATATGTTTGACGTATGTGATGTCCAATTATGGTTTTATGTTTGACTACATTTGAGTTTGAGTTTGAGTTTATTATGTGGAACTATTGACTTTATGTTTAACTCCTTAAGTTCGAATTATGGTTATGTTTGACTACATTTGAGTTTGAGTTTATTATGTGGAACAATTAAATCATGTTGACAAGTTTGAGGGCATTAAAACTAGACATTTGAGTTTGAGTTTATTATGTGGAACAATCAAATTATTTTATGAAAATTTGCCTACAATTAACCCAATAAGGCGTGGTATATATATATATATTCAGTTTTTGGGAACACAAGTCTGGCTAAACTACCAGTAAGTCTCAGCTACGATGGAAAAAGTCTCGGGTAACTAACCGAGACTTATTTGACGATACCTGAGACTTATTTGCATATAGCCGAGACTTATTAGAAGATAGTCGAGACTTACTGGAAGTTTAGGAACTTACCGGAATCAAGAATTTGGAAACCATAGATTGAGTTTTTGGGAACATAAGTCTCGGGTAAACTATAAGTAAGTCTCGGCTATGATGGTATAAATCTCAGGTAATTAACCGAGACTTATTAGATGATACCCGAAACTTATATATTTTAGCCGAGTCTTATTGGAAGTTTGAGAACTTACTGAATCAAGAATTTGGAAACTAGAGATTGAGTTTTTAGGAACATAAGTCTCGGGTAAACTACCAGTAAGTCTCGGCTATGATGGAATAAATCTCGGGTAATTTACCGAGACTTATTTGATGATAGCCGAGACTTACTGTGAGAAATTTGGAAAAAAAAAAAATCAAACTACCCTAAACACCTTTTTGAGTAATGTTATCTAGTATTTGTTTTTTTTTTATTTTTTATTTATTTTTAAACTTATATTAAATAGACTATTTATTCTTTATTTGATGAAACTTATTTTAACTATAATATATATATATATCCACAACCGCAACTTATATTAAATAGGCTTACTATCAAATATAGCAGGAAAAATTAACTTGAAAGGAAATATATTAACTATTGTCAAATATATTAAATAGACTTTAACATTACGTATCCAAATCCGAGACTTATTAAACTTACAAGTATGTCAAGAAGCCACTTCAATGGAGTTAGAAAAAACTTCAATAGCAATTTTCAATCGTATCTGAGACATGTCTTCATATGTCCAACCAAACTTTTTTTTCTTTGCTACTGTGTACTCGATCATTTTTAGTGTATGAGGACCGCAGTTACCTTTGGAATTTGGACAAAGTCAATCAGATACGGAAACTTATTAAATCGTAACGAAAATTAATTTTAGCAAAGTAATGCAGTTACCAATTGGGCTGTTGTGGCACATGTGATTTAGGTGTTATCGACATTTGCATTGGTTCTGCTTTAACCTTCATGCCCTTCTTTCTTTTTGTGTAAAATCCGACCTGCGACAACATCGATGGTAAAAACCATCGTAGGCATGCAACCTGCTTATTCCTATGGTCGAATTCCACCTCCTGCATAAATGGATCGTAGAGGTGGATTCTTTCTTGTGTGAGGTCAATTTTGGCCATTATCTAGTGACAATTTCCAACATTCAATGGCGCCAAAAGCTACAATTAATTGAAATAGGCATATTCGTTATTAAGTAACGTTACAGTATTTTAAAACTACAAGTTTCAAAACACTCTCCGTATCAACCTCGTGCCATGGCTGACATCCATGGGGACGTATTCCTCTAGCCTATACAAGATCACTATCGGGCCACTCATACGTCAACATGGGCCATGCCCTTGGTGGTGTGTCCATAACTTCCAGAGGCATCGTCTTATCCCACTGGATGACAAAGTGTGATTGTGCATTCATTCAATCAAGAAACAATCATGAAATTGTATTCAATACATTATAGTCTATGTTTTAGAGAAATCGAAAACTTACATAAAATTGCACATCAAGAATGCTTGTTCTCTGGTCGTACACCACAGGGTAAGCACATTGGCGTTTCCGTATGATTTGCAGATATGCATCAAGGTGCTGAGATTGAAAGTGTTGAAAACATATGTAAAACAAATTATCTCTATTAAAACAAAAATCAAAGTGTGGGTATGTATAAATAAATACCGTATCGAAGGTGTCCATGTGGCAGGTATCCAATTGTTTGAACCACAGTACTCCGACTGAGGTGTCTAGGTCCACATCTCGCCTGCATCGATGAACAATAATACCACCGGAAAACTGTAACCCTCGATGCATTCGTAGAAAATGACCAAAACATGACTCAAGGAACCTCCGTTGTTCGTTACCCCCATCTACTATTCCATTAATTACTGGTTCATTAATTGCAGCCTCAATTACATTGAGTTGTTCAATGTGGTTATGGCGAGTGATTATTGTGGGGGTACCAAGAACTCTCAGGAGTTTTCAACCTCGACTTCAGGTTTACCATCCGCAGTTCACAATTAAATTAACAAGCAGAAGATACACAATAATTATGTCTTTTTTAAGGAAAAAAAAAATAATAACAACGCAGAAATCCACAACACAAAACAACAAAAGCCGAACTTGAACCCACACAATGCAGAAAACTAAACTTGAAAACAACCACATACCACAAACACAAAACAGCAACACAACGTCAATGCATAAGACAAAACAGCCACATACAAACTGTAATTCAATTACAAATTAACAAACAAACAATCATTATAAAAATATATATATATTTAGACTACAGAAGAAACATAAGATCATGCCACCATAATCTATAACTACTACAGTCTGCATCATTGAATTATGGGTAGTAGAAAATAACTATGGAAGACAAATCATATTCATGACTAGAAGTTCATGTAAAGTCCATAGTTATACAAGTACCATGCTGATTTCAAACAATGTTAACCAATTAAGAGTTGTAGATAAATTAATCCTCTATATCATAACATTACAAAAGTAGATATCAATTGAGACATAAATCATGCTCACATAAAAGGCATACTGATATAGAATGATGTGAGGAAATAACATAGTTTGGGCCATTCAAATGGAATTAATTGACATAGAGAGCACAAATGCAAGCAGCTCATCTGCTCATATATGAAATACTACATTCAGCTTTATAAATTACAACTTTTAGAGCCACTTGAAATAGATTTACTCAACGCAAAGATCATAAATGCAAGCTCATGTATGAAAAATAAATTAACCTTTAATACTTTGTCTTTAAAATGTTCAATTTTAAAAAGGTGCTAGAGTTACCTGGCATCATTCACAATCATCATGGAACTTCACAAGCACATTGCCCCACTACCAATTCATCCAAGGCAAACACTGATAGACACAACTTTTACCAAATATATTTCATATAATATCAATTTTGAAGATAAGACAAATAGAAACTAAAGTCTAAGAATATATGCAGCAATGACCTGCACTATATAAGGTTGACTAACTTGTGAAAATAATGAGCATCTCTAACTACACTTCCTCTTAAAAGATTCGAAACAATGGTTTGGATGAGATGAGATTAACTTAAAACTTGGAATATTCGAGAAAGAGATTAACTTATATCCTGCAAACATTTTGGCAAAAGGAAAAGTAGCAGAGAACAACATTTTGGCAAAATAAGTCTCGGCTAGCACAAAATAAGTCTCGGAAACAACTTTTTTGAATCTGGGTCATGTTCATCTTCTTCACCACATTGATCCCAAACCAGCAGAAAAGATAAAAATACCCTAACCTAGAAATCAAACCTTAGAAACTAAAATTGTAACTCTAACAACAGTCAAACACTTCCAACCACAAATCAAACACAAATCAACATCTAATGATATACCAAACATGTCCAATAGACAATTTGAAGAATAACAACCAACATACCTTCACTTCCGATTCGTCGTCGTCGTCGTCGTCGTCAGCTTCTCTGATTCGTCGGCGGCGGCGGCTTCTCCGATTCGTCGTCGTCATCCCTTCTTCGATTCGTCGCTATCAACGATATGGTCTCTCTACCAAAGTTCAATGTGGGTCTGGTGGTCTCTCCTAAGACAATCAAAGAGAATTGAAAAAAAATCCCCCCAAATTCAAAGCTAAGGTGTATATTAGGGGCAAATTTGGAAGAGCACAATAATTGGTGCTATTTTCATAAGACTTAATAACTTGGTGAGATTTCCACAAATAGCCTTGCAAACAGTGCTATATAAAAAAAGAGCTCAAAATTAAACTCTAGCTGTACATCGAATACAAGTTTAACTAAACTAATCTAAGAAAGCTGTACAAGGATAACTAAATTAACTAAACCACATTAACTGAAACATTATCTTTAACACACTCCCGTAAGATGGTGGGCATTTCAGACACACCAATCTTGGACCGTAGCAGAGAGAATCTTGTCCTGGACATAGGTTTAGTGAGTGAGTTCGCCGGTTGATCAGCAGAGGCGACATGTGAGACATGAAGCTTACCACTTTGAACCTTTACCTGAAGGAAATGAAAATCAATGGCAATGTGTTTCATCCGGGAGTAGAACATAGGGTTAGAGCAGAGGTACGTGGCACCAATGTTGTCACAGTAAATTGTTGGCGGAGTAGAGGACAAGATAAGAAGCTCACACAGCAGAGAGGAGAGCCATATTACTTCTGCAGCAGTGTGAGCGACAACCCTGTACTCGGCTTTAGTTGATGCCTAGCGACCGTGCGTTGTCACCATGAGACCGCATTTGACACAAGAAAAATGATGTACGCACTAGTAAAGGTGCGGTTATCCTTATTTCCAGCCCAGTCAACGTCAGAGTATGCATGGAGTGATATAAGAGAGTCACGACGCAGTAGTAAGCCATGATTAGTCGTACCACGTAAATATCGCATGAGACATTTAGTAAGGGACCAGTGACCAATCGTCGGACGATGCATGAATTGGACAACTTTATTTACCGCGAAAGCAATGTCAGGATGAGTAAATGATAAGTATTGTAAGACCCCGATTACTTGGCGAAACTCAGTGGCATCCGTGAAAGCGGTGCCATCAAGAAGCTTGAGATCATGGTCAGCGGGCAGGGGTGTAGAGACCAGCTTGGCTTTAAGCATCTTGGTGCGAGATAGGAGATCAAGGACATACTTTTGTTGAGAGAGATACAAACCGGCCGAACAAGGGAGAACCTCAACCTCGAGGAAGTAAGATAAGTTGCCAAGGTCCTTGATGGAGAACCATTGAGTGAGTGCCGTCACGAATTTGTCAACTAGATCACCATTGCTCATAGTGACAACAATGTCATCAATGTATACCAACAAAAAAAGAATACAACCATTAGTATTAAATATAAATAAAGAGGTATCGGAGTGGGAGTTGACAAACCCATTATGGAGGAGAAACTGGCGAAGCTCATTATACCAGACCCGAGGTGCCTGCTTAAGGCCATAGATTGCCTTCTTGAGACGACATACATGTGACGGATATGCAGGATCCGCGAACCCTGAGGGTTGTGACATAAAAGCGGTTTCAGACAAGTGCCCATGTAGGAACGCATTGTTCATATCAAGTTGACGAAGAGACCACCCATGTGACACTGCTATACTCAATATGACACGAATTGTAGTAGTTTTGACAACTGGACTGAAAGTGTCAGTGTAATCAAAGCCCAATCGTTGCTGAAATCCTTTGGCTACGAGACGGGCTTTGTACCTTGAAATTGAGCCATCCAAAGAACGTTTGATGCGAAACACCCACTTACATCCCATAACATTATTCGAAGCACTCGATGGGACCAAGTCCTATGTTCCATTGGACATAAGAGCATCAAACTCCTCAGACATTACACGTCTCCATTCTAGAAATTTTAGAGCCTGAGAAGCACAAGTAGGCTCGATATGGGTGGGGAGATAACACACTGGTTAGTGACAATTTGGAGAGAGGTTTGTGTATGTTGTTTTTTGATCGGGTTATCATGGGATGGCCGATGTTAGGGCTATTTCAGGAAGGTCAGTTGCAGTGTTTTGGGTGGTGTTTTACGTGGTATTGAAGGTGGTGGCTGGTGTGATCGACGGGAGGAATTGGGTGGAGTTTTGGGTGGTGGCTGGTTCGATCAGCTGGGTGGTGTCAGGTGCAGCAGTTTGGGCAGTATTTGGGGTGGTGCATGGTGCAGCTAGGCGGGTGATAGAGTGCATTGGAGGGCTGACCGAATGTGGTGTTGATGGAGGCAAAGCCGTAACCCTTGCTCGGGAATCAGGGAGCGTGATCCGTCGAGGAATCTCATGCATAACCAAAGGAGACGGGGAGTGGGCCTGGGAGATCGGAATGGTGACAAATGGAGACTCATGATGCAGCTAGGAGGAATACGTGTGGTTGCTAGACCTAGGAAGATGAACGTGTATCGTTTTGTACGGGAAGACTTACTTAATGAAATTGACATGTCTGGAAACAAATATATGATCCGTTTTTGTTTCCGGATCTAAACAGTGATAAGCACTTTGTGACAGTGAGTACCCTATGAAAATGCACGCTGTAGACCGAGGTTCAAGTTTGTGACTATTGTAAGGCCTGATCCAAGGGTAACAAAGGCACCCAAATACGCGTAACTTGGCGTATGACGGACTCACACCGATTTTTTTTTTCAAAGGGAGACGACATGTGTAGGCATTCTATTAATCAGGTATACAGCAGTTTGAAAAGCATAGGACCAGAATGTGAAAGGAAGTAAGGTATGTGTGAGAAGAGATAAGCCCGTCTCTACAATGTGCCGATGCCGACACTCGGAGACACCATTGTGTTCCGGTGTGTGTGGTGGTGTAGTAAAGTGTGAGATGTCATAGGTTGCTAGGGTTTTTCTTAGTGCGATGTATTCACCACCATTGTCACTGTAAAGTGAGATGATAGAGTTTTTGAAAAAAAATTCCACTAAGGGTTTGAAACGACTGAAAACTGCATGTACGTCTGACTTGAGTTTTAAGGATACAGCCACATGTATTTCCTAAAGTGGTCGATAAATAGTACATAGTACTTGTAACCATCTTTAGAGATAACTGGAGAGCTCCAAACATTAGAATAAATAATTTCAAAGGGTTTAGAGCTAACAACAGTGGATACTGAAAAAGGCAATTTATGACTTTTATTAATTTGACAAGTACTACACGAATTGCTAGAATTACTAGATAGAAAAACAAACACTGCTTGGGAGGACACTAAATTAGACAGAATTTTTGGTGATGGATAACCTAAACGATGATGCCAGTCAGGGAGAGAGGCCTTGATACTTGAAAAAACAATGGGTGGTTTTTTAGGTTGAGCATGAGATGGCCACTCGTAGACTTCGTTCCTAGTTCGTCCTTGCATGAGTTGCACCCTCGTATAAAAATCCTTCACAACAAAAGAGAAAGGCGAAAATTCAACAGTGACTTGGTTAGAAACACAAAATTTTGAGACAGATATCAAGTTTTGTTTCATGTTGGGTACGCACAGGACGTTAGATAATAAAAAAGATGAGTTTTTGATGGGTAAATGTAAAGAGTCAGTGTGAGTGATAGCCAAACCTGAGCCATCACCAATCATAATATCATCGGAACCATTATACGGAGAGTGCAGAGACATGTTTTGTAGATCAGAGGTGACATGGTGTGAAGCATCGTTGTCGAGAAGCCATTCAAGGGTGGATGTGTTTGGTGCAGCAAAGTGTGCACGCGGTTGCCATTGTGTGCGAGGGTCAGTCACCTGCTGACGTTGATTTGTACTAACCAGAGAGAAGCTATAAGCCGAGCATCTCTTGGCTGTGTGCCCTAGGTCGCCGCACAACTGATAGAAGCCACGATAAAGCCTTGGCCCGCCGGACCTGTTCACCGGTGAAGAAGAATATCTGGTCTGAAAGTTTACGGCAACCGGCTTGCTTTGTTGTGTTGGCTACACATTCAACCTGTTGTTGTTAAAGTTTCGGTGATAATTGGCTTGATTGCCGCCTATGTTGGGTTTGGAAACATAGTTTGCCGTGATAGGTAACTCATTGTTGTTCGAGGTTTCTTGCTTCTGGACTGCCTCAAAGTTGATGAGTTTCTCATGTAATTCTTCAAACGTGATTACGGAATCACGAGCACGAATTACAACGGATATATCTTTGAACTCATCTCCCAGGCTGTTTAGGATTTTTACTGTCAAGTCTTCAGAGTTTTTCGGAGCATCGAGCATAGCCAGTTCATCGGCAATACTTTTAGCATGTTGCAAGAATTCAGTTATGGATTGCGATCCTTTTAAGATGTTTGTGAGGAAGCCTTTGAGGTGTATGACGTGTCCTCTAGAGGGTTTGGCATACGTGTTGGCAAGTGCTGTCCATGCATCGTGTGCGGTTATAGCGGAAGTGATAAATGGGATGACGGATGGCGAGATGGAGCCAAGGATGGCATTGAGAAGAAGCTGGTCTTGTTTGGTCCAAAGGTGAAAAGCTGGATTCGGTAAGCTGACTTCTGCCGTTGTTATGGTGGCTGGTGGGCAAGGGTTTGTTCCGTCAACGAATCCCATGAGATCGAAGCCAACGAAGAGGGTATGGAATTGAAGTTTCCAAGAGCGATAATTGGTTGCCGTAAGTTTCAGCGGTGCTTGAGCAGCGATGTTGATTGAGATGATCGTGTTTGATGATGAGGAGATGTCGTGGGATGATGAGAAAGAAGAGATGATCGTGACCGAATTTGGGGGGGGAGTAGCGATATTGGCCATGGTTGGATCTTGGACTCTTTGAGTTTATTGATGTTCTGATACCATATAGAGATAAGAATTTGTGCTGAATCAATCAGCTTTTACGTTTATTATTGAGGAATATTTATATACAAAGATTTGAGCAGCAGCTCTTGATACAAGCCAATTAGGAAATCCTACTTAGAAGAAGATTGTGGAAAACTGAACTCTAGCTGTACAAGGAATACAAGTTTAACTAAACTAATCTAAGATAGCTGTACAAGGATAACTAAATTGACTAAACCATATTAATTGAAACATTATCTTTAACAGTTTCTTTCATACAAAGCAGAATGTTTTGTTTAACTCATTAGACCTTTAACTTATTAGACCTGATAAAATTTCACACGATCTAAACTCATGCAAAAATAGTGGTTGATGGGGTTTAGTTTATCGGATCGGATTGTTAACGGGTCAATCCATTAAAACCCATAATGTAATGGGTCGGTTTTGGATTCACCTTTAAAAACCATTAATTCGTTATAACCCATTAACACAAGGATTTTTTTAATATATATATATATATATATGTTTATGAAATTTATTAAAAAAAATCTCTGTATTTACTGATTCAATAGTAAATAAATTTATTAAAGTTGTTGAATTTATATATATATAAAAATCTCTATAATTACATTTAGGATATATTTTAATAATTAATTAAAATATTAAATTAAAAACTCTAAAACTATAAATTGATTGTATCACTATATTCTAACCATAACCCTAAAAGTAGTCGTCTTCTAACACAATCAATTTAACATTTGTTAGTGTAAGTGAGGATTGAGATTTTCAATCGCAACATGATGAAGATTTATGGAAACCATGTTAGATTTCATTTTCAAGTTGTTTATTTTTATTTTTCTTAAAATAATATATTTTCGATAGAATGTTGGAGCATATGGTGGACTTGATTGCTTGAGTTTGATCATACTTCATTACTATTTATTTACAACTTTTTAATAAATTTCAAATAAAACATTTTGCAATGGGTAAGGTCGGGTTATCCATTAGTTTAACAAACGGGTTTTGGGTTTTATATTTAAACTCATTAAGCTAACGGGTCGTGTTTGGGTGGGACAATTTTAACACAACTCAAATACGAAACGACACGAATTCGTAATAACACGACCCATTGCCAGGTCTATAACTCGTATTAGATAAATTTTATTAATACAAAGGTTTCTGATAAAATATGAAAAGATTCTGAAGGACATTTTCAAAGAAATTCAAGTGGGTTTCTATTGAATTTTAGCATATCACAAACAAGGTATTATTATTTATTTATTTAAAATCTGTTGTCTATAATGAAGTTATATACCTTAAGACAGGTCACAGATACCTTGAAGATAATCTTTAGCAACAAATACTTGTTCTGGGTTTGTTGGTTTGCACATAAATACCGATAAGGTGATGTGGTGATAGACATGAATATGAGAAATCACTTACCACATTATTCGAGTTAAAATTTTAGACTATTTATTTTTATTTTTTTTGGATTCTTAGCATTATTCTTTTGTGGGTTTGTCACCAACTTAATAAATTTAGTTCCAATAGCAACAAAAATGTACCGGACGAAATTATCCTTGAAAGACTAAATGCTCAAAAAAAAAAAAAACGCGATCTCAACCAAATGCTTGGAATAAAACATTAGACCTTCTGTCTAAAGGGTATTTTTCATAAACATATTTTTGGTGTTACTAAAATTTAAGTTTTAAGTTATTAAGTTGATGCTAATCTCATAAAATCAGCACCAAAAGGTGTTAGAAATTATGCGAATCCATCGCGCCATGTCCATTACCAAAACTATTTCATCATTTCTGTTTCTTGCATTTGACATGAATGGAAACTCAATGGCTTGCTGTATCTCCTTTTAGGTTCTCTAAGTTTCTTGTGGCCTCTGCTCTGCTTAAAAACATCAGAGAAGGAGGGACTACTATCTCATGTGTGCAAGTGAATTTCGAAAACTGAATGCATATGAGATTGGAACACAAATACAAATAAGAAACAACCAATCTGAAATAGACCGACACTTTTAACACAAGAAAGATCGAAAGGGTAGAAAGTTTTTCAGTTAAATGTAGCCTTATCCGAAAGATATGAATTGGTATACATAATACATCCTATCGTCTTCAGTCTATCAAAGCGTATTTCAGTCTAACGATATATATAGGCTGTAAATGAAGTTTGTCAACTTGCAGGAGTGATAATATCACACGCTGTAACATTCAGATGTCGTGTTCATTAGAGAAGTTTAATGCATACTAATATGAAACACAGATTTGCATGGTTTTAAAAGCTTTTTGAGGCTTACACCTTAAGGCTATGAGGCGCAAAAGCTATGAAAAATAGCCTCGAGCCGCTGCTGTGAGGCTTAGGTCATCAGTCCAAGGCTTACGCCTCTAAGGCTTATGCCTCATAAAAATTATATTTTTTTGTCTGTTAGTTGAAATTTGGGCCTTTTATTTTTTATTTTTAAGTTTTGGGCTTAAGTTTGGGGTTTGGTTAGTAAATAAACTTTAAAAGACAACATAAACACAAAAATAAAACAAAAGAAACCCTATATTACCAAAACAAAGAAACACACGCATAATAAAAAAGATCCAGCGTGGAAATATGGAATACGATTAGAAGCGGAAAATCCAAAGAAAGGCTGTATGTACCTAAACTGTAAGTATTGTAACAAGGTTATCACGGGAGGGGTAAAGAGATTAAAAGAACATCTTGGAGGGACATAAAAATTGTGCACCATGCCCTAAAGTGCCCAAAGAGATGAAAGGGGAGATGATTTCCTACATAAAGAAGTTCGAACAACAACAACATATAAATCATGGTTTAGATAAAGTCTATTATGGGATAGGAAGATTCATGGTTTTTAGCCTTATTTTTTTATGACTTTGCTTTGTTATTATTTTTCTTTATTATGAACCAATGAACTATATCATGATGTGTGTTTTTATTTGATGGTGATGTTATTGAGTCATTGACTTTATGGTATGAAATATGAATTTCTAGTTTCTTTTTATATATTTTTAATGTTTTAAATTTTTTTTAATTTTTATGGAGATTTTGGGTTTATGATTTCTCTGAAAGTGGCATTATGCACATAGATGGATAACATCTCAACAGAGAAGTTATGGGGAAAACTTGTTCGGAAGATATAACCAATGTTTTAAAATGCGCGAGGCGGTTATCTGGACATTTGTTTAGCTAATGCGTTTTTCTGGCACGGTAACTTTCTATAGGACCTACATTTATGTTTTAGTTTGCTCCATGAAGATATTATCATTTCTTTGATGAAGGTCTGGTTTCAACTACAGAGTGCCTTAGCAAATTTGCCTAACTTATTCATTTTGGAGATGTCAGCAATTTTCTATTACATTGGATATAACTTAGCATTCGTCCATAGGACCCCTCATGTACATAATAGAATACCATTTTAACTAAAATCTCACATTTTCTATACAATATCAGACACAACGCTAACATGTGCGCTCTTGCATCATAATGGCGCACAATCAGCTGCTCGACAAATGCATCAACACTCTTCCATATCTAATCATTGTCTTTGATTCCACCCATTAGGAAAGTTTTTCCAAGGGAGGACTAGCGTTCATGTACCGGACAACATTCAACACAGAAGATGAAGCTGATAAGTTGTCGGCCAACTTATGTATACAAGTCTTTTACGTTTACAACATTCTCTATATGATGTGGGGCAGAGCTAATATATGCTTCTCAAACAACTCTTTTGATATTTTCACTCCTTGGTATTGAAGATTTGCAATCTAATTATTCACTTTTCACTAGAATGCTGGCTAAGATATATCTTACTTATACATTCTCTATATGAAATGGGACAGAACGCTAACATATGCTTCTAATCGAACACTTTTGATAGTTTTCACTCACTCCTTCACGGTATTAAAGTATTTACAATCTAAATTCAATTTTCACTAGAGCGGTAGCCAAGATATTAAAAACATTCAATAGATACTATATAACATTCTAATTTCTAAAGGGAAAAAAAAAAAAAAAAGGAAACAAGCGAGAGCGCCTTATGTCTGTACTTTGACAATTGTATAAAAAGCTGAAGTTGCTAAATCTTCAAAGAATTGAAATGTAAAGATTACAAAAACATTCTGTGACTGAAGGGTAATGAAAGGAAATAAATAATCAATTGAAATGAACTTCACAATTGTTAACAAAAAAAAAAAAAAAATCTTCAATTACCTATCTCAAGAATGTTGCAATCTCTTAGTTGGTTAGCAATCATTGGACTGAACTGTTGGAATCCCTACCAAAACTCGAATTGTTGAAAACTTTTGCTCTTGTAGCCAATGCACTACGTACAACGGTAGCCTTTTTCTCAATCAAATTCTCCTCAAAACTAGCATCACTGTAATACTGAGAGCTTTGATCGTGCAACGAGTAATCGCCCAAGTCATCACACAATCCAGAATCATCCTCTCTCATTAGCAGAACATTTTGTAGAATTGAACAAGCACCTATAAAAGCAACTGCAGTTTTGAAATCCTCTTGTATTGGCCTACTCAAAACACCCCAATTCTTTAAACTAGCAATTGTTTTCAATGCTGGAACGCGCACCGATCTATGTGCTACGTTGAAATTCTCTTCACTTGATCCTGGTTTTGCATCCACAAATGGTACCATTAACCATGGAAGCAAAGGGTACCCTCCATCACCAATCAAATACTGATCTACAGGTACCCCATTAACATAAACAGGACTTGAATCCAATAACTTCTTATCTTCAATATCTTTATACAAAGTTGAAGATTTAAGCACTCTCGAATCACCCTTATCGCCACGAATACCAGCAACAATGCTCAAGATTCTTGAAGATGAGTCAACCACAATTTGTACTGCAATACCCTCTTCAATAAATTTGTCATCTTTTGATGATTTAACAATCTTGAACCTAGTACAATCAATAACACCACAACAATTAGGCAACCCTGTAAGTTCCTCGAAAGATTTTGAAATCGAATTAAGCTCTTCCTGACCAGGAAACGCAACCCAGAACCGAAAATTGGTGCAAAGAACACGACACAACTGCTTAACACAAAACCGAGTCACGGACTCAGTAACCCCAAATCTGTCAGCGAGTTCATTATAACTTGACCCGGTAACTAACCTAGAAAGGCCAATACCAAGCCGGAGATCAGCGGAAAGATTCAATGACGAACCAACAGGGTCACGGCAATCAAGTAACGGCTCGAGCAAACCAGACAGCCATTGGAACGTAGCGTAGCTCATTCTAAACGAGTTTTTGAACGAGTCAGGGGGCTGAGTCAGACCGAGTCGAGGTCCGAGTTTGGCGACTTTGTCTTCATGGGTCTGGTCAGAATCTTCTTCGGACAAATGGGTTCTCTTTCTTTTCCTGGAAATAGAGAGAAAAGTGAGAGAAGCTGCGATTTGCTGCGAAGAAAGGAAGTGAGAAACGAGTGGAGAGAGGTTTTGAGTAGAATTTGAATTGGGGAAGAGGAGGAGGAGAAGAAGGAAGAGTTGAGAGATCAAGGAGGAGAGTAGAGCTGACAATTTCCGAGAATCCATTTGAGAATCCGATTGGATTTTGGTGTTGTTGGAAATCGATATGTGTCAGAGTTGCAGGTGAATCTCTATAGATGGAGCCACCTGCCAAATGTCAATTATCACGTGACTGTATACGCTATTTTATTAATTGCTCAATTCACCATCGACTGTGTAACGTTTTAAATTAAATTTATTCCCGTTAAACCGTAAAGTGAAATTATTGGACGTAGATGAAATCATATATATATTATTTTAAGAAAAGAGAGAACCCGAATCCATAATCTTGTGGTATAGGTGTGAGGAATCTCAATACCCTTAGGTAATGCAGTAAAAACTATTTACTCTCAATTACTTGGCTTAGCGAGACTTTATAGGCCTGTTATTTGGTTCTCCTTTGTTGTGTTGTCTGCATTGCTATGGTTCATGTTCGACGTGTGTCCATTGATGAGTGACATGTATCGTATTGCATCCAAACTATATTGGACGGTAGTGATTTACTATTAGTAGATAAATTAGAACGAATATGCAATTTGATTGGTGCATATGGGTAATGTTTAACAAATAATACCAGAAGATAAAACTGTCATTAAAGTCACAGTGATGAAACTGTTAACTTTCCCCACTAAGACTTTTTTTTGGTATGAGCCTCCACGGCCTCATTTCACATAGTTTCTCTTCTTATTAAAGCCCACAAGCTGACTTTATATACACACAATAGATTACAGGGTGCTAGATTATTACACAAGAGTGAACCGTAATGTTACGGTGTTACATAATGTTATAAAATCTACGGAAATCCTGCACTCAATAATTATATATATATATATATATATATATATATATATATATATATTCTCATGCACGCAGTCACGCACAAATGAAAAGATGGCGTGTCATGCAACATGGTAAAACAATATTATAAACGGGTTAAATTTTGATTGAAACATTTTATTGAACGTTCATATAAATACAATGGATGGCATCATTGACTTTTGATTTTTTTTTTTTTTTTTAATTGAATGGTATACCGTATAGATATTACAACTCTGACAAGAGATTTAATGGTTTACTATATTGATTTCAGGACTTCGACAAGAAATTTAATGGTATACAGTATACTATATAGAATTCAGGGCAAATCATCATCAATTACGTTCTTTTTTTTTTTTTTTTTTTTTTTTTTTTAACCAATTTACGTGCATCTCGACTAATCCCACGAGGTCTTGAATTTAACAGCCGACATCTAGTGGCCCCAAGAGAAACGTGGTTGCTAGGGATCGAATCCAAGACGTCTGAGTCTACGGCTCGCCCCAGTGATGTAGTGTTGTTTCAATTATTTTGGTATCATCTCTTGCCTAACGGAAGCTGTTAAAATGAGAGAATATGAGATAATTTAGTTTGTTATGCTTTAGGATATGGGCCTACAGAGGTGGACGCGTGGCTGCTGGTTGTGGTCCCAAATCATTGTTTTGTTTATATTTCCTTTTGGCGTCTTTTGTTGCGGTTAGCATTTGTTTTGCTCGTTTTTGGGTTGTAAAACCTTTTGAGAGTTTCTCTCTCTGTTAATGGAAATTCACCACTGCTAAGCTTTCTCAGAAGCTTTAGCGTGGAATCAGTGCCTCTTCATAGGCGTTTACATCAAGTGGTATTCAGAGCCTTAGGTTGTTCCCTGACTCTGCGATGGCCAACGACGATGGGGACGTGAGCCGATTCCGCAGCGTTGATCAGGAATCGAAGGCCCTCTGGGCAGCCATGGATTTGCTCAAAGCACGCATTGACAGGAAAATGGAGCAGAAGATGGAGACCTTGTCAAAAGACACCCGTCAGATGCTGGTAGAGCAACTTAATGGGGGAATGACGAATCGGAACCCACACTTAGAGCACCGTCGTGATTTTCCTCAAGGTCGAACTGATGGCAGGGACGTTTATCGTCAACAACGAGCACCTAACTTCGGGAATGATGAAGAAACCCCGATCCGAACACCTCAACCACCACCGCCTTCTGAGTTTTCTGATTCTGATGGTGAGGAAACCCCTTGGGAAGCTACTCATCCTCATCGTGAAACCAATCAGAGGCACCATAGAGGTAATCAGTCCAAATCCTTTAAATTCAAGCTTGAGATGGCTTCTTTTGATGGTTATATGCATATATAAGATTTCCTAGACTGGTTGGATAATGTTGAAGATTATTTTGAGTGTATGGGGGTAGATGAAGCATAGAAAGTCCGTTTCGTAGCTTATAACCTAAAAGGGGGTGCTAGGGCTTGGTGGAAACAAATTCAAAATGGAAGGGTTTTGGAAGGAAAACAACCCATTTCTTCTTGGCTAAGAATGAAGCAAATGTTACGAACTCGTTTCTTGCCCACTAACTTTTCACAAACTTTGTATCTTCAGTGTTTGGGCTGTAAACAAGGTACTAGGTCCATTAAGGAGTACACAAAGGAGTTTTATCGCCTTGGAGCTAAAGCAAGTTTGGTGGAAGATGAGAGCCAGCAAGTTGCAAGGTTTATTGGGGGATTGAGAGAGGAGATACAAGAGAAGCTGGAGATGTCATCAGTTTAGAGTTTGAATGAGGCTGTGAATTTAGCCTTTAAAGGGGAAAAACAGGTTTTGCGAAATGCTTCCCACGGTGCCACAACGAAGAAAGCAATTGTCCCTGACTTTTCTAGGTCTGGGCTATCAACAGGTTCTTCCTCATCTCAGACTAAAAAAGGGGTTGGTGATGGTACAACCAGCTCTCAAGTGCAGGATAAACTCATCCCTGGTAAGCCATCTAATCCCTACGTTAGACCCATTTTGGGAAAATGTTTCCGTTGTAATCAGCCCGACCATTGGTCGAACGAGTGCCCAAATCGAAGTCAGGTGCACCTTGTGGAGCTGCAAGAAGGGGATGAAGAGGAAGATGATAGAGCACATAGTGACGAAGAGAAACTTGGTCCAGCTATTCTTGATGGTGACGAAGGTAACCCCTTCATATGCATTTTAGAACGATTACTCTTGGCAGAACATTGTATCAACCAGTGAAATTCTATTTTTCGCACAAGGTGCACGGTGAAGCAACATGTTTGTGAGGTTATAATTGACAATGGTTCCTACAAGAACTTTGTGTCTAAAGCAATGGTGAAAGCCTATTAATCTTCCTACCGTGAAACACTCAAATCCTTATAAACTTAGGTGGATTCGAAAGGGAGTAGAGAGCAAGGTGGGAGAAATTTGTATGGTGCCATTGTCTATTGGAAAGGTTTAAGCTGAAGATGTGGTCTGTGACGTGATTGAGATGGATGCTTGCCATATACTTTTGGGGCGGCCGTGGTAATATGACCGAGACATAACCTATAAGGGAAAAACCAACACTTATTCTTTCGATTGGCATGGTAGAGAGGTTGTGTTACTGCCTGCCTCGAGCAAAACCACCAAGCAGAAAGTACCAGGGTCCTTTCAAACTCTACTAACTATTTCAGGTATTGAGCTGAATCATGAGATGAAGAATTCTAGCTATCTTTTTGCTTTGCTAGTTAAAGAACTCACTAAGTGTAGGGAACTTGACAAACTCCCAGCTCCAATAGTGCAACTTTTAGATGAATTTAAGGACTTGACTCCTGAAGAACTTTCAGCTGAATTACCTCCAATGAGAGCAATACAACACAACATTGACCTCCAACCCGGGGTTACTCTTTCTAACTTGCCGCATTATAGGATGAGCCCGCGCGAGCATGACATTCTGAAATCCTTGGTTGATGATCTGCTAGCCAAAAAGTTAGTGCGACCAAGTTTGAGTCCCTGCGCTGTTCCGGCTTTGCTTGTGCCAAAGAAAGACGGCATGTGGCGTATGTGTATCGACAGCAGGGCAATCAACAGAATTACAGTGAAGTATAGGTTCCTAATACCTCGTTTGGAGGATATGCTAGATCGTCTTGAGGGAGCGTGAATTTTCTCCAAACTTGACTTGCATAGTGGCTATCATCAAATCAGAATTCAACTCGGTGATGAGTGGAAAACGGCTTTCAAAACAAAGGATGGGTTGTTTGAATAGCAAGTCATGCCTTTTGGCCTTTGCAATGCTCCGAGCATGTTTATGAGAGTCATGACTGAGGTCCTTCAACCATTTAGCACCTCTTGTGTCGTCGTTTACTTCGATGATATCTTGATCTATAGCCGTGACAAAGATAAGCATTTAGTCCACCTTCATTCTGTTTTTGAAGCTTTGCACGAATACAAGCCGTTTCTCAACCTTAAGAAGTGTGAATTTCTCTCCCCAAAGTTGTTGTTTCTCGGTTTCATTGTAAGAAACAAAGGTATTATGGTAGACCCTAAGAAGATTAAAGCTATTGTCTCTTGGCCTATTCCCTCTACTGTGATAGAATTGCGCAGTTTTCTCGGACTGGCAACTTTCTACAGGCGTTTTGTACGTGGTTTCAGCTTCATCGTGGCACCCATGACAGATTGTTTGAAGAAAGGGAGGTTTAATTGGGGTAACACACAGACAACTAGTTTTGAGCTGATTAAAGCTAAACTCACGACTACACCTGTATTAGCTTTACCCAATTTTGAGAAGGTTTTCGAAGTCGAGACAGATGCTTCCATGACAAGGATAGGTGCTGTTCTTTCTCAAGAAGGTTGCCCAATCGAGTTCTTCAGTTAGAAGCTTTCAGGAGCTCACCAGAAATGGAGTACTTATGAGCAAGAATTTTACGCAGTGGTTCGAGCTTGTCACCAATGGGAACACTACCTGGTTCAAAAAGAATTTCTAATCCATTATGACCATCGAACCTTGCAGTTCATAAATTCACAGAAGAATGTCAATCGAATGCACGCTAGGTGGGTGTTGTATTTGCAGAAGTTCTGCTTTGTTTTCAAGCACAAAGCTGGGCAATTAAACAAAGTGGCTGATGCACTTAGTAGGCAAAATGCCCTGCTTTCTATGATGAAAACGGAGGTCACTGGTTTTGAGTGCTTGTGAGAGGAATACTCTAATGATCCTGATTTTGGTGTGATATGGGCTAAATGTTAGCACTTGGAAGTGGTGCCAGGATTCCATATTCATAAGGGATTCTTGTTTAAAGGGAACCAACTATGTGTTCCAGTTCACTCTTTGCGGGATTTTCTTATCTCGGAGTTACACTCTGGAGGGTTAGCTGCTCATTTCGGAAGGGACAAGACTCTTGTGTTATTGACTTATTGGAAGGTCAATTTTTTTGGCCTCGAATGAGAAAGGATGTATCTCGTTTTGTTAAGAGGTGTGCTGTCTGTCAAATTGCAAAGGGGCATCAACAAAACTCTGGCCTATATTCACCTTTACCTGTTCCTGACTCTATCTGGGAGGACCTTTCGATGGACTTTGTTCTTGGATTGCCACGAACCCAGCGTGGTGTCGACTTTGTGTTTGTAGTCGTCGACCGTTACTCTAAAATGGCACACTTCCTACCTTGCAAGAAGGCTGTCGACGCGAGCTTTGTGGCACATTTGTTCTTTCGCGAGATAGTCCGTCTCCATGGCATTCCTAAGTCGATTACCAGTGATAGGGATGTGCGTTTCATGAATCATTTCTGGAAGGAATTATGGTGGCATTTTCAGACAAAGTTACAGTTCAGCTCTACTTATCACCCCCAGACCGACGGCCAAATGGAGGTGGTGAATCGTACTCTAGGTAATATGTTGCGTAGTGTCACCGGCGATAGGCCTAAACAATGGGATGCTGTGCTGCCTCCGGTGGAATTTGCGTTCAATACCATGGTGAATCGCTCTATAGGTAAAGCTCCCTTTGAAATAGTGTACACAAAAGTTCCAAATCAAACTGTGGACCTATTGGCATTACCTCAATTTCGGAGCAAACCAGCTGCTACTTTAGCAGAACATATTCAGCAACTCCACCATGAAGTTCACACGAGGTTAGAGGAATCCAACTCTCGTTATAAGGTAGCAGCTGACCGTCACCGCCGTTTTAAAGATTTCTAGGAAGGCGACTTGGTTATGGTATTTCTCCGTCGAGACAGGTTCCCAATGGGCACGTATAACAAGCTCTGAGCACGAAAGGTTAGCCCATGTCGTATCCTATGAAAGATTAGTGATAATGCTTATACAATTGAGTTGCCAGTTGACCTAACCATTTCAAACACATTCAATGTGGCGGACTTGTTTCCTTACCACTCGCTAGATGCTGCGCCGGAAGCTATTGTCTGAACTCGAGTCGAGTTTTATTTTTTTGAGTGGGATGGAGTTGATGTAGTGTTGTTTCAATTATTTTGGTGTCATCTCCTGCCTAACGGAAGCTGTTAAAATGAGAGAATATGAGAGAATTTAGTTTGTTATGCTTTAGGATTTGTGCCTATAGAGGTGGACGCATGGCTGCTAGTTGTGGTCCCAAATCCTAAAGCATAACAAACTAAATTCTCTCATATTCTCTCATTTTAACAGCTTCCGTTAGGCAGGAGATGACACCAAAATAATTGAAACAACACTACATCACCCAGTCACCAACGACACCACCCATTGGGGATAAAATATTTAAAATAAATTGTCATTCCAGTGGTTCGAACCCACGGACCCACACGTCAAAGTCAACACTTCAACCATGATATCAAGGTAGTGTAACATCATCAATTACATTCAAGATATGTCTTCACCACAAGAAATCTTCAAAAATTGAAGATTTAATTTCATATAGAATATTGAAGATTTCATGTGGTGAAAACTTATCTTGAATGTCTTCACCACAAATCTTTAATTTCATATTTCATGTGTACTCTAGCGAAATTATGATGGTTGTGTTTCTCTCTTGTCATTCCAGGCTTTCGAAATGCTGTACCAAGTTATTTTTCATCGTGTCGTCTTCATCCCTTCAGACTTCGTATTTGTTCCAAATAATATACTTGATGCATTTATTGTGTCTCAAACAACTAGTTTTCTAATATACTAAACAAGACACCTACACTTTAGCGTTGTTGGTTCTATTCATATCCCCCTCCCCTAAACCTCAATTTATTGTAACATTTCTAAACAATTATTTCAATAATTTCCATTGTATTTGAAAGTAAAGTGCATTTTATGGCTAAGATTTGCTTGAAATCCAATTCACCCTCCTCTTGGATCACCTTTATGTCCAATATAGTAAATGTGGTAAAAAAAAAATCAAAACTTATTGTGTCATTATAGTAAATATCTCATAAATTGATTGGTCATGTTTAGAGTAAATAAAACAGGAGCATGTGTCAACAAAATTCATTGTGGATCTAATTAATAGATTGTTGGGCCCAACCAATCAGCTTTATAGCATTGGGGGTAGACTTGATGTCGGTTTCAGTTCCAATTCGGTTCTAGTTCAGAACCGATAGTTCCTGTTCCAGGTCTAGAGGAATCGGAATCGGAATCGGAATCGGAATCGAAACCGACCTTTGGAGGTTTCGGTTTCGGTTTCGGTTTCGGTTTCGGTTTCGGTTCCAATTCGGTTGCTCCGGCAATTCTGAACCAAATTTTTCTAAAAAAAAAAAATCCAATCACATTACCCCTCAACCCAGATCAGTCATCAATGAGATCACATTCATGTGAACCTCTGATCTCTGATCCTCGTTTCTCCCTCACAAATATGAAATCAACCCCAAACCACCACCAAATCAACTTTCGTGAATTGAAGAAGAAGAAGAAGAAGAACTGAAGAAGTGATCGAAGAAGAAGAATCAAAGAAGAAGAAGAAGAAGAAGAATCAAAGAGAGAGAGAGATCATACATTAGGTCATTAGGATTTAGGAATATAGGAATATAGGAATTTAGGTTTTAGGTTTTAGGATTTATAAAAAAAATAAAAAATATATATATATATATAAGTTAGGAACCGTCGGTTCGAATTGAATCAGAATCGTTGGTTCCAGTCCGGTTTGAACCGGACGGTTCCTTCAGAAATGGAACCGGAATCAAAATCACTCTAGTCTTTGATTCCGGTTCGATTCCGAAATCAGAACCTAAAAAACCGGTTTCGGTTCTGGTTTTTCCGGTTCAGTTCAGCGGTTCGAACCAAACCGGCGCTAGGTCTAATTGGGGGTGCAGTTAGCAAGTAATTAATTATTAACTAAACATTGGAGATTAGATTAAAAATAATTAGTGAAGAGAAAAAGCCAAAATGGGACCCAGACTGTTGCATGAAAGCTACGTGTACAATGACATGGCTGTGAGACCCAAGAGAGACCACCTCACAAAAACAACACATAATCTTAAAATTGGAAAACACACACACACCCAGACCCAGATTACATTTTCAATTATCAATATTCAATACCACCACCATTAACACACCACCACCACCATTTGATTTGATTCGATTACTCTCTCTCTCTTCCATGGTCCTTCTTCTTCATCATCATCATCAGTGTTTGTTTTTGTCTTCTTCCGATTATTATCTCTTT
The DNA here is from genome assembly GCA_008009225.1 of Acer yangbiense. Classification (NCBI taxonomy): domain Eukaryota; kingdom Viridiplantae; phylum Streptophyta; class Magnoliopsida; order Sapindales; family Sapindaceae; genus Acer; species Acer yangbiense. Next base: position 44,578,543 of record CM017764.1, read on the forward strand.
CTCTGCAAACAAACAGTAAAATAATAATAAAAAAAGATAAATAAAAAAGTTTTAGTAACTGAAACCAAAATACCACCACCACCTCCACCTCCACCATCCACAACCAACGCACACGTATAGAGAAAGAGAGAGAGATAGTGTGTGTGTGTGTTTGTGTTTGTGGGTCAACAAAATTCCAAAGCAAAACAAGCAAGAAAACAAACGATACCAGAGAAAAACGTCTCTGGGTTTTCTGATTCCTATCAACAACTGCTATTTTCACTTTCTCTCTCTCTCTCTCTCACTTTTTTATCTCTAACTCTTCTCATTCTTTGGTTTCATCGATCCCCCTCTCTCTCTCTCTCAGGTACTCATCTTTATCTCTTCTTGCTTTTTGTTGTTTCTAATTGATCTCGGATTTTTTTATTTTTTTTGATGATTATGTTCTTGCGTTTCAATTTGTGTTTCTGGGTTGTTTTATTTTCTGATTTCTGTTTACGTTTTGTGAAATTGTGAGGGATCGAGTTGACCCATGTTGGGTTTCGCTTGGAATGTTCAAATTCGTCGTTTGATTTGGGTATCATTGTTATTGAATCGTTTGATACTGATTTTTATTAATTGCATAAATAGGTGTAATGGGTCTTTTGATTTTTTGTTAGTACAAGAAGTGGCTTTGGCGATTTCTTTATAGTCCTGTTCTTTAATCTTTTGGTTTTCTCTTGTTTAAGTTGGTGTTCTGGATGTTTCATTGTGCTAAACTTTGATGCTTTACAATGCTGGTATCCAATTTGACATATTGATGTAATGATGTTTAATGGTCCTGATTTTCATTGTTTGATTTTGGGGTTTCAGGTCAATTTATTCAACTTTTTAATGTAGTTATTGTCCTTAGGAATTTGCTATTGAAGGCCAGGTATTCTTTATTTAGATATTGGATGTACACGGTTTTGTCAGCTGAAGCTAATATTTAGCTGGGTGAGCATGGTTCTATGGTAGTAATTCGATATTGACAGGCTCATTGTATGAGATAGTTTAAGTGACAATGTATCATTCCTTGTTGTAATTATAGCTTGCAATTCATGTTTCTAAAAACATGTGAGACTTAATTGAAGTGGGAAAGTCATTGAAGTGTAGTGAAGAACTTGTCAAACTCATGGCTCAGTCATGGCAATGACTCATGTACGCCTCTTTGCTTCTGGTGCAGTGAGTCTTTGATCAAAGAATTTGAAGTATGGTGCTACAATAAATTTGAGCCAAAACAATGATATGTAATTGGGACTAGATGCAATAAACATGTTGTTAAAAATGAGGGGTTTGGAGTAGTGCCCCATTTGAGCGTAGGAATGGAATGAAAGAGATATATAGAAAGTCAAACTAATGAACTGTGCAGCCAAACTGTATGAATAGTAGAAATATTTTTATAACTAATAAGGCATAGAATTGATTAGTGAAATCACTGGATTCAAAATTAACACATTAATTAAATAGATTAAAAATGAAAGCATGGGAATTACATCTGTGGGGTCTGAGCTGGTATACTAATATAAGCAGTGGTGAACAGCGAGCTGGAAGCACCTGTTAAGTGCCATATGTTCTCTATTTATTAAAATTGTTTTCTATATGATTTCCATCTAATTCTTGTCTGAGTGACGCCTTTGAAGTTAAGCTGTGAAATGTGATACTTATAGCCAAACCAAAGCACACAATATCCTCAAATATGATTAGAATGATACTAATTAATTAGCATCTTTCCTTTGCATTGTTTGGGAAGTGATTTGAATGGCAATATGTATTATGTAGAAATATTTGGTTCTCTTTTATATAACCTGTTATGGTTTTTGTGATATGACGTGGTTCGTGGTATCCTTTTCTGAATCTCATAATTATTGTAATGTGATGTTTAGAGAAAAGATACGGCCTGTATGAATCTATAAATGCTTATTATTGGACTTTATTATTTTTTATAGTTTCAAACAATTTATTATGGCTCTGTACTTATTATCTAGTTTGAAATCTATTACTAGAAAAACCTGAAAGTTTAGAAGATTCTTGCTCTTGGATACCTTCCAGAAACTCTTTCTAAAATAGGGAACATTTTATTCATTCTTTTCATGGTTAGCTATGTGGTCTTGATTGCTTTGGCATTGTAGTCTGATACTTTATTTGGAGTTCATACTTTGAAGAGTCATCTTTTATTAACAATGTAATGGAAAATTTGAAGGATTAGAATTATGGCTGCACTGGTAACAACTAGCTGGCTCAGCTATGAATTTGTTTGAATTATTGTGGCTTCTAAATGACAGTCCGTGTCTCGTGTATATTAATGTTATTGTTTTGTGCACCTTTTGGCTAGGGTTGCTGGTAGAACTATATATGCATTGACCTCAGACAATTTAATGCCATCCATCACAGCTGGACAACATGGGAGCCTTACAACCATACCTGTAAGTAGGGAGTGCTAGTTGCAAAGATGTGTTTTTTTTTTTTTTTTTTTCATAATAGTATTGCTATTCTGACTTTGATAACATTTCTACTGTTTTACAGATACCTTTTTGAGTTGATGTGAAGCCTTTCTTCTGTTGGTTGCATGAGGAGTGTGTAGCTGGTTTTGCCGTTTTGAGTTTGAAATTTGGGAATTTTCAACATCTTATACACTATTTTATAGTAGAATACATTGACCCTGATGCAAGGTCAAGGGAAAACCATTGAATCCATCCCTGAATCTGTCAATGTTGATCAGGGTTCTGTTTCCAATAACACTAGTATGAATCAGCAGACTTCTTTGGATAATATGCTGAATCCAGTGGAAAGCCGATTGTCAAATTATACAGTATCTCCTGGTAGTTCAACATGTGTAAATGCTGTTACTCATGAAAGTCAGAGCTTTCGTGTCTGGAATTATGGTGAAACTAGTTCTAGATTGAATCCAGAAAGTCAGATGGAAGATGATGGAATAAAAATGGAACATGGTTGGTCTGTTCCATATAGTGCTCGTACTGTGGTTGGTCCCAGGTCAGAAGAAAGGCAATTTGATCCAGCTAGTATCCTTTTTCCCTCTAGGCGTATTGGCCGCAGTGGCAATCAGGCTCGAAATGGACCTTTATTTGTGCAAGGTTCCAGCTCTAATAATCCCCCACAGAATGTGAATCTGAATGCAGGGTATGTGGGTAATAGTGGTAATGGTGGGCAGGGTATTGGAACTGGTGTAGGCCCTAATCTCTATAACTCAGGTGGACTAGAAGCAGGGCAAACATTTTCTGCTGGTGCTCCTTCTGATAATGCTGGGAGTTCATCTGGAAGCTCTGGTTTGATGGTGGAGGAACACAGCGGTGGATCGGGTTCTTCTTTGGGTGGTTGGGGTTTATCCTGCAAGAGAAAGGCACTTGAAGGTACCTCTGGACAGTCTTGCTCAGCTGGAAGTTCAAGTTGCTTTCCTCAAGCCGAAAATGGTGTATGGCATGCTGTCTCTGCGCGTTATGATGCATCTAGCAGCTTAAGTTTGTCTCCACCTTCTCGAAATTCCCCTAGCGTTACCCCTCCCGAACAACCAAACCCTAGATTTGGAGTTGGTATGAGAGCAGTTGCTTCTGATGGCTTTCCTTCTTCAGGTATCTCAAGAAATTCAGAAAACCCCCTTAGAAGTTTTGGTAGGAGAGGAGATCCAAGACTTCAACAGGAACCATTCAATTTATCATCAACAGGGAGTACAGGGCGTTCAAATCTTGCATCCCTTCATCCATCACCTATACCTGTCCCATTTAATGATTCTCTGGACTTGAGATCGACAGCGACGGTAGCTGCAAATCAAACTGCTGTTCAGAACCAGCCTCATGCTATGCATGTTTCTACTTTGTCAAGAAACACACATCCTTTCCCTTGGAACGGGGCCTCCAGTTCTAGAGTAGGCAATTTATCAAGTTCTTTTGTGTCCGGAGAGAGAGGTGCTGCTTTACGAGATGATGGAAACTTTAGAAGCATCCCAAGAAACAATGTAGATCATCCCATGTTTGTACCTTCTGCTGAGATGAGAAATATGGTGCAAGATCCAGCTAGTTGGAGTTTGGCCACCGGAAGCTCTTCTGGAGGTGTTTCTTCAACCACTCAAATTGGATCCAGTTCAAGCATCCATCCTTTGTCTCCTCCTTCTCCTTGGATCCACTACAACCCCTCAACACATAGTCAGCAAAGATTATCCGAATTTGCGCCATGGTCTTTATTTCCATCAGCAGACTCTGAATCTGGAGGTCATAGTGGTCATTTTCCTCCATTGTCTTCAGGCCCTGCTGCATCTTCTCAGGAGTCACCAATGTCAGCTATTGCTAATGAACAGGCTCATCATCAAGCACTTCGACGGTCAGCATTTATGATGGACAGACAAGTTAATGATGTCCTTGGTATGCCCCGTTCTTTACAGGCTGTAGCTGCTGACATTGAAGGGAGACACCGGCTGATATCTGAGGTTTGTGTCCTTGTTATTTTCTCTCTCTAACTTCACTGTTTCTGTACATTTATTTTGCTAAGGCTGCATTACTATTGAATTTTCCTCTTATCAGATGTTTATAGATAACATTCGGTTCTAAACTACAATGTGTTGATATCCTTACACCAACCATTTCAGTCGGTACAGATGTTTTATAAACACATTTGGTAGGCTAGAAGAGCATTACATGTTTCATGACTACATTAGGTCTTCAAGGTGAACTTTCTATTGTTGATGAATTAGTGAATTGGTAGCCTCTTAATTGTCAAAAGGTATAAGACTAATTCTGTGTTCAATTATTTATTTAGCATATTTCCTTTTGGAAAATTGTTTTAGTAAGAAGATTCTTTACCCATGAATTAGAAGTCACCAACCTACGGGTAATTGAGGAATTTTTATAGGATCATAAATCCATATTGGTTACATAGTACATAGAGTTTAAATATAATTTGCAATAAATACAAAATTCCACATAAGTATAAATAAACATTTATTGATTCTGAACATAGAGATTTCTTTATTTATTCCCAATTATATTGTTTGGATTATTGTGTGTTTGTGGCATTATTTTGCTTAAATATACCATTTTTGAAGTATTAGATAAAGCATTTATTGATTCCAAACACAGATTTCTTACTTTCTCTCGCTTTATGATTTTGTTTAGATTGTCGTGTAACTTGTGTTTGTGGCATTATGTTGCTTTACATGTACAATTTTTAGGCATGGACTATTGCTTGCTGACTGTGTCTAAACCGTGCTTATATGTTATTGATTATGGAATTCCTAACGTGTCTAGTTACTATATATATCCACTCTTACATTTTATTAATTCCTATTATAATTGTCTGGTTAACTATTAACCGTGGCATTCTTAAGCTAATAATTTATGTTCATCTCTGTGGACCAGATTCGTCAAGTCTTGAATGCCATGCGTCGTGGGGAGAACTTAAGAATTGAGGTTAGCTTTGGAATTTTTTTAATGATTTATGTTTTATATTCTTAGTCATTTATTATGTGATGTTTTGAACTTGGTAAAATGCTAGCATTCTAAGTTCGATATAGTCAGTTTTCCCCAGTAATTTATAGTCTTGTTTTTTTTTTTTTGAAAACCAGTAATTTATAGTCTTAATTATTGGTGATTATTTATTGTTTTAATTCTATTGCTATCTTTACTATTTTAAGATTCCTTCTCTCTATATGCAGTTAAACTGCCATAATAAAAGTCTACAAGGCTTTGATTCTAGCAATGAGTCATATTTCCACAGAAACTTATATGTAACTTAGTATCTTTAATCGGTTAGACCGGTTAGAATTATATCCAGCTTAAAACAAAACAAAAACAGGAAAAGGTGACATTTTTTATTTTTTTTGTAAGCAGCTGACACCTGAATCATCATCTGAATGCAGTTCTGAGTGCAACAAAAAATTAATTTGCATGAATTTTCAGTGTGTATAAATGCATGTGTAACCGAGGCGTGACTTAATATATGTGCATGTATTATGTATAGCTCTTCCTATATATTTATAGTGGGATATTTTTTAAGCAAGAGGGTTATGAGTTGCAAAGTTTGTTTTACTGTTTAATCTATAAATACTCTTATCAAGGAAATCTTTTCAGGGATAGTGTATGCAAATTTGGGTTGGACACCAAACAGGGCCAACCTTGCAAGCTATAGTTGCATGTAGTTTTCTGATGTGTACAGACCAAGATCTGGCTGCTTCATTAGTTGAACATGCCTAGATTTCTCTTCCTTTGCTTCATCTAACACATGTTTTGCTTTATCTTTTTCATGCATGGGACATGTCACCTGTCTGTAAGTAGCTCTCCTGAATTGTGATGACAACTTACGATAAGCAAATGCTCTACTGAAAAAGAAATTGCCTAGAATTTTGCTTTTCTGCAATAATCTTAGCATAACATTGGATCTTCATGTGGTGTTCTGTCAGGATTTTATGCTTTTTGACCCATTCGTATATCATGGTCTAGCTGAAATGCATGACAGACACAGAGATATGCGCCTTGATGTCGACAACATGTCTTACGAGGTAAGATAGGGCGGTTATGTACCTGTCAGTTTTTTCACTTTGGAAATTTGTTCTACTTACCCAACGATTGAACTGCTAGGAATTGTTGGCATTGGAAGAGCGCATAGGAGATGTCAAAACTGGACTGACTGAGGAATCTGTTATGAAGTTACTGAAACAGAAAAAGTACATGTCCACAGAAACAAAAACCTCATCAGACCAGGAGCCTTGCTGTGTTTGTCAGGTATGAGCTAGAGGATACTGCTCCTAAATTACCTCATTCAACCAACTTATTGGTCTTAACTTGTGCTTAAAAACTCATTTTTGGTAGGAGGAATACGCTGACGGTGATGATCTTGGGACGCTGGATTGTGGACATGACTTCCACACAGACTGCATCAAACAATGGCTAATGCAGAAAAACCTGTGCCCCATATGTAAGACAACAGCCCTTCCTACATGATGGGGAAGATAATCATTCTCGGAGACCGAAAATTTATTTTCTTGCCAATAGACAATTAAATCGGACAATCAGGGGGACGATGTCCTATTTTATACCTTTTTTTTTTTTTTTTTTTTTTTTTTTCCTATTTGAAACCCATTTAAACTTATGAACTGCAAGATGGATAAGCCGCCAGTGCTATAAATTGCAGCATAAGTGATGAAAGGGTTACCTTAAAAGTATTATGACAGTCAAAAGCATTTGAATAATATATATGACATTTATCAATCTTTTAGAAGGATACAAGGTGGTGTTCAATTAATTTCTGCCATCTTTAGGGCTACTGGTAGATCTTTTTGGGCAAAGTCAGTTAATACAAGAAGAGAGAAAGAATCATATATATGATTTTTTTTAATTTTATTTTGATTATACAGGTAGGTGTATGCAATTACTTCTTATATTAACTTAATTTTATCTGTGACTAGTTTTAGATAAAATGAATGATTGGATATTGAAGTGTAAAACTAAGTCACAATTTTAATTTACTTAATATACGAAGTAATTACATGTAATCTACTTGAGGTTTCCCTAATATACAGGGACCAGGGTCCTTTGTTAATCCATGCTGAGCTTTTAATAATCTATTGCTACGTGGCTTTAAAACAAATGTGTGGTCCAGATTTTTTTTTTTTGGTTGTTTTTTTTTTCACTTACTAACCTACCCTAAACGACATCGTCATTGGACAACACAACTTTCCGAAAAGAAAAAATAAAATCCCTGAATCAACTTCTCTGATACTCATCCTCCACCACGGCACCGCCTATGATATCCCTAAATTGGCCTCTAAAGGAGGTCGAAATCAGCCTCCATTGGAGGTCGATTAAGAAGAAGATGAAAAAAAATTGGAAAAATAAAATAAAATTGGAGGTCATTTCTAAGACTTTTTAGTAACGTTCAAGACTTTTGGTAATTTCCGAGGCTTCTGGGTACAAATAAAGTTTTTTGAGACTTGTTGGGCAAAGTCTCGGAAAAATTCATTTGTACCCAGAAAGTCTCGAAAATGACAACAAGTCTCGGAAATTATCAAAAAGTCCCGGTAATGACCTCCAAGTTCATATTTCCGAGAATTTGCCTAGGAAGTCTCGGAAACTTTCATTTATACCTAGAAAGTTTCAGAAATGACCAAAAGTCTCGGAAATAACCTCCTATTTTTTTTTTCCAATTTTTTTTTCATCTTCTTCTTAATCGACCTCCATTGGAGGCTGATTTCGGGATTTTAACCTCTTATTTTGCTGATAATACTATTTTTGGAGCTTTCAAATGTTTTGGCTAATAGCAGCTGTTTTGGTCTCTGTGTTTCCTTGCTCTGAGTTCCATGAAAGTCTAGGTGTTGTTGGTTCATGATTATTTAGGGGTTTTATGCAGTTTTATATGGGAATTGAATGTAGGAATGGAGATAAGAAGATAAAGAAAATTATATGAAAAAAATAAAGCAAAACGGTATAGTTTGGGTGCAGTTTTAGTTTTATTTAGAGGGAAAAATAAGAAGAACAAATTCTGGCCACACATTGTGGATCAGCAGAGGATCCTTGTCCAATATACATACGTCTTCTACTGTTACTTTATCATTTTATTGGATCTCTATTGTCTATTTCAAATATGGGTGACGGAGATCATAGTTTAAAAAAGAAAAATTGTAAAAAATGAAAAATCAATAATTGATAAATTGTTCTTCTTTTTAATTTTATTTATTTATTTATTTTTAAGAATAGATACATAAATCTCCACCGTCCACCTTTGAGATGGGTGGTGAAGGACAGATTTTTTTTTTTATAAAAAAGAAAAAAACTTTAAAAAAAAAAAAAGATTGATGGAGATTTGGATCTCCAAAGGGGGAGGGGAGGCTTGCCTCCCTCACAGTCGGTGCGAATAGATCATCGGCGATGAAGATCCCACACATGGAGTTCCAAAACTAATCCCTTTTTTTTTTTTTTTTTTTTTATTTTTTATTCTATTTACTTGCTTTTGATTCCTATCATTCATCTTCCACCTCTCAAATGGAAGGTGGAGATCCATTTTTTTTTTAATATTATTTTTATGTTTAAATTCTTACATTTTTATTTGATCTCCACCTTCCATCTTTGAGATGCATGGTAAAAATCCAATTTGTTATTTTTTTTTTTTCAGAAAATAGAAAAAAGATGGAAATGATAAAAATACATTTACAACAATTAAGTTTGACTAACAAGGGAGCTCATTCTTAGTTTTCGAAAAATTGTTCCTGCCTGTAATTAAGCAAACTTGAAGTAGGTTTTGCATGTGTAATATACTAGAGTAATACTAGACGTCCCAAATTTTTTTCCCAAATTCTGTCCCAAATGATGTGGCACGTGAGGTGTCAACATCACATTATTCACCGCATAATCTCATGATTCATAAGATACTAACACCTCACGTGCCACATCATTTGGGACGTCTAGCATTGCTCAATATACTAATATCATGCCACAGTATGTATGATTAAAATGCAATCATATATATATATTTCATTGGATGCGAGAATAGGTAGCTATATATAGAGAATGAAATTAAAAATTTCGCTAGATTATTTAACGAAATCTTTCAAAATTTCGCTATATAGAGAATGAAGTTTGGTTGTTGGGCATTATTTAGGAGTGAGAACAAAAAAAAAATAAAAAAAAAATAAATAAATAAATAAATTTGCACGCTTAGCTAAGGCTTATATCCATATAGGATTTGGATCTCCTCCTCACCTCATTTTGTCATCAGATTGTTCTCACCTAAATCAATGGTCTGGATCAATTTTATCTTTTGGCCGAGTAAAACATAAAAATTAATAGAAATAATCCAGACCATTGATTTGCTATATTAGACACTTGTCAATAGATTATCAAGACAAGGACAAGGTGATGAGAGAAAAGTTGAGGAGAGGATCTAGATCCATATATATATATATAACATAAAGTGACACCATCAGCTTATGATTGTATTTTGGGCTCTTCCTAAACCCTAATTTCCAAGTAGTATATTCTCTCTTACACTTTCACCACTTTTTTTTGTGCCTAGCTCCTCTTTTGCCCTTTAATTTATAGCTTGTATCACTATTTTCCATTTTGATTCTCTTCGAACATATTTATTTGATTGATTGGTTGTTTCTTTATAGGTAGCCGATGAAGACGATGGCTGAGGAAGGAGGAGAGAAAGGAGGTAGAGAGGGAAACTATAAAGATTTACGGATTTCTGAAAATTGGCCACCATGGGGTCTATTGATTTCAGATTATCTTAAGATTGAATTAGGAAAGAAAAAGCGGCCCCTCACGCTGCCACCAGCATCTCCTCTATTGTCACTACCGTCACAGCTATCGTCAGCGTTGCCACCGCCATCGCCACCATCAATGTTGCTGCTGTCGCCCCTGTCCTCGCCACCGCTGGAGTCACCGCTGTCGCCTTCATCGTCACCTGTGCCGCCGTCACCTCCATTGCCGCCACCGCCGCCTTGCTCTAACAATCCTTATGGCAATAGTTATGGGAAGTAGTGATCAACTTGAAGCTGTGACGGCAAGACCAAGTAATAAGCGAGGCCGAGGAGAAGGTGGAAGCTGCGAAGATGGGAAGGGAAGTAGGGGTGAGGTGAAAGAAGGAAGACCAGAGGTAATGATTCATTATCATAGAGAGAGGAGGAAGACGAGGAGAAATATGTTTGACAACCTTAATGCTTTGCTTCCTCAGCTTCCTCCTCAGGTACACACATACACAAACATATATACAACTTCTCAATTATATAAATTTATTTAGTTTTCTCTTAATATAATCTATTTGAATCTTGAAAGGGAAATCTTGGATAAATTTTCTTTAAAAACTAGAAAATTCCTTTTTCACTATTTTAAAGTTTTTTTGTTTTGTTTTGTTTTTCAATTTTGTTTCCTTCATTAAAAGTTACCATTAACCATAAGAATATGATAATATTAATTAATAGTTGAGAAGAGTACGTGTGCTTTTCAAATATAAAAGGGGTCACAAAGGATGTGACTATAAATAAAATAAACTCTCTCTAAGCTTAGAACCATCAAGGGGTCTGGAACTCTGTCACAGGCAAAAACGGATCCTTTGACGCTCTCATGCTTCTTTGGTGAATCAATATGATATCCTCTCTCTAATGTGTCAATCTCTAAGATAGACTAAAAATGTCCAAGTGAAATTGGCGTTCACCCTCCAACTCTCAAGTCAAGGAGAGGGACATAAGAGAAACCACTTGTTAATGTTCTATTAGAGAAAGATGTGCAAAGTAGCCCCTATGTCTTTTTCAATACACAAGTGATTGCTAAGAATCTGGGAACAGTTGTTGCATATTTCTGAGTGTGGTGCCTCCTTGTCAACATAAAGAGAAGACATCTCTTGATGCACCAGAGGATCTTTGCATGTTATTTTTTATTTTTTATTTATATATATATATTTTCCTTCTTTAGCTATTTTGGTCTGATTTCTTCATATGAAAATCTTCAATTTTATCTTCTAGTGAGCTGAGATGACCCTCATCCGAGCATTCATGTTTTTCTTTGTCATAAAGATTTGATCCTTAACCATATGATCCCTCTTCTATTTTTCAGATGCACAAATAGTTTAGTTAATGCCTTGTCTCACTTTTTTAGTCAACATGTGAGGTCTCCCCCTCACTTTTTCATCTCCGACTAGCTGCTCCCTGTGGGGCTTCTATTGTGGATCTGTGTCAGTGGATCCTGCTATGGGGATCCTTTCTTAACTTAGTCATCACGTGGCGCAAATTCTCCTTTTAATCATTGTCAAAATTTTAAGGTTAACAAAAGTCCCCATAGTTCTTATTGTCGAAACTCTTGCGATACATTGGAGTTTGGAGATTGATCTTAAGATCACATGGTGAATTTTTGTGTTGACCTTGTGTAGGCCTTCTCAACCTTCTTTTATACTTGGGAGTTTTTTTCTTTTGTTCTTAAACTGTGTAGCAGCTCCAACTCTCATCGAAGGAAAGTTCCTCAGGATTGGGATATGAGCTTGGTGGAGGATTGGCATCATGAAGACATCCTTAGTAATTCGATGGTTAATCAATGAGACTGCCAACTCAAGAGGAAAAGACACAATTGTGGGGAAAGAACCTGAGGCGTTTGGGAATGGTGAGCTGAGGCACCTATTCAGGAAGACACACACTTTTTTTTTTTTTTTTTTTTATCATGAACAAGCTTGAAGGGCTTTTCTTTTCCTATGGATAAACTATTGTCCTAAAGTTTAATTGAGGTTTTAACCTTTTGGCTAAACTTCCTTGGTATGAAATTCGGGCTTAGGTCTAGAGGGTAGCAAGCATGATGGGAGGTGATCACCACCTCCCCCATTCCCTTACCCTCCCCTAACCCCACCCCCACCCCCACCCCCACCCACATCCAAAACCCCATTTGGGGGAAATGGGGGATGTGGGTGTTTGGGGGAGGTTCCCCCACCTCCACCCTTACACATTTCCCTTATTTTCTCTATTTCTAATCCCAATTCCTAATCTAAAATCCAGAATTTGGAATCCAACAATCCTTAATCTTCCGTTTCACCATGTTTCAATATCCAATCCAAAAAGTAATTTAAATATTCAATCCGAAATAAATGAGAACACTTTTGCTCACCCCTCTTTAAGGGAGGTAACCATTACCCCCCTCTTAAATGGATGACATGTGTCCATAGAGGGGTAAATTTTTAGACAATTTTACCCCTCCATAGACACATGGACTCGAAATAAATACAAGTACTTTTAATATTGCATGATTAAAATCAAAAGACAGAAGAGAAGATTGAGAGGTTGAGACTTGGGCAGCTAGGGTTAAAACTTAGAAAAAAGAATAAAAAAAACAAGTTATCGGTGATAGATTGATAGTGGAGTGGACCATGTGGTGTAACTTTACTAGGGTTATATTAGAGTTAAAGTTAGACTTAAGGTTAGATATTAGTTTGAAAAAAATATATTAAAATTAAATGTATAACTGTATATGGGTTAAGTAAAATGAACTTAAATCTGTGACTTAAAATTTTGACATCAATATCTCAATCACTCATGGCTCTTAATCCAAGAGTTGTAAATGAATTCAAATCTCAATAATTGGATTAAAAGCACATGGGTGGTTGAGATGTTGAAGTCAAAATATTAACTTGGGTTAACCTAAGAGCATCTCCAATGCAACGCTAAATCATTGTGCCGATGCTATATTGTAGCATAAAGTAAAAAAAACATACTCCAATGTAATGCTAAAAGCTGTGCCAAATTTAGCACATGTTAAAAACTGTGCCAAATTTGGCATAGTGTATAGCATATGTCAAATTTGGGGCACAGCAATAAATGCAGCCGTATTTGTTGACTTTTAATTTTTTATCAATAAAAATTTAACAAATTTGGTATGGAAAATTAAGATTGAAACAATTCTAAAAAAATATTCAATGCATTCATTGAATGCATTGGTTGTATTTGTTATTTTATAATTTTAAATAATAATAATTAATACAAAATATCAACAAAAAAAAAGAAGCAAAATCACGTTCCTTAGAAAACCATATATCTAGAGTAGCTTGTTTCTTCCCGGTTGTCCTGATCTTGAACTGTATACCTTGGAGTACCTTATGAGCTATAACATGGGTGTGATTTGAAAGGTCAAGAAGAGAAATACATGAGTGAAGAAGGGCATCTAATTTATCTTTGTTAGACAAAGGGGGGTTATCATCCATATCTTCTTTGACTTCCTCTTCACAATGGTCTTGTGACGATGCAATTGCTATGAGATCTTCATGCGGTATTTCCTCATGGGCAATTTGTTGCTCTTCCGTTGGATTTAAGAGGGCATTAATAGACATTGGGTGATGAATTGGAAGTTGATCAATGGCAGTTGCAAGTTCTTGTTCTATTGCTTGTTCCTCTGGACTTTCTTCAATTTCTTGATTTTCCTCTTCAAATAGACCTGTGTGCTTAAAGCAATTGGTTAATGTTGTGCTGGAAATGCTGTTCCATGAGGCTTTAGCCCATTTCATGGCTGTTAATTGATCAACTTGGTAGATGTCTTCTTTTTGTTATTCATATCTATCAATTGCATCTTGGAGTTGGAAACGCCGATATCACCTCTTTAACATTGCTATAATTCCAGCATCCATCAGTTGAATTTTAGAAGTTATGTTTGGAGGAAGAAGATAAACCTCCACATTTGTAAGAGGCAAATCATGTGAAGGAGCATTGTCCAGCAAAAGTAAAACTTTACGGTTAGTATCTTGCATTTGCTGATCCATCTTTTGAATCCATTCCCTAAAAAGGAGTATTGTCATCCAAGCCTTTGTATTGCTGCGATAGTAGAAATCCAGTTGCTCTCTAGTTTTTCTATTAAAAGCACGCGGCTTTTGTGCATGACCAATGATAAACGGTTCCATTTTGTCAAAGCCATTTGCATTTATAGCAAAGGCAAATGTAAGACTTGTTTTATCCTAGAACCTTCAACTTGACATCATGCAATTATTCGATCAGGTGCCATGCGATAAAAGAGTCCAGTTTCATCCATGTTATAGGTGTCCCATAGTGAGAAGGTTCAAAGTTGTTCTCTTATTGCTAGCATATGTCTTTCAATTGCATATGTATTAGCAGAACCACTTTCTCCATATGACTTTTGAGTTTTGAATCGATGGCGAATGTTGAACTTTGAGAGCCATCCATTTGAGAACTCCGGTGCATTATCTCAAAGACCAAGTTGTTTAGCGAATTGACGACCCTTTTCCTTGATCAATTCCATTAACAATGCTAACCGACGTGTTTGGCATTGCAAAACCCAATTTGCTAAAGTTGTATCAAGTTGGGGGTGTGTAGATACTGCACAGCTTTTCGATATTTTGTCTTCTTGATTTCCACAGAAAGAAAAAGACATGCTTTCGTGCAAAACATGAAAGCAGAAGGTTGGAAAACACATCCAAAGAATGAGTGTTAGAGAGAGATCCTCTGAGGCTCATCTCCATATAGAAAGGAGTAGAGTCTTTGACAGAGGTAGAGAGAGTTTCTTTGAGAGAGTTCTGCTGAAAGAAAGGGAAGTGCTCGGGTTGGAGGACAGAGGTGTAGAAAGAGTTTTCTGGGGCAATTTTTTGCCTATTTCTGCTTTTAACTTGAATCCGTATGTGGGTTAGCTGGGTTTATAGAGTTTATTCAAAGCTTTTGGGAAGGTGAGAGATGGATATTTCTCTTCAAATGTCAGTGCTACGAGGTCGGATTTCACTTTAATCTGGTATGGGTCTTTGGAGGAAGCCTTGAAAGAGGCAAGTCGGGTGAAAGGGATATAAGTCTATGGGTGGCTGATTTGATCGAAAGTGGTGTGTTTTGGTCGGAGAAAGTGGAGGGTGAATGAATCTAGTCTAAGGAGGGAGAAAGGAGTTCTTCTGGTATCAGTTACAGGGAAAAAATGGAGGAATGTCAGTGTTGTGTTAAAAGAAGGTAAGGCAGTTCCCTTCAAAGCTTTTAGGAATGTGAGATTCTCTTCAAATGCCAGTGCTATGAGGTGGGATTTTGATTTTATCCGATATGATTTTTTGGAGGAAGCCTCGAAGAAGGCAAATCAAGTGAAAAGGATGAAAGTCTATGGGTGGCCATTTTGGTTGAAAGTGGCGTCTTTTGGTTGGAGAAATTGGAGGGTGATTGGATCTAGTATGGGGAGTTCTTATATGCTTGGAATTTCAGATTCTCACTTATTGGCTGATGAGGTGATAAGGATTTTGAGAAGTAAGCTTGAAGGGGGTTTTGAGTGGCCGAAAATGATCAAAGATGGTGTTCCGATGGATATAAACCGACTAGAAATTTAAAATTTGAATTTTGTTGCAGTAGAAAGGGAGGGATGTCAGTGGTGTTGTAAAAGATGGTGTTACAGTCGATGTATTGTTTGTGGTGCAAATTCTGGAAAGTGTGGGTAAGGGTGCTGTTATCAAGGGGTGCAATAGAAAGGGAGGGATGTCAGTGGTGTTGTAAAAGTTGGTGAAGCAGTCGATGCTTTGTTTGTTGTGCAAATTCTGGAAAGTGTGGGTTGAGCAAGTGGGTTAGAGATAAGAAAGGACTTGGGGTCTTGTTTTGTCAGTGAATGGTCGGTGCCCAGCTAAAAAGAAAGGGTGTGGGGTTTGAAAAGCTAAAGCCAAGGCTTGTTTTATGCTTTTTCTCAAGTCTTTTGGGTTTTGTCTTATTTTGTTGTTTTTTCTTCTTGTTTTTGCTAGTGCTCTTTGTGTAAGCTTCGGTTGTACTTGCTTCAGGGTTGTTGTTGTGCTCTGTGTGTAGCTCGTTCTGACCTTGTTTGGTTTGTTTAATAAAATCTTGCTGTTCAAAAAAAAAAAGTTGGGGGTGTGCCACTGTTCTTTGACGTTTAGCCTTGAGATCATTTGAGGCCATGTTTTCATATTGTTGGCGCTTAGCAAGGATGTTGCTGATGGTTCCTTGTGTTGGGACTTTTGAAAGTTGAAATTGCTCCATTGCCCATTTGGCAAGGGCAGACTGTGTGATGGAGGGATTCCTTGCTTTGTGCAAACAAATTTCAAGTCTTTGAGCATTGTTGAGTGAAGAAGAAGGTTTCATTTTGGGAAGAAATGACTAGGTATAATTGGGGAAGATAAAGTTTAGAACAAACTTTCACTAATCCAGATTTTTATAGATTTAACTTTTTCTTGATGTTGGTCTTCTCATATTCCTTGCATTTAATTTTTAATTAGAGATATGTGTTGGTTGCCAAATAGGCAAACAAAAATAATAAAAACCTTGCAAGTGCACAAGTCGTAAACGATAGTACAGCGGTTAAGCAAGGATCGTTCTCACGAAGAATTAATTACCTACTAAAATAATGAGTTTATATCTAAGACACTCTAGGACTCTAATCTAACTAAATATATAAAAACAAAGACACTAGCTCACACACACAAATGGGGGTTTTGATTTGATTATTAAAACTAAAGAAAATTAAATAAACAACTAACTAGAAACGCAGCAGAAAATTAATGAGGAAAAATATATAGAAAACACTAGTTAGGACCTCCTATCCACCACTAAACAATCATCCAATCCATAGACAAATAATGAAGTTAAAGATGTCAAACATGATGAAGATATTCACGACAAGGTGTTGGCATCCCACTCAAGTCGTAATGATTCTCTCTTAGTTAGTATGTAAGTTGCATGGCATCTACATAAATACGTGTATTCCAAATTATAACCTAGCATGGGCATTTACTAGATTTAATAATATGAATCCATTAAGAACGAAGAGAATATGAATATCACATGAATCCTAAAACATGGCATCTATTCTAGGTTATTCATGAATCAATTTCCCTTAATTGGACTTTATTTCAATTAATTGTTGCATGCAAGAATATGTTCATATGGCATTCGAACTCCATCCTACAACATAGATCCTAAAATCGTGCTCCTAAGATGGCCAATCAAAGAAACAAAGATAATAGAAAAAAAAAAACAATTCTTATGGAGAAATTGAAATCATCATGTATGGAAAATAATACTTCATTAAACAAAACTTGTCTATGGAATTGAATGAATGTCTAGGGCTTCAAGTTAGCCCTAACTAACAAAGAAATTAGCTAGAAATAAAAACTAGAAAAATAAACATCTAAACTAAAGAAAGGTAGAAGAAAGAGAATGTTTATGGAGTCTTCAATCTTCAATCTTCAACTCTCCACTCTTGCCTTGAAGAAAACTCTTGGTATTTATAGGTGTTTCACCTTGGAGATCCCTAATTTGCTTTGATGTAGGAGACACACCAAGTAGGAAGATGATTTGAACAAGGAATGATAATCCTTTCCTAACTTGGGTCTCTTCTTTTGATGATTGACTCCTAATTTGAGTTTAGAAAGTTTCCCAAACATGTCTTGATCTCTTGAAGTCATTAGGATTTGATATGGGAAGCTTTGGGACGAATCTGGCCCAATTCAGGTTGGAAATACGCCAAAAACACATAATACCGCTGTTCGGGTTGCTCCGGGGGTCACCAGCAGTCTGCACCACGGAGTTCCTCTGTTAATTACCGCTGCCTAGGTCGCTACGCATGCATGATGCACAAGCTGCGGTCTGGGCCGTGGTAGGCTTTTCTAGCTCTGACCTTTGGTTAATAAATCGGCCATAACTTCATCTAGAAAACTCGGATCGACAAACCGTAAAATGCGCTGGAAACTAGACTTTCGAGGCTTTCCGAAAACATATAGATCTCAACCTGGTTCGATCTGAGGAGGGAGATTTAGTTTTTACAAGTTGGATGTGCTGCAGCGGCATTTCTCCAAACTTTCTCTAAAAACACCTTTTTATCATCAAATTCATCCCAAGAGCTATCTTCTACACAATCTCAACAAGCATGTTAAAACATTCAATTATACTTAAGAACATAACATAAACATAGGAAATAGGGGTCTCAAATATCAACATTTATCGACCTAACAATATGTACCATCCTTGCATTTTTTTTATTTTTTATTTATTGGAGATGTAGACCAAACTCATTGGTAACTTACAAACAATAAATATATAAGACTAAATTAGTATGATGAAGACTTTCTAACCACCTAGAAGTAGTGACATTAGTAAATATATATGAAATAATTTTTTTAAGTAGATGTTCTACGAGTTAGACTTATATCTAGTAGAAAACAAAACAAAAAACAGGAAAATGAGATATTTTATTTTGTTAGCAGCTGATACATGAATCATCTTTTGAATGCAACAAAAATTAATTTGCATGATTTTTCAGTACCGTGTATAAATCTATAAATGTGTGACTCTATATGTGCGTGTATAGATCCTTCCTATATATTTATATTACTGGAATATTTTTTAAGCCAGAGGGTTATGAGCTGCAAAGATTATTTTACTGTAATCAATGGAAACTTTTCAGGGATAGTGTTGTTGTTGTCAATAATAAAGGCATAAAGCTACGCGGAAGCGTTGCCGGATAGCCACAAACATGGAAACCCAAGAATATGGAAAAACCACGACCGTCAGGATGACAAGTGAAATAATCTACTATGTAGCAAATTGTTACAACTACACACTCAAGATTCTCTCTCTAAAACCCCAAACCCAATTACACCCAATGCATACTCTCTGAGATCTCTCTAGTATTTGTTATTTTGCTCCACACACAATAACCTAGTTATTAGGTTATATTTATACTAGTTACATGGAGTTTGAGTCCTACAAAGAAACACTTTTCTTCACGCACAAAACTTTCTATTCCACGTAAAGTCCTTTTCCTTGACGCACAAGACTTTCCTGTTCCGCACGAAGACAAACTATTTTCCTTATTGCACAAAAATCTTCCAAAAGAAAACATTTCCTGATACGCACAACTTTTATGATCCATGCAAAAACGCCGTTACCACGGTCTAGGCCGCGGTTTGCAACCCGCACCCTATACAGCGGAATGTCACTGGAAATGACTGCTCAATACCGTGGTCTGTGTCTCTTGCCTTTGCCACGGTCAAACTGCACTGATCTTACTGGAATTGACCTCGGTTTGCACTGCAGTTGGTGCACCGTGGTCTGCGCTACGGTTCCTTTTGGAATCTGATTCTTCAGTCTTCAAGGCTTTCTCAAAAGAAAACCTTTCCCAATCCACACAACTTTCCTGATCTGCACAAAAACGCTGTTAAACCGCTGCGGTTTGCAACCCGTGCCCTGTATGGCTGTATCGCGAAATGTCACTAGAAACAACCGTTCAGAATACCGCAGTCTGCATCTCTTGCCTTTGCTGCGGTAAAACCGCACTGATCTTATTAGAATTGCTGCGCCACGATTCTTTCCGGAATCCAATTCTTCAGTCTTTTTCAGTCTTCAAGCCTCTCTCAAATACGATCTCCTATTTCCAAACGTTTACCACATCTCTAAGAAATTTCTGCATTGGTTAAATCCCGTTTTGTAATTATGGGAATATAAGCCATATCCAACAAGTGTATGCAAATTTGGGTTGCATGCAATTTTCTGATGTGTACGGAACAATGTCGGCTAGAAATATTATGCCTACGTTTCTTTTCATTTGCTTCATACATCCTTACATGTCACATGTATGTAAGTAGCTCTCCTGAATCGTGATGGCTACTTACAATAAGCAAATGCTCTATTGAAAAAGAAATTGCCTTGAATTTTACCATTCTGCAATAATTTTAGCATAACATTGGATCTTCATGTGGTGTTCTGTCAGGATTTTACACATGATAGGTACAGTGATATGCGCCTTGATATTGACAACATGTCTTACGAGGTAAGATAGTGCGGTTAATTATATATGTACTTGTCAGTTTTTCACTTCGAATTTTTTTTATACTTACCCTATTATTGAATTTCTAGGAATTGTTGGCATTGGAAGAACGCGTAGGAGACGTCAAAATTGGATTGACTGTGGAATCTATTATGACTTTACTCAAACAAAGAAAGTATATGTCCACAGAAATAAAAACCCCATCAAACCAGGAGCCGTTCTGTGTTTGTCAGGTATGGGATGGAGGATAGAAAAGCAAAGCCAATTTATTGGTCTTAACTTTGTATTGCTTATACTTAAACCCATTTTTGGCAGGAGGAATATGGTGATGGTGATGATCTTGGGACACTGGATTGTGGACATGACTTCCACACAGACTGCATCAAACAATGGATTATGCAGAAAAATTTATGCCCTAAATGTAAGAAAACAGCTCTTTCTACATTACGGGGTTTATGAAGATGGATAAGCCATCGGTGCTGAAAATTGTAGTATAAGTGATGAAAAGGGTTACCTTTAAAGCTTTATGACAGTCATAAAAGCATTTGAATAATATATTTGACGTTGATGGATCGTTTAGAAGGATATATACAAGGGGTTTGTTCGATTATCATGATTTGATTTTGTGTAGTAGGGAATGAACTTTAATTGTGAATTCATCATATCTTGAGCATTTTCTGTGTCGACAAGCATATGCCTGCTTTTTCTTAGTGAGGTTGAAATGTGATTAGCTTAGGTTTTATATATGTTTGAATGATACTGGATTTCTATCGTTAAATCCATCATTTCAATGAAATGATGATTTCAAAGACCTTTCTCTCTCTCTTTAGGGCTACTGCTATATCTCAAAAAACTCATGGAAATCGTCAATATCGGTAGGTTGTTTGTAATTACTTAAATGGATGATTGAATATTAAAGTCTAAAACTAAGGGATCGTTTGTTTTTTCCACTTAAAACTTAATGGGTCTGAATTGAACTCATTAAGTTGTTTTTTTTTTTTTTTTTAAGTGGTCAAACAGTTTAAAAATATCAAAAAGCAACTTAAAAGATGAAGTAAGAAATACTGACTTTTAACTTAATTCTAATATCACTGGATTACAATTAAAATATTCTCTTCCAAATCTATCCTCCTAAAGAAGATATATTTCCAAATTTATTCTAATTTGATATGGTGTAGAGATCTTTATTTTAACATATTTCTTATTTTAAATAGCTTTTAGAAAGAAAGAAAAAGAAAAAGAAAAAAAAAAAACCTTAATCACTTCTCATAGAGACCGTGCATATAATTCAAGAGCATATTTAAAAAAATAATAATCAATAACATTTTTTTTTCCGGTGCATGTGAACCAGGAAATCAAAAAATCACAAATGGTTTCCTCAATTATATATGCCGGAAATATGAACAATATGCAAAATAACTTGAACTTTTTTTACAATAAATTGAACTTGAACTCTGTTTGCAGAACATCCAAAGTTATATTGTTTGATGAATTTTTGTTTTGTTAAATTGAACTTTATTTGCAGAAGAACATATATGTTAAATTACTTCTTTTAATTAGAATGGGTATGAATGTAAAATTATTTGTCTTCAGACATTTTTATTTTAAAAAACAAACATGTTGTTAGTATATTCAGATGTGAGAAAAAAAAAAAAAAACATGTCATTTAGGTTCAAATTTCAGTCCCTATTCAGTCTTTAGAAAAATTCAGGACGGTTCAGTCTTCAGACAAAAAAACAAACGACCCCTAAATCACAAATATAATAAACTTAATATAAGATATATATATTAAAGTATTACATTTATAACTATTACAATAGGCTAACGAGACCTACCAAAATTAAACAATACATATGCGGTCCAGATAATTATACCAACCAGGAGAAAACTCCACATGTATACTTGTAAAATATGCATGGTGGGACTCGAACCTCTGACCACTAGATATGGAATGGATGTGTACTACTATCTCTGCTAAGAGATGATATGCAATATAAGATGTACTTAAACACAACCTACTTGGGTTTCTCTAACTATACGGTAAGCGTTTGAGCATTAATTTTAACTATTGACTATGCTAAACGGTATGAAGACTAATGCTCCGTTTGGTAGGGAGGAAAGAAAATAGGAATGATGGAAAGATTTGAAGGGATAGAAAACATGAGGGAAGGAAAGGAAAATGATTTTCCCTCGTGTTGTTTGGTAAACAGGAAGGAAAGAAAATATCTTTTATCAATTTTACTATTTTACCCTTATATTATATTTAATATATTTAAAAAAATTGGATAAAATTGTAATTTGAATTACCTAAAAATTGGTGGGTCCCATTTCCCCTTTCTTTCACCTTTTTTTCCTTCCCTTTTCCTCCCACTTTTGGGAGGAAACAAAATGGTGGGCCCCACACACCATTTTTTCCTTCCATTTTTCTTTTCCCTCCATTTTTCTCTCCATACCAAACACACTTTTCCATTTTCTTCTCCCTTTTCCCTCCACCCCTTTCTTTCCTCTCCATTTTCCTCCCTACCAAACGGAGCATAAAATACCTCACTACCCTAAATATAATAAAATCATAAATTAAAATGATGTTAATTAAAAAAGGTGGATTTCCGCTTTCTATTTCAAAGACGAATGGTGAAGATCAAATTATAAAATTTTTCGTGAATCTGATATGTTGCAAATTTAACTGTTGTATTTTGTGAAATGAAGAAGATCCACATCTCCATGATCAATGTGGAGATCCAATCTCCAGATTGGGTCTCAACTTTTTTTTTTTTTTTTTTCCTTTCTCTTTAAAATATATATATATATATATATATATATATATATATATATATATATATATATATATATTTAATCTCCATCGTTCATCTTTGTGATGGATGGTGGAGATACATTTTTAGTTTTTTTTTTTTTAATAAATATTTCTTGTTTTTTTTTTTTCAATTAATTTGCATTTTCAATATTTTTGTTTAATATTTTTTTTTTTTAATGTTTAAAAGGTCGAAAATGCCTTTATTTTTTACAGCCAAATTTGGTCAACAGTTAAGTTTAACCAAATTTGACTAACGGGAGGGGGTCTGAGTGTCAATTTATGATAAAGTTGTTTCTAGATGCAAGATGGCAAACCTCAGAGAGGTGTAGTGCAATTTGCTCTTTTAATTATCACCTGCATTATATATGGTGGTGTGAGTGATGTGGCGGTCATAAATCATTTGAGATTAATTTTTGTATAAAATATTTGGACAACCTAGATGACTAGATGTTGTGGAGAGTGAATTGTTATTACCATATGAATTATGAGATGATGTGGTGGATGAGAGTATAAATCATTTGTCACATCATTTGAGTTGGTTTTTGGACTAATTTTTTTGTTGTCTAAAATGAAATCAAAATAAATAAGTAGTTAACGGAAAATAAAATATAAATTATCTTACAATTAATATAATTATTTTTTAAAAATAAAATCTTAAATATTTTATCTAGGAATTTTCATTAATTCCTTCCTTATTTTTTTTAATATATTTTTAATCATTTTATTGAATTGTTTGTGCACTTTGACTTGTTTTTTTTTTTTTTTTTTTAATCATTAAATCTTGAATATATATATATATTTATCTTTTGGTTCTCAGTAATTGTTTATCAATCTTGTGGTGAACTATTTTTTTTCTTATAATGAGTGTAATTTCATTTAAATCATGTGAATGTTTGAAAGTTTGAGATTTATAAGAAACGCGCTTGCCATTACAGTTATTGGTAGTGACTTTATTATGCTTTTAAGAAATCTTTTGTTGTATCCGGTACTTGTATTTTTGTTATATAAATTTACTTTCATTTGCTCGATCATTTGTTTTGTGTAGTTTCCATATATATATAATTATTTGACAATGCTCTCCGGTTTTGATACGATCTTATAATTTTTATTTTTTATTTTTTATTTTTTTTAATGTAGATGGTGGATAAAAAAATAAAAATAAAAATAAAATAAAATAAATAAAAAACATTTATTTTGTGTGGAGTTAATGGGTTTGGCGGATAAATTTTTGTAAATTAGAAATATTTGTATATTTTAGCGGTAGAATTTGACTTGTTTTGGAAAGTATACTAGTTGATTGTGAATAAATCGGTTTGTATGAAACACATCAGTTTTATCACAAAATTGATATCTATTATCTCATAAATAACATCGCTTTTCAATGTAACCGATGTGTATTAAAATAATAAACATCGGTTTTTAACTGATGATTTTAACTCATTTTTTCTATATCGATCGCTCATATAGATAACGATTATAAAATCGAGAAAAACCGATGTGAATCATGAAAAATAACCGATGCTTTCAACATTAATTTTTGTAGTAGTATATAATGTAAGGTGGCGGCATTGGCTTATGATTGTATTTTGTGCTCTTCCTAGACCTTAATTGACAAGTAAAATCATCTCTCTCGTATACTTTCACCACCATTTTACACGCATATCTCCATTTTGCCCTTTAATTTCTTGCTTGTATCAGCATTATCTTTCATTTGGATTCTGTTTAAATATATTCATTTGATTGTTTGGTTGTGTCTTTATAGGTAGCCGACGAAGACGATGGCCGGGGAAGGATGATAGGGAGTAGGGGGGCAGAGATACAATAAATGTTTACCGGTATGGGGAAATTGGGGTCTATCGAGTTCGGATTATGATGGGATCAGATTAGGGAAGAAGAGCAGTTCCTCTCGAAACCGCCTTCTAGCTCTAACAACCCTATGGAAATAGTGAGAGGAGGTAGTGATCAACCTAAAGCTGTGGCGGCAGAACCAACAAGTAAGAAGCGAGGTCGAGGAGGAGTTGACGGCGAGGGAGATAGGATGGAAGTGCTGTGAGGTGAAAGAAAGAAACCACAATGATTAATGGAGATTTAGTTCTCTATAATTTCTCCTGGCAATTGCACGAATCGTTCAATTAGTATAGTGCTAAGTAAAGGATCGTCCTCAGGAAGGTGTGCATTAAAAGTAAAATCGAGATTGTTGATGGCAAGTTTGGAACACAATTACAATTAAATGCAAATTAACTAAACTAACTAATTTAACTAATTACAACTCAAGTGTGGTCATACAATAGTAGTAAGATGGTGATGGAAATGCTAGGAAAGAAATGTAACATGCAAAATTATCTAATTCACTCGTTGATTTCAATTAAACACATCTAGCTTTTGTCTTAACCAATTAATGAGTACTAAACACCTAAGGTCTTAGCATATCAAGCTTAAGAAACTAATCGATTTAAACACAAAATTATCAATCTCTAAACACCCAAGATCATGAAATGGCAAGAGAGACAACTATCAAGCACAAGAGTTCAAGAATCACTTAATAAAGCATGTCCATACACAAATCAAATAATTCTTCATCAACCTAGCTTAGAATCAAAACCCATGCATCAATGGTCATTCATACATGAAATTCGAAGTCTCAAATGGTCTAAATGCTAGTTGCATGTCAACAATAAGTCAATTAATCAACATGCATGAATAGACTAATATTTAAAGCTCAAATCAATAATAGAATCAACTAATTATATAGATAAATAATTCATGTGCACAAATTCCCAACATCAAAGTTATCAAGGAGAAAAATAAAGAATAAGAAACACCCATAAAGGTCTTCAAGAGCTCCACTCTATCTTCATCTCCAAGAATCTCGAATTTGTGTAACAATGGTGGTTGTGTGGTGAAGTGTGGAAATGGGTTGGTTAGGTGGTGAAATGATGTGGATTGGTGGTGAAATGGTAAAGAAAGGAGAGAATGGTGTTGATGGGAGAGTGTTTGAGAGCTAAGAGCTCTCTTGGTTGTTCTTTTCGGACAAGGAAGTTGGGCATTTATGGAGGAGAAGTTAGGGCATGACAAATGGGGTGAAAGGACACAAATACCCCTCTAAAAATGGCTGTTTAGCCAGAGGAAGGGGACGAAGTGACGTCATAGTGTTCTTAGCACGTAACTGGGGTGTATTTAGGCGCTAGGTTTTGTTTCTTGCTGGGGCACGCGAAGGAGGTTTGCTAGGGGTGTGTTTAGAAGCGGTCCAACAAGCCCTAAACACACCGTTTCATTAATGAGGTGGCAAGATTGCTTGATTTGTACGGCAAATTACAAAAAGCCCCATGAACTCTTCTGATATTTCAGAAACTTTTATCGTTCCTGGATTTGTATATTTTAACCCCTGATTCCTCCAAAAATATACAATCTTCCCAAAACTTCCCAGTTCACTTGAAATACTCATTTACACCATTAAAAACCAGATTTTACCTAAGAAATAAGCATAAAACAATAGGAAAATAAGGGCCTAAAAATAGTACAATAAAATACCCCCAAACCTATCATTTGCTCATCCTCGAGTAAAACCGAAAACAAACACAACTAAACACTAACATGACTCAAAACTACAACACAACAACAAACAAAACAAAAACAAAACAAAAACAAAAACACACTTAAAACTTTGCAAAAGTCACACGAAATGAGATGAGAATGAGTTGTACAAATGAGGAGTAATGCATGTAAGAGCTGCAAAGTGGAGGGTAACATAAAGTCACTCAATTAATTGCAACATACAATGCGAATCCCACACTCAAAATGACCTAGCATCAATGACAACACATCCAAATGTTTCGGATATAATTCGTCTTGACTCTAATCTTCACTGGATTTCACTCGAGTTTTCTCTCAAAATCCTAGACACACTAATTATCAAACATATGCGAATGAGTTTATGTACATGAAATCAAATATATATTGCATATGAATATTTTTGAAATAAAGCACATTTTTTGAAAATTGATCTCATGAAAAAATTGAAATGACATGAACGTGGAAATAGCATGTATCGACTCACATTCCCAAAATAGACTTCATAAGCGATTAAATGGACTTTCCCTAATTTGTATTAGGGCTAAGGGTGAATTTGGTGATGGAAGGAGTGAGATAGGATACGGGAAATCTAAAGATCATGTTGAGGTGTTATACACATTACACTTTACAACATAATTAGCTCTATTATACTTTACACATTACATTCGAGCGTTTAGGCTATAAACTTTGAATATCATACACTTTGTGCTACTTTGTTGCTCTTATTTTTGAGCAACTTTATAATGAATTTACAAGGCTTGTGTTTTATTTTTAACATTTTGTTTATTTATTTTTTATTTTTATATTTTATTTTTCTATAAGCCTTTGCCTTTACACAATTACACATAATTGCCCAAGTGCATGCCACTCTACAATTTAGAGCTTTGCATATATTCTACTAAACTTTACACATCAACATGATCAATAACTAAGGAATGGCTTAGTGTTTATGATATGTATATAATGTGTTTAATGCAGGAAGGTTAAGTGTTTGGTTTAAGTATTTAGCCTCACATTTGACAATGAAATACACAATAAGGACAATGAAGTACACAATAAGGGCATGGAAGTGTTTAGGCTAATTTGTTATTATGCACTAACAAAAGTTCTAAAATCATTTCTAAGAGTCCATCTATTAAGAGAATACAAGTCTTCACAAGTAGTCCAAACGGGAGAAATGTTCTATAGCATTGATCAATGCAAAATTGATATACAATAATGAGATCACATTGAAGAACAAAATGAATAGTGTTTAATGAGTGAAAACAAAATTTACCCTATAATTTGAACACTAAGGCACACAAATTTTTTACAGGTAGTCTCCACTATTAATCCTAGCATTCGACCATGGAGCCTCATCCATTAAGACACTAAGAGAAATGGACTAAATTCACATCGTGCGAAGCAATCCTAGACTTACAAATGTCAGCTGAGTTGCTAAGTCACCAAGACTCAGCAACTAACACATGCGAAAGACTCCTCAACGGCACAATACAAACCATCTCATTCAAACAATTTTATTCAAAGATGGCTCATTTCGTAAAAATTTTAAAATTTTGACACATAACAGAAAAATACACAAACTAACAACATTGTTTGGAAAACCTTTAGAACGAAGACAACAAGTTCACGGTTTGGAATTCGAGCACAAAGCAAACTAACAATTATATACTCTAATCACAAACACACAAAACATTGAATAAGACACAAACACTCAAACAAATTAATAACAATAACAACAACACACGAAAGAAACATCTCAACATGGAAGACAAAAATCTCAAAAGCTTCTAACTTTCGAATTTGACTTATGTCTGCTCTTTAATGCATATTTTCAAAGATAATTGATAAAACTTGTTCAAATTTTGAAACAAGGAATTAGACATACAAATGCACATGTTTCATTTAGAAAATATTTCAAAATTCAAATTGAAAAAGTGTGAAAATAAACGACAAAAATAGTTCAGGTGCAGATTTTCAAAACAGGGCATCACCCGTGACCTTTGATCGAAGAAATGCTCATAACTTTTGAAGCACCTCCCATAATTTTACGTTCTTTATATCAACGGAATCGTAACAAAAAATGATAGGAAATAGTGGAACCCTATGTACATTCTAGAGAAGATGAATGAAGAATGAGCTTGTTGTGCTTGAATGTGATAAAGACAATTACTTCTTTTTTTTTACCCTATTGAACATCCACATCACTAATAAATCTCTAGCATTAGAGTACATGAAGTAAATATGTTCTTGAGGACAATCCACAATAAAATTGACCAAGTTTTGACCATTTTGATCAATCCATTCATCTAAAAAACCTCTAAGCAGCCCTTCTGGCCGCCACCGCCGCCATTTAGCTCTAACAACACTATGACAATTTACGTGAAAATTTAAGTTACGAGTTTATCCCACCAGTCATTACACCAAAATATACCTTTAACAACAAGGGTCCAACAACTTGCATGAATGAAAGTTGTTAAATGGACTCAATAACAATATTCAAAATTATGAAGCTGTTATTATTAAAGTTAGAGGCTCAATGACAACATGGGCTAGATGAAAGTTGTGAATGCTACATTGGATGCCCAATTTTTAAGCCCATTTCCAATTTTAAAAAGCCATAATTTTGAAACATTTCGTTAGAAACATCAGAGCCCGATTATTTAAGTAATAGTGAATACTTCTAATAAAATAAAAATAAATAAATAAAAAATCGTTGGAGTGAGAGATATGAGAAATTGGAAACCTCAACCACTGTGAGCTATGTGACAACCTCAACCACTGTGAGATCCGTGACCACCACTGCCACCATGAACACTATGACCACGACCACTGTGAGCACTGCAATCACCACAACCACCTCGATTTGGTCTTAGAAGGTGAGTTCATGTCAATTATCCAGTTACTTGAAATTTGATATTTGATCACCGCAACCACTGTCAATTGATGAAAAAGTTCTAACTCTTTCTTCTTCCCTTTTTCTCTCATATTTGGTTGTTGATTGGGAATAAATGAGTCAGATATAGAAATTCAAATTATTTGAGAGTTACATATTCGATTTACTCAGACACTCTTTAATGCAGCAACACGAATCACAAGCGAATGCAAAATTAAGTTTGGACGCTTTAAGAAGCATCTTCTAAATTGGTTTCAGAAGAAAATACAGAAGGAAGCAGACATCAAATCTGCTCGCAAGAAGCGATATGGCTGACGTAGAAGGAACCCAACCGAGAAAGCAGTGTATGCTGTTATACCATTCTTCATGCTGCTGTTTGGAGGCGCTTTGTTGGAGATCTTCGTCAAGAGTTTTGGTAGTGGATTTTTGTGTTTTTTTTTTGTTTGGGGTTTTTTTTTTCCAGTTGGTACGCTCCAAAAATCCGTAGCATTCAATCCATCAGATGAGCAATCGAACCAAAGTATGTTGGATCTTGTTGTTTCTTTTTCATAATATCTTTCTTGGATTAGTAGTTTCTTTCTTAGATCTTTCCTTGTTGATAATTACGAGAGGTGTGTTCTTTTGTCATCTGTTTTATTGATAATTACATATCTGTGTTATTTTTGTGTTTTCCTTCATATACTAGTTGCTTTAATTATAGAAGCATGAGTATTTACACTGCTTCAACTCAATTTATCATTTATTATTGTTAACCAATTAAACATTTACACCAACTGGTTTGTACATCAGTTGTTTTGTTAAAGTATGTTCTTGACTAAAGAAAACACATAGACTTATATGATTGTAGCCTAAGCTTGATATGTTTCAAATCTTCACTCAGGAAATATAGAAATTAGCACCAGTCAAAATGGTAGTAGCATTACGTGGTTCTTCAGAGATAGAGGTTTTGATGATAAACCCATCAATGATATGCACCAGTCAAGTGTCTTAATTTTTATTATCGGAATTGAATGAAAAAATTGTTTTGTACTCTGTATGATCTGCATTTTTGAGTGGGCATTTCGGTTCGGGTCTTTGGATATGGTGTTCTTGAAATTAAATATTTGTTTCATAATCTTTTTATACAGGTGAGTTTCATATATACATTGCATTTTTCTGTAGCACCACCTGAAGTGCATATCACTCAGTTAAAGCTTTCGATGGATAGCCTCGAGAAGGAGAGGGACTTTTACTTGGCAAAATTGAGAGATATCGAGATTTTTTTCAAGACCTTGAGATTGAACACTTGACTGTAATGTTTCCTTGACCATATATTTGATTACATGCTATTTATCTTAAAGCCTAGTCTTATTTGCTTTAATTTGTTGTTTTTGTAGATTGTTGGATCCATTCAAATGATTATTTATGCTACGGATGATAAATTGGAAGCTACAGTCGCCATGATGATGTCCGTTAAGCACAAGAAAGCAATCCCTAAGGTTATTGACTGCAATCCTAAGCTTGAACCTTTTGGTATTCTTCAACAGGTATATAATCTTAGTCCTAAAAACTCTTATAAACTCATGCTAGACTGATTTTATGGTTACATAAGTTGTAGAATCTCATGTTTTTAACAATATGCACTATAAGTTGTAAAAGCATCTAATACTTCTAACAACTCCTTAATAGACAAGTTGTACATGTATGTTGTTGAGAGTTTTTACAACATGCAATGAATGTTGTGAAAGACCCTTTTTGTTGTAGTGAGTACACGGATCGTTTGAACGATCGCATAGCAGTAAAGTTTGTTCCTTAGGGAGGTGTCATCCATCGATTGTTTCTAGCTTAAAGAATTGAAAGCAATGTAATAGTGAGCGTGTGAGTGTGTGAGAAACCATGTGAGCAAGAGAGAGGGGAAAAGAAAGAAGAGAAACATGTGATAACATGAGAATAGTGTAAAGGTGAGAAGTGTGTGTATGTAAGCATGTGAGAGCAAAACAAGTGAATGTGAGTGCAAATGAGAAATTGAGTGTGCAAGAAAGCAAGGTAACCGAGAGCTTGTGCAAGCAAGCGAATCAAGAGTTTTGTGCATGAAATGTAATTGAAGGATTGCCTATTCTAAATTAAAATAAACTAGAGGCAATGCAATTGAATTACGAAAACAAACACGTAATTAACAGTGGCTTAGGCGGATTGGAGAGATGCAAGTGGATGGTACACTAAGTAATAAGTTCACCATAACATTCACACTAATCATAACAATCAACCTCATTAACAATCCAAGTTTGGGTTCAATCTTCACTAAACTCTTTAGTGTAACTCAACATATGATGGTGGATTGGGTCACTTATCCTCAACTATCACTTATTGATGATGTATGCAATAAGCAATAATTAAGTTTAGCTTTTACGCATGAAGATTAAAGAACCAAAATCCACTTAAACATTATGTCTACTTTCATGATTTCCATTCATCCAATTAAGAGCAATAATCAAAGCTAAGTATCATGTCTACTCAACTCTAATTCTCATATGCATTTAATCATTCAACTTGCGTCAAAGTCATGTTTAATCAACACAAATCAAAGATTAAGAACTTGTAGAAATTGAATGAAACAAAACTTGAATATATTAAATACAAATCAATCATATAAAAATCACTAGTGTTAGCTTTACAACAATTCCCTAGAGGGGATAGTACACATCAAACAAAAATAAAAAAGAGTAAATAGAGAAAACCCATTGAAGTGTACGTTGTAGTCACAATCTCCTCCAATAGTCTTCAAGCTTCCATTGATGTGCATCTCACTCATAGACAAGCAAGAAACCTCATTTTCTCTTTTCTTCTTCCTCTAAGATAGATGGTTGAAGGTTGGATGAAGGTGGAATAGTGAGTCACCAAGGAGCATTGCCTCCTTGGTGGCTTTGGAAGCATTTCTCTCCATCTTGAGTGATGAGTTTTCAAAGAATGTTAGAAGATCTGAAAGTTCGCTTCTTTAGGGCTCAAAATAGGGTATTTATAGTGTTTTACGAATTTAGGTTACGAAATTGGAAAGTTACAAAATACCACTCGATGGAAGTTTACAAAAATACCCTCAGGGGTACTGGGTGTAATTTTATGGATTTGGAATTCATTGAGCTGGACAACGAACGCAAGATCTACAAAATTTGGGGGGGGGGGGGGGGGGGGGGGGGGGGTGGGGCCGAGGTGGTTTTCACGGTTTGGCGATAGGAAACAAATTTTGCAATTGTTGGGATGCATTTAGCAAGCAACTGGGGTGAATTTTGCAAGGTGCTTATTGGCTTCCATGCGTTTGGGCTCCTTCACGTGGGCTGCATCTTGGGCTTGTTCTTTAGGTTGCATCATACCACTTAAAGCTCGGCTTTTATCTTTTAAAACCCCCAATTTTCTCAAAATAAGCTCTAGCATCATTCATATCTAGATTTTTACCGTTTTACCCCTGCTTTTCCAAAATTGCTCCAATACCATATTTAGGGAATTTAACCTACATAAAGCTCACAAAGCACATTAAAATACTAAAAATACTTGAGAAATGGGGGTCTAAAATATGTATATAAATGGTGTGATCAGCAATAGTAATGGGAAGCAGTGATCAATCTGAAGCTATAGTGGCAGGGCCAAGTAAGAAGCGAGATACAATGATATGCGCCTTTTATGTTGAAATTGTTGGCATTGGAAGAATGTATGGGAGACGTCAAAATCAGATTGACTGTGGAATCTATTATAACGTTACTAAAACAAAAAAAGTACATGTCCACAAAAATTGAAACCCCATCAGACCAGGAGGAATATGGTGATGGTGATGATCTTGGGGCCTTGGATTGTGGAGATGACTTCCACACAGACTACATCATTGCAGGACTAAGTAAGAAGGGAGGTACAAAATCTTGAAGATCTCCTACTTCCTTGATTGGACTTCCTCTACTAATCTCTAGGAAAAAGTTCCAGAAAATATAGACAATTATTGAATTATAAAATTAAAAGCAATGCAACAATTATAAAATTGAAATCTATCAATTACTTTTTGATAAGTATTTTTTATAACAAAATCTAGAAAAGAAAAGTAATAGTATATTGTCACGTGCCAAAATCACAACTGGGATGTATGGAGAATTCTCCACTCTCCTTAAAAAAGATAAATCTCTTACCTAGATGTTGCTACCGTGGGTGTGAAAATCTGGTATGTTGTTGATCCGATCATTGGTTGTTGATCTAATCATGATAGAATAATTGTTCTCAACTCTTAACAATAGGACACCATCAAAGAGCACGTACTGTCCATTTAAAGTTAAACACTCACCATATATGGCTAGTGTTCTTATTTTAATTTTCTTTTCATGTAAAAGTAAATAATGTGAGTGAGAGATGAGAGAAAAAAAAAAGGGAGAGATCGACAAGGGAGTGGCAGCTAGAGTGAGAAAGTGGGAGAGTTAGATTTTAAAAATAATATGTTATTAACCTAAATACGTTGTTGACAAACCTATGATATTAACTTGTGTCCACTTGTTTCATTGGCACATATACAAAGTTACACCAAATGAAGTAATTAAAAAAAATATTCAAAAATCAAACTAGCATATCAATTATAATAATGATATATTTAAATAAAATAAAAAATAATAACGCCAATTGTTTTCATAATTTCTTGACTTTTTAATTTTTTTTATTTTAATATTTCAATCAAAGTTATTAATATTTTACTATAAGAAAGAGACTATAGTTACGCAATACAAATTTAAGATATTAAGAATTTAAAATTAGGGTTTTAATATAATTTTTTTTTTAAAAAAAAAACATTTTCCTTTATCACACCAACAAAATATCTTGATAATTAGATTATGCATAAAAATAAAACAAATGATAACTTGATCACGATTAATAAAACTTATTAAATTCGAGAGAAGGGAGTGTAGAGAATTTATTCTTCTCAATATTAATGAACTTGAAAATCAAGTATATATATACAATACACAGGTCGTGTATATCAGACTATGAAAACTACTCCTATTAAACAACTTAAACTAATAACTATCAACTAATAAGCACAACAAGTGATAGGATTACAATATAGCAATATAATATAAAACAAAGTTTGAGTTGGAGTTGGACTTCAAGTCTAAGATGGAGTTGGACTTCAAGTCTGAGTTAGAGTTGGATTAATATCCGTAAGAGTCCTGAGAGTCCTGAATCCTGAGACTCCCCCTAAAGTTGGAGAGTGAATGTCAAGAACGCCCAACTTGCGTATCAGACGAGAGAACAGATCCTTGCTTATTGGTTTAGTGAACACATCGGCAATTTGAGATGAAGAAGGGATGTACCGGGGGATCAATAACCGGTCCGGAATTTTGTCAGTATGAAATGGCAATCTAACTAAATGTGTTTTGTGCGTTCGTGGAACACTGGATTTTGAGATATGTGAATAGCCACCTGATTGTCACAAAACATTATCATTGGAGAAGTATGGGAGATACCCAAATTTGTCAAAAGATACTTTAACCATTGAAGTTCACATGTAAGAGAAGCCATTGATCTATATTTGGCTTCAGCGGAAGAACGAGAGACCGTAGATTGCTTCTTTGTCTTTCAAGAAATCGGACTTGAGCCAAGAAAGGTACAATAACCACTAGTGGAACAACGAGTGATGGGGTAATCGGCCCAATCAGAGTCACAAAAACTTGAGATATGAAGAGAACATAAGACTGATAACAAAATACCTTTGTTGATAGAAGCTTTTAAGTAACGAAGAACTCGATGAGCCGCATCCAAATGGGAAGAGCGAGGGGATTGCATGAATTGACTGAGGTAGTTGACAGTGAAGTTGATGTCGGGCCGTGTGACAGTAAGGTAGAGCAGCCGACCAACTAACTGACGGTATGTGGTCGGTTTCGGCAACAAAACCCCATCATTAGCCTCAAGGTTGATGTTCTGTTCCATGGGGAACTCGGCAATTCGACCACCTGTAACACCAACATCCTCCAAAATGTCCATAGTGTATTTACGTTGGGAAAGGAACATCCCCTGTTGTGATCTAGCCACCTTAATGCCAAGGAAATATTTTAATTTTCCCAAGGCCTTGATGTAGAATTTTTGTTCCAAAAAACTTTTTAGTTGTTGAATTCGAATGGAGTCATTTCCTGTGACAATAATGTCATCAACATAAACAAGAACAAACACAGAAGAGGAACCACATATATTAGTAAACAATGAATAATCAGATTTAGACTGAGTGAAGCCGGATGTGGTCAAGGTGGTAGAGAATTTGGTAAACCATTACCTCGAAGCCTGTTTCAAACCATATAATGATTTGTTGAGTTTACATATTCGTTGCTCCCCCTTTTTTGAAAACCCAGGTGGGAGAGTCATATACACTGTCTCATTCAGATCCCCTTGTAGAAAAACATTATGAACATCGAATTGTTGACTGTCTCAACCTTTGATAGCAACGATTGAAAGCAATAATCGGACAGTGACTAACTTTGCCACATGAGCGAACGTATCATGATAATCAAGGCCCTCAATTTGATTATAGTCTTTCGCAACTAATCGAGCTTTGTAGCGTTCAATCGAACCATCAGAGTGATACTTAACCTTGAAAACCCATTTACACCCAATAGGTTTATTTGATGATGGCAAAGAAATAAGATCCCACGTGTTATTTTTTTCTAATGCCTCAATTTCAGTTGTCATTGCCGCTCTCTAATGTGGGTATTTGATGGTTTGGGAAAAGGACTTAGGCTCAACTGTAGAACAAACCTTGGACAAAAAAACTTTATGTGATAAAGAGAAATTACTGTCAAAAACATATAAAGCCATTGGATAAGAGGTGGAAACTTTAGTTACCTTAGAGTCAGATTGAACCAGATTCGCCACATGAGGGAGAGTAGGGCAGTGATAGTTTTTCAAATATGATAGTGGCTGCCTTGACCGAGCCGATCGAAAAGGAGGAATGGGTTGTGTACTAGTTGACATAGGTGAAGAATCCGACATTGGAGGGGCATCATGTGACATCTCATTGTCAAGAGAAGCAGCTGATGGAATCGTATCCTCATGAGATGCGAACTCATGTGGAACGGATGAAGTGGGTGGCAAAAAATTAAAAGTGCCATCATCATGAATGGGTAATGTATGAACCGGCACGTGTGAATGAGTGGATGAAAAAATTTTAAAAGGAAAAATATGTTCATGAAATATGACATCACGAGATGTAAAAAAAAAATTAGATTGAAAATCGAATACACGATATCCTTTTTGGCCGTAAGGATAGCTAACAAAAACACCTAGTGTATCTCTTTGATCAAATTTATTTGTGACATGAGGGTTTTGAGCCAAACATAAGCAACCAAAAATTCGAAGTTGAGTAAAAATTGGTGGTTTTTGAAATAACATCTCGTGAGGTGACTTGCTTTTTTAATAAAAGGGTTGGTAGTTTATTTATGATGTATGCAGCAGTGAGGACACATTCTCCCTAAAAAGATAATGGAAGATGAGCTTGAAAACGTAAAGCTTGGGCAATATTTAAAAGGTGACGGTGTTTGTGTTCAACTACACCATTTTGTTGTGGTGTAGCAACACAGCTGCGTTGATGAACAACACCTTTAGATGAAAAAAAATGCTGCATATTTTTTGATAAAAATTCAGTGCCATTGTCGGTTCGAACAACTTGAATTTTAAAATGTTCATTTATGTCACCAACCCCAGAAACAATAGTTTTGATTTGAGAATTAAATTGAGTATGAACCATGGCAAAAAAAGATTGTAAAATGTGAGATGTTTCTGATTTAACAGCCATTAAATATATCTATGTGGCACGACTAAAATCGTCAACAATAGTTAAAAAAAATCTAGCATTTGAATGTGGTGGTAATGAAAAAGGTCCCAAAATATCTCAGTGAATCATTTTAAATGGTCTACTAGTTTTTATTGAACTATGTGAAAAACATAAACGAGTTTGTTTTGCTTGAGGGCAAATCATGCAATCAACATTATTTGAAGAATGAATAAAAGAGAATTGCTTATCTAAGAGTTGTAAACAACTAGGTGAAGCATGTCCTAATCGGCAATGCCACAATTTATTTTGAGTTGAATTTTGAAAAGAGCAGATCGTTGCATAATTTTGAAGATGGTAGAGTCCCTCATGTAGGCATTCCAGTCCAATCTTCTTCTTCGATAACAGGTCCTGAAACACATATTCATCATTAGAAAAGGAGGCAGAATTTTTCGGGTCTTGACAAGTTCACTGATGGAAATTAAATTGAATTGAAAAGTGGGAACAAATAAGACATTTGTGAGACATAATGTTGGTGAGAGAGTGACAGTTCCTATATGAGTAATTAAATGATCCATTCCATCTGAGAGTTTAAGTGTGGAATGTTTAGAGCAAGTAGAATAATTAGAGAACAAATTCAAAGATGAGCTCACATGATTTGTCACTCCTGAATCAATGATCCATACAGATTTATAGGAACATGAGAGGGAAATACCTGTCAGATTTGCGTGGGGTGCAATATTACTCGAATCA
Source organism: Acer yangbiense (assembly GCA_008009225.1). NCBI lineage: Eukaryota > Viridiplantae > Streptophyta > Magnoliopsida > Sapindales > Sapindaceae > Acer > Acer yangbiense. The sequence continues at coordinate 44,616,561 of CM017764.1, forward strand.
ATCATACTTGAAAGTTTGCTATATTGGTCCATGGTGAAAGTGAGAGGGGCGGCCGAATGTGGAGCAATGGCTGCCGAGATTGCATTGGCATGGAAATTTTTGGGAGGATACCCATGTATCTTGTAGCATGTCTCTCTGTAGTGACCAACGGTTTTACAATGATCACAATACGAACATGGTTTACCATTGCGATGAGTCAGACCTTGTGGCTTGCTGTTGAAGGGCTGATTTGAAGCTTGTTCTTTGCCGAATTTGCCACTGTTATGAGGCTGAGATTGGCGATAATTTTGCCTCTGAAAATTCAAGGCTGCAGCCTCTAGAACGATGTTGGACAGTGTATGAATCTCTTGTTGCTTTTCTTCTTGATTGACAAGAGAATAAATTCTCGCAACACTCGGAAAAGGATCCATTAGTAAAATTTGGCTACAAGTAGCTGAAAATCGATCATGAAGGCCTTGCAAAAATTCCATTGCTCGATCCTCTTGGACCCGAGTGGCAGCCACAAGTCCATGACCACAAGTGCAAGCAGAAACAGTTGATAATGAAGTTAATTCATCCCATAAAGATTTAAGTAAAGAGTAATAAGCTGATACCGTAGTGTTGTCTTGTTTGAGCGAAGAGATTGATTGTTTGAGCTGATAGATTTTGGGTGCATTCATTTGTGAGAATCGGTCACTAAAATCCTTCCAAATATCATGAGTGGAATCAGCGTAAATGATGCTACCACGGATCTCTGGTGTAACGGAGTTAAGAACCCAGGAAGCAATAAGATCATCACATCGAGACCACTTGGATTTCTCAACGGGATCAATTGGTGGCGTGATGGTACCATCAACGAATCCAAGTTCATTCTTTGCTCGCAGTGCCCTTGATATGGACCGTAACCAAGTGTTGTAATTGTCTCCTGACAACATCGGAGAGACCAGAATGGCTGTGGGATTGTCTGAATGATGAACGAAGAAAGGGTCGTCGGATCCCTGATTAGATAAGAGATCATTGGATCCTTGATAATTGGATCCTTGAGAAGCAAAGCTTGAGTCCTTTGGATCTGTCATGTTTTTTAAGAAAGCTAAAGAGAATTGCGGAAAGGAGAAGAAACAAGCAGAAAAAATAGGAGAAGGAGAAAAAAATCAGAGTAGCTCTGATACCATATTAAATTTGAGAGAGGCGAGTGTAGAGAATATATTCTTCTCAATATTAATGAACTTGAAAATCAAGTATATATATACAATACACAGGTCGTGTATATCAGACTATGAAAACTACTCCTATTAAACAACTTAAACTAATAATTATCGGCTAATAAGTACAACAAGTGATAGGATTACAATATAGCAGTATAATATAAAACAAAGTCTGAGTTGGAGTTGGACTTCAAGTCTCAGTTAGAGTTGGATTAATATCCGTAAGAGTCCTGAGAGTCCTGAATCCTAAGATTCGTGATAATTTGATCACAGTTAAAAAATTAAATGTGTGATAACTTGATCACAGTTAATAACAATTGTGATCCAATTATCACACATTTTGAAAGACTGAGATAATTTGATGTTAGTTTTAAGATTCCCAATCAACATATAGCAAATTAGTTTTGGTAAGTATTTTAATAATTGTTGGACTGAAATGCAACTCAAAATGGGATAAATATTTTAAGAGTAATGCTAGGCTGTTCAAAAATATTTGTCCATGCCCAATTGATGTGGCATGTGAGTTGTTAAAATCATATCATTTACACCATAATATCATGATTTATAATATCTTGACAACTCACATACCATATTATTTGGGTATGATTTTGGATAAATATTTTAGACAGCTTAACATTATTCATTCATATTTTGATAAACCGAACATCTACACCCTTATAATTAAAAATCGGGTGTAGATAATTAAAACTTATGGTTACGCTTGGCTTCAACCTTTTATCCCTTCTATATATGTGACTTAACACTAATATCACATATGGGATGTCAAAACTCCCCATGGGCCATCCCCATTTAGGGATTAAAAAAAAAACTCTTCGATTTGGAGGACGAGGACAACCGCGGAGTGAATTTCCCCCATAAAAATATAAACGAGGGTGGGTTTAGGATTACTGTTGGTAACTAGAAGCTACTTAAACTATAAATACCTTAAAAAATTTATGGATGTGAAATATTTACATTAATAAAACATTGTCTCGCAATCCTGTAATTTGTATATAAGCCCGGAGTGCCAAATAGTTGATGTAAAAAGTGCATGCCCGTATGACATGTGACAAATGTTCTAAAATTTAGAAAAACTTTGTAAATTGATTATTGAGATTACAAAATATCAGGAGATTAAAAGTAAACTTAATTAAATATGAATGTCAATTTAATATAAAATCATTAAAGAGATTACAAAAAATCTAGATATTAAAAGTAAATTTAAAGACCGGATAAGGTTGATCGAATGGTTTACTCCTCAAGCCTACACCATGAGATTGTGGGTTGGAGTCTTACCCCTTCCTAAATACCGAAACAAAAAAAAAACAAAAAAAAGTAAATCTAATTAACTATGGAAGTCAATTTAATATACATTGATTAATGAGATTACAAAAAATATAGATATTAAAAGTAAATTTAACTTAATATAGTGACTCAATTACTTCCTCTTTTATATATATATATATAAATATTCAACTCAGTGAGCACTGATATAACTTCATCAATGCGTTGGATGTGAACCATTAGATTTACATACTTTAACTCAAAGTATGCACTTGTCAAAACTTCTCCATAATCAGTGGTACATATGTATTGCTACTGATGTAGTTACATCAGTACGCACTGATGTGAACGGGACCGTGTATATATATATATATAATAGAGATTGCATTACTTAATTGAACTTTTGACATGTAGCACATGTTCCATTCCATTTATGTTTCCTTACCATTTATTTTTAATATCCTTAAACCTAGATTTTAATTTATCTAAAAATTGAAGAATATTTACTGTATACCATAAAGAGACTTTATGTTTCCTTACCATTTATGTTTAATATCCATAAACGTAGATTTTAATTCATCTAAAAATTGAAGAATATTTACTATATTTATTGCTAAAAATTAGAAAAAATATCTGCATACATAAATGTCAGTGTTTGCCGAAAACTTCTCTAAGGCTTTTCGGATACAAAAGCTTATTATATTTGAAAGTCTAGTATCAATTGATAGTGCTCTTTTGTGGTTCCGTGGAGTTTCGTTTCTATTATGAAATAATATGGTGTTCTATTGTTAAGAGTTGATCAGAACAAATCATTCTTAAAAAACATTTCATTGAAAGGAATAATTTATCATGATCAGATCAACAACCTACCAAATTTTCACACCCACGGCAGCAACATCTATTTCCTCCTCTCTCTCTCTCTCACTCCGTCAAAATACTTATATGAATATGATCAAGGTCCATATCATCAGGTTTTCATTCTTTCACCTGATCATGACTGCCACTTCCATTCATATCTTGTCGCCTCAGCTCCACGTCATCCTCGACCTCGCTTCTTACTTGGTCTTGCTAATGCAGCTTCAGGTCGATCACTACTTCTCATCACTATTGCCATAGGGTTGTTAGAGCTAGAAGACGGAGACGATCGGAGGGGCTGCTTCTTCTTCTCTAATTTCATTGTTCTAAAAGTACGTTCTATTCAATCATGTGTCGTTTCATGGTGATATTTTTTATGAGTTTGAACCAATAAGTGACCGGTAGAAGAACATATTTGATTTAAAGAGTGGAGAAAAGGATATGGGTAGATCATTTTATGAGTACTAGCTAGCAGCTTCTATAGTTTTATAAGATGTTTTGAGAGAAGGTATAATAGTTTGTACTTTCATATAATTATATATGCAAATATAGTATGTTAACTTAAACTAGTAAATCCATTTTTGTTTTTCAATTCAAAAAAAGTTGATCTTTTTTGAAATCATGATAAAATAGATGATTGGACATCAAGAGATGGATCCGTCTCTTCGCACCAATCCATCTTTGGATCTCTATGGAGATCAAGAGATGGATCTATAAATCTCTAGTCACACTCAATCGGGAATGAGGGGGAGGCTCTCTTCTATCATGTCTAGGGATGACATTTTTCCCCAAAGTCCTATTTCCTCATTTACCGAAAAACCTTTTATAAAATAATAATAATAATAAGTATTCATGATTTCCCTCATTTTAACCTTATGTATAATTAGTAGTTCTAAACTTTATTTAATTTGTATTATGTAATTTTTAATTGAATTTGAAAAAGTAAATTTTAGTACATTTGATCATTGGCACTTTTAAATCAATTAGGAAAAACCTTTTATAAAATAATAATAATAAGTATTCATGATTTCCCTCATTTTAACCTTATGTATAATTAGTAGTTCTAAACTTTATTTAATTTGTATTATGTAATTTTTAATTGAATTTGAAAAAGTAAATTTTAGTACATTTGATCATTGGCACTTTTAAATCAATTAGGAAAAAAAAAAATATGAGATTGACAATTGAGGATTGGGGGATAGGTATACCTCTCCCCAAATTCCCCCATCCCCATTTCTTCCAAATGGGGATGGGGGATGGGCTGGGGATGGAGTTAGGTAATTGGGATGGAGGAACCAATATCCATCTACATTTCCACAATTACCATCCTTACTCATGGCAGCCATGAACAGGCCATTGGCGATTAAGATCCCAAGTGATTTGCTCTCCAATGTGTGGAGATCCAATCCATTTCCATTTTTCAATTTTGTTTTGTTTTGTTTTGTTATTATTATTATTATAAATGTTCTTGATCTTCATCGTCAAGCTTCTCTTTTGCAATTTTTTTAATTTCAAATTTTTTATTTGATCTCCACTATCCATTTCTAAGATGAACGGTGAAGATCCATTGTTTTATTCTATTTTTAAAGAAAAAAAAAACTGAAAAATTAGATTGAAATGACGAAAATAAATATACAACAGTTGAGTTTGAAAAATTCTAACTAACGCCAGAGTTGCTCAATGTCAGTTTTCAAAAGAGTTGTTTCTGCCAGTAATTAAGTAAACCTTAAGTGGGTTTCGCGTAATTACTTCTTAATATTATATATTACACTATAATACTATATGCTTTTAAGATGCAATCATATTTACTTTTTTTTTTTTTTTTAAATGAAATTCATTAACAGAAAAAAAAAAAAAAAAAAAAAAAAAGGATTACAAAGAAATTGGGCAATCACCCAAAACCAGACTCTCCACCGAAAGCGGACAATCTTCCAGCCACACAGACTCACCGACAAAACTAAGACCCAACTTAGCAAGACTATGAGCAACCTTATTGGCAACTCTAGGAACAAACTTAATAGAAGTAAAAAAAAGAATTACTTAAAACAACCTTAATATCATGGAGAACCACCCCAATCTCAGAGCTAGGAACCTGATTCGAACCGATCAAATCCACAACAACCTTAGCATCGTACTCTAAGGAAGCTGGGACAAGCCCCGTTTCCATAGCCAACCTCAATCCTCTGAGAATCGCCATCGCTTCAGCAATCTGGGGATCTAAACACACTCCAAAATGAAGACACAGGGAAGCCATAACAAAGCCCTGATAATCGCGAATCACCACACCAATTCCAGTCGACATGCTACTGCTACTCAATGCGGCATCAGTATTTATCGTGAAAAAGCCATTCGAATGAGCTTTCCATACAAGAACTTGCTGCTGCTTAGCAGAACTGCAGACATCCACCACGTTAGCACTGCAGAAATCCCTTAAGAAGTTACCAGCCCACTCTAAAACATCATTCTCATGGATCAACTCAGAGGAATGAACCAACTGGTTCTTTCTATACCAGACTCTCCACCAAACAACACACAGAAGCTCAAATTCCTTCGTATCAACTCTATCTTTACAGGAAAGAACAAAATCAAAGAAAGAAGAGGAATCTAAAACTTTCCCATTACCAGAAAGAACCGAGGCCGAACGAACACTTTTCAAAGCAGAGCAACGCCAAAGAGCATGCAAAACAGTCTCATCTCTTAAGGAGCAAACTGGACACACCACATCAAGCTTCATACCTCGAGCAGCTAGCACCACCTTTGTTGGAAGCCAATTGTTGCAAGCTCTCCAAATGAAATTTTTAACCTTGGATGGAAGATGAAGTTTCCAAAAAAATTTCCACCAATAAACCGACAAACTCAAACCCGAATCATAGGGATTGAAAAAGGACGACTTGGCGAGCCGATAACCACTCTTAACCAAAAAAGAGCCCAAATTATCGAAATGCCAAACCAGGCTATCAGGCAAATCAAAACCACTCAAAGGAAGACGCAGAATGACCTCAGCCTCTTCCTTAAAGAAGGACTGCCGGATCAAAGCTTCATTCCAGGAACAAGGGGACAATTTTAACTCGTCGACAGTAGGCCATTCACCAAGAACCGGGGGAGAGCAAACTCTGAAAGAAGACAACCGCGGAATCCACCGATCTTTGTAGATATAAGTGGAACGCCCATTGCCAATCCTTTTTCTACAACCCTGCTCAATTAATTCCTTACCCCAAAGGAGACTATTCCATAAATATGACCCATTCTCAGACTTTTCAGCATCTAAAAAACCAAACTCCGGAAAATAACAGCATTTAAGAACTCTAGTAACCAAAGAATTTGGATTATGAAGCAAACACCACCCTTGCTTAGCAAGCAAAGCTTTATTGAACGCACCCAAGTCTCGAAAACCGAGACCACCCTCCTCACGGGCCTTACACAAAGAATCCCAAGAGCACCAGTGCATTTTACGCTTAACACCGCACCACCCCACCAAAATTTGGCACACATACGGTGCAAATCAAAAATGAAAAAAGCAGGAAGCTTGAACAGATTCATCGAATACACGGGAATAGATTGAATGACTGCCTTTAGGAGCACCTCTCTACCACCACTAGAAAAAAGACGATTGGACCAACCCTGCAATTTTTTCCAAACTCTCTCCTTTAAGCTATCGAAGAGAAAACGTTTACTCCTACTAGTCACACAAGGGAAACCAAGATACTTCTCATGGTGAACCACCATCGTCATCCCTAACGCATAAGCCAAAACCTGTCTGAACGGACCCACAATTTGCTTACTAAAACAGATGCAGTCATATTTACATACAAAGTTTATCAGGTGCGAGAACAAATAGCTATATATAAAGAATGAAATTTTTTTAAAAAAATTCAGTAGATTAAATTGACATGGAGATTACTTAACGAGCTCTTTCACATGAAGTATGCAAAATTACAGATATTTGGTAGCAAGCACACGCTTAGCTAAGGCTTATATATATAATGTAGAGTAACCGCATCTTTCTTTACATTTCAATTCGCTTGAATATATTTATTTGTTTATAGATATCCAGACGCCAATGGCTAAAGAAGGAGGAGGAAGAGGCAAAGGTAATGGCAATGAAAGTTTTTCGATGTGGAAAAATTGCCAACCCTAGAATTTATTGGTTATGGATTATGATCAGATGGGATTGGTGAAGAAGCCGGCCCTCCCGCTACCATCGCCCTTCTAGATCTAACAACCCTCTGGCTGTAGTGATAGGAAGTACTGATCCATTACCTAAAGCTACAGTGGCAAAGGCAAGACAAAGCAAGAAGCGAGGTCGAGGAGAAGGTTGCAATAGAGATGGAAATGGAAAGGAAAGTGGTGGTGAGGTGAAAGAAAGAAAACCATGTGAGTTGGATCCTGGTCATAGGCATCGTTTGACAGAGAGAGTGAGGAGGAAAAAGCTGAGAAATATGTTTGAAGAACTTCATACTTTGCTTCCTAAGCTTCCCCCTAAGGTATACATACACCCACATATATATATACAATCTTTCTATTATCAGTTTGAACTAATATAAAATATATCAGTTCCTTGCATATGGGCCATTGGATTTAAAAGATGCTTTGACAAGTGCATGCAGCCAAGTCAAAGTATTTAAATCCAATGACCCACATACAAGGAACTGATATATCTTTTGTCAGTTCGAACTGATAATAGAACAATTGCATATATATATATATGTGTGTGTGTGTGTGTGTGTGTGTGTGTGTGTGTGTGTGTGTGGGAGAACTTTAAAACTAGTCAAAAAAATTAGTGGGTTTATTGTGTCCAAGATTATCATTTTTATTGTTTTTATCAAAATATCCACTTTTTGGACAAGATTACCCTTCTTTATAAATTAAAAAAAAAAATTCTCTTCTTTTTTTCTTTTTCTTCTTCTTCTTCTTCTTCTTCCCAAAAAGAAAAACAACTTTTTTTCTTTATTTCTTTTTTTCTTTTTCTTCTTCTTCTTCTTCCCAGACCTTCATCTTCTTCTTCTTCTTCTTCTTCTTCCCGGATGTGTTTAATTGTGTTTCTTGGTGTGTTTAATTTGGTCTTGCCTTGGTGTGTTTAATTGATTTTTCATGGTGTGTTTAATTGAATTGCCCTGTTGTGTTTAATTGGTCTGTCATGGTGTGCTTAATTGGATGGTTGTCGTGGTGTGTTTAATTGAGATGCTTTGGTGTGTTTAATTGGGTTGTCATGATGTGTTTAATTGGGTTGCTCTAGTGTGTTTAATTGATTTACACCTGGTGTGTTTAATTGGGTTGCCCTGATGTGTTTAATTAATTTACACCTGGTGTGGTTAATTGATTTACACCTCGGTGTGTTTAATTGGGTTGTCGTTGTGTGTTTAATTGGGTTGTCGTGGTGTGTTTAATTGATGGCCTGGTGTGTTTAATTGGTGGCCTGGTGACTGGTGTGTTTAAACAAAATGAAATCTGGAAATTTTGTTTGAAAAAAATCAAATCTGAAATTTTTTGTTTAAAAAAAATCAAATCTGAAATTTTTTGTTTAAAAAAAAATCTGAATTTTTTTTTTTTTTTTTTTTTTTTTTTTTTTTTTTACAAAACCCAAAACACAACTCCCACCATTCATAAAAACAATCACAACTTGGAAAAAAAAACGAGATCTGAAAAAAAAAATAAAAAAAATCTGAAAATTAAACACAACCACAAGGTCCACAACCACAACCCCAACCCCAACTTAAACACAACCACACACACACACACAAAATGAAATCTGGAAATTTTGTTAGAAAAAAAAAAACCAAATCTGAAATTTTTTGTTTAAAAAAAAACCTGAAATTTTTTTAAAACCTAGAATAACGTGATCTGAAAAAAAAAATTTTAAAGAAATCTGAAAATTAAACACAACTACAACCACAACCCAAACTTAAAAATCTGGAAAATCAAACAACAAAAATCTAGAAAATCAAATCTGAATTTTTTTTAAAAATAAAAATCTGATTTTTTTTTTTTTTTTAACAAAATCCTAACCTAAACACAACTCTCACCATTCATAAACACAACAACCACCCTCAAATCTAGAAATTTTCTTTGAAAAAAAATGAAATCTAAAAAATTTTGTTTTAAAAAAAAAATCTGAATTTTTTTTAAAAACCTAGAAAAAAACAAGAAAGAGAAAGAGAGGAGAGGAGAGAAAGAGAAGAAGAAGAAGGAGAGAAGGCGTGAGAGAGAAAAGGAGAAGAGAGGAAGGCGTGAGAGAGAAAGAGAAGAGAGGAGAGAAAGAAGAAGAAGAAGAAGGCGTGAGAGAGAAAAGGAGAGAGAAGAGGTAAAGAAAAAAAAATAGGGGCAATTATGTCTTCACAGCCATTATGACAAAACAATAAAAATGATAATATTGGACAAAAACAATAATGCCTCTTAATTTTTGACTAAAAAGGCCTATTTCCTCTCTCTCTCTCTCTCTATATATATATATATATATATACAATCTTTCTATTGTCAGTTCATCTTGACAATAAATATATCAGGACGAAGAATGTGAACCATAGATTATGGAGAAGTTTTGACAAGTGCATACATTTTGAGTCAAAGTATGTAAATCTAGTGGTCCACATTCTTCATCCTGATATTTTTATTGTCAGAACGAACTGATAATAGAAAATCTGTATATATATATATATATATATATAAATTTTCAAATGAGGACGTTCACATATAACTTCATGAGGATATTGAATGTGAGCCACTGGTTTTACATGCTTTGACTCTCACTAGTTTTACATGCTTTGACTCAAGTGTGTATGCACTTGTCAAAACTAGTGACTCACATTCAATATCCTCATGAAGTTATATGCGGATGTCTGCATGAGAACAAGACTATATATATATATATGATGGTTCTCTAGTAAGGACGTCTGAAATTATAAGTTAAGAACGTCCAACCACAACCACAACCACACATTCATATTGGGTGTGGGTTTTTGTTAATGTGGGGATGTGGGCCCACTGTGAATGTGTAGCCGTGGTTGGACGTCCTGAAATTATAAAGTCAGGACGGTCCTGATTAGAGAAGTATTCTCTCTCTCTCTATATATATATATATATCAGTACGCACTGACTTGAACATTTATATATATATTTATATAGCTTTTTCGTTATATAAATAATTTTCTCTTAACTCTAGGGGTGTGCGATGGATCGGATCCAATGGATTTGTCATGATCCAAGATCCGATCCGATTGAATCGAAGAAATTATAATCCAATCCGATCCATTTACAATCTGATCCGATCCGATATGATCTGATGGATCAAATTAATATGAAATCGTTCTTAATATATAAAAGTTATAACGTTCCTAAATTTAATAAAACCAAATAAATAGCTAAAATAGTACGTACTACTTAATTCAAATAAACTAACATAAAAAAAATACTTAACATAACTTTAAATTTAAACTTTATACAGTTCAAAAGGTTTAAAAACATTAGTTCCAATTCTCACCAAAACAAATAAATAAAGTTTATATAGTTCAAAAGGTTTAAATTTTTTTTTCTTTCATGGGTAGTTGGTGAAAATTTTCGGTGGGCTTTTGATAATTTATTTATTTTTCTCACATTATCGGTATTTTCCTTCGATGACAAGATGAGGTTGGTCAAATGGTAAAACCCCTCACACCTTAACCACGAGGTTATGGGTTCGAGTCCTCCCCCTTCCCAAAAAGTGGAATTGGTCCAAAATATCACCTTTTTAAAGTGAATTGGTGAGAATGTCAGTGGTTTAATAAGTTAAGTTTAAAAGGCACCTATTATGGTGAACTACCAAAATTGCCCTTAGTTAAACATTTATGTTATTCTCTTTGAGTTGTTCTCTGCAACATAAATGAAGGCATTTGAAATACTCAATTACTCTCTCTCTACAAATAAAAGTTCAAGGTCTTGCCCCGACTTTCTTCTTCAGTAAAATAAGGTAATATTTCTTGAACTTGCTTCTTTTAAGTTTTTCACATTTTAGTATGTAAACTTGAAGCCATTTTGAAAATGTTTTCGTGCCTTTTTGAAATATTTTCGTGCCTTTTTACACTGTCATCGTGCCTTTTTAAGTTGTTATCGAGCCTTTTTGAAAATGTTTTCGTGCCTTTTTGAAATATTTTCGTGCCTTTTAACACTGTCATCATGCCTTTTGAAATTGTTATCGAGCCTTTTTGGAAAAGTCTCGATAACTTTTCCAAAAGGCTCGATAACTTTTCAAAAGGCTCGATAACTTTTCAAAAGGCTCGATAACCTTTTTAAAAGGCTCGATTGAGTTTCAAATTTATTCGTGCCTTTTAACACTGTCATCGTGCCTTTTGAAGTTGTTATGGAGCCTTTGTGAAAAAAATTTCGTGCCTTATTGAAATTGTTTCGTGCCTTTTAACAATATCATCGTGCCTTTTGTAGTTATTATCGAGCCTTTTTGACAAAAATATTTCGAGCCTTTTTGAAAAAAAAATTCGAGCCTTTTTCAAAACATAATCGTGCCTTTTTGAACAAAGTTTCCAGCCTTTTGGTTGATTTCGAGCCTTTTGTGAAAAAAAAATTTCGAGCCTTTTGTGAAAAAAAAATTTCAAGCCTTTTTGAAAAAAAATTCGAGCCTTCTTCAAAAAATATCCGTGCCTTTCTGAACAAAGTTTCGAGCCTTTTAACAAAATATTCGTGCCTTTTCGAAATTGATTTCGAGCCTTTTTGAAAAAAAATTCGAGCCTTTTTCAAAAAATATCCGAGGCTTTTCATGTAATATTTGAAGACATTGTGTAATCATGGGTTTTTGTTAATGGTTTGTGATTATTAATTTGACAGCCTCATGAATCGGGTTAGAATAGTAATATCTTACAACGGTCGATGGGACCAGTTACCCGACGGAAGTCAGAGGTTTGTTGGATCCGATAACCGGGGAATGTACGTGTCAAACAATATGACTTACGAAGAATTGGTGACAATCGTGCATACTATTGTGAACTATGATGTAAACAAATACAATGTTGAGTTGTCATCAATATCACTCATTCCTGGCAGTACGTGTCGCACATTGATAAGGAATGACGACGATGTCCAATTTATGCTAGGGGAAGATCGAGTGATCCCTCAAGTATGTGTCAGTCTAACTGAGCGGACAGCTAGAGATGTGGTAAGGAATGATATTCCTCCTCCTGAAAATACCCAACAGTTTGGATCCTTTAGCGGTAGCAACCAAGTGTTCACCCAAGGGGGTTCCAGCGAAGGTGTGGGAAACATGTGTGGTGTCCCACAAGTTGCGGTCGACCATGCACATGCAGCTGAACCTCAATTGGGTGATGTGTTTGGCAGTCGAATTGAGCAGTACAATGAGCAATACGATGTGCAGTACAATAAGCAGTACGATGTGCAGTATAATGAGCAGTACAATGAGCAGTACGATGCACAGGACAATGAATAGTACGATGCGCAGTACAATCAACAGAACAATTACCCGAACCATGAACATGTTGATACTGAGGCAAATAATGAACATGTTCATGATCTCCAAAATGTGGATGAAGAGCCTGCACAAATGCAAACAAGCGGTAGACGTGTACAAGGAGTTAGTTGCACTGCACCAGATATGCCTGGGACTTCCGAGGTCCGTTGTAATATGACATCATCTGATTTTGTTAATACGAGAACTTGGGTTATTCCAGGAGCAGATTCATACTCATTTTGTATTGGTACAAGCAGCACCTTGGCAGCGCAAGAACCGAGAACCATGATTTATAAAGGTCAATTTTTTCCGAGTAAAAAGGATTTGAAGAGGCTAGTTGGCCATTTTGCGATACAGCAGAACTTTGAATGGAAGGTGAAAAGGTCCAATAAGACAACTTTACATCTGGTTTGCAACATTGACGACTGTACGTGGAAATTAAGAGCGGTGAGGAGAGAAGAAGGTACTTACTTTCAAGTCAGAAGTTTTGTCAACGAACACAGCTGTCCCTTGGAAGAGATTCACCGTCGCCACCGACAAGCTAGTGCAGTCATAATCGGAGAAGTCGTTGCCCCTAGACTTCAACAAACCGATAGTCGTCTCATGCGTCCGAAGGACATAATCGCCGATATGAAAACAATGTATGGCATCCAAATCATGTACAGTAAGGCACATGATGCCTTGCAATATGCATTGTCATTGACCTATGGAACGCATGAAGAAAGTTTCCAACTGCTCCCATATTTTACGTATGTTCTCGAACAGCAAAATCCGGGCACAATCACGGACTTACAGTGCGATGACCATGGTAAATTCCTCTACTTTTTCATGTCGTTAGGGTCCTCAATTAGAGGTTTTCGGAGGTGTATGCGTCCTGTTATTGCAGTATATGGTACCCATTTGAAGGGAAGATTCGGGGGTACAATGTTTGTGGCAACTGCACAAGATGGAAATGAACAGGTGTATCCAATTGCTTTTGGGTACGGTGACTCAGAGAACAACCTTTCATGGGAGTGGTTTTTAGAATGCTTGAGGGGTGCCCTTGGTCATATAGATGATCTGGTTTTCATTTCCGATCGCCATCCAAGCATTGAAGCAGCGATTTCTAAAGTGTTCCCTTATGCAACCCATACCGTCTGTGTCTGGCATTTTGGTGAAAATATGAAGAAGCGATTCCACAGAAAGGATGTTGCCCAGATAATGGATTACGCTGCTAGGTCGTACATTGAAATCCAGTATGATCGGCACATGGAGGAGTTACGTAAGCTGCACCAGGGTGCATACGATTATGCCATTGATGCCGGTCCACAGAAGTGGTCCCGCATTCACTGTCCCCAAAGAAGGTACAGGTTGATGACCACAAATGTTGCAGAGTGCATAAACTCATGCCTAAAATTCGCTCGGCAACTGCCACTAATGACACTAGCAGAGTTCATTCGGAATATGCTACATAAGTGGTTTCATGATCATCATGCAAATGCACAGTCCATGCGTCATCGATTGACCGACGCAGCACATCTTTTGATCCTCAAACATGTCGAGAAGTGTGGTTATATGACCGTAAATCCAGTTGACTGGAACATATTCTCCGTCAGACACAAGGGAAAACAGTGGACGGTTGACTTAGCCCGGAAGACATGCACATGCAACAAATTCCAAATGGACTTTTTACCATGTAAACACGCACTCGCAGTGGCAAGGTACATTACAATTTATAGTTAACGGTTTATATTATCCAAACGTGAGTCTCACCCTTTTCATTGTTGTAGGGAGCGGAATTTGGATTTTACATCTCTGTGTGCGGACTACTACAAGAGGGAGACACTTATTGATGCATACTCAGTTTCTATTATGCATGTTGGCCATCCCGCTTCATGGGTTGTGCCATCCAACATCGCATCACGGGTGGTTTTAAATCCAAAGGCAAAGATGCAATCAGGTCGACCGACGGAGGGTCGACATGCCTCATCTTCGGAGAGGACAACCACACAGTCGTGTAGAAGGTGTGGACAACCAGGACATAACAGCAGGAGGTGTTCCAACCCACCTATGGTTAATGAAGGTCCCAGCACAATTGTCCCCGAGGAATACCGCCACAAGTGCAGTATCTGTCATAAAATTGGACACAACAAACAAACGTGCCCTGAGAAAGACTGTACCGTGGAATGAATGGAGCCTTACTTACAAGAGGAAGACGAATTGCCACCCTTGGTTCTTATGTTTATGTAGAAGTAATATGATTGATTTCATGTTCGAATTTCATTTGTTATAGTGTTTATGTATATTCATGATGGGGATTTGTACTTCGTATATAAGTTAGAATGAATGTTCCTGGATACTCATGAGAAATGCCAAAACAGTAAACTATCCATGTGGGATACTCTGCTTTCTCAATCCTTAGATGCTTATCAACTTCCACTTTAGTACCTTTGTTTTATGAGGAACATGTCTCCAACCTAATGTCTTCCAACATCGTTCAAACTTTCACAACCATGCTCGATACAGTTATTTGGTGAGACCCTTGGTTCTTATGTAGAACTAATGTGATTGATTTTATGTTCGAAAATATATTAGAATTTAGTTGTTCATCTAATGTCATACTAGATGCTTTATTGAATTTGCTGTATTGTTTATGGATTTCAATGTATGAAATGTGTGTGTTTAACTTTGAACTGCAAACACTTCAAACACTTGAAGAAAAAAAATTCATCATTTCATTACTCAAAAAATGTTATGTACATCAACTACATCTACATCAACTATATGGGCTTCGAGTTACAAAAAACCTCGACGGCCATCTTCTCCCGGATGGTGGCCATATTAGCTTCGGACCAGTCGAAGGTATCCCTGTTCACCACCAGGTACTCAATAATTTTCAATGTATGGGCCCCACAATTTCCCCTGCAATTAACCACGTGAACAAATATTATAATGGGATGCTATTAAAACCGACTGTGATAGAATAAGAACTTCAAACAGTCATACCCCCGTTCCTGTTGTGGCACACGGTTGGCGTGCACAAAGAACATCTGGAACGGCTTTTCTTCCCTTTTGTACGTCACATCACCTCTCCGTCTGTTCCGGTGAAAGTGTACCGCATCCAACATCGAGGGTAGCAACCACCTTAAGCACGCGAACTGGGTATTCCTATGGCTATATCGGACCTGCTGTCTGAATGGGTCAAACACGAAAATGTGCCCTTTCGCAAGGTTGACGCTGGCCACGACCCAATGGTAACCTCCGAGGTTGCAAGGAATCAGAACCTACAGGTGTTTCTCCAAAGTGTTAGCAAATTTTTTTATTATACAGATGGACGCAAAGTCAAATTTACACTGACAGTATCAACGTCGTGCCATGGCAGGTTTGCCTGCGGGAGCAGACCACATACCACCTCAAGCTCATCACGAGGATACTGGCGATCCAGCACAGTCCAACCATCTGGGGGTCTCTTGTCCTCACCCATGCAGATTCTCTGCCAGCTATGATATGCCAATGTCTGTACATAGAAAATTAACCGACACGTCAGGCAAAAAATATTTGAACACATCAAGGTAGAAGCGAAAATCGTACTCAATAAACACTTACATAGAATTGTGAATCTAGTATGTTGGTCCTCCTCTCGTACACAGTGGGGAATGCTCGTTGACGTTTCCGGAGAACGTTGCAGTATGCGTCAATATGCTGACAAATATCAACAATTCGTATTGTTAGGATTCAACCATTTGTGAATGAAACTTCTACAGGTGAATCAAGTGAGGAACATACCGAATCGTCCAACTCCATGAAGTTGGTTTGAAACTGGTGGAACCAAGTCACATTGACACCAACTGGGTGGTGCAGATCCACATCACGTCTGCATAATTGGAGACAAATTTAACATAATACTTACTTGTACTTGTGGACGAAAAAACTATAAACAGATTGTAATTTTTTAGATTATACTTACAATTCCCCTGTCATGCTCCTCTTGTAGGCTAGGTACGACGCAAGCTGGTCAGGATCTACCAATCTGTGTGGCATCCATTCATGTGCTGGCTGCGGATGCGGCATCGTCCATGGCCTCTTCGGTTGACAGGGGTTTGTGTATGGGCTCCGCTCCATCCAACCTCGACGTCGAATCCAGTCTCCACGCCTCAGGGGTGGTGGACTCCGGTCCAAATCAGGGTGATTGGTGTGGTGTGAGGAGGAACTCGTTCCCTATAGATCACCTGAAATCGACCGGTGGGGTGTCAAATGACAGACCGGAGGTCGACTGGAGGGGTCGGCTGCACTCGGGTCGACCGAAGGTCTATGCTCGGAGGAGAAACCTCGTACGCTGGGATCGACTGGACGATCGCGCTGCGATGTGGCGTCAAGGGTGACCTCCTGGAAATGTATAGGTGTGAGCTCCTGGGAGTGAACAGGATCATCCAGCAGCTGTGATGAGCGGACTGTGGTGATGTCCTCAGGCAGTACCTGCTCCAAGACTGCTGTCTCTATATCACCTGCTGTCTGTGTACCACCGCGTACCTCCTCTCGTGCTGTCACATCATGACCCTGCGGATCTGAGACTGTGTCTGTGGTACGTGGCTGCCCATGGCTGGTCCCTCGGTCTGTCCACCCTGTACCTGTGGGAGTAAATGCTCCGTCATGGTCATCAAATGGTTGGTCATCGAATGGTGGACCATCCATACGGTGCTGCGACGTCGGACCCTGTTGGGCCCGGATCAAATCCAGCAACTCCTGATGCTGCGCAGCTCTTTTCTCTTCACTCGTATGGAAAGCCTCCATGACATCCTACCGTAATGTTCGAACAGCATCCATCACCTCTGCCAATTTACTCTCCCAAGCCTGAAAGGAATTCGGACTCTATCAGTACTAAAACTATTAAGTCAATTGAAATTAAATCATGTGGTCCTAAAAATGCTTACGTACATGTGGATGCTCTCTGACGCCTCCCCATTAATGACCTTGAGGTCTAGGCTGTGTGTCCAAATTGAATCGTACCCGCCTACGCCTCACGGGAGTAGGACTGCCAACCTCCGGTTCTAAATCACGTCCAGTTGTAGGTTGTCTGGGCAAAGTCACGTGTACCCGCCTAGACCTCGTGGGACTCCCACGGCCATTGTCGACATCCGGGTCTGAGCCCTCCGTATCACTGGGTCCAGAGTACGAAGGATCCATATCACTAGGTCCGCAAGAATCCTCCGTATGACTGGGTCCGCCAGTCCTATGTAGTTCCGGATCCGGGAGGCCTCCAGATAAATCTGTAGCATAGTGATCATACAGACTGGGTCCCTGATCTATGCCTTCGTAATACCGTTGACCCATCTCAACAGCTGTCGCCACCAATTCAGACCGCGCAGACATCTGCAATTGGAGTTACATCATTGTAATTATACACATACTAAAAATTATAAACATTAACAACAACAATATTTACAGTTTCAGTGAAAATCTCATCCAGCTTTTTCCCTCGCGGTCGCTTAGTCAACTTCCATTTCAGAATACATGGAGGGGGTAGCTCGGGGTTAACCCTGCGGATCCCACATTTTTGATTGCCAAGGGAGGGGATAACCTCAAAAGCAAATACCTGCGTAATAGACAAGTACGATCACAAGTAAATACATCAGTCATATAAAAAATTCTCAATTAAAGTACGGATGCAAATTGTAAATGTTAACCAATAGTGCGTGCGCTAGACCGTATATGTTGTAGGACTCGATGGTGTCAACGCCCTGTCCTGCCTGTCATGCCTGTCGTGCTGCCTGTCGTGCTGCCTGCCGTGGACTATCCAAAGCATGCATGTAACCAAAAATAGACCGCCTATACACGTATACGCCCCACGGGAACGCATCAAAAGTGTCCAAGTCCTCGACTAGTCGAAACTGCCATGCTGGAACTTTAAATCTCTCGTCCACCCCCATCAGTATCCAGTTCAGCAAAAACAATAATGACAGCTTCACTGCATCGTACTGTGACTGGAAAACACCAATCCAAAGCACCGCTCTCAGCTCTTGAAACTCGATGACTCGACCCTGGAAGTACCGGTCGTGTATGCCATTCTGTACCACCATATCATAACTCGCTGTGTCGGGAATCACTCCGAACTTCAATCCGGTGATTAGACAAAACTCAACCTTCGAGAACCGGACCGTATGGTTCCCTAACAGAAATCGCATCTCATCTTTCGGCCTGTTGTGATGCAACTCACACAAAAGTAGCCGATGGACAATGCCACCAGAAAAATTAATCTCACGATGCATCCGGAGGAAATGACCGAAACATGACTCAGTAAACCGACGTCGGTCTTCAATCCTCAGATTTTCAGGTACTCTTTCAAGTGCATTGTCGATATCTCTAAGGTCATCGAAATGGTCATGCCGAATAATTTTTCCATTGAACCATTCTCCCACTGGGGTTTTAAGGAAATCATTCGGATTCGCCATCTGCATATTGACGGAAAAAAAGCAAATAAGTTACTGAAAAGGCTCGAACTGTGTATGGAAAAGGCTTGAAAACAGTCCAAAAAGGCTCGACATAAATGATCAAAAAGGCACGATAACAGTGCAAAAACTCACGGTAAAATTCAAAACTGCACGATAACAGTGCAAAAAGGCACGATAAAATTCAAAAAGGCACGATAACATTACAAAAAGGCACGATAACATAAAGGTTCAAAAAGGCTCGATAACATTTCAAAAAGCTCGATAAAAGTATAAAAAGGCACGATAACATCAATGTTCAAAAAGGCTCGATAACATATCAAAAAGGCTCGATAACAGTTCAAAAAGGCTCGATAACAGTAACAAAAGGCACGATAAAATCAATGTTCAAAAAGGCTCGATAACAGTAACAAAAGGCACGATAACATATAGGTTCTAAAAGGCTCGATTTTGTTTCAAAAGGCTCGACAAAAGTTTCTAAAAGGCTCGATAACTTTTCTAAAAGGCTCGATAACTTTTCTAAAGGCTCGATAACTTTTCTAAAGGCTCGATAACCTTTCTAAAAGGCTCGATAACCTTTCTAAAGGCTCGATAACCTTTCTAAAAGGCTCGATAAGACTACAAGAATCACCCCCACCTCCGAAGATAGGTGGCTTTTGTCGATGAGCCAATTAACCACTACCGCAGCATCGGATTCCACAGAGAAAGGGCTTAAACCAGTATCCCTGGCAAAGAGAATACCACGAAAAATGGCCAAAGCCTCAGCCACCAAAGGAAAGAAGTTGGCAAGGAGCTTTTGGGAACTTGAGGCTAAAACAAAACCTTCCGCATCACGGATAACTAACCCAATGCCAACGAAACCACCACCCTTGTTAATAGCTGCATCACAGTTCAGCTTGTAAGAGCCTGGAAGAGGGGGCTTCTAGATTTTAATGGCTGTGGGAGCGCAGGGAGGAGAAGGTACCCCATTCCGGCTCCCATCCTGAAAATTGGACACAAACTGGTCTGCCCAAGCAATAACCTCGACTTCCTCAAAAACAGGAGAACCATGAACCACAGAGTTTCTAATGAACCAAGCCCGCCACAGAGCAGTACACAAAATGCAAAACAAGTCACTACCAACCTTAACAGACCAGCCATTAATAAAGTCCAAAAAGGAGTTATAGGAGCAATGGCTGTTATTGGCGAGAGACAGCCAATCATCCCTCATTTTTATAAGCCGTCGGCAGCCCCATAATGAATGCAAAGTAGATTCCTCAGACTTATTACACCGCGGACATCTGGGATCAAGCACCATCCCACGACGAACAAGGTTAACAGTAGTGGGAATCCAATTAAAGCAAGCTCTCCAAATGAAGATTTTAATCTTATTTGGGAGGTTTAGGTTCCAGAGACGTTTCCACCAAGCTGTTAGGCTATCCGAAGAAGAGGCGCTGGGAGAGCATACCATATCTCGAGCCACCCAGTAACCAGTTTTGACGCTATAATTTCTAGTCGTCCCATAATGCCAGATAAGGGAGTCAGCTGACCTGGAAACACCAAGTGGAATACTAAGAATAGCTGCCGCATCTTCCTTGACAAAATTGTTCTTGATGATATCCAATCCCCAGACGCTGACTTCAGGCGAAACATATTTTCTTATAATTAACCATAAAAACATGGATTTATTTGTAACTTCTATAATTTTGTATAAATTTAGAGGGTTGGTCTAATGTGTAATTAACCAAATTATTAAGATTAGAAGGTACGTTAAAGGTTATAATTGGGGTACATATATAAGATTCAACCGGGGAATTTCCTCTAGGGATCATATCCCTTCTATAATAGTACCTTTCTTCTTCGTCGTTTTTTTTTTTTTTTTTTTTGATAAATATGATCTCTTCTTCTTCCTCTTTTTCCCTAATTTGATCCACAATTATTTCATCCTCTTGCTTTTAATTAATAAAACCCTATTTATTTATTTCAGTTTTAGGTGGGTACCCATTACATTGCATTTCAGGTAAGTGAATTTTGTTTTGGTCCAAATAACTAATAAATTTATTAACTATAGTAACAAGCCTTTTAAGGAAAAAAAAAAAAAACGGCGTGGACCAATTGGGGTAATTTCAAGCATTGCAAAAAACTTTATTTTATCTATATTTTTAATAAATTAATTTTGTGCAGGTTGACAACGCCAACATTGTTGGGGAAGCAGTAAGCAAAACCGAAAGACTACATGGTAAACTCCGAAAGCTAGAAAGGCTACAAGGTCTAGCAATTTCCAGCAGTGAGGCTCCATTATCTTCAAGCACTGCTATTCCATCTTGTTGGAAAATTTTGTGATAAACTCTTAATTTGAGAGCACAAATTGGGTATGATTAATTCCATGAAAATGGAAGATTAAAGTATATTCGAATTCTCCTCCGTAAGAGCTTCGAAATGGTATACTCAAACTCACAAAATGATTAATGGGTGAATGAGAAATTGAGTCTCAAGGTGAGCACGACTCGTGTGTGGGCGCTTCCTGCGTACACGAATGCCACTCCGATTGGACAGTGCAGTTGACTTTTTGCCACTTCCCTAAGTCAAACGTTTTTGTGTAAATAATAAGGAAAGCATTAATTGTTTGGATTCTGATTTCTTACTTAAAAATCAGTTTACCAAACACTCAGCTGATTCTCCCCACAGCAGAATCAAAAGCAATTTTCCCCACAGCAAAATCAAAAGCAATTTTCCCCACAGTAAAATCAAAAGCAATTCTCCCAAAAGCACAGCAATGTCAAACTGGGCCTTAATCACTAAGAATACAGAATCGGTTTTTAATTAGAAGTAGATCTCTTTGGAGATTATTATCTAATTAAATTATTTTCCGTATCAATTCAAAAACGTATTAATCAAGGAGTTTCCAAATTAATCCCCAAAACCCTAGTGATTCAGTTTTGTCTATAAAACCCTAGTATTCTCTTCAAATCAATTAATTCAAGAATATATGAAAATCACAGCAACTGTAGTCTTTCTTCTATTTTCTGTGCTTGGTAAGTTTGAACTCGGTTTGAGTACACTAAGAGTGGTTTGTGCTTCGCACTTCCACTGTTAAACCATTGTATCCTAGAAGACAATCGCTATACACATACGGTGTTATATACAGCGAAATTGTCTTAAGGACACCGTGTGAAACACGGGGCCTCGGTTTTCCCTAACCGATTTTCTAACGTGTTTGTTTGTGTTGTTTTGCTTTCCGTTTTTCTACAATTTCTGACCAGATTGTTGATTTACAAATAACAATTCCATCTTCCATCTCCATAAACCCTAGCAGCAGGGATGCATTTTTAGGAGCCGGTAAAGGATCTTCCAGTATAAGTCTGGAGTCACCGTTGAAGCCACCAATATTGTTAACTCATCAGTAAATGTTTTTTTCCGTTTCACTGGATCCCGTGGCGTTTCGAACATGGGGTTCAGGCAATGTTGTTCTGAATGTGTGTGGAGTGTGGACATGGTGCACAACTCAGTGTGTGCTCACAAAACAAGTCTGGCGTCTTCTCCACCATTTGCTATGTCTTGGAGAAGCACAATATTGAGTTGGTGACGGCTATCTTTCTGCGAATACTAGAAGAATGTACATGATTCAAACAAAAGTAAGATTTAATTTACTGCATTTTTTTTATGTTGTATATCTGACATAGGTGCATTTGGAGCATCAAAATGGTATTTTTGGTACTGTTAAAATGTTAAGCAAAATCTTGAAAGTGACAATTTAAGGGTACGGTGATCATTCAGTCTGTCATTGTTCCAGTTGGAATCGCCGGCGGTATAAATAGAAATTAATTGGGTGTATTATGCAGGTGGATAGTGCTTCTGATCAGTCCACGACGGAGGCTACTGCTTAGGTGGAAGAAATATATATGCAAGCTGCAATGGAGCTGGCGTCTTTGATCTGATTTTTCTTGAAGATTATGTAGATTGTAGAACTCAAACCCTAGCTAAGATATATTTGTTAATATTTTCATTTCTCTCAAGATTGCAAGAATTTCGAGTAAAGTACATGTAATCCATTAAATTTGAATGTTTTGATAATTCAGTTGTCAGCTTTATAAGAATACTAAATGAAAACTTTGATGTTTTGATGAAAAATCTTTTTGAACTACATGTGTGAAATCCTTTTGTTTTTTGTTCCATGGATCTACTTTTCAATTTTTTTTAATCATAAATTAAAATTTTAAACAAAAGAAAACTTGAAATTTTTAAATAAAAAAGAAAAAGCATTATCGAAAAGGGCTTATGTTGTCAATGAGATGGTCGATGATAATTAATATTGTAATAACATATATATATATATATAATTAAGGTTGTGATAAAAGTTACTTTGTTAAATTAATAAAAATAATTATGTAATTTTAAAACATTCATTAAATCTCTCAACAGATTATTTCATAATCAATTTACATAAGTAATCTCTCACCCATTTATTACAACTCAGTTTAGACAGAAATTCTATTATCAGTTCGAACTAACAAAAGTTATATCAGTTCCTTGCATGTGGGCCACTGGATTTAAATACTTTGACTTGGCTGTATGCACTTGTCAATCAAAGTATTTAAATCCAGTGGCCCACATATAAGGAACTAATATAACTTTTGTCAGTTCGAACTGATAATAGAAAGACTGTCGGTTTAGATTATCAAATTATCGCTTTTGAAAGTTTTATTTAACACATGTTATATATACACTGACTTGAATTTATATATATATATATATATATATATATATATATATATATATATATATATATATAAATTCAAGTCAGTGCATATTGATATAACTTCATAAGAATATTGAATATGAATCACTAATTTTACATGCTTTAACTCAAGTGTGTATGCACTTATCAAAGTTTCTCCATAATGAGTGGCTCACATTCAATATCCTGATAAAGTTATATCAGGATGTCCTGATCAGATCGAGACTATACATATATAAGTTATTATATTCTGGTTTCCTTAACCATCATCAACCCGATAATTTATTAAAAAATTATATATCAAGTTTATATAGAATTAAAAAAAATCTCAAACATATAAATCAAGTTTATTGTAAAACAATAATGCTAAACATCCCACCTAATATCCCACATTTTTCATCCCACTACATGTGGCATGTGAGGTATCAAATTGTGAATGGATACATATTAATGACACATATCCCATGTATCCACTCACAATTTGACACCTCACATGCCACATGTAGTGGGATGAAAAATGTGGGATATTAGGTGGGATGTGTAGCATTACTGATTATAAAAACACATTATTCAAGAATGCTTAATTAATGTTTAAAATTATTACACAAAAATATGTTTAAAATTAAATGTAAGCAAAGCAAGCTTATCACTTATCCTAACCCAATATAATGCTGCCTTTGGTTGCGCTGTTGAGCTTCTACTCTACGGCCCTTTTCATGGACCGGGCCATGGTAGATGATGTTTAATATTCCTTTTTTTTTTTTTTTTTTTTTTTTAGAGTGGTGATATACTGATATCTTCCTTTCGTGAGTATATCGATAAAAAAAAAATTCTTAATTTAAAAACTAACTTGATCTCTTTGTAAAAATCACAAATTGCGTGAAATTAAGAAAAAGTGTGTGAATTATTTGGTAATTTCCCAGAATAAAAGATAAAAATGTCAAGTGAATAACAAAATAGTTTGAGTTAGGTTTATTTACAATGTAATACCATAAAATTAAAGAAAATATATTTTTGGTAATAAGTAGGTTGAAATCACAAATTAGAATTCCAAACAAAAATGTTAAAAAAAAATAAATAAAAAATTAACAAGACATGCTTAAGAAAGAAGTGTACATACAATTTTTCAGGGTGCCAATATCACATTCATGGGACAAACATGGGAAAAAGAAGAACAATATTTATCAAAACCTGAAATCCTGAATACAAAGTGCATCCGTGCTAATGTACCTCATCTTAGGATGATAAAAAAGAACAGTAGCTACAGCTTTTGAAATTAATATATCATTCATTAAATTGCACCTCTTTTATTGTGGATTTTGAATTGGTTAGACAATTCTATATTTAATTTAGGCTAATTGGCACCGATGTCCCCTAAACTATTCCCAAATATGTATTATGTCCTCTATACTTTTTTTTTTTTTGCCACTAAACCCTCTGAACTCTCACAAATTGGTAAATACTGACTTTAGATGCCCCTTCATAGAGGGCAAAAAAACCAAATATTTACTAAAAAAAAAGAGTTCATGGGGGGTTTAGTTAAAAAAAAAGTATAGATAGTACATATTTAAAAAGAATTTAAGAGGTATCAGTGCCAGTTAGCCTTTAATTTATTTATTTATTTACAAGTTACATTAACAATATGTACACTTATTGTTTTCCAAGTAATTTTGACCCAACTCTATCTACAATTAAAGCCAACTGACACCAGACTCAACTGATCACCTGATCAATGTTCAAGTAGTTAAAGTGTTCAACTATTGTCTATTGTAAAACTTTTCTCTCTCTCTCTCTTTTTTTTTTTCCTTATAACTTTTTATATAAGGGTAATATTAACCTGTGGGGACATAGGCTATAAGAAAAAAAAAAGTATTTATTACATAAATACATTTATTGCATCGATTGAAATAAATTTTTTTTTTTTTTTTTATAATAATTATATAGTTGTTAAGGGCACAGGTTAACACTACCTTTTATATAAATAAGAAAATAGAGTCATTGTGTCGTAATCAACAAAATGACATCTTATGGCAAGGGTGTTTTTGACTCGGTGGTTGGAGTCTTCAAAATGGAAGTCTACCACTAGGATAATTCAAATTGTAACATTGTATATATTGTATCATATTTGTTCATAAAACCGTAAATTGTGGAGAGAAACATTTCTTGTATTATGAGTAGATATATCCTGGTGGCTGACTCCCCATGGAGATCAAGCCTACTGTTTAGATTATCCCATCATAGTAAAAAATTTCTAACTACCCTTATTTCCGATTATCAAAATAGATATTTTTATTGGATATGTAATGTTTGATCTCTTTAGGATTCAAAAGCACCCTACCCATTAAAAAAAAAAAAAAAGAATTGCTAAATGGCATCTTATACAGCTCATGATGAAGTGTTAAAAATAAAAAGGAGCATGATTGATTGGGAGTAACAATTGAAGGATATTGGGCAATGGAAAAAAGCAAAATTGAGAGGAGAGACATGAATAAGTTGGGTCCCAAATGCCCCCAAATCAAAGGGTACAAAGACAAATGAATTCCCCATTTGTTGTTTGCTGTGACCAAAAAAGAGTGAGAACAAAGTTTTGTTGGGCATGTGAGCACTAGTAGCCATCACACATTGGATTATTGAAAGCAAAAAAATAATAATAATAAAGAGCAGAAGCATAATATATACATGAAGCCAAACCACTACTATCATCCCCCCCATGTGATTCCATTGTTTTATTCCCACAACATGTGACATTTTTCACCTTCTTTACATTTTTTCATGTCACACATGTCCATTTTTTTTCATTTCTCTCTTGTGGGTCCTTAATTATTCGTTCATCAAAAGCTAGGGTTCACTCTTGGAATTTATTCTCCGAGATTTGATTAAAATACAAACAGGGTATATAAGTTTCCAGAAATTTGAAAAGACTCATAACTAAGTTTGATTATATACTAATCAAATATTCTTAAAAGAAAGTCATTAACGGTCGTATCAATTGATAATATTTAAACTATAGGTTGAGTCAATAAAATCTTATTGCGAATAACATATATACGCGCACCTGTTTTACCTAAGATTTTATTAATGCCGTGGCATAATTATTGTTTGGACCTTATGTGGATGCATGCGGGGCATGGGTGGGGTGGTGTGATGTGTTTGCCAGACTAGATAGAGAGTCAAACAATGTCTTGTTAATGCACCACCGTCCATGAATGTATGTATGTATATATATACAGATTTTCTATTGTCAGTTCGTCCTGACAATAAATATATCAGGATGAAGAATGTGGACTACTAGATTTACATACTTTGACTCAAAGTGTATGCACTTGTCAAAACTTCTCCATAATCTATGGTCCACATTCTTCCTCCCGATATATTTATTGTCAGGACGAATTGACAATAGAAAGACTGTATATATATTATATGGTCAAAAAGAGAGATTTTGAGCGATAATTCAACAGTAGCTACCACTCAGTTTTTTTACTGCTTTAGATGAAGAGAAAGACCAGTCAATGTCTCTATAGCTGGTCTGCTTATGAGTATTGTCTTATTGGAAAAAAGGATTATCGATTTTGTGTGGTGACATTTTCTATATAACATCACACCAACGAATGAAATCATGCATGTTATTTTGGACTATATAATAATTTTATAGATGTATCCGGAACGCCGAAGATTTTTTTTTTTTTTTTTTTTTTATGATAAATTTGTATTTTATTTATAAAAACTGTGACTTTGGGATCGTTTGTATTTTTTGCACTTAAAATTTAATGGGTTTGAATTGAAATTATTAAGTTGTTTTTTTTTTTTTAAGTGGTCAAACAACTTAAAAATACCAAAAAACAACTTAAAATAAAAAGTACAAAATCAAAACTTTTAATTTAATTCCAAATGAGTGGATTGCATTTAATCTATTATCTTCCAAGATTATCATTTTAAAGATAACATATTTCCAATTTTATCATAATTCTATATTATACAAATTTTTTCTTTTAACCTATTACTCATGATAAACAGTTTTTTTTTTTTTTTTAAACATTATATATATTGTAAAATCTCAAAATCATTATACAGTATCATATTTTTAATATATATATATATATTTATCATATCTTAATCGTAATATCTTAATCGTAAGTAGTATCTTGTTAGTTATTATTATTACATAAAAATGGTTTAAGATTTGCTAAAAAAAATTATTAGTTGTTTGTATCATATAAAATAAAAATACATAACAATTAATAGTAATAAGAGTATAAATGGTAAATTATTTGTTTTAAAATCATTTTATCTTTAAAAAACAAATAAGTTGACTCTCGGTTTCAGTCAAAATTCAGGACTGTTCACCGTTTAACTCCTTTATTTATTAATTTTTATCATTTAATTATTCAAAATGCCACTAAAAATAGGACATGATACACTTGAGTAGTTGAGCTGAGTGACTGTATCTAGTACTTGTTCTACTTTTCTAAATAGAATTTTAAGAACACAAGAGACCATTCTTTTTATCATTTTATTGATTTTGTTATTATTATTATTATTTTTTTAAATGCTGAAATTGGTATATTGCAGTTCCATAGAAAATCTTGTTATATCTAGTAATTAAAAAATTGAGTTACTACAAATATAGGCTTGAAGTTCATTCAACAACAAATTCTGAAGCCTGAAGAGACCAGTCAACCTCTCCAGACTCCAACGTTTTCAAACTCTGATTTTGAGGGAAAAACTCCTAAAATCCTAAATACAATATTTCATCATTCAACTATACAGATTCTAACACGACGGTCAGGATCAACAGCTGTAAATACGATCCGGAATAACTGTGAAAATTAACGGAAGATGTTGTTTTTTTTTTTTTTTTTTTTTTTTTGTTGTTAATTGGGATTTTTCAACTTTACTTAAAATTTTCCAAAAAAAAAAAAAAAAAATCTTACATACAAAAATACATATAGATCAAATTATAATCCTCCCTGTACCAACCTAAAACATCAATTTTTTTTAATTTTTTTTTTTTCAATTTTCAACTAACACCTAGAAAAACAAAGAAAAAAAAATCAACCTTTGTTTCTATTTTTTTTCTTTTTCCTTTGCTTTTCATAGAAGAAGAATTAGCATTTTAATTAATTAATCATGATCATCATTAATGGAATAGTCATTGACGACCACCTTCAAAAGGGCGCAACCACTTCACTGCAAATGAAGTCGTCGGAGTTGGCGATGGAGTCTTCCGGCCACGAGTCACGGAGAAGCTTCAACAACGTCTGAGCCTTCCTTTTCGCTCTGTCCGTACAATCGCTTTGAACCAGCAGCAGCAACTGCGTCAACACACCCGCGTTCACCGCCTCCCTCTGCAACTCCTCCGCCGCCGAGCACAGCGCCAGCAGCGCCCCCGCCGCGTACTCTGTCGCCCTGTCCGAGATCTTCAGTATCGTCTTCACAAGAAGCGGGACTGTCAGCGCGTGCGCCGCCAACGCCGCGCACCCTGACGGGATTCTACAGAGCAGCTCCACCGTCGCCAGCGCCCGCTCCGCGTCACATTTGTCGAAATCCGCCAGTCTGTCCACCAACGTCTCCGCCGCTCCGGCTGCCACCGCCTTGTGCCTCGTCTGCTTCACTAAACACAAAGCGAACAGCGTTTTGATGCCGACTTTGAGCCCACGTGGATACGATTGAAGATTTCGTAGAATCTCAATCACTCCTTCGAAGATTTCATCGATATTACTGATCTGGGCACGAAGTTCTTGAGATCTCATTCCCGCAAGAACGATTTCAATAAGTGCAGCTGAGTTGACTCGGACTTCAATCGATGAATGAAACAATAAGTTGGCCAAATAAGTGACTTTATCCGAGTCAGAAGCAATAGCCATGCAATCTGACTCACTGAGTGGAAACATAACCAACAACGCCAGCGACTCGTGGTTCAACTCTAAAGACGAATTCGCCGAATTCACATTCGAGAACAAAACGTTGATCAATATTTCACGGACGTTATGTGAGGAAATAACTGAACGGTTCTTGTCCGAGTCACGAGCGAGTCCTCTGAGTCGACGCAGTGCAGAGAGTCGAGAATTGTACGGATTCGACAGAGACGAGGCCTGGTTCAAGAGATTCCGTACAAGTCCCGGCTCCGCAGGCTGTTTCGGAGTCGGAATCCGCTCAACACCAAAGGAGCGGTTGGCTACGCACCAGTCTTGAATCAGACGACGGAGAGTGTGATTTGGTATGAGAGTGAAATCGGTGAGTGGGGCACGAGTTACCGGACAAGTGGTGTTTCCGGTGGCGACCCATGACTCGATGCTGGTTCTGTCGTAGGTTTGACCGGTGCAGACGGTGACCGGATCACTCATCAACTCTAAAGAGATCGGACACCTGAAATGATAAGGAATTTGAACACCCAAATCCAACGGCTCTAAGCTTCCAGGCATGTTTGTTTGGTTTTTTCTTTAATAATGTTTTATTGGTATTGTCTTGTTTTTGGCTTATATTCAGAGGAAGAGATATGTGGAAGAGTAGTACGTGTCTCTGATACAAAAATCAGAGATTGGTCTGATAATTCTCTGTGGAATTGTTGTGTTTTGTTTGGTTTGGTTGGGTTGGATTGGGTTTGGTTTTTCTCTTATACAAGGAAATGGAACAGAGAGAGAGGGAGAGAGAGAGAGAGAGTGGTGGTGGTGGTGGAGAGTGGAAGAGAGAGAGAAGGGCATAAACCCAACGAGGGACTTATCTGACTCTTTGGGGCCACACGTGTGGCATTTATAACTTGGAACCTAACTATAGTTGGGGATTGGTCCCGGGGTGGTGTTTGGTCAAATGAAAATGTTTGACCTTTGGTGGGTCCCACTTCCTCCTTTCTTGCTTCCACAGTACAGCGCCTAAAATAAAATCTAACTCCTGTTTACATCAACTGCTTAATTTGTTGATCACTGTTTTGAGAGATTTTATTCAGCATAATTAATAATGTGGGTCCTCCACTTTGCATTTCTGTCCCTCTAATTTTCTCTTTTTTCTATTTTCGTCTTTCTTTTCCTTTGGGCTATCTCATCAAATTTTAATCCCCATACCGTTCAATCTTCAGTCTAACATTATCTCAAATCTAAATATTAATTAAATCCGATTGGAGTAAAATTTGAACTTAAAATCTCATACATTACTATAAAATATCTTTGAAAGTTGAATTAGTTGACAAGATAAGGTTGGTTTGATGGTAAACCCCTCACACCTGCACCATCGGATTGTGGGTTCGAGTCCTCCCCTCTCTTAATACTTCAAATATATATAAATATATATATAAATGTGTGTGTGTAATAGTGTAATACTTCAAAAAAATATTGAATTAGTTAACATCTATAATAAAAATTTGGTATATCAATTAATATTTTAGAAAAAGTAAAATAAAAGGTTTTTTGTACTTATATAAAAGCACAAAACATAAATTTCTTAAATACATGTTAAATTTGTAACTAACAAATAACAAATATCCACCTTTGTAAATTGTTTAATTGACTTAAAGTCATCCGTTTAAACTTTAGAGTTTATATTAGGGGTTAGCTAATGATTTATTACTTTTTATTTTTCAAACTCAAAGTTAAAGCTCAGTACAAATTAAACACACTGTTTTATATTTAAAAATGTATAATATAAAATATATATAATTATATATATATATATATATATATATATATTATTTTTAACGTTTTAAGTTTATTCTTCAAAAGACACAAAAAAATATGGTTGCTAATTTGTAGAGGCTGTGTTTTGTTTTCTTCAAATTTTATTTTTTAAATTTAATTTGTAGAACTCACCTTACATCTTTTAATCACACTAATATCAATTTGTTCATCTTTTATATATATATATAAATTTTCAAGTCAATGCATCCTGATATAACTTCGTGAGGATATTGAACGTGAGCCACTCATTTTACATACTTTGACTCAAGTATGTATGCACTTGTCAAAACCAGTGGCTCACATTCAATATCCTACTAAAGTTATATCATGATGCACTGACCAGATCGGAACTGTATATATATATATATAGCTTGGTCATCCTTTATGGAAAAAGTAGTTTTTTTGGTGTCCCTTTTACTAGTTAACAGGAAAACATGAGGCTGCCCTACTATGTATATATGTGTGTGCTATGAAAGTAGTGAAAGCAACTAAATGATAGAGGTTTTTACATGCTTTACACTCTCAAATCTTGTTTTGTCAATTGTCATAGAAAAAAGAAGACCAATCAAATTGCTAACCTTAACCTCTAAAGGATCTTTCCTTTTCAACTTTTGCTTCAATAAAAGGTAACAAAGCCTTTTGTTTTTCTTATTTTGCAAGGTGAAAGATTAATAATAATATTAATACACTTTAAATAGAAGTAAATGCTGTAAAGCTTCTCCAAGTTATTCAATGCATTCATTAATTATAATTATAGAATACCCTTATTTTAGATGTATAGTATAAATAAAGTACTTTCCTTAACACTAAAAGCATTTTATATATATTTGTAACATTTGATTTGGCTCTATAGCTATAATACTTTCTTGAGATTAAAAAAATAGTTTTCCTTTAAAAAAAGGTTTGTTGTTCCTTTTACAAATAATAATAATAATACATCTTTTTAAATGTTCATATTGTTTATTATTACATAGCTTAAAAGTTCCGATAATTTTAGATCTTTTTTTTCCAATCAAATTTGAAATTCTTGAATTTGCATGATTTTTTTTTTTTTTAGTTAAGATGGAATGAGGTCAAAAATATATACAACTATCCAAGAGCCACAAATGTTTTTATTTTTATTTTTTATTTTTATTGGAATACAGATCTAGGACATGATTACATTATTACAACAACTATTGGGACCTAACGAGAATCGACTTCCAAGCACAGCCCAGACTGAAGCTCTCACGAACGGGGAGAGAGAACCCACACGAAGGAAGGACAACCACCCACACAAAGTGGGACAACACCCATGTTTTTAAATGGGCCAAGGAAAATTTGCATAATTCTATGCACACACTAGGTCTTGAACCTTGGTGGTGGGGGGGTTCCCAAAGGAAGGCCCACCACTATGGCAAAGGACCATGTGTTGAGCCACAGATGTTAGATAAGAGAAAATTCTAACTAATTGGGATTTGGGACGATCTCACCACATTATCTAAGAGTCTATCCAATTAAAACATGTCATATGATAAAAAAGATGTAATATGATTGAACAAAAGAAAAGTGAACCTTAAATCGTTGTCATACATCAAATTTGTTAAATCATGCAATCTCAATAAGACCATAGAAAAAATTCATTTATAACGACAAATAAAAAATTATTGCTCAAAAGTAATTTTAATATGATTAGTGGGTTGAACCGAAAAGCTGAATACAGGACATGATTTTAATATGATTAATAATTTTAATATGGTGGATTATTCCGGGAGTCATGGTCTCCGGGTGACGTCCGGTCAAAATATAGTATTGGTAGGTTACAAAGATTACAAGTTTTTGGGAAAAGTGAATTATGTCCCTTTTGAGGTAAAAAATGGGGTTTATATAGTCTTGATTCTGACGCCTCGGGACACATGTCTTGCATTGGTCAGGTTCGACAGCTGCTAATAGTTCTACCGAGGGAATCCTAGTGGATTATTCCGGGAGTCATGGTCTCTGGGTGACGTCTGACCGAAATATAATATTGGATACCGAGGATATTATCGGATGCCCAAGAGTTCTGAGTGGAAGCTTTCGGAGGTTTATAAAGTCCGTAATCATGTCCAACAATAATAATAATACATCTTTTTAAATGTTCATATTGTTTACTATTATTCTATTACATAGCTAAAAGTTCCGATAATTCTAGATTAATTTTTGTCAATCAAATTTGAAATTCTCGAATTTGCATGATGGAATACGATTCATCACCTCACTGAATACAAGGACTTACGAATTAGAATAAAGGCCAAAATTATATACAACTATCCAAGAGCCACAAATATTATATAAGAGGAAATTTTAACTAAATGGGATTGTCTCACCACATTATCTAAGCGTCTATCCAATTAAAACATTTCATATGATAAAAAAATTTGTTAAATCAGGCAATCTCAATAAGACCATAGAAAAAATTCATTTATAACTATAAATCATAAATTCTTGCTCAAAAGTAAATTTAATATGATTAGTGGGTTGAACTGAAAAGCTGATGCATAAATTCGAGCCAAGTAAGAAAATACAAGAAAACAGAGGACCAAACAGAAAAATGTGAAAAAAGTGAAAGAAACACGAGTGGAAGCAAGCAATGAATAAATGAATAATTAGGTTTGAATTGTCCGGTTGCTTGATTACAGTCGCTATAGTTGGGGCAGTCAAAGGTCAAAGATGAACAGATTCATAAACAGAGGAATGTG
The DNA here is from genome assembly GCA_008009225.1 of Acer yangbiense. NCBI lineage: Eukaryota > Viridiplantae > Streptophyta > Magnoliopsida > Sapindales > Sapindaceae > Acer > Acer yangbiense. Next base: position 44,650,858 of record CM017764.1, read on the forward strand.
CGGGCTCCAGGTTGTCTCTCTCGATCGACCCACTTTTTTATTCCACCCAATTTTTTGTATTTATTTAATTATTAAAAAGAATTTTATTTTTCTTATTATAGAAATAGATATCAAAATCACACATGTAATGCTCGATCTTGGGTTTTAAATTCGAGTCATACTATGTACAATTTACTAGTAATTCCTTATTATGATAGAAGTATCCATACTGCTCATGTAGTACTAGATTTTGACAGATTCCGATAAACTCCGAACTTGTGTTATATATTTTTTATTAGATAATACTTGAGTGCTGATCGATTAGCACCCAAAATATTGATCCAGAGATGTGATCTAATTGAACTGTAACATATGTTTTTTTTATCTTTCATCAATTCCAAGACTTTATAGTCGAATGAAGTTCAGTTTTGTTAGGATTTTATGTTCTCATGCATTAAATTTGTTCAATTAAGCCACATCACTAGATCAGTATTTTGGGTGCCGACCAGTCATTATCCAAGTATTATCTTTTTTTATATTTGTAATGGGGTGGGAAGATGATGGTGGGGACTGAGGACGACTGGTGAGTGGACGATTGTTGATTAAGTGGGACCCTTATTTTCTCCTACCTTAACGAAATTGGAAAATTCCCCAAAAAATAAATAAATAAATAAGCTCAGATCTACTGATCTTTGATTGGTTGTTGTTTTTTGAGCGAGAAAAATAGGGAATCTCTCACATGTAACGTTGAGTGAAGTGAAGTGAAGATTATTGGAAAATTAGGGAGGTATAAGTTAGGTTAATATGCGGACGATTCTATTGTTCTAAAATTATAATAATAATAAGATAACAAACACATGCAATTATTAAAGTAAACTAGTGTCAACGATCAAAAGATAAATATACAAAGCACCAAGTTTGGTACTGCTCCATCGTCAAAAAAAAAAAAATCAATTTTCTCATAAAATGATATATAACTACTCATGTGATTTAGAAGAATTTAAAAAAAAAAAATTAAAATAGATTTAGAATAAGTTATATATTAGTTACAAATCATTCAATGAAAATTTGGGTTTGGTAATATCACTCAATTTAAACACATTCAAATATAATTTATGTATATAATTTATTCACTCGATTTCTTAATGCTTTGAATACCCAAAATCTTCCTCTTAATATTCACTATGTATTTAGCCTATACGTGCATGGTCACTCTACTAAAGAAGAAGAACAAGCTCAGAGATCACAATAGACACTCAGAGAAGTCCGTAAAACTTTTCTTTGATTTATCGTGCTCCAAACAAGTAAAACGAGGATTGTGTGTGACATGATATGATCAGATTCTTGAATACTATGGATTATATCCATCAATATTGACTTAGGTATCAGAGGGTTAGTGACTTTATGAATCCCATGGTTTCTAGGGTTTTCATTTGGAGCTTTTAAAACACCTAGACAATGGACCTGAACTGGCCAGCCAGCTTTTTAATTTTGAACCAACCTGATTCGAAATAACTAGGAAATCAAGTTCCTAACTCGAATCACAACTCCAAATGTTAGAAACTTGAAGGGGCAATTATTATCAGCATGAATATACAAACCTAGAGAGAGAGAGAGAGAGAGAGAGAAAAAAAAAACCACTCTAATCATACCACACAGCAACATCAACTCATAACTAAGAACATGCATCCATCGAAAAGAAGTGCGATAGAAGTCTAGTAAAGAAATATTAATCCTTGCGGGTGGATTGCTCACCGGAAGCATAATAAACAACCAAAGATAGCATCTCATCAGAGAAGTTATAGGTATATGTCGTTTCACTAACATGTAAGGTGACACTTGTTGCCATAAAACAAACAAGCGTTACTCAAAACCCACACCTCAAGTGACAACACAATAACGATTCAGAAATCAATCTATGTAACTTCTCCAAGAAGGTGAAACCAGGACAATGTGTGACATATGGTGAGATTCTTAAATACTTTGGATTAGATCCATCACTAACAAAGGCATATCAAGAAGTAAATTCAGGCCTTATTGTTTTGGGATATATATATTAAATTATGATCGAAATCATCTTCAACATACATATATTCCAAACATTATTCATATTCATGGATTCATGGAATATGAAAGAATTCCTAGTACATATATATTACTCTAGTTTTAGTTGACAAAAAACGAGGGTGAGTCAGAGAACACGTACAGTTCACAGTACTCACAGAGAGACAGTCCAATGTCCATGCATAGTAAATAAAGAAAGAAACAGGTAGATATGAAACGGTGTCGTTTAGTGGATGAGAAGGCAGAGGCACACGCATGGGGTGGCGGAAGGAGACAGTGCGGGCCACGAGCCACGCCTGAGCGTGACTATGTTGTCGCTGGTCAACCCTGCAACGTTGCCTGTATATACACATTCCACATATAGATTGTAAAAAAATTCACGCTATTCCCCGATGCACGTGCTCTTTTCCCTACCTCGCACGTGTTTCCAGCTATTAACAAAATTTAACAATCAATTTAAAAAAATTAATTAATTAATTAATTAACAACTACGTTTCCTCTTTTGACTGAGGAATGAATGAACTCTCAACGTTATCCTAATCTTCATCATCCATCTATTCATAATTCATAATTCATCAACCACCAACTAGTTTGTGTGCTCTTACGGTAACATGTCACACTTTTTTTGAATTTTGGATCAAAATGATTAACTATGTCTAGATACCTGCACCCCAATTAAATAACGTTGAAGATTTATATATATATATATATATATATATATATACAGAAATTTTATTATCAGTTCGAACTGACAAAAGTTATATCAGTTCCTTATATGTGGACCACTGGATTTAAATACTTTGACTTGATTGTATGCACTTATCTTTTGTCAGTTCGAACTGATAATAGAAAGACTATTTATATATATATATATTTTAAAACTGTTAGGTGAAAATATCTGAAAAATAATACCTAGTTTTTATACCATTAACAATACAGTAATTATGTCCGGATACGTTGATATTAATTAACTATATCTAGATGTGTGAACCCTTGATTATTAACAATACAGTAATTATATGTATTGTAGCTAGACTCATTATTAAAATATTGAGAATGTCGATATTATCGACTATATTTAAGAATATTTTTGATATTATTCCTCAAATATGGAAAATATTGAGATACTACGGTCATTGATGCACTGCATGGTAGTTACTAGTCATTAAATTTTAGTTTAAGGGTCCACAAAAATTCAAAGATATATCATCCCGGCAACTACTCACATAATTATGTTGATCCGTATGATAGCTAAATCTTTGGTATCGAATCATTCTTTTTAATCGAAAGAGTAAATACCTGTGATAATATGAGGTTGAATCAGTCTCATATTTACGTCTAAAAGGTTGTGAGTTCGAATCATGTCCTGCCCCCAAATCTTAAGATTTTTAAATCTCTTTTCATATTTCAAAAATAATGTTGGAAAACATTTCTCAACATATCTTATTAGAATAAAATAATTTATCGTACCGTTTTAATTAGAATATATTGAATTGAATTCCGTAATCAAGCAGACCAAACCCTTTTCACACCTAAATCTCTATTATGTTTTAATTTAATAAAAATTATCAAACTAATTTCATAATTAAAAACTGTGACAATGTCATTAAATTAGAAAACAAATCTTTGTATGTTTTTGAGCTTGATTTATTATTTTAAAGCTAAGAATCAATAATGGGTTTGTATGTACTAGCTAGTGTCCTTGATTAGCTAAACAAAGAATCTAATGCAGTACTTTTTGATTTTATTTTATTTTATAATTCTTAATATTATATTTTATATCAATCAATTGTGTGGATTTTACTATATAGTTAGCTTTATGACTACTAAAAAGCTGCTTTTGAAGCTATAAGCTTTGGAATCTGGGGGAGGCTTCAATTCAGGAAGGCTCCACGATGCAAGCTGAGCTGCTGCATAAAAATAAGCACTTATTATACAAATTTGGCCAATCTGCTTCTGCTTTTTTGTCTCACAATACTCAAACTGTGGACTCCCCCACCAAAACCAAAACCTACCCATTTTGAGATTTCCTACTTCATTATTTTATCATTAAAAAGAAAAAAAGAAAAAAAAAACCCATAGGGTTATTTAGAATGTGACCGTGAGGAATAATCTCATCGTTTTTCTCAAACACTAGTAGAAAAAGTTGTAAAGTTTAAGGGACAATTTCATAAAGGGTTAATAGCATTGTTTCCCCTTAAACTATACGTGGTTTCACATGTTAACCCCCTATATATTTTTTTAGGCATTAAACTTCTTGAACCATTGAAAATTGGCAACAACCGACGGAATGGCCCGAATGGGGGACGGAACCCACTTTCCATCCATCTTCTCGTCACGTGCCTTGCATGTGTAAGGGTAAATGTGGAGATCCAGATTCGATCTCCACCATCCATCTTATTCAAATGGACGATGGAGATCCAATCTGAATCTCCACTAAATTATAAAAAAAAAAAAAATTAAATTAAATTAAATTAAATTTAAAGGATCTCAATCAAAGAACAAAGAACAAAAAAAAACAAAAAACAAAAAAAATAAAAATCGAAACCACACTAAACCCAGAAAACACAAATCAATCACATTTCTCCAAACAACTCACACTACAAAAAAAATGATCTTTTCCGACGGCTAAATGCCGTCGGAAAAGATCATTTCCCGTCGAAAATACGCTTTTCCAACAGGAAAAGGCCGTCACAAATACTACCATTTCCGACGGCTATGGCCGTCGGAAAAGATAAAAATGCCATCAGTAATAGTAATTAAGGGTGGTCAAAATTACTTGCATTTTCTGACGGCTTTACCACTATTTCCGACGGCTTATTGCCGTCGGAAATAGTCGAATTATAAAAAAAAAAAAAAAAAAATAGTGCGACTCTACTTGACAGGCGCCACCTCACCCGACACGCGCCACATCACCCAGCAACGTTAAATCCATGAAACTCATGGGGTTCGAACCCTTGACTTGAATGACAATAAGGGTTACCCTTACCATTTTGCTATAACTTTATAACTTATATGTTTTGCATACTATTTATATATAAGCTATTGATATTTTTGTAAAATATCTAATTAAATATATTTTTTTATACTATTTAAATATAACCATTGAGATATTTTTTTAAAAAATAATATTTTATTGAAATTATTAGAGTTTGTTTTAAAAAATCTGATATAGTGTTACTAAACATAACTAAAAATAACTAAATGTTCATGTGATTACTAATAATTTTACTATATTTTATATTTAGTTAATTTAGTAAGATGTTTCCATAAAGTAATTCGAATTAAATTTTAGCATTTCCGATGATACTTTTTATGTTGTTAGAAAAGTGAGTAATATTGACGGCTTATTTGACTATTTTTTAAGGCCCAAAAGTAGTCGGAAATGCAGTACTGTTATTTATTTATTTATTTTTATTTCCGACGGCACAAAAAGTCCCACAAGTCATCGGCATAACTCGACAACTTGACACAACCCAAATCAATCTTGTAGATGTCATGTACGAGGGCGTCGTAATGTTCCTTGACGTCCCTACGTGACTTTCTAGACAGTTGACTGGCGATATTTTGCCATCGGGCAATTTTTCAAGATAAAATTGCTTATAATAAGAGGGAGTTCATAAAGAATGATGTCAATATCTCACAAATCCCTACATCATAACCCTGACAAATGTTTTGTGTATTTCTGTTGCATCAAAGTGTTCACTCCTGATTTTTGCACATATATGTCATTGTCCAGATAGCAATTTAAGGAAAATTAGGTGTATTAAATGCTTACTACGAAATAGAGTTTATATAATTATTTTATCTAACTTTTTATTTTTCAAGCAAAAATAAATCATGAAATTTTTATTTATACAAATTATTTGAAGAAAATTTAAATAAAAATATGTTTTTGACACTTAAAAAAAAATTTAATCTTTTCAAAAAAAAAAAAATTAATCTTTTCCGACGGCTAAATGCCGTCGGAAATGTGACTATTTCCGACGGCAATTAGGCAGTCGGAAATATTGGATTACTTTTCCTCATTCCCAAACGGAACAAGACTATTTCCGACGGCACAAAGACTATTTCCGACGGTCATTTGGCTGTCGGAAATGTCGTATCAGATTTTTAATCATTTCCGACGGCACTGATATGGCCGTCGGAAAAAGTACTATTACCGACGGCAATTAGCGCCGTCGGAAATAGTTCGTCACTGATAGAGCTTTTTTTTTTGTAGTGTCAACAAAGATTAACATGACTACATGAGCCCATTAAATTTCTCCAAACAGCTCAACAAAGATCAACATGACCCCATATAATCTCTCAAAATTTACAGCATAAACATGACAGAAAACAAATAAAAATCCCAAATCTTCAACTTTCACATTGTTATTGTTTGATTCCCAAAAAAACCCACCAAGCCATTTCAACGTATTACACATAATTTAATCCAAGCTTTCCAATTTCGCCAACAACCAATAATTCAAATATAAATCTAATTACAACAAAAAATTTAATGATTTTTTGTTTTAAATTCCAAATATAGATTACAGATCTACTAACACTAGTAATAGCAAATAGAAAGAAATCAAAGAATAGTACCTTACCTGGGATGGATAGATTAGTGAGATCATTGACAAGCTGGTCACCGTCAGTATTGACAACTGAAAAAGTCATGATTCAATCAAATGAATAAATAAAAAACAAAGAAGAGTCTGTTTAATCAAAACTAGTAACAAATGGAAAACTAAAATAACAAAAATTTATACAGAGAAGAGAAAAGAAGAGATGCTAAAAGAATAATTATGATTCTAAAGAGAGAGTGCGCGAGGGGTAGAGAGAGAAAATCATTTTTGGGGTTCAAAGGCCCAAACTATCTAGAAAGGATAGTTTGTCGATTTCTAGGTTTGATTGTGATATGAAGATGGTGATCTGAAGAGGTTTCTGGGTTTCTTTTATTTCTTTTTATTTTTTTATTTAAAATTATTCCAAATTTGCCCTTACACGTGCAAGCCACGTGACGAGAAGATGGACGGTCCGTCCCTATTCCATCGGTTGTTTCCAATTTTCGATAGTTCAGAGGGTTTAATGCCTAAAAAAAAGTATAGGGGGCAATATGCGAAAACGTGTATAGTTCAAGGGGAAACAGTGCTATTAACACTCATAAATAACCTTTCCAAACTTGTAAAACAGGTTTTTAGCTATGTAGAAAATCTAATTGTTTATAGTCTTGCTGGATTTGAAAGTATCGAATACCCATCTTCTTCATCATCCTCAACCCGAAGAGAGTTAGTGAGAGAAAGCTTCAACCGATTTAGAGAGAGAAAGAGATCCAACCATCGAGAAAATTGGAAGAACTAGTCGGCGAAAAGATTCTGATACCGAAGAAGATCAAGTTGCCATCAGAATCTAGAGAGAGAAGATCAAGTCAACGCTAAGAATATTATAGAGAGAGATAGCCCGAACAAAGCACTACCTAATGGTCAAAACCCTGGTCAAAGGTATCTTCTTGTAAATTTGGGAAAAGTTGGCTATGGCTCTAGTTTGGACAAAACTCAAGGCATTTGATTGCAATTTTCCAAGAAAAAATAATAATAAATAATACCAAATGAAATGTAAGGTAAACTTAAAAAATTTCAAATTAATGAGTCTTAATTTTATTTATGTCTTTTAATACTTGCACATAAATAAATATACAAAAATACATCACCAACAACTAAAGAAATAATAATAATTTTTTTTGTTTTTGTTTTTGTTTTATTCCTATTTAGATGTATTTTGTTGTCTCCTTCATGCATGTAAGTGGAGGATCACGTAAGAAGAATGTTAGTTTGTCACAGTGATAATAAACAATCAAATTGATTGTCACATCTAGACATCCAATTAATCAAAGAATTTCATTCTTTCATGCATATTTCTTCTTTTTAATACACAAATATTCTCTAACTTGTTAAAAGGAAAATAAAAATTAAGAATATATAATTAATTAAAAAAATCCAAGGTGCTATTACAATAATGTTTGGAATAAATTCTAACACAGAATTATTGTTATATGTTTACCAAAATAGGTAAAAGATAGGTAGGAACAATATAAAAAAATAAGCAAATTCCTTTTAGATTACAAAAAACAAATAAATAAATACTCTTGATGTGATATACTCATAATACATTTAATTATTATATATAAAAAAGAGTTCATTTATAGAATTACCTTCCATTGAGGCTAAAAAGTTTGATGGGTAATTTAATATTTGTCTAATGAAATGGTGCTCAATATGTAGTATAAATATATTTTTATAACCCAGAAACCAACCGAACCTGCTTCTATCCAACACTTTATTTTGTTGAGAAAGAGGAAACTATAATATTCGGCCATATATGTATTCATGAGGGAATTCGAACCCCAAATTTTATGGGAGCAAACTACAAACCAGATTCGTTTGGTTAATCCTGATATATTATTGTAGAATAATTGAGCACATCTTTTGTACTAAAAATGGCATTGCTTTATCGAGCGTTGAAAAATTAGATTAAAGATATTATGCTTTATGAACCATTGAAAAACTTGGTTGCGAATATATTTTTTCCCTCAAATTTTTTATTTTTTGAATAAAGAGAGATTCCATGAATTGTTCATGAAGTGATGAGTTATTAAAGCCTATTAGGTATGTTTGTGTTTCTTTCAAAAACTATAAATAATAATAATAATAATAAAATACACCATCTTCCAATGTGACTTTAAATCATATAGAATTTATTTCACGAATGACATGTCTTGTATTTGAATAATATAGTTTTTTTTTTTTTTTTTTTTATAATTTTTCGAAACATTGAATTAAAAATAAATGAGTATGAAATGCTTAATTATATTTACAAAGCTTATGTATAGTAACAGTAATCGATAGATTTTGCTAAGATTTGTATGTTTCTTTTGACACTTTCTGTTGGGTGGTTTTCTTTTGCCATGCTCTTTCTCTGCATTATTTTTCTTTTTAATCCATTAATACTATCTTCTAAAAATTCAGTATAAAAGAATTAGTTGAAAACAATCACTAATTAGGTTAGCAAGGGGTTTTGTTGGGATACACGGTTCGAAATATAATTCCCACTATAAAAGAGGGATCTCCTCACATATTTTTAGTTTAGTGAGCAAAGGTGATACTCAAACCTTTATCACGGCCCATGTACAATGCAAATTCTACTAAAAAAAAAAGGAATCTCTTTGAATTTTACGATTTAATGAGTAAACGTGAAAATGGAACCTATCAAAAATGTGAATGAGAAAGTGAACAAGCACTTTACTGTGTTAATGAATGTGTGAAATGAGATTTTTGAAAATACTGAAAATAATTATGATTTGCTTAATTTCTAACCAACACAGAAAAGTAATCTATACCGCTAACTCTTTTTTTTTTTTTTTTTTTAAGTACTTTTAAAATAGGGTGATTATCTTTTTTGTCCCTACTTTTTTTTTATTATAGAAATATAACTTTTTTTTTTACCTACTTTTACCTTTTCAGCTCGTATAGTCCTTAACGTTTCTAAAATACATCAATTTAGTCTATTTTACCAAAACATTTACGGTCAAACGTGACAGAAAACCCATTTTAGGATAAATTAACAAGAAAAAAGAAGAAGTGAACCGTGATAATTAACTATTTTTTGTTGAAAAGTGACTAGTTTTAGGATCAAGAAAAGAATATGTTGAGATTAGCACACAGCCAATGGAGTTGTAGAGGAGGGGAAGTCTAGTTGGAATTGTGATTCGGCCTATATATTTTTTGATCTTTAATAAGTGGTCCAATAATCAAATTATTGAACCCATCCATTTGTGCTTGCTGATGCGGTCCACTTTGTTTCAACTAGATTTTCTACGTGTGGCTGTGTGCTAGACCTCTCCACGTCGATCTTTTGTTCCATATGATCAAATCTAAAAGGACATTTTTTATTATTTGGTGATTTATTCATCCAAATTTCAACCCCTACAAAAAGGAGATTTCATATTCTAAATGGTAGGGTGGGGGTGTTCAGATGGAGATGAGGATCATTGTACTTGATGCAAGGGCACTGTCGGGATTTATCGATATCAAACATTACATTGCCAACCTGAATATCCATGGACTATGGGGTTAGTTGTATTATGAGATCATATCTTGTTTGCAATTTTTTTTTAAAGAAAAAACAGTTTGGAAATAAGTCTTTTCTACATAGTCACCCAATATTGGTTTTTCTTTTTTTAAGGTAGTCACCCAATAATGTTTTGCTTTTAATTTAAATACCATATAAAAGAGAAAAAAAATTCAATTATTTGATTTTTTTTATAAATAGATTATTGGTAATTATTTTAAAAATTGTAAAAAAAAAAAAAAAAAAAAAAAAAACACCAAATGTTATTATTCATTAATCCTAATTAGGATTCGTTTTACAATGTTTTTATTCATTTTAATCAAACACTAAGAAATTTAATATTAGAAAATAGTTAATCAATATTAGAAACAAATTAAAATGCATAAAATACTGCGGCGGAGAATATGTTAATATTGTTAAAGGATATGTAACTTGAATTGAATTTTACGTGGCTTGTGCTTGAAGCAATCAAACATCATGAATGTGATAACACAAATCAACAACACATATTTGTAATAAAGTTTCGAGAATTATATGTAAAATAAACTGAGGAGGAGAAGTACTACGTAGCTTTCAAACTTGGACACTCTTTAATCATAAAATTGTCAAACCCTAATCTATGTAAAAAGATAACATGCAAAATCCTGTATTTTTTTTTCTTCAGACTCTTGATTCTCGACTCCGTAACATTATCAAGTTGAGATTCTACTAAAAATAAGTGTGAAATCCATAACATGATAATATATATATATATATATATATATAGCGAGAGAGAGAGAGAGAGAGAGAGAGAGAGTTCTCCTATCCGGTCGTCCTGAAATTAAAGTATAAGACAACCTGATAGGAGAATTATCATATATATATATATATAAGTATTACATAAATTCAGGATTTTTTTGGAAGAGGAAGGACTCGAACACAAAAACTCATTATGCAGGTGTGAGAGGTTTACCACCGGACTAACCTCATTTTTTCTAACGAGTGTATTGTTGGGTTGCGCATATTAAGGGGCTAGAATTTGTGTAGACCATCAATTATATATATATATATATATATATATATATATATATATATATATAGAGAGAGAGAGAGAGAGAGAGAGAGAGAGAGAGAGAGAGAGAGAGAGAGAGAGAGAGAATAGTTCTCCTACCTCGTTCTGAAATTATAATTTCAAGATAACCAACCATAGCAACATATTTTAATAAAAGGCTAAAAAAAAATTTAACAAATATTTGAACTTATTAAAACATATGGCTGTGTGGTTGGTGAAATTATAATTATAGGACGACCTAATATGAGAACTATCATATATATATATATATATATATATATATATATATATATATATAAATACTACATAAAGTTAGGATTTTTTTGGGAGGAGAATGACTCGAACATGTAAACTCGTGATGCATATGTGAGGGGTTTATCACTGGACCAACCTCATTTTTTCTAACGAGTGTAATTGTTGGGTTGCGCATATTAAGGGGCTAGAATTTGTGTAGACCATCAATTATGGAGGAACAGAGAATGCATGATGTCTTTGTTTCATCATTCAAATCAAGATTTTGTTTTGAATGTATATTATATAGTTTTGGTTGTATCTGCTAACTTTTATATGTTTTAAAATGATCATGAATAAGAGACATATATATATATATAATATTTTGAAAATAAGTTTAATAATACAGTCTCAAGTATCAAAATATATATAATATTATGGATATTAACTTAATTAATAAGATTTTTATCTTTATATAAGAGATTTTGAGGGGTTGTTTGTTTTTTTCACTCAAAACTTAATGAGTCTGAATCATAATTATTTAGTTGTTTTGTTTGTTTTTTGTAAGTGGTCAAACAACTTAAAAATACCAAAAAACAACTTAAAATAAAAAGTAAAAAAATCCTGACTTTTCACTTAATTGCAAATCACTGAATTACATTAAATGCAATCCAAAATTTTTTCTTCCAATACTATCCTCCATATATAACATATTTCCAATTTCATCATAATTATATATGGTATAAAAATCTTTATTTTAATATATACCTTATTTTAAATAGCTTTAAAAATAAAAAAGAACATTAATCACTTCTCATATCGGTGTTTAATATCAATACTTTATTATGATAATGATATGGGCTGCCCTTAGGTGCAATGTTACATGATGCAACAAAATTTTTTTGACTGTGATCATGTCTTCTTTGGTACAACCACATCAGTTAATATGTGATTGTATGTTCTAACATGTGATCACAATAATTTAATTGTGTGATCACGTGCAATTTATATGCGATAACATTATATATATTTATGATCACATGTAATCATATGTGATCACATCCTATTTTTCAAAATTGTATGGTACCATGTTACACTCAAGAATGAGCCTAATGATATTAGGGTGATGTATATATATATATATATATATATAGAGAGAGAGAGAGAGAGAGAGAGAGAGAGAGAGAGAGAGAGAGAGAGAGAGAGAGAGAGAGAGAGAGAGAGAGAGAGAGAGAGAGAGAGAGAGAGAGAGAGAGAGTGTGTGTGTGTGTGTGTGTTTTGTGTGAGTTTTTCTGCTGCCTCTTTTATTTTTTGAAAAAAAAAAAAAAAAGCATTTTCTTTTCTTAGTAAAAATGAAGTTTGTTTGTAATGGAAGAGGAAGATCATGATAATATGTGTTCATATATAATTATTATTTTTGGATTGTTTTTATTCCATATTATATGTATAATTGTTTAACATGGGTATAAATGTAAAATTACTTATTTTCAGACAATTTTACTTTTAAAAAACAAACGTGTTAACAATACATTCAGATGTGAGGAAAAAAAAAAACAAACATGTCATTCAAGTTCAGATTTCAGTCTCTATTCAGTCTTCAAAAAAATTCAGGACTATTCAATCTTCAGACAAAAAAAGAAACGACCCCATTCTCTTATAGTTATATAATAAGTTTTTAATTATAAAAAAACGTTTTTTATAAAGAAGGTATGAGGCAAGAATGCACTAAGGGGCGGAAATGAGACATTTTTACATGATATATTTTAGTGGAGCACTTGGACTCCTTTGGTCATACATTGTAATACAACCAATATTTATAATGCCGATCCTGTTGACGTGTGTCCTTAACGAATATATTGTATTACAAGATTAGGTATGTAACGTTATATAATATGTGAAAAATAAAATTACACAAACTTCAATTTTTAAGAAGAAAAAAAAAAGGTGTGATTATATATCGTTACAAGATAGATTATTAATTTATGTCTAGACACACGTTTATATAATCCTATAATATTTATAAGGGAAAATTGCACAAACTTACCCTAACGTTTCCCATTATGGCATAATATTTAACTAATGCCTTTAATTGCACAAACAACCCCTCCTTTTAGTCAACTTTAGTTAAAAATAGCCATTGATCATGATTTTTTTTTGAAAGCCTAAAATTGCCCTTGCACTTTATTACAAAAAAATCTTAATTGCTCTTTATTTAAAACATTATCTACTTTAAATTATTATAATATAAAAAATAAATACTAAACATAATCCTTTTTAAATAAACAAAAATTCAAAAATAATATATTAAAAACAAAACAATTTAAGAAAACGTTATTTTGAGAAAATACAATTTAATAATATATTAAAAAAAACAAAAAAAAAACGTTATTTTGAGAAAATATAATTTAAAATTATACAAGTCCAATATGAATAGTGGTAATGTGCTACATATTTTTAAAATTTAAAACATTTTTTTTTATTTAAAAAGGATTATGTTTAGTATTTTTTTTTTAATTTTTGAACCAAAATATAATGCGTAATTTATATTGAGTCAAATTATTTTGTCTTATAGAGATGAACATTGAACAAATTTTCAGTGCTACTGTATTTTATTATGACAAATGATTATATATTTGTTTCAAACTCTTGATGATTTTATTTATATTTGTGTTTAGAATACTTAACATAATCCTTTTCAAATAAACAAAAAATCAAAAATAATATAATAAAAACAAAAAAAAAAAATCAAAAATATGTAACACATTACCACTATTCATATTGGACTTGCATAATTTTAAATTATATTTTCTCAAAATAACGTTTTTTTTTTTTTAATATATTATTAAATTGTATTTTCTCAAAATAATGTTTTCTTAAATTGTTTTGTTTTTAATATATTATTTTTGAATTTTTTTTTATTAAAAAAGGATTATGTTTAGTATTTATTTTTTTATATTATAATAATTTAAAGTAGATAATGTTTTAAATAAAGGACAATTAAGATTTTTTTATAATAAAGTGCAGGGGCAATTTTGGGCTTTCAAAAAAAAATCATGGTCAATGGCTATTTTTAACTAAAGTTGACTAACATGAGGGGTTGTTTGTGCAATTAAAGACATTAGTTGAATATTATGCCATAATGGGAAACGTTAGGGTAAGTTTGTGCAATTTTCCCTATTTATAAACACTCTGGAATCAAGAAAATATCAATAGTGGAGATGTTTGGAATATGCCAAATCCTTTTTTTATTTTACATTGAATTTTTTAATAACCGTAGTCACATACTCAAATGACAACACTTTGCTGGATTCCTCCCTACCACCCTACAAACCAAAATATTCCATTTCTTATTTACATGAATCAATTAAGATAAACAAATTGTATTGATAAAAGCAATAGGTCAGAAGGATTTAACCAAGCTTTATAGTCCATGTTAATGTTATCATTAACCTAGGAATTTGCTTAATTCAAAATTAATCAATTAATTAATGTTTCTTGAGCTGTGCACAAACCGACTTCAAAATGTTTCTTTAAAGCTTAACTGCCCTTGATTCATGCACATTTGACTCTAATTCTGTGCTTGGCCTAATACGGTGAATGATTCAAGAATCAAGACAAAGCAAAACTGAAAAAGAAAGAGAAAATAAAAGGATGTAATTGCATACGTTAAGCTGATCATACCACGTAACATGACTAGTTATATAATATCAATAATACAATTTTATCTAAATTAATTTAGTGTTTAAATGAGATGAATCCTCGATTTATTTGTATTAGAATTGCATGATTGAAATGATTATATTTTAAAGATGCCACATCATTTTGGTTCCGAATTTAGACGCCAAATTTAAGCAAAGTAGCATTACTTTTATATTATTACGTTGAAAAAAAAAAAAAAAAAAAAAAAAAAACAGAATTTAATATACTCTCAGATTTGAGTAATTGTTTTAGCGATATTTTTGCTATAACATAATCAAAAATAAAAATTAAAAATTAAAAATTGAGCAAGTGTGTTGTTAAAACTGTGGGCCGGGCCTAACTTAAATCGTGTGAAGTGGGTCTTGCACTCTTGCCCAAAACGTGCCCAAATTGTGCTCTAATCAAAACAAATTGAAAATAGTGTCGATATTTGCACCCCTGAAAAACCGTACGTGCATCCATTTTTGTATAAACATCCCATTAAAATTTAATTTTTTTTTTCCATTTTTCTTAATTCTTTGTAAAATATTATAAATTAATTAGTTATAAAATAGAAAAAATAATACTAGTACGCGCACCTCCTCCTATAATCCAAAACCTGGAAATGGAGCTTTTTTCCCTTATATTTTCTTTTCTTTTATCCTCCCCACTGTATGCAACTTTTTATTTATTTACTAACTATACTATTTCAGTTAGCGTGCGTTTGGTGCACGAGATTGAATTATATAGGATTGGACTGTTTTTATGGAATTGAATTGGATTGTACTAAATTAGTACTGTGATGTGTTTGATGCAGTACAGATCATCACAATACCGATTTGACTAAAACTAATACTGTCTGTCTGTCTCTTATTTGGTATAACATGAGATTGGATAAAAAATAATTGAAAATTGTCTTTTGGGAAAGGTTGGTATAAAATTATATTAAATTAATTTTAAAATAAATAAAATCATTTTAAATCAATTCAAATAAAAGAAATAAAATTATTTTAAATTTAATTTGGTTAAAAAAATTATTAATTATTTTTCAAAAATAAATAAAATTAATTTGAAATAAAATAACATTTATTTTTTAATTGATATTAAAAAAATATTTTTTAAATGTTAGAATAAAATATATTAATGTTAAAAAAGAATAAAATATATTAAATTAAATTTTAAAATAAATTAAATAAATATTATATAATATATATATATATATATATAAACAGCTGGAACAAAAGTTGTCCCAACTGTTGTGGTAGGACTATTTAGTCCGGCCATAGTGGGATTATTGATCTACACGTGATTGGAGAAATCCAATCCCGTGTAGAACACAAACATGGGATTTTCATAATTCCATGTAACAAACGCACCCTTAATATATTAGAATTATCCTATCGATGACATTCATTGAATTTGCTCATATGCTTAAATTTATAGTGCGAGTTTATTCTGTTGTTACAAGCTTCATTTTCTTTTTTATTAGTTTAATTTTTTAATTAGCTTCAATGATTATCTCATTTTAATTTTTTATTACAGTCAGTTAATATTTATAATTTTAAATAATTACTATTTAAATCTTAATTAATAAATAAATAGTAATTTAATCAAAATAGGTAAAAAAAATTTATAACTAATTATAATATTTCCTAAAGTATTAAATATATTATTAATATGATGCATGAGTTATATTTATATTAATTATTTTAATAATTTTATTCAAGGATAATGTTGGAATTTTAAAACTATGTTGATTTGGGGTGTACAAACAAAATTTTAGAGGTGCAATATCGTCACTCTTGAAAATATTTAGAAAACAGATGGTCCAATGACAAATGTGGATTTACTTTATTTAGGTTGAAATGTAAGCTCGTATATGTGAAATTCAAATAGTATCAAATGTAAAAACGGATGAGACGAGACTGGTCTAGAAGTATACCTTTCACATCTACACTTATAAATTCAAGTCATATCCCCCTTCCGCACCCGAAATTTATTATAGCAGTTAAACGTGGCTTTGTGGTAAGTGTTCATTCATCAAATTAATCAGTAATATATCCAAATTAAGGATTTGTTAATAGTTGATTAGTTGGTGTCCAATACGGAGTTAGCTGCTGTACGTTAGAAAAGTTGATGGATCAGGCCCCTAAAATCAATTTGGGCCTTCTTGATCTCGTACACAAAGATACCCACTTTGATTTCTTTGTTTAACCAACTTTAATTTGATTCAATTACTCTTTTCAAGCCTTGAGAATTTGTTTATGGTGGTAAAATCAGTGGACTGGTGGCAAACATGCTGCCACCATGCCCATCTGAAACTAGCTAGATCACCTCCACCAATTGTGGTCAGGGCCGGTCCTGAGATTTTGGGGGCCTGAAGCGGATTATAAAAATAAGGTCCTCGATCCTCTATGTATATTTACTTAAATTTTTTTTTCTAGTAAATAGTAAATACTTATAAAAATCAATATAATAACCACAAATCAAGACTACAACATAACAAAATAGCAAATAAAAAGTCACCGAAATAAAAAATTTATAGTTACATCAAATAATGTATAACTTAAACATTACCCGTCTCACATTTTTAGAAGTAAAAGTACTAATTAAGTATTATAATTGTGTTTATTTCAAGAAACCTAGAATTGATTTCAATTTTTTTTTTCGAATGTCTGATAGATTGATATACGATTTGATCTGCTGTAAATGTGGTTAAGTATTATAATTCTATTTCTTTGGTGGGAGACCTCCAGACTTTTATGTGGTTAGGTATATATTGGTTGTTTATTATTTTATTTTTTTGAAAAAAAAAAAAACAACACTTGGGCCTTCAAACTTATATTTAGTTAAGTGATATATGGGCTAATAATTTTTTATAAAAAAACTAGTACGTGGTCCTCCTGGTTTATTTAAAAGAGTGACGATATTTGCACAATTGGAAAAATCGTATGTACATCCCTTTTTGTATTTACAACCCATTAATATTTTTAAAATGTTATAAATTGTAAGGGCACCCCATGTATTATTAAAAACATCCTTTCTCTTAGTTTTTGATTAACTATTATAAACTAATAAATTATAAGATAATTAAAATTAAAAGCATGGAGGAGTCTCCCAACAGTACACGCCTCCTTGCTTTTTATTTAATTTTTATTTTAACTTATTTTTAATTTAACTATATGGTTTTTTATCTTTAAAACTATTTTATAATAGTTATTTGATAATTTAATTTAAATAATCACCGTTTAATTTAAACTATATGGCCTTTATTTCAGTGCTCTTCTTCTCTACAAAGTAAAGCAATGCCTTTCACAGAAAAACTCTTGGATTGCCCAATACCTTTGCTAGGCAAAGAATGCTCTCTTCATCTATGTCGGTCTGTTATTAACTTGTTATTATCAATATCAGTAGATATCATTGTGAATAAAATTTAAAATTTACTGTAGAGCTTTCTAATATCTATTTATCTTTTTCATCGCCCGGATTAAATATCTTGTACATTCTTGAAGAAAAAAAATAGTAAATATATCAATAGAAAGGTATTCTACATTTTAAAAATGTTAAATTATTATATTAATATGATAGATTGACCGTATTTATAATTCTTTTAATAGCTTTATTTAAGGGCAATATTGGAAATTTAAAAAATTACTAATTTGGGGTGCACATACAGTTTTAAAGGGATGTAAACATCACTACTCTATTTAAAAACTGAATACACGAAGTTTAGTTTCAACTTGAAATTTGGAGCCCTTGGAAAACGGGGGCCCTATGCGGTCGCCTCGTGAGCCTATGCCTAGGGCCGGCCTTGATTGTGGCTTGGTGGTAAATTACACCTATTCAGTTTGACAATGTTCCAGATTCGATGCACTCCATCCGAAACTAGTTAGAGTAGGCGCACTGATAATAGTATTTTAAAAAAGGAAAAGGAAACAAGGCAGAATGTTTATATTAACTAATAGTAGTTCCATCATGAACAAGAACAACATTGTTCTAAGTAAAACACAGAATCATCAGCCAGAGTAGACAATGGAAGATAAATAATTTTTAATCACTAAAATCACATGATACCCATATAATTGTTTAAAAAGTCACGAGTTCCATATTATAAAGTCCACTGCAACTACACAGATTCTAAAATTTGTATATGTTCACAATCACAATGAATAAAGAATTGTCACTAAAGCTACTCCAAGAAACCACCACAATTGAATAAATCTTCTACTTGTATTATATGCAGAGCTGGATTCAGGTGCTGGTCTAGATCCAGGGGTGACACCAGGTTTGGGCAGATCACACGCTCCGAAAGTCATATTTCCCTGCAGATAAGATAACAACCACCGGACAACAATGAACTCATTATCGAAATGAACGTAAATTAACTATAATTTGAAACTACTTTCTTCTTGATTCAAATTAAAATTATTGAATTGTTGCAGACCTTGCACTGGGAAATACTTCTGCATCCACAAACCAGATGACCATTGGCCACATCTACGGCTGCTGGCGCTCCCCCACCGTCACTCCTCTGAAACATTTACACAATATTATGACCATCATTTCGTCATATATATATTTGCTTTAGCTAGTAAGGCATTGTATATGTTAGTAACCATCAAACCTAAAACGTCAAGCTGATAGGAAAAGGCCCAACAATAGTATTTAAGCACTCATATTATATATACAATACATACCTTGTAAAAGTCAACAGCGATGAAGTTAGGCCAACGTTTGCCTGCTGCTGCATAACATGTGTCCACCATAGCAAGCAATGGAGCTGAATTATGCTTGCAAGCCTTAGTAAAATCCGGGCCATCGGGAAAGTAATTCACTAGGACTAATGACCTTGACGTTGTGTTCATGGGAGGTGATTCTGCTCTGTTTGGACACGACCCAGCTATCATCCCACCATTCCCATCTGCAATATCAACAACAACCATCGTTACATAAACTTCGAAATCACTTGAAGACAAGAAAGGTCATTGAAATAGGACTCACATTGGTTTTCCACCAAGTATCTCCATTCATAAGCAATCCCTTCAGAGGCTTCCTTCGCAGACTTTGAAGTGAAAACTACTAACCGTTGATTCTTCTTGATCATATCATCAACCGTTGGCCAGTTTCCACCGTTTTTGGGCATTCTAGATACCGGAAACCAGTACTTCCTCAGTCCAGCAGCATCAAATACTTTACTCAGGCCCTTTGGTGATGTAACATAGTCCTCAATGATAATGGTGACAATTTCTGTTGGATTCGCTACGAGAAATGCTTGAACCTCTTTCAAAACATTTACGGCAGGTTGCTGGAAAAATCAGATTGTAATTGACACATCGAAAAAAATAAAAAAAATAAAAATTTATACTCGGTTTCTTTGATCAACTTACGAAAGCTGTGTAGTTGTAGCATTTCCCTCCAAAGGAGTGACACAACCAAATGTCATTCATGAAGTCATACATATCCAGCATTAAACCTCTAACACCATTCTGCAACAAAAAATAAAATAATAAAAAATTGTAAACTGAAATTGTGACAAAATAACAGATGGTTATAAAAGAACAAATCATTAGACGAAGTATCGGTAGACTACATTTATTGATACTTGCAAACAAATTTATATATATGTTCAGGACAAAAGAAGACAGAGATCGAGCTCATCAACACCATAACTTATCAAGTAATGATCTGAAAAAGTCTAAATAAACTTGTCTCAAAGTGTCCATTTTTGGGAATGTTCCATTTATTAATTTCTCTGGTTCGATATTCTAAAATTAGTTAGAAACTTCCTTCAATAATCATAAAAATAAAAATAAAAATAAAAATAAATGAATAAAAAACTATAATCTCATGAAATCTGTAAGCAATTTTTTTTTTTTTTTTGCTACCAGGTAGACAATATCAGTGGCTGTGTTGAAACAATTTGATTCAATTAGTGGTGCATTTGCAGAATGCAAAGCAACTTCAATTCTTTATTTTTAGGATTCAAATCGTTTGTCAAAAAAATAGTGTCCCAATTTATGTCTAACCAACTAAATTCAGCCATATCAACGTTTTTTTTAAAAAATAATTAAATATACATTATAGTAGTTGATATGGCTGAATTTAGTTTGTTAGACATAAATTATTACGCTATGACGATTTGAATATTTATTTTTAATATAAGTTTTTCAACATTTTCATGAAAGGCTCACCTAATATATTCCCCACCAAGTGAGGTGGTATATTAATTGCAGAAGAACCGAATAAATAAATGCATTGTTTTGTCAGAAAGCACTCCCATATGTTTTGTCATTTTTTTTCCTTAACAAAAGCATCTTATATCATCAAAATTCAAAAAACACAAAAAGTAATGGTTTTTTTTTTTTTGTTTTTAGAGAACAAAAAGTAATGTGATGCTTGTATTATAAACAAAGCATGTTGGCAACTTGGCATTCCTTTTTTTTTTTTTTTTTTTTAATTTAAGATTAAATTTTTATCTTGCTGTCATGCTCATATTCCAGAACCACATGTGCATTCAACCACATTTATATATAAAAATAATAATAAATAAAAAATTCTCATTTAAAAAGGGAGTTTAAGCAATCCACCATTGTAATAACCACATTTTTTTCGGTTTTTTATTTTATTTTATTTTATCCTACATTGATATGAACTTTTACGAACGTTTAAAACTCGTGAAATAAAGAGAATGGAAAAAATATATATATATATCTTAACTTTAATTATCCTTTTCAATTGGAAACTCGTGAATATTTTTTATTTTCAATTGGAAAGAGAGAGAGAGATAACATAATGATCAAAGTCAAAATATAACTAATGAATGCCAATTTAATCATCAAATAGTAGGTGAAAAAGGCATTCAAAATGATACAACTACAGACTTTATTAGGGGTGTTATATCAAAAAATAAAAATAAAATAATAAAACATCCTCTTTTTTTTAAAAAAAAAAATTTTTTGAGTAATTGGCACGAATCCCCCCAACTATACCAGCTTTTGCATGTTGCCTCCTAAACTATTTTATTAGTCACTAAACCCCTTGAACTATCGTTTATTGGCAATCCTTTGGGTTTTTCCCCCTGAGAGGGGGCATCTTTAGTCTTGTTCTGCCAATAATCGATAGTTCAGGGGGTTTAGTGCCTAATAAAATAGTTTAGGGGGCAACATGCAAAAGCTGGTATAGTTTGGGAGATTCGTGCCAATTACTCTTTTTATTTTTTATATTGAAAATTTATAAAGAATTGTATCTAATATTATAAATCATATAGATCCTTGATATTAAATTCATCATAATAAATGCCTAAAGTCGTTGAGCAGACAGTCGGACACCTGCCTTCAAACATTAAAGTGATTTAAATGTCTCTTTCACAACTAAGATCCACCTCAAATTACTATAAACATTTATTGGGTTTACCGTTTAAGTGGGGTAATGCTACGCCGACTAAAATACTTATCCAAAATTATGTTAAAATAATGTGGTATGTAAATTGTCAATATCTTATAAATTATGGGATTATGGTGTTATTTATAGAATCTTGACAACTCACGTACTACATTATTTGAACATGATTTTAAATAAATATTTTGGACAACCTATTATTATTCTTAATCAATTAAAGTATTAAACCCAAGTTATTAAACCATTTTTTTCCACCCCAACCGTACTTTACAACATACACAAACACATCATTTCATGACGTGTTTATCAATTGAGAATGAAAATACAAAGATAACCAAGTTCTACAAGTCTGAAAACAGTAATCACGAATCAAGAATTAAATTCTTTCGGATTATCGATCAGTAAACCATAAATGCACTTTATTTCACTTGATCTAGTGTTCAAGAACTACTTCTAAAGTTAATAAAAAATATATATAGTATTGCTTTTCAATTTTGACTTGAATTATTAAATTGTATCTAACTTTTTTAAAATTTCAATCAAAAGATTTAACAAACAAACTTTTATAACACACCAACTTATTAAATAAATAGCAACAACCACCGTCAAACCGCCTCAAAACCTAAAATTTTCTTTTTTAATTAGAGAATGTTTTTTGATTTAATATTTTTTTATTTTCTCCGACTTTCCATTTGTTTTTCTCACCAACCAAACAGAGAAAAAGAAGAAGAAGAAACATACATCGAGCTGGCTAGTAATGGAGTCCTGTTGATTTTCTGGAGCAAGAATCAGCGACCCAGTTCCCGATTTCACTCCAAGTTTCGCAAACGAGTTGTGAGTCGTCAACCACGAGTAATGATTAAACGGCAGTCCCTTCACCTGGAACCAAAAAAACCCCATTAAAAATTCTACAGATGCATTTCAACGATTTAAACTTGTCAAAATTTGAAATTTATCGACCTGTGAAGTGGGGTTGAGAGGCTGGATTCTGGTGCATCTCGGCCGTACATTTCCATCAGCCATACATGTCTCACAGTGTAATCCAGAATCACAGTTTCTGCCAATCACACATGTTTGTCCCTCCTGTTTGTAAAAAATAAAGAGGACAGATTTCAAACCAAAAAAATAAAATAAAAAGTTTTTTTTTTTTTTCATGAAATTCAATTGACTCTGTTTGAGTTTACCTTGAGTGCAGAGGAGTGGCTGAAGAGAAGAGTTGTTGCAATGAGAACAGAAACCAAATTCTGCACAGAGATAAAAAAAATTAGTATTCAATAATCACAGGACAGAGAAAAACAGAGAAAGGTTGATGTTGATGATAATGACTTGCCTGCATTGATTTTTTTTTTTTTTTTTTTTTTTTGGTGTTTGGATACTGAGAGAATAAGAGAAAATTATTTTGAAGTAGAGCTGTGGAGTTTTGTTTGCTGGTGCTTGAAGGAATAAATATGCAGCTGTTTTTCTGCACGGCAGCTAAAATATTCTTTAATGCTTTTTTAATTTGGTCTGTTCATGATTGTTGAAGTTTTCTGTTTCTCAAGAAAATGGAAAGAAAATTAGTAGGAGTTTTGATTGATAATGGAGTTTTTTTCACCAGTATTTTAAATAACAGTCACTCGTTTGTCAAGGGCGTATCCAATTTATAACTACTCTTTTATTCCAAGATCCAACCATTCTCAGGATTTGGATTCTCTATTGAAATGATATCTCAACCGATTTAATGAAATTTGTAATGGATGGTTGAGATTTATCACAATAGATTTACTGAAATCTGTAATATATTTATATCTTATATATTTTTTTTTTCACTTTCATTATTTTTAAATGCAATATATTATCTTTAACTATTTAAAGTTCTTATAAAGATCACGAGAGGTTGATTTCGATCCCTAACAACTTTATTAAAAAAAAAAAAAAAAAAAAAAAAAAAAAAATAGATCATGAGGGGATTTGAATCCCAATTTTAAATAGCTATAATTTTCTTGTCACTAGAATATGACAAAATCAATTGTTACCGGCACGACACCAAATGTAACTTACATAAGGAGGGTCTCCCCACACTTTCCTTTCAGGATATGGATTCTCTCCTCACCTCACATTACTCCCACTTTGCTTAATCTCATGACACATAAACATTGCAATGAATAAATGAAGATGTGATTGTTTTCCACTTGTACTTTATCAACTATCAATTACATTCTTTAAGAAGGTGAGAAAAAAAGGTAAGGTGAGGTGGGGTGAGAAGAGGATCCGGGTCCTTTCATTTGATGGGCAAATGTGGGATTTATGATTTTATTTTCGTTTTGTTATGTTATTTAATAAAAAATTTAAAAACCATTACAATTTTAGAGAATAGAGTGATTGAAATATAATTAAAATGTATAAATATTTTTCTAAAAGTTAATTTCTTACATCTCTTTAAATATTTTTAAGAAAGACATTCTCTTTTAATTGTGTGTTTACTAATCAGTAATCAAACTCAGGAAAGGGAATTAAGTTACTGATTTATGAATTCCAATGTTTACTAAATATTTAGGGAATTAAGTTACGTGGACTCTACTCTTAAATCAGTAATTAAATTACTGATGGAAAGGGAATTTGATTCCTCCCACCCACCATATGAATCAAGTTCCCTTTCCTGATTGAAAAAAAGAATTCATAAATTCATATATTTTTACTAAAATATCCTCACTTATAATAATTAAAAAAATGTCTTTCCATTCGTTATGTTTTAGGGATTGTTCACTGTCATTCTTTTTCGTTCATCAATTTTTCTCCGAATCTTGCTACAAGTACGATTTTTTTTAGTCGTAGATTTTATAAATATACATAAAAATCATGTTCATGATTATTATTGACTTGTTGCACTAATTCTATATTTATATATATATCGAATCTTGTATGAAATCATGGTATATATATATATATATAATATGTTGTATACGTAAATAAAAAATAATAAGAACCGTGTTGATAATTAATGTTGAAGAAAGCTTTGACTTATTGATTTACAATTATACATGTTGTTTTCTTTTTTTATTTTTTTCTTTTTTTTTTTTTTTTTTTTTTTTGGCGTAGCTATGCGGTAATTTTGTTTAAGTTTTATTTTTATTTTTCTTTTTATGGAACCAATAAGTCAAAGCTTTCATAGCTATGACTTCAACTTTTTATGTAATGGATCTCTTAGAACATAGGCCGTAACTATTTATATAATTGTATTTTTTTTTTGGCAATGTTTTAATGTTTAAAAAAATTTCATATCATTTATGTACATTTTGAGACATGTTTACATTTTTGATATTTTAGACTTGTTTTATTTTGACAATCTTTTTAGACATGACTTATAATATATATATATACAATCTTTCTATTATCAGTTCGAACTGATATAAAATATATCAGTTCCTTGTATGTGGGTCATTGGATTTAAAAGATGCTTTGACAAGTGCATGCAGCCAAGTGAAAGTATTTAAATCCAATGACCCACATGCAAGGAACTGATATATCTTTTGTTAATTCGAACTGATAATAAAAAAATTATATATATATATATATATATTTGTTTTCTTTTATACAGTTAATAATGAATCAAGTACTATGTGAGCTAATGATGGTATATGTTGGGTTATTTTGTGTTTTAATTTTTGCATTCGATAGAAAGGAAAAAAACACCTAAATGTGATAAATTAATTCGACATCAAATTAATTATGTTTTCAAATACGAATTACTCCTCAATTTTTTTATTTATTGACTAATTAGTTCAAAGTTTACAATATAAAGATGTTAATTATTATAGTTACAGTAGTATAAAAAATATTTTTTCATAATAATTTTGTTTTCAACATGTTATATACACAAGGGTATTTTTGTAATCAATTATATATCATTCCGATTCCTTAGTTTGTAAACACTAGAAAGGGAATAATTTGATTCCATTTCTGATTCCTAAATTGTTAGTAAACACTGGAATTGAATTTAGTAACTTAATTCTGATTCCCCTCCATTCCCTTTTCCAGTGGAACTTGATTCCGATTCCACTCATTCTCGATTAGTAAACGTGCCATAATAATTTGTAGACTTTCTTAAATTATACATATATATATATATATATATATATATATATATATATACAGAAATTCTATTATCAGTTCGAACTGACAAAAGTTATATCAGTTCCTTGTATGTGGGCCAGTGGATTTAAATACTTTGACTTGGCTATATGCATTTGTCAGTCAAAGTATTTAAATCCAGTGGCCCACATACAAGGAACTGATATAACTTTTGTCAGTTCAAACTGATAATAGAAAGACTATATATATATAATTTGAAAAAACTATAATGTTATCTGATTATTTATATGGTACAGCTACAAATTAGCTATGCATTTTTTTAGGATTAGAATTTGTAGATAAGATTTTGATTAAATTTTGTTACTAAAAAATCACAATGTACCAAATCAAACAATAGGGTTACCGTATAAACCATGAACTTGGAAACAGAGTCCAAATGGTTCAAGCCAGGAGTAGTGTACAAAATAGCTTAATTTGTTGCTTCAAGTAACGCATTTCAATTTTGCCCCACATAATGTGTTTAGCTTTTTCAAAAAGTTATTTAAGAAAAAAAGCGGTTAATTGCAATAACGTACCCTGAATTTTTATAAAAATGCTTAATATTCAACTAATGCCTTTATTGCAGCAGACCCCCTTGCCACAGCTGACTTCCATCTCATTTAATTTAATAGTTGACTAAGAGTTGGGCATAAAAAGTCAAACATACCCTTATACTTTGTTTGAAGAAGTCTTAATTGCCATTTACTCTTAAAATAATCACTAAACTATTAATAATTAAAGTAATAAATAAACTCTTATTTGAAGAAATAAAATCTTTTAAGAAAATTTAAATTTGGAAAGGAAAAAAAATCTCTGTAGATCGATCTACAAATTTCTTTTTTTTTCTTCCAAACTCTTTTTTTTCCCTTGTAAAGAACACTCTCTCTTCCTTCTAAATTCTTAACTTCTATCTATTTTCTCACTTCCCAAACAACACTTTTTCAAATTTCAAGAACTATCTTCATCACCCAACTTCATATCTCAAAATCTCTTCTTTAACTTCATCACCCAAAATCCAACATCACCCAATCATCCATTATATTCAAAACTTCATCTCTATATAAACAAAACCATCAACCCACAAACAGTATCAACACAATCATTAACCCACAAAAAATCTTTATCAATCCACAAAAATGAAACCTTTTTTTTTAACAAAACAAAAAATAAAAACAAGTCCAATAATGAAGAGAAATGGGTCATTCCGGCGGTGAGGATCTACATTCGAAGGAGCGTCTGCTTCGAGCGGAGGAGCAGATTTGGCTCATTAATGGAGAGAAATCGGATCTCAATTATTCTCCAATAATGGAGATTCAGTTTCCATCTTTGGAGAAGGAGATTTGGTTCTCCATTTTTGGAGGAGATCCATATCTCTTTCATTTAATGGGGATCTAACTAACATTTATCTTCATTTATATATATATATATATATATATATATATATATATATATATATATATATATATATATATATATTTAATGTTTAGTTTTTAATTAACAAATAAATAAATCATAAAAATCTTTAACTTAGCAAATGATGATTTTACCCCTACAAATTCACTCAACTATTGTATTTAACGGATTTTGACTAACGGTAAGGGGGCTGCAGCAATTAAAGCCATTAGTTGAATATTATGCATTTTTGGAAAAACCCAGGGTAAATATTGCAATTAACCCCCAGAAAAAAAGTGCTCCTTTAATTTCAAAAAGTTAAAGGAAATGAGAGATATTGCTTGCCAGTTTGCCACAACAAACAAGTCATATCTTTGATCTATTGTTGTCATTCCATTATTTTGTTGTAGAATTCAATACAAAAAAACTGATTGATAAGAGTAACTACATATTTTAATCGAAACTCTTACACGCATAACGCATTACAATATAAAATTAATATAAGAGTGTTGCAAATATTGTCGTGGCAAAAAGTTACATATCAAGTTAAAACTGTTGCAAAAACCTTTTTATAGTAAACTTATATGGGTTTTTTTTAGTAGAAATGCCATATTTTATGGGGCCAATTGCAAATGTGCCCTAAAATCAAAATCAGTTGCAAAACTATCCATATTTTTTCCAAAATGTCTTCACTCATAACTACACCATATTAATTAACCTTATTTATTAATTAGTCGGTTGCAAAACCGAACTTATATTTACAATAAATATAATATTTTCTTGCGACGGTAAACAAATGTATGAGAAAATCTTCAATGGGACAGTCTCATTGTCATTTGGTGAGACCGTATCAATGAGATTGCACTAATAATCTTGAGAACATAAATATATATTATTAAACTATAATTTGGTACAATTTCTTTGGACTGTCTCACCTTAATTGGTGGCTTCAACCCCTCTTAAGTGGGCTCCACATATTTAAATTTATTTTATTTTTTGAAAAGTACTAGATATTTAACTTTTAAATCCCAACAACTCTTTGTTATCCAATGAGTAATTTGTTGAGTTTTTAGCAAAAATGCCCTATTTTAGAGGCTTAATAGCAAATCTAACATAAAATCGAATTCAATTGCAAAACTACTCTATTCTTCCCAAAATGCCCTCACTCATAACTCACCATATTTATTATCCTTATTTATTACTTTTACTAACTATTTACCAACCATTTACCAGCCAACTTATCAAACAAATCAACTAAACACTGTCTAATAATTTTACTACACTACAACACTTTGTTTCCCACACATTTGTTTTTCAATTTTAGGTTTTAAAAACATTGGAGAAGATTATATAAAGTAATTTGAAGGTATGTATTACATTTTAAAATTATTTTTTTCAACCTCATTTGCCTTATTTTGAGAGTTTTGAAATATCCACCAATTTTTTTTCTTTTCATTTTATGAACCTTGCATTTTTCAAGGCTTGAAAAAAGGTTCAGGACAAGGTGACTTGACATCGGGTCACCCTATCCCAAGGCTTTAAATCCTCGGGATGGGGTGACCCGACGTGTCAGGTCGCCCCGTCCCGAACCTTTTTTCATGGCTTGAAAAAAGGTTCAGGACAGGGCGACCTGACATCAGGTCACCCAGTCCCGAATCTTTTTTCATGGCTATATATTTTTTTTAATTCAAAGTTTTGACAATCACATCTAATTTCTTTGAAACAAAAACGATTTTTAAGGGTTGATTATATTTGTTAATTTTTTTTTTCAGGATTCAAGATGACAAGTGTGCAATTGATTTTGAATTGGGGTGGAAAATGGAAAAGCCATTATGGTTAATATTGGTATGAAGGTCGAAGAGCAAAGGCATTTGATTTTCCAAGATATGCAAATTATGATCAATTATTAGATAAGGTATACCATGTCATTGGAATTGATAAAGATTATTATATGGTCAGTATGACGACTCTTGCACAAACTTTTCGTCCTAGTATGCCTATTGAGATTATTGATGATGAAGACGTTGCATTGTTGTTTCGTCGAGAGAATGTTGACCCATTAGTTTGCATCACTGTTGAGGAAATCGGCCATGAGTCTCCAAAAAGGAAAAATAAACCACCAGAATCCTCTCACAACCCACACCATGCAACTCATAAGTAAGAATTTCATCATACACAGAAAACACAATATGCAAGTCAGTAATATTGATGAGTTTCAAAGGTTAGATGTACCTAACATGGGTGCCCATTTGGATGATATTGGAGAGGGTTTTACATTAACTGCCAACATTAATACATCTTTTCCTCGTCCCATTCCTGATCATGATGAAACAAGACCATAGTTCAATCACATTCCTGATCAAGTTCTCAACCGGTATGATGAGCAATTTGCCCATGTCCAGAGGCTTGTTTCACATCCATGTGCATTTTATTCTATTAATTAGGATGAAGTTGCACCAAAACCTGTTACCACGCGTGTTGAAGTTGGTGAAGTGTTTCCAAGCAAGCAACAACTACAATCACAATTAGGTAGTTATTGCCTTGCCAATCAATTCCAGATTAGGGTGTTGATTGCAATTGGAAAATGTGTGCGACTAAGATTCAAAATTCAGATTATTTCCAAATTAGAAAATTTGACAATCAACACACATGCTCCACAGAAGCACGATTTCCGCATAAGAGGCAAGCAAGTGCATAGGTTATAGGGGAACACATAAAGGAGAAATTTCATGATCATCGTTTATACAGGCCTAAGGAAATTATAAATTACATGCAGAGGGAGTTTGGCATCTATTGTAACTACCGCAAAGGGTACCAAGCTAGACATATTGCCTTAGAAAAGGTTCAAGGAACACCAGTTGAGTCATACAGTATTTTGCCATCATACTTGTACATGTTGGAGCAAACAAATCATGGGACTATTACAGACCTCCACACAGATTCGTCTAACAGGTTCATGTATATGTTCTTTTGCTTAACAACTTGTATAGATGGTTTTCTGTCTTCGATTAGACTGGTCATTTCTATCGATGGGACGTTGTTGACAAGTCCTTATAGAGGGGTCTTATTTGTGGCTGTGTGTATGAATGGCAATGAGCAAATATTTCATTTAGCTTATGGTGTTGGTGATTCAGAGACAAATGAAGCTTAGGAATGGTTTTTAACTAGGTTGCATAAAACCGTTGGCAAAGTTGAAGATTTGGTTATATTTGTTGACAGAAAAAAATAGTATCATAACCGGTGGAGAAAAAGTTTTCCCAAATCCATTCCACGGTGCATGTGCAATACATCTACAACGGAACATGCTTGCACACTATGGCAAGAATAAATAGTACTGTGATGATTCGTACTGCATCAAACATATCACAGTACTAATTTAGTTCAATCCTATCAAATCCAATTCAATCCCATAAAAATAGTCCAATCCTATACAATCCAATCCAATCCAATCTCATAAAAATAGTCCAATCTTATACAATCCAATCTCGTGCACCAAACGCACGCTAACTAAAATAATATAGTTAGTAAATAAATAAAAAGTTGCATACAGTGCTTCTAAAGAGAGGATAAAAGAAAACAAAAAGTACAACAAAACACACAAAACACACAAAACAAATTTGTAAGGTGGAAGTTGAACTCTCCGCCACAAACGTGAACGCGAATTGCATACCACTTGAGTTACGAGAGGTACAAAGTCAATGTTTAAAAGAACACGATTTTTTTCAAGGTAATATTGCTTGATTTTTCCTTTAACCCAATCAAAGTAGTACTACTACAAAATTTATGGTGGAATACTATTGAGCAGTATTGGCTTTAGGAAGAAACAGTTTGTTAAATACTTGTTCTATTTTGACAGCAGCGATTGAGACAATAAGAGGAAATACACCTAAATATAGAAATAATTTGGTCCGTATATAAAGTTTGAGATGCAATCTAATTCAATATAACTTATCAAACAAGCAAGACAAGACATACCTCAAAACAGGCGATTTCAACTTTTACAAAATCAGCCAAGTCATTATAATACCAACTGATCTTTCTAATTCATATTAATCCAAATTGTTTTTATAGTAAAAAAATAAACCAATCAATCAAACACAAGATCCAATCGTACTTCAAGTTTTAGTAGACAAGTGAAAAAAAAACAAAAAACAAATAAATCTGTCTATTTAGACTCTAAAAATACTATGTTTGAGTGTGAATATGCAACTCTAGGCCTAAGATCACTATCATCTACTGCATGAATTGAAAATGGATTTGGATCCTCTGCTGATATGATCTTTTTCTTGATTTTTTTAAAGCATGTAACTGGTTGTTGATAAAGTGATTGTGAAAACCAATCACATCTTAACCACTAATTCATTGCAATGCTTATGTGTCATGAGATTAGGTGAGGTCAGGAAAAATATCAAATCAGCAGAAGATCCAAATTCATTGAAAATTTCAACTCAAAAATTTTACAATAGACTTAATAGAATTACAAGTACATGAATCAAAATTTCACAATAGACTTCAAAAATTGAAAACCCTAAAATCAATTTCAACTCAAAAAAACTTAAATGTTTGGGTTCAAAACTCAAAATACCTTAAATGGAAACCAAAATCAACGATGTATGGCAATGTTGGAACAAGAAGATGGTCGGCGACGAAGTTTTGACAGCGACAATGACGTCAATACTCGCCGACGAAGACGTTGTTGTTCTCGTTCCTATTGCTAGTTAGCGAAGTCAAAGCGCGCAGCTGGTGGGATGGGCAACTTGACGGTGAAGTCGGCAATGCTCGTTGGAACTCGACAGCGAACTAGACAACACTGGTTGGAATTCAACAATGGATCATGATATGGTGGTATTGGGATAGGTAGGCAGGAGGGTTTGAGATGGTTAGGGCAATGAGTGAAATTGGATTTTTTTTTTAAATGAAGATAACAATGTCATTTCAGGGTAGTTTTGCAATTGAATTCGATTTTAGGGTAGATTTGCTATTAAGCCCCTAAAATAGGGTATTTTTGCTAAAACCCCTAATTTGGTTTATAATAATAATTACAAAATAAAACATCCAGATAATAATAAAAAATTATTAAGGAAGCCATTTAAGGGAGTATTGTTCCAACAATACTCTCTTAATGGTCTCTTACAACAACCACCCTTATTTAAGGGGGTCACCAAAGGAGACCGTTAGAGATGCTCTTAGACCTGCCTACCTCCTACAATCCTACACATTGTAGCATAAATCATAAATGGATGATTACTGAATCTATATATATATATTTGACAGCTCAAAAGAGCAGAACAAAGAAACCAGAGACCAGAATAGACTGGGAAAAAATAGAGAAAAGAGGCAAACAAAGGAAAGAAAATCATGAAATGCGCCTCTTCCAGACAATATCATTCTTCCTCAAAAGGGCCTAACTCGCCAGATTAGAAGCAGCTTTGTTTGAACCTTTCTTGCCAAGAGAAATAGCTAAAATTCCCAACTCCGACATGATGCTAATAATATCGTAGACAATATTACCACAACTGGAATTCAAATGGTTACCGTCATTGATCAGACGAACCACATTGGTAGCATCCAATTCAACACAAAAGGGGAGGAGACCACAATCCTTCCTGAACCGCAACCATAGGAAATCCAACCTAGCTTCCTAGAAAAGGCTACAAGAAGAAAGAGCTAAACTTTCATGGTTACTGATCACAATGCCAAGACCAGCTCTCCTATTCCTGGAATCAGAAATGGCCTTACAATTGATTTTATAAGAACCCAGAAGAGGAGGGGACCAAGAACCAGACAAAAACTCAGTGGGACTAGCGGGAAAGTTGGAGTTGTCATTTCTACTGTTACAGTTGATCAGAAAGGATTTGCACCAGCCAATGGTGGAATGAAAATCTGATCTTTTAGAGTTGAAAAGCAAAGAGTTTCTTATGAACTAGGACCTCCAAACAATAGTACACAACAAACCAAGGTCCTTCAAACACAAATTCCTAAAGCTATCATAGATAAAATTAGCAAAGTTAGCGAAATTACCAGTATTGCCAGGGTGCAAAACCTCCCATTCTCTACGGACAGAACACAACTTCCTGCAATCCCAGAGGGCATGTAACGTGGACTCATCATCGGAATGACATCGATGGCAGTCTGGCACTCCCCATCCAGCTTGATACCCCTTCTAGCCAAATTAACTCTGGTCGGAATCCAATCATGCCACGCTCGCCAGACAAAAACCTTTATTTTCAAAGGAATAGGGGTTCTCCAAAGGGATTCCCACCATTTGGAAGAGGCACTATGATAGGAAGTGCTCGGGTTATTGATCAAATTCTGGCCAGCCTTGTAGTCGCTTCTAATTGAATTGCTTCCAGAGACTTCGAAATGCCAAATCAAGGCATCATTATAACCCCCAGAACTCACTGGGATGCTCAGAATATCATCCGCGTCTTCTTTAACAAAATGAAGCTTGATACGCTGGGTATTCCAACCACCAGAGGAAGAAAGGAGGCTGTCCACCGTAACATTGATACCCAAAATAGGCTGAGAGGTGATTCTAGAATTAGAAGGCCTAGGAAGCCATTTGTCTACACGTCAAATCACCCTAGCAATGAAAAATCAAAGAAAACTGAGAGGGATCATTATTTTTTGTCCAATGAAGAAACTAATAATAATATATCTTTTACAAATACACAAAATGACAAAAACTTTTCGTTGGATTGGAGTGGAAAAAATCCCCACAAGACTTGTAACTTGTAAGAAATGTTGCTCTCATTTGTGTGGTTTGATGGGTCTTTGTATCTTTAATTTGTTGTTTCGCTTTCTGTGCTTCATGTCATATATAGATAATTAATATTATAGAGCCATTAAAGGCTTAAAGCCAAGACAAACTTCATTAATCATTATACTATATTTTTGTTTATTTATAAGCTCACATGCATTTCTTCTTCACGTCTCTCTCTCTCTCTATATATTAATAAATACTTTTATGAAAAAGTTAAAAAAAGTTTTCAATGACTTGTCAATTACAGTTCAAATAAAAAAAAAAAAAAAAAAAAAAAAAAGACTTTTCAGGTAAATTTCAATTTGTGATCATCTAAGAAATTGATATGTCAACATTATGTAATATATTTAATTATTTATAGGGTTAATATTATTAATTCAGGTACGGCAGTATCCCTTATATTTATTCTTTTAATACATTAATGCATATTTTCTTAATATTTTGAAAATAATTAAATCAATAATAGTTCTAAGTTCTAACTTTGTAACTTCAGTGCTATGCCAAATTGTTACTTTGAGTCATGTTATTCATTTATTCTTACCCAAACCTTAAATTGTAATAGTTTAAAAATAAACATAAAAATTCCTAACTCAACTTGTGTTTCAACTTAGGAATCATTAGTTGATAAATATGAGATGAATTAAATTGCTACCGACATATATGATACTTCATGTTTATAACATAATCATTATTAGCAAGTGAAAAAAAAAAAAAAAGGTTAATAGTTATTTTTATTTTAATACATTTTTTAAATGAGCTTAATATATGTTAAAATGGCATACCCTACAATGATAAGTATTTGGACAAATCTTATGTACTTATTTTTCACACACCATTCCATTCCAAACATAGAATGCTTGACTTATTGGTTTTCACATTTTTCTACGGTGCCAAATTAGTCATTCTCTTTTTAGAAGTGACTAAATTGGTCCCTCTAACGGTTTAACGGTGTTAATATAACAATTGACTATAACAATTTTAGTTACAATACATAAATACCCTTTATTTATTATATTAGACCAAAGTTGTTTTGTCTTTTGTACATTAAATTCACCATTATAATTACAACATAATCCAAAAATATTATTAACTAAACACCATTTATACCTTTTTAATTAAAATTTTCTAAAAAAGTCTAAAAATATTTTAATAAGATAATGTCAATTATACCCTTAATTACCATTCATTCACAGTTTAATTAGTTTTTTTACCATTTTTAAATAATTGTTTTTTTTTTGTTAATATTATACAAGCACCGTTGTCAAAATTATTCAAAAATCAAAACCCACAAATAAAATAAACAAAAAATATACATGTGTTAAAAAAAAAAACTATGCATGTGTCATTATTATATTGTTTAGGAGCAAAGTACAATTTTACCCTTATATAGTTAAAGTTGACTGAGGAAACTTAATTAGAGAGATTAATTTGGAACTTAGGAAAAATGTAAGGACCAATTTGGTCACTTTTATAAAAGCCACAAACAACTTGGAATTTAAAAAATAAAAAAAAAGTCTAGGACTTAATTGGTAATTGCCCTATGAAAAAATGGCAAATTTTGTTGACTTCTTTAAAGTTTTAAATTCATTAAAAAATTATTTTGAAATATATTAGAAAACACCCTTTAAATTGAACATCCTATATAACCCAAGTGATGTGTTTGGTGTAGCGTTTAAGTCTCATCATGTGTAATTTTTTTTAATGATCATATTGAGAGTATATATCTGAATCGCACATATAATGCTTGATCTCGATAGGTCTAGATAATCTGTTTAGAGTCAAATTGAAAAATAAAAAATAAAAAATAAAAAATCACCATTAAAATTTACTAACACATTTCATGTAAGAAAAAAATATCGAATCTTTATTTTATTTTATTTAATTCTAGGACAATCAATTAGTTAGTTGTTAAAAAAAAAACAATGATATGATTCCAAAATCAAAAAAAGACATACATGCTTCTTTTGTTAGCTTTGTGGGGGCGTTGTTGCGATTCATTCACGCCTCTCCTCCACTAACTTGATCGGAGAAACAATTGATTGTGGGTTCCATTTTCTCACATGCCTGCCAGATCAATTTCATTACTTCATTCTAGCAAAATCATTATAATCAAGCTTGCCAGATCATGGTGGAGATCCATTTATAATTAAAGAAAATTAAAAATTATAATTATATATTTTTTTTAAATGTTTTTTTTAAATGAATTTCTACTTTTTTTTAAAAAAAAAATCAACTAAAGGCTATGAATTATTCTTTGGAACCAAAAAGAACATTGTTACATTGGTTATCCACTCCATTATATGTGGGAATGTGGGACCAAACATTCTTTTTTTACTTTCTAATTTCTTATTTCTTATTTCTATTTACTGTTTTACATAATTACAGCAGGTGTTGTGAGAGTAGAAAGAAAAAGAAAAAGAAAAAGAAAAAGAAAAACCATGGGTGATTTGTTATTAATTTCCTTTTGTCTATATTTGGATCAATTAAGAGTAGTTAGATAACACAATCATATCACTGAAACACAAGCACCCAACAAAAAAAACAAATGAATCTAATACAAATTCATAATTTGAACTTGGTGGGTCCACAACTGCTTGATTGCTGCCACCAATGTTGCACATTAATCGATTCATAAATTACTTTGTAAAACTATCACTCTGACGAAATATTGTCCTAATTTATATCTAACCAATTAAATTTTTTAATAATTAAATATAAATGATTACATACTTATAGCCTAATTTGATTGGTTAAATATAAAGTGAGACGCCGTTATTTGAAAAGTGATTTGAATCCAAAACTATATGGACAAAAGAGATGAGTTTAATCAAATTCAAGTAATAAATCTCTCGCGCCTGCATCACGAGGTTGCTTTTCGAATCCTTTCCTAAAGAAAAAACTCTATGGAGGGACACTAGAGTAGACACACACACACAGAGAAGACTTCACTGTCTTTTTTCACTTCCAGAGTCAAAACTCAAAAGCCCACACGCAGCTCACATGTCACAACTCACAAGTCACAAGCGTATACAACACTAGTCTGTTTCAGTCTCAGTCCTGTGTAGTAGATGTAGTAGTTCACTGGTTCCCTTGCTTGCTGTTCTTCAAGCACTAACACAAGCGTGTTCTGTTTTTCTCACACGATACGAAAACCCCACCATTTCTTTTTGTTGTCTGTCAGTGAGCGCCGACGCATTTACTCTCCTTCTCCTTCTTCACCATGGAGGAGGTGGTGGGACACCTCTTTTTCTTGATGGGTTTACTGGCTTTTCTTGGGATGCAGCTTCCTTTGACAATAATGGCAGCTGGTTAGTTCATTTTAGCTCTTTGTTTTATGTAGCAAAAGAAGTTTCATTTTTATTTTATTTTATTATTATTATAGGTTATGTGTTGTTTTTCTCTCTTTATAATCTCATTTTTGGGCATTTTGATGGTTTTGAGGGGTAAAAGTGGTGACTTTGCAACTGGGATTGTGTTTTTTGTGTGAACTTTTTTTGTTCTTTCTGGTAAATGCAAACGAATATGGATTCTTTGATTGAGTATTGGTTTGGATTCTTGAAAATACTAATCAGAAAAAAAACTTCTGATTAGGTGTAGTTGATGAGTATTTTCAAATCTATACTAACAAGACATCTGGAAATTGTTGTAGAAATTTTAGTAAATATTGTAACTTTATATGCAGTTTGAGATGTGTCACATTCGTTTTGCTCATTAAACTTCGATTGAATTCTATCATTTGTTTGCTTTTGTGTTAATGTCTTGCCCCGGATTATTTAGAATTTAGCCAGCTCATTGCCATTGGAGAGCAATTTCTCTAATTGTATGATATGATGTTCGTGTTGAATCCTATGTTTGTGTTGTTTAATCACTGAGGACTTCGTTGACACAATAAATGTTATGAAAAGAAGGAAGTTTACATATAGTTTTGTTTTGATCTTCTGGCCTGATTGTGTATGCATCCATGTGTCATACAATGTTGCTGTTAAATTCTATGTTAATATAATATGATTGTTGAAGAGTTTGTTGATGAGATACTTATCGATGAAAGATGCACAACTAAACTGTACATTTTAGGATTGATGACTCGTATGATCGTATCTTATCAATTGTTTGTAAGATTCACGACCTGTATCTTTACTATCCTTATGTCCGGTTTTTATTTGATTTAGCTGTAATTAATTTCTGTTCGATGCAGCTAATTAGAGTTCCAAAGTCAATTGTTCCTCATAGACATCCTTGTCTATAGACCTTAGAAGGCTGCTAATTGCAATTTTAGATATTCGTTCATTCTCATATTTTACATTTTTATTTTGTGGTGGGTGAGAAATGAGAATCATAGTACATTGCCACCAGTGACTTACTATTTCTAGCTGAATGAATTGCTTTTCTGTGATCCGTCTTGATCTTTACTGAGTACTGAGTTCTATTGATAAGTATTATCATTTCTAAAGTGCTTGTCCTAGACTCTTGCCATAGCATCAATTATGCCTGAAAACTCGCTATCAGGTTTGAGACACCAAGGTGGTTGCACTTAGGGGGTGGTACCACCGAGGTCGACAACATGGCACTCTATCAGCAAAATTTCCTGAATGGTGGATTGGTGGGTTGGTAAACAAGCACAGGGCTCTTTGAGGAAAATCTATCAAAAATATCCTAAGAAAATAAAAATGTAGAAACTAATATATAGCTTTGAATGTAAACAAGAATGTGGATTGGTGTAAAACTGTAATTCTAACGCTGACTGACATGAGCGTGGGTCAGGAAATAAATTCTAAGTTTTAAACACTGTGACTGTAAGAAATGATCTGTGACATGGATGCTGTGTCTTACAGCCGGGCCAAAGTAGTTTATCATCATATATGTTAGACTCGTTATTATAAACCAAGATTAGGTTTATTGTTTTTTCTTTTCCAAAGATTTTGTTAGCAATTATTATCTTCTTATGTTTATTGTTGAAAAGTTACAGAACTTGGATTGATCGTTATTCTTTAACTTATTATTGAAATTTCTTTCTGCCAGTCAATGGTCTACGTTACAAGTTCCAAACCGTATGAAAAAATGGCCAGTCATGATTGATCAATGCTCTTGCTACTTTTGCAGATTGCCCCTTAGATTTGAGTGGATCAAACTTCACTCTAGTAGCTTCGCTGTGCTCTAATAAAGATGACAGAGGAAAGTGTTGCCGCTATATCAATGCTTTTGTTGCAGTTTCTATTGCTCGCTATGCAAATGCAACAAGCAACCTAGGGGTTACCTCAAATGTGTCCGATGTCTGCCTCCATTCCATATCACAAACCATGGAACTGCATGGCGTTCCACGAAATGCCACAGCTTTCTGCGGGTTTGGTATAAAAATTCCTGTCAGTTATGACTGTAGGGGTCGAACAACCGTCACACAGATGCTGCAATCACCAAATTTTGTGGAGGTCTCAGAAAATTGCAAAGTGCCACTTGCAGAAGAAAGTAAATGCAGGAAGTGTGTTAATGCTGGAATTTTATACCTCCGTCATCTGCTAGGAGCAGAAAATAACATGACTTTGAGCACTTGCCGTAGTGCAGCTTTTGCTGCATTAACAAGCCAACTTGATTACGCTTCAGCCATTGACATTGCAAGCTGCTTCTTTCATGTTCAAGGGCTTAACAGGCCTCCAGGTATGAATAAAGAAAAATAGAATTTTAATATCTTATGACATCGTGCATGCATGTGTAAAATATTGTCTCCCTTATATTTTCAGTTTCTTGTCTGTGCATGGAACTAGAGCTTTTCTTGTCTTTGATGAGGTATCTACCTATCAACTATGTAATATTGGCTGTTGCATATTATCATTTAACTATATTGTCTATTTTATATTAGGATAACAATGTGTGGGTCTTGATGGTCTGAATCAACCCTTGGCTTTGTCATTACTTACATTTTCCGGGGGATGGGGGGTTCTTTCTAATCCAGCTTCACTTAATGATATCTATACTTATATTATGTTTGAACTGTTTTTGTTTGTAACCAAACATTATTAAGAAATTTTTACATATTTCAGAGCCATCCCCATCTTCGGTAGTCCCTGAGGCTTCTCCGAGTCCATTGATTGCTGCTAGCCCTAGCGGACTCATGTTGGGCGTACCTCAAAAAGGAAACCACCAACCTTACCACCTGACACTAATTCCTGGCATCGGCATTACAGTTACAGCTGTTTCTCTTATGATGTTGATAGTCTTGATAATTCTTATTCGAAGGAAAAGTAGAGAGCTAAAGGATTCCGATAATATAGATAAGACCTCTTTGAAACCCTTCCCTCCTCGGTCCATACGAAAATTTCAAGAAGGTTTGGGTCTGATCTTTTCCATGTTTATGCACTTTTTAAATCCAGGCATATCCTGAAATTTTCTTTATTCTGGGGGTCTTTTGGGGTACTATTGGGGGTCGGTGGGTGTTGAAATGCAGGTCCTACATCAGTGTTCCAAAAATTCAGCTACAAGGAGACTAAGAAGGCAACTGACAATTTTAACACTATTATTGGACAAGGGGGCTTTGGTACTGTTTTTAAAGCTCAATTTAGTGATGGTTCACTCATAGCAGTGAAGCGAATGAACAAAGTTTCAGAGCAAGCTGAGGATGAGTTCTGCAGAGAGATCGAGCTTCTTGCTAGATTGCATCATCGTCATCTAGTAGCTCTAAGAGGCTTTTGCATCGGAAAACACGAAAGGTAGTTCACTTATGTTCAAGTGTGCATGTATATGTGATTGACCTATGTGCTAGAAAAATTAGATACATTTCGTTTGTTTCATGGCAGGTTTCTCATGTATGAATATATGGCAAATGGAAGCTTAAAGGATCATCTTCTTTGTATGTTTCTTGTTCTTTCCGCATTTAACTTTTACTGTTTGAAGGCTCGCTACAGTTTGCATCACTTATCGACAGAAGACTACAAACTGACCATCTTTTTGATTTCTGTGTTTCTGATTATATTTGTTATAATGTTGTTGCAGCCCCTCTAAAAGCTCCTCTGAGTTGGCGTACAAGAATCCAGATTGCCATTGACGTGGCTAATGCTCTGGTAATTCTTATTTTTAGAATTATGCTCATCTCTGTTGCCGATTGGTTCAGTTTCATGATTTTCAACTTTATTTATGTCAAAATATCATATGGTGGAATAATTTTTTCTTCCTCGTACACTTTCTCATTTGCAGGAGTACCTTCATTTCTATTGCGATCCGCCTTTATGCCACAGAGATATTAAGTCCAGCAACATTTTACTGGATGAGAATTTTGTTGCCAAGGTAGTCACCTTTGTAGTGTGAATGCAAAAATTAATGTCTGTTCATAACTTTGAAAATAAAATGACTCTTCGATTTTTACTTTTTAAATTAAGTGTTCAGGAAGAGGGCACAAGTGTATGTTAAAACTTCAAAAAAACACTTTCCTGCAATAAAGCATTCACAGAATGTCTTTTGATTTTTAAAATAATGCTTCCTTCTTTTCAGGTTGCCGATTTTGGCCTTGCACATGCTTCAAAAGACGGTTCTATTTGCTTTGAACCAGTAAATACTGATATCCGAGGAACTCCAGGTTAGCCAAAAACACTGTTGACAGCTTAAACATTAAATCTCTATTTCTTGTTTTGAAGAGATTTAAAATTTGAAGCCTTTCAGGTTATATGGATCCTGAATATGTGATCACTCGAGAGCTTACAGAGAAAAGTGATATATACAGCTACGGGGTGCTACTATTAGAGATTGTGACTGCAAGACGAGCAGTACAAGATGGCAAGAATTTGGTAGAATCATCGCAAGCATTTATGGCGTCAGAATTGAGAGTATCAGAGCTAGTGGATCCCCGTATAAAGGACTCCTTTGACTTGGATCAGCTTCAAACGGTTGTCACTATTGTGAGATGGTGCACCCAGGGAGAAGGGCAAGCTAGGCCTTCAATCAAACAGGTCCTTAGACTATTGTATGAGAGTTCAGACCCGATGCATAGTGGGTTTGTACAAGCTGTGGAAGATGAAGAGTATGAAGGAACTGATGGGAGGCCAAGAACAAGTAAGGGGAAAATGCATAGGAGTGACCCGACATTTCACAGCGGGGATGGAAGATATCTCGCTTCTTCATCAAGTACATCCAGGTCGTATTGTAGTCGAAGCTTTTTACTTGAAACTGGCTCTCCTCAATCTCCTCCCAATTTACTCTCCCTTTGAGGCCAACCTTTTTTTGCTTTCATCGCCAATCATGGGAAGAAAGCTTTAGCCCGACTACATAACGAGAAGTTCTGGGTCACATGGCTAGTTTCAAGTTGGCAGGTGTGTGCGGTTTGTCATCTTTGTGGAGTAGAAAGTTTTCCCATGATCGAGCTCTTCAATGAACCCGAGTTTATTACTGTCGAAGAATGGAGAAAAAGAAAAGGGATATTGTAAGGTAGCCATGTTACATTTTTTTGGTTCATGCTTTGAAATTTAATTTTGGAAATGTGAGGCATCAATATATTCTTTTCACTTGTTTAATCAATAGATACCATGACATTGCAACTAGTCACAATGATTAATTTCAAGTTACGGCATGTAGGAAAAAAAAAGTCTTAATGCTATATTACTTCAACAATTTAAGGACTCCTTATGTTTTTTCAAGTCTTTTAGTGATCCCATGAAGAAAAACATGTTCAGTTATCGATTTATTTGATCCTTCTGCTACTAGAATTTAACGAAAAAGGGCCACAAACGGCCAAACTTGCCGCGCCTACTTGGAGACACTTTTCTTGTTTTGTTCTCCAAATCTCAACTTTTTAGTTTAGGATTGAAGCAGGATTCATGATCTGATTATCTGAAGCATGCATGACCTTTTTTAGTTGCCTTTGTTTCCTTCGGCAGATTGTCACTGTCTTGCTGTACTTTCCTATGCATTTAGCAACTGCCGGCCTTGTCCAACTGTGGCCACTCCCCATCTCAAATTCCATCGATCACAGCTAGCTTAATTTACAATGACCATAACCATCTGTATATATAGGAGATACACTTTTAGATCCTGGAGTGTGCCACATTCACTAGTTAGTGACCAGAACCATGGAAAATTTTCTTCCTTTCAAGTTGCTCTTTTCTCTCTTCCTCCTTGTATGGACTGCCACATCATTGTCCGTGTCTGGAGATCGGAAGACTTACATTATCCACATGGACAAATCAGCAATGCCATCTCCCTTCTCCATCCACCATGATTGGTACATGTCCACACTTTCGTTGCTCTCATCACCAGATGGTGTTGCCCCAACCCATCTCTACACCTACAACCATGTGATGGATGGCTTCAGTGCAGTGTTGTCGCAGGCCCACCTTGACCAACTCCGTAACAGTCCAGGTCATCTTGCCGCATACCCGGAAACATTTGGCCAACTCCACACCA
Source organism: Acer yangbiense (assembly GCA_008009225.1). NCBI lineage: Eukaryota > Viridiplantae > Streptophyta > Magnoliopsida > Sapindales > Sapindaceae > Acer > Acer yangbiense. Next base: position 44,695,020 of record CM017764.1, read on the forward strand.
CCCGCACTCCAAAGTTTCTCGGTTTAAAGAAGCGTGCTGGGATATGGCCAGCTGCAGGGTTTGGCAATGACATAATTATTGGTGTCATAGATACTGGAATTTGGCCAGAAAGTGAGAGCTTCAATGATGACAACATGCCTCCGGTGCCTGCACGTTGGCATGGCATATGTGAAGTTGGAACCGAGTTTAACTCTTCTCACTGCAACAGAAAACTAATTGGGGCACGCTCATTTAGCAAAGGGATGAAGCAATACAAGTTAAACATATCGAAAACAGATGACTATGATTCTCCAAGAGATTTTTTTGGTCACGGCACTCATACATCATCAACAGCAGCTGGCAGTCGTGTCCAACATGCCGATTACTTTGGTTACGCCGAAGGAACAGCTATTGGAGTCGCACCAATGGCTAGGATTGCCATGTACAAGGTTCTGTTCTATGACAACAGTTATGATGCTGCGGCCACTGATGTTCTGGCTGGCATGGATCAAGCCATAGCAGATGGTGTGGATGTCATGTCCTTGTCCTTAGGATTCATTGAGACAACATTTGATGAGAACCCAATAGCCATAGGAGCTTTTGCAGCCTTGAAGAAAGGTATTTTTGTATCATGTTCAGCTGGAAATTCTGGCCCCCATGCTTTCACCATCCTTAATGGAGCTCCTTGGATTACCACCGTTGGTGCCGGAACTATTGATAGAGATTACGCAGCTCTCATCACTCTAGGTGACAACGAGCTAACTGTGTCCGGAAGATCTGTTTACCCGGAGAACCTTTTTGTGTCTGAGGTTCCTATATACTTCGGACATGGTAATCGATCCAAAGAACTTTGTGATCTGTACTCATTAGACCCTAAAGATGTTGCAGGAAAGTATATCTTTTGTGCCTTTGACTTTGATGGTCTTGTGGGTTTCGCTCTGCAATTAGACGAAATGTATAGAACTGGAGCTGTCGGAGCCATATTTAGTTCAGACACGGGACAATTTTCGAAGCCCAAAGATTTTGACATGCCTTATGTTACAATAATTCCAAAAGATGGAGAGTTGGTGAAGAAGTATATGATGAATGCGAAGAATGCAAATGTGAGTATCAAGTTCCAGATTACAGTGTTAGGTACTAAGCCAGCTCCTCAGGTGGCAGATTTTTCATCAAGAGGGCCTGATCGCCGATCACCTTGGATTCTAAAACCTGACATATTGGCTCCTGGGGTTGATATATTGGCTTCCTGGGTTCCCAACAGAGGTTGGCAACCGATTCGTGACCAATATCTACTCAATGATTACGCTCTCGTCTCAGGAACATCCATGTCATGCCCTCATGTGGCAGGCATAGCTTCCTTGCTTAAAGCAGTCCACCATGATTGGAGTTCTGCTGCCATACGTTCAGCAATGATGACAACTGCTAACATATATGACAATGCTAATGGCATAATCATGGACATGATCACCGGCACTGCCGGAACTCCTCTTGATTTTGGAGCTGGGCATGTAAATCCTAACAAGGCAATGGATCCTGGACTTGTGTACGATATTGAGGTCGAGGACTACATCAGCTACTTGTGTGGATTGAACTACACAAGTAACCAGATTAGAGTTCTAACAGGAACATCAAACTTTACCTGTGAACATGCGAATCTAGACCTTAATTATCCGTCATTTATTGTCATCTTGAACAACACCAATACTACAAGCTTCAACTTCAAGAGGGTGTTGACAAATGTAGCTGATGGTAATTCGATTTATCGTGCAATGGTGAATGCTCCTGAAGGTATGAAAGTTGTCGTGCAACCGGCAACGATATCATTTGCAGGAAAATATAGCAAAGCAGAGTTCAATATGACAGTGAGCATCAATTTGGGAACAGATGCTAGTCCACTGAGTGATTATATTGGAAATTTTGGGTTTTTGAGTTGGTATGAAGTTAATGGGAAGCACATGGTGAGAAGTCCCATTGTCTCTGCATTTGCTCCACTCAGGGTATGATTGAAAACCCAGTTACAAAATTTCCTGTAGTTTTCAATAAAATCAACTTTTACCTATGTTGATTACTGATTTCCAAATAAGACAGTATGGGAAACCTTTAGTTTTAAATTTTCATTTAAGTCTCAATCCTAATTGAAAATTACTAAAGATTTTACAAGTAATTTACTGGTCACTGAAGTAAATAATCAATGAGTGTTGTGTTTAAAGAAATTGTGTTGCGATGTTTGAATTCATAATCTTGTTTTGTTGATTGGAATGCAAGAAGATCACAAACTATCAATCGTTTACTAAAAAGCATTAGAAAAATATTACACACAAACGAGTTAACTAATTGAGAATCAAATGAAAGAGAATCAAGTTCCATAAGAAAAGAAATCAGGAAAAAGAACTTGATTCTTGAGTGGGATAGTTAATTAAGTTACATTTCTAGCAATAAATTGATTCCTGATTTTAGTGTATTAAGTTATGCTGCCACTCTAATTCGATTCATAGATTATTAGATTTCAATATTTAACTTTCTTTAATTTAAAAAGAAGCAAAATTCATTGAGAGCCACTTTTTTCCTAGACATTGATCCCTATGATACAAATTAAAATGCTTACATCAGATCTATACATTTGAAGATAACTGATAAGTCTATAGAAATACAAGATGTTCAACAAACATATTAACACAGATATAGATTATCACTGGACCAAACAGGTTCCTCACCAAGACACTTCTCAAAAGAAGAAATGGCCACTAGGAGATCCACTGCCCGTGTGTAAAGACAAAATCCCAAGATAGATCTATAAACATGCCACATCAGTATTGCAATTGGCTAAAAAATAGTTACAAAAGATAAGATTCTTCCCACTTGCCAACATAGATGAGAGATTAGAAATTTGGTAAGGGCCCCACTTCAACGAACCAGCCACCCTAGATTTTTTGGAAGAGAAAACCTTCTAGAAGCCATCTCGGCCATGATCAAATGGGCTAACATCCAACATCTAATCCTTGCAATCCACGTCATTATCAGATCAAAAAGTGACGTCAAAAGGCAAATTGTTCCCTCCCATAAGACAAAATAAATTTTGAATATTTTAGAGTCCGAAATAATGTCATCCAATGGGAGAGGGACACCTGTCTATCCACTTTGTCTGAATTGTACTATAAATAGATCATGAGTCCTAATAAAATTCTCTCCAAGCTTTTCTTTTTTATTTTTAAGAGCATTTTACTTGATCATTTTTATGATCTTAGAAGAGCTTCTTTGAACGTCGAAAAATGATTGTCGTGTCCCCACCAACATCGATTCCGACAGTCCTTTTTCACCTTAAAAACTATACAAAACTCTATCCCCTTTTTTCGGATTTCATCATAACTTCATTTTCTCTCTTGGAGTAACGAAGTTGTGCTCAAATTAAAACAACGAATACCATCCCGGTGGAGGCCCATCCAAAGACTCTGAAGATACAAATGAGCACCACCTTGGTCGAGGCACAAGTAAGTCCCAAGGTGGCAACCATGATTCCTTCGGAGAAACTTGCATGGAACTTGTTGCAGACATCAGGGCCATCTCAGGCAAAAAGTAAGGATGATTCAATAACATCTCAGCTGTCCATCGCTCCCTCGGATTTCTTGCAAAACACCTTGTCAAGAAATCTTTGCCCAAATCCGACTTGTCTGGTGTGTTGGGTTGTTGCAGGACAAAAGCACATCCAGACTCCAAGTTTCTACGAACATCACCATTCACCAACCCACTTCATAGCATGCTTTCCGGTAAACATCTCCACCACAACACACCCAAGAGACCATAGACCATATATCCAATCCCCATTCAATCTCTCCAAACAAAAAAGAATCCCGCGACATGTAGAGCGGTGTGCCGTGAAACCTGAACTTGAAAGAATCTCCATATTACATCTCTTCTCCGGGCTCTTTCGCCAACCCGAAATCAGCTATTTTCAGATAATTAGTCCCATCTTGTAAAGGAAGGACAAGAATGTTGTCAGGCTTAATTAAGATTTCAATATCATTCTGGTGTATTCTTGAACCTCACATTCTTTATAAGATCAGAAAGCATTTCTCCAGGGGCATATTCAAGCAGGAGATCGTGAACCCAGCCAACAAGTTGCTCAGAAAAACTCACGGTGTCAGCAAGAAATGTGAGAATGTGAGGAGAGCCATAAAGATGATCAAGAATCCTCTTCTCCTTCTTTAACGTATGTGAATTCTCTAGTCTTTAGGATTTGACAGCAATAGAAGGCAATCTGGGATCTTCTGAATTGACGGCGAGCGTGACAAGCCCGAAGGAACCCTTAACAAGAACTTTAACTTTAACCCACTGCATTATCAACAGATGATGAAGATTGAAAGTGATGATGGAGATGGTGGTGTGTGAAAGAATTTGTGATGGGAAGAATATTTGATTTGATAAATGATAATTAGGAGTAAGAAATGTGTTTGAGAGAAGAAAGCTCTGTTTTATAAACGTTGCAAGAAGTGGCGGGAGACTCCATTACTCAACTGACTCTCTGCTTCAGCCTTAAGCTTCACATTGACGCTTAAATCCTTTAATTAAACCACTATTTTTTTTAATTTTATTATAAAAAAAATTATCATTTAATTAAAATTGGAAACTAAAACTGTAAAAATCAGACTCTGTTTTCCTGATTTGTTTTCTTGACAGCTAAGTAGAATTGGTAGAACTTAGAAGACCCTTTTTTTTTTAATAATTAATTCTATTTTTATTTTGTTATTTTGTTAAAAATTTATTGTTAATTAAAATATAATTTACTTAACAATTCCTTAATAGAATATATAAAACCAATTCCAACCAGGTTAAGACTGCCATTTTTTTTTATTTTATTTTATTTTTTTTTTTTTACGTTTGCTATATATATATTTTTTTACGTTTCCAACCAATTCCTTAGTTAAAACTTTTTTTTATAAAAAAGTGTCAATTATAAAAGTATTTCAAAATTTGATTAAAAAAAGGTATTTTAAAATTAATATACGTTTGATAAGTGAAAACAATGCTAAAAGCCAACATACAAATGGTTATACCCCAAATGGTTGTGGTTAGGCATATATTGTGGTTAGGCATATATTGACGGTTTTTTTTTAAATACAGTACATGGACCTTCAGACTTATATTTGGTTAAGTGATATATGAGTTAATTGTTTATTTATAAAAAATAAAAAATAGAAATAAGTACGCGGGCCTCTAGACTTATATTTGATTAAGTGGTATGTGGGCTAATTGTTTTTTATTTTATATAAAAAAAAACTAGTACGTTGGCCTCTAGACTTATTTAAAAACTGAATACATAAAATTTATTTTCAACCTGAAATTTGGGTCCTTGAAAAACGGGGGCCCTAGGCGGCCGCTTTGTGGGCCTATGCCCAAGGCCGGCCCTGCCCATTAGTGACCCGAACCCAATAAGTCCTAACACAAACACGTAAATATCATGTTATGTTCGTATCGTGTTACCTAGTCGTGTCAACAATTGCAACCCCTACTAACGGGTCACTAATAAGTCAACATGTTAAATCCGTTAGGTAAATGCATCGTGTTTGAATTGTACCCCTATTTTACCATTTTCTTTGACATTTGAATTAAATATTGGTTTGATACAAATTAGAAATTAAAATATTTCAATTTACATACTTTTCTTTTTTTGAAAATAAATCATATACTTTTTAATAATTATATAAATTCACATCAATTGACATTGTAACTGAACAAATACATACATACCTCTATTGAGTCTAGTGGCAGTGTTAGCAACAATGTGAACCAAAAGTTTTCTGATTAACTTCATCGCAGATTATTTCTTCGCTATAGTTAATATTGCATATTTTAAAAGCTACAACAATACCAAAATAACCCTTAACCTAAGAGCATATCTAATATTGCATATTTTAAAAGCTACAACAATATCGAACTAGTAGTGTTTCAATTAGTTGATAAGCGATATTTAACATTTCAAATCTCACATTTGTCAGTAAAATCACAAAGTATTATAGTACAAGTAGTGTTTCAATTAGTTGATAAGCGATATTTAACATTTCAAATCTCACCTTTGTCAGTAAAATCACAAAGTATTATAGTGTTTCTTTCTAGGCTGTACTTGTCGCGATAGATCTCACCAAGTACTAGCTCCTGATGAAATCTTTTATACTTATACTGAAAAACTTGAGATGAATATATGATCACTAAGTTGGGGATGGATGGTTTAGAGGTCAAAAAGAGAGTCCTATTAATGTTTATGATATGGAGATGCAGGGGATTTGAAGTATGCAAGTGCAAGTATATATATAATCAGATAAAACGTTGTACAGGAACATCAAACAGAACATGTGAACAACCATCAATGCTACCAAAAATGTAAGAAAATCTGAGTTTAATATATGCTCATCAGTTACAGAATCCTTCTAATTACATGATATCCTTTGTAATGCTAGCTAGATTTTAACAAAAGAATCTCTAAAGTAGTACTCACATCACGGCCATCTCAGGCAGAAGGTAAGGATGATTCAATAACATCTCAGCCGTCCATCGCTCCTTCGGATTTCTCGCAAAACACTTTCTCAGGAAATCTTTGCCCAACTCCGACATGAATTGTGGAATGTTGGGTTGTTGCATGACAAAAGCACATTTAGACTCCAAGTTTATAATAGGACCATCACCAACCGGCCGCATAGCAGGCATGCCGGAAAACATCTCCACTGCAACACAGCCAAGAGACCATATATCCAACCCCGATTCAATCTCTCCGAATAGAAAAGATTCCGGTGACATGTAGAGTGGAGTGCCACGAAACCTGAACCTGAAAGAATCTCCATATTGCATCTCTTCTCCAGGCTCTTTCGCCAATCCGAAATCAGCTATTTTCAAATAATTTCTCCCATCTTGTAAAGGAAGGACCAGAATGTTGTCGGGCTTGAGATCACAGTGAACGTACCCCTTCTGATGTACTCCACAGAGGCCCTTCAATATCATCCTTGTGTAGTCTTGAATTTCACGTTCCGGCAAACGACCTCCGCGCTTCTTTATAAGATCAGAAAGCGAACCTCCAGGCGCATATTCAAGAAAAAGATCATAAGCCCATCCACCGAGTTGGTCATCAAAACTGACTGTGTCCGTAAGAAACGCGAGAATGTGAGGAGAGCCGTAAAGATGATCAAGAATTCTCTTCTCCTTCTCCAATGACTCCAAGGAATGTGAATCCTCCAATCTCGAGGATTTGACAGCAATGGAAGGCAAACTGGGATCTTCCGAATTGACTGCGAGCGTGACAACTCCGTAAGACCCTTTACCAAGAACTCGAACTTTAACCCACTGCATGATCAACTGATGATGAAGAAACGTTGATGAAGATTGAAACTGATGATCAATAAATGCTGATGAAGATTGAAAGTGATGATGAAGTGAAGGTGGTGGTGTTTTATAAACGTTGCAAGAAGTGGCGGGAGACTCCATTACTCAACTGACTCTCTACTTCAGCCTTAAGCTTCACATAATCACATTGACGCTTAAACCCTATTTTTATTTAATTAAAATTGGAAACTAAAACTGTAACAAAAATAAAATTTCATGAATACTCTGTTTCTTGACAGCCAAGTATAATTGGAGGGAGACCTAACCTAACTGACTCTGCTTCACTCTCACAGTTTTTTTTTTTTTTTTTAATTAATTATATTTTTATTTTGTCAAAATTTTATTGTTAATTTTAATGAAATTTGCTTAACAATTCCTTAATAGAATATATAAAACCAATTCCTAGGATTGCTAATTTGACCAAATAAGGAAACTATAAAAGATAGAAAAACATTTTTATCAAAATAGAAAAACAAAATTGAGTTACCAACATATTCTAAAATTAGACTCCTAAATGAACTCAATAACAAAACAAAGTATGTATTTTACATAAATTTCTTTCTTTTTTTTTTTTTTTTATAAAAATTTGTCATTTATAAAGGTATTTTAAAATTTGATTTTAAAAAAGGTATTTTTAAAGTTTTTTTTACTTGAAATTGACAAATTGTTATACCCGAAAATATTTTAAAGTTAATATACGTTTAATAACCGATAACAAGGAAATTGACGAATTGTTATACCAGAAAATATTGGGCCCTAGCCTTACAAGCCCAAAAGATAAGTCCAACCCTACCCATCAGGAGTATTGAAGGTTTCGGTCCATTGGCCCAATTGAAAGATCTAAACTTCATTTATTAGGTACGTATTTATTACCGGTTTTTCTTTCATAAGCACATACGTTGATCATACTATTACATATCACTACACTTTTGTCATATCAGCAACATAACTTCAATTATAATAATACATATGGTAAAAATGTGGTGATATTAGTATACTCAAAGCATGCTCAAAGTGTGTACTCATAAGTGAAAATTTACATTTGTTACATACTGTCTCGTCATCTCTCTAAGATTTGGTACTGATTTGAGCGCCGGAGTATAAACATCAACAACCAATCGACCCTCCTAATGTCTATTTTCTCTTGTTTGAGACAAAAATCAAAATTTTTTACTTTTTCTAAAAGACATATATATCTTTAAAAAAGATATAAGTTGGAAAAACAAATAAATTGATTTATCTTAATTTAAGATATAAGAGGTAATAGGTCTAATAGTGAAATAAACAAACAGCCCCTAAGAGACCACAATTTTTTTAGCCATTCCATCCGATTCCGTCTAATTATATTCAATTTCATCCAATGAGTGACATTTTGGTAAATAAGGGGATGACATTAATTTATTTTAAATGCTTTTTAGAAATCAATTTACCAAACATACATACTACTTTTGAGTTTTGAGAATCACAGTACTAAAACGTAATTAACTAAATATTTATCTGATTAACCTGACAACACAATTAAAAATAATTATTTGAAAAGCTAAGACACCATATTGATTTTAGTTTCATGTCATGACACTTGATAAAGACCAAAAATTTAATATAAACAATTCATATTTATTCTTCTATAACATCAATGCACACCTTGTGCCCTAGCTTTCACCAGATAGGACTATTTGTAATTGTAACCCTCAAAACTGTAAAAAACTTATTACTTTATTACAAGTACTATTTAGATGGAAAACATAGCAAAACTAATAGCTACTACTGAACATGAATATACAGATTTCACATTAGCATTTGATCAGTTTTGCTGACTGAGAATGAGTCTTACATGGAAATTTCAAAATAAAACGTGAATCCATGCACAGACACATCAATGTATCTCCTATCATCTTTAATGAAACTGTGGTTGAAGAAAAACAAAAAACAAAAATCTATGGGGAGACTCAAGAGGATGAAAAGTATACCTCGATTGCCTCATCTACATAAATTAAGAACATCAAAAGGTTACAAGAACAGGCAACGGCGGCATTCTTCTAGGTTCTAGCCACTCACTGCGGCCAGGAACTTCCTCTTGGTCTCAGGCTCTTCTTGCAAGACAACCACGTCTCTCACCTTGTCGAACAGCTCCTCCAGCTGATCCACACCAAACCTTTGATAGTCCAGATGTTTCTTGTATCGTTGATGGTATACTGCCTCAAAACAACCCAAGAAAATCCGACAAGAATAGCTCACAAGAATCTCTTGCAGCTCAAACTTGAACTGCTTGAGATCAGGGTCATCAATCTCACAGAGACTCTGCATCCCCATGTTAGTTTTCCCTTGGTTCTTCACCTCATCATGTTCCTCAACAACTGGTTGTTCATCATCTGAGAAATCATCTGACGAGCCAACACCACCAGTAACATTGATACTCTCTTCCTGAGTACCCTTTCCTTTGTTATCCTTCCTTTGCAGAATTACAGGAGTCGTACTTGGACCTGCTTTCCAGTTTCGAAGGTAGACAAATTTCTTTTGGCCTCTCCCATCTACTGTCATTGTATCACCCATCTTCTTGAAAAGATTTACCAGCTTGTATGCCCCATATTCTGACACATAAAGAGGTCTTCCAAACAGCTTCTGATACTCTGCAGGAACACGGATAAGCGGCAAGCATCCTCCAAAAATTTCAAGTAACTTCATCAGCTGCCCCCTCAGACCATTAATATCTCCAGGCTGAACCCACATGGTAGAATCATTTTGATCACCATAAGAATTTGGACCTGCTGAAGTTTCATTCAAACCAGGTGGAAGACTTTGAGTCCGTAAAGTTCCGGGAAAGTATTCAGATAAAGACTGTGACACCATGGAGAAATCTCTTGATTTAAAATAGCTTTGTGAGATTCCCCTGTAAACAATTGCTTCTTCTTCATTTAATGCATCTATGTTGTCATTAATATGGCAGCCCATAAAATACCCAGCCATATCAGCTAATCCTCCGCGAGGAGGCATCAAAGCCTTTGTAGGTGGCACAAAGCCTTCACCTCGAGCCACACTGGGCCAGTCCCAGACAAACTTACCAGCATTGCAAAGAGCGGAAGAAACACCGACTCCAGAAGGAATGACAAGAATCACTGTATACCCACGTTGACCAAGTATGTGAAGGGCTGGAGCAAAATCAACGTCCCCTGAGATCAGCATGATTGAAGAAGGCGGACGATTGTCAAGGGCAAACAGGAACATGTCAACCAAGATAGCCTTGTCAGCCGCATCCTTTCTCCCATTTGGAACATCAATGAGTTTGACACCGGTTCTTTGGCATCCCTCTCTGAGTCGTCTAGGAAAGGCATTAAAATCCCCATAAGCAGAGAACATCATAACAGCCCCTCTAATTACAGGGTGCACCTGCAAAGCCATTCTTATATTGCCAGCTACGTCTTCAGGTCGGACATCACTTGGCACAGGGCAGTTCTCAATGTCCCAAAGGATAGCCACAGTACCATCTGAGGAGGTCCGATTTTGCAGGTTCCAGGAAGATTGAAGTGTATCCATGTTTGGATCTACCGTATGAGTTACCCTCGGTTCTGAGGAATCTGAAGCAACTATTGATGTTGAAGTATTTAGACTAGCCATCACTCTTTCATAAAAATGTTAAAGGTTCCTGCACAGGCCAGAGAAAAATATACAAGTAAACAACTGGATAGATAAGTAAACAACATAATGGTAACTCCTCAAAATTATAATAATCATTGTAGACAGTAGACACGGTGAAGCTAGAGTTACATATAGGTATTGTTAAAGGTTCCTGCACAGCCAGAGAAAAATATACAAGTAAACAACGGGATAGATAAGTAAACAGCATAATGGCAAGTTGGCAACTCCTCAAAATTATAATAATAATCATAATAGACGCGGTGAAGCTAGAGTTGCATATATGTAAAAAAACGAAGACATCGGCCATGATATCTTAAGGAGCACAATAATAAACTATTCAATTAAAAGGGTTCAAATTTCTAGACACAACAAAAAGGCTAGCTGGTATCCTACACAATAACATAGCAACATTGCTCAAAACCATATTAATATTGCAAGACCGAAAACCAAGGAAAGAAAAGGGTAGAGATAATTGCCTAGCACTCTAACAACTAACAAATTAACACTGCAGATAAATATACATATGTTTTCAGAAAATTTAGGAAATTAATACATCTTAAAAAAAAAAAAAAAAAAAAAAAAATTAACCATGGTGCATGTAAAATGGATTGGTATCTCCATACAGATATTTTGGGTAAGATGAATAAAAGAACTAGCACAATTACAAGTTTAATTTGGACCATATTTCCATTCTAAATCCTGTGATGACCATACTTCACTCTAAAATCCCATTGTCCAAAAGGCTAGAATTATAGCAAACGATGTCCCAACAAAATTTGAGTAAGCAGGATGAAGCGGTATGTGTTCAAAACATACCTAACATGTTTGAGTGAAATCTGAGATTGGCTATAGATGCCATTTATTAGGGTCAGAATTACAAATATTGAGATAACTTGACCATCGCAAAAATATGAATCACAAAATAATTTGAGGGACTATGACAAGGAGAGAACCAAAAAGAGCAGAAGTTTAGGATTTTTCCAATAATTGGCCAACCTAAAATATGGCAAAATAAATCAGACGTTGACCTCGAATTTCACCATTGACCAAAGGCTGAAAATCATCATCACGTTTCATGCAATAATTAGACCAGAATACAGTCATTTTTCTTTGCTTTCAGGAAGCATATGGAGTCAGTGAGTCACTAGAGAAGAGGGGTATAACTTATAAGTATTAAAGCAACCAATTTCAAAGCAAATAGTTTGAAATCATCAAATCATTGAAATAATTCAAAATTTCCATCAACTAACCACATGTAATCAGGGAATATAAACAGTCATAAAAGTTCAATGTATTGGACTATTGGGTTTAATCCAAGTAAGGAAGAAGAATAAGAAGATATGAGCAGGTCCTAGTGTATCTGCCTTATGAATTTTGATAATAACACACACATAATCTTGCAAAAGGCAAAGCCAACAACATTACCTAAACAGAAAAAATACGCAACTATGCAAAGCAATTTCGTAATTTTCTTCCTTCCTGCATCATAAAGAAGATGTGGCCTTCAGATCAAACATCAATGACTAATTTTTTTTATGCAGGCACCAACAATTTAAAAAACCAAGTTCCTTTCAGAACTGAGTTTAAATCTAACAATTTAAAAAACTAAGTTCCTTTCAGAACTGAGTTTAAATCTAACACCAAGTAAAAGACCTCAACAAATTAGAAAGTGCCTCTAAAGTTCCACCATTCTTCACAAATGACAAAACACACTTCTTTGAAAAGAACATTTTAAATTCCATTTGACCTGAACTTTAAGCTTTTACTTCTTTGATTCTAAAGGGTATAAATTAGATTTAGTCTGGCAACCATATTGGATTTTAAACTTCATCCTTTTTGAGTGTTTGTATCCCCACCAACCCCACAAAAGATAAAGAAGAAAAAAATTGTTGGTTTATTAATCCAATTGACTGAAAGCAGAGAAAAGAAATAAAATCCCGGAAATCAAAAGCTTAATTCCAGCAACCAAAGAAACAACTACAATCCAGATATAATTCCAACTAAAAAAAAAATCAAGAAAAATAATTACAAAGGCAAGAGAACAAGAAAGAGTACCTCATCTTGAAACCACCATCTTCTCTTCAAATTACGTTATTGTCACCAGAAATTAAGACACCCCAGATCCTGAATCGCAACCGATGATCAAAAGATCTAATCAATATCAAATATAAATAATCCAAATTCAAAACCCAGAAACCATAGAAAAGAAAATCGAAATTTAAAAAAACAAAAGTGGGTTCTCGTCAGTCAAGAGAGAGACCTGATGACGAAGAAGCTTTATGTTGATTGATGACGGTGGTGGGTGGTTGTTGTGGGGATTTTCAGCAAAAGCTGGGTATTAAACAAAACTGTAAACGAAACAAAAATAAAACCGTTTACTTTTGTACTAGTCTCTCTGTTTCCTGAGTGAGACTGCTTGGAGTTGGAGTCGTTGTGTTCTGGGTTTTTACTGGTTGACGGCTTGATGAAACATTGTATTTTAAAAAAAAGCAATCTTAACCGACATTTAAAATCACAATGATGAATATTGTACGATCATGCTCTGTTTATAGAAAACAAAGAAATCCTTTTCCTTTTTTTTTATTTTTTTATAAACCTAACTTATTGTGGGCAGAGAAGAGAGCTTGATGGGCGGTGAGATTTTGCTTTTGTTCTACTCTATCAATTATCAACACTAGTCCCTATGGGCTTAGCCGTTAGCTCCGCTAATAGACGGACGAATTTGGAATTTAGATAAATGATTTATAAGTTAACGGTTCGAATCCTACTAATAACAAAAACTTCAAAAAAAACATCTATATGAATCCTACCACCGGCAAAAGTTAAAAAAAAAGTGGATAGAAATGGCAAAAAAAAAATATTAATTATCAACATTAAATCATTAATTTTATTTAATTTACATGGTCTTTAACATAATGGCCAAAAGAAAAACAAAAGAAATTGGGTCACGCGGATCTAAATTCATTATTTTGGTTCACAAATTTTTATTCACGTGAAAGTCACGCGGTCAAGAACAAAACAAATGACAAATAGTTCAAACAACAAATGGCCTTAAAAATCAGAAACCAAAATCATTTCTGAATTGTCTAAGAAAAAAATTAAATCAACCAGCAACGTTGGAAAATTCTGGAGAAACCTGTGAGTGCAAGTGAGATGATTCAACTTTCAACACTGTTTTGACTTATTATTGATCTCATATCATTATATTATTGCAGACATAAAAATAAGCTATCTGAACACCAAAAAAGTAGCATAAACAATCAAGGACACATTTACAAAAAACAAAGTCACTGCAACATGATTTTTACCAAGATGGAAGATCAAGATAAAACCACTTAACAAATTCAGTAACTTAAGCAACACTCTTTTAAAGAATTTACAGATAATGTTTCGATAGCTCAATTGGAAAATTCAATACAAAACTTAAGATTTATCTGAAAAATATGTTGACTGGAAGTCTGGAATCTTGTTTATGATTGCAGAACCCTCTCAATGGCAGAAATATAGAACTCCTTTGGCATGGTTCCAACCACGGACTCGCGTTTCTCTCCATTCTTAAACAGCAAAACCACAGGTACAGCCTTGATTTCATAGTCCTCAGCAATTGCCAAGTCATTGTCTGTGTTGAGCATAAAGCATTTAACTCTGCCAGAATACTCTCCCGCAATATCATCAATCACCCGATGGACCATCCTGCACGGTCCACACCAACTTGCATAGAATTCAACAAGAACAGGGACATCACTATTCAGAATCGATTTTTCCCATGAGTCTTTAGTAACCACTGCAGCTGCATATCCAACCTAATGCAATTAAGAGGCATCCAACATCTTTACTCCACGTACCATACCTAACTTATAACTAGGAATGATAACTCTACAATACAAGCCGAGAAGCAATTATTTGTACTATACAAAAAAGACTCCTAACATATGTTCCGATAAGAAGTCTTCTGACTGATTTAGAATATAATGTCTGTGATACTCTAGTGTATATGTTACTATTGTTTGTCTTTAACTTTTAGTTTTATGTTCTTCTGTTTTACAAAGAAAATACTTCCATGCTATGTTAAGAACCTATATTCACTCCTCCATCAGGTAATATTTTCAGAATTTGTGAATAAGTTACTAATGTAATATGTTTTTAAAGACCCCCAAGTTTTAATTTCTGTTATTGTTTTCTGTAACACATTCCACCTCCAGTTTTTCCTAAAATATTCTTTCCCTTGCTTTAGATATTTGATATTCTGAGAAAAAGAAAAGAAAGCAATTCAAAAGTGCATTGAAACTAAGGAGAACTTTCCACAGCATCGAATGCTCCTTCCTTCTTTTGTCAAAATTCTTTAATTGAGCATAACAATATGAGATAAGAAGTGATTCACAATGGAAACTATAGGAAAGTGTTAAGAATGAAGACAGCAGAACAATACTATTAACCGCATTCTAGAGTCGATAATCAACAATCCAAACAAGAAATCCCAATTTGACACAATTGCTTGCATGCCATGATCTCTCCATATATAAAATAGTTGTATATACAATACAAATGCATTTAGAATAACTTAACCAGCAAGCAATTCTACTGATAGATATATGACAAGTTTTCAAATATAAAACTTTCACAAAAAGGCGCCAATAAAACTTATCATAACAAAGATTCCAGCAAAACATGTATTTTACAAAGTTTTATATCCAAGAAAACAACTGTAACGTAGTTCATGGTAAGGTTCATTCATCCAACATTTTTATTTAAATTTTAATCTTTAAAATGTAAATAAACGTTGTGTTTCCATGTAATTTTCCAATTTCAAGGAAGCACTTCAATAACCGCAATCTTTTCGGTGTAACAAACCCATCAGTATAATGATTCTCAGTTATATAGAATTTCTATGTCATATATTCTGTGAATAATCAAAGTCGCCATGGAGGAAAAGTTAAAAACATCAATATCAAGGATCCAGTCAATTTTAATTAACAATCTCTGTATATTAATGGCACCTTACCCAACCAAATAAACAAATAAATAGACAAAAAAGCAAACAATAAAATGACCAATAAAAGTGAAAGGCCGAAAGAGCTACTGGAAACAATTAACAAAAAATCCTTGTCTGAAAATTTTTATTGAATCCGGAAAACTTTTATACTGCAAATACACTTTACAATGATCCATCGGAACAAAAAAAAATTCATTTGCACTAAAGTATGAACCCACCACATCGCCGGCAGCTAGGGGTATGCAGGAAATACCCTCTAAAAAGTTGAAGTGATCAACAACAACTCATCATCCTTCCTTCCACAAGATTTTGTCATTTATAAATATCAGTGAATTAACTTTTCCAATCTAGCTGTATTGCCACACCACATGAATGGAGCTCTATCATGTAAAATTTAAAAACATCAACAGCAGCTCTTTCACTAGGCATAAATATAGAAGATCAAGTCAATTGTATAAACTTGCAGTCGTTTAGCTTCCATTATATTTGCTTAAATAGAGAAAAATCTGGTCTCCATGCCACATAACTTACTTAAATTTTAACATTTTTAACTACCCTTCCTGTAATTCTACATAAATGTCAATTCAATACCATCCAAACCTAGACCAATCTAACACACACTGTAGCTTCACTAGATTGCTAAAACAATTCAGAAATCAGAATTAAAATCCCAATTCACATGTTGTTCCAAAAAACTGCAAATTCGTTTAGCTGAAAAAAAAAAAACTTAAATTTTTCATACCCTTAAAGACTAATCAATTCAAAAAAGGAACAAATACCCAGTTCAATAAAAGATTAGAAGACTGGAATCAAACTACATAACCCTAAAAGAAGAAAAATCAAATCCAAAGGAGAGAGAAAATGGTTTACCTCTAGATTCACGCATGCAGAGAATCTTGAAGGGAAGAGACGCGTTTCGAGACTTGAGGGATGCGTTTTGGAAGTGGAAACGAGAGGGAAATGAGAGTGTGTTGAGTTTGTGAGAAGAAAAGGAAGAGGAAGAGGAGAGCCGTGGAGTGGTTGAATGACAAGAAGAAGAAGAAGAAGAAGAAACAGTAGCAGCAGCCATCAATGTTGAAAAATAAATCGAACCCAGTTAGTTTTATTGTTAGATCAAAAGAATTGTATATGTATATATATGATATATCAGGTTAGTTGAGAAATGGAAGAAGGAATGGGTGATGGAGGAGAGAGAGAGAGATGGTTGGTTGGGTGGGTTTCGTGTTTGTGCTGGTTGTGTTGTGTGTATCAGTGAGTCTCTGCTGTGTCTGTGTAACCACAAAAACAAAACGGAGAGAAAGCAGAAGCAGCACGTTTTTGTTGAGATTGGTTATCATCATCATCGTCCTCATCATCTGATCTGTGATTTTGATAAAGACAAATCAGAAACAAGTTTGTTGTGATGGATCTGATGGGGACCCACTTTTTTATTTATTTTAATATAAACAATTTTAAAAAAAAAAAAAAAATCAAAAAGAAGACACACGCTCGGTGGGACTCGAACCCACAATCGTCTGATTAGAAGTCAGACGCCTTATCCATTAGGCCACGAGCGCTTTACGTAGATTTTAAGTAATAGTAAATTTTTAATTTTATATTATTTCCCGTGTAACTAGTAAATGTCAAAATTGAGAACACGAGTTGTGAATTGTTGATAGTCAAACTTGAAGCTGTTGGCAGGTCAATTGAAATTTAATTATCAAGTAAAATTTCATGCCATCAAACTTTGTCATAAAAAGCAATCTTTTTTCATTTCTTCAAACAAAAGGCGAGAAAATGACAGAATTTTCTCACCTTTTGTGTGTGTGTGTGTGAATAGATCAAGAAGCCAGTTCTTATACAATGTTTAAAGTCCCCAAATAAGGAAATTTACAGACAATAATGCTGGTTCTGGGCACTTAAAACGCTTGAGAAATTATCAAGGTCAATCGTTTCGAGCATGACAATTGTTAGCTGTCTGTATAATATCAATATACAGACGGTTTGCAATTGTCGGATCTTGAAGCTTGATTGCTTCAATGGAATCAATGCGGAAATTTCCATAACATCTATAAAGGAAACACATTTAGAACTAGTGAAAGCAGGCTTTGTATGCAGATACCTGAAGAATCAAATTATTTCTTATTGAACTTTGTAGAATCAAAGTCTACTACGTTTGTTGAATTACATCCTAAACACACCATATTTGGTATCTTCTGTGGGGCGGTTAAGGGAAGCAGAAAGGCAGAAACCGATGACTTTTCTTGTGTCGGATGGATCAATGATTCCATCATCCCAAAGTCTTGCTGTGGAGTAATAGGCCCTTCCTTCTTTCTCATAAGCCTCTACAACCTTTGCTTTGAACTTTTCCTCTTCTTCCTTTGTCCACTGCAATTAATACATGACCGTGTGTGGATGCAAATAAGCACAACTTGCTTCTTCTGGTATTTGGATGAATATAAGATATAACATCTTTTACTTAAAAAGAAGGCTAATTGGCACTGATGCCCCCTAAACTCTTCAAAAATTTACACTATGCCCCCTAACTTTTTTTTTCGGCATTAAACCCTCTGAACTCTCACAAATTGGCAAAAGCTGACTATAGATGCCCCCTCTCACAGAGGGCAATAAACTCAAGAATTTGCCAATAGAACGAGAGTTCAGAAGGTTTAGTACCGGAAAAAAAAAAAGTACAGGGGGTATAGTGCAAAGTTTTGAAGAGTTTAGGGGCATCAGTGCCAATTAGCCTAAAAAGAAATAAAGTTTACCTCAACTCCTTGCTTTTTCTTGTTAGCCTTTTCTATTTGGGACAGCACACCAGCAGCCTGAATATTGGCAGAGAAAGAAAATTATTCGAGAATACAACTGATAAATTGTTAAATACAGTCAAGTAATTGTTGTGTAGCGGGATAGTTTTAATAATATAAAAATGCAGTCGGGAAGTCCAATGTCAAGGAAACCAAGCAAAATTTTCTAAGAGTACAAAGAAAACCATTTTTCATGATGATCTGAGATGAAGTAATTGTGCAGTGAATGGCAAAGGTACTCATTTTTCAAATAGTCAAAACAACTTATGAGACTTGCCCACTGCTTAAACAGTATATGCTGTTCACGACATGCACGGAATGTTTTTAAGAAAACTTTTTTATTGACTTGTTCAATCTAAATACCTAACAAGGATTGAAAATCAAACATGATGGTAATGTAGGTGAACAACACAGAATGGTAATCTAATCTCTACTACACTGGACAGAGAGAACTATGTTCTCCTAAGAGGTCACAAGCACAACCAAAAATCTAGGCAGATACAAATAATAGACATAAGAAACATAGAAAAGATTATTACACGATGATCAACTTCTGCTCACTCATTTCAAATGTAAGACAAGACAATTCATTAACATAATATTATAAGCAATAAAGTATTGATTTACGAGACTACCTGAGGACCACCCATCACAGATATTTTGGCATTTGGCCACAAAAACATAAATGTGGGATTATATGCACGACCACACATTGCATAATTTCCAGCACCAAAACTTCCACCAACAATTATGGTAATTTTTGGTACCTACACAGTGTGATTAGAAAAGGTACAAGTTATTGTTTTTCCCTTTCATTTCTTAATTGTTTCATTAAATCTGCAACTCATAATTACAAGCAAAATAATACAATAATGTGAACAAATTTCCAAAGCCAACCTTTGCACAAGAAACTGCCATCACCATTTTTGCTCCGGACTTCGCAATACCATTTGCCTCGGATCTTGAGCCAACCTAACCAATATGGTTCCACACCTTTTTCAACTTCCAGAATATACATCTTAACTTATATAACATTATTTCTAAAAGTGGCATGGAAAAGAAAAGATTCAATCATTCAAAAAGCTCATAAATTCCTGAGTAAATTGGTTTGCATGCATCTCTCCTTATAAATCAAAGGACATGAGCATGTCAGAAAGCTTTTCGTCAACACAGTAACAGAACATGTAGATGGATTACTTACCATAAATCCAGTAATGTTCTGAAGAAAGACCAAAGGAATTTTACGTTGAGTGCAAAGTTCAATGAAATGGGCCCCTTTTAGAGCAGATTCATTGAATAGTATCCCATTGTTTCCAATAATTCCCACAGGTTGACCAAAGATTCTAGCAAAACCTGTCACAAGAGTCTGTATAGAAGCAACTAGGTCAGAAAATTATAATATTACAATGTAAGTATGTAACACAGCTAAAGAAAAGAATTTGAGTTCTTTAAATGTCCTCACAGTGCCATACAATTTCTTGAATTCATCAAATTCACTTCCATCAACTATTCGAGCAATAACTGATCGGATATCAAATGACTGTTTGAGGTCTGCTGGTGCAATGGAACGAAGCTCCTTTACGTCATATAATGGTTCTTTATATTCAGGATTTATATTTTGAAATCCATTTGCTGTCAACTGCATCCCAGCCAAGTGCAAGTTCTTGATGATGTTCCTCCCAAGAGAAAGTCCATGCAGTTCATCTAAAAGAACATACAAAATCACACATGTGAACACCAATGGCAAGCTACAAGCATTGCAATGATCAAAGTATCAAACTAACTTCTGTAGTGGTACATACATAAGATGAGAACACCAGCAGACCAAATTAATTACCTTGAGCAAAATAATCTGAAACACCTGATGTCTTGCAGTGCACAGCAGCACCCCCCAAATCCTCTGCAGAGACTTCCTCTCCTGTAGCAGCCTACTGAAATTTCTCCTTTAGATATAATCTATGTTTTAGAAACATAGATACATAAACAAATACATGCATGTATTTCTTATTTTGACAATAATTCATAAAACATTATGAAAGAAACGAGTGATCATGAAAAGGATTTATGAATTACTCGATGGACAAATTTGGACACCAGAAGGTCTGGAACTAACCTTTACAAGAGGGGGTCCAGCCAGAAATATCGTACCATTTCCTTTGACCATTACACTTTCATCAGCCATTGCAGGAATATAGGCACCCCCGGCTGTGCAGGAACCTAATACTAATGCAATTTGGGGGATGCCTTCAGCCGACATTATGGCTTGATTATAGAAAATTCTACCAAAATTATCCTTGTCAGGGAACACCTCAGCCTGCTTGGGAAGAAAAGCACCTCCACTATCCACGAGATATATGCATGGTAGTTTGCATTGTGCAGCAATCTCTTGTGCCCTAAGATGCTTCTTAACAGTGATAGGATAATAGGTTCCTCCCTTAACAGTAGGGTCATTAGCCACAAACATACATAGTCGACCATGCACAGGACCTATTCCGGTGATTATCCCACCAGATGGTAAGGGTTCTCCATATAATTCATGACCTGCAAGCTTCATTCAAAATAATACATATAAGAAATAACAGCATCACAAATATGCTACTAAAACATCCAGCTCTCAATAAACTTACAATAAGACTTTCACACCATCATCTACCATGGAAATTAGTTTCATTGTATACTAGTGCAACTGGTGTCGATAGAAGTGATGAAATTATGCGTAATTATAGATCAACAATGAAGCTACGATTTTATGTCCATGCATCATTGGACAATGATCAGCAGCCTTATGATTCCAACTATGTGTCAATGAGTCAATAAACAGACTTGCAACTAGCTTCAAGTTTGAAGCAATTATACAATTCCACCTCTAAAAAGAAACGCATTTTCCAACATAAACAAACCATTCAATTCACTATCATACCCAAATTCATGCAAATTAACATCAGCACTACAACATTACAATCCCTTGTATTCGAATTCGATCCATACGCCATCAAAACTGATCCAAAAATCAATTACAACTAAAAATGCAGCACAAATAACAGAAAGAAAAATCTGAAAACAAAACAAAACTAAACCTGAGAAAGCTCAAGAAAAGAAGAACCCGGGTCGATAAGGCGATCAATCCTTTCTCTGGGTAAAAGCTTGTTCCTGCTCTGGTTCCTCTTCACTGCCTCAACTCCTCCTCCAGCTAGAACCTTTAAAAAATAAATAAATAAATAAATAAATAAATAAAAAACCAGAACCAAAATCACTCTAATATACACTGCAACTACACGAAACAAAACATAACACAGATATATCGACACAGAGAGAGACAAGTGTATACTTTTTCGATGTGGGTGTGGAGCTCAGAGATGAGACCTCCGATGACCTGGGAATTTCTTACAAAAGCGTCGGAGTTTCTGTCGAGACCATCGGGGAGGACACCCAGACAGAGATGCCTTGTCTGAAGAAGCCGAAGTGAATTGTTGGACTTCAAAGATAAAGCTGTTCTCTTGGCTAAAGTCGTCAGCATTTTTATATTTTTTTTCCGATCTCTGATGATTGTTTTGTTTTCGAAGTTTTGGTTCTTCTGTGAAGACTGAAGAGTTTGTCTTCGTTTTATTTATCTTCTTGGGCTGTTGTTGCTTGTGTGTAATTCATATCTCGTTTACAAGACAGATAGACAAATGGAATGTGATGGTGATTTTAAAAATATATTTTTGCAGAGAATAGATAGCTCTCGAGATTGGAATTGGATAAACATACCTAAATTGATAAATTATAAACTTGGATGGATAATCAAGGTTGAGTTGGAGCGTAGACGACATTCAAATAAATAAATAAACCTAAAAAATAAAAAAAAACCCTTGATGAATTTGGAAAACTTATATTATTTTGATCAAAAATTAAAAATAACTTAATGAATTATTTTTTATTATTTTAAGTCCGACGCCCTCACGAAGTTTGAGCTACCGAGATCGAGAACTAATGTATGTTTGTAAAATAGTTACTGTGGGACTTAAAATCCCACCACTAACATAGAACAGGAGTATATTGGGACATGAAATCTCACAACAAATGTAGAACGGTGTATAGAATTGTCAAATTGAATGAGCGTTACTGGGCCACACTATATTTAGCGGTAGGATTTTGGATCCCCTTCTTACCTTATACTGTCCTCGTTTAAATCAATAGTCTTGATTAATTTTATTTTCGATAGAGTTAAAAGTTAAAACATAAAAATTAATAGAAATAATTCAAACCATTGAATTACTATATTAGATGCGTGGCAATAAATTATGGAGGTGAGAACAAGGTGGGGAGAGAATCCAAATCCTTAGCGGCGACTACTCGAACTCTTACTAACAAACCACTTGTATTATGCTAATAAATGTTTTTGAAATTAAACAAAACAATTCTTTTTTAATTGGATTTAAGTCACCTAAGGGTAAGGAAGAAAATATCGATATCGGGCTTCCAAATTTATGGATATTTCGGGAATAATATCAATATTGACGGATATTCTGTCAAAAATTGAAAAAAAAATGGATATTTGAATATAAAGTTTAAAAAAAATGTAAAATTTTAAGAAAATCTTAAACGAGTAATTATACATAAAATGAATCATATTTTAACAATAAATTAGCATAGTTATGAACTTATTAGAAATTATAGCATAGATAGAATCTGCATATAATTTTTAAAATTAAGTATTTAATAGAATAATATTTTGCTTCACTTTTACAGTATTATATACGATATAAAGAAATTAAAGATTTAATAAAAAAAATTATCATAAATATATATATATAGTCCCATGATTCTATCATAATTCATACATAATACAATGCATGTTTGAAATTTAATACCAAAATGAATTCCTTAGTGGTTTAAAGACATAAGATACATTTTTATCTTGATTCGAACAATAATTTTCCCATGAAAATATGCTTGCATAGTTTTCAAGTTAATTATTAGTATGCAACATGTATGTTACTTGATCTCAGCAAATCCATGAATTGGGTAGTTTGGATTTACCCAACTTTATGGATATTGCTGATTTGCATGCATAGGTATTGCATATAACATTATAACATTTGTGGCAAATAATAATCAAATATATTGTATCCATCATAACTACCATAATATGGTATCTTGGAACCTAACCTTGTCTGGGGATCACGAAGGGTATGTTTGGTGCATGGGATGAGATAGGATAGGACTAATTTTAGTCACATCTCTCATGTTTGTTGGTTGCATGGGATGGAATTAAAATAATCTCATGCAACCTACTTATCCCACCGCTTTACAATTTTAATTTTTTTTTTCTCTTTTCAACTTATTTATTTTTTATGTAATTAAAATATGAATATATTTTAATAATTAATAAAATAGTTTATTTTAAACATTTTAAAAATAATCATTTTCAATATTAACAAATAAAAATAAATATTATTTTGTTTAAAAATATTTAAATTATTTTTAAATGAACAATTTAAATTTTTTAATTTTTTCAAACTTTAATTTAAATAATTTTTTTAACCAATCCAATTATATGCAACCATTTTATCTAGATAAGGCCATGTTTTTTTTTTTTTTTTTTCTAATTCTTCTTCTTTTATTTTTTTAATTTAATTCTAAAATTTTATATTTATTTAATATATCTTATTATAATATTTAAAATATATATTTTTAAAATATTAAATATTAATTAAAAAAATGTTATTTTCTTTAATATTAATTTTAAATATATTTTTTTAAATTAAATACTTAATTTATCTAAAAATTATTTAATTTAATTTATATTAATAATTTCCACACTATATTAAATATATGATAACATAATTTTTTATTCAATCATATACCACACCAAACAAGAGACAGAATTATTTTAATTCAATCCCATACATCACCAAACACATCACCGCACTAAATTTAGTCCAATTATATTCCATCCAATCCGATCCGATCCAATTCAATCCCATTAAAATAATCATATTCTATCCCGCATACCAAACGAGCCCAAAAGAACTATTTTTGTGTCTATACTTATTGAGGAGAGAGTCATAGTCAAAAAATCTTCATCAATTTGACTAATTCATCTTTGTTATCTACCACAATTTTGATTAAAATTATCCGCGTTAGCATCCCAACTTGCCGCACTAGCATCCCAACCTACTGCACCAGCATTCCAACCTCCTACAAGAACATCCCAACTTGTTGCATCAGCATCCTAACCTCCTCTCTCATCCCCACCATCCCCATCATCTCCATCATATTTTTGACTTTTCCTCCACTATTTCCATCATAGATATGTTGGTCATCAGAAAAGCTACTAACAATAACTCCACGATCTACACTAACTTCTTCTCTAATCACTTGTTCAACATTTATTCCCATGTCTCGAGCATGAGAAGCAATATGTGTATCAAGATTTCTCTCATCATCATCCAAGTAGGCATGTCTAACCCATTCAAAATAGGATTCTCATTATCATCCCCTACTTAAGTAGTTACTTGAAGTGGATCCATAAAATCAGTTTCATTTACTTTAACTTTTTCAGTTGTCATATCCCTAAGTTTCAACTTTATATTATAATAATTAATAACAATAAATGATCGGATTATTTATGTTGTACATTTTGGCCCTCAAATCCATATCCTTTGCCTCGTTCCCATGTGTTTTTCCTTATATTTTGTATCTAATAGGCTCTTTTGTAGTAATTGAAGGCGATAGGTGTAATTCAGGGGATATGGATGAAATGTATGGCATTCAGTCGCGAAACAAGCCGAAGAGCAAGGAAAAGAAGCGTCAGTGAGCGGGTACTGTGCTGGTCAGCACACCAGCACACCTCCAACAGAATGGCATAAAGTGCGGGTCCCAACTGCACTCTCAAACCACACTGGACCCGCACTTTAAGGCAAAAAAACTCCCATAAATCCCCCAGTGCACGGGTACTGCGCTGGTAAGCGTACCCGCGCACTTCGCGCCAGATCGTGCCACATCAGCATTTTCTGACCTATTTTCGAGAAGAGTATAAATATGCCTCTTCTGTTTTCATAGACTCTCTCCACGTTTTTTCACACTTAGAAACTCTGAAGTTTTGTAACTAAATCTAGGAATCATATCTCATATTTTCATTCAATCTCTAATATACTTCAAGAGAATCCAAGGAAGGAGATGATCTCCAAGGGTTATTTCTCCTCATTTTCTCTTATTTTAACTATTGTAATGAGTAGCTAAATCCCCTCTAAGGGGTTGATGGATTAGTTTGAGAACGATTGGGCTTTTGTTTATAGACTTTATTATATATATATTTCCATTTATTATTGTTCTATTCAAAAGTATTAATAGTTTTTCCTTTGATTTACTTGTTGGATACACTCTCATTACAAGTTTGTCTTTGGATTATATTTGTGTGGACATCTATGTATACACTCTATGTGGTTGTCTATTGCTTATTGGATAGATGGGATTTCCGGAATCCCGGCTCTACAACCATGTTCTTCATCTAACCTCGAACGAGGGTCCGTGACTATTCATCCTAGGACGGCCCTTGTGAGAGGATTAGAAGCCTCCTATATACACCCTAGGTTGGCTATTATAGCGTCGGTTGAGCCCAAGATAGATTTACATGCATTCATGGTTAGGGTCCCTAACGAGCATCTAACACTATACACCCTAGGTTGGGTGCTCGAGAGGGGTCAATCGTTGGTAAGAGGCTTTCTTTATACACCCTAGGATTGCCTCTTGCTAGTGATAGATAGTTGATACTATACACCCTAGGTCAGCTACATTCGTTAAATCGTGCATATTTGCAAGTCTATTGCATTAACCCGTTTGTTGCTTACATGATCATCAATCCTTTAGTTTCCACCATATATTTCTTACATTCCATTTGCATTCCGTTTTTAGTTACATCTTTAGTTAAGTGTTATTTGTATGTTCATTCGTATTTCACAACACCCACCATACTTTACTTTTATCGCATTAATATTACTTAAGTTCTAACTAGTTTTAGTTAATCCCGATCCTTGTGGACGATACCATACTTACCACCATACTTGTGTTTCCGAACCATTTAAGGCTTCGTGAGGTTTTTATAAATATTGTTTGACAAGTGCTTTTAAAACACACAAAACGACTTTGTCAATAAACAAGTTGTTCAAGCTTAGAATAGGCAAGACAGTTTCTTTGGTTTGTGTGGATTAAAGCAAATGTGGAACAATTTCTTTCGCATGCAGACAATGATGTTGTTTGTGACAATATGTGAACTGATATTATACGCAATGATGGAGCACTGTTTCTATCCATAATTAAGGGTTTTTTTTTTTTTTTTTTTTTTTTAGATTGCTTCAACTTTAGCAAAAGATAGTAGGACATGTTTTGCGCATTCATTATCTGTCCAATTCTACTTCAATAATTTTACTATTGACTATTGTCTTGGAAATTTTTATAAATTTTGTAATGATTCTTCTAAAATAATTTTCAATATATATTATTTGAACAATAATTTAAGTGTTTAAGATTAAAAAAAATATTTTAATAATTTGCAAAATATTCATGGGTTTTTAAGGTGAAATGCACAAAAATTCAAGAATATCGGGATATTTTTATGGATATTTCGAAATCTGTCGGATATTCTATCGAATATTGGATATTTGCATGTTTCGACATCAATCCCTCTAAAATATGAATGTATTGGTAGATATTTCTTAGTTTATTGCCTAGGGTAGGAAGATATTTGAAATTAGAATTAAGGGGAAATATCATTTTAGTCCCTATTGTTTACCATATTATCCATTTGGGTCCTCGTCGTTCCAGTATAAGCCCGTTTAGTCCTTCCGTAACGTTTTTTGTTAAAATTAGACAATCTGACATATACAGATGCTGCAATGACCATTATACCCCTAATAATGTTTCCCCTGGTTGCAAAGACAAATATAACCTCCTACATAACCGTTGCTTTGCAACGGTTATCTTTTTGTTCTTATAAAAGGACCACACACTCCAAGCTTTCCATTCAAAAGCACTTGCACCTGCATATTTAACATTCGTTTCCTCTCACCTGCTTTGCATACAACACTGATTTGTATTCAACACTTCATACAACACTTATTTGCATACAACATAAATATACACACAACACTTCATACATTCAACTTCTTTTCTTTTTCTTATAAAAGCACCTGCACATGCTTTGCATACAACATAAATATACACACAACACTTCATACATTCAACTTCTTTTCTTTTTCTTATAAAAGCACCTGCACCTACACCTGCTTTGCATACACCCTAGTTTGCATACAACATAAATATACACACAACTCACACTCTCAGTCACATTGCTCCAACAATATCAACAATATCAACAAATTTATATGTCAACCAACCACAGCAATATCAAGCAAACACAAACAACACAAATCAAGAGCAGTAGACACAATCATGGAGTCATCATCAAGCTCAAGAATGGCCATCAATGGAGGGATAATCAAGTTCAAAAACCGAAAATGGTCATGTGGGATTAAAGTTGCTGTGAAGATATATGAATCTCAAAACAATCCAAAGAAATTGTATTTCTTTTGTGAGAGAGGAAAATGCAATTTCTATAAGTTTTGGGATCCTGACAATGAAGAATTCAACCAAACTGAATTCCTTGGAAATAATTCACAAAGGTATAATAATAGCGAAAATTTTCAGGTTTAACAAGAAATGACAAGTGTAATGCAGAAGTTGGAACTTTTATTGCAAATGGTGCAGCACCTAGAAAGCTTACATGTAAGGATGAATAATTTGGAAACTAACATTCATGGAAGGATGCATACCCTAGAGTCTACATAAGGAGGGTCAAGGCTAATGTGGGTTGTTAACATGGTGTTGTTTGGTGTAATAATGGCAGTGTTTGTACTTAGTATTACAAGCAATCATGAAATGTAATAATTAGTAAAATAAAGCATAAGCATAAATAAAAAGTAGTTACAGTTCATAATTTCCTACATGGTCTGTGTGCTAGCACATTCAAAAAGCCAATTTCAGTATATCTAATGGTTTACAAACCAGATTTAAAAACTGCTAGCAAGAAGACCGCACAGTTAAACAAAAAAAAAATGACTACTTAGTAGAGTTTATAATTAAAGATTCAAAATATATAAGTAGAGTTTGTTTAACCAAGATGTGCTGGTGGTGGTGTTGCTGTCTTCCATCAATCCAAGTCCGTTTGAGTTTGGGTTGGTGGTGGCTATGAAGATGATGCTTGAACTGTTGATTGTTGTTGGATTGGTTGATGTGAAGATGAGGTTTCATTAGTCTGTACAAGAAATTGGGTGGGAATTAGATAGACAGGTTTGAAAAAATGAATGTAGAAGAATTAGATTAAGAAATTTGTTATTACATACCTTGTTTTTCTTACTTTTGCATGTTCTTTTATTGTGTCCAACTTGGTTACAAATGTTGCATGTCATAGTTCCAGACTTTCCTCCTTTAGGGCCCTCATCTGGTTCCCTCTTCCTCTGAATCTTAGGCCTTCCAAGTTGCACAATCCTGGGTGGTGGATCTATGTGTTCCGTTTGACCTTCAATTAGTAAACAATGAGGGACTTCTAGCCACCTCTTTTGATCAGGAATTGGGTGAATCATTCCTTGATAAGTCTGCAGGTATGCACTCTTAGTCAGACTTTGATGGACATATTTATTGACTGTCTCCTTCACTTCGACCTTACCACAATGGTGGCTTATGGCAACCATTGCATGCCTACAAGGAATCACACTTACTTGCCAACTACCACACTGATAACTATACTCACCAAGGTTAACAGCATATCCCTCATTTGGACCTAAAATCTCATACTCCTTGTTCCCAACAGTTATAATTGTCAACATCCTACTCTCTTTACTATTCTTCAATATTTTTGCATTCACCTTTGGTGACAAAACCGAATTCCATTGCTCACACTCCTTCTTTCTCTCTTGGAATTTCCTCATAACCATCCTCCTAATAAACTTACGCAAATCTAAGTAAGAAGAAGCTCTATGGGTACCTAGCATGCTATTAAAGGCTTCAGTCATATTGTTGGTGACATAGTCACACCTAATTACTTGGTCATAAGCATGCCTAGACCAATGTTTTGGTTCAATTTCTTGTAACCAACTCTTGGCATCAGGGTTTATAGCACTAATCTCATCTAAAGTTTATTTGAAGTCAAAGACATTGGAGCTTCGGCTTGCTCTCCAAAACAGTTTCTTGAAATGGTCACCTTTGTAAGTTATTCTAAAGTTGGCATATATATGTCTTGCACAATACCTGCCATGGAAAATGAAATTAGATAAATATAAATATGTACATAAACAATTAGAAAAACCAATTAGATAAATATAAATATAAATATGAAAATGAAATTGGAAATGAAAAAGCAATTACTTTTTGTTATCCTGAAAAATCTATCGGGAGTTTCCCGGGACAACCTGGACTACGACATACAGGTGCACCGCGGCTGGTCCGGACCGGGTAGGGGGTGGCTTCTCTCCACCCGGGGTAGATACCGAAGGAGGCCCTTGGTCCGGTTGCTAGGGACCGATACAATGCAATAGGACCGGTCCTGCAAGGAGGAGTGAGGTCGAGATAATGTATTTGGGGAGTATGACAGGGGTAGCTTACTACAATAAAGGAGAGGTCTTTTTATTATTTAACGGTAGGATACATTATGGGCCGTTCCACATGCTATGGTCAGCTATCACAATGAAAGAAAATAGAACGAATACCAGGTACATTATCATACATGGGAGTTTGAACAAAGGGGGATGATAGCTAGGTGGAGTAGACGCACTGGAGCTTGAATTAGGCCGGGTAGTAACCAAGTATGATAATCACATAGGAGCTTGTATTAGGCGAGGTAGTAGCCAAGTAGATCACACGTAGGAGCTCGGGTTAGGCGAGGTAGTAGCCAAGTAGGATAATCACATAGGAGCTTGGATAGGCAAGGTAGTAGCCAAGTAGATCACACGTAAGAGAGCGGGTTAGGCGAGGTAGCAGAATTATCAGGTTTTTAGGTGCCAACCCCTTATTCTTGGAATGCAGGGGTATTTATAGTGTCTTTCATAAGGAGGCAGGTGGAGGTAGCTTATTTAGGCGGGAATCCTTGACTCCATCTCCATCGTTCCCTCCAGCCACTAATCGCGGTGGTCAAGAATCGAGGGTCAGGATCGTGCCATCGGGGCTCCTCCCCTGTTGGGGCCTTGGTTTTGGTAGGTGGGAGCCCTAGTCCCTATGGAAAAATCGGTAGGGGTGATCCCAGCCCCTACTTTTGATTAGGGCCGTGGTGGCCACACGTTTTGGAGGGCCTTGATCGTTCCACCTAGGCCTTAGGTCCATATAGACGTTTCTGTAAGGCTGATATGGCGAACATGTGATATTTTTGGAGGTTTTGATTAGTCGGATGGGGTCATTGCAATGGTGGGAGGTCACTATCAAAATCTGGCTTAGTGGGGGACAGTGTCAGCGCCTATACAGTATCCTTTTCATGTATGAGATAGTTGCCCTCCAACTAGGGCTGAGATAGAAGGAGGCTCAACCGTTGATGTAGTGTGGTCAACAAATGATCCCAACCGTAGGCTGCTTATCTTTCCCCATTTATGTGTGTTGCTTCGTATTAATAAGCTGGAGCTGGGGCTTTACAAGTTGCCTCCAGTCCCCTCTTTCTCCCATGTGAGCTGGGGTGAGGGCTGGCGTTAGCCCTTAGAAGTGTTGTGACCTGCTGGCTGCTATGGTCAGCATCAGCCCTTGGAGCGGTGGTTCCTAGAGTGTTCCTAAGAATTTTTCTCAAGGGGGGTCATTTTTTGTTGAAGGAGTGGGTTATGCATGACTAGGTAGGCACTGCTCAGGATGGTTCTTGGCCGTGCCGCGAGCGGGGAACGGGTTCTCTGGTGAACCATGTCCTTCCTCTCATTATGCACTTTAGGGAAGTCGGGTCCTTAACGGACCATGCCCGGGGAGACGGGGTCTTTAATGGACTAGGTTCCTTTTCTCGATAGGCATTCTTGGGAGACCAGGTCCTTGATGGATCACGATAGGATCAGGTGTTTTAGGGCAGTGCGATATATGATGGATCGGGTCCTTTTTCTCGTTAGGTGCTCCAAGGGGATCGAGGTTGCTTCTGTGGCTGGTACCAAGGGGCGGTGAGGCTTTCTAATTGGAAAAGCTCTTCCTTGAATTAATTGTTTACTTTTCCGGTTAACACTTTATATTTGCACATGGAAAATGCTTCTGCAATGCTTGGATGACGCATTTTTGCCTATCAGACATGAAAGTCAAGTTTCTGCCTGATGGGAACTTGAGATGAATCTTCATATTGCTTAAAAACCACTCACAATTGGACTGTGTCTCCTTCTCACAGATGCAAACAGCCAGAGAATATAACCCACTATTTGCATCCAATGCCACATTAGAAAAGAGCACTCATCCATATGGACCTTTCAAGTGGCACTCATCCACTCCAATAAAATGCCTGCAACCATCTAGGGAACCTAAGTTTTGAGCCTTAAAGCTTAAAAACATCCTATGAAAGGTAGGCTGTGGATCTTGGGTGGAAATATGTACTGTTGATCCGGGGTTACTTTGGTTCATCGTGTAAACATATCTCCTTAGTTTACCAAAAGATTGAGCATGGTCTTTTGCTAACCCTTCTAAGGCTCGTTTCTTAGCTTTATATAACCTTTGAATGTCCACCGAGACCTTATTCTTCTCCCTCAATAGATCAACTTATCACCTTAACACAAATACTAACGTTTCTCTTGACAAGGTTCTCAAACTTGGAGGCAATCCAACTTACCTTAGCCTCTTTATTGTTGTAAATCCTATGACATTCATGTATGTCAACTAATGTTTTAAGCTTGAATGTGATTCCATCAAGGAGGCGTGAACCATGTGCCCTCCATGGACATCTATCTTCTTTGCACTTGTAGGTCTGTCTTACAAGGTCGCTTTTAACTCTATCTAAGGTTACCACTTCTTGAATTGCATACTCCCTGAATACTTCTCTCATTTGCTCTGCATTGTCAAATGTCTGACCTACTTTAAACTTAATCTCACCACTCATCGTTTTCTTGAAAGGTACACCTTTCATCAACTTGGCAATCCTAACCTGTTCAAGTTCAAGCTCTGAGTCACTAAAGTACTCATCATCAGACTTCAATTCATACCCCTCAAATAAAGCCATGCACTCATTAATTATGCCATCATCCCCATCAACATGTCTACCCTCTCCCTCATTAGCTTGTCTACCATCCTCACCAAACTGCCTATTATGTCCCTCATAAGCCTGTGTACCCTCTCTCTCACCATCCTCAAAATATTGCATATTCTGTCTCTCATTAGCCTGTCTACCCTCTCCCTCACCATCCTCACCATCCTTATCATCATCTTTCTCACTGTCACCATTATAATTCAACATTTCAACCTCAATGTCACACCAACCCAACGCTTGGTAACCACCTTGCTAATCCAACACTTCAGCCTCTTCATTTGGTCTAGAAGATGTCCCTTCGGGAGGACTTGGAACATAACATCTATTCTGTAACTCAAAAACTATTTTTCTCAACCCACGGTCCTCAAACAGCTTAACAAAGGACATTAACTCACTATCAGTGTTCACCTGAACTCGATCACCACTCCAAGGTAAGTGTATCCAAATAAGGCAATCCTCGGTAGGCACTTCATCTCTTCCACTAAGCTCCTCATTTGTTGCATGAATCAGAGTAATGAGGCTTATGTGATCAATGTCACAATGACCTACCTTAATCAGCTCAGTCCCAAACATCACATTTATAGTGAAAATATCCATTTCAACTGTTCACAAAAAAAAAAAAAATGGCTATCAGATCATGCAAATGCAATCAAACAAATACTTACATAACCAAATATTAAACAATCTTTCATAAAACCATGTCAAATGCAAGAACAAAACAAATGACTCATATCAAAACAATAAAAACTGAATTTGCAAACTTAATAATAATGAAAACGAAAATAAAATCATGTGAAACACATATAGACAAAACAAATACACACCAATTCCTATCATTAAAAGAAAACACCTGAAATAAACTCTAACAGATTTTGAACCCGATAGATTAAGAATAAATCAATTTTTTTTTTTGAAAATTTCCACTATTTTACAATCTAACACACTGAAAACAACTTCAACAACCAAGAACTACACTCAATTGGCTTTCAAGTGAAAAAAAACCCCCCCAATTTCTCATACTCTGGAACCCTAGATAGATGAAATCTTCAAAGAATTTATATATAACAACACAAGATGCAACGAATGTCAATGACAACCGCTCAATCATCCTTCATTTTTCAAAAACTAACCTTAACCTCAACAACCTTGAAAGCTTGCTTGTAAAACGATTTCTGCTGCAACTATTCCCTACAAATGAACAACCACAACCAAACAAGTTGCATATGACTTCAAGAAAAACGTGAAAAGTAGCTGAAAACACTCAACGAAGGTGGTCGAGAAAGGGTTTTTGGTGCGAAGCTTTAAGCTGTTGGTGTTGTGGTTTCTGAAGAAGACAAACGCGAGTGTAGTTGAAAATGATAAAGTGGTACAATAGTTAGGTTTTTATAAAGTTTTATGTGACGTGTCAACATCTGAGATCAAATTTGCATCTCAACCGTTCGTTTCATTATAAATTTTTTATTATTAAAAATTTTCTTCGTGAACTTATCATTCTGCCCTTCTGATAAAAATTCTAGAATAAATTGAAGGCTGAAAACCCTATTTTACCCTCGCTCGATTAACGGCAATTTCAAAAAAGCTAACGGAATTGGACGGCAGGGACCAAAATAGGGATAAATTGAAAACGTTTGGACCTGCATAGCCAATACTGGAACGACGAGGACCCAAATGGATAATATGGTAAACAGTAGGGACTAAAATGATATTATCCCTTAAAAAAAAACTGATATAAATTTGTTTTCTTGAAATAAAATCAGATTTGAACAGAGCAAAACCCAGAAAGAACAGACAGATTACAATTTACAAGTGAAAATATCCATGGAGTCTGTTTCTTCTTCTTTTCTTTCTCCATCTTTTACTCTCAAAACCTTCCCTTCAAAGCCCTTTTCATCCTTCACTCTTCCTTCTTTATCATTTACTTCCACTGCTTCTGCTTCTCCACAGCAGAGAAGCACAGCCACTAAAAAGCGCTCTTCAAAACCCTCCAAAATCCTCCCTTTAACAACACCCACTTCAACAACCACTTCTGTCCCTCCCAAGAAGGTTTTATTTATTTATTGTTTCTTTTTGTTATATTTATATATGTAAATGAAGTTTTTGCTTTCTGGGTCTAAATAATCCAACACTTAAAAAGTTTCTATCTTGATTGAAACTCTTTTACTCTTTTTTCTCAGCAACCAAATGAAGCTTGAAATTTCTAGTTAATCTTTTTATTTGCTTAATTATTTTCTGAGCTGTGTGTGGTTGTGCAGGTTTTGGTTCCAATTGGGCTTGGTACTGAAGAAATGGAAGCTGTGATCTTAATTGGTGTTCTACGCCGAGCCGGTGCAGACGTGACTGTTGCCTCCGTGGAGCCACAGCTGGAAATTGAAGCTTATGGTGGCACTAGATTGGTGGCTGATACCTCCATCTCCACTTGTTGTGATCAAGTTTTCGACCTTATTGCATTGCCGGTTAGTTCTTTAATCAAAAGAATTGCACTGATTATTGACTAATTAGCTAACATTACGATGCATTTCTTGTATTATTTACATGTTGATAGTTTTCGAGTGGTTAGTCCAACTTAGTAACTTGAAAGTAGTAGTAGTAGTGTTAGTGATTGAATAAAGACATGAATGTAATAGAATGCACGTGACAAAGAAATTGCCATAGATAAGATTGTTCTTCTGAGGTTGTTTAAAAGAATTACAATGATTAACTAATTAGCAAACAGTGAGATGCATCTCTGTATTATTTACATTTTGATAGTTTTCGAGTGGTTAGTCCAACTAAGTGACTTCAAAGTAGTAGTGTTAGTGATTGAATAAAGACATGATTGTAATAAAATGCGCTTGACAAAGAGATTGACATAGATAAGGTTGTTCTTGTGAGTTTGTTTAAAATATATAGTTTACAACTGTTAATGTTATGTCCATTATTTTTAAGGGAGGAATGCCTGGGTCAGTACGGTTAAGAGATTGTGAAATTCTTAAGCAAATTACAAGTAAGCATGCAGAGGATAAAAGGCTTTATGGAGCTATATGCGCTGCTCCAGCTGTCACACTTCTGCCATGGGGCCTTACACGGAGAAAGCAGGTGGGGGTTACTGGTTTTGTTAAATTTTCAGTTGTTCTGAAATGTTCTTGTATTTTGATTGCTAAATGTGATGTAGTTTTACATTCAAGATAACTTGCCATCCTGCATTCATCGACAAGCTTTCAACCTTCTGGGCAGTTAAATCGAATATCCAAGTTTCAGGAGAGCTTACAACAAGCCGTGGTCCTGGAACTTCATTTGAGTTTGCTTTGTGCTTAGTAGAACAGCTGTTTGGGGAGTCTGTTGCTAAGGAAGTTGCAGAGTTATTGGTAAGGTCTACTGTTAAAAAAAATTGCTTACCCAACACTGATTTGTTGCTTATTGTATGCAGCACTAAAACAAAAGAAAAATAAAAAAGATTGGCTAGTATCTGCAAGTCTGTGATTTACTTGGTGCCCATATAGAACTAATTGTTTGTTCTCTTTCTTAACAATTGATCAGTCTCACATTTCCCTACCTCATGCTTTTATCTTTTCTGTTTCTTAATTATGTTCCTTTCATGAAATGTTTTGTGACCACGATGCTGGAGTTGACAGTCATTTGATTCCTTATGTCAGTTGATGTGTGCCGCTGATGAATATCTTAGAAAGGAAGAATTCAATAAAATTGAATGGTCTTTTGACCGCATGCCTCGTGTAAGTGCCTTCACTTGCTATTTAAATAAATAATTCTTATGTATGATATTGGCCCTACATGCTGTGTCCATAATTTTTCACCTTGCATACCTATATTTGTAAAAGAAATTTTCTCAGATATATAAGTGGTTAGAAGGAGCTCTGACAGTATATTCATGCTCCATTAAGTTCATAATTTATGACTTACCTTCGAGTTTCCTGGCATTTTAGTACATTTTTCTGTTAAAATGCATGTTATGGAAATGTAAATGTGGTTGTTAATTGTTTTTCTTAGTTCATCAAAATCATTATGCACAGTATTTTGTAGACCTGCACTCCTTGAACACCAGTAATGGTGTATTAGGTGACAGCTTACATGTTAACAAACTTTTTACCAAGCAAAGTTTTTTTTTTTTTTTAATTTGTATGGGACAATTGTGCACTTTTCTTATAATTACATCCATCTGTCAACTTGCAATTTAGTGTTCACTTGTGTCCATTATGCTAAGTCTTGTAGCTGAATTTGGTGGGTCATTTCTCGAAGGAATTCTGTATCAGGCACCCATATATAGTTCATAGCATGTTTCGGATTGGCACCTATGATCTAGCTATATGTTTCATTCTTCTTCTTTCCCTCTTATTTTCAACTTTCAGGTCACCTTAAGATGATATTTTACTATTCAAATGTCATTCAGGTTCTTATTCCAATTGCAAATGGTTCTGAAGGGATTGAAATAGTGACTATTGTGGATATTTTGCGGCGGGCAAAGGTGGATGTTGTGGTTGCATCAGTTGAAAAGTCTACGCAAATTGTGGCTTCTCAAGGCACAAAAATCATTGCTGAAAAATTAATTAGCCATGCCTCTGAAGAAATATACGATTTAATCATTCTTCCGGTGAGGCCTCAGCAGACCTTTATGCCAATTTATTGGCTTGTAGCAATGCTAATGTTGGATTTGCTATTAGTATTATTACATTCACGACCAATTTTTTTATTAAGGCTAAGGGAATCTCGCGAAATTCTGGTACATGTTTAAGTGTTTTGTTACATTTCATACTTTCAGGGAGGAGTCAGTGGGGCTGAAAGGCTACAAAAATCAAGAATTTTGAAGAAGCTACTTAAAGAACAAGAAGCAGCCGGAAGAATTTATGGAGCGATTTGTTCTTCGCCTGCAGTCCTTCATGAACATGGCTTATTGAAGGTAAAATAAAATTTATGTGATATTTTTCTTCTGTTTCTAATCCATTATGTTTTAAGTTGATGGTTTCTCTCCCACATACAGGAGAAAAGAGCCACAGCTCACCCGTCGGTCATAAGCAAGCTAACCAACGAAGTAGTAAATGGCACCAAAGTAGTTGTTGATGGTAAAGTGATAACCAGCAGGGGGCTTGCTACAGTGACTGATTTCGCCTTAGCTATCGTGAGCAAGCTTTTTGGTCATGGAAGGGCACGAAGTGTTGCTGAAGGCCTTGTTTTTGAATACCCCAAGAGTTAGGGAGATCGGTGCATCATTTTGAAGAAGGCGGCAATTTAAAGATGCCTTGAGCAACGGAAAGTAATTTCATCGGCTAGAATCTGTTAGTGAGGATAAAATTTTGGCAAATACTATTAAAAAGTTCGGTACATATCATCAACAGTGTCACTGTTGCCTTTCCCGAGCAGCCTAGACTCATCGGTGATAAGATGTTAAATATAGCACATTGAAATCGAAGGGCGGGTTATGCTAAAAAGTAGGGTTGGGCAAAAAACCAATGAACCGAACCGAACCGATCCAATAAATTATTTTCTGGTTTTCTTATATTGACATGTTTAGTTCGATTCATTTTTATGAAAATCGAATATCATGGTTTGGTTTGGTTTCCGGTTTACCGTTTCAAACCGAAAAACCGATCTGAGATCCAACATATAAAATAAATGAAAAAACCTAATGTTCTAAGCATTCACAGCCTTTACACTTTTAATGTATTAATGATGAAAGTGTGTGTTTTTTTATAAATATTATTTTAACCTATTAAAATCAATTTGTTGAAGCCCATAATGAAATTTCCTTTAAACCCATAAGTTAATTTAGTAAAATTTGGGCTAAATTGATTAAATATGTAAATAATGTTTAATAAATGTAATTTGACTCAATAGGTCCAAAAACAAAAAAAAATCGAACCGAATCAATTCAATTTGGTTAGTTTTTCATCGGTTGACAAATCTTAAATCTTAATTTTATTGGATTGATTTATTTTTTCAAAAACCGAATAGTATCGGTTTGATCGAAATAATAATCGATCCAATGGATGCCCACCCCTGTCCAACTTTCTTGGCGTTGCCTTGTCTTCAACTTTCTTGGCCATTTTTGTAGCTCTTTTGTATTAATAGTATAGCTTTTTTTCTGTGATGTGATTATTTTTTGTACTATGTTGCTATACAGATTGCGATTTTTCCACTAAAATAAAGTTGATTTTGACTTTTTGGCCCATTTTTTTTCTGTTATAGTTTGATGCTGATATCAACCTAGGTGTCGTATGTTTTTTTTGTCTGAAAACTGAATGGGTCTGAAGTTGATTGAAATCTGAAATTTGAATGGTATTTTTGTTTATTATTTATGACGTTTGAATATAAATATCTAAAAACTAGTAATATGACAGTTTTACCCTTATATTGTTAATGGATTTATGTACTACAATTTGATATAATTCTATTGTTCAGGTATCTTATGATATTTTTTTCGAAAAAAATATGTTTCTTTTAATATTTTTTCATAAAAAATGTATCTTATAATATTTTTAATTTAAATTAATTAAATAAATATTTGAAATATTCATCTAAATTGAAAGTACAATTCATTTTTTATTTTAAAAAATAAATGAATTTTTTTTAAAGAAAATAAATGGATATTTGTAAATATAAATTAAGCAAACAAGTCTTTTCAAAAAAAAAAAAAAAAAAAAAAATTTAAGCAAACAAGCGTAGGCTGGCCAGGCAGCTTAAAAAAAAGTAATTATAAATTAATGGTTAGATTTAAAAAGTATATATGAAATTAGAATTAGAAGTTAGTAGAAGACAAGTCTTTGTCCAGAACTCCAGATCTCTTCATTTCTTCACATCTTTGAAGACCATCGATGATCGACCTCCTCCTCATTCGACGGTAAGGAAAGGTCATTGGCCTCCTACGTGAAGGTCAATGCTTCTTCGATATCAAGGTAGTCGGCAGCCTCCATGGTCAAACAAGCCCTAGTTTTCCATTTCAAAAAAAAAAAAAAAAAAAAGGTGCTATGTTTTTTCCTCAATAAAAAACTAATGTAATTGTAAATTTTTCTAGGGGCATTTTTGGAAACAACGTGTTAAAACATATTCAGTTTTCCCTTCTTCAGACAAAAGTTAGAAACTCTAGCCTTTTTTTCTCGGATGTTTTAAATGGTTTTTCAGATTTAATTCAACTTAAAAAAACAAACAGAAATGTCTTACTAAGACATTTTAGGAGACTTTAAGTTATCAAATGGAAAAACAAACGCCCCTAATCTCATCTTTTTCAACCCATATCTTGGGTTTTGTCTGGTTTTGATGCATTTGAAAAATTAAACAATCTGAATTGACACGATGCCATAGCAGTCACTATCACACAATTAATGGGATTGCAAAAGTAAAACAAGCAAGCAGGAATTCTTGCAGCTGTGTTGTTTTTCTATCTATAGTAGCTAAGTTTTTTTTTTTTACAATATTAATTAATTCTGGATCAGGTATTTTTTTAAAAGTTTTCGTTATCAGTAGGATTCGAGCCACTAACCTAGGAGTCATTTGCCCAAGCTCCAAGTTCGTCCATCTACCAAGTGAGTTATGCCCCTATTGGCTATAGTAGCTAAGGGCCTATTTGTTTTTTGCCACTGAAGTCTGAGAGTGGCTCAAATGTCTTGCTAAGACATTCTTGTGTGTTTTTCAAGTGATATGAAGTCTGAGAAACCATTAAAAATGTCTAAGAAAAAAAAAAGTTGGAATTTCCTACTTTTGTCTGAAGTCTGTTGAGACTCTAATTAACTTCTTTTTTTTTTTTTTGCCTAAATTGCCCTCTGCATAATGGCTTATTTCCAAAACCCGTCATCAACAGAAGTTGTTTGGCTGGTCAAACCGTCTCCCAAAGGTCACCGCCGCCGGTAAGTGTATTGTCACCACCCCGACCAGAAGCTTCAGAAGGTGTCGGAGAGCAAAACCTAGGTGCTCGGTGTCTAGATCCGACACCATTGACGGCAAAAAAAAAAATGAACAAGAAAATAAATAAGCTGAGATCGATGAAAATAAAAAGGCTAAGAACTGAGAAGAATATGAGATCGATGATATAAAGATAAGTTGAAGAGAAAAGAAAATAAAAAAGCTGCGTTTTTATCTTCTTCTTCTTTCTTCTTCTCTGTTTCTCTATTCTCTGTTTCATCTTCTTCTTTCTTATTTCATTTTATTAGCCGAGCCTCACACATCTCTGATTCTCTCTCTCTCTTTATCTATCTTCTTATTTTATTCTTTTTTTTTTCCAATAATCACATGACACCAACATGCCACATGTGATAAGCATCACACATGCTTTCTTCATATGCTACCATTAACAAGCAAGGGTATTCATGTCAAATTACAAGTTTTCAGATGTTTTGGTTTTAAAAAAGGACTAATTGCACAAACATCCCTTGAGTTTAGATATAATTGCACTAATATGGAACTTTTACCTTTAATTGCACAAACATCCCTTGCCGTGTATTATCCTCCGTTAGAATTTAATGGCACAAGAGTAAAATTGTCCATTTAAGTAAAAAATTATTTAAATAATAAATCATTAAAAAATATAAAAAAGGATGGAGAAGATCCGAATGGATATTTGGACAGAGGAGATCTATTCTCCTCCATCTATAAATGAAAAAAATAAAAAATAAAAAATAAAAAATAAATTTTTTTAAAAAGAATTATATAATAAATAAATTAAAATTAATTTAACAAAACCCATCATTGATGAGAATCAAGAAGCATCACCAAAGGATACATTGCTTGTTCCAGTTGGGCCAATTATAATGGGTCAAGAGGATCAAAGAAGCATATAATGATGGGCTGATTTTGAGTTGCTGAAGTCCAAGTTTGGCCCACATGAAGACCAAATCCGGGTTGAACTTCGTGGGCTTCTACAGAGGGCATATGAGGTCGGATCGTCTATTATAATATGTTCCGGAAAGCCCAAGACGAGCCCTACAGATGTTATGAAGACTCCGTCCTTCGTAACAGATCACAATAGACCCAAATTCGGCCATCTATCTTGTTGCGTGAAGACTTGAGCTGAGGAGTCCGAATTTCAGCTTAAATCCATATGGTTGGAGGAGTCCTAATTTCAGCATATTTGCGTGTGGTTGGAGGAGTCCCGGTTTTAACATATTTCCTATTTTTAATTATTTCCAAAATAAATAGCTGATTTGTTTTCCAAACAAAGTCAACTAGTTGCTAGTTTTTATTCCTTTTACTTTCCTAATTTTAAGGCAATTGAATTGCCAAGTAGTTTAGTTGATTTAGTATGTTAGGTGTGTGGCCTACTTTATTTTCTAAGGTTTAGATATTTTTAGTATTTAAGGGACTCATTGATGTATTATTCAGAAGACTTTGATTGAAATAATATTGATAGAGAACGTTTCTCTTTGGTTCTTCATAGAACTTGTGAACTTATCAAAGGTTATACCTTGTGGCATTCAAACCTTGACTTATCACTCACCTTTCTTTCTTATTCTTGAGTGTGGCATCTACAACCTTCTTAATACCGTTGGTTCTTATCTCCATATAGATAACGGGTCACAGTCCTATTATTTTCTTTGTTTATAAACTTGAATTAGAAAATGTTCATTCGTTACCATATATTGGTTCCGAGTCTCACTACTCTTGGTGAGGTTCATATCAGTTGGTATCAGAGCTTAGGTTTTTAAATCAGGTTTGATCTATCTTTTTTTTTTTTTTTTTTTTTCTTTTGATAAAAAATAAAATAAAATAAAAAAAGATTGATCAGATCTGTTACCAAAAAAAAAAAAAAAAATCTCAATCTTTGCTTGATTTCGCTTGATCAAGTAAGGTAAAAAAAAAAATATATATATATATATATCTAACGATGTACCAGAAACGATAGATCTCAAATTTGTGTACAAGGCCATGGTACAAAAGTTTAAACGGATGGAGATTAAGTTTTCATATCACAATATATGGTAACGAATGATCGTTTTCTAATTCAAGTTTATAAACAAAGAAAATAATAGGACCGAGACCCGTTATCTATATGGAGATAAGAACC
This sequence comes from Acer yangbiense, assembly GCA_008009225.1. Taxonomy (NCBI): domain Eukaryota; kingdom Viridiplantae; phylum Streptophyta; class Magnoliopsida; order Sapindales; family Sapindaceae; genus Acer; species Acer yangbiense. The sequence continues at coordinate 44,737,994 of CM017764.1, forward strand.
AACGGTATCAAGAAGGTTGTAGACGTTACACTTAAGAACAAGAAAGAAAGGTGGGTGATAAGTCAAGGTTTAAATGCCACAAGGTATAACCCTTGATAAATTCACAAGTTCTATGAAGAACCAAAGAGAAACGTTCTCTATCAATATTATTTCATTCAAAGTCTTTTGAATAATACATCAATAAGTCCCTTAAATACTGAAAATATCTAAACCCTAGAAAAGAAAGTAGGCCACACGTCTAACATACTAAATCAACTAAACTACTTGGCAATTTAATTGCCTTACAATTAGGAAAGTAAAAGGAATAAAAACTAGCAACTAGTTGACTTTGTTTGGAAAACAAATCAGCTATTTATTTGGGATTAAAAATAGGAAATATACTAAAACGGGACTTCTCCAACCACACGCAAATATGCTGAAATTAGGACTCCTCTAACCATACAGATTTAAGCTGAAATTCGGACTCCTCAACTCAAGTCTTTGCATAACAAGATAGATAGCCGAATTTGGGCCTGTTGTGATCTGTTATGGAGGACAGAGTCTTCATAACATCTATAGGGCTCGTCTTGGGATTTTCGGAAATATATTATAATATACGATCCGACCTCATATGCCCTTTGTAGAGGCCCACAAAGTTCAGCCCGGATTTGGTCTTCATGTGAGCCGAACTTGGACTTCAACAACTCAGAATCAGCCCATCATTAAATGCTTCTTTGATCCTCTTGGCCCCTTATAATTAGCCCAACTGGAACAAGCAATGGATCCTTTGGTGATGCTTATTGATTCTCATCATATTGGTTTCGGGTCTCACTACTCTTGGTGAGGTTCATATCAATCATCATCATCATCAAACCCAGAACAAACCTAGAAATCCAGATTTGATCACCAACCTGACAACCTTGCTACTACCCTCGACGAACCACCAACAACCTTGCCGCCACCCCGATGAACCACAAATCCACCAATCACCAACCCTAAATCCAGACCCAATCATGGACACCCATCACCATCCCTAAAATCCAGCCACCACCACCACCACCACACAACAACCCACACCAAACCCAAACCTAAATCGAAATCAACCATGGCCACCACCTCCAGTTTCATCTTTAAACGAATTTCCATCAAACACAAACACATGTCCATCTTCTACCATCTCAAACTCAAACATGGAGCCATCTGCTTCAATTTTTTTTAATCAAATCCCAAAATAAAAAATGAAACACCTTTCCTTCATGAATCTAAATTAGATTCCCCACACAAAAAAGAAAAAAAAAATCCATAACGGAGGTTTATGGGTTGGTCAACGGTGGAGCTGGGATGGTCAGCGATCAGTGGTTATGGTGATGAGATGGTCGTGATGCAGTGGTGATGGGGGAGAAAAGACAGATCGAGTTTGGGGAAGAGGATGGGATTAGAGGCAGCGTGTTTGAGAAAGAAGAGATTAGGGAGAGAGAAGAGAAGAGAGAATTTTTTTAAAATATTTTTTAATATATTTAAATTAATATAATAAAAAAAAACATAATAAGTGATTAGGGCTATTGTGGTCATTTCGGATCAAAACTGTGGTCAAAGGTTAAAGTTGACGGAAGTCAACTAGCAGCGCGCAGGAGATGTGCAATTAAAGGTATTAGTGCAATTATACCTAAACTTAAGGGATGTTTGTGCAATTAGTCCTTTAAAAAAAAAAAACAGCTTAACACTCAATTCAGACATTAGAAAACAAAAAATAAACATGTTGCTCAGACTTCAAATTTCAGACCCAATTAAAACTTTAAGTCTTCAGAGAAAAAACAAACACCACCTAAGTTTTAACATCCAAATATTTACCAATTTATTATACTGAGAAGGAGAAAAACATTCGGACCTATATAATAATTATCTCATATATATTTTTCAAAATACTTTTTTTTTTTTGTGAAATATGATATCAATCAATTAGGAGTCTGTCGAGACTTAACGAGATCAAGTATTAAAAGTATGGTTATGGATGCAATTTTAAAAGTGGATGAGAAAATGTGATATCGCATAAATGAAGGAAAAATACATAATCACTTTATCAAAATTCAAAAGTGGATGTTCTATCTTTATTTATATCATAAAAAAACGACTTTGAGAATATTTGAGTGCATAGTGTAAGAAAATTAAATTTTAAATGAATAATTTAGAGTAGAAAGAAATGTATTTTAATTTTTAAAGAAGTAAAAGCAATATATTTTTGTACTAGCTAGACTCATGAGTTATATTGTCACACAATAGAATAAAAGAAATTGAAACTTACTTTATGTTTGAAATTCAAAATATGGAATGCATCGTTCTTCGTTACCATCATTAGGGGTGGGCAAAAAACCAATGAACCGAACCGATCCAATCGGTTATTTTCCAGTTTTCTTATATTGATCGTTCAGTTTGGTTCATTTTTATGAAAATCGAATATCATAGTTTGGTTTCCGGTTTGCCATTTCAAACTGAAAAACCAAACCGAGATCCAACATATAAAATAAATAAATAAAAACCTAATGTTCTAAGCATTCATAGCCTTTACACTTTTAATGTATTAATGATGAAAGTGTGTTTTTTTTTTTATAAATATTTTTTTAACCTATTCAAATCAATTTGTTCAAGCCCATAACGAAATTTCCTTTAAGCCCATAAGTTAATTTAGTCAAATTCGGGCCGAATTGATTAAATATGTAAATAATGTTTAGAGTGGTGATATATTGTACACCCCTTTGATAAATACACCCATAAAATATTTTAAAAAATCTCTGATTCGTAAATAAACCCCACTTAATACCAAAAATATCCTTTCTTTAATTTTATTGTATTATATTTTTGTTAGCACACCCCACTATTTTGTTATCTAATCAGATTTATTTAAAATTTTATTATTTAAATCTTTTTATTCAAATAAATAATTTCTCTTTAAAAAAATAATTTCTAACACCCAAAAACATTTGATGTCACTAAAAAATTGCATGAAAAATTTTCTTTTCATTGCATTATTATTGTTTTTTTAATTCTTTAATTTTTTTTAAGCTCTAAATTCTCCAATTCCACCGAATTGAAAAAACATTAGCTGTAACCATAACTGGAGCATGTGTTGCTTTAGCTCTTTTAGTTTTTTAATTTTTTTTTTTTTAAATTTAAAATACATTAATAGAAAACAGCAATTACACCAACCAAGAAGAAGGATCATATGTAAAAAGAGGCTCTTAGCACACAACAGTGTATCTCAATTCCTTTGTTCCTATGAAAGTTTTTTTTAAACAAAAAAACTATTGTTCATAAGAAAGTTTATTGTTGGTATTGATTTTTGTTTCACTCAATTATAGCAGTAAATTGTTCGTCAACTCAATCAATTTGTATTCCTTAAAAGAAATTGAAATTGGTATTTAAAATCGAAGTTAGGGTTTTAATAAAATAGAAAGGTTTTTATTATCATATCTATCGGATAACTTAGATGAAATGATTAACTGTACAGATGCATGTAGGAAAAGTCTTCCTAGATTGAAGTCAACTTAGTTGTACCTGATGCCTAGTGTTGTATTAATTGTGCTGTATTTTGTTTATTGAAGTAGGTAGACGATAGCTGTTGTATTTATTAGATTAGTTGTAATTAAGGAGATTAACCCTCCTTCCTCTCGTATAAATCCGGAATGTTTTCAATCAATAAAGCAAGAGATTTTCTTCTCTTAAAAAAAACCACAATATGAAACAATTAATAGGAAATTTTTTTTTTTTTTTCTTACAAAGGATTGATATTGGATTGATATAAAACCAATTAATAATTATTATAAACTATTTAATCCTTTAAGTAATTTTACTCGAGGGTAATATTGGATTTTTAAAAATATACTAAATTAGGGTACACATATGTTTAATAAAAATATACCGTTTTTTATGGGTGTAAATATCGTTACTCTAATGTTTAATAACAATAATTTGACCCAATATATCCAAAACCAAAAAAACCGAACCGATCCAATTCGGTTGGTTTTTGATGGGTTGACAAATTTTAATTTTATTGGATCGGTTCATTTTTTCAAAAACTAAATAGTATCGGTTTGATAAAATATGAACCGATCCAATAGATACCCACCCCTGCTAAAAAGTCGTGATAATTTTGTATTGTGGCAAGTCTTCATACAGCCTGATGCAGTTAGTGGTCTGTCAAAGTTGCAGGTTTTCACTTGTACCATCAAAGACCCTTTAGGCTCAGCATTATGGTCAACATAAGTCTCACCAATTCGAAATGCATGATAAGCTGATTAGTGATTAGGCTTTGGAGGAAAATTAGATAGACCAGTCGCGAAGGAATAGAATGTAATTATAAACTCGACAAACATATTTGTCTTATAATTTGAACCACCATTGGGTAAATGAACAGAAAAAGTAAATGACAAACCACAAATCCACCTCCTCAGTTCAGTTATATGATACCACCTACATACATTTGGCCCTTAATTCACCATTCCAACTTCACTATCCTATAGTGAAAACAGCTTTAGCGTACTCACATCAAAGATGGGGCACAAAATGCCTTCAAAAATAGCAACCTTGCCCTTGAAAACATATCAACCTCGCCCTCGCCCTCCACCTGCCAACAAATTCAAAAACATAAGTTGTCGGTTATCTTAAGCTGTCCATGAAAAAGGTATAAATATAATTTATGTAGATTCACAACAAATTTAGCTGTCCTTGAACGAGGAACAGATCGTGATTTTATCAGAATATGCAGTCTGCATTCTCAGATTTTGTGTAAATGCAAAATGCTGATCTACTCCACACATGGATTAGCTAGAAAATTTACACCCCGCTGATGAAAGAAATGAAAACAAGAAAATGTATTTTTTTCTTTTTTATCATGTGAGCTATTAAATTTAAACAGATGAGCCATGTTAGATTCAATTGCAGCATATTTAATAAATAATTTAAGAAACAAATGTCTATCTTTATACTTCTTTCTTTCCTACTGAATAATTAAAGTCTCAATCCACTGAGTGTGCATTATTTAAAAAAAAAAAAAAAAAAAAACAAGAGAGAGAGTAAAGTCTCACCTCTGCTACCACCGGGCTTTCCACCAGATCCACCTCTGCCTCGGCCCCCGCCACCCTTGGCACCTCCATCATCTAGTCCACGCCCAATTCCTTTTGGTTGCCTTCCACCAGAACCATCCTCTCTACTACCCCTTCCTCTGCCACGCCCTACCCCAGGTGGCCTACGATCTGAAAAATACCAAAGTTTAGAGTTCCACCTTTTCTTAAGGTATCAAGCTCAAAGGAAACTAAGTGTCAAGTACGACGTAAATAAAAACACACAAAGAGAAACAAAAGGGTGGGCCGTGGGGGTTCTCTCCTCAGCAAATAATGAGGAAAATATAAATCACTCAAGTCAAAACATGACTTTTAAGGTGGTTTGTACCGATCAGTCCGATCTAGACAGTAGCCAATCACTACAACTGCAGTAGTCAAGCAAAGTAATAGCAACTCATTCTCATAAGTTCTGGGATGCATGATTTGCAACTTCTTGTTTTCCTTTTTTGAGCTCTCTTCTAGAAAAGTGAACATAAAGATAGATAACCTAGTACCTTGCCCAAAACCAAAAAAGATGAGAATGTAAGACATACCTGCACGGCTCTTGGTTTCTTCTTGAACTTTATCAATCACCTGAAATAAAAAGACAACAGTACGGATTAAAGACTAACCACTAATAATTTTAAAGTAAATTGAAACCAAAACAAAAATTTTGAAAAAAAACAAACAAACAAAGTTCATAGTATTTGAACATATCGGTTTTCAGTCAAATATCTTGAGAATTCAATTTTGCAACATGAAAACAAATATCATGTATTAATTAACCTAAAGTTAGTCAGAATAAAAAAAAGTTATGTTTTTATTGCTTAGTGATTGTAATACATCAACTAAAAATCAATTATCTTCTGACAGAAGCAGGCTATTGAACACTAGAAAGTAAAGTCACTTTGTTAATGAGTTATCAAACACAGTTTGGCAACATGAAATTATTTGTTAATAAGCAGCTTCAATCAAATAAAAAATCCTGTTATGGACTGCAAAAATTGAAACAGATAATAAAAAATAAAAATAAAAACCCATAGAATTCCGTACACCTAAACACCTAAACAAACAATACAATACGATGTACAGATCATATACCTCATCAGGAACTCGAAGATACTTAATTGTATTCCCACGGATGTAGCATTCAGGCATTCTCCAAAATCTATCTCCATCCTACATCAACATTTCAATTCAACCCGACCATGATATGAGGAGGAAATAAGCTTTGAAATTACCAAAAAGAAAACAAATCACTTTAAAATATAAAACAGTACAGGGTTTAAACAGATAATGAAAAACGTAGAGTACCTTGGAGGTACAGATGACTTCACGGAGATGGATGTTCATCCATGTATCACAATTGACCAAATGCCCATTGTAAGTCTCCCCATTTTTCAGCTCCACCAACTGTAACAACAGGCAACCACTATAAATTTACAAATTACCAACCAAAAAAGAAAAAACAAAGCATGAGACATTAAGTGAGTACACCAAAATAGATCTTCTTTTAGTTTAATTCAAGAACCAGGATAAATCCCTTACCATAGGATGGCCCTGTGCAGTTTTAAGTAAAGAAAGAGGAAGCTGCAAGAACAAATTTAAGTTGATTAGAAGGAACAATAATAAAAAGCTCAAAACCAAAAACAACATAATCTATTGATTGGTTAATGAATACAAAATTCTATTTTAATTTTTATCTCACCTTGGTATTAACTTCAAAAGGACCAAACAGGGTAAAAAATAAAATGAAAAACCAAAGAATCAGTTTAAAGAGATGCAAACCAACAATACTTAAAACTCCTTCTGTTTAATCATCATAAAAATGTAGGAAAACCGGTGCAAGTATGTAACAGAAAAATAATTAAAGCTACAATGTTGTTCCAATCATTTCCTAGCCAACCAAAGAGTATCAATAAAAGTTTGAGAGAGTAACTTACCATCTTTTCTAGGGCACACAAAAACAAAACCCAGAAAACACAAGCAACCTGCAAGAAAATCAAAAGTCAGAACAATAACAAAAGAACAAACAAACCGGACTCTAAACTTTTAAAGTCTTAATTTAAGAAAAAATATATATATATTACAACTCTAAATCAATTGAACAAGCACAAAAAACCCAAGCATCTAGCTCTTGTAATAGAACAACAGAAAGAGTAGCAATAATTAACACATGAGTCATGACATGATATAGTAGAGAAATAGTTGTGGTATAAAACCCTCAAATTCGAAGATCGTAAATTCGATGCGGTCACTGATTCTATACACTGCTAACAAAAAATCATAAATTATGATATATAATGTTAGTTTCCTGCAATTTTTAAATAGTCTTTAAATACCATTATTAGACTCCACAACTACAATTTTCCAAAAACAAAAAGTAGTAATTTTTCATGTCTTATAAACCTAAGCAAAGAAAAAGGAATAGAAAACGATGTATGTAACAGATGGTATACCTCATGAGGAAATTGAATTCCAGGCGGATTGTAGCAAAAATACAAGTTGTCAAGAAGTAATCACATTGACATAGCATCTAAAGACAATCATTGAAAATTTGAAATCAATCAAAACTAAACAAACAAACATACGCACAAACAAGATCAAGAGAAGCTCGAGCTTAGATTTCTCACCCGAACTGAAGTAATCAGAGATTCGCTAAAACCCTAGCCGATCCCGCCAATGACAAGTCAACTTAGAGAAGAGAGTCGCGTCAAAGTTTTTATTTTTATTTTTATTTTTTTGACGAATTTAGGGGTGAAAATTGAAATGGAATATATGCGTGACCCGAAAGAGCCTGACCCGCCTAAAATACTTGGACCCGGTTTTTAGTATTTCTGGTGTGGAAACGTGGCAGAGACTCCTATCCGATCCGATGTGTGTTTAGATCCATTTTAAAAACAAGTTTGGTTTATACCGTTATGCCATCTAGACCAATCGGTTTCGAAAATGAAAAAAAAAAAAAAAAAAACATTAATTTTAAATTTATAGCTACAAAATTGAAAATAAAAACATAATTTTTAACTACAAACAATTATTTTATATTTCTTTTTTGAAAAAAGGGAAATATTATAGCAACAAAAAGAACTACAAAGCAACAAGACAATTGCCCCGAACCACAGACGCTACACAAGGCGAGCAGTCCTCCATCAAACAATCATCAGAATTATTAGAAAGACCGAATTTAGCTAGGCAATGAACGGCCATATTAGCTTTCCTAGGAACAAAAGCAATAGAACATGAAGAGGAATCATCCAAAATAACTCGAATGTCCCAGATAATCACACCAACTTCAGAGAAGGGAATATCATTAGAGTTAATAAGATTAACCACCACTTGAACATCTGATTCAAATGATTTATATTATTTTCAATTTTAAAAAGTAATTGTTTAAAAAAATTAAAAAATATTTTTAACATACATATTTGAATTTTAAGAACAACAATTTCAAAATATCATTTTCATTTTCAAAAGTAGTTTTTATAAACACCATTTTGGGTTTTTTTGACAATTAAATCTTTTTGTAAGTGTCAATTAAAATAAGAAAAAATTAAACTATTACAATTTATACACCGGCTCCGACAACAAAGTTGTACTAGACTACATTGGATTGGATTGTATTACGTAGTATTGGATAAAATTAAAACTATACAAAGTTTAGTGTTGCGTTGTATTTATTAAATCGTCAACGGGTAAGGTGAATCAAAGTAAACTCTCTTCGAGATAGATAGAAACCATATTTTTCTTACTCAATAATCACTCCAGGGCGGCTTTCACTCGGCGATCACTTTTGGATACCCAAGTCATGAGAAACAACTAAAAATGAGAATGAATGGTGTAGTCATAGACATAGTATTTTGGGTTGATAGATGCCTTTTCTCCGTGGTCCTTTATTCTTCTTTTTTCTAGCTGATGGTGAAGGGCACAAGAAGATTCTCTTCTTGTGCCCTTCACATGCCTCAACAAATGAAAGTTCAGAGATTTTCCATACTTGAAGAACAAGAAGCAACTACAAGAATTCATGGAATATTATATGATTTTGAACTTCTGATGTTCTTCTAAATTCCATGTATCTAAGTAGAAACATAGTCTCTTATGTTATCTTACTATTTTGGTCAATTTGGAAGTCACAATCAGCCACAAATTGACAACAAGATTCAATCTAAAAATCTGATGAACTAAAAGGACATTGACTATAACCGTTCAGCAATATAAAAATCTGATGATCTAAGCTTTTTAGCTACAAAAATAGTATCTAAGGACAATTCCAGAGCTTCCTAGATATTCCAGAGCTTTCTAAAGTTGACCGATAAACGAAAACAAATAAAGAAATAGAAACTTGACAGCCACATTCAGGGATATAGAATTCTCTCTCTCTGATGATCTAAGCTTAGTTAGTCCTAAAGAATGCACCAAATCAGAGATTGTATTACATATGAAAACTAAATATCTTTATCAAGGTTAGAAGAAACTAACAAAGTCTGCAAGTAGACAGTGAAAAAAAAAGAAAAAAAAAAAGAAGGTTTGATCTATAGTATAAAACTAATTTCAAACTCAGGTTTATAATTTACAACACAAACACTCGCTGCTCCTATACATACAGCTACCTAACCTTAATTTCATAGTATCGGATGTAGATCACAGATGCCGACCCCAATCCTTGTACCATCTCAACGGCCAAGATTGCGTATTCAAGCACTCTTTCTACTATTAACTCTACCAAGGGCCTGTCAGTGTCCTCCTCAAGCAGTGCCTTTTACCTCCCCATTGCTGTCTCGGTTTCTCCATAATCTGTCAAAACAGCAACAAAATATTAGAGAATGAAATCAACTTCTTACTTTACTGGTAAAGCTAATCGAGAAGCAAGTAATATTCATAATTTACAGAATGCTTTACACTTAAACATAATCAAGATTGCTCTCAACACTATTTTTCTAACTGCCTCCATGTCTGGGTAACTTAAATAACCCTTGACTATGATTTTGATAGTTCATTAATATGGCTGATACTCGAACTTTTTGGTACCAGAATGCATTTCTAGTATGCGTCAGGCCACACCAGAGTGATATAACATACTTATATGGTCAACTTAAGTTTTGCTGATCGTTAGTATAAACTACTGGTAGCAAAAGACCAAATGAAATAGGTTGAAACATAGTTTTAAGTATACTACAGGTTCTTGGCTATTAAGCGTGATATATAGTTTTTAATAATTAAGCTAAACCATTGACAATACAAGTCAGCGTTGAGTCCCAACAAACCTTGTTTCATATAACGATCCTCTAAACAATCTGATTTCTCATTCAATTGAATGTATTGAATTAACATAAAGGTAAGGTAAAGGTCAGTATACCTGATCTTTCTGCACTTCCACAGTTTCTGCCTGCAACAACCAAAGTTTCGGTCAAGGGGGATTGAGACAACCCTAGTTTTATAAGTACAGGAACAAGAATTGAATTGGTAAAGATAACATACCTGTTTTTTCTGCAACTCTTGGTTCAATTCTTTAAGTTTTGCAACTTCCGCTTCCAGTTCCAATGTATAGGCCTGGCAGGAACCCAAAACAGAAAAGCAACATTAAGTGTGGATCAATTTTTCTATAAAGAAAACAAGTTCATTGAACTTTATAAATATATACAATTGTTTCTAGGAAACAAAATTTGCATAGCTAAAAGATTGCCTTGATTTGTTGTCCAAACATTTTTCCTTCAGCAGGGGTGAAATATGCAAATTTCCTAAGTTTACTGCATTTTCTATTCCAATGACATAATTCTTTTCCGATTTTCACAAAAGTTCCTCCACTGCTAGGGGTATCATAATAGAACATTTCAATTGATGTTATGACCAAAGCAGATGCATGACAGTAAATTTTCCTTCGATAGAGCCTGTCTAGAAATAATGACAGATAACATGATAGATTCTAGTAACACCAGTATAGAAATAAACATTTTGCAGAATGGTCATCAAAGATAGAAAAGAAAACCCAAGATGTGCAGGATTCATTTCCCTTGATCCTGATTCATCCAACTTTGTAATACTTATGATTCAAAAAAAAAATTTCTCTTTTGCAGAGACAACTACATGCAAGTTACATGTTACAACTATGCAAATGTACCATTGAGCATGGCAATGACTTCTGTTATTAGACTGCAACCACTGCAAAGAGAGTTACACAGGCTACAAATTGAATTTGTACTAGACATCATGTTCCAAAGTGCAAATTGCATTTGCAGTAAGTTCCCCACTTCAATGCTATATAACTAATGTCAATCACAATACTTCAAACTTGTTCTATACTTTCTCACACAAAACTAGTTTCTTAACAGTGAGGGGTGCACGCAAACTGCGATTTCATAAGGATATAAAGTATAGCCATAATTTTTGTATCTGCCATACTGAAACCACTGTACTTAGAAGGAAAATGCAACTGGGATAAACTTAACTTGGTAGCAGGCATAATTTGGCAAAAAAATGCAGAATGCGGTAACTTTGCACTAAAATGCTATAAGACTAACCCAAGTTATAAATATCATTTAAAAACGAAAAGGCATGATGGGGTGAGTGAGAATTGTATGAAATTATTTGTCCTTAAGGATGAGTGATTTTATAGATTGATGCACAAACAAGGTCAGTTAAAAATACAATGAACAACTCAAGAGAAATAGTGTCTAGCAACTGAGGAAACACGTAGCGGCTATATCATCACACTCACCTGCTTCCGAGCCCGTGATCTAGCAGCTGACTCTCTGTTTTTGATCATCCTTCTATGCCTCCTTTCAACTACTTTCTCCACAGCACCCGATTTTCTTCCCCGGCCAAACACATAAGGAACTGGCGATGAAGATGTATCAGCAGAACTCCTTGCAATCATATCTGGAGATACCTGACTAGCAGGAGATCCAGTTCCTAAACCAACCATGCCCATTCCTCCATTTTGCATCCCACCAGCCTGAATTAAATTGTTATTCATAGATGGATTTGCAACAGTAACAACTGCACCCCTTGCTCCTGGGCTATTGAGCTGTTTTGTGTTTACTAAATTCATAGGAGGGGCAAAGGCCACAGCCGTTTGCTTGGGGAAGAGAGGTTGTTGCTGCTGCTGCTGCTGCTGAGGTTGATACTGATGATGTTGTGTCTGTTGTTGCTGCTGCTGCTGCTGCTGCTGAGGTTGATATGGATGATGTTGCGTCTGTTGCTGCTGCTGCTGAGGTTGATACAGATGATGCTGTTGTTGCTGTTGCGGTGGTTGCTGTAAGGATCTCAGTCCATTTACATTCAGTGCTAGAGCAGGAGGCTGAACAGCGACTAAATTATTGTTCTGCATTAACCTATCACTCATCAGCCCATTGTTTCTACTTGGCTGCTGGAACCCAAGAGCTAAACTAGTACTGTTATTATTTGCATAGAATACACCATTATTCTGACTTCCGTTAATCTGATTAGCATCTTCCCTCACTACTCCTGCCCTCAGCAAGAATTCCTCCAACGTAATTTCACCTAAAGTTGGTTGCCTTTGTGGCATATTTGATCCTCCTCCTCCACCACCACCACTACCACTACCACTCACTTCTTTAGGTGCACCACCACTGCTTTCTTTAATCACGTCTCTCCAAACTTCATCAACAGTCTTCTGACTCAATGTCCGTGGCAAAGTTATTGATCCTTGTCTCTGTAAATTCCCACCAGGGACATTTCCTTCACCATTAACACTAACTGAAGAAGTCATAGCTTGATTCTCTTCAGCAGTCCATATATTTTTCAATAGTTCATCCATATTCATTGATCCAAAATCCTTTCCAATCCCACCCCAGGTGTTTTGAAACTCTTCAAAAGTCAATGAATATACCGAAGGCTGTCGAGCCAACGGATAATTCCCTCCGGGTGGCCTCCCTTCCCCATGTGGTGCATCACCAAAGTTCTTGAAATTCATATGAGATCCCATTCTTATTTCAAGCAGTGACAACAGTTGACTCCAATAAAAAGTGACTTATACTTCCATGTAGGTTGAAGTAGATCAGAGAAATATCTCACTCCACTTCCTTCAACTTCCTTTCTTTAGCTTTATGATCTAAAAAGTTCACCAAATTAAGTGAAGATTAAGTCAATAATAATAAATATCATTCTAATTTTATTTCCAATTATAGACAAACTAAAAAAAAAAAAAACACCCAATATTATCAATCATGCTTCAAAACAGAGCACACAAAATACATAAAACAAATTTAAAAATCGAAGCAATCATAGCTTGGTAAATTTGCAACCATGGAAAAAAAAACACCATTTCCAAGAATCTTATCAATTAGTAGTACAAAGTTTACAATCAACAGCACCAGAACAGAACTATCCAATTGATCTAGACCAGAGAGAACTCCAACTTCTTTTGTCATGTAACTCACTAGAATTCAGATCCATATATTCATCGAAAACTGTAAAAGCAACCTATGTAAGTATATATTTATTTGACCAACATATAAACTTCCATGGTTATAGTGACTTCACATCTTAGCTCAAACATGAAAAATTATCAATAACCTCAAAAATTACTATTCATAATTTTATTTGAAACTGATCATAAAACAAACCCAATCAAAAACCTTTAAATCCCATTTAAAAACCCCAAACCCATTTCTAGGTTACAGCTCCCAAAAACAGTATTATGAAATTAAAAAAAATATAATAACAAATTCAAGCTCCATCATCTTGCCCTAATCGGATCAAATTTCAATTTCTCTTGATTTTACTTCAAAAAACTGAAAAAAAAAAAACGAAAAATAACAAATAAAATAAATAAATTTTCATAGCTAAAATTATTATCAGAAAAGACAAAAATAAAACTGAAAATAAAAAAGAGGAGCGAGAGACAGAGAGAATGAAAGAGAAAGAAATGTAGAAAAATAAATAAATAAAACGCAATTAAATTTGTTACCTTTTTTTTTTTCTTTTTTGTATGAATAATTTGCTGAAAACTGAGAGTGAGAAGAGGGAGTGAGTGTGTGTCGTTTCTCTGAGCTTTTGCTGCGCGGAGGCGACAAGTGTCTATTGCAGCCTCGACACGAGTCGCCATTTAAAGAGTTTCTCTTTTGGGGTTTTTTCCATTTTTTATTTGTTTTTTTCATGATAAAAATATGTTGGTGTGAGAGAGTGGAGAGCCACCAATACTGCGGAACGTGGACCAATGAGAGAAGGGTTTGAAACAACGATGTGACGTCTGTCCAATGGGAAGCCGAAAGGTGGGTGAATCTGGACCGTCAAAATTTGCTTTCCGACAATGATTATTGGATTGGTGAATAATGGAAACGGTGATGTATGTGCCATGTGTGAGGGTTTCGTTGAGAGGTGATTGTGTGCGGTGGGTTGTACTTGTAGAGATGGTATTCAAATCTCAACCGTCCATCATCATGGAAGTGATTCAAAACTTTTCGGTAGGGAAAAAAAAAATGTCCTCAACTCTATAATTGTATAGATATTAATAGGGGTGGGCAAAAAACCAATAAACCGAACCGAACCGAACCGGTGAACCAAACAGATCCAATCGGTTTTTTTTTCCGATTTTCTTATATTGACTGATTCAGTTCCATTCATTTTTTTGAAAACCGATTGGATCGGTTTTTTTCCCTGTTCGTTATCCCAAACCGAAAAAACGAACCAAGATCCAACTTATATAAAAAATAAAAATAAAAATAAAAAAACTCTTATTTTAATGTTCAACAGTCCATGAAATTATAAAACTATTAAAGTGTCAAAACATTTTTTTTTTTCTTTGTTTTTTTTTTTTTTTATGAATATTATTTTAAACTAGCATTTTCAATTTGTTCAGGCCCATGATTTAATTTGGTCGAAGACCCAAAAGGATTAAAATATGAAAATATGTGTAATAATTAAAGCCCATGAATCTGGCCCAGTAAGACCAAAACCCAAAAAAAAAAAAAAACTGAACCAAACTGGTCTAATTCGGTTGGTTCTTGATCGGTTGACATTTGTAAATTTTATAGGATCGGTTCATATTTTCAAAAACCGAATTTTATCGATTTTTTATCTGTTCCATTGAAAAATGAACCGATCCATTAAATGTCCACCCATAAATATTAATACGAAACATTACCCAGTTAATCAATTCTCTTTTATTAGTGGGTTTTAAGATAAAAGCCAAAAATCTAGAATTGATAGACTCAAAATTGAGATCAAATGCTTAAAACTATGTTAAAAGTAATAATTGGCTACACAATTATAAGAGTACATTAGACGAGCTGAGGTTGGTCCAGTGGTATCAGGGGAGGAGATAAGCAAGGGCCGATTGGGGCCATAGACCCCCCAACCAAAAAAATTTCAATAAATTTTCTATATATAAAATTGTCAGAGCATCTCCAATGGTATAAGTAAATTTGGATTTTCAAAAGTTGCCACCTCAGCATTTGAGAATTGTTTTCAGATATTGCTAAATTTGATGATTGTATAGTTCACAACGGTGCACTTGTAATGGTACATTATTTATTTTTTTGCTAAAAAATAAAAAATATATATAAAAAAGACTAGAAAAGGTATATGATATAGGTATTGATCCATTCGTAACGAAGAGACGAAAGTTACCTTATTGAAATTTTTGGGGTTGAAACAATGATGAGATACATAGGTGATCAGAGAAAAAAAAAACCACAAAAGAGAGAGAAAGAATAAAATTACAACAATTATTTTGGGTTAAGTTTATATTTGATGAATGAAAGTCAATTTTCAAATTTGATTATTGGATAGGCAATTTGATTATTGATAACTGATATTGCTAAATTTTAATGACTCTGTTGGACAGTGTTTTTTGGTTAAATAATCAAATTTTGATTACTCTCCTACTTTTGAGGATACCATTGGAGATGCTCTCATAACGTGTTATATAGGTAAAGATATCTCTGACCCGTCACATTATTTTTTAATTATAAACATAATTATTACCCTTTAAGTCTAGTCCAACCAATATATCTAAGAAAGTTTGATGTGAGGCAGCATCAGCAGCTATAAGCCTGTGAATATATCTAAGAAAATTATTTATATGTTCCTATTTAATAATGTATCTAATGAATAAATATCATGAAGATTATTAACCATGATCACAAATATATATTGGATGTGATAGATTATTTATTAAAGTAGTAAGTTCATTTTGTGAAACATGCAACATGGATGTTCTATATATTAATGTTTGTTACATTGCAATTCAACATCAATAAGATAATTTTACAATTAAACAGTACTATTGGATAAGTATATATTTTATGTTGCAATTGATTCTCAATTAAATAATTAAATATGAGTATAGATTATTATAAAAGATTTTGTAGATTTTAAAGAGCGGCATTTTGATTCATAAAACTTATGTTTATTTTATTTATTAATTTATAAGACTAAACGGTATTACATTTTTTATTTTATATAATTTAGTTTTTAAATATTAATATATTTGTCTTGTACAAATTTGAATTTCTTTTTGTCTCGGCTCCCCTAAAGCCAAAATCCTGGTCGCCCTTGAGTGGTATATGACAACAACAAAAAATCTGAATTTATATAATATTTCAAAAAAAAAAAAAATTATACAAACATACTAATTTCCTTTACACCTACAAAAACCGTCAATTGGCAATGGCAATACATAACACCACGAAGTGACCAACATTGTACTTTGTATAGTTAGTCGAATCAATGGTTGATTGTCGAACCTCATAAACAAATACATTTTTTTATATACTAAATACGGTAGTGGTGATTCGAACATGATACATTAATAATTTTAAGACTTTTTTAGCACTAAATATCAGATATCATCCGATTGCATTTAATACTCAACTGCATTTATAACATTATCATGTCAATAAACTAGTTAAACTGTAATAAAACTCAAACAACAAATGCAAATCACGTCCTCGTCTTTGATACGAAATATTTTTATTAATTACAATTTAATAGAAGCTTTTATCTTTTTATGAACAAACATCCAAGAGTATTTAAGATTATTGACAAGTACAAACTTATTTTACTATTAATAGCACAAATGCTTAAACAAATTTGTGTTGGAGGAAACATGGAATGATGAAAGTTGAAGAAACAATATGGAGATATTCTAATTCTTCCTCTTTCATGTAAGTGTTAGGTTTGGCTCGTATTCTCAAGTGAACCCAATACGAACCAAACGAGGCTCAACTAATGTGATATTTCTTAGAGACGTGGGATACGTTTGGAAGTTGAAGATGGTGTTTGAGGGGAGTTTGAAGACCAAGAAGAACTAAAGAATCGAAGGCTGAAGACAACCGATGTGGGTAACGCTTTGGCATTGACAGCGATTCCCACAGCGGTCAAGTCTAGAGAAAAGCATTGTGCCTTGCGCTGTGGGTTTGACAGTAGTGGACAACAGTCTGCTAGAACGTGATGTATTCCAGGTAACTTGTAATAGTGTAGGGTGCAAGTGGCCAACCGTGACCGGAACCGTGGTCAATCATAAGCATGCGTGGAGCGGAAAAGGAAAGTAATTCTTCTGGAAGTTCTTATGCTTAAAGGAAAATGATTTATGTTGTGTGATTGTTTATTTTCTCTTATCTTATTTTTCTACTATAAAGTATAAACGTTAATTTTTATGAGTTATGAGCGAATATTAGACATATCGTTTCCGTGTTTATCGGTTCAAATTCCCAACAGTAAGTTGAAATGTTTGTATGACTTTGTTTTACAAAAACGTGTTTCTAACTTTTTCTTCATTTATGTATCTTCTTTTAGGGAAAATTTGTACAACAACAAAACGACACCGTAGGCAGGGGCGAAACCCTGTAGAGGCGGGGGCCATGGACCCCCTTGGCCCACTGAAAAAAAAAATAGTCAAATAATATATATTTTATATTAAAAAAAATTGTAAATTTACAATTATTTTAAATATTTATAATTTGGCCTCTCAACTTTACCCTTGAAGTTCCACCCTTGACCGTAGGAATGGTGGTATTACTGTAGTAGTGGTCTCGTCACTCTCTCATCTAGTTTTTGCAGGATCAAACTCCATGTGAAGACAGAAACAGTGGGGCCGCAAAACCACGTCAACGGCTTATATTCCAATTTCCAATTCAGGATCGTACATGTGTATATTGGCGTGATCATATCATGATGGTATATCTCACCAGAAGAATACACAAATCAACGACCAATCAGGATAGAGAGAGAGAGAACCGATCTTTATTTTTTTTTTTATTTTTTTTTTGGCACTCATGTCTCACGTGGGTCCCAACCACCACGTGGTGATCCATGATCCCTTTAATTGCAGCATAAATTATTTGTGGTGGTGGGGCCACCATCACATGTGGCGCAATCAGACTGCTTCTTCGTCACGAGTACGTCCGCAATCAGACTGTTTTTTAAGTTTATTTTTGCTCACCCCATTCGAGGGGTAAATATTACTCCCATCCTCAACACATGACATGTGTCTAGGGAGGGGGTGTTTTTATCTAAACACATAACAATTTTTGGACAAAAATACCCCTCCCATGACACATATCAAGTGTTGGAAAAAGGGTAATGCTCACCCCCCTTCAAGGGGGTAAGCAAAAGTAATCTCTTCTTTTGTCCTACTATTATTTATTTATTTTACAAAATTATAAGTTGTGATTTTATATTTTATAAATCAACCTCGATGCTCAAACCCATAAACTAACCTCGTTAGTTCAGAAAGTGACAGGGGCTATATGTTATTTTTTGGACCGTTTATAGGTTTTCACCATCAACAATATTAGTGTTGTTTCTACTATATGGTTGTGATTTTTTTTTTTTTTTTTGATTGGAAGTAACAGAGGTTACAACAGCTGGATAACTGAACCAGCCAGGAACTATACTGGGTACCGATCAAGATAAGACATCGAGGCACGGCCCAAACTACAGCTCCCCCACGGGGGAGAATTCACCCAAAAGCGAATCCACCACAAAACCTCCCAAGGAGGACTGAACTAAACTAAAACTGAATTATTAATAACATAATTGATATGTGATTATACAAACTGTTATGTTTTTCACAATTGCAACATAAAAAGTGTGACTTTTAACCTTGCTCCTTTCCCCTTGATTTCAAATTAATTGAAATAATTTTGTTTTAAAGAAATCTATATGTAATTTTCTAAAGCTACTATAATGAATTGTGAAAAACAATTATGCCACATAGGACAAATAGACATTGTGTTTAAATATGTCTCTCCAATGCTGTTATTGCTACTCAATGTCAAGCTAACGTGGCAAAAATAAAATGAAATTATAGACACTATCAAGTTATCTGTTTACTTTCAGAGGTTCTGTTAGACAGCTATTTTGTAGGTTTACTCAGCATTGGAGATAAATATAAAAAATATATTAAAAAAGTTATTTGATCAAAATTACAATAAAAAATAAAATAAAATAAAATAATCAAATATGTCATTAATAAGTTAATATTTTAAACATAAGCATCGGAGATAGCCTTTTTTTTTTTTTTTGTCTATCAAGTATACTTCTATGCCATTTAGGAATCAAGTCCCTTGATAGTATTATTATTATTTATTTTGTTTGAAAATAGTCCCTTAATAGTATTGACATGTCAATAATTATTGAAATTTAAGCCATATTCGCATCGGAGATGCCCTAAGGGTTAAGCTATTATACAATTATAAAATTATAAAATAGCTATTGTGATAATAATTTTCCTGTTATTATCTGTTTCCAACTATAAGCCATTTTGACATTATCTGTCAAACAATAAAAAATATAACTATTAATTATAAAAAATATAACTATTAATTATTAAATGTAATATTTTTTATTAGTATTACTGTATATAATATATATATATATATATATATATACAGAAATTCTATTATCAGTTCGAACCGACAAAAGTTATATCAGTTCCTTGCATGTGGGCCACTGGATTTAAATACTTTGATTTGGCTGTATGCACTTGTCAGTCAAAGTATTTAAATCCAGTGGCCCACATACAAGGAACTGATATAACTTTTGTCAGTTCGAACTGATAATAGAAAGACTATATATATATATATATAGGGTTCGAAATTTAAATAGCACTTTATGGGGTGCCTTTTGGGGAAAAGTCACCAACTTATTAACTTAAGTTTAAAAGGCACCATTTATGGTGACCAGACAAAAATACCCCTTCATTTGTCGGTTTGTGAGTTTTTTCAAACGTTGAAAGAAAAACCTTTGACAGAGGAACGGACGGACAACAGAACCAAAATCCGACGGTGAGCCACCGGAACAGTAGCGATGTCGACGAGAGTTGAACGGCGAAGCAGAAGGAGTGAGGTAAGCATTTTGATTCTCGTTTTCGAATAAGATTGTGTGTTTGTTGATCAGGTTAGGTTAGGGTTTTATTTTAGGAAAAAAAATTCTTTGAAAACGATGAAGATCTGGGTTTGATTAGTTGAATCGAGCCTTTTTGTAGTTGAATCGTGCCTTTTTGTAGTTGAATCGTGCCTTTTTGTAGTTAAATCGTGCCTTTTTGTAGTTAAATCGTGCCTTTTTGTGAATCGAGCCTTTTTGTAGTTGAATCGAGCCTTTTTGAACTTCAGTCGAGCTTTTTTGTAGTTGAATCGAGCCTTTTTGAACTTCAATCGAGCATTTTTGAACTGTGTATTGTAATCGAGCACTTTGGTGTTGTAATCGAGCCTTTTTGTGATGTAATCGTGCCTTTTTGAACTGTGTTTTGTAATCGAGCCTTTTGATATAGTAATCGAGCCTTTTTGTGTTGTAATCGTGCCTTTATAAACTGTGTATTGTAATCGAGCGTTTGTGTATTGAGATCGTGCCTTTTTGTGTTGTAATCGAGCCTTTGTGTATTGAGATCGTGCCTTTTTGTGTTGTAATCGAGCCTTTTTGTATTGTAATCGTGCCTTTTTGTGCTGTGATCGAGTCTTTTTGTATTGTAATCGTGCCTTTTTGAACTGATCGAGCCTTTTTGTACATTTATGTCTAGCGTTTTTTTTAGTGTATTCGAGCCTTTTTGAACTGTTTTCGAGCCTTTTTGTACTGTATTCGAGCCTTTTTGAACTTTGTATTGTGATCGAGCCTTTTTGTATAGTAATCGAGCCTTTTTGTACTGTGATCGTGCCTTTTTTCACTGTGATCGTGCCTTTTGACACTGTGATCGTGCCTTTTTGTACTGTATTCGAGCCTTTTTGAACTTTGTATTGTGATCGAGCCTTTTTGTATAGTAATCGAGCATTTTTGTACTGTGATCGTGCCTTTTTTCACTGTGATCGTGCCTTTTGACACTGTGATCGTGCCTTTTTGTATAGTGATCGTGCCTTTTTGTACTGTGATCGTGCCTTTTTGCACTGTGATCGTGCCTTTTTGTATAGTGATCGTGCCTTTTTGTACTGTGATCGTGCCTTTTTGTACTATATTCGAGCCTTTCTGAACTGCATTCGAGCCTTTTTTGAACCTTGATTTTTTAGGAGTTTTCATGAACTGATATGGTTTTTTTTTTATGTGAATATGTAGAGGGTGAATCTGAAGGATTTCCTGAAAATCCCTGTGGGAGAATGGTTCCACGGAAAAATTATTCGGCATGACCATGTGAATGACATTACAGATGTCCACAACGCACTTGAAAGTGTACATGAACTTCTTCGGATGGAAGACCATCGTCGGTTTACTGAGTCCTGCTTCGGTCATTTACTTCACATGCATCAGGAGATGAATTTTTCGGCTGGAATTGTCCATCGGATGCTTTTGCGCGAGTTGCATCACGACGGGCCAGAAGATGAGATGAGATTTTTGTTGGGTAAGCATACGGTCCGGTTCTCCAGGGTTGAGTTCTGTGTAATCACCGGATTGAAGTTCGGAATCATTCCCGACCCAGCAAGTTATGAGATGGTACAAAATGGCATACACGACCGATACTTTCGGGGTCGAGTCGTAGAGAATGAAGACCTGAAAGCGGTGCTGCGGAGTGGTCTTTTTGAGCAGCAGTACGATGCGGTGAAGCTGTCATTATTGTTTTTGCTGAACTGGATACTGATGGGGGTGGACGAGAGATATAAAATTCCATTATGGCAGTTTCAGCTAGTTGAGGACTTGGACGCTTTTGATGCATTCCCGTGGGGTGCATACGTGTATAGGCGGACTATATCTGGTTTGAAGCATGCTTTGGATGGTCAACAGCAGCGGTCCGAACAACGAAAGCAACAACAGGCCACGGCTAACACCACTGAGACGTATAACATATACGGTCTAGTGCACGCATTATTGGTGAGAATTTATAATTTACAGCCGTACTTTAATAGAAAATATTTTATATCACTAATGTGTTATCTATTATGCAGATATTTGCTTTTGAGGTTATCCCGGACCTTAGCAGCAATAAGCACAAATGTGGGGAACGCAGGGTAATCGAGCTACCCCCTCCACGTATTCTGAAATGGGAGTTGACTGCGCGACCACGGGGGAAAACGCTGGATAAGATTTTCACTGAAAGGGTAAGTATTGATGTTGTTAATGTTTATTATTTTCAGTATGTTTGCAATTACAATGATGTCACTCCGATTGCAGATGTTTGCGCGGGCTGAATTGGTGCCTACGGAGGCTGAGAGGCATCAACAGTACTATGAAGGCATAAACCTGGGAGGCAGTTTATATGATGACGATGCCGCAGATTTACCTCGTGACCGCCCGGATCCCGATCGACATAGGACTGCCGGACCTAGTGATACAGAGGAATCATATTACGGACCTAGTGATATGGATCCTCAGTATTCTGCACCTTATGATCTTGAGGGCTCAGAGCCGGAGGTTGACATTGGTACTGAGAGTCCCACGAGGTCTAGGCGGATACCTTTCAGTCAAGCCAGACAACCACGACCTAGACCTAGTGATTCAGACCCGGAGGGTCGCAGTCCTATTCCCGTAAGGCGTAGGCGGGTACGATTCACGTTGCCCAGACGGCCTGCACCTGAAGGTCAGCAACCTGAAGGCGTTGAAGACCATCCGGAGGTACATCAGCATTTTTTTAACCGCATGCTTTACTTTCCATTGACTTAATAGTTTTAGTACTGACAGAGTCTGCAATCCTTTCAGGGCTGGGAGCAGAAATTAGCAGAAGTGATGGATGCTGTTCGAACATTACGGACGGATGTCATGGATGCTATCCAAAAGAATGAAGAGAAAAGAAATTCACAGCATCTGGAGTTGGTGGCTATGATTCGGACGCTACAGGGTCCGACGTCGCAGGGTCCGCCGTCGCAGGGTCCGCCATCGCAGGGGCGTATGGAGGAGGATCCACCGTTCGATGACCAACCATTTCATGACCATGATGGTGCATTCAGTACAGGCAGGACAGGTACTGATCATGATGAGACAGGCTCAGGGGCCAGACATGGGGAGGCATATACTACAGACACAGTACCCGAGCAGCAGGCTCCTGATGCGTTAGGACAACCGGCGGTCCCCGCTGATACAGAGACAGCATTATTGGAACGTATACCATCGCAGGCAGTCACCGCAGACCGCTCATCACAGCTGCTGCATGATCCTGTTGAAATCCATGAGCTGTCCACTGACCGCACGTCGCAGCCTCCGATCGACCAAAGCATAGCCGACCCCTCCAGGCGATCCTCGAGGAGAGATTTGGTTCTTCGGATTCCACGGTCACAGGTCGATCAACAGGGACCGAGTTCCTCCTCAGACCGCACAGATCGCCATGGTCCGGAACAGACTCCCCCACCCCTAAGGCGTGGAGACCGGATTCGACGTCGAGGTTGGATGGAACGGAGCCCATACACAGACCCCTGTCTACCAAAGAGGGCACGGGTGATGCCGCCGCCGACACATGAATGGAATCCACATGGACTGTTAGATCCTGAACAGCTTGCGGCGTACGCAGACTACAAGAGGAGCATGTCGGGGGAATTGTAAGTATTACATTCTGTTTATAGTTTTTTTTTGACAAATATGTAAGTCAGTATTATGTAACTTTTTCCCTACTTATGCAGACGTGATGTGGATCTGCACGACCCAGTTGGTGTTCCTGTCACTTGGTTCCACCGGTTGCAAACCAACTTCATGGAGTTGGAGGATACTGTATGTTCCTTCCTTGAACTGTGTTTATAAAACTCAGTCATAAATGGTTGCATCCTAACAATACAAACTGTTCAAATTTTTAGCACATTGACGCATACTTGAAGATTGTCCGGAGGCGTCAGCGATTGCACCCCACTGTCTACGGTTCGAGGATCAACATACTGGATTCACAATTCTTTGTAAGTGTTAATATTATACGGTTTTCGCTTCGACATTGATGTGTTCATACATCTTCTGCCTAACGTTTCAGTTAATTTTCTTTCAGACATTGTTAGATCACCAATGGGACAGAATCGGCACTGGTGAGGAGAGGAAACCCCCATCAGGTTGGTCTGTGTTTAAGCAGCAGTGGTCCCGTGATGAGCTTATGGTGGTCCGTGGGGAGCTCCCGTTAGGGAATCGGCCTTGGCACGATGTTGACATTGTAAGTGTTTATTCGAGTTTTGCATCTATGTTTATTCGAGTTTTGCGTCTATGTTTATTCGAGTTTTGATAACACCTTGGAGAAACACCTGCAGGTTCTGATTCCTTGCAACGTTGGAGGTATGCATTGGGTCATGGCCAGCATCGATCTGCAGTATGGGCACATTCTTGTGTTTGACCCGTTCAGACGGGATGTCCCATTTAGGCACAGGAATGCCCAGTTTGCATGTCTGCGCTATTTGCTACCCTCTCAACTCTATACGGTGCACTTTCACAGGAATAGACAACCGGGTGACAAGACTTACAAAAAGAGGGATGGGCCGTTTCGGATGTTATTTGTGTCAGCCGACCGGGTGCCCCAACAGGAATCGGGGTATGACTATTTCAAGTTGTTATTCTATCCCAATCGGTGAAGAAATGTATCAATGCTAATGGTTGTTCATGTGGTTAATTGCAGGGGAAACTGTGGTGCCCATACGTTGAGAATGATTGAGTACCTGACGGCGAACAGGGATACATTCGATTGGACGGAAGCCGATATGGCCATCATCCGGCAAAAGATGGCCGTGGAGGTTTATTGTAACTCCAGGACGTTGTAGTTGTTGTACATAACAGAGCTGTTGTTAATGAAATTATTAATTTTTTATTTCAAGTTGTTTGCAGTTCAAAGTTCAACTAAATTCAAAAATATTTTCGAACATAAAATATTTCTAAAATATTAACATATATCAAAGCATACACAAAGTTAAAAAGTACCATATATTGACATTTATCAAAGCATACAAAAAGTTAAAAAACAACCATATATGAGTATATCAACTGGTATGGTGACTTGTGGAAATAAACAAACTACAGCAGTTAAAATCCAAAACACATGTCTAAAACATAAGCCCTAAGATGATTGCATCGTTCATCTTTTCGTCCTCTCTAGCTGAAACTCGTTGCACTCAAATAAACATCACTAACTCTGGCCTACTGTATATGTTATTATGCTCGTCGTCTAGTGTTGGATAAGCAGCCACAAGAGCATCTTCAGTGCCAATATATAGGGAGTTGTAAATCTTCCAGTACACTTCTCTAACCTTCCGAGCAGGATGGAAAAGCCCCTATAGCAGCACCCAATGCAACTCTCATCCCTTCAATCGCTTCCATGACAGCATTTATGATGTGGGGTCAAGTCTCCTCTTGTAAGACTCCATTCATTCCACGATAGAGTCCTTCTGAGGGCACGTTTGTTTGTTGTGTCCAGTTGAATGACAGATGCTGCACTTGCGACGGTATTGTTCGGGTACAATAGTACTAGGACCTTCATTAACCATAGGCGGGTTGGAACACTTCCTGCTGTTATGTCCTGGTTGTCCACATCTTCTACACGACTGTGTGGCTGTCATCTCTGAAGACGAGACATGTCGACCCTCCATCGGGCGACCGGATTGTCTCTTTGTCCTTGGATTTAAAACCACCCGCGCTGCGATGTCGGATGGCACTACCCATGAAGAAGGATGACCAATAGGCATTATAGGAACCGAGTATGCATCAATAAGTGTCTCCCTCTTGTAGTAGTCCGCACAAAGAGATGTGAAATCCAAGTTCCGCTCCCTGCAACAATGAAAACAGTGAGATTCACGTTTAGGTACTATAAAGCAATAAATGGACAGAGTCATGTACCTTGCCGCTGCGAGTGCGTGTGAACATGGTAAAAAGTCCATTTGGAATTTGTTACATGTGCATGTCTTCCGGGCTAAGTCAACCGTCCACTGTTTTGCCTTGTGTCTAACGGAAAATATGTTCCAGTCAACTGCATTTACGGTCATATAACCGCATTTCTCGACACGTTTGAGGATCACAAGATGTGCTGCGTCGGTCAATCGATGACGCATTGACCGTGCATTTGTATGACGATCGTGGAACCACTTTTGTAGCATATTCCGAATGAACTCTGCCAGTGTCATCAATGGCAGTTGCCGTGCAAATTTTAGGCATGAGTTTATGCACTCTGCAACATTTGTTGTCATCAACCTGTACCTTCTTTGGGGGCAATGAACACGGGACCACTTGTGTGGACCGGCATCAATGGCATAATCGTATGCACCCTTGTGCAGCCTACGTAACTCCTCCATGTGGCGATCGTAGTGGATTTGGCTGTACGACCTAGCAGCGTTATCCATTATGTCGGCAACATCTTTTCTGTGGAATCGCTTCTTCATATTTTCACCAAAATGCCAGCAACATATGGTATGGGTTGCATAAGGGAACACTTTAGAAATCCCTGCTTCAATGCTTGCATGACGATCGGAAATGAAAACCAGATCATCTATATGACCAAGGGCACCTCTCAAGCACTCCAAAAACCACTCCCATGAAAGGTTGTTTTCTGAGTCACCGTACCCAAAAGCAATTGGATACACCTGTTCGTTTCCATCTTGTGCAGTTGCCACAAACATTGTACCCCCGAATCTTCCCTTCAAATGGGTACCATCAACTGCAATCACAGGACGCATACACCTCCGAAAACCTCTAATTGAGGACCCTAACGACATAAAAAAGTAAAGGAATTTACCATCATCTGCGCACTGTAAGTCTGTGATTGTGCCTGGATTTTGCTGTTCCATAACGTATGCAAAAGATGGCAGCAGTTGGAAACTTTCTTCATGCGTTCCATAGGTCAATGACAATGCATATTGCAGGGCATCATGTGCCTTACTGTACATGATTTGGATGCCATACATTATTTTCATATCGGCGATTATGTCCTTCGGACGCATGAGACGACCATCGGCTTGTTGAAGTCTAGGTGCAACGACTTCTGCGATTGTGGTTGCACTAGCTTGTCGATGGCGACGGTGAATCTCCTCCAAGGGACAGGTGTGTTCGTTGACAAAACTTCTGACTTGAAAGTAAGTCCCTTCTTCTCTCCTCACCGCTCTTAATTTCCACGTACAGTCGTCAATGATGCAAATCAGATGTAAAGTTGTCTTATTGGACCTTTTCACCTTCCATTCAAAGTTCTGACGCATCGCAAAATCGCCAACTAGCCTCTTCAAATCCTTTTTACTCGGGAAAAATTGACCCTTATAAATCATGGTTCTCGGTTCTTGCGCTTCCAAGGTGCTGCTTCTACCAGTACCAAACGAGTATGAATTTGCTCCCGGAATAACCCAAGTTGTCCCATTAACAGAATCAGATGTTGTCACATTATAACGGACCTCGGAAGTCCCAGGCATATCTAGTGTAGTGCCACTAATTCCTTCTACACGTCTACCATGTGTTTGCATATATGCATGCTCTTCATCCGCATTTTGCAAATCATCAACATGTTCATTATTTGCCTCATTATCCACCTCATGGTTCGGGTAATTGTCATTGTTCTGCTCATTGTACTGCGCATCAAACTGCTCAATTCGACAACCAAACACATCACCAAATTGAGTCTCAGCGGCATCTGCATGGTCAACCACAACTTGTGGGACACCAAACATGTTTCTCCCACCTTCGCTGCCACTCCTTTGGGTGAACACTTGGTTGCTACCACTAAAGGATCCAAATTGTAGGGTATTTTCAGGGGGAGGAATATCATTCCCTAACACATCTCCAGCTGTCCGCTCAATAAGACTGACACATACTTGAGGGATCACTCGATCTTCCCCTAGCATAAACTGGACATCGTCGTCATTGCTTATAAATGTGCGACACGTACTGCCAGGAACTATTGATATTGATGACAAATCAACGTTGTATTTGTTTACATCATAGTTCACAATAGTATGCACGATCGCCACCAATTCATCGTAAGTCAAATTCTTTGACACATACATTCCTCGGTTATCAGATCCAACGAACCTCTGACTTCCGTCGAGTAACTGCTCCCATCGACCGTTGTAAGATATTACTATTCTAATCCGATTCATGAGGCTGTCAAATTAATAATCACAAACCATTAAAAATGACACGATTTCAGTTCAAAAAGGCACGATTTGAAAAGGCCACAATTTCAGTTCAAAAAGTTACGATTTCAATTCTAAAAGGCACGATTTCAGTTCTAAAAGGCATGAATTTGTAGCAAAAAGGCTCGATTCATGACAAAAAATGCACGACATTTTTTTTTTAAAAGGCACGAATGAGGACCAAAAAGGCACGATTTTGTAGCAAAAAGGAACGATTTTGTAGCAAAAAGGCTCGATTCATGACCAAAAAGGCAAGAAATGTTTTTTTCAAAAAGGCACGATTCATGAGCAAAAATGCACGATTTTGTTTCAAAAAGGCTCGATTCATGAGCAAAAAGGCACGATTTTGTAGCAAAAAGACAGGAAATGTTTTTCACAAAGGCACGATTCATGACCAAAAAGGCACGATTTTGTTTCAAAAAGGCTCGATCCATGACCAAAAAGGCACGAATTTGTAGCAAAAAGGCTCGATTTTGTTTCAAAAAGGCACGAAAGGTTTTTCAAAAAGGCACGATTCATGACCAAAAAGGCACGATTTTGTAGCAAAAAGGCTCGATTTTGTTTCAAAAAGGCACGAAAAGTTTTTTAAAAAGGCACGATTCATGATCAAAAAGGCACGATTCATGACCAAAAAGGCACGAAAAGTTTTTTAAAAAGGCACGATTCATGACCAAAAAGGCACGATTCATGACCAAAAATGCACGATTGTGTTTCAAAAAGGCTCGATTCATGAGCAAAAAGGCACGAATTGTTTCAAAAAGGCTCGAAAATAAAAAGAAAAGTTCTTAAATTATAACAATGGCTTCAGTTTAACAAAATACTAAAATGCTCGAACTATTCAAACAAGCAGGATGAAGAAATATTACCTTATTTTACTGAAGAAGAAAGTCGGGGCAACACCTTGAACTTTTATTTGTAGAGAGACAGAGTAACTGAGTTAAATCCTACTGACGTTTTTGTTGCAAGTGTGGACAGAGAAAAGACCAAACTGAATAACATAAATCATTAACTAAGGGCAATTTTGGTAGTTCACCATAATAGGTGCCTTTTAAACTTAACTTATTAACCCACTGACATTCTCACCAACTCAGTTTAAAATGGTGACAGTTTCCACCATTTCCACTATATATATATATATATATATATATATATATTTATTAGATTATGAAAGTAGATATTTGTACTATGTTACAGTAGTATTTGATTTCGATAGATTTCGAAAGCCAATTATACCTGCAAATGATTGAATGATTAAATAGTATAGATCTTATATATTGTCTGCAGTACTCGGTATTCGCAGTTGTTAAAACCAACCAATCAAATCTGTATCATCAATTCCAATTTATGCTAAAAAGATCAGAGCACTCACAACTAGACATCATCCATTCGTACCATTCTCACCTGTCAATGATTCATTTCTTACTTAAAAAAAAAAAATTAACAACAAATGAATCATTGACTTCAATTATATGTGAAATCGATAACAATCTAAATCGATAACAACCACGAATTGATGATTAAGTTGTACTTCATATTGATACTCGAATCAAAATCGATTATCAATCCTCATAAATAAACATGTATTTTGAAAAGTAGTATTTTAAGAGTCTTGTTGTGTTACTATATAGTAATTTTACTATATGACTTTGTTTGACTATCAATCCTCTCATAAAAGTAGTACGTTTGTATGACTTTGTTTTACAAAAACGTGTTTCTATTTTATTTTTTTCATTTAAGTGTCTTCTTTGTAGGGGAAAGTTGTACAACAACAAAACGACACCGTAGTGGTAGCAGTGGACTATATGTGAGTGAGTGAAGACAGAAACAGTAGGCCAGTAGGGCCGCAAAAGCACGTCAACGGTTGATATTCGAATTTCCAAATCAGGATCGTACACGGTACATATTGGCGTGATCATATCAATATATCATGAATTCATGATGGTATTGGTATCTCTCTCCAGAAAATAATACACAAATCAACAGCCAATCAGGAATAGAGAGAAAGAAATCTTATTATTTATTTATACAGTATTTGTTTTTACTGGCATTTCATGTCTCACGTGGGTCCCAACCACCACGTGGTGATCCATGATCCCTTTAATTGGCAGCATAAATATATTTGCGGTGGTGGGGCCACCATCACATGTGGCGCAATCAGACTGCTTCTTCGTCACCAGTAACGTTCTCGATACCGTCTTCATTTTTCCTACTATTATTTATTTATTTATTTTACAAAATTATAAGTTGTGAATTTGTGATTTTATATTTTAGGTTAATTGGCACTTATGCCCCCTGAACTATATTCTAATTTACAGCTTACTCTTTATACTTTTTTTTTTTTTTTTTTTTTTACCATTAAATCCCTTGAACTTTTATAAATTGCAATAGATGACGGAATTGTAACGCCGTTGATTTTTCTGTCATGGCAAATTGCAATAAATTCCCCTTATTATATACATAATTGCATCAAATTGAAACTAATATAATACTATGACTTAAATGCCCATCTAACCAAATTTTAAAAATAAAAATTTAAAATTTAAAATTGAAATAATGGTTAAATAATAATAAAATTATGAACTTTTTGATAAAGAAAATTAAATAAATAGAGAAATGAAAAAATTAAATTGATTTAACAATTATTTAAATTATCTTTTTATTTAAATATACCTAAATATTAAACCCAGGGGAATATTTAAATTATTTAAGGGGAATTATCATTAAAATTATCTTTTTTTATTTAAATACCGTAAATAACTATTATTATTTTTATATTAGTATTATCATTATTATTATTTTATTATTTTATTATGGGATATTATCACTTGGGTCTCTAAATTTTTCTAAGAGATCAATTTTTTTAAGCGAGTTTTCTTTTTTAGCAATATTTTCCCAGACTTTTGAAACATATATCAAATAGATCCAGATGTTAGTCAGCTGTCAGTCAAGCTAACATTTGTAGCGGTATTTTTGTCTTTGAACAAAGAACATGCCATGTGTCACAAAAATAGAAATAAAAAAAAATCAATAATATATATATTTGAAGGAAATAGTTTATACATCACAAAATTACTATATATTTTTTAATATTTATATAATTTATTAAAAAAAATCCAAAAAATACAATTTAAAAAAAATATTTATATAATATAAAAATAAAATGTTTTAAATCTCCACTATCCAAATCTTAGATGGATGGTGGAGATTTATTTATTTAAAAAATGAAAAAAATAATTATAAAAAAATGAAAAAAAAATCCACCATTGAAAACATTTTCTTACAAAAACACAATAATTTTAAAAAAAAAAAAAAATGAGAAAAGAGAGATTGAAAAGAGAGAAAAAAAATAGAGAATTTTATATATATATATATACAATCCCGTTCACATCAGTGCGCACTGATGTAACTACATCAGTACCAATGCATGTGCACCACTGATTATGGAGAAGTTTTGACAAGTGCATACACTTTGAGTCAAAATATGTAAATCTAATGGTCATCATCCAACGCACTGATGAAGTTATATCAGTGCGCACTGATATATATATATATAAAGATCGTCTTCTTCTTCATTAGATCATGATTTGTAATACAATGATGCATGGCCATTGATTCACCTTTGTTACTTCTCAAAGACCCAAATAGTGTATACACTTTGAGTCAAAATATGTAAATCTAATAGTTCTCATCCAACGCACTGATGAAGTTATATCAGTGCGCACTGATATATATATATATATATATATAAAGATCGTCTTCTTCTTCATTAGATCATGATTTGTAATACAATGATACATGGCCATTGATTCACCTTTGTTACTTCTCAAAGACCCAAATACAAGATACAAAGTCATTGCAGCTCTGTTTCTTGAAATCAGTCACCACCACTCCAATATCACCCACACAACCAAACCCAGATTCTGGCCACCACTACCACCACCACCACCACAAGACCCGGAACCGAACCGGACCACAATCATCACAAAATCCAAAACCGAATCACACATCCACCACCATATATATATATATATATATATAATACCAGATCTGGGTTTTCAGTTAAACTCTTTTGATCCATCTCCATCTCTACATCGGCTTCATCCTCCATCCTTCATCTCCATCTCCATCTCTACATCGGCTCCATCTCAGTGAGATCCATCTCTGAGAGCTTTACCTTCATCGAGATGCCTCGAGATGGACATGGCGTTCTGCTCCTCTTGCGGATATGAGCCTCTCTCAGTCAATGGAGGTGCGATGGAGGCAGGTGGGAAGATGATGGAGGTGCAATGGAGTGCAGATTATGAGCGCTTCTATTGTCGAAGATAGGGCGTTCTTCTTCATTTTTCCAGATGGAATTTCTAGGGTTTTTATTTTTTGCGAAATTGATGTGGTTTTGACCGAAGGAGAACTTTGGATTATTGTATTTTATTTGGATTATCGGAATTGATTTGAATTTGTGGAATTAATTTTTAGTTTTTGTTTTTGGGATTTGATTGTAGAAAGTTTGATCGTGTTTGGAGAGTGAGAAAATGTAAGAAAAAATAATATTGGCTAATGAACGATGAACGATGAAGTGAGAGAAGAAGATGTTATTAAAATCTGGAAATTTTGAGTTAAAAAAATCTGGAAATTTTGTGGGGAGGATGGTTGTTTCAATTTGGAGATTAGGTGAGAAAATGATAGAAAGAATTTGTATATTTTTAATTTTTTTAAGTTGAGTTTAGAGAGAAATAGAAGAAGAGAAAAACGCAAGTTTCTGGGTTGCTGGTTTTTATTGTTCATCTTCTCTCTAGACCTCTTGGATTTTATTTTAAAAAAATAATAATTATCTCTTTTTTTTTTCTTTTTTTTTTTTAGTTTTTGTTAATAATTTTAATTGTATTTTTAGGGTAAGATGGTCAAATTAGTTTGGAATTTTATTATTATTTAACCATTATTTCAATTTTAAATTTTTATTTTAAAAATTTGGTCAAAGGGGTATTTAGGTCATATTATTATATTTTTCTAGTTTGATGCAATTATGTATATAATAAGGGGAACTTAGTGAAATTTGCCATGCTAGAAAAATTGACGGCATTAGAATTCCGTCACTTATTGCCAATTTATGAAAGTTTAGAAGGTTTAATGGTGAAAAAAAAGTATAGGATGTAAGGTGCAAATTCGGGCATAGTTCAGGGGCATCAATGTCAATTAGCATATATTTTATACTAAGGCCACCTCCAATTATAAGTTACATCAAAATGGTGTAACTTTTTTTTTTTTTTTTTTTGATGGTATCATTCTATCCACCTAATTAGACTAGGTATTTTTTTTTTTTTTTGAATATTTTTTTCCATTGGTAGGATTCGAGCCGTTGACTTAGGAGTCATTTACTCAAGCCTCAAGCTCGGGACAGTTACCACCAGAGCTACGTCTCTGGGGGCTAAAAATGGTGTAACTTTCACACTATTTATTTTTTCCATCTCCAACCCATTGCACTAAATATTAACTAAAAAGAATATTCCTTTGAATATTCCCTTTATTTTCCTTTTTTATTATTTTTCAACAATTAACATTTCATCCTTTAATTAACATAATATTACAATAATATGTTTTATTTGTTAACAAAAAATAGTCCTTATAAAAATTGACTAAAATAGTAAATTAAGAAATTAAATTTAATTAACTAAAACATTGCATTTATTATTAACTTGACTTAAACATTACATTTCATAAAAGAAAAAAAAATACAAAAATAATAGTACATATTAATCATCATTTAATTCTATGAATTAGTATATTCATCCCACAAATGATCAATTAATGCATTTCGAAGTGCAATGTGAGTCTCTTTATCCTTGATTTGTCTATGTCGAGCTAGGAAATCTTGAAATCGGGTATTTTCATCTACCACCATCTCAACTTCCAGAGTTGGCATTTCCATATGATCCACAATTGCCGCATCAACATCACGCTCATCATCGATTATCATGTTGTGCCTAATAATTCACACAATTATTATATCATGTAATACATGTTTTTTCCAAAAACTTGCCGCCAGTTCTGCCACAATTGCAAACTATGATTGCAGAACTCCAAATCCACGTTCTACGTCTTTTCTACATTCTTCATGTTTTATTGTAATTTTTTTTTTCGGACCATGTGGATCATGAATAGTTTGTACAAGCGTAAACCATTTTGGGTATATACCATCATCTAAATAATAACCCATGTTATATTATTTTCCTTGAATAACATAATGAGCTAGAGGAGCACTACCTTCAGCGAAGTTGGCAAAAATATGGGATGCTTCCAACACATTAATGTCATTATTGGTAGACATAACCACGATTCGGTTCCAACCGTGGAATCAAATCGGAACTACCACCCAAAAATTGGAACCAAAACCGAAAATACGATTTTGAAATCGGAATCGAACTAGTAACCAGAACACTTAAGGTTCCGGTTCTAGTTCCATTTTTGCAAAAACCAGAGTGGAACCGGCAGTTCCAAACTGGTGGCTCCTAGCCGGTTTTGGAACTGACGGTTCCACTTTTTTTTTTTTTAAGCTTTTTGTCTTTGACAAGATTCGAGCCGCTGACTTAGGAGTCATTTATCCAAGCCCCAAGTTCGTCCATCTACCAATTGAGTTACGCCCATGGGGCGAAAATACCATTATTTCAAAAATAAATAATAAAAAATGAAATACCATATAAAAATTTTGAAATCACGATACACCCTTCGCCTTCAAATCAAAGCGTGTCCCAATATCGGTTGATGTGATGTTGACAACTTCATTCTTCCCTTCTCTCTGTTACCGTTAGGGTTTTTATGATTTCAAATTTTTGACTTGCTTGTTACAATGAGACACCCACCACCATATCCAAATACCACAACTCGCTCGAGTTTTCGCCACCCTGAAACTGAAGAAACTCGCCAACCAAATCCCCAAAGGAGTTTTACCCCCAAATGGGGATGGGGCCCCTCATGAGGAAATGTCCATCCCTAATTAAAAGGCAACCCTTAAGGCTGCGTTTGCCAATCAGGATTGGACAGGATAAGACTATGTGAGGTAAATAGTCACAACGACCGGGACTAAATAGTCCCGGCCTTTCTACTTTTTATTTTTATTTTTTTATAATTAAATTATTTTAAATATTAATTTAATTTAATTTTTTTAAAATTAAATTAATATATGTTATTCTTTTTTAGTATTAATATATTTTATTCTAATATTTTAAAACATATTTTTTTATTATCAGTTAAAAACTAAATGATATTTTATTTAAAATAATTTTATTTATTTTATTCAAAAAATGATTTAAATAATTTTTTAACCAAATTTAATTTAAAATAATTTCCTTTTCCTTTTTCTTTGAATTGATTTAAAATAATTTTATTTATTTAAAAGTTAATTGAATATAATTTTATAGTGACCTCTCACACAAGACAATTATTTTCAGTTATTTTTTATCCAATCTCATGCTATACTAAACAAGAGACAATATTATTTTAGTCCAATCCATATTGCACCAAACACACCACAGTACTAATTTAGTCCAGTCTAATTCAATCTATAGTTTTATCCTATCCAATCAAATCTCGCACTCTAAACGCACCCTAATGGTGAATTGAGTATCTATCAAATTAAAATTTCTAACCGCAATATGAAATCCTGAAAAAAGTTATGCAACTGTGCAATTATAAATATGAAGGTAAATTGCACAATATAAAGATATAAGAATTGAGAAAATTAAACTAAAGAATTTTACTGGTTCGACCAATCTGGCTACATTCACTTAGGGCTCATTTGGTATCCAAGGCATAAATATGAAGCTTGATTCTCTTTTACTACCCAAGTTCTTAAGACTCACTTTCCTCACGATACAATATTTGTGATAACATACATCAATCTTTACCAACGCATTCGAATTTCCAATACTTAGGGCTCGTTTGGTATACTGTATTAGACTGTATTATTATTATTATTAATACAAATTTGTGTTTATAGATGGACTGTATTATACTATATTAAATTATTTCAATACGACTTTATTAGAATTTATTATATTATAAAAATATAATATGAAAAAAAAGTTAATAGTTCATTTTAAATATTTTTACCATGAATAAATCAATAAATATTTTTATATAAAAAATCAATAAATATTTATTTTCATTGATACAAATATATATATATATATATATATAAATAAAATAAATATTTCTTATATAATTTTGAAATTATATAAAAAAGATTAAGAACATAACACATAGTTTCATTAATATTTTATATTTGTTGAGAAGAAAGAGAAAAGAAAATTGTATTTTTTTTTTCTAATACAAGATAACCTAATACCACAAAATATTATGTATTAGCTAATACGATTTTTGAAAATGTACTAAAATAATACATATAATACGGTATTTGTCGATTTTATTTTCGAATCCACATTGGACCCGAATCCCCAATGGGTTGCCACAAAACCATTTAGCAAGATTGATACTCACTCATCACGGGTATTAACTTTGTGGGTGATTTCATCCCTAAATGAGTAAATGTAACTATACAAATTCTATATAACAGCCAAGGAACTTAAAATCGAAATATCCACCGATATATCTATATTTTGGAGGGATCGATATTGAAATTAGAGAAATATCCAATGTCCAGTAAATATCTAGTCGATTTCGAAATATCCATAAAAATCTCTTGATATTCCCGAAATATCCCGATATTCCCGAAATATTGTGAATTTCATCTCGAAATCTAGGGATATTTTGCAAATTATTATTAAAAAAAAAAATTAATCCCAAACACTTAAATTATTGTTAAAATAATTTATATTGAAAATTATTATAGAAGAAGCATTAACAAATTTATAAAATTTTCCAACACAATAGTCAATAGTAGAATTGGGCAAAGATTGTGAAAGCAATCTAATTTGTTTGTGTAAAATGTGTAAAACCCATAATTTTGTTTGTTTGTTTGTAACTTTGTGTAGAAAAAGAATCTTAATTCTTTTTATTAAAAAATTAAAGCAAAAAAACAAAAAGTACCTTAATTATTCATAGAGAATACAATACATAGGTTTGAAAAAGTGAAATGCAATCAATGCATTTGAAAAAAAAAACGTCATGATGTATTCTTTGCAGAGTTCCCGATATTTCCGGAATATTGTGAATTTCATCTCGAAATCTAGAGATATTTTGCAAATTTTTTTTTTTTTTAAAATTAATCCTAAACACTTAAATTATTGTTCAAATAATTTATATTGAAAATTATTTTAGAATAAGCATTAACAAATTTATAAAAAATTCCAATACAATAGTCAATAGTAGAATTGGACAAAGATTGTGAAAGCAATCTGATTTGTTTGTGTAAAACGTGTAAAACCCATATATATATATATATATATATATATATATATATATATATATATATATATATATATATATATATATATATATATATATATCTATATCTATATAATATAGTAAAATGGAAACTCATCTTGACACGTGTCGTCGTATGGTGGCTTTATCATTAAATTTTTATTAATTATTAATTATTAATTATAATCTATTTAATAATATAATATATAATATTATAATCTAAATTCTAGGGATGGATTCAATGCATGGTCATTGGAGTACTCTGCGGTTTTTAATTTCAAGCTTTGAATTTAAATACATTAATTTATATCTATATTAACAAATCAGGTCAATAGGCACTATGTATTAAATTATTAATACACAAGTTAAATAGGCACTCATGATTACAATTAATAAATACAATAAATCAATTATTTAAACCGTTGTTATATCTCTCTCTCCATAAACCATTTATACCCTCTCATATCCCTCAATTTTCTCTATAAAAAACCATCCAAAATCTCACATTTTTTCTATCCCATTCTATTGACTTTCTCGGTAAACTCAAAACAAGCGGTGGAGAATTGGATGCCATTGGGTGGTGAATGGAATTTCTATAGATTTTTTTTTTTTTTTTTTAATATTTGGTTGAATAATTTTAATCCTTTAGTTTTTGTTTTTGTTTTTGTTTTTGTTTTTTAATCTCACGTTTTCTATTGATTCTCCCTTACGAGCAAACTCAAAACAAGCGGTGGGGAATTTGATGGCGTTGAGCGGTGAGAGTAATTTCTACAGATTTTGTTTTAATATTTGGTTGAATATATATATATATATATTTTATGAAACATTTTATTAGATAAAAAGGTAATTTTGGATTGATCATGGAATTTTAACTTTGGCGTTCTTGGATTTTCAATTAGTTATCCATTAAGGTGTTTGCTATGGAACCATCCGGTAAGGCTAGCATCCTGCTCATCACCACCAATAAAGAGAATCAATGAACCGGTTGAGACTTATGATGTGCTTTGTACTTATGGACGATGGATTCGATAGGCAGAATATTACTATAGATAAATATTAGGGTCAGAGTCTTGGTTCTAAGTGTAACACTATATTGCTACTTAAAAAAATATTATATCCGCTCTGGTTTTTGGGTATCCAATACCCGATTTTTCCCCAGATTTTTGTAAAGGGAATTTACACTTTTTTTTTTTTTTTGGTAGTTTATTTATTTATTTACTTTTTAAACCTTTTTGTTCTCATTTCTTTTGGGTTTTTTAGAATGTATTAATTATGCATTGAATACAAGATTATTATTCCAAAAATAATTGTTTTTGAATTTTAATTATTCATATAAATGATAATAAATAAATATTTTTCAAAACATCAATTGTAATACTAAATTAATCTTAATCCATTTTTTATATATAATTAATGATAAATTCTAAAAACATATTAACTGTAAAATATTAAGAGTGGTGCTATTGGCACACCCCCTATCGATCTATTTATACCCCACTTTTTAAAATTTTGATTTAATTAAATAAAATTAAATGTTTATATTAATTTTTTTGATTTATTTCCAAAACTACCCTTTTTACTTATTTTTCAAAGTTAATACACCTCATATATGATCTCTCTATGCGTCTCTCTCACCTCCATTAAACGATTTATTTCTTCTTCTTCTTTTTTGAGTTTTTTCTTCTTCTTCTTCTTATTTCATGGTGGAAAAGAAAAGAAAAAGTTGTTTTTTTTATTTTATTTATTTATTTATTTATTTTTGACAATATCTATTAATCCGGGATCAGATATTTTTTTTTGAAAGATTTCATCATTGGCAGGATTCGAAAAAAAAAAAAAAAAAAAAACAAAGTTGTAATCCATATTTAGCCTAAAATTGTATGCATGAGTCACTTGAAAAAACTGACAGACAAATATCAAATACTCTATATTTTGATTGAATAGCTATTATACAAACATCCTCCTTGTTGGATCACTTCAAGCTTCAATATATATATATATATATATATATATATATATATATATATATATTTTGAACAGCTCATGTAGTATATATATTGATAAGAAGAAACAAGGCCTAAGCCAGCAAACAACAAACTGAGAAGCAGCCCGAGGTGTTGCCAGCGATCTCTTATGAGCGACCTCTATAATTTCATGCATGTAATCCCTCGTATTTTATTTATTTAAACCACCAATCGACCTAAAAAACCATTCAATTTATGTTATTAGCTAATAATAGTTATTTGTTCACTATCAAATCTAGGAACTTGGAGATGGGAAAGAATGAGCATCAATCTAGAGATTGAGTGGTCAATTGACAATGATCGGGTGTGTCGGATTGTTGTATAAATAGGATTCATCAACTTATTCACAATATGAAGCTTATACACCCAAGTTTTAGGGTTTAAAAGTTAAAAAATAATAATTCAAGAAACAGATTACAAACCGTGATTTATATATATATATATTTGTAAAAGGAATGTAGAGTTTATTAGATTTATTTTGTAAAAGATATTGTTTCCTTAAATTGTATATCCCTTTAAGTAATTTTGATAAAGGAAAAAAAAAATACTACATAATTAAAAAGTGGGGCATAAATAGACCGGTAGGGGGTGTGATATTATTAAAAGGAATGTAGAGTTTATTAGATTTATTTTGTAAAAGATATTGTTTCCTTAAATTGTATATCCCTTTAAGTAATTTTGATAAAGGAAAAAAAAAATACTACATAATTAAAAAGTGGGGCATAAATAGACCGGTAGGGGGTGTGCCAATAGCACCACTCAATATTAATGATATTATGATAACTTAACAAGGAATTAAAATAATAGTTTTTGATCAATTATTAATGGTACACATTATAAACATTAATTATTACATTCAATTTAATAGATTCTTTTTCTAAATATATAAAATTCACTCATAATTTATATATATATATATATGGTAATAAATAATATTTTTTAGTAAGATAGTAAAAAAATTCTACTACTATTTGCATCTGCATAATTAATTGATAATTTGTATTAGATGGGAAAGTTTTGATCTTAAATCACAAATCACATAAATCACATAATTAAGAGACAATCCCATAAATCACAAGTTAAGAATGAATCACATAATTAAACCCTTCCGTGTTGGGAGCTTTAGTTTAAATGAATTAATTTCAGTCTATATTGACAAAACCGTTGTTTATACACTCTGACCTAATTGACTCCTTAATTTAATATAAAATTAAATATATTCTTATTAATATATGTTTTCTTTTGGTATTGTTCCGATTAAACATAGCTTTAGCCATTAATTGTTTTTTTTTTTTTTTTTTTAAACTTAACCATTAATGGGTTGTTTTGGACTTTTGGCTTTTAATTAGTATTCTTATTCTTATCATTATTTACTGTATTACTGTATAATGAATCTGGATAGTTTTATACTCCTTAATTTAATATAAAATTAAATATATTATTATTGATAAATGTTTTTTAATGGAATAATTTTTTCTTTTTTTGGTATTCTTCCCAAATCAAGAGTCAATTAAGAGACAATCTCATAAATAACAAAGTAAGAAGCAATCCCATAATTAATGGGATAATGGTTAAATTCTCTTAATCAATCTCATAAAAAAAAAATTAAAAAAAAAAAAAAAAAAAACCTTTTCATGTTCTTATGTTCCTCACTTTTCATTTCTTTTAAATGGGATGTATTAATTTTTTTTTTTTACATTAATAATTAAAAAAAAATGAAACTAATATTAATTGATTAATCAAATTAATTAATCATTTTGTAAATGCAAAATCAAATTATATATATATATATATATATATATATATATATATATATATATATATATATATTAAGATCTCCAAAATCTGAGTAGGCTCCATAATTAATTAAAAATTTATATTAAGTGGGGAAGTTTTGATCATAAATCATAAATCAAAAGTCAATTAAGAGACAATCTCATAAATCATAAAGTAAGAAGCAATCACGTAATTAAACCCTTACAGCTCCACGTGTCATCGTTTAGGGAGCTTTAGTTTAAATGCATTAACTTCAATCTATATTAACAAAACCGGATGAATATGCACTCTAGCCTAATTGACTCCTTAATTTAATATAAAATTAAATATATTATTATTCATAAATATTTTTTTAATGGAATAATTGTTTTTCTTTTTGGTCTTCTTCCCAAATCAAGAGTCAATTAAGAGACAATCTCATAAATCACAAATTAAGAAGCAATCCCATAATTATTGGAAATGATGGGTCATTGTAATTGTTTTATGTTTATTTGATTCATTGAGTTAGTTGTGTGTTGGTGGGATCTAGGATTTTGATTTAATAAACTAATGGGTTATTTTGATATTTTGTGATATTGAGATCTATGATTCAGAGGTAAACTGATAATGGATCATTGTTTTGTTTTTCCGTTTTCATTTTTGTTCAAATTTGGGAAGTTGCTGATTGAAAAATTGAGGTATATCACAATGCTATTGATGGGTTATTTTGATACATTATTTGTTCATATATATATATATATATTTTGAAGTTGTGATGACTTTATATATATGGAATAAGAAGTTACTATAGTTAAATCTAGGTGCAATTCAATCTTGAAACAAACCTTATTATTATTATTATTATTATTATGGATTGCTTGATTTGTATTAAAATTTTCAAAAATGTTAAGAGAAAAATAAAATAAAATTAC
Organism: Acer yangbiense; assembly: GCA_008009225.1. Classification (NCBI taxonomy): domain Eukaryota; kingdom Viridiplantae; phylum Streptophyta; class Magnoliopsida; order Sapindales; family Sapindaceae; genus Acer; species Acer yangbiense. The sequence continues at coordinate 44,780,605 of CM017764.1, forward strand.
TATATGCTATTTTACAAACTTTTCTTCTTAATGATAATTTTGTCAATATTACATTATGAATTTTTCTAGGTGACTATTAATAAATTAATTAATTATATTTACTAATTAATTAATAGAAAATATGAAGAGGTTGGTAAATTAAAAAAACCTATTAGTTTTTTTTTTAATTTTTTTTTAATTTTTTTTTATTTTTATAAAAAAAACAGGACATCTCTATCATTTAATTAATTAATTTCCTTTATGATTTTTGAAAATATGATTAATTAATTAATTAATCATATTTTGTTAGTTTTGTTATATAAGAGTGTCACTTTTTGGCTCACGGAGACATTAAGTTCATTCGATCATAAAAATATATCACAAAAGACATATGGTTTATCATTTGATCTTCCAAGTATATCATCTCAAGAATGGGTTCATCTGGTGAAATTTGTAGTCAATTAACTTCAAATGTAAGATTTTATCTATTATATTATATCAATAATTTACTAAACAGTTTACATCATAAATGAGTAATGAAATGATTAAAATTATCACAAAAACTGGTTGAAAATGTTGATATAAGAGGCACTTGAAGAAATTAGAAATTGAAAACAAAAATAGGAAAATATTAATAAATCTTAAAACATAAATCCGAAGGTGATCGCGTTATATTTTACCCTGCTCGCACATCGTGCGAGCTACAAACTAGTATATATATATATTTATAACTTTGTATAGAAAAAGAATCTCAATTCTTTTTATTAAAAAATTAAAACAAAAAAACAAAAAGTACCTCAATTATTCACAGAGAATACAATGCATACGTTTGAAAAAGTGAAATGCAATCAATGCTTTAACAAAACAATAAAATCATCATGATGTATTCTTTGCAGAGAATATAAATTATTAGAATGAAGAACAAATTTGTTCATCATTTTCACTTCATATCATCTTCACTCTTCTCTTTCAAGTTTTCATCCTACACGGCTACACTAAACATAGCAAATTTTACATCACAATTCAGTTTCTTTTAAAATCTTCATCAAATAATCAGGTATGTAAATGTTCACTTTGATGTTTTGTGGTATTGTTTCTAAAACTCATTAGAATTTTCATATTTATAAATTGATTTGTACAAAATTTAATTTTTTTTTTATAGGGAATTACTTAGCACAATACCGAATAATAAAAATAGTACTATATGCTCGTTTTGCGGTCACATAATGCAAAATGAGGGAATTACCCGGTTTAAATTTCATCTGGTAAAGAGGTGTACAAAAATATTAAAGTATGCCTAAATGTGCCACCAGAAGTGAGAAAACAAATATCTCAATTACAAAAAAAATAAAGAAACCCAAAACAAAAAAAAAAAAAACAAAAAAAAAAACTGCAAAGGAGATTGAGGAAATTCAATAAGAATTAAGGGGAAATTTGCCTGATACATAAGAGGAAGATAACATATATCATTATCATGAAGATTTGCATCCTGATAAGCGAGATGATTATCGTTATGCAATAGATGCATCCAAAGTATCTGAATGGCAAAGAGAACAAGTAGCAAGAATCTTTGGAGGGAGTTCAAAGAGAGGAGAGAGTTCAGGAGCCCGTGGTAGTAGCCAACCACCACAACAAGTACGTCGCACTCAAAGTGGACGAGAGCCCACTTTTATTGTACAAATCATTAGGTGCAAAGCAAATGAATATTAAAGATATGTTCAAAGGAGGCAATATTAGAGAAAAATGGGGGAGGCTAGTATCGAAGTTTTTTATTTATGGTAATGTGCCTCCACATAAAGCTGGTTCTCATTATTTTAAGAATATGATTATTGCTGCTTAAGAATCAAGTATTTTTTTAGAAAAATAATAATGCTTTTGAAATTTTTTATTTGTTTTATTTTTTATCTTACAATTAAATTTAACATGCATATGAATATAGGTGTTAGAGTTCAACCACCATCAACATTTGAAAATAGGCATAACTGCATAAGTACTTGGACATCGAGTATAAGGAAATGAAAGAGTATGTTGATAACTTCAAAACAAAATGGGAGAAATATGGTTGCACCATAATATGTGAAGGGTGGACGGGACTGACAAGATTGTCGATAATTAATTTTATGGTGTATTGTAAAGGTCACACAATTTTCCTATATGTTGACGCATTCGACAAAATTAAAGATCATCAGTATATTTATGGATTGCTCAAATATGTTGTGAAAGAGGTCGATAAGAAGAACGTTGTGCAAATTGTCACTGAAAATGGCTTAGCATTTGTGAAAGCAAGTAAAAAATTGATGAAAAAATATTCTTTATTTTGGACTCCTTGTGCAAGACATTGTATAGATTTGATTTTTGAGGATATTGGAAAGAATGACATTGTTGCAAGTGTTATTCATGATGCTAGGACTGTGACAAACTTTATATATAATCATGGATGGTTAATATCGCAAATGATCAGAGAGGTTTGTAAATGGGAGATAGTGCGACCTGGTGCAACTCGATTTGCGACTAATCATATTGCCTTTGATAGTCTTTTGAAAAAAAAGACAAGTTTAAAACATCTATTTACTAGTGATGCATGAGATGCAAATCGAATGAGTCAAATCGCAAATGGAAAAAGAATAGACGGCTTATTTTAGATTCAGAGTTTTGGGATAATGTGGCATTTGTAGTTAAAATATATGAGCCACTATACCACGTTCTAAGATTGGTTAATACATAAGTTGTACCCACTATGCCTATCTTATATGAGTTAATGCGTGCGATGAAAGATGCAGTAAAACAGTAAAGAGGGAATACTAAATGGATTATAAACATTATTCAAAACCGGTGGGATAAAATGCTTAATCACCCACTACATGCTGCAGGTAAATTTTATTTCGGATTGTTTGTCACTCATAATTAAAATTTAATATAGTATTTATACTAAAATTATTATTTTTTATTCTTCTAATTGAACTCAAAGTACCAATATAGAGACAATATTAGGGATAATTCAGATCTTTTGAAAGCCATACATTTTGTCTATATGCAATTAGACCATGCAGCTGCAGGGATTGCTAATTTTGGAAATGAGGTAAAAAGTTACAACTTACAATCAATTTTATAATTCCAATATTATAACTTTTTTGCATGGGAGTATTATGTCATATACTCATATTTATATATATTATTGACATACTAATCTCATGAGTCATGAATGTAGCTCATATACTTTAAGGATGGAAAGAAAAATTTTGGTGAACGAGCAGCTATAGCAACTAAAAGCAAAATGTAACCGGGTATATAAGTTTTATTACAAAAATCTATGTAATAATAAAAAGTAATAATAAAAAATAATAATATCATTGAAATGATATTCATACTTATAATACTTAATACTTTTTTTTTTTTTTTTTTTTTTTTTGCAGCTGATTGGTGGGTAATGTATGAAAATTGTGCTCCATCATTGCGTGCAATAGCAGTTCGCATACTGTCACAAACAACATCATCTTTGCCTGCAAAAAAAATTGGTCAACACTTGCTTTAATCCACACAAAACAAAGAAACCGTCTTGTCTATTCTAAGCTTGAATAACTTGTTTATTGTTATCATAATATGAAGTTGAAACTTAGGGATATGGCAGCTGAAAAAGATAAAGTAGATGAAACTGATTTTATGGATCTACTTTAAGTAGCTGCTGAAGCAGTGGACGATAATAAGAATCCTATTTTTGACTGGGTTAGACCAGCCTATTTGGATGATGATGCGTTAAATTCTAATTCACATATTGCTTCTCATGCTCGAGACATGGGAATAAATGTTGAACAAGTGATTAGAGAAGAAGTTGGTGTAGATTGTGGAGTTACTGTTAGCAGCTCTTCCGATGACCAACATACCTCTGATGGAAATAGTGGAGGAATAGATGATGGAGATGAGGGAGGATGTTGGGATTCTGGTGCAAGAGGTTGGGATACTGGTGCAACAGGTTGGGATGTTCATGCCAGAGGTTGGGATACTGGTGCAGCATGTTGGAATGCTAGTGCGGCATGTTGGGATGTTGGTGCAGGTAATTTTGATCAAAATTGTGGTAGACAACAAGGAGGAATGTGTAAAATTGATAATGATTCTTTGACTATGACTCTTTCCACATTGAGTATAGACGTAGAAAATAGTTCTTTGGATGATTCACAAACAATGTTAGGTTCTTCGGTACCATATTATGGTAGTTATGATGGCTACAATATATTTGATCATCCTTCTTCACAAATGCCATATGCAATACCTTTGCATGGAGATCAGCAATATCCATCAAGATGGATAAATCCAAACTACCCAATTCATGGATCAGTTGGAAGAGATCAAACAACATATACATGTCATATTAATAACTACCTTGAAAACTATGCAAGCACATTTTCCTGGAAACATTATTGTTCGAATCAAGATGGAAATGTACCTTATGTCTTTGAACCACCAAGAAATTCATGTTGGTATTAAATTTCAAACATGCAATGTATTATGTATGAATTATGAATTTATGATAGAATCATGATCATGGAACTATATATATATTTTGAGGTAATTACACCAAACTCCCCTGAGATTTGCTCTTTTACACATGGAAACAACTTTACCGTTAATTGACACTCACCTCCCATGCCGACTGTCGTTAGGGTTTGACCGTTAAGTGTGAGAGTTGACCGTTAAAAAATGATAAAAGACAGAAATACCCCTGGTTCACCAAAATGAAAAAATAGAAAAAAAATATCTAAAATCTATTTATAAAAAAAGAAAAAGAATTATTTTTTTTCAAAGAATATAATTAAAAAAATTAATTTGTTTTCAATAAATAGATTTTATATATATATATAAAAAAAAACATATTGAAGAATGGAGATCAAATCCAACGAGATCTAATGACTAGTCATCTACTCGAACTCAATATCCTCGATTTTAGAAGAGATCTTAGTCGAATTCCTCAAAAAATTAATATTAATTGAATATAAAAATATATAAAAATAAAAATAAAAAATCAAATGCATTATTTTTTATTTTTTCTTTCTGTTTTGAGATCCTCATTCATGTTGCATCAGTGGTGAATTACAACAAAACTCCACAACTAGTCCCAGCAGAAAATCACTAATTATATATGAAAATGAAATTTTAGCATGCAATTACTTGTTCCCAAGTGGAGGAGAAGAGAGGAGGCAACCGACCTCCCTATGATGCCGTTTGCTCCCATGAACAGTGACGCGACGTTGCTTAATCTTCTTGCCATTCTCTAACCAAATTGTATTCAATTCGATTTGGAGCTCCATTCTCTCTCAATCACTCAATCTCTCATCTCTCTCTCTCTCTCCCTTAAACATCGTTTCTCTCTCCTCAACACCATTGAAGGGGGTTTTCGTGTGGTGGTTGACGTGGATTTTAGGGCTGGATTTGTGTGTGGATTTTGGGACTGAATTTTGTGTGTGGATTTTGGGTTTGTATGACTGATTGTTTGTGTAAAATGGAGGTGGAAGGTGACCAGTGGTGGGAAACGGAATGAAGGTGGTGGCGGTCGGTGGTTGCTTTAGGGGTGGGGTGGAGCTGCCGGTGGTTTTTTCTCTCACGTCTCTCTCTCTCTCATCTGGTTTTTGTGTTTGTGTGAGAGATGGAGATGATGATGGCGGCGGGTGGTTGTGTTGGAGATGGAGGCGGCGAGTGGGGATGGAGATTTGGAGTTGGAGGTGGTTTGACTAGTGCCGATTCCATGTTGTGGTGGTAGAGATGTTGGATAATGCAGATCCGGGATGTTATTTTTTTTCATTATTTTGTATTTTGTTTTTGTTTTTTAATCTTCACCTAGAGAAACTTTTTTTTATTTTTTTGTGCCAGGAAAAAGAAGGAGATTGAGTTCGTATTTCCTATTGAAGAATGGAGATGAACTCAGAAATTGATGAACATATTTTTTGGATTTGGGGTTTTGATTTTCTGCTTTTAAGGTGGTGTGTTTTTGGATTGATGGATTTGGTTTGTTGGTGTTGTATCTGAGATGGATTTGTTCCATATCACTTCTCAAGTTTTCCTTTTTTTTTTTTTTTTTTTTAAAAAAATTTGATATGTCTTGTTAGGGCTATTTCAGACTTTTGCACGGTCTGACAAGGTCAAAGGTTAAATCTGAATATTGTTGAGTGACGACGGGGGAGGTGAGTGTCAATTAATGATAAAATTGTTTCCGTGTGTAAAAGAGCAAACCTCAAGGGAGTTTGGTGTAATTACCTCTTTTTTTTTTTCATGATAATTTTGTTTATTAAATATTTAATTTCTTTATATTGTATATAATATTGTAAAAGTGAAATAAGATATTATTATATTAAATACTTAATTTTAAAAATTATATGCAGACTCTAACTATGTTATAATTTATAATAAACTCATAATTATGCTAATTTATTGATAAAATATGATTATTTTGATGTATAGTTATTTGTTTAAGATTGTTCTAAAGTTTTATAAAAAAAATTCTAACTTTAGATGCAAATATCCATTTTTTTTTTTCAATTTTTGACAGAACATTCACCGATATCGATATATATGCCACATTATTTGGAAAATAAAGTTGAAACGTTTAGCATTATTCTTTTGGGTTATTATATTTTTAGTCCCTGACGTTAGTTAATCTGGGTTTAGTCCACGATTTTCTGACTTTACTAAGTTCAGTCCTACCGTTAGGGTTTTGGTTAAAACAAACGGACTGACATTGTCAGAGGGTATAATGACCGAAATACCCTTAATGAAGGTTTCTGTTGAAGTGCAGTATTGTAATTTTACATTTAATTAAAAAAACAAATAAATACAAAATAAAACATAACAAAAATAAATAAAATAAAAAATAAAAAATCTTCATCTCTCTCACTAGTATACAACACAATCATCAGATCATAACAAAAATTCTTTCTCATACAACACAATCATCACTCATATGGAAAAAAATCAGATTAACATCACAAAATCATCAAACATATCATCTTCATCAATCCACCACCAAATCAAAATCCCCAAATAAAAAACCCAAAAAATCCCTAAATCAAAAACACACCACCGCCACTCCCAAACCATCAAACATCACCACTGTCACTCCCAAATACACTCCCAAACCCTAGCCACCCACAAACACACCACCATTACTGTCAACCACCCCACCACTACTGTCAAGAAATTATTTTCGCAAGATTCAAACAACCATCGACAGAAACACACCACCATTCAGATTCAAACCCAAAATGAAACCCAACCAAACTATCATCAACATCCATATTCATCATCACTAAACCCAGTCCCAAATACAGGCACAGCCTCACACCTAGAAGACCACCACCAATGCCAGCGAAAATGGAGAGTCGAAGAGAGAGAGAGAGAGAGAGTGAGAGTGAGTGAGTCGATCTCGCCAGCGGCCAAGAGACGGGAAGCACCACCATTCCGGCGGCCACCAAACCACCCACACCTACACCCAAATCCAATCGAACCCATTAAACACCCACACCCACACCCAAATCCAACAAAGAAGAAGAAGAGGATGTAAGGATTGGAAAATTTGGGGATTTCAGAACTAGGGTTTCAGAAAAAAATTGGGGATTTTGGGGTGAGATTTCAGGCTAGCTGCGGGCAAGGGCAAGGGCAAGAAGAAGAAGAAGAAGAAAAGAGATGAGGAGATGAGAGATAAAGATCGTGGGAGATGGAGGTGGTGATGACTGATGAGAGATGAGATTAAGAGGAAGAAGAAGAAGAAGAAAAGAGATGAGAAGATGAGAGATAGAGATAGTGAGAGATCGTGGGAGATGGAGGTGGTGATGACTGATGAGAGATGAGATTTTAGTTTAAGATTTTGTTTTGTTTTTTGTTTTTAAATTTTTTATTTTTAACATTAATTGAATCTGGTGTGGTGTTTAATTGAATTTTTTTTTTTTTTTTTTTTTTTTTTTGTATTTCATGTTTTTATTAGTTTTATTTATTAATATGATGGATTCGGTGGATCTCCACGAGATGGACGGTCATGATTATTTTTAGTTATTTGTAATATTAATTTTTTTAATATATTCATTTAATAATAATAATAATAATTATTATTATTTAAATAGTTTTTTATTTATATATTATTATATATTTAATTTAATTAAACTTATTAATTTAAATGGATTTAATATATATTAAATTATTTTTTTTATAGATTTTAATTTTTTAATTTAATTCATTTAATAATAATAATAATTATTATTTTAATTAGTTTTTTATATGTTTTAATTTTAAATTTAATTTGATTTTTCATTTTTTATTTAATAGGAGGGCATAAGGGTCTTTACCCTTGTTTTAGATAGGTTTCTAGAAGGTTTTTTTGAATTTCCCATAATGCCCTTGTTGACCTAACGGAAGTCAACGAAATCCTAACGGAATTGGACGGTAGGGACTCGATTTGGTATTGTCAGAGAACTATCAGACTGCAGTTAGTAAAGTCAGAAAATCGTGGACTAAACCTAGATTAACGGAAACATCAGGGACTAAAAATATAATAACCCTATTCTTTTTATTATTATTACTGCATATTTTTTTTTTTTTGATTGACTAACAAAATAAAAATACATTCTTTGCTAAATATTTAAATAATGCTAAACTGTCCAAGGTTTTCTTCTGTACAACATAAATTTAACGTTTCAAAGGTAAAAAAAAAGAAAAAGTTATTATACATTTATACAACATCTGAATCTGGAATGGAATTTGTGAGACTTGCGTCACTCAAACCAGCTCCATTCATGAGCCTAAAATTACAACTTTATCATCTTCATACAAAACTGGGAAACCGGATGGATCGCTTGGGATTTTCCGGTAGAGGGCTTCATGTACCTTCGACAATAATATATATTTTGAACTATCATCATATATATATATATACAGTCTTTCTATTATCAGTTCGAACTGACAATAAATATATCAGGACGAAGAATGTGGACCACGGATTATGGAGAAGTTTTGACAAGTGCATACACTTTGAGTCAAAGTATGTAAATCTAGTGGTCCATATTCTTCGTCCTGATATATTTATTGTCAGTTCGAACTGATAATAGAATTTCTGTATATATATATATATATATATATATATACTCAATAAACAATAATCGTTTACCCCTTGTACAAGTGTGAGAGATCTCTTTCCATGGTTAGCATCTCCGATGGACAACACAATATCACACCAAATTGATGTAAAAAAAGAATCTTTTAAGAATATTCTTACATTAAATTTTTCCCACACCAATGCATCCAACACCAATTTGGTGTAAAAGAGTATCTTTATAAGAATATTATCTTAATAAAATTTTATACAATACTAATTAATTTCTATTAGTTAACTTAAACAAAATTAATTATTATTTTTGACATAAAAAATATTATTCTTAAATAATTAATTGCAGAATATAAAAAAAAAAAAAAAATTACTCACATAATCTTACCCCAAAATTTTCACCATAAAACCATAATATTGTTCAATTTATTTATCCAACTAATTTTCACTTAATTATTTCAACTAATTTTTTTCACACTAATTTTTTGAAGTATTTTGTTATGCACTTTTTTTTTTTTTTTAAAGAATTTTGTAATATATATATATTTTGAAGTATTTTATCATTTCTTTAATTGTTCTAAATTAAGTTAATATAAAAATTTACCATTAGTTAAATGCATAATTAATAAGTAAAAAATAATAATTTATATATATATATATATATATATATATATATATATTTGTGTCATTTTAAAGATCTCGACGAGATCTTTCCAACGGTATAATTTTTTAAATAAATATTATTATAAATAAGTATTATTATTATAACGGTGTCATTTCCAAGTCTTTTTAAAAAAAAAATTAAAAAAATTAAAAAAATTAAAAAAAAAAAAGCTAAATAACAAACGAATCCTTGACTTCAATTATATTTTCAATTTTCAACTTTTTTTGATTTAATAATTTTACATTTTACATTATATATATACAAATTTATTTTAATAAGAAAAGAAATCCTACCATCCAAAAAGAAGAGAAATCCTAATAAACTTTTACATATCAATTGAGTTTTGAATATAAAATTTAGAAACAATAAAGCATGGAAAGAATTAACACTAATGCTACATAATTCAAAAAATTAACCCAAAACCTAACCTAAATGATGTAGCAACTAGTTTGTTCATTAACCACATCATCATATGATTTATATGGTAATGACAACTCACTTATCACATTATTTAAGTTAATTATTTGGGTTGTATATTATTACTCAAGAATTAATTGTCCCATACCAACCCGAGCCCGCTCGGGTCAATACCAACCAATAGATTATTTGGATAGCCCAATACCAACCTGAGCCCGCTCGGGTCGGCCCATCTAAAGTTTCCGTAAAACATTTCAAACCCCTGCAAAACACTTGTGAGTTGTGAGGTATATCGTGTTTACAAGCAATAGAACGACGTCGCTTTTAAGGATCTTAAACTCTGAAATTTCCACCATGAGCGTATCTCAAGTTTTTGAACTCTTATAAGCACTCCTAAATCTACATTTATGTTCAGGTACGTTCGATTCTCAATCTCTCTTTGCTGGCCGATTTTTTTTTTTTTTTTTAAGCTCTGTTTGGTTGCCGAGAAATTGCAGGAAAATGAAAGGAAACAAATCCTTTGAATTACAATTAATTTTAACTTATTTGAAATGGGGTTTCTCTCAAAATAGAACAAGATAAAAGTTTGCGTTTTTAGCTTCTTTACATTATATTTTCTAATATTTTAATCTGTAATTTTTATAGGTTAATATATTTGTTTAATTATCTTAAAAAAAACATATTTGTTTGATGAACAAGCAATGCTTAAAAGCTACACCAGGGATATAATTTATGAATTTGTAGTGAAAATGAAAATGAGTAACCACGATGAAAAATATGAATCCAAATTCTTTTTTTCTTTTTTTTTTTGGTTTTCTTTTTACCACCTCTGTGCAGTTTACTTTATCCGAATTCAAAAAACTGATTAAAATTCGATTTCATATTGTTGTGGTTGAGTAATGAAGTAAATAATTTCCGCTTACAGATGATTGGTTTTGTATTTCTGTATTCAGATTGGCTCTAAGCTGCAAAGGTAGGCGCGTTTCCAATGTCTTTTCATTGCTTCAACCACGATCCCCATTGTTTTCAACAGCAATAAATTCTTCGCAAGTTACATCACATGGTGTTGGAAATGAGAAAAGAGGGATCGATTTCGATGCTCTGTTCCAATCCTGCACCAAATTACACCTTGTTAAGCCCCTTCATGCCCTTCTTGTGGTGTCAGGAAAGATTCAGCATCTTTATTGCCACCAAGCTTGTCAACTGTTATGCTAACTTAGGTGACTTTTCATTCTCTCGCTACACTTTTGATCATATCTCAAATAAGGATGTTTACACCTGGAATTCAATGGTTTCTACTTATGTTCACAGTGGTCGTTTCCATGAAGCTGTAGATTGCTTCTACCAGTTTTTGTTGACCTCTGGTCTTCTACCTGATTTCTATACGTTTCCTCCTGTTTTGAAAGCTTGTAGAAATTTATTTGATGGGAAAAAGATACATTGCTTGGTTTTAAAGCTAGGTTTTGAATGGGATGTCTTTGTGGCCGCATCCTTGTTACATATGTACTGCCGGTTTGGCCAAGCAGGTGTTGCCCGTAAATTATTCGATGATATGCCTATTAGAGACAGGGGTTCTTGGACTGCTTTGATTTCTGGGTATTGTCAAAGTGGGAATGCTGCAGAGGCTTTAGCCGTCTTGCATGAAATGAGATTGGAAGGAGTTAACATGGATCCAGTTACTATTGCAAGTATTCTTCCTGTTTGTGCACAATTAGATGATACTGTTAGCGGGATGCTGATTCATTTGTATGTCATAAAGCATGGACTGGAATTCGATTTGGTTGTTTCCAATAACTTGATCAACATGTATGCAAAATTTGGTATCCCAGGGCATGCATTGAGAGTTTTTGATAAGATGGTAGTAAGAGATATCATCTCATGGAACTCAATAATTGCTGCATATGAGCAAAATAATGATCCAATTCCAGCACATGGGTTCTTTAACAAGATGCTGCGATTTGGAATTCAGCCTGATTCATTGACATTAGTGAGATTGACATCAACTGTTGCTCAACTGAATGATCGTCAAAGTAGCAGGTCAGTTCATGGATTCATCATGAGGAGAGGTTGGCTTATGGAAGACATTGTCATTGGAAATGCAGTTGTCGACATGTACGCCAAGTTGGATGTCTTGGGTTATGCTCGTGCAGTTTTTGAAGGACTCCCCATAAAAGATGTAATTTCGTGGAACACTTTGATCACAGGCTATGCTCAAAAGGGTCATGCGAGTGAGGCAATTCAGGTATACCAGATGATGGAAGAGTACACTGAGATAATGCCAAACCAATGGACTTGGGTGAGCATTCTACCAGCTTATTCCCATGTAGGGGCCCTGCGAGAAGGGATGAAAATTCATGGACAGGTGATTAAGGACCGTCTCCACTTGGATGTCTTTGTCGGAACTTGCCTTGTTGACATGTATGGGAAATGTGGGAGATTAGACGATGCAATTTCCTTATTCTACCAAATGCCAAGAAGGACTTCAGTCCCTTGGAATGCCATAATATACTGTCATGGAATACATGGGTACGGTGACAAAGCTCTGAAACTATTCAGAGAAATGCTAGATGAGGGAGTGAAACCGGATCACATAACCTTTGTATCTTTGTTGTCAGCTTGTAGCCATTCAGGTTTGGTTAGTGAGGGTCAATGGTGCTTTCATATGATGCAAGAAGAGTGCGGGATCAAGCCTCATTCGAAGCATTATGGCTGCATGGTAGATTTGTTTGGTAGGGCTGGACGGTTAAAAATGGCTTATGATTTTATAATTAATATGCCAATACGGCCTGACTCTTCTGTGTGGGGTGCTCTCCTTGGTGCTTGTCAAATACACGGTAACATTGAGTTGGGTGCTTATGCTTCAGACCAGTTGTTTGAACTTGATTCAGAGAATGTTGGCTACTATGCTTTGATGTCAAATATGTATGCAAATGTGGGGAAATGGAAGAGAGCGGAGAAGGTAAGGTCACTGGCTAGAGACAGAGGATTGAAGACGACTCCTGGATGGAGCACGATCGTAGTGAACAACAAAGTTGAAGTTTTCTTTACTAGGAATCAAACCCATCCAAAATGTGATGAAATATACCATGAGTTGAGGATTTTGACCGGAAAAATGAAGACCCTTGGTTACGTTCCTGAATACAGTTTTGTGTTACAGGATGTTGAAGATGATGATGATGAAAAGGAGCATATCCTCTCAAGTCACAGTGAGAGATTGGCAAAAGTAAAAAACAGTGATCAATGTAGTGTTTGTGTATAATTATTATATAAAAGTGGTACTACACAACCATATACGAGCAGAAAAAAGACAACGAAAAATCACTACCGACTCCATAACAGCCCCTGAATGTCTTGAATGACATTGTCGACAGAAACAGAGCAACCTCTGCACAAGTTGAGCACATTGAGCGCCTCAGAATCCTACATTACATGTCAAAATTTGTACTTTTTTCTTTCTCTTTTACGTAGACAATATTTCATTCAAACTCAAGTACTCTTGATTCTTGAAAAAAAAAAAAGACCCAGTAAAAAGTCCGATCATGAGAGGATCATAAAAAAGTTATATCTCCTTGACTGAATTAACAATTTGTACAATATTTTCAATACATTAATGAAATTATAATAATCAAACCCTTTTTTTTTTTTTTTTTTTTTAAGTATGATAATCAAACTTTCACACAGAAATCTTTAAATAAATATGGAATTTTTCAGCTATCCAACAAGAAATATTATGTTCTAATTTTGGTTTCAATGTAATGGGGTTAATTTGGACAGCCCAAGACCAACCCGAGCCCACTCGGGTCGGCCCATCTAAAGTTTCCGTAAAAACACTTCAAACCCCTGGAAAACGCAAAACCCTTGTGAGCTATCGTGTTTACAGGCATTAGAACGACGTCGTTTTTATGGATCTTAAACTGAAGAATGTTTTCAATTTCCACCACCAAGTTTTTGAACTCAAATAAGCAGTTCTAACTCTACATTTATGTTCAGGTACGTACGATTTCTCAATCTCTCTTTGCTTGTCGAATTTTTTTTTTAACCTCTGTTTGGTTGCTGAGAAATTGCAGGAAAGTGAAAGGAAATAAATCCTTTGAATTTTTTGAATTTCAATTACTTTTAACTTATTTGGATTGGGTTTTCTCTCTAGAAAATAAAACAAGATAAATTTTTTAGCTTCTTTACATTATATTTTCTCATATGTTTATAGGTTAATATATTTGTTTATGAAAAACAGAGTATTTGTGAAATGTAACTAAGTGTTTGACGAAATGCCAAACACTGTAAAGTGAGCAAAAAAGAAAAGAAGCTTCAAGAAAAGCTGGACACCATTAATGGAGTCTCTGCTAAACTGAGAATAACAATCCACTGCAGCAATGTTTAATTTCGGACTGTGAGTCCTAGCTAAATGAGCTTGATCATTATCTGAAGTTGCTGCTGTGTGAGCTGAGAGTGTGTTATTCTTAACAGTTTAATTAGCTTAAAAAACATATTCGTTTGACGAACAAGCAATGCTTAAAAGCTACACCAGGGGTAGAATTTATGAATCTGTTGTGAAAATGAGTGACCAACATGAAAAATATGAATCCAATTTCTTTTTTTTTTCTTTTTTTTTTTCCTTTTTACCACCTCCGTGCACTTTACTTTACCCGAATTCGAAAAACTGATTAAAATTCGAATTCATATTGTTGTGGTTGAGTAATGAAGTAAATAATTTCCGCTTACAGATGATTGGTTCTGTATTTCTGTATTCAGATTGGCGCCAAGCTGCAAAGGTAGGCACATTTCCAAGGTCTTTTCATTGCTTCAACCGCGATCCCCATTGTTTTCAACAGCTATAAATTCTTTGCAAGTTACATCACATGGTGTTGGAAATGAAAACAGATGGATCGATTTCGATGTTCTGTTCCAATCCTGCACCAAATTGCACCTTGTTAATCACCTTCATGCTCTTCTTGTGGTGTCAGGAAAGATTCAAAGCATCTTTATCTCCACCAAGCTTGTCAATCGTTATGCCAACTTAGGTGACATTTCATTCTCTCGCTATACTTTTGATCATATCTCGAATAAGAATGTTTACACCTGGAATTCAATGGTTTCTGCTTATGTTCGCAGTGGTCGTTTCCAAGAAGCTATAGATTGCTTCTACCAGTTTTTGTTGACCTCTGGTCTTCTACCTGATTTCTATACATTTCCTCCTGTTTTGAAAGCTTGTAGAAATTTATTTGATGGGAAAAATATACATTGCTTGGTTTTAAAGCTAGGTTTTGAATGGGATGTATTTGTGGCCGCATCCTTGTTACATATGTACTGCCGATTTGGCCTAGCATGTGTTGCCCGAAAAATATTCGATGATATGCCTTTTAGAGACAGGGGTTCTTGGAATGCTATGATTTCTGGGTATTGTCAAAGTGGGAATGCTGCAGAGGCTTTAGATGTCTTGCATGAAATGAGATTGGAAGGAGTTAACATGGATCCAGTTACTATTGCAAGTATTCTTCCTGTTTGTGCACAATTAGATGATACTGTTAGTGGGATGCTGATTCATTTGTATGCTATAAAGCATGGACTGGAATTCGATTTGTTTGTTTCCAATAACTTGATCAACATGTATTCAAAATTTGGTGTCCCGGGGCATGCATTGAGAGTTTTTGATAAGATGGTAGTAAGAGATATCGTCTCATGGAACTCAATAATTTCTGCATATGAGCAAAATAATGATCCAATTCATGCATATGGGTTCTTTAACGAGATGCAGCGATTTGGAGTTCAGCCTGATTCATTGACGTTAGTGAGCCTGGCATCTATTGTTGCTCAATTGAATGATCATCAAAGTAGCAGGTCAGTTCATGGATTCATCATGAGGAGAGGTTGGCTTATGGAAGACGTTGTCATTGGAAATGCAGTTGTGGACATGTATGCCAAGTTGGGTGTCTTGGGTTCTGCTTGTGCAGTTTTTGAAGGACTCCCCGTAAAAGATGTAATTTCGTGGAACACTTTGATCACAGGCTATGCTCAAAATGGTCATGCGAGTGAGGCAATTGAAGTATACCGGACGATGGAAGAGTGCACTGAGATAATCCCTAACCAAGGGACTTGGGTGAGCATTCTACCAGCTTATTCCCATGTAGGGGCCCTGCGACAAGGGATGAAAATTCATGGGCGGGTGATTAAGGACCGTCTCTACTTGGATGTCTTTGTCGGAACTTGCCTTGTTGACATGTATGGGAAATGTGGGAGATTAGACGAAGCAATGTCCTTATTCTACCAAATGCCTAGAAGGAATTCAGTCCCTTGGAATGCCATAATATCTTGTCATGGAGTACATGGGAACGGTGACAAAGCTCTGAAACTATTCGGAGAAATGCTCGATGAGGGAGTGAAACCAGATCACATAACCTTTGTATCTTTGTTGTCAGCTTGTAGCCATTCAGGTTTGGTTAATGAGGGTCAATGGTGCTTTCATATGATGCAAGAAGAGTGTGGGATCAAGCCTCATTTGAAGCATTATGGCTGCATGGTAGATTTGTTTGGTAGGGCTGGAGAATTAGAAATGGCTTATAATTTTATAATTAATATGCCAATACGGCCTGACTCTTCTGTGTGGGGTGCTCTTCTTGGTGCTTGTCGAATACATGGAAACATTGAGTTGGGTGCGTATGCTTCAGACAAGTTGTTTGAACTTGATTCAAAGAATGTTGGCTACTATGTTTTGATGTCTAATATGTATGCAAATGTCGGGAAATGGAAAGGAGTGGAGAAAGTGAGGTCACTGGCTAGAGACAGAGGATTGAAGAAGACTCCTGGATGGAGCACAATCGAAGTGAATAACAAAGTTGAAGTTTTCTATACTGGGAATCAAACCCATCCAAAGTGCGAAGAAATATACAATGAATTGAGGATTTTGACTGCAAAAATGAAGACCGTTGGTTATGTTCCGGACTACAGTTTTGTGTTACAGGATGTTGAAGATGATGAAAAGGAGCATATCCTCACAAGTCACAGTGAGAGATTGGCAATTGCATATGCAATCATTAGTACCCCTCCTAAAAGTCCTATTCGAATATTCAAGAACTTGCGGGTTTGCGGTGATTGCCACAATGCAACAAAATTCATATCAAGAATAACTGAGAGAGAGATTATTGTTAGAGATTCAAACCGTTTTCATCACTTCAAAGATGGAATCTGCTCTTGTGGAGACTATTGGTGACGTGTATTATAAACAATTACAGACCCGGGCGAATGCTGACAGCATAAAGAATCGAATTCTCCTTCACTGGTCACTGAGACTCCATATGTATAAATATTATTCGCTTAAGCTGGCGCTTCAGATGCTCATGTGAATCTCTCATATTTCCAGACTGCAGCTGGACGATATCCAGAAAAGAAAAAGGACCCGAAAAAAGTGAAAAAGGGCTCATATTTTTGAAAGGTAATGCTGCCAAGTTTTGCTGTACGCATCAAAAGTTGTCATTCTTTACACAAACTTTTCTGCACATATTTGTCAAGAATTCTTTTCTTTATAAAAAAGTAGATTAGTTTCTTCCCTTTTCTGATCTGTTGCAAGCTAGGAACTTCTCAAAAACACTTATTTTTCAAGTATCATGCTTGCATGAATGTGCAACATAGGATTCAGCTTAACTTTAGTCTTGAAAAGTTCTGCTTTTTCTTTTCTTTTTTTATACACCAACTAGTTAGCAGCTCCCAGCTCAGAATAAAATTCTTGTTTCTTATCTGGCAAAGAGAGCAACATGACAGTCAAGAAGAAATTTTAGAGTCCCATCTTTCAAATTGCCAGGCTGTTTCTACTCACTTTTATAGTTTTATATGAAACATTTTCTTGAAGAAACATATAGCTTCTTTGTTATGCTACCCTTTTTCTTTTTGGAGGCATGTTGGGACTTTGCGAGATCAACCGCTACAAGTATGGTCCGGAATGCAACTCCCACTACAAAGGAGAGATCTCCCCACCAACGATTTAATGGGAAAATGTGGGATTCGAACTGTTATCACAAAAGTGAAGAGGAAGTGTTCAACCAATTTGTTGAGAGTGTTTGGTTTTAAAATCTATAACTTAATTGATCCAATTATTGTAATTTATTTTTTTTAAATTAATACCATGCAATTGTTTGGTCCATAATTGAACAGGTGATCAATCAAGCTTATTGGGTCAAATCCTATAAGTATTTAAATAAAATAATATGCATGCTTTCATTATTTATTTATTTGACTGATTTGGGCCAGCTAAAAACATCATTTATGGCATGACAAAACATAATTAGCACTAAATAATTTATATATTAGTTCAGTAGTAGGTCCCTCGTACCTACGCAAATTATGGGTTCAAGTTGATCGTCAGTTTGATAATTTTTTAGCTTTTAAAATAATCACTATCGACGAGATGAGGTTGGTTTTATGGTAAATCTCTCACACCTGCACCGTAAGGTTACGGGTTCAAGTTCTCTCCCTCTCTAAAAGACCCCGAATTTATAACGTAGTACTTAAAAAAAAAAAAAAAAAAAAATCACTATTAACTGTGTCCAATAAATATACAACTGTTTAACGTTTCTGCTAACAATGCTGTTTAGATTCAAAGGAGTATATATATGTTTGATAAATTATAATATTAATTGTAAAAAAATATTATTAATAGGCTGCAAGAAAACGACCCAGCTCGACTGGCAAACCTCCAAGTCAAAAAATACACCAAAACAATCTCTCTATCCTAATTTTCGCTCTTGTTATATACGCAATAATCATCGCCATAATTATGATAAATATCAATAACTCTCAAGTTAATACGATTTTTATAACAAACTCATCACACCAACCTTTTTGATTCCTGAAAACACAAACATTTACTTCTCACATCACTCTCTCTCTCAATCGGTAACACAAATAGTTGTTTAATTAAAGCAAAATTGAAATGAATTTAAAAAAATTAAAAAATTAAAACTAATTAATGAACTAGGTCCTTTTCGATTTATGAAAACACACATTTACTTTTCACACCACTCTCGGGTTGATTAATTAAAGGATAATTGAAATAAACTAATAAATAAATAAATAAATAAGAAAAACTAGTTAATGACTAGGCTTCTCATGTCGACACGTGTCAATATGAGGTGAGGCTCTTTGAAATGAATAAAAAATAAAACTAATGAATGACCGGGCTTCTCATACCAACAAAGCAACAAGTACCAAGGTGAGATCAATAGATTCATAAGAAATAAATGTAAAAAAAAAAAAAGTATTTATGTTAAATTAATAAAGATAATTTAGTCTTTTAAAAGATTCATTAAATCTTAATACATATTACTTCATAATCACTATCTAGAATAGCCCTCACTTTCTAGAACTAACCCCTTACCTACCTCTCAAAATACATTTTTCATACCGAAATAATTAAATAATTTGATTTTAATTTTTCAAAAGTAATATTAAACTGGTCTTAAGCCCCCCCATCACTTAAGAAAAATGATTTTCTTTAATAGAAAAATAGAAAAATAGGAAATAAAAATAAAAATAAAATATTTTAATTCTCATAGGTCCCATTTAGACTCACCACCGTCTCAAGCCCACCGAACCCCGCTTCCTAGTAATACGTGCTCACGTGGAAACAAAATAGTATTAGACTATTAAACACTAAAAATAATTGAAAGATCGACGATAGAAATCGATTGTAACCACATGAAAACAAAATAGTATTAAATTATTAAACATTAATAATAATTGAAAGATCGGCGATAGAGATCAATCGTACCCACGTGAAAACAAAATAGTATTAAATTATTAAACACTAAGAATAGATGAGAGATCGACGATAGAGATCGATCGTACCCACATGGAAACAAATTAGTATTAAATTATTAAACACTAAGAATAACTGAAAGATCGACGATAGAGATCGATTGTACCCACCTGAAAACAAAATAGTAATAAAATTATTACACATTAAGAATAATTGAAAGATCAGCGATAGAGATCGATCGTACCCACGTGAAAACAAAATAGTATTAAATTATTAAACACTAAGAATAAATGAGAGATCGACGATGGAGATCGACGATGGAGATCGATCGTACCCACATGGAAACAAATTAGTATTAAATTATTAAACACTAAGAATAACTGAAAGATCGACGATAGAGATCAATCGTACCCACCTGAAAACAAAATAGTAATAAAATTATTACACATTAAGAATAACTGAAAGATCGGCGATGGAGATCGATCATACCCACGTGAAAATAAAATAGTATTAAATTATTAAACACTAAGAATAATTGAAAGAACGACGTGGAGATCGATATCCATCGTACCCACAGTGAAAAAAATAAATAAATTATTAAACACTACGAATAACTGAAAGATCAGCTATGGAGATCGATTACGATCCCAACATTGGCAACAGAGATCTTATAGACTCCTCCATCCACTTAAAATAGTAATTTCAAAAAAAAAAAAAGGGGGGGGGGGGGGGGGGGGGGGGGGGGGGGGGGGGGTTTACAATTTGGTCCCAATTTAATTGGGAAACATCATTTTTTTACTTGTTAATTCAAAATACAACAAATTGATCCTAATATAATTCAAAATACATCAAATTGGTCCTAAGGTTAGTCAAACTAACGGTCAACTAACGTTTAGGAGGGGTAGAAAAGTCATTACGTCTGTTTCCAATTAAAAAATAGAAATAAAACAATAATAAAATTTAAAAAAAAAATTTCAAACTTTGATCTTTGGTGGAGATCCAGATTGGACCTCCATCAAAGAACAAAGAACAAGATAATAATAAAATAAAAAAAATAAAAAAAAATTCAAACTGGGCTTGTTCCAGATTCGATCATCACCCCAACCCCAACTTAGATTCAATTTGGGTTTATTCCAGATTCGATCATCACCCTAACCCCAACCCCAACCCCAACCCCAATCCCAATCCATATTCGATCATCATCCCTTACCAGATTGAACTTTGGAACAAACCCAGAACCCAGATTCGATCATCATCCCCAACCCCAACCCAGATTCAATCATCATCCCCAACCTCAAACCCTAGCCACCACCAAAATCACAAAAAAAATTCAGATTTCTCAACCCAAAACAAAACTCAGATTCATCAGTCATCAATAAAAAACCACACAAACCCAGTTTTCAAAAACAAAATCAACACATAACTGACTCCACACACCAAATCGGAGCCCCCATTCAAACCACCTTGCCGCCATCACAGATTCTTCTTCATCATCAACCATCCTCGCTGAAACCCCCATTCAAACCACCCTGAAACATCCACAAACCCTCGCCGCCACAAACACCACAAAAACCAAACCCTAACCGCCACAACTCACACCAAATCGGAGCCAAACAACATCCTCAACCTCGCCGCCACAAAACCATACAAAATCGACTCGCACCAATTCACGGAGACAGACGGTGGTGAGAGAGAGAGAGAGAGAGAGAGAGAGGCGGTAGTGAGACAAAGAAATTCGATGGAGAGATTTTTTTTTTTTTTTAATGAGTGAGAGAGAGATCGGTGGTGGAAATGGTGGTCGATCGGTGTGGATTTGGTGGAGGTGGTGGTCGATCGGTGAGGATTTGGTGGTGGTGTGGATTGGTTGATGATGGAGCGAGAGAGATAGAGAAAAAAAAATTATTAGGGTTTGGTGATGATGAACGTGTGTGAGAGAGAGAAAGTTTAATTAGAGGGTAAACTTGTCTTTCCATTGTTATTACAAAGGTTGACCGTTAGTTTGACTAACTTTAAGACCAATTTGATGTATTTTGAATCATATTAGGACCAATTTGTTGTATTTTGAATTAACAAGTAAAAAAGTGATGTTTCCCAATTAGATTGGGACCAAATTGTAAAAACAAAAAAAAATAAAATTAATAGTTAATTGAAAAAATATATAATAAAAAACAAAAAACAAAATAATAATAATAATAATTCTCGTAAGTCCCATTTGGACAATTAGACCCACCGAAGGGCGAAGACTCTGCTCTCTGGTACCCCACTTTCCAATCATACGTGCCCACGTGGAAATAAAATCATATTAGATTATTAAACATTAAGAATAATTAAATATTAAAAAAAAAATTAAGAATTAAAAATTTCAAAATAGTCCCTCCGTCTCGTGTTCCGTCGTCCCTCTCGCACAACACCGACTCATTCATGTATAAAAGCACACACAGACCCCCCACTTCAAGACCTACAACTAATTCTGCGAAGCCGGCTTCCCAAAAGCCGGAGGTATCACCAAATGTCGAAACGCAACGCTCCGCCGCCGCCGCCGCTGCGCAAGCAGCAGTCTTGGTCTCCGGACGCCCACCGAGACGCGGCGTGGCGGAGACTCAAGGTAAGCCATAAGTTAGGACGCCGCTGCCAGAGCGTGACTGACGACGATTTGCAAGAGCTCAAGGGTTTTATCGATTTAGGGTTCAGTTTCAAACCCGACTCGCCCGATCTGGATTCGAAATTGTCGGATACTTTACCCGCTCTGGGATTTTACTGCGCTGTGAATAAGCAGTACTCCGACAGATTCTCAAGGTCGGCGTCGTCGTCGTCCTTTTTCTCCGATACCAATTCCGGTAGCTCTACCACCACCATTTTTTATCCAGGTTCACTCACTCACTGTATCACCGTATCAAATTTGAATAAAATTATTATAATATATTATTTATTTGATTGTTGATTGTTGATTGATACAACGGTTGTGATTTGATGATAGAGGACAGTCCACAGATGGTGAAGACGAGATTGAAGCAGTGGGCCCAGGTGGTTGCTTGTACTGTGAAGCAAATTAAAGGACAACAGAATTAAAAAAAATAATAATAATAATTTGATTTAAAGTGGTGGTATAATGGTACATCTAACCATATGATTACTACACTGTTTAATTAATGTAGTTATAATTGTTGTGTTTAATATGTTAAATCCTTTTTAAATTAATTTATTTTCTGAATTATTTCTGGTTTTATTCTTTCTCTTTGACTTGGACAATTGGAAAAATGAGACCCCTTGATTGAATCGGATCGGATTGAATTGAATTGAAAAAAAACTAATAACAATATTTGAGGCTCAAATATTGAATTGGATCGAAATGAATTGGCCGAAGAAAACTAATAATAATATTTGAGGCTCAAATAATGAATCGGGAGATTGATGTTAATATATTCATTGACAGTACTGTTGGTTTTGTGCATTTTCACACGTCCGTGATAAGAGATCAAACCCCACCACCTTATCACAAAGTGAGAATTACTTTTCAGAATGTGTTTTTTTAACATCAGCGTTTTATCTTACAGGTTTCCACTAGAAACCTAGATCGACCAGTTAATAACAGTATTTGAGGCTCAAATAATGAATTAGGTCGAATTGGATTGGCCGAATACAAATAATAATAATAATTGAGGCTAAAATATTGAATCGAGAGATTAATGATAACATATTCGATGACAGTACTGTTGGTTTAAGTGCATTTTCGTATATCCGTGTTGAGAGTTTGAACCCCACCTTATCATAAAGTGAGAATTACTTTTCGGAATGTGTTTTTGTAACATCAACGTTTTATCTTACATGGTCCCAATAGAAACCTAGACTAACCGGGGTTTGATTTTTTAATATTTTTTTTTATAATAATAATAAAATCAGGATATTAGACCAATTTACAAAATTGGAATGAGGACGATGAGGCATAGAGTTGTGATGGACTGCTTTTTCTAATTTTGAATGACTTAAGAGTTAAGAGTGGAAATGGAAAATCTTGACAAGGGAGGGAATCTCTTATTGAGATGATTAATTGTTTAAGAAGTAATTTAGGAAGGCAATATAAACATGATCAGAAACAATGTTTACAAATGGTTGTAAATTTGTAATAAAGGCTAAAGAGTCCAACTATTTATATATATATATATACAGAAATTCTATTATCAGTTCGAACTGACAATAAATATATCAGGACGAAGAATGTGGACCACTAGATTTACATACTTTGACTCAAAGTGTATGCACTTGTCAAAACTTCTCCATAATCTGTGGTCCACATTCTTCGTCCTGATATATTTATTGTCAGTTCGAACTGATAATAGAAAGACTGTATATATATATATATATATATATATATATATATATATATATATTTCATTTTTATCCCTTCCATTAATATGTATTGTAAAAATTGTTCATATAATCATATTCTTCTAACAAGAGATTGATAATTTATTTATTTATTTAAAAAAAAAAATTGGATGGTAGTATAGGATTGAATTGAATTGAAGAAAACTAATAATAGTATTTGAGGCTCAAATAATGGATTGGATTGAATCAAAGAAAAATAATAATAATATTTGAGGCTCAAATAATGAATCGAGAGATTGATAATAACACATTTATTAACAGTAACGTTGGTTTTGCGCATTCTCGCATATCCGTGATTAGTATTCAAATCTCACATATATCATAAAATGGGAATTGCTTGAGTGGACATGTTTTTGTAGTAGTGATTCATCAAATTAATAGGTTGAGAAGTCGTGATAACACATTCATTGGTAAATCCGTTGGTTGTGCACATACACTTACGGAGCTATTAGTGAATGTGTTTTTGTGCACATGCACTCATAGATCCGTGATAAGAGTTAGATTGTTTTAATAATTTTCTATAAAAATAAATAAAAAAATATCAATTTCATAGTATAAAAAATTGGAATGAGGGCGATGAGGCATCCATGTTTAAAATTGATTAAAATCGATTAAAATATAATCATATTCTTCTCACAAAAGATTGATTAATTTTTTTTTTTTAATTTTTATAAGGAAGCATAGAAAGAAATTAAACAGGAGGACAATCATCCAAGACAAACCTTTCCACACACGGAGGGTTAGTCTCCATCCAAAACTGGTCCTCTGAAACAGTCAGAGCCAGCTTAGAAAGATATTGAGCAACAAAATTTGCTTTTCTTGAAACAAAACCAACGGCCTTAATCATATTAGAGCAGATTTTTGGAACAATGTCATCAACAACCAGACCAACTTCAGTTGAGACAGGGTGCCCAGAGTTAATAAGATTCACCAGTCACCACCCCTTGTGCATCAGACTCGACAATAGCTGGAACAAGGCCTGAATCCACAGCAAAATCAATACCTCTAAGGATTGCCACCGCCTCCGCCACTTAGGGAGAAAAACTAGCCTCCATCCGCTGCACACAAGAGGCCATCACCCAGCTAAGATGGTTCCTAATCACCACACCCATACCAATTCTTTGATTCCAACTATCCAGAGCTGCATCCGTATTAATTTTGTAAACACCCTCCCGAGGAGCTTGCTACCGAGCCTCAACATGAACAACCCCATTGGGATCAGTATCCGCATTTATAGCAGCCATGAATTCTTCCAAAAAGTTCCTACTCCAAGCCACTACATCATTCTCATGACTTCCATTCTTACCATGAATAGCCTGGTTACCAGTTCCGCCATAGGACAACAAACAACAACTCCAAATTCTCATTTTGCAGCTTACTAAGGCAGAAGAAGAAGAAATCAGAGAAATTAGGGAACTAATGCTGGCGCATTAATACTACCAAGTACCAACCAATAATGAAACTGTCACATACATTAATAAAATTGTGATGCTTCCATTCATGAAAAACTACTTGTCTAATTTAAAATTGCTACCAAAATTGTGATGATTAATTACATTTTTAATTAGATTGTTACTTGAATACCCAGGCTTCACCAAATTAATAATATTTATACCATCTTACTTTGAACGTTTTGAGCGCTGCTTTTTTTTTTTTGTTTTTTTTGTTTTTTTTTTGTTTTTGACAGAATCGTAAATAATCCCCTGACTTTTTATCAAATGTCAAATCAAACCCTCTGGTTTGAACAATCAACAAAAGACCCCCTATCATTAGTTGACAGTTAGTTGACATTAATTAAATCTAATGAAATATAATTATTTAAGTGTTTTTTTTTTAATTTTTTATAATTGAACTAAAAAAATAATGAAAAATATATATATATACTAAAAATATGTTAGAAAATAAAAAAATATAAAATTATTTTAATAAAAAATAAATATATAAAAATATATTATAACAAAACAATAAAATCATTATAAAATTTAAACAAAAAAATTATTTTAAAATATAAAAAATTATTTTTGTATGAAATTGATAATTTTTTTATTATTAGTATATATATTTTATTATATTTTACTTTTTGTTATTATATTTATAATAAATGATTTAAATTGTAATATTTTATATATATATATATATATATATATACAGTCTTTCTATTATCAGTTCGAACTGACAGAAGTTATATCAGTTCCTTGTATGTGGGCCACTGGATTTAAATACTTTGACTGACAAGTGCATACAGCCAAGTCAAAGTATTTAAATCCAGTGGCCCATATGCAAGGAACTGATAATAGAATTTCTGTATATATATATATATATATATATATATATATATATATAAAGTCAACTAATGGTCAACTAACCGTTAACTAATAGTAGGTTTTTGTTTGCTGATTATTCAAACCAAAGGGTTTGATTTGGCATTTAATCAAAAGTCATGGGTTATTTACAATTCTCCCTTTTTTTTTTTTTAAGAGAAAGAAAGAAAAGAAAAGAAACATCCATCAATAATGTTCTTATAATTTTGTTTTCCTATTAGATATAATCCACATTATTCATGTACGTAGCTTGTAATTGAAAATATTATAATACTAGTATATGATATCTATCTTATGTTATAATCTAAAACCGTATTAAAACAAGATGAGGTCGGTCCATAGATATTTGATTCGAACTAATGGATTAGATCGGTTTGGTTCGATTTATTAGTTTTATATTCTCTCGCTCGATAAAATGACAAAAGCAATTACATTAATTAACCAGCTGAAAAACTGTCATGTATATGTAATGTATGTATGATCAATTGATCATCAAGAACGTACGTATTTATAATGTTGATGGTCACGTGAAGCAACAAACACATGTTCAGGACTGAATTTTGGCACAGTAACCACCATGCTTTGCCACCCATTCACTCAGGACCAATCGAGGATATGATCGAAGACTATATATAAAAGAGGTTTCAGGTGTGAGATTCAATTCCCACGTGTTTTTCACGTGGGATTGATTATATAATATTACAAAACCCATTTTATAACGTTGTATAAAGAGTGTATAAGCCAATCTGTTACGTTACATAGTCGATCCCACATGAAAAATACACATACGTCGATCGCCTTTTTTTATGTGTTTGATTTTGATGTATGCATGTATATTAAGCTGCAGATGAGATTCATGATGAGCTAGTGCATGTAACTGGCTCTAAGCTATTGTTTGAGAATGTAATATCTTTTGGTGAAGGTTAAAAAAGTTTGTAATATTAAAAAGATCTTTGTGTCTCCACCATTTTCAAACCTTTTCAGTTTAAAAACTTTCATAGAAAAAAACATAATAAATCATGCTACTTTTATAATTTTATTCTACACCATTCGTTTTTCTCAATAAGTAAAATAACAACGAAAATTAATTAAATAAGAGTCTAACCCAAAATATATAGCACGATAGTTGACTCTCTATTGTTAATACTAGTCAAACCAAAAAATTAGTCTAAAACCAACTCGAATAATGTGGTAAGTGATTTATCATTACCATATTATTCACCACATCACCTCATGATTTATGTGGTGATGACAACTCATTTGCCATACCATTTTGGTTGAATTTTGGGTTACATGTATAGTATTACTGATATATTAAAAATAAAGATAATTTTTTTATATGAAGATTCAAGTTTTTTTTTTTTTTTTCACTAAAATTCATTTATGATTTGATTAAATTATATCTAAGAAGAAATGGAAAGAAAAAAAAAATCCACTTAAAGATATATAATAATATATCCTCAAACCTCGTTTTTTTTGTTTTTTAATAATAAAAATCAATTAGATACATCTCAATCTTTAAAAACAAAAAATTCAGGAAATAAGATAATTACGATAAGTATGTAGATCTAGCCATGATTTGGTAATTATATAATGTGGAAATAGGGAGAAATAGAACTCTTTTACGTTGAATCTTAAGACCATCACTAGTTTAATAAGTTAAGTTTAAATGACACCAATGGACTAAAATACCCTCATCTCTTTCTTTTATTATGTTTTTACTATTTTTAGGTTTTCTTTTTCTTTTTTAAAAACTTCCATTGATAGAGGACCAATAGAGGTCCAATGGAGGTCCTCCATCAATGGAGATGGAATAGACCTCCAATGGACGTTCATTGGAAGTTTGTTCGACCTCCAATGGAGGTCTCGATGAAGAAGATAAATTTTTTTTTGTTGAAAATTTTCATTTTTGCCCAATAAGTTTCGGAAATTCAAAATAAAGTCTTGGAAACACCAAAATAAAATCTTAGAAACAACAAAATAGGTCTTGAAAATACTAAAATAAGTCTCAGAAAAAAAAAAAAGCGTTAGACTTATTTTTATGAGTGTGTTTTAAGGATATTTTTGTCAGATCCACACTTTAGGTGCTATTAAAACTTAAGTTATTAAGTTAGTGATAGTCTTAAATCTCACTACTCAAAGAGTGCTATTAAATTTTCGAACCATAATATAATTCTATATTCCAACTCATGGTTACAACTTACAAACTGTCCAACGTGATTTAATGGTAACAAAACTTTTATTTGGTCTGCCAATAGTTAATGTTTAAGTCGTGATACCACATGCAGTATGTTAAAAAAAAAAAAAAATCAGACTATGGAAGGAACACACATCACCTTCTGTCCGTTTTCATCATGATTTGGTGATTACAATTCTATAATACGAACCCACTGGGTATAACTCATCCTTAAAAATCGGCTTGTAAGGAGAGGGTGCCCAATGAGTTTTATACTATTGACTAATCCCATACTTAATCAATGTGGAATCATAACATTCCACCACCATCCTTTTTAAAATGGGATTAATTTGAAGTTGAATTCTTGGTGCATTTTGTATAAAGAGGATTGTTGCAACCGAAAAGCAACAAGAAGTTAGCTTAACATTTGATGCAGTAAAGAACTTGTCAGTACCATCGCCAAGATCGAATTCTACATCATCTTCATCTGCCTGAATCAAGAAACGGTTTTTATTGCAATGCTTTGGTCCAATTTCTTTTGTCATCCTTTTAAAATAGAATTTACACTAGCTACAACCCAATTTTCAACATGAAAATAGGTCTTAACACCATAATTTTTCCTATCAATAGAAAGCTTATAGATGGTTGACTCTTTTGACCCCTTGACCTGCACACTTATCTTGCCTCTTTTCAATTTTCTCCAAGTGTTGCTCCAAATCTGTTGCCATTGCCAGGTTAGATATCACTTGATACGAACCCACTGGGTAGAACTCATCCTTAAAAACTGGCTTATAAAGATAGGGTGCCCAATGGGTTATATACTACTGACTAATCCCATACTTAATCAATGTGGGATCATAACATTCCACCACGCTTCCGCAATTGTCGTCCACGGCGACCCATCTTTCCTAACTAGGTGACTTCGCGGATCTCGCTCTCTCAGGTAGCAGCCCTCCCCAGGTCGCCTCGTCCGCGATGAACCCATTGCTTGGCATGGTGTTGGCTCTGATACCAATTGATACAATCACAAAAATTCTAAAATTAGAATTTAGGATAAAATGAAAATAATAATGATAAACGACGGTTGATTCGAGAGAACCACTCTGCAGTGACAATAGAAAATCAATTACTCCATTTGAGCAAGCAAATATTCCCATCCTTTCATTAAACGTACAACTGACAAATAAATAGGAAAAGTTACAGGTAATGATAACTAAAAATTAGGAACATAAATTCTCTTCCCTAAAACTAGGACAGTTTTATTGCACTACTCACGTAATCAACCCATAACCACTAACTAAGAGCATCTCTAATGCAAGCGTGGCTTGTGAAAAAAAGAGATATCACGTAGGATAAATAGACGTTATGTTAATAATTGTGTCTCCAATGCAGCCGTACATATTCAACCTCAAGCTGACGTGGCAAAAAAAATATTAGACATTGTCAACATAACCGTCCACTTTCAGATGGTTTGTTGTACAACTATTTTTTAGGTTAACTCAGCAAACATTTAAATTTGACATTAATTTTTCATATATTTTTGGTAAAGAACTAAAATAAAAAATAAAACAGGAAAAAAAGATGGACACGTCATTAAAAAAAATTGTGTTTTAGAAGGAATCATTGGAGACCAAATTTTGAGTTGATTGTCTATCAAGTCTATTTTTATACCACATAGGAAGCAAGTCTCTTGACATTGTTGCCATGTCAACAATTATTGGTATGCAAGCCACTTTTATATTGGAGATGCTCTAAGCCTAAAGTTATGAATTAGATGGTGTCAATGACTATCTAAATTAAATTAAACAAATTACAAAATTCTTAACAACTGAATTTGCAAATAATTTCAAACATAGAAAACACGATCGTATCATATTCTATTGATTAAGATTTGATCATATGGTCTTGATTTCTTGTGTGTTAACAAAATCATGTGTATAACATGCATGCATGCAATTATGCAAAGTGTTGCGTATGTGACCAATTCAAGCAACCATTTTTTCCATTTTGTTAAATCTCTTTTCGTTGTTTTGATTTCCTAATATCAACTCTACTGTGTCATACGTCAACTAAAGATTGCTTTAATTAATATGACATTTGGAAAATAAATTAAAACCATGTTTAATTTCTCTATTGTCATATAAAGTTTTATAATTCATGAAAACTTTTCGAAATTTTGAAAATTGATTGTTATTTAATCATTTGATAATTTAATTGAAATTAAATTATATTTTTCATAATAATTACACACATATCACAAGAAGAATAACATTTATGATAGTTACGACTTACGACTCACATTAATTAATCTTAACATTTCTCGTAAGTTTTAAATCACTTCTATGTTCCGAAAAATATATATTTTATTCAACACCCTTATAACATGACAAATATTAGTTCTGGTTAATTTTTTCTTTTTATAATTTATAAGTAGTTAATAAATTCTTGATCGTCGGGACCTGACGAGATCAAATACTATATTGCGATTCGAATATCTACTTCTATAATTGAAGATATCTATCCACACAACATTAGAGAGAAATCTCATATACATATACATATCACGAGATACATGGCCGTTTCCAAACATTTTGGGGCCCGAGCGATTTTATGATATTAACAAAAATCGGGGTCCTATATAAAATAATTATCAATAACATAAAAAAAATTAAATAAATAATTCTTCATTTACCAAATACAATGTAATCCACCAAATACAATGTAATCCACATAAATTAAAACAAAAAAAGATTTATTGTATCTAAAAACATAAAAACAAAATATTATTTACATTTCTATTCTTCTTGCTTTCTAAAGTGAAAATTTACTAATTATACTACTACCATCAATATTAGCTAACACTTTTTCCTTGACAGATAACAGAGCAGGAAGCAACGTGAAGCAAACCAAACCCTGGAAAGATAGGCGCCATTTGATTCGTTTAACACTTTAGTTTTAGGTCAAGGTTGTTGTTTTTAATTAATTTACTATTTTGTTTTGTTTTAAATAGTATAGTGATGTAGTTTCAGGATCACAATGACAAGTTTATTGGACCTGAAGTTTTTTTTGTTTGATTGAATTAGTTCATTGAGCCGGAAAGGAAAATATATAAATAAAAGTAGTAAAATGTTTGGAACTGGACACTGTTTAAACATAAATATATTGGGTTCTGAGGCCTCAAAAAAGAAGAAGTAAATTGGGCCGGTTGGGCCCCCAGCAAAATACTGGGTTTGCTACCCCCATGGGTCAGCCCTGACGAGATATTACACATATTTTTAATCATTTTAACCATAGAATTGAAAGTCATGTTATATAAAAAAAATGTACCGTTTTATTTATTTATTTATTTGTTAATAAAGACGACCAATAGTTATTAAATAGTTAATACTAACTGAATTTCAATCAAAATATCTAAAGATTGTAATATCTCTGATAATTATTCCAATATCTATATATAAAAGCATGGATTGAAATGTTGACCTATCACTTTTTTTAATCAACAACAGAGAGTGACCATTACAAACGTGCACGGTACTCTAAGCACCACCTGATCATTCCATCACCACCACCACCACCATAGTATCCAATCAAAATGATTAATACTACATCCTCAAAATATCAGTATATCAAAGATATTTTTGATATCGTTCAAAACATCACCATTTAAGACTGTCGGGATCTATCGAGATCAAACAATATATGTATAGGTCTAGATGTCTAAGCCTATAACGGGAGATAACTAGTCTCATAATCTGGAAAAAAAACTCTCCACACATATTTGTAAGATACGAATAGTGAAATTTGAATATCTAACCACTTATGTGAAAGGGAAGTGCATATGCCATCATCATTTATTTCATCGGTCCAAATTTATAATCGAAATGATATGGAAAACTTGTTTGTCACGTGATACATAATTCAATAGGGTGATGTCTCTACTCTCTATGTTTCTTCTTTGACCTGATCCGACCTGATCCAATCCAATTCAAATCCAAAACCCACAACAGCACGCACCGGATGAGAGCGCGTGAGGTCACTCACGTGACCGTATATTCTTGACGGAAGTAAAATATAGATATATATCTATCTGCTTTTTACTTTGTGTCTTGTCTAAAATAAATATCTGGCTGACACTGGCCGATTTTTAAGATATTATTAGCATCTGATGACGTGGTACTCCGCTGATGTAACGGACACGTGTAAAAGCGTCGCCATGTGGAGCTTTTATTGGCCCCAACTACACCGCCTTTCTCTCTCTCTCTCTCTCATTCTGTGCTAAATTTTCGAGACGATTTTTTCTCCTCACAAACTCACAAAACATTTATCACATTTTTTTTAATTGTCCGATCAAAGCGAAGAAGAAGAAGAACCAGTTATTTGTTTGTTTTTTTGAATTTTTTTTGAAAAAAGAAAATGAACGATAACATTCTGCGGAATACTCCGTCGTCGGATCCCGGAGCAATGGAGGAAGGTTGCCGGCGTGAGTTGACTCGGACTTACTCGGACTCCTCTGATATCACTGTTGAGAGCTCGCATCAGACTGCAAATGCAAGACCGGTAATTTTGATTTTTGATCAATTTTTTCCCTTATTTTTTTGATGGTCTTATATATGTTTTAAATTTCTACGTTGAAATTTCAATCTTTTGTTTCATGTGATTATTGTTCCTTCTATGCTTAGTTGAATTTTGTTGTTGAAATAACATATAAAGGAGTCGATAAGTGAAGTCTTGATGGTCTATAATTTTGTTTTCTGTTTTATATATCTCTTCCTGTTACAGTGTAAGTTTCAATATTTGATTCTTATTTTTTTATGTTAATTTTATTTGGGGTTAGAGAATGATCTTCATTTGATCTTGGTTACTGAATAAGGACCTCGATTTTAAACTCTACTGTACACTGTAGGTAACCGGAGACAATGATAGGGATGCTGTGCTAAATTGCTAATATATTTGTATTCAATTCAATTGTGAATACATAAATGCAAACAAACAATAAACTATAGTTGCTTCCTTTATTGAAACCGATTAGCTGCTAATTCTTGGCAGGTTTGATGAGTGCCTCTAGTTTTTCTTCACCCCTTACGATGAATTGAGTTGCACGTTTATCGCATGTTTGTTGTGGTTGATCTTTTGCAGATTATTGTATAAGCTGCATTTGATTATATAGCGATTGGAGTTCCATGTCATGTGATTAATAGCAGGGTATTTTAGATTGTAACAACTTTCTAGAGCCCCCATGTTTCTTTTCATTGTGATTTGTGACCAAGAGCTTTTGAAGCAACTTCATTCAAATTGTTAAAAACCTTTAGGTTAATGCAGACCGTTGAATACTTTGAAAGGATTCAAAGAAGGAAAAAGTGACCGGCATAGCAATCATCTTCCTTTATGTGGATGTCATAACCGTGATAAAATATGGAGCTTTCTTTGATTCTTGATTTTTTTTTTCACCTCATATTTCTACTTCTGTTACAGGGCCAGGCTGCAGGGTGGACAAATGAGAATCACAATGCTTATCTCAACTCTTTAGAAGCATCATTCGTTCAGCAGTTGCATTATCTGCGTAGTTCCATAGGTTTGCATGGTAGGTGCTCACAAGAAAACATATCAGGGCCATGCTCATCGCAATTACTGTCAGCCAACACTCGTTATTCATCTGACCAGGTCAGGGACTTCAATTTGCTTGTGATATTTGTCCACGTCTTTGTGTCAGCTTACTGATCACTACTTCAGTCAAATATTTTTCTTATTCTATTTTGCACTTCATGGTTCTACAGGATGGAAACAGGCTGAAGATTAAATGTGAAGTCAATGAAACTTTGTTTGAAGATGCAGCTGATTCTCATGGTATGCTAGAAAGTCCTCGGATATGCCATTTTACATCTGTAGGCAAACTTCAGACTTCAACATCCTTCGATGCCCTGGAGCACAATGTGCTCAGTGACGAGGGAGTCCATTCGAGGGATAATTCAACTTTCTCTTGTGAACCAGCTGGAAGTACAGAGCAGCGTCTTGATCGCCACTTATGCCATCCAAGTTTGGATGACAGTGCTACGGGTGACTCTCATTAACTTTGCATCTATTGGAATATTGGTTGGATTTTTTTGAATGTGTGCTCCAAAAATTTTCCATTGCCTAATAATTAATTGCATCCTCATCCCTATTTTTTTTTTTATCTTTCAATTGCCGCATGATTTACCTGAAAAATAGAATTTTAATATTGAAAATTAGAAAGAAATTTGAGAGAGGATCTGTTGGAAGAGAAAGACAAAGAAAGGACCAACTAGAACTAGGGGTTAGAAATGGAGGAAAAGGGGATAGAAGAGGACAAACGTCTCTTAAATAACTTAGTTGCAATAAAAATTTAGCGTGTTTCTTAACTCTTAACACTTGAAAGACTCTTAACCTCCTATCCAATTATGATAAGTTCTAAAATTTTGTAAAATTGCATTTAAAAGTATGAACAACTCCATGATTAAATTTTATCAAAACTTTCCATACAAAACAGTTGAAAGTTAAAATAAATGCACCTTCGATAAATAAAACTTAACCATTAACTTAAAATTTTGGTAAATCTTTCATCATAATTCTTTCCTCCTTTTCTTTTAAATTTTACCTCTTTTGGCTAAAAAAGGATTATCTAATTTGATATTTATGCACCTGGACGCATTGCTACATCAGTGTTGTGCACAATGTTTTTAAAAGAGTGAGGCAGTTTGAGGCTTTCTGTACTGTAGTGGTCAAAATATTAGGCGAGGGCGCCGCCTTGATTTAGAAATATTAAATAATTCTGAATATGTGAGATTTGGGTGGGTGTTGTTCGGCCTTTTTTCCTAGGCAGAGGTGTTTTTCTATTTTTTTTAGAAGCAGAGGTTTTGTCGTTTGATGAGTGTGAGTGAGCCGTTAGGGTTTTAAAATATTAATTTTAACTCAGCCAACCTCAAAACGGCGAGTTTTGATAAAAAATAACAGCCTTGATTCAAAACTCATCGTTTCACCCCCAAAACCAAATTGATATGGCACCAAAACTCACCGCTTCACCATCCAAAACCAAATTG
This sequence comes from Acer yangbiense, assembly GCA_008009225.1. NCBI lineage: Eukaryota > Viridiplantae > Streptophyta > Magnoliopsida > Sapindales > Sapindaceae > Acer > Acer yangbiense. Next base: position 44,816,433 of record CM017764.1, read on the forward strand.
ATATGGCACCACCTTAGTGCCTTACCACCTTGCCTGACTGCCTCAATTTGGTTTGGCCTTGAGGCAGTCGCCTCATTGCCCCAAGGCGTGGTCATTTAAAAACAGCCTTGAGGTGCCAGCCTCAAGGTGGCGAAGGGCCGAGGCACGCCTCAAGGCGGCTGCCTTGGCTGATTTTTCAAACATGGTTGTGCATAAGTGCCCATAGATATTCACACACATACATATGCAAGTACATGCAAACATAATCATTATTGGGAGATACAGAATTGTGTGAACCATGAACAATAAATTTTATATCTCTTATTCAGATCGATGGCAAAACTGTTACCTATGTAATCTTTGCTGTCAACCTGGATGATAATCACATCCATGTTAGGGATGCTGGTTTATGATTAGTTGCCTTGCTATAATGCTATGTTGTCTGGCTTGGATCTCGGCGTGAATGAGCCTTACCACTAATAGATGCTATCATTGTTTACCTTGCCTTATAAAATACTTGCTAGCGTCTAGCCGTCTACATTGGGAATGTTATTTACAAACTATCTTGTACAGTTATTTCTCTCACTGTGATTACAGAAGGCAATTTTTGTGCAAACTGGAAATTTCTGAGTGTTAGCTAAGTTGACCCCTTTTAGTCTCTTCGTTTAGTCAAGAGATATTTGGTTACACTTTGGATTTGAGTATGACCGGCTAAGTAAAGAGTGCCAATTTCCTTGATAGCTGTGTGAGGAATTATAAAATGAGGTGACATATTTATCTTCTACTAAAGTGCACAGACACAGTTGGGAGATTTAAATATATTGTGTGTAAAAGTAAACTCATCCTAAATTTATAAAACTCAAAAATCGAAATCTCAAATGGGTGAGTGAAATTTTGTTATAGAACCATTCTTTATGTAGCCAACTTTTAATTTCACCTCCTAAAGCTGAAGAGACATCCATAGTTGGGCCTAGGCGGCGGGCGCCTTTAGGCGCAACTTTTGCGCCTGAAGAATGGCCAGGTGCAGCGAGGCAAGGAGGTGCGCACCTGGCCGTCGTAGGTGCCAGGTGTCGCCTTGGCACGCCTAGTTGAATTTCTCCTTTTTTTATATTTATTTATAGGAAATTCAATTTTCTTAGGGGTGTTGCCCTCCGACCCCCGCGAATTGACCAGGCAACTCGACCCCCGAGTGCATCAATGTAGCGCAACAAAAGTACAAAACTAATTCAATCTTCACAACCCAACATGAAGATGCATTGATGATGTTATGAAGTTGGTTTTGTTTGAGTTGGGGATAGCTAGGGTCTAGAAACTAATTTGAACATATCTGTTGTTAGTATGATGATTGCATGTTAATTATTTTATGAATTATGTCATGTTAATTGATTGTTTGTAAAGTTCTAAACCTTACATTTAGCTTAATAACTTGGCATTTATAAGATAAATTAGGTTGTTACAATTTTTATGAATTTTTCCCATTGGGGAATTCATAAAAAGCTATTGCGCACCTCATTTGAAATGGCGTGCCGCACTTTAGACAGGCGAGCGCCTTGCCTTGTGTCATGATGCGCCTAGCGCCTTTAATAACTATGGTTAGACATCCTATATAGTCATTTATCAATATTGCTATTGGTTGAGATTTAGGAGGGATTAGATCATGGTTCTGACTTTTGAATGATTTATTAATTTTATTGATTAGAACTAGGCAAATGAAACTGCAAACTAGAGTTGGTTTTTATTTCTCAACATAGGTGAATCAAAACAAGGCTGGTTTCTAAAGTCAATGCTTTGGGTGTGGTCAGTGCTGATTAATGTTACAGTTCCACAAAAATATAAATTAAGGCATGTTTTTAAGACAATCTAAAAACTTGAAACATTTTATAGTGTTGGATCATTTTTTTTTTTAACATTAAATATGTTATAAAAGTAATGAAACATTTGTTCTGTCTAGGGAAATCAAAGATACCACACAACTGAAAACTTATGGTTTCCTTCATATTTCTGTCTTTAAGCAGCCTTCCTTGAAACAAAGTCTGTCGAAGAGGTATAATTCCTTATAGAAACATATTTAGTAATCGCATCATTACATATTGAATACGAACCAAGTTACAATGCAACTTGTCAATCGAAAATTTTAATATCATGTATATTCCCAATGGACCACCTGAAAAGGCTTGTACTTGACTCAAGAATTTGTGATTGTCACACATTTTTGTTTTGCTAATTCTTGGTGTATACAACTTGCTCATCTTGATCCTTTTAGTCATTTATATTTTTCCTTTGTTTATTGTCTCCTTACAAAGTTTATGATCATTTGCAGAGGTCTCAGATCAGAACTTTGTGGATGAAGACCGACAAGATAAGTCAAGCCATGGATTCACTGCAAAAAGGTTGAAGACAGCTGGTGTTGATGCTTTGAACAATGATAAAGTAATTTTTAGAATAGATATCACTTTGTCTCTTTGTATATGAACTGTTTAAATAAGTGAAGTGAGAGTGTTCATTTTTTGAGTCTTACTTTCGTTTATTTGCATGTCATTCAGGTTTCGCTGTTGGGAAGGCTTAATGTTAAAGCTATCAGCCGTGCTTCCTTGGAAAGAGAGGAACTTGTACATCAAGAGTTTCTGTCAGAACATCCTCAGAGCTCTGCCAGCCCAAGATCTAATATGCATTACTTTCTAAGAGGAAGCTGAGTAGTGGCTTTGCACTGAAGTTCGAAATTTAATCTTCGACACGAATACACCAGAAAAAGAAGCTATTACTTTGTAACTTTCTCCAGGTATGTTAACCGAAGAAACATGTTCGAGATAGATTCAATGAAAAAGTATCAGAGGTGATTTTTTTGTGGACGGTTCTTGCTGGCAGTCAATTTTTCACAATGATTAACTTAGAAGATTTTTTTTTTTTTTTTTTTTTTTTTTCATATTTGTGCATAACTTACTGGAATCTAGTATGTATGCTAGATAAGATTTTCTGGTAGTTGCCATTGATGATTAGTCGATAGCAATTAGACTATTTGAGATAATGTATATTTCTTCATATTCATGTTTAGCATTTACTTTATACATTGAATGGCATTGTATATATAAATGTAGAATCTTTGAATGACGTTGAAGATGAGAAGTACAATTTATGTGCAACATAGCCAATGAGATGTTAGGAATATTTTTTCTAGTTGATTTACTTTTTTCTCCTTGCAAGTGCGGAGGTTTTCGATTAATTCCATAACCTTTTAAATAAGGTTGTCTGTCGATAAATTTCCGAATATAAAGCAAAATGATCTTAGGACTGTTTGTAACAGCTTTGCTCTAGCTTTGTCATGTGAATGCATAGACTGAAACTATGATCAAATTCAATTACTTTTAGATCTTCTCATTTGCTTAATTATACATGTTTGATATTCCCTCTGGCTTGGATACATCAACATTAATTTGTTGTGTTCTTATAAAAACTCAAAACAGTAGAGAATTATGAATCAGTTGGGTTGTTGGAACTTCATTTTGAAACATTGAAGTAGCAGATTATGTTTGATTTGAGATATATTTACCCAAATCAGCATTTACTTATACTCTACTCAACTACCTAAATTGACAACTCCCATATCTTACCATGTCATAGGCCAGTTTGGTATTGTTTTTGAGAAGTTACAATCAATTTATTTTATAATTTTGATATAAAATGATATTTGGTAAAACTTTAAAAAGTGATTAATTGATAATCTGTCAAGTTTTAACAGTGATTTTAAGGAATAAGTGGGGGTTACTTTTTGAAAGTGATTATAGAATAATCTATTTCAGTATTTAATGAATATTTTAAAATATCATTATCATCCTTATAAAATCAAATCAAATTTATTTATATACCTTATTTCATCTTAAAATTAAAGACTCTAATTAAATATTGATTTGATTTATAAAATCTTTTAAAAATCTTTTTATTGTTTTTATGGATTTTTTATTTCTAATTTAAATATTCTACTTAAATATTGATTTAATATATATAATTAATGAAGAAAATAGAATAAGGTTCTAAAATCATGTCTATTTTAAACATTGTAACTAATTTCAGCATTTCTGAAATAAAATTACCAAACATACATATACTGCTTTTAAGCTATACTGTAGTTTTAAAAGTATAATTAACCAAACATCTGATGATTAACTTTACAGCTGATTGTTCCTTCAGCATAACTAACCGTGATTATTATAAAAGTTACAACAATACCAAACTGGCCCCCAGTCTTTTTTGTTATAAATTATCCATAAAACATCTTAATATGAGGTGATTGAGTTCTATTATGTTCATAGTCAGGAGAGTTCACTCTTTAATAATAGGGAGAATCGTAAACTTTTGATCAAATGCCAAATCAAACCCTCTAGTTTGAGCAATCAGTAAAAAAATCCCTACCATTAGTTGTTAGTTAGTTGACTTTAATTAAATCTAATGAAATATAACTATTTAAGTGGTTTTTTCTGTAATTGAAAAAAATAATAATGAAAAAATATACTAAAAATATTAATGAAAATTAAATATATAAAAATATAATATAAGAAAGCAATAAAATAATTATAAAATTTAAACAAAAAATTTATTTTAAAATATAAAAAATTATTTTTGTATGAAATTGATTTTATTATTATTAGTATATATTTTTATTATATTTTATTTTTTTATTCTGTTTATAATAAATGATTTAAATTATAATATTAGATATATATATATATATAAAGTCAACTAACGGTCAACTAACTGTTAATTGATAGTCGGGTTTTTTTTTTTTTGCTAATTATTCAAACCAGAGGGTTTGATTTGGCATTTAATCAAAAGGCAGGGAGTTATTTACAATTCTCCCTTAATAATAAGAGTTAAAGAGTGAACTCTTCAGTTGACAGCACTTTTGATTTTGAAATTAAATTATTAAAAAAAAAAAATAAAACAATAAGAGCACAAAGAGAAAGCACCAATCCTTTGAGTAAGTATTCTCTAACAATAATGAATGAGTTCATAAAGTAAAAAGACAACAGTGATGAGGTGTAAAGTACAAAGTATTTTTTCTAAAATATTTTTTAGAAAATAATTTGATATATTTATATGTGTAGAAACCTTTTAGTCTATTATCTTAATTTTCTCTTAAAAAATTCAATCAAACATTTTAATATAAAGAAAGTCATTTTAAAACTAATTATATGATTACGAAAAGAAAAGAAAAGAAAAAAACATAAATTGTATCATGTTTGTATTTGGACAAGATAAGATTGGTTTTGTGGTAAGGCTCTCACGTCAAGAGATTGTGGGTTCAAGTCACGCCCACGTCTACATATAAATGTCGTGGGTTCGAGTCACACTCACCTCTATAAGCAATAGGTTGTGGATTCGAATCATAACCGTCACACCCGATAAATAAAGTTAAAGAAATTGTATGTATCTGTTTTTCCTAGCACCAAGTCACCAACCAATCCAAACACAAAGTGGAGAACAGAGACTGGTTGACATTTGTTAATTGTAATAGGTTCATTTAAGAGTCAATCTCTCTCAATTTCCTCCACTTTCTTTCTCTCTCCCTCTCTCCCATTTTCCCGAGAAAGAGAACCAGAAGAGGAAGAGGAAGAAGAAAAAAAAAAATAGCCCAGATAGAGAGCATATTTGATGGGTATTTTGTCGAGAACAGGCACCACCAACGTAAACCAACAAGAAGGACTACCCGTAACTGTTAATAACGGGTCGTCTTCTTCACTTCCAAAGAGGAAATGGTCAAATTGGATGCCCATTTTCGTCGTACTTGTGGTTATACTAGAGATCGCCTTCTTGGGTCGTCTTGATATGGCCAAAAACGCCGCCATGCTCGACTCTCTCGTCGATATCTTCCACAAACCGCTTCCTTCAAGTGGTGTGGACTTTTTTGGTGGCGCTGATGATAAGGGAATTGAAAAAATTGAGAGTGGTTCGGTTTTAGATGGAGAGACTTGTGAGGTGTGGTTGGAGAGAGAAGATTCTGCGGTCTTTTCAAGGGATTTTGATAAGGATCCTATCATGGTTTCTGGTGCCGAGAAGGTTTGTTTTTCTTATAAGCTGGATAATTTCCTTATCAGGGTGTTATTTGATTTGGTTATTTATACAGTTTCTATTGTTATCAACGTGTATACAATTTTTTTTTTTCCTTTGTTCTATTTTGATTTACTATTTGTACTTTGTTTGGTTGATCAATGGTGTTTTGGTTTGGATATGTGAATGTTAATAATGTGATAGTTTCTGGGCTTGTGACATTTTATCATCTATTGCCGGTAGCAAAGTCTGAAATTTAGCTTAATTGTGTGATATGGAGTACACTTACAGCAATTGGTCTATGTTATGATATGTGGGTATGTTCAAGTTTGATTTACGCACTGATTTTGTAGTCTCGGATTATTTTTCCTCCATTGTACAATGGATAACAATGGTAGAAAATTGTATTCAGTCTGCAGATAAGCTTCATGATAATGAAATCATTATGGCGGTTTTGGCTTGTGCTGCTGGTTTTCATTTTATGTATGCTTTTAAAAAAAAAAAAAAAATCTAAATAGGGTCTGATATTATCTGGGATATGAATTACTTAAAGCTTAGTTGGTTTGAATGGTGTGTAAATAAGGCATCGGTATTTTGTTCTGTTTTGTAGTACAATGTGTTTTGTTAAACTGTAGGAGTTATCTGAACTTTTGCTGGACATTTCTCCTTGTATTTGTTTCTAATCTATTTGTCACATACTTTAAAACATATATGTTTCTGTGTATTTGATCAATCTTGTTACTATGAGAAATATTCTTTCATGTGGTGATGACTTTTGTGAGTTCAACTTCTTTGTGGATTTTGACCAGGATTTCTGAAATGCAAATAAGTAATGTTATATTTTAGTTCTATTTCATTATGTATCTAAACCTCCTTTTACATGCTGCTCAGGAGTGGCAAACTTGTACTGTGGGGTGCAAGTTTGGATATGATTCCGATAAGAAGCCTGATGCCACATTTGGCATGCCTCATGAAACTGGAACAGCTACTGTACTCCGTTCAATGGAATCAGCTCAGTACTATTCTGAGAATAATATTGCTCAGGCACGACGGTGGGTAAGCACTATCTGAAATGACTGTCGCATTTGGAAAATAAAACACGTTTTTTTGTTAAGAAAATAAATAAATGCTTTGTATTCCTGGTTATGCTGAGTTATCCAATAGTTTTTTTGCTCATTTCTTCTGGATGTTCCTTGAAGCATTTGTTTGAGCTCTTCCGTGGAGGCAGTCCATTTAATATTAAAAATCTCTTTTTAATTTTGGAGCAAAGATATGTTACAAATTGTTAGTTACTCAATATTGTAGCAAAGCTAAGCAGCAAATTAATTTGGAGTCAGTTACTCTGGAGTAAGAAGATATAAAGAAAAAGAATAGTGTTGTATTAAATGTAATTTTGGTCTGTATTCAACATGGTGAGTGTGATGCCAGCATTTTCTGTTGGAGAATGGTGAATTATATGTACTGTTTTATTTTGTCTCACATAGACTGTTGTCGATTAAATTCCTTGGATTCTTATTGTGGGGACCGGTATCTGCGTTATCAATTTGTATAAGGATTAAAGCAGAGTAACTTTGGTCAATGTTTAAGGATTAAAGCAGAGTAAAGTTCCCCATTGTGAACAACATAGTAACGCGCATTGTAAATTTTTTTTGTTCAATTTGGGTACAAGAATGTTTTTGAAACATGGTGAGAAATTGTGCAAGAATTCCAAAGATCCTTGATGCTTCAGTAAAAAAAAGACTGAGGAAAATGTATTTGACATATAAAAAGTGTTGAATACAGATATTTTGAGTATGTTGGAAATTGGAACCATCTGAAGTGCACAAGAATCGGATGTTCATAAGGATTCCTTCGTAAAACCTGCATTAGTTAGTGAGCCTTGTCGGAATGACGATTTTGCAAATGCATTAAATCTTGTAGTTTTAGCATTCCTTTCAAGTATTACTCTTTAAGTTAAAAATGAAGCATCCACAATTTAGCTAAAATGAAGTTTGAGTCACGTCTACTTGCAGGTTGTTGTAAGTCTTAAGGTTGATTATTCAAGAAGTTGGATTGTGGTTGTAGGTCAAGAATCTAAACTCACAAAAACAAAAGGGGTTCATAAAAAAATGTTCAAACTTTTATTATTATTATTGTTTGATTGTTGCTTTTATTTTTCTAATTTTGGAATATTTTTGTTTCTGTAAGTTTTGCTCCATCATTTTCTTGATTATCTAATTTTAAAAAATTAAATTTTGAGATGTGCTAAACATAATCTTCTATGGAAACTTTTTGTGCAAAAATGATGAAAAGAATTTCTACTATGATTTTGGTCTAGTTCAAATGTTGTGGCCTTAATGGTTCAGCAGAAATAGAAGATTTTATATGGTGCCTACTGTTTTCTTAGAACTGAATCTTTTGTCCGTGACTCTGTAAGCAATAGTGCTAAAGTGGAAAATGCATATGAAGACTTCAAATAACCTTGTCTGATCCTCAATTATATTTATCACCTTCTAAAGTCAATTACTCAAGTAGTTGATTCTTGTTATGCCCCAAAATGTCAATAAACTAATATCTCAACGTTATTTTGTGTACTAGAAGGGGATATCAGATTGTGATGACAACCAGTCTTTCTTCAGATGTTCCTGTTGGATATTTTTCCTGGGCTGAGTATGATATTATGGCACCAGTGCAGCCAAAGACTGAGAGTGCCCTTGCTGCTGCTTTCATATCCAACTGTGGTGCACGTAACTTCCGCTTGCAGGCTCTTGAAGGACTTGAAAAGGAGAACGTGAAGATAGATTCTTATGGAGGTTGCCATCGGAACCATGATGGAAGAGGTGTGCATCAATGCATAACTATTTTTTTTTTGACATTCTTACTTCTGTATGAATCAGTATATCGTTCCTCTTATAAATAATGGGATAGCATCTGTGATGACATTATCATTCTTGGAATTATTTTTAGTGTACAGTGCTTCTTCTTGGTCTTCGTTTTGTGATTTTTAATTGTTTGAAGTTTATCTGTACTACTTTTGTTGTAACTTTTTCCCGGTGGTTCTTAGTTTGCCAAGTGTTCTGGCTTCTAACTTCTTAGATTAAACCTGATCTTAGTCGTCGGGGCTCTCATCCCGACTGTTAGAGAATGCAAGCCTCCATTTTCAGGGTGTTTGTATGTCAGAAGTTTTAAGTATCTTTTGAGTAGCAAGAGATTTTTGAAATCAAATAAAATTTTCACTTTTTTATGTTGTGGTTGGTACTTGGTAACTTGTATTTAGAACATTATAGTTGCAATTGAGTCGAACCGGAGAGAATTGGAATGATGTGTTTTTTTATCCTGTTTCTAGAGCATAGGAGATCTTTTGACAAATCATGTTCCATTTAAATAAATTGATGATTTGTTGACATTGTAATGATAGCGAGTGAGTCGTTGGATCTATCTTTCCAAGTTTTGTTAGGAAGCCTTGCAACAAAACAAGAAATATTTGTGCTTGTATGAATTAAATTTAAAGAGTGAGTGTAGGCACAAGATTTATCTACCACCTGTTATGCAACTTTTGAAATTATGTTCTTTATGTGGGTTCAAGTCTGCGGAGATGAGTGGGAATATCATTATTATGACTGATTTGTTTATATGCTAGGGACTCTAATGTTTCAACTATTATGTTGTTATATTTATAACCATCTGCATATATATAATGTCAAAACATTCTCCGTTTAATTATGTTAGCAGTGGACAAAGTGGAAACTCTGAAGCGCTATAAATTTAGCTTGGCTTTTGAAAATTCCAATGAGGAGGATTATGTCACTGAAAAGTTTTTCCAGTCTCTTGTTGCAGGTACGATACTTAGTCCTCTCTCTCTCTCTCTCTCTCATATCATATATTAAAAAATGGTGAATTTCATATATAAGTTGTTACACTTTTATGTCAAATAAATTTCTGAAGTACTATATTGGTTTTGCCTAGAAAAAAATAGCATTTGTTTTCATTTATAATTTTCAAATTTCTTCTCGAATGCTTACTAACTTATTTATGAACGGTTTATATACAGAAAGTTTGGGTAATGGATGGTTGATGAAAAATCTAGATAAAGTTCGATATTCAACTTCTGAAAACTTTTTCATGATTCTGATGATAAAACTGGTATAAAATCTTATAGGAACGGTTCCTGTGGTTGTTGGTGCTCCTAATATGCAAGATTTTGCCCCTTCTCCTAATTCAATTTTACATATTCGGGATCTAGAAGATGTCAAGTCTGTTGCGAAGAAAATGAAATACCTAGCAGAAAATCCTGATGCATATAATCAAACCATAAGGTAAGGTTCAAACTTATCAAATGTGAGTGATTTAACTTTACTTTTGGTATCCTTCGTGGAGCTACTGCTTGTTTCTTTTTTCCCTCTAATCTAGTCACTTTATGAGGGGTCTTGTTAACAATAAGATATCCAGGTGGAAGTATGAGGGTCCCTCTGATTCTTTCAAGGCACTTGTGGATATGGCTGCGGTACACTCATCATGCCGTCTTTGCATTCATCTGGCAACAATGATTCGGGAGAAAGAAGAAATGAGCCCTGATTTCAAGAAACGCCCCTGCAACTGCACTAGAGGCTCTGAAACGGTGTACCATTTGTATGTTCGGGAAAGGGGGAGGTTTCAGATGGAATCTATATTTTTGAGGTAAACTTTTGAGTTTTCATCAGCACTGTGCGTATATTTTTTCCGGTCGATAATAAATAAATTTTGTCAGGTTAAATTTTCTGGCGGATTTGATTTTGTTGTCTTGAAAAATAAATAAGCAACAGAAATCCACCCAATGCATCATTTTCTCTTACATTATTAAACCCAATAGAGGATGCACGGCCTTTATGTCATCGGTTTTTTGCTTCCTTGTTGAGTTGGATCCATGTTAAGCATGAGAGATCATGTCTGTATAATTCTTAATGCGGTGCTCAACGTTACTTTCATCCTTTGTTGAGCAGGTCTGGGAATTTGACACTAAAGGCATTGGAATCTTCCATCCTGAAGAAATTCCAGTCTCTGAAACATGTGCCGATATGGAAGCAGGAAAGACCAGAAATCATAAGAGGTGGGGATGAACTAAAAATTTATAGAATACATCCCGTTGGCTTGACACAGAGACAGGCTTTATATACCTTCAAATTCAAAGGGGATGCTGACCTTAGAAGTCACATAGAAAGCAAACCCTGTGCAAAGTTCGAAGTCATATTTGTGTAGGTTGAAGTCTATATAAACTTGAGCATGGAAGATGATCACTTTCGGCATAGCTGAGATATTTGCAGAAATTCATGTATGTATTGCTTCCATTTTTCGGAAGATTATGGAACTTGCTAGGGCATAGGAAAGAATATGAATTCAAAAACACCATTGAGTAAGCCCCTCTAGTGCAGCTTGTAGCAGATCAATCATACATGGAACAGATATATTAGTTCAGATTCAAAAACCCTTTGTTTCTGATAAATTATTGTAGAGCTATTTGATATTCGAAATAACGATCAATGATATTCTTGGACGATTTTTAATGATCTTAGTGAATCGACAAGAAATAGTGTTTGTTTGAGGTAGGGAGGGTTTGGGTTGATTATGTTGTGTGGACTGCGATGCTCTACTATTTTTGTCAAGTCTTTTGTCATCGGTAGGATTCGAGCCGTTGATTTAGGAGTTATTTACCCAAACTTCGAACTCATTCATCTATTAGTTGAGTTATGCCCTTAAAGGTCATGTATCCATGTATTGTTGAATCTTAACCGGTCTAAATCGATTGTTGTCCACTTAAAATAATAATAATTCTATAAAATGTTTTATAATAGTCAAGACATTTTATTGTTAATAGTGTGGTTGTTGACCATACTCGTAGCGGTTGATCATATGGTTAAATAAATGATGAAAAAAATAGATAAGTTGAGTCAATGCCGATGATAGCATGTGCAGGAGGGCCGCAGGGGTCAAAGTTGTCTGCGGCGGTGGTGACTCTTGGCTTCTCCATAAGGTTTTCACTTCACCACACTCCTGGCGCGTGTCATTTAATTAAATAATCTTACTTAATAATTAATAGACTTGTTAAGACAAGAAAACAATGATGTAATTCTTCAACAACAATTAGTTTTATGCCATGACATTATAATATTTTTGTAGTTAACATTAATTAATACATACTACAATAATTTAAGTATATGATGTACCACTATAAAAGTTAAATTGATTTTTTAATGACTTGATTAATGTATCATTATTGTTTCTTCTTTTTCTTCTGTTATGTGTCTTTTTATTTATTTATTTATAGAATTTTGCCATTTAATCTAATGTTATCTTACAAGCTAAGAAAAGACACCAATTAGATAATTACAATTTGAACTAGTGAATTTTATTTCTACCAACTCTTTGCTCATCTCTTACATGAGTAAATATTCGGTGCACCGGGTGCACTATTTAGATATAATCGGTAATAAAGTTAATTCTTTTTGTTTTTGATTTTTTGTAAGTAATTTAGGGTTTAGGAAAGAGAAAAAGACTCAAACCCGGAATTTTAATGATATAGTAACATGGGATTTGGACCAATATAATTAATTATAAAAAGATATTTGATAAACAGTTAAGAAATGAGGTTGACCGTTATTCATATCTACACCATAAGATCGTAGGTTCAATGCTGGCTCTTGCTTGTATTAAATAGAACAGAGATGTTGGCTATTCAAGTTCTTGGGTGTGTAATATTTAAGAGATGGAGTGTTTGGAGCCAATTTTTGTGGTTGAAAAACAAGGAGTTATTTAACTAAAAACATGAAACTGAAACCACATCATCTCAAACACCACGTGAATAGATTCACATGCCACTTGTCTAAAGCCCTCCTCATAACCCAATTATAGAAAAAAAAAAAAAAAAAAAAAAAATGACAGTAATTGACGCTTGACATACATGAACTTAGAAATAACATTATAGTAAAAAATATTAAAAAAGAAAGAAAGAAAAAAACCAAATTGTCAAATTGTCTGCCTCTTGTCATCAACATCATCTTCTCTAACCTCAAAAACTGACCCTTAAGACCACCCAAGAGTCTCTTTTCATCAAGCAATCCTCACCTCTCCTCTCCTTCTAAAGGCCTCTTCTCTCTTCATTACAAAAATGTCAACACGCCTCTCACTTTTCTTCATTTCATTTCATTTCACTACTCTCTCTCTGTTTCTTCATTGCAAAAAATGTCATCATCACTCTCTGCGGTGCGTTTTCCTTCACTTCCCTTGTCATCCTGCACCTCCTCTGCTCGTTCCAGGACAAGGGTTTTCTCCGCCACGCCTGCGGTGGCTCCGGCCACGGCGGTTGAGGTGGATGCTGATAGACTGGAGCCTAGAGTGGAGGAGCAAGATGGGTTCTTTGTGTTGAAGCAGAAATTTAGACAAGGGATCAATCCTCAAGAGAAGGTCAAGATTGAGAAAGAACCCATGAAGCTTTTCGTGGAAAATGGGATGGAAGAGTTGGCTAAGATTTCTATGGAGGAGATTGATAAAGCTAAGACTACTAAAGATGATATTGATGTTAGACTCAAGTGGCTTGGTTTGTTTCATAGGAGGAAGCATCACTGTAAGTGTTCACTTTTCTCTGTTTTTTCAATCTTCAATTTCAAATCAATGATTTCACTTTTAGTTAGATCACTTGTTGATCAAATTGGTCGATTCCAATTGGTCGTGTTAGAGTGTTTAAATAGTTATGAATTGTTAACCCACATGGGATCAGAGCTTGGTTTGACCCGGGAGTCCTGTGTTTGAGTTCCGAATTTGTATGTGTTTCTGAGTTTCTCTAGATGTAAAAATATTGATGATGTGTTCTTGCAATGTTGATGTTCAGATTGTAGATTTATGATCCCATGTTTAAATGCTATAAATACTATTGTCTGGTCTAATGGTTACCAACATGGTATCAGAATTGGGTTCGAGTCCCCACACGTGATTGGATTTGTATGTGTTTATGAGTGTCTCTAGATGTCAAAATATTGATGATATGTTGTTGGATTGGTGATGTTTAGATGGTAGATTTATGATGAGATTGAAGCTACCTAATGGGGTTACAACAAGTGAGCAAACAAGGTATCTAGCGAGTGTGATAAGGAAATATGGCAAGGATGGTTGTGGTGATGTGACAACAAGGCAGAACTGGCAAATTCGCGGCGTGGTTTTGCCTGATGTGCCAGAAATACTCAAGGGTCTTGCTGAAGTTGGCTTGACAAGCCTGCAAAGTGGTATGGACAATGTGAGAAATCCTGTTGGTAACCCTCTTGCAGGCATTGATCCACAAGAAATCATCGATACGAGGCCTTACACCAACTTGTTATCACACTATATCACTGCCAATTCGCAGGGCAATCCCACCATCACTAACTTGTAAGAACAATTCTATTACAAAATTTAATTAAAATGAGCATGAAAAAGCTTCTCATATCTTTTAATTTGATCAGGCCAAGGAAGTGGAATGTGTGTGTGGTGGGTTCACATGATCTTTATGAGCATCCTCACATCAATGATCTTGCTTACATGCCTGCTACAAAGGATGGACGGTTTGGATTCAATTTGCTGGTGGGTGGTTTCTTCAGTCCCAAGCGATGTGCAGAGGCCGTTCCTCTTGATGCTTGGGTCGCAGCTGATGATGTCATCCCACTGTGCAAAGCTGTACTAGAGGCTTTCAGAGATCTTGGCTTCAGAGGAAATAGGCAAAAAACCAGAATGATGTGGCTAATTGATGAACTTGTGAGTATTTTTGATGTGATACAATGAAGATGCTATGTGACTAGCTTATTTATGATTTTACTGATTAACTAACAAGAGTTTCGGATAAATGCAGGGCATTGAAGGATTTCGGTCAGAGGTGGAGAAGAGAATGCCACAACAAGAGCTTGAGAGAGCATCCTCCGAAGACCTGGTTCAAAAGCAATGGGAGAGGAGGGACCTTCTTGGTGTACATCCACAAAAGCAAGAAGGGTTTAGCTTTGTAGGTCTTCACATTCCAGTTGGTCGAGTGCAAGCAGATGACATGGATGAGATAGCACGTTTAGCAGACACCTATGGCTCAGGCGAACTCCGACTAACTGTGGAGCAGAACATCATAATTCCCAACATTGACAACTCGAAACTCGAAGCCTTTCTTAAAGAGCCTTTGTTAGAAAGGTTCTCACCAGAACCACCTATTCTAATGAAAGGGCTAGTTGCATGCACAGGCAATCAATTCTGCGGTCAAGCAATCATCGAGACAAAGGCTCGAGCTTTAAAGGTGACCGAGGAGGTGGAGAGGCTAGTGTCGGTGACAAAACCGGTGAGGATGCACTGGACAGGTTGTCCTAACACGTGTGGACAAGTACAAGTCGCGGATATTGGTTTCATGGGGTGCATGACTAGGGATGAAAATGGGAAGACTTGTGAAGGAGCAGATGTGTACTTGGGAGGAAGAATTGGGAGTGATTCACACTTGGGAGATATTTACAAAAAGAGTGTTCCTTGTAAGGACTTGGTGCCCTTAGTTGTGGACATTTTGGTGAACAAGTTTGGAGCTGTCCTTAGAGAAAGGGAAGAAGAGGCAGAAGATTGATCTATGTAATGTGGAAGCAGAAAAATGGGCATTGAAGAGATCCGTTTTTTAGGAGATTAATTTGAATTTTGAACAACTAATTCCTTCTCTAGGGTACCCTAGAGATCTACTCTGTTTGTACACTAAATGGGGTTTCCTTCATTCATAGTTTTTCTAGGTTACCTTCTCTAGAGTTTGGAGTATGTATTACAATAAAAGCTAGCACCAATAAAGGTTTGTTTTTCTTATAAGCTGCTTAATTTCCTTATCAGGGTGTTGTTTGATTTGGTTATTTATACAGTTTTTATTGTTATCAACGTGTATGCAATTTTTTTTTTCCTTTGTTCTATTTTGATTTACTATTTTTTTTTTTCCTTTGGTTGATCATTGATGTTTTGGTTTGGATATGTGAATGTTAATAATGTGATAGTTTCTGGGCTTGTGACATTTTATCATCTATTGCCGGTAGCAAAGTCTGAAATTTAGCTTAATTGTGTGATATGGAGTACACCTACAGCAATTGGTCTATGTTATGATAAGTGGGTATGTTCAAGTTTGATTTACGCACCGAATTTGTAGTCTCGGATTATTTTTCCTCCATTGTATAATTGATAACAATGGTAGAAAACCGTATTTAGTCTGAAGATAAGCTTCATGATAATGAAATCATTATGGCGGTTTTGGCTTGTGCTGCTGGTTTTTATTTTATGTATGCTTTTAAAAAAAAAAAAAAAATCTAAATAGGGTCTGATATTATCTGGGATATGAATTACTTAAAGCTTAGTTGGTTTGAATGGTGTGTAAATAAGGCATCGGTATTTTGTTCTGTTTTGTAGTACAATGTGTTTTGTAAAACTGTAGAAGTTATCTGAACTTTTGCTGGACATTTCTCCTTGTATTTGCTTCTAATCTATTTGTCACATACTTTAAAACATATATGTTTCTGTGTATTTGATCAATCTTGTTACTTTGAGAAATATTCTTTCATGTGGTGATGACTTTTGTGAGTTCAACTTCTTTGTGGATTTTGACCAGGATTTCTGAAATGCAAATAAGTAATGTTATATTTTAGTTCTATTTCATTATGTATCTAAACCTCCTTTTACATGCTGCTCAGGAGTGGCAAACTTGTACTGTGGGGTGCAAGTTTGGATATGATTCCGATAAGAAGCCTGATGCCACATTTGGTATGCCTCATGAAACTGGAACAGCTACTGTACTCCGTTCAATGGAATCAGCTCAGTACTATTCTGAGAATAATATTGCTCAGGCACGACAGTGGGTAAGCACTATCTGAAATGACTGTCGCATTTGGAAAATAAAACACATGTTTTTTTGTTAAGAAAACAAATAAATGCTTTATTTTCCTGGTTATGCTGAATTATCTAATAGTTTTTTGCTTATTTCTTCTGGATGTTCCTTGAAGCATTTTTTTGAGCTCTTCTGTGGAGGCAGTCCATTTAATATTAAAAATCTCTTTTTAATTTTGGAGCAGCTATGTTGCAAATTGTTAGTTACTCAATTTTGTAGCAAAGCTAAGCAGCAAATTAATTTGGAGTCAGTTACTCTGGAGTACAAAGATATAAAGAAAAAGAATAGTGTTGTATCAAATGTAATTTCGGTCTGTATTCAACATGGTGAGTGTGATGCCATAATTTTCTGTTGGAGAATGGTGAAATATATATACCGTTTTATTTTGTCTCACATAGACCGTTGTCGATTAAATTCCTTGGATTCTTATTGTGGGGACCGATATCTGTGTTATCAATTTGTATAGGAAGAATGGGACTGAAATGTTGGTTCCCATAGATTGTTGTTGCTTAAAACCTATTTTGAATGCTTGGACTAGCCGACTAGGAGACAGTGTGTTTGGCTTCAAAATAGTGTAAATAAGTCGGTCACCTAATTCTTGTAAATTGTTATCCAATTCTACCATTTTTACGGAATACAGAATGAAGTAGTGCATTTGCTTTTTACTTGGGAAAGTATAGGGTTGACAAGCTGTGCTCTTTATTCATTTCACTTGGGCATGGTAAGATAGGAACTTTGGTCAATGTTTAAGGATTAAAGCAGAGTAAAGTTCCCCATTGTGAACAACATAATAATGCACATTGTAACACTTTTTTGTTCAATTTGGGTACAAGAATGTTTTTGAAACATGGTGAGAAATAGTGCAAGAATTCCGAAGATCCTTGATGCTTCAGTAAAAAAAGACAGAGGAAAATGTATTTGACATATAAAAAGTGTTGAATACAGATATTTTGAGTATGTTGGAAGTTGGAACTATCTGAAGTGCACAAGAATTGGATGTTCATAAGGATTCCTTTGTAAAACCTGCATTAGTTAGTGAGCCTTGTCGGAATGACGATTTTGCAAATGCATTAAATCTTATAGTTTTAGCATTCCTTTCAAGTATTACTCCTTAAGTTAAAAATGAAGCATCCACAATTTAGCTAAAATGAAGTTTGAGTCACGTCTACTTGCAGGTTGTTGTAAGTCTTAAGGTTGATTATTCAAGAAGTTGGATTGTGGTTGTAGGTCAAGAATCTAAAATCACAAAAACAAAAGGGGTTCATAAAAAATTGTTCAAACTTTTATTATTATTAATATCAAAAATATATATATATTTGAATGTTGCTTTTATTTTTCTAATTTTGGAATATTTTAGTTGCTGTAAGTTTTGCTCCATCATTTTCTTGATTATCTAATTTAAAAAAAATATTAAATTTTGAGATATGCTAAACATAATCTTCTATGGAAACTTTTTGTGCAAAAATGATAAAAAGAGTTTCTACTATGATTTTGGTCTAGTTCAAATGTTGTGGCCTTAATGGTTCGGCAGAAATAGAAGACTTTATATGGTGCCTACTGTTTTCTTAGAACCGAATCTTTTGTCTGTGACTCTGTAAGCAATAGTGCTAAAGTGGAAAATGCATATGAAGACTTCAAATAACCTTGTCTGATCCTCAATTATATTTATCGCCTTCTAAAGTCAATTACTCAAGTAGTTGATTCTTGTTATGCCCCAATATGTCAATAAACTAATATCTCAACGTTATTTTGTGTACTAGAAGGGGATATCAGATTGTGATGACAACCAGTCTTTCTTCAGATGTTCCTGTTTATGGCACCAGTGCAGCCAAAGACTGAGAGTGCC
Source organism: Acer yangbiense (assembly GCA_008009225.1). NCBI lineage: Eukaryota > Viridiplantae > Streptophyta > Magnoliopsida > Sapindales > Sapindaceae > Acer > Acer yangbiense. The sequence continues at coordinate 44,835,161 of CM017764.1, forward strand.
CTTGCTGCTGCTTTCATATCCAACTGTGGTGCACGCAACTTCCGCTTGCAGGCTCTTGAAGGACTCGAAAAGGAGAACGTGAAGATAGATTCTTATGGAGGTTGCCATCGGAACCGTGATGGAAGAGGTGTGCATCAATGTATGAATCAGTATATCGTTCCTCTTATAAATAATGGGATAGCAAATAGCATCTGTGATGACATTATCATTCTTAGAATTATTTTTAGTGTACAGTGCTTCTTCTTGGTCTTCGTTTTGTGATTTTTAACTGTTTGAAGTTTATCTGTACTACTTTTGTTGTAACTTTTTCCCGGTGGTTCTTAGTTTGCCAAGTGTTCTGGCTTCTAACTTCTTAAATTAAACCCGATCTTAGTCGTCTGCTCTCATACCGACTGTTGGAGATTGCAAGCCTCCATTTTCAGGGTGTTTGTATGTCAGAAGTTTTAAGTATCCTTTGAGTAGCAAGAGATTTTTGAAATTAAATAAAATTTTCACTTTTTTATGTTGTGGTTGGTACTTGGTAACTTGTATTTAGAACATTCTAGTTGCAATTGAGTCGAACTGGAGAGAATTGGAATGATGTGTTTTTTATCTTGTTTCTAGAGCATAGGAGATCTTTTGACAAATCATGTTCCATTTAAATAAATTGGTGATTTGTTGACATTGTAATGATAGCGAGAGAGTCGTTGGATCTGTCTTTCCAAGTTTTGTTAGGAAGCCTTGCAACAAAGCAAGAAATATTTGTGCTTGTATGAATTAAATTTAAAGAGTGAGTGTAGGCACAAGATTTATCTACCACCTGTTATGCAACTTTTGAAATTATGTTCTTTATGTGGGTTCAAGTCTGCTGAGATGAGTGGGAATATCATTATTATGACTGATTTGTTTATATGCTAGGGACTCTAATGTTTCAACTATTATGTTGTTATATTTATAATCTTCTGGGTATATATAATGTCAAAACATTCTCCGTTTAATTATGTTAGCAGTGGGCAAAGTGGAAACTCTGAAGCGCTATAAATTTAGCTTGGCTTTTGAAAATTCCAATGAGGAGGATTATGTCACTGAAAAGTCTTTCCAGTCTCTTGTAGCAGGTACGATACTTAGTTCTCTCTCTCTCTCTCTCTCTCTCTCTCTCTCTCTCTCTCTCTCATATCATATATTAAAAAATGGTGAATTTCAGATATAAGTTGTTACACTTTTATGTCAAATAAATTTCTTAAGTACTATATTCGTTTTGCCTAGAAAAAAATAGCATTTGTTTTCATTTATAATTTTCAAATTTCTTCTAAAATGCTTACTAACTTATTTATGAACGGTTTATATACAGAAAGTTTGGGTAATGGATGGTTGATGAAAAATCTAGATAAAGTTCGATACTCAACTTCTGAAAACTATTTCATGATTCTGATGATAAAACTGGTATAAAATCTTATAGGAACGGTTCCTGTGGTTGTTGGTGCTCCTAATATACAAGATTTTGCCCCTTTTCCTAATTCAATTTTACATATTCGGGATCTAGAAGATGTCAAGTCTGTTGCGAAGAAAATGAAATACCTAGCAGAAAATCCTGATGCATAGAATCAAACCATAAGGTAAGGTTCAAACTTATCAAATGTGAGTGATTTAACTTTACTTTTGGTATCCTTTGTGGAGCAACTGCTTGTTTCTTTTTTCCCTCTAATCTAGTCACTTTATGAGGGGTCTTGTTAACAATAAGATATCCAGGTGGAAGTATGAGGGTCCCTCTGATTCTTTCAAGGCGCTTGTGGATATGGCTGCAGTACACTCATCATGCCGTCTTTGCATTCATCTGGCAACAATGATTCGGGAGAAAGAAGAAATGAGCCCTGATTTCAAGAAACGCCCCTGCAACTGCACTACAGGCTCTGAAACGGTGTACCATTTGTATGTTCGGGAAAGGGGGAGGTTTCAGATGGAATCTATATTTTTGAGGTAAACTTTTCAGTTTTCATCAGCACTGTGCGTATGTTTTTTCCTATCGATAATAAATAAATTTTGTCAGGTTAAATTTTCTGGCGGATTTGAGTTTGTTGTCTTGAAAAATAAATAAGCAACAGAAATCCATCCAATGCATCATTTTCTCTTACATTATTATTAAACCCAACAGAGGACGCACGGCCTTTATGTCATCAGTTTTTTGCTTCCTTGTTGAGTTGGATCTATGTTAAGCATGAGAGATCATGTCTGTATAATTCTTAATGCGGTGCTCAACGTTACTGAATTTTATTTTCCAAGTGTGCAGAGAGTCCTTATTTACTCTTTGATGAGCAGGTCTGGGAATTTGACACTAAAGGCATTGGAATCTTCCATCCTGAAGAAATTCCAGTCTCTGAAACATGTGCCGATATGGAAGCAGGAAAGACCTGAAAGCATAAGAGGTGGGGATGAACTAAAAATTTATAGAATACATCCCGTTGGCTTGACACAGAGACAGGCTTTATATACCTTCAAATTCAAAGGGGATGCTGACCTTAGAAGTCACATAGAAAGCAAACCCTGTGCAAAGTTCGAAGTCATATTTGTGTAGGTTGAAGTCTATAAACTTGAACATGGAAGATAATCACTTTCGGCATAGCTGAGATATTTGCAGAAATTCATGTATTGCTTCCATTTTTCGGAAGATTATGGAACTTGCTAGGGCATAGGAAAGAATATGAATTCAAAAACACCATTGAGTAAGCCCCTCTAGTGCAGCTTGTAGCAGATCAATCATACATGGAACAGATATATTAGTTCAGATTCAAACACCCTTTGTTTCTGATAAATTATTGTAGAGCTATTTGATATTCGAAATAACGATCAATGATATTCTTGGACGATTTTTTTTTTTCCAATAATGATCTTAGTGAATCGACAAGAAATAGTGTTTGTTTGAGGTAGGGAGGGTTCTGGGTTGATTATGTTGTGTGGACTGTGATGCTCTACTATTTTTGTCAAGCCTTTTGTCATCGGTAGGATTTGAGTTGCTGATTTAGAAGTTATTTACCCAAACTCCGAACTCTTTCATCTATCAGTTGAGTTATGCCCTTCATGTATCCATGTATTGTTGAATCTTAACCGGTCTAAATCAATTGTTGTCCACTTAAAATAATAATAATTCTATAAAATGTTTTATAATAGTCGAGACATTTTATTGTTAATAGTGTGGTTGTTGACCATACTCGTAGCGGTTGATCATATCGGTGACATAAATGATGAAAAAAATGGATAAGTTGAGGCAATGCCGATGATAGCATGTGCAGGCAGGGGTCAAAGTTGTCTGCGGCGGTGGTGACTCTTGGCTTCTCCATAAGGTTTTCACTTCACCACGCTCCTGGCGCGTGTCATTTAATTAAATAATCTTACTTAATAATTAATATACTTGTTAAGACCAGAAAACAATGGTGTAATTATTCAACAACAATTAGTTTTATGCCATGGCATTATAATATTTTTTTTAGTTAACATGGTTATTGATTAATTAATACATACTACAATAATTTAAGTATATTGTTATAGTATATGCTGTACCACTATAAAAGTTAAATTGATTTTTTAATGACTTGATTAATGTATCATTATTGTTTCTTCTTTTTCTTCTGTTATGTGTCTTTTTATTTAGGGAAAATTGCACTAACATCCCCTAACTTTAGGTGAAATTGGACCATTAAACAAAAGATCGATTTATTGTACAAACCTCCCATAGATTTCGTTGACCAAACGTTGACCACAGTTAAGATTAACTGTTGACAGAATTGACTATTGAAAAGTCACATTTGGGGTTTGGGGTTCAGGATTTTTGATTTTGGGGTGTGGTGGTTTTTGAAGGTTTGATGGTGGAAGATGATGATGATAAATTTTGGCGATTTGGTTTTGGGTCGATTAGGTTTCAAATGTTGTGGTGGCTGGATTTTAGGTGGGTTATGGTTCACGACGGTGGTTGGTTTGGGGGTGGTGATGGGTGGTTCACGGTTTGGGGTTTTTGATTTTGGGGTGTGGTGGTTTTTGAAGGTCTGATGGTGGAAGATGATGATAATAAATTTGGACGATTTGGTTTTGGGTCGATTAGGTTTTGAATGTGGTGGTGGTTGGATTTTGGGTGGGTTGTGGTTCACGGTGGTGGCTAGTTTGGGGGTGGTGATGGGTGGTTCATGGTGGTTCATGGTTTGGTGTTTGAGTTGTGATGGAGATGGTGGTGGTCTGGTGGAGATGATCATGAAGATCACGGTTTGGATTTATTTTTTTTTAAAAAAATTGTTATTTTTTATTCAAACGCTTGAACATTGAGTCTGGGTTGTTGTTGTTTTGCAAAACATGTGGTCTGCACAATACAAGAACATTTTTCCCAAGCACATTTTTAATTCATTTTAAATTAATATTTGTTTTAGTTTTATAATTGTTAATTTAAATTATAGAGAGCTGATGTGTTCGATTATGAATGGACAAGAGCTATTTTCCTTTAATTTATTTAATATCACTCTTGAAAGTCCATTTTGCCCTTCCAACAGTTAACTTGTAGTTAGTCAAACGTTTGGTCAATGAAATCCAGGGGAGGTTTGTGCAATAAATCGATCTTTTGTCTATAGGTCCAATTTCACCTAAAGTTAGGGGATATTAGTGCAATTTTCCCTTTTATTTATTTATTTATAGAATTTTGCCATTTAATTTAATGTTATCTTACAAGCTAAGAAAAGACACCAATTGGATAATTACAATTTGAACTAGTGAATTTTATTTCTACCAACTCTTTGCTCATCCCTTACGTGAGAAAATAGTCCGTGCATCGGGTGCACTATTTAGATATAATTTTATTATCGGTAATAAAGTTAATTTTTTTTTTTTGAATTATTGTAAGTAATTTAGTGTTTAGAGAAGAGAAAAAGACTCAAACCCACAATTTTAATGATATAGTAACATTGGATTTGAACCAATATAATTAAATATAAAAAGATATTTGACAAACAGTTACGAAATGAGATTAACCGTTATTCGTACCTATACCATAAGGTCGTAGGTTCAATGTTGGCTGTTGCTTGTATTAAATAGAACAGAGATGTTGGCTATTCAAGTTCTTGGGTGTGTAATATTTGAGAGATGGAGTGTTTGGAGCCAATTTTTGTGGTTGAAAAACAAGCAGTTATTTAACTAAAAACATGAAATTGAAACCACATCATCTCAAACGCCACATGAACAGATTCACATGCCAGTTGTCTGAAGCCCTCCTCATAACCCAATTATAGAAACCAAAAAAAAAAAAAAAATTATAGTAGTTGACACTTGACATACATGAACATAGAAATAACATTATAGTAAAAAATATTTAAAAAGAAAGAAAGAAAAAAACAAATTGTCAAATTGTCTGCCTTTTGTCATCAACATCATCTTCTCTAACCTCAAAAACTGACCCTTAAGACCACCTAAGAGTCTCTTTTCATCAAACAATCCTCACCTCTCCTCTCCATCTAAAGGCCTCTTCTCTCTTCATTACAAAAATGTCCACACGCCTCTCTCTTTTCTTCATTTCACTACTCTCTCTCTGTTTCTTCATTGCAAAAAATGTCATCATCACTCTCTGCAGTGCGTTTTCCTTCACTTCCCTTGTCATCCTCCACCTCCTCTGCTCGTTCCAGGACAAGGGTTTTCTCCGCCACGCCTGCGGTGGCTTCGGCCACAATGGTTGAGGTGGATGTTGAGAGACTGGAGCCTAGAGTGGAGGAGCAAGATGGGTTCTTTATGTTGAAGCAGAAATTTAGACAAGGGATCAATCCTCAAGAGAAGATCAAGATTGAGAAAGAACCCATGAAGCTTTTCGTGGAAAATGGGATTGAAGAGTTGGCTAAGATTTCTATGGAGGAGATTGATAAAGCTAAGACTACTAAAGATGATATTGATGTTAGACTCAAGTGGCTTGGTTTGTTTCACAGGAGGAAGCATCACTGTAAGTGTTCACTTTTCTCTATTTTTTCAATCTTCAATTTCAAATCAATGATTTCACTTTTAGTTAGATCACTTGATCAAATTGGTCGATTCCAATTGGTCGTGTTAGAGTGTTTAAATAGGTATGAATTGTTAATCCACATGGGATCAGAGCTTGGTTTGACCAGGGAGTCCCGTGTTCGAGTTCCGAATTTGTATGTGTTTCTGAGTTTCTCTAGATGTAAAAATATTGATGATGTGTTCTTGCAATGTTGATGTTCAGATTGTAGATTTATGATCCCATGTTTAAATACTATTGTCTGGTCTAATGGTTACCAACATGGTATCAGAATTGGGTTCGAGTCCCCACACGTGATTGGATTTGTATGTGTTTATGAGTGTCTTTAGATGTCAAAATATTGATGATATGTTGTTGCAATGTTGATGTTCAGATGGTAGATTTATGATGAGATTGAAGCTACCTAATGGGGTTACAACAAGTGAGCAAACAAGGTATCTAGCGAGTGTGATAAGGAAATATGGCAAGGACGGTTGTGGAGATGTGACAACAAGGCAGAATTGGCAAATTCGAGGCGTGGTTTTGCCTGATGTCCCGGAAATACTCAAGGGTCTTGCTGAAGTTGGCTTGACAAGCCTGTAGAGTGGTATGGGTAATGTGAGAAATCATGTTGGTAACCCTCTTGCAGGCATTGATCCACAAGAAATCATCGATACAAGGCCTTACACCAACTTGTTATCACACTATATCACTGCCAATTCGCAGGGCAATCCCACCATCACTAACTTGTAAGCACAATTCTGTTACAGATTTTGATTAAAATGAGCATGAAAAAGTTTCTCATATCTTTTAATTTGATCAGGCCAAGGAAGTGGAATATGTGTGTGGTGGGTTCACATGATCTCTATGAGCATCCTCACATCAATGATCTTGCTTACATGCCTGCTACAAAGGATGGACGGTTTGGATTCAATTTGCTGGTGGGTGGTTTCTTCAGTCCCAAGCAATGTTTAGAGGCCGTTCCTCTTGATGCTTGGGTCGCGGCTGATGATGTGATCCCGCTATGCAAAGCTGTACTAGAGGCTTTTAGAGATCTTGGCTTCAGAGGAAACAGGCAAAAAACCAGAATGATGTGGTTAATTGATGAACTTATGAGTAATTATGATGTGATACAATGTAACATGTTATGTGAATAGCTTATTTATGATTTTACTAGTTAACTAACAAGAGTTTCGGATAAATACAGGGCATTGAAGGATTTCGGTTAGAAGTAGAGAAAAGAATGCCACAACAAGAGCTCTAGAGAGCATCCTCCGAAGACCTGGTTCAAAAGCAATGGAAGAAGAGGGACCTTCTTGGTGTACATCCACAAAAGCAAGAAGGGTTTAGCTTTGTAGGTCTTCACATTCCAGTTGGTCGAGTGCAAGCAGATGACATGGATGAGATAGCACGTTTAGCAGACACCTATGGCTCAGGCAAACTCCGACTAACTGTGGAGCAGAACATCATAATTCCCAACATTGACAACTCGAAACTCGAAGCCTTTCTTAAAGAGCCTTTGTTAGAAAGGTTCTCACCAGAACCACCTATTCTAATGAAAGGGCTAGTTGCATGCACATGCAATCAATTCTGCGGTCAAGCAATCATCGAGACAAAGGCTCGAGCTTTAAAGGTGACCGAAGAGGTGGAGAGGCTAGTGTCGGTGACAAAACCGGTGAGGATGCACTGGACAGGTTGTCCTAACACGTGTGGACAAGTACAAGTCGAGGATATTGGTTTCATGGGGTGCATGACTAGGGATGAAAATAGGAAGACTTGTGAAGGAGCATATGTGTACTTGGGAGGAAGAATTGGGAGTGATTCACACTTGGGAGATATTTACAAAAAGAGTGTTCCTTGTAAGGACTTGGTGCCCTTAGTTGTGGACATTTTGGTGAACAAGTTTGGAGCTGTCCTTAGAGAGAGGGAAGAAGAGGCAGAAGATTGATCTATGTAATGTGGAGGCAGAAAAATGGGCATTGAAGAGATCCTTTTTTTAGGAGACTAATTTGAATTTTGAACAACTGATTCCTTCTCCAGGGTACCTTAAAGATCTACTCTGTTTGTACACTAAATGGGGTTTCCTTCATTCATAGTTTTTCTAGGTTACCTTCTCTAGAGTTTGGAGTATGTATTACAATAAAAGCTAGCACCATTTATTTATATTTGACATAGATCATTGAAATCAATAAAAAAAAATTTTTCCCGATTCCAAACCCTATGGTTGAGTTGATTGGACTTGATTTTTAAGGCTCCTGAGAAATTTTTAAGACATATAAAACAAGCTAAAGCACAACGAGCAAACTCGATCTAAATAGAGCTCATGGACAATGTTGGTCCTTACAAACAGATAATACTATAAATTTATAATTGCCTATGTTTTATACCTCTATTCTTTAGTTTATTGCATTTTACATTTCTTTTCTTAGTTCTCAGCTATTCAAGTCCTAGGAGATAATTGGAAGCAATTTGGAAGATTTTCGATCAAGCCCGAGAAAACATCTGCTGATGGGTCAACTTCAAGAATTAAACTGTATCATCTCAGAAGGAACTGGGTTTCGAGCCTTATATGGTTGGAAAGGTACGGAAGTTAGCTTTCCGTAGAATTTCATGGTTCGCAATTTTGAGTTTTCTAGAAGGAGTTATGACCATTTTACTACCCAAAAGTCAGACCAGAATTTCTACACGGGATTTTGGAAATAAAGTATTACAAGCTGCCTAATTTGAGAATGAAGGTCTTAGACGAATTTGTTATATTTCGGAAGATTAATGAAGGCCTAAAATTCACTTTGATTCAGTTTTAGTTGATCCTAAACTTTCTATGTTAGGATTAGTTGAGATTGGATTAAGATTCCTAAAGTTAGAAGGATTCTATTTCCTATTTTGAGTCCCATTGAATTAGCCTTATTGGAGGTTGATTAGGGAACTAAAAGGAGACCTAATTCATGCATATTCATGCCTATTTAAGATACACAGCAGCAGAGGCAAGTTGAAGAGTTCGAAGGCGACATTCCATTGATTTTCCGGATTCTATCATTATTTTCTTCTAAAAGTTTTCTCTTAGGCTTGTACTCATGACTATGATGAACTAATTCTTCTTGCTAGGGCTACGATGTAGCCTAGCCATAATTATTTGATTTATTTGGTTAATGTTAATTTCGAGTTTTCATCTCTATTGAGTATCTTTTGCTGCACTTTAATTATGTGTGCTTGAATTTGGATGTTTGATCACCATCTATTTTTAAGTAACTTGATGCAAGTAAGAGTATATGCCATACTTTACTTGAGTTTTGCTTCTTGCAATTGATACCATGAATGTTTAATTGTAGATCCCATGCAATTAGGATTTATGTGATGTTTTTAATAATTTCCATGGAAATTAATGAGTTTTTACAAATTCAATTCATCTAGATGCTATAGAGGATTAATTTGTAGGAATACTTTTAGTGTAGCCAGATGCCATGATCATTAAATATATTTGGGAAAATTGATCATCAATAAGGGGGATTAATTCGAATTGACATGCCAAAGGAATTAAGTATGATTGGTTACGGTGAAATCGAATACTCTAGTGTTTTGCCTATTTGATTTTCGACTTTGCTTTGCTGTGAACTTTTATAATTTTTCTTTAATTTTCTGTTCTTAGTCAATAATTCACAAATCGATTCTCATTCATAAAAATTTTCAATTTAAGGCTTAGTTTTAGTTTAATTGGTAAGAATTGTAGGATTAATTCAGTCTCTGTGGGAACGATATCTGTGCTTCGTTAGCTATACTATCTTTTGATTCGTATACTTGCGAGCAATTAGAATTTGGAGATAAACTGTTAATCATATTTTTCGCAACACAAACCCGTACTTGACCCTCAAGCTTAGTTGGGCCTTAAAATTACCATTTGACACCTCTAATCTCAAGTTACAATACATTGGAAGCAATTTGGCTATATTTTTATATTCCATTGTGTTAACCATTTTTTATTATTATTATTTTTTTTAATATTACATTTACAATTATTACAATAGGGCTGTCGGGACCTGTCAAAATAAGACACTATATGTGCGGCCAGGATAACTACTCCCACCAACCAGGAGAAAACCCCCCACACATGCTTGTAAAATGTGCATGGTGGAAGCATGGGTGAAGCCAGAATTTTGGCTTTGGGGGGGCCAATCCAACATAAAAACTAATATTCTAGGTCACGCAACATAAATCTCGCACCTGATATTTTTCAACAAAATATAATTTTGTTATGTGTTAAAGGTAGTGATACAAATAAATAAAATGTGCCCCTGTTTTATATCTACAAAATTATCTATAACCAAATTAATCTAATATTTTTTTTACGATTTCTATTTCAATTACATAATCAAGATCGTGTGTGAGTAATTACATAATTATAGACAATATGAGATAAGCTCAGTTGTAAGCACCTCTTTTTACATACAAGAGGTTGTGAGTTCGAGTCATACCCACTCCCCAATCCCAAAATATTGTAATAGTTAAGAAATAATAATAATAAAATTAACCTAACAAAAAAACATTAATAAAAATAGGAGTAGTTATCGGCTACGAAATTTTCCGTACGGAATCGTCGATTGCTACCAGTGATAATTCAATAGACACATATAGCTGTTAGATTGCTACTGATTGCAATTGATGATCCCGTATAGAAAATCCTGCATCTGATAATTGATACCAGCCTAATAGTTCAATATTTACTTAGCTTATTTTAGACTTCCAGTGAAATCTAAATAAATAAATAATAAGTATATATAATACACACACTAGATGAGGTAATAATGGATGAAATAATAAGAAATTAAAATCTTAAAATGAATTGTTTTTACTCGGTTTTCGTTGTTAATAGGATTATGGAAAAAATTATTAATTCATTTATATTATTAAAATAATAGGAGGGGTCAAGTGATATTGTTACCTACATTATATGTATCATAGTTTAAATAAAATTGAAAAATTGTTGTGATTTGATTGGGGGGGGTGGTGGGGCCTTTTTTTCAACATGTTTCTTATTCTTTTTCATTCGGGCTGGCCCAACATTTTAGCCCGACTTGAAATAGACCTTATCCAAAAAATGAGAGCCCGATATAGTTATTGTGTCATGTTGGTATATATATATATAAAAGTAATCAATCAAATCATATTTTTGTGATCAACAAATATAGACTATCAAGGAGAAAATCAGCAAATAAGAAACATGGTAATTTAATCTATTTCATGAGAAAATCGTGTCACATGGTAATTTAAAATCGAAACCTCTTGTCTTCTTGCTTCTTCTATTCTTACATGTATAACATAACCTATAAAGGAGATTTACATTGCATTGTAATTTAACAATATCATACACAATAATACAATATTCATTTGTCTATTAAATCACAAAATATGAAGAAACCTCCCCTGCCAACAGGGTATATCTCAGCTGATAGATGGACGAGTTTGGGGTTTGAGCAAATGACTCTCAGGTCAGCGGCTCGAATCCTACCAATGGCGAAAGCTTTCAAAAAATTACCTGATCCCGGATTAATAGATATTGTCAAATAAAAAAAAAAAAAAAAAAATGAAGTGACCTCCCCACTCTTTTCCTCATAAAAACAAACAAACAAAGAGTAATGTCTAACTTTCCCAATCATATAACTAATGTTTTGAATGAAAATCAACTACTATCCTCTTTAGCAAATTCAAAATTCTCATCAATAATCAAGCATGCATATAATTTATTTTCAATGTATGTTCACTAGTCTTTTCTGTTGTAGCATTGGTCTTTTTTTTTTTTCTTTTTTTTTTTTTCGCTAAGGGTAAGACTTATTACATGCGAAGATCTTAAATGTCCGAACGAAGACGAAAAAGATATTTAGTTCAAAATAAAAAGTCTAGTATCGATTAAGTCAATAGGGAGTGTAGAGGAAGGTGTTGGGTTCAGATTTTCAACAGTAATAATCAAACAACTTGCTTGAATAGTTGCAACTTGCAATCAAGAGCTAACAATTGCTCGAATGGTTTAAATCAAGACCTACCAAAGAGTCTTCGTTGAATGTAATAATTTCATGAGATTGAGACTTAATCCCCTCTTGAAAAAAATATATATACCATGAAGAATTTAATTAATTATTATAAATTTTGAGTACATTTTTGTGTTGAATAGTTTGGATCATTAATGATCACATAAAAAGACTTGTTGAGTTCTCTCAGGAATTCCAACGATTTCAGATGGCCACTACATTCCAATCACACTCGTGTTTGTATTAATTGTAAGCTTCTCTCAATCGACCTTCTTGATTAATTTGACATATGATTTTTAATATTAATCTGCTTCGATAATATAAACGTGTTTATAAATTGTAAAGAAACTTGAAGCTTCACCCCAATTATATAAAAAATTAAAAAAGAAGAAGATAAATGAACCCCAAAAAAAAAAAAAAACGTTGGGGAGCTGTCTCTTTTATCCAGCTAGCTCTCTCAATTTTAGACCACAAATGCAAAAGTTGACAGAATATGGAGTTTGAGATAAATATGATGTCTCAAAGACTGAAAGTTCATCAAAAGTTCAAAACTCACGATTCTGAAAATTTATCCTATTAACACGTAAATTGATGTGACAAGATGAGGTTGTTACATTCACATTTCTCCTCCACACCTATACCGTGAGGTTATTGGGTTCATGTCTCACCCATTCTCAAATCTCATAACCAGATTTTTTTTTATTAAAAAAAAACCATTAACGGACAATTACTGTTTTCATAAAAGCATTTTCAAGTATAACATCTACTAATAAGTAATAACTTTATTGTGTACGTAATTCCTCTTCAGATTGCACATCACTTCTTAGCAGAGATGGTAGTGTGCATATCCCTTCCACAATGGTGGTGAGGTGTTTGAGTCTCACAATACATATTTTACAAGCATGTGTGAAGCGTTTTCTCCATATTTATGGAAGTAGATATACATGCCGCACATGTATTGTTGATCTTGGCAGATCTCAACAGTCAGATTGTAATAGTTGTAATACTTTAACAAAAAAAAAAATACATCTTCAAATTCATGATAGGTGTTCGAATTCCACATTTATCTATAAAATCACAAAATGTGGAAGAGTAATATTAGACATCCCACCCATAATCTAACATTTTCAATTCCAACACATGTGGCAGTTAAAGTGTCACATTATAAGTAGATACAAAGTAATAATGATTTATTTCACTTACCCATATATATATCCACTCACTAATTAATGTGCATCCACTTACCATGTGACATATCAATTGTTACATAGATTGGGATTGAAAAGATGGTGATCGTAGGTGAGATATATAACATTACTCATGTAGATAAACCCTTGATCGAACCCGTCGGCGGTGCCATACTTCAAAAGATTACTTTTTTAGCATTGCTTTGCATACAAAAAAAAAAGAAAAAAATGAATGAAAATTCAAATTCAAGGTATATAGAACCAAAACAGTAGCTACTATAAATGTGGGGATGGCAGTTGAGAAAGAGTCACGCGGAGATCTTTGAATAAATGGAGCTGAGCTGATGTGTATAGTGGGCGTGGAGTCCACGTACGTACATTATTTAATCAAATCAAAATATGAAAGTGTGCACTTTTTGCAGATCCCATCAAATTAAATTAACTAGAATTTCAAGTCCCTACACAACAACTGTTCCAATGCAATTGGTGTCATGTTTTATGGATATTCCTAGATATTTTTGATCCATTTTTCAAAGCAAATCATACAAACAAAAATGCCCATCAATGCCGAGTCAGTTTCGATATTCGTTTTTGTAAGAAGAAAGATTTGGGATCATGGTTCCAAAGAAACCAAAAAAAATATATTATATAAAAAGAGAAAAGATTTTGATTTGGTCTTCAATTGATGAATTTGTATATGATGATTCAGTCAAAAAGAGAAGGACTTCTTTTATTTTGGTTGAAAAGTGACATGAAGAATAAAAATATAGAAAGCCGAAACTAATTGGGTTTTCTTTACCATAGTAAACAATGGTTTGATAGTTGAAATTAAGAATATAGACGTTTTGTGAATGTAGGAATCACATTAATCGTTAAACCATATAAAATCTTGTATCTCTTTATTATTTTTCATTGTTTTTGTGTGTGTTTTGATTATTTTTCCTGAGTTTGCTTATTTTATAATATTTTTTTTGACAGTATGTATCTATTCGTCTATCTAGACTATTATTTTTTTGAATCTTTTTCCCATTTGTAGGATTCAAGCCCTGATTTGAAAGTCATCTGCTTAAGTTCCAAACTCGTATATCTACCAACTGAGAGCTACATTCCTAGGGGCTTATTTTATAATAGTTTTTAGTGGAATAAAATGTATCATGAAACATTATGATAATATATCATCCATATTATTACATGCAAGATATATCGGCATTGGAATAATGAGATTGAGAGAAGACTTTAAAAAAAAAAAATGGATAGACACCAATTCTTCATTGGAGGAAAGAAGTTATCACCTATACATGAAGATTTTGTGTGGGGTTAGATTCTCACCATACGTATATAAAATAAGTGTAATGAGTTTTTTTTTTTTTTCTAGTGTTTTGAGAGTAAATATCTTCCCGACAGTGAGAGTAAATATTTAGATAGTATATGAAGTGTTTGTTCTCGACAAATCTAAGTAGATTTCTGACTTGTTCTAAGTTAGATTTAAAAAAATAATAAATAAAGAAAAGAGTAATATTACATTGTCCAAATTTGATGCCCAAATGATGTGGCAACACTATAGACCGTTCATTTAAATCATATAAATATAATACAATTTAAATGAATGGTCTACATTGTTGCCACATAACTTGGATACCGGATTTTGACACTAAATTTGGACAATACAGCATTACTTAAATAAAATAAAAAAATCCAAAGAAACATCTATAGGAAAAAGTATGAGAGATGAAAGAGATTGTGCAATCTAATGTACAGTGTATAGACACGTCGATCCTAGCTTTGACAAAATCTTTTAAATGATATTAATTGTGAATTTCGAAAAAGTAAAAACAAAAAATCCAAACAGAATAATTTGAAGTGCAGGATTCAATTTTTCATCTTATCAAATATGAATATAAATATAGATAATATGAGGTTGATCCGGTGGTATATCCCTCACATTTACGCTACGAGATTGTGAAACTCTAGGTTCGAGTTCTTCTCTAAACAAATGTATGTAATATATATATATATATATATATATATATGAATATTAATGAGTATTATTATTGTGGCGCCGTATACTCCAAAAATGGAATTAAAAGGATGAAATGAGCTGTAATGCCTAATTTAGGTGGACATGGGTTATCATTCTGGGAATCTACAAGCACTTTTTTTGTTTTCTGTGATAATCCCACAAGATTTTTATTTTTTTTATTTTTTTTATTTTTATTGTTCAATTCGATTTTGATTCTTCCTTCCCTACAGTGCCTATGCCTAGGCCATCTAATATTCTAATTAATTAAGCTTTCTCTTCATGTCAGACATACATACAAGCTAACTTTTGTGGTCAAATTAATTAACCTAACACAGTCTTCTTTTTTTATTTTTTATTTTTTTAAATACTAACACAGCTTTTTTTGGTCACGCAATTAATGCATAAAATAACAAAGGCTATTATCGTCCAATATGGTAAGAGTTAACGCTTATGCAATCTGATAATATTTCAAGTTCGAATAGCTGTCGCATGGTTTATATTAGATTGAAATTGTACTTGTAAAATGATGTTAAAGGTTTTTACCGCTACTTATTTTTTACAAATGAATTTTAGAAATGTATTATTTTATAATTTAATCGGAATTATTAATTTATCTCATTTATCTAAAATTTAATATATAAAAATATTATTTAATTTATAGAGAATATAATTTCTTACTCTTATCATCATAAATATTTAATTTCATAATTGGTTATTCTTCTGCCATATAATTTAAGCACCAATTTCCACTTGAATTTAGATAACAGAAAAACAAGTAAATGATTGACTTAACTTTAACAAAATTTTGAGATTAACATTAAACAATGGTTAATATATTCATGTTGAAATATGACCTATTATATTATGATTCACTGATTATACAGCAGTAGAATCGATCTGCTACACATACAAAACCTTTTTAACCTAATAACCATTGAAAACAAAATTAAACCCATCACTAATTGCACGTGAATTCGTGAAACGAAAATCCCAAATCCCAATTGGGTCTCACTTTAGGAAACTTGTATTAAAAATCATATTACAGATAGAGGAGACAAGAAAGAATCTATTATACAAAAGAAAAATTGAGAGAAACTTTAAAAAATTAAAAAGCATATATACTTGAAAACAGATGTTACCATCAAAATACTTCCACCTGTTTAGAGTTAACAAGATGGTCATAAAGCTATATATATATATATATAGTTGGATAATTAAATAATGTCATGATCTATAGCAGATAGAGATTGAAAGCGATAACTATATTTTAGAGAATCTAAATCACATCAAATATGGAATGATTCCCACTACAAATCCTTTTCCAGAAATGCTAATGACTTATCTAGGAATCTGATAGCTACATTTTAATCAGAACCAGTAATATGAGACCGTGTGTAATAATATTTTACACACGTACAGCAGAGAAGTAGAAATTGTTAAGTGCTTGTTCTTGGATGAAGCAGAATCAAAGCTAAAGCTGTGTAGAGGCGTGCAAGAGCTGTGCTTCATCTAAAAAAGCATAAATATATATAGTGGTAATGGATAAGCTTATATATATCACATTATAATCATCAACTTATGAATTCAGAATTCGATATAATGATATTGAGAATAAATATTGTATAGATAACATGGTATCCTCATTCCATTGAAAGAGAAAATCTTCAGTGCACCGAGTGGTGCACCCGGCGACTAATAAGTTGACACATCTTCACGTTGTCAGTTTTTTGTTTTACTTCTTATACTTTCCCTCTCTTAGAGCATCTCCAATAGGGAGACTTTCCTTAGCTTAATTAAGAGAGAAGCAACATTTTTGCAGCTCTAAGAGATCCCTTAAATGTATTTTGGTGGAGTTCACTCCTTTGATCAAGGGGTGGCTTCAGCCCTCTTAAGTGGGCTCACATATTTAAATTTATTTTATTTTTTAAAAAACACCGGATATTAAACTTTTAAATTCCAACAACTATTTTATTATCCAATGAGTTATTTATTTTATTTTTTTCATATTTTAATTTGATAAGCTTACATAAATTTTTACTCAGGTTTTACACGCGATGAAAATATTCCATGATATCCGGGATATCCAAGGAACTAGCTTTCAATTTTTACATTGTTAAAATGAGTTAAGGCACGCACCAAAATGGATGACTGAATCTTGTATGAAAAAATTCCAAATATCCAAGAAGCTCCAAATGAAAATCATTGCAAAAGAATTTGGTGGTGGCAGTCAGACTTTGTTTAATGTGTATGAAAAATGGAAAAATCTTAATGTATTTGGAAAATTTATATTGATCTTATCTTATTGACAGGAGTAGTTGGTTTTGTTGTTTTGTTTTTGGTTTCATTATAAAATAATAATAAATATATATATATAGATATAGAAACGGTGTAGTCTAGAACATAAAAATAAATATCTAATATTTAAATTATATAAAGTTAAAATTATTTGTATAAAAACATAAAATAATAATTACAAAGTAAAACATCAAGATAATAATAAAAAAATTATTAAGGGAGCCATTTAAGAGAATATTCTTGGAACACATACTCTCTTAGGGTGAGTTTGGCATAGAGATGGAACATGACATGACAGAATGTGACAGTTGTTCAATATTGTATTTGGAATGTCTGGGATATAACTGTTAACTGTACTGTTATGCGTTTGGTATGACTAGAATAAGACGAGACAAGGGGTTCAAATGACCATAGTGCCTCTCATATATATATAATATTAAAAATTATTATATATAATATATTAAAAATTATTACATATATATATATATTATTGTATATGAAATAATTTTTATAATTTTAATATAATATAATATATATTGTATTATAATATATATATATAATATCTTATATATATTATTTTATATACTTAATATATTATATATACATAATATATATTATAATATTATTATAATATATATATATATATATATATATATATAAAATATTGCACAAGTTTGTGATTTTTTTAAAGATTTAAGGGTAAAAAGGTCTTTTTGAGACTTGTCCTATGCATGGGACAAGTTTGGCCTAGGGTCTTGGGTAGGACAAAATTTGATGATTTTTGTCCCACCTTGTCCCGTTCTGTCTCATGCTAAAGTCGTGCCAAACGTAAGACAAGAAGAAACTGTCCTACGTTGTCCTGTCCCGTCCCGAGTACCAAACGCACCCTTAATGACCCCTTACAACAACGTTCACTCTTATTTAAGGGGGTTTCCAAGGGAAAACATTGGAGATGCTCTTACCTTTTCTCTTTCTATCTCATCAGGGATGGCCCTAAGGGTAGGCCCAAGAGGCAACCGCCTAAGGCCTCCAATTGTGACGAGCGCTTAAATTTATAGATTTCAGTTTATTTATTTATTATTATTATTATTATTATTTATTTTTATGCTGTGATTTTATGAATATAAGACCGGAGGTCCACATAACAATTATAATTAAAAGCCCACCGTTATATGACTTAAAGGCCCACCGTTTACATATGTTTTTTTCTTTAAAAAAAAAAAAATGCTCACCTGAAACACAATTATAATTATTACAAAAGACAACAACATATAAAATCCCTTTATCAAACTAATGTATGACACTTTCAGAAGGCTTTTGGAGGGTCATATGACATCTGTTTTGATCCCATAATATGTCGTTAGAACCGTATTGACGAGCCCTACATTTTTTATGATTGCTATTTTTCTAGAAAATATCGTTTTGACTTTCTTTTTCTGGTTTTCTGTTTTAGACGGGATTTTGATGTTTTTTTTTTCAATTTAAGAAGATTCCATTTTTTTTTTTTTATAGTTTGATTAGGAATAAAGTTTAGGTTCTGGAAATAGATCAAACTTACATTTTCCAATAAAATTTGATCTTTTATTTTCAATCAAGTTAGGAGTTCAGAATTCTAGAGGATTCTGGTTTGTTTTATTTTCTAAAATGTGAGACGAGTAAAGTTTAAATGATATATTTTTTGATGCAATTATAAAATTTTTATTTCGGTTACTTTTTATTTGCTATATTATTGTGTTGCTTTGGGCTATTATATTGATTTTTATAAGTATTTACTAGAGAAAAACAAATCAAGTAAACATACATGGAGGATTGAGGGCCTCATTTTTACATTTCGTCTCGGCCCCGAAATCTTAGGACCGGCCTTGTTCAATAGGTTTTTTGTTTTCTTTTTTTAATACTGACACATGATGATATGTCAGCTTATCAGTGGCCGGGTTAGCTAGTACATCCGGTTCACGGAAGAATTTCTCTCATCGAAAACGTTTTGAAATCTTTTTTTAGGTAAAAAGGGAAAAGTTTAAATGAAAGGTGTAGATTTCTGAAAGGGAAAAGTGAAGTGAAGCCCACCTTGAAGAATGATGTTGAAAAATATAGCAAGTGAGAGTGAGAGGGATGGCAGTGACAGAGGCGTACAGCAGTGGCATCATTTCTTCTTTAATTAATTGGCCATCTCTATCTCTCTCTTTCTGTGTTGGAAATCTAATGGAAGATTGAATCTTACTAGCTGTTGTTTTTAGGCTCGATCGGCTAGTGATCATGATCAGTCGTAGTAGTGTGTGTCTATAGATCGACCAAGTTAAATGTGTTTCCATGGAAATTATTGCTATATATCATGAAGTTGTGGTTGTGGATGGTTTTAGATGGCCCATTTTGATTCCAAATATCTGATGCAATGGTGAATTGGAGATACATAGGCACATAGCAACAAATTATAATGAAGGAGCTAGCTAGCTAGCCTAGCCTAGCCAGGATGATCATGAGCAACCGATTGCATAGGATTCCAATGCTACCCAAAATAACAACACATTTTGATTTTTGGATATCTAATCAAGAAAGTAATCACTGCCCAAATTGTAATTATATTCATTTCATTTGTAATGAAATCCAACAACTTATTCTTATCAAATCATGACGTGCGTACAGGCCTAGGTGTACTGTACTCCCGTGTTATGAATTATGATATGATCATTGATGATGAAATTCCTATATATATATATATATATATAGATATACATGGTTTTGGAAATGGCAGACAGTGATATATTCAAAGGTGATCATAGAGAACCAACCTATTGTGTTACAAGAAAGATTATAATATTGTACCTGAGAATGATATAATTATGTAGTAGTACGTACTGTTAATGTTAAATGAAGCATGCTTCAAGAATAGCAAGGAGTAGGCAGATTTTCTTATCAAGTTTGATCACTTGAATTGACAAAGTTGGCAAAGCAAACAAGTACATAAGAATATATATAAAGTAAATTATGGCCGAGAGACTGGTCCCGGCAGTTGTTGTTGTTGTAATAAAAAAAAAAAAAAAATTATGGCCGAGAGAATAATGTAAATATGACCACAAAAGTTGTGGTGATTCAGTAGTAAACAATTCACACATACATGTAGGGCTAGGCATAGTCCGGATTGGTTCGGTTTCAACCGGAACTAGACCAAACCAAAAATTTCAGTTTTTTTTTTTTTTTTTTTTTATAAAAAAACAGGACCAATTTGGACCAATATCTTTTTCAGACTAGACCAAACCAAATTACATTGGTTTGGTTCGGTCTAGCTCGGTCTAACGGTTCTTGACTTAAAATTTTCTTTTTTTAATTTTTATGCAATTTAAAATTTATATCAAATGGTCCATCATTTAAAAGAAAAATATGGTATTATGAGTTATTGACCAATTCATATATACAATATAAATTAAATAAAATATATAAAAATATAAAAATTTAAATTCAAATATCTTTTCAGACCAAATAAAGTAATAAAATGAATAGATTATTGGTGGATTTAATAAAACAAATATGAAATAATAAATTAAGGTTTTCACTTTTAACTCTTAGTTTTAAAGTTTTGGGTGTGATATGTAATAGAATAAAAATATGTGCTAAAAGTATTCGGTTTACGGTTTGGTCCAGGTTTGATAAGCTTGGACCATAGACCAGCCCGGACCATACAGTTTTATTATATAAAAAAAACCATACGGTTTTTTTAAAAGTAAAAAAACCGGACCAAACCAAACAGGTTAGTTTGATTTGGTCTGGTTCAGCAGTTTTGGGCTTTTTTGCCCACACTTACATGTTCAGATCATGGGTTCAAATCGTAGCCTCCTTCCCTAAATCCAAATTAAATTTGTACTTAAAAATAAATTATAATAATGTATATGTATATGGGTTAATGTTTTGGACCGTTTAAGTTATAGAGTTAAATGTCATTCAGTTGGAAACATACAAATTGAATACAAGACAAGCTAGGTTGATTTAGTGACAAACCTTTCACACCCACATCAAATTCGCCCGCCCCGCCCTTCTCATAAACCTTGATTAATTGCAATAGCTAAAAACAAAAATGTTGATATATAGTTTTTAACTCTTATGATAATTAACTCGTATGATAATTTTTTAACTCTTTTTCCTCTAAAAAAAACACACACACACTCTCTCTCTCTCTCCCTCATTTCCCTTGTCTATCTCATACATTTGTGTTTCTCTCTCTATAATCTTCTTCCCTCCCTCCACTATTTTTCTATCTTCTCGATCTCTTTTTTCTTCCCCTCTTTTCTCTTTACAATTTTGTCTCGTCGAGACAATTCTAACGACATATTATAAGTGCAAATCTATTATTGTTCCTCCCCTCAAAACTCCTTCGAATATGTTCTACATCATGCTAAGAACAAAATATATATACACGTTGAGAACAAAAAATGTTTACACAAGACCAAATATTTACATACTAACATTTGAAAATTAGCGTGTAATGTTGCTAAAAAAAAAAAAAAAAAACCCTAAATCAAACAAATTAATTGACGAAACTTGCGGGTATAACATGTCAAGCACATATATATTATCACTCAAAATCATGATTTTAAGCAAATAATAATAATAATATTAATAAGTTACAATTTAAGTTAATTTTTGTTTCTCTCTCTAGGTTTCATGTTTGACTCTCTACAGTTTTGGTTTCTTTCTCTTCTGAAAATGAAAAATTGCAATTTAAGTTTTTTTGTTCAAAAACCATTATTTTGGCTAAAAAATAAATATTTTGGGGGTGATTATTTTTTAATTTTCCACTAAATTGAGGGTTACTTTGAAAATTTCTCTTCTTTTAGTCATTGAGATCATTGCTCTTAAATCTTAATTTGATATGAATCTCTTTATTATCACAGTATTAGTGAAAATATTTAACTAGCTCTAGCTAGCCTAACTAAACTATCTGTTAGGTACTTAGGTATATCATAGCTAGTGACTCATACTCCAAATCTTTCAATTTAGGGGAGAGTTGGGTTGGACCACTAGACTCCATTAGTCCAATAGAATATAGATATCACAATGTTGGGACACTTTTTTCCATTAAAAAAAGCCAAACTGACTTCACTAAGGCATCCCCAGTCTAGAACTCACTTCTGAATGAATGATAACTTTCTATTTATAGGTGACAGAGAATTTGAACTTGTTCTAAATCCCAAAGTAACATCAATCTGCTTTGATTGCTGGGACCTAATCAACTCCAATTAAATTGAAAAAGTAAATACTCTTAACACTTTCAAATAATTGGATAGTTTGGGGTGGTTTCATACCTTGAATTAGAAGGGATTTTGGTTAGGTTTATTAATTTCATATAGTCGTGGGTTTAAGTCGTATCTCAGTTTCCCAAAATTCAGCTACCCTAAAATTTATATATATGAAAAAAGAATCTAGTTTTTAAAGTTAATAACTTAAAATAAATAAATAAATACAATACTCGCTCTTTGGTTGTAACATTTCTTATTTCATATTGTATTAAAGATTTGAGCCTCATCTTTACTCATTAAATTGTAAAAGTATAGAAAGGTGATCTAGCTCTAGTATTATGGGAGTAACTTCCTACATCGTCTTTGTAGAAGCTAATATTGCAATATTTTAACAGATCGTTGATTTGAACGATATCATTCATTAGAGAGGACTAACACACATTTTAATTTTAACGGTGGTAAAATCTCCTCTCAATACGTTTTTGTAAAGATGTGAGAGGGTATGAGTTTTCAAATAAAATGCAAGTGCGTAGGTGTTCCATCCTGTGAGATTAGCTATTCTAAACAAATTTCAA
The DNA here is from genome assembly GCA_008009225.1 of Acer yangbiense. Taxonomy (NCBI): domain Eukaryota; kingdom Viridiplantae; phylum Streptophyta; class Magnoliopsida; order Sapindales; family Sapindaceae; genus Acer; species Acer yangbiense. Next base: position 44,858,466 of record CM017764.1, read on the forward strand.
TAAATCGCATAACAAATTTGTATAGTTGAATTTTTTTTCTTCTTCTAATTAATCACATTTTAATTTTCGAAATTTTTTTTTTAAAAAGTTTTAATTTTTTTTTTCATGTGATATAGTGATAATACATTAATACGTATACTACACTCAATTATTGTAATTTAATATTGGTATTCATGGGTTCGAGTCCCACCATTCACATTTTGAAAGTATGTGTAGGAAGTTTTCTTTCGGTTTGTGAGGAGTAGATATCTGGACTGCATATGTATTGTCTGATCTTGACAAATCGTAATAGTTGTAAATTGTAATACTTATCAATAAAATGATTTAACACAATATATAATACAAACCAAACTTACAAAAGTTTCCTTTTGCTTCTTGTACACAGTTTGGTCGCCGACATGTCTACACATCAGACGGTTCATTTGCCAGTTTGTTTCTGGCTTCCGTCCCCAAACTATCTCGACCTCCTCCACCAGGATCTCGAAACGTGTCTTTTCCCACAGTCAGGAAAGTTCCACGTTGGCAAATGGGGTTGCTCGAGTGTCCGTGCACAACATATAGGTCGGTCCATCTGATACAAAGACAAGAATGATGACCACATGATCTAATGGATTGAATCTGTGAGTTATAATGTATCGCCGTACCACTGGGTCCCTCTGCCTCGTGGCACAGGAATGGGGGTGGCGCCGCTAGAAAAGTCTCGCGTCATCAACTCTTTAAAGATTGCAAAATGACACAAACGACCCTATCCATATTTTTGGCTTACAATTTAACCCCTCAATCCTAACCTCACTCACTCTTAACATTTTTTTTTATAAACAAATATAACACCGAACGGGTCATGAGTTTACTAATTTGTTGTGATTCATTAATATATAAGTGGCTCAGATATCTACTCTCATAAATAAGAGACTTCAGCTCCCAAAAAATCGGTGAAAAACTCTCACACTAACTAATATCGTGCAATATGGCACTTGAACCCATTCATGCATTTTATTCAAGAGTGATTTAATGTTGTACTTGATTAAAACTAAGGTTCATTTATAATTTTATATATACCCAATAAAAAATAATAATAAAGCCCCCAGAGGTGTAGCTCAGCCTGTAGATGGACGAGATTGGGACTTGGACAAATGACTCTGAAGTTAACGGCTTGAATCCTACTAATGATAAAAAAAATTTAAAAAAAATACATGGTCTAGATAGGTGGATAGATAATGTCAAAAAAATAAAATAAAATAAAACCATAATATAATGTGCAAGTAGTTTTTTTTTTTTTTTTTCTTTTTTTTTTTTGCAAGATGAGGTTGATACTGTGCTATGCCCCTCACACCTACACTAAGAGATTGTGGGTTTGAATCATGTCCCCTCCCCTAGATCTCGAATTATTGGTAATATATATATATATATATATATATATATAGAGAGAGAGAGAGAGAGAGAGAGAGAGAGAGAGAGAGAGAGAGAGAGAGAGTCATAAGATATCCCTTATTTTAATTTCGATAAGGACCACCATGAAATCACATTGATTTGAATAAATTTTGATCTAAATTTTTTTATGGATGATAAGTTCATTGAAATCTACCTATGAATAAAATTTGATAAATTTTCAAGCACTCGAATTATTTTTCTTGAATTTTCCTATATTTCGTCAACTTTTCCGTTGCCTTCATATTTAAAAAAAAAAAAAATTGGGATAAATAGTTCTAGTGCTTGAAAAATTCTCAAATTTTATTCATGAGTGGATGATAAGTTCATTGAAATCTACTTATGAGAGACTCACTATATATATAGAATTTTTAAATTTTTTTTTCATAAATGTATTTCAATGTTTTAACCATCCATACAAAAAATCTCATCGAAAAACATTTGTTTACATGCAATTTCATCAAAATGTGTTTAAAGTGTGCATTATAAAAGTCCTCATTGGAAAATCACTATATATATATATATATATATTAAAAGTGCAAGTAGTTTTATTTTAATTCGAATATAATTAAGAATCTACAAAATTATTAGAAATTTACTATAAGATATGAATGCAACTTTTGAAGTAAAATGAAATATCATAAACCATGTTTATTCCATATTATTACAATAATATTTATCTAGTTGATGTAAAGAGCTCGACTTTATAGAATTTGTGACAATTGATCAAACGAGTGATTTATAACTACCGGATCAATTATCACATCATTCTATGATTTGTGCTGATATTTATATTGACATTACAAACAAGTTAAAGATAAAACACCACATTTAAAAATATGAAAGTGAAAGAAACAGTAGAAATAAATCACAGTTATTAATTACAGATGTCATTAGATTAGTTGAGATCAACACAAAGATCACTTCAACAGAGAATCACAATCCCTCATTCATATGATCCCCTTTTACCTACATTTATAGGTTAGTTTGGGAAGGACTTGTGCGCTACTGCCGGTATCTTAAATTTGGAGGGAGATTGAACAATTGAGAGATTGTTGTTAGGCAAATTTAATTATTACACCAGAAGGAATATCTAACTTTGTGAAACAAAATAAAGAATGTGTATAATGTTAGCACAAAACATGTACGTCTCTTTCTTTTTCCTTTCGGGGATTCGTGAATGATATACCACTAAGTCAATCTCATATCGTCAAAAAATCAAAAAATCAAAAAATCATGATCACTAATTAAAATTGAGTTTTTATTCTATACAAACGAGTTACGACAAAGCTAGATCAAATTACACATGGAGTTATATATAGATACAAATCACAGGACCAGACAAAAAAAGCTATGGAATTTTGATTCAAACTTGAGAAACATTATATGTATGAATGTAATCGTGTATATATATATATATATATATATAATAATTTTCAAGTCAGCACCCTCTCATTATATTACTATTAGCACATTTTAATGAATCTATTGGATTTAAATGCTTTGACGCGGCTGCATGCACTTGTTAAAACATCTTTTAAATCCAATGATTTTCATTAAAAGGTGCTGATAGTAATACAATGAGAGAGTACTGACTTGAAAATTACTGTATATATGTATATATATATATATTGACATTCTCTATCACATAGTTGAATCCATGCAAACATTAATGCAAGAGCAGGTATATATGCTTGCATAAATGTTTTTCCATTATCACTAGAAAAAATTGACATTTCAAAGTAAATTAGAACAAGATATGCAAAAGCTGCAGTGGATACATACTGTTGCTCTAGTAGTAGTGTAGAGTATATATCTTGGATTCTCTTCAGAGTCCTCTATCCAAGGTAGGTGAGGAGATTTCGACCAGGCATGCCATAAATTCAGGCAGTTTTTGCAGAGCAAATATCTTTTGTTTAAAAAAGCAAATGAAATTCGACCTCTTATATTATTATTCATATTTAATTTTCCAATTTGGTCCCCATGAATATATATGTAACATGTTATGTCAATTTCCAAATGTAGCACAATTAAAATTTACTCGCTTGCAGCTTTAATTTACTGTGTTTGGAATTTGGATATGGGGAAAATTATAAAATTAGTAATGTGTATGAGTGTATCCATATTTTGATTTGAAATCCACTGCATTTTTTGATTAATTGCTCTTTTGATTTCAAAAGCAAAAGACCAAGATGATCACTATCATCAATCCTATAAAATCCTAAAATACTTTACAAATAATGATAGGTTGTCTTATTGTATTGTCCAAAATCATGGCCAAATGATATGGCATGACATCATATCATTTGACAAGATTTTAGATAAATAATTTAGTCAATATATATAGCATTAATTATGTTAAGTAATGTTGCAATGTCCAAAAATTTGTCTAAACCATGTAACAAATTGATTTGTAACTATTGTATTATCTCATAATTAGCCATTTGACCAAATATTTGAAAATCAACTATTTTAAAACCTATGAAAGTACACTTTTGCCCTTATTACTATTTGATTTAGCTAAAATAATTATCTTAACTTTAAATTAAAATAAAAAACAATAAAATTCTCAATAATAAAATCTTAAATAAATATATTACAAAAAAAAAATCTTAAATAAATAATAATAATAAAAATCCATTAATTTTTTCTTATTTTCATAATGGAAATTTATTTAGCTAAAATGATTATCTTAGCTTAAAATGATTATTTTTCATAATTTGTTTTTGTAATATTTTTTTTTAAGATTTCATTATTGAGAATTTTATTGTTTTTCACTTTAATTTAAAGCTAAGATAATCATTTTAGCTAAATAAAAATCCATTATGAAAAAAAAAAAATACAAAATAAGAAAAAATTGGATTTTTTTTATTATTTATTTAAGATTTTATTATTAAGAATTTTATTGTTTTTCATTTTAATTTAAGGCTAAGATAATCATTTTAGCTAAATTAAATAGTAATAGAGGCAAAAATGTACTTTCACAGGTTTTAAAACAGTTGACTTTCAAATATTTAGTCAAATTGACTATAGTGATGAGTTTTGGAAAAAATAGGGACTAAAGTGATGAATATGGAAAGATATTTATAAATGTGACAAATCACCAAAAAAGTGGGACTTATGTGTAATTTTCTTTTTCCATAAATCAGTTTGTCACATCATTTGAGTAAAATTTTAAACAGTCTAGTATTAGTTTATTTTAATTCCGTGTAGGATTTCTGACAAAGAAATCTAAGATAACAGGTTTTGAATTAATTCTTTTATAATATTGTTGAAGCTTTATATATATATATATATATATATATATATATATATAATTCAGAAATCCGATTTTGTGGGAGTAAATCACAAGCCTTACTATTATGTTAACCAATCAATTTGAATTTTTCCAACGAGAATTTTTGCTTTTACTTAAATTTCATTTGATCTCACATTATATAAATTAAAGAAAAAAAAAAAAACCATTAGCATTATAAATTTAGGTTTTTTTTATTTTTTTTTATTTTTATGGCACTCTTTCCAAAGCCATCAGTAGAAAAGTCACATAGTTAATAAGTTTTATAGAAATAACAACAATAAATAGAATTTGCCAAAATTGCCCTTAATAACACCAATTCTTTTACTTTTCTTTTTACTTTTTAAATCTCTCTCTCTCTTCCACTCTCTGTTTTTTTCCACCATAAAAGAAAAAGAAAAGAATTGGTGTATTAAGGGCAATTTTGGCAAATTTTCGTTTACAAGATTGTGGTTCTTAAAATTATTGCATTTTAAGCTGATCTTCCGCTCTTTGTTTTAATTTTAAAGACTTAAAATTAAACAATTACCAATAAGATAAGATCGGCTTAAAATGCAATAAGAAATTTTTTTAAGAGAATTTATTACTTACGTGGATATTATCTAGTTGGCTGATACAACTCTTATATGTACAAGAGGTCTTGAAATCATTTCTCACTCACATTAAAATTTGGGGTTTTGATTTACATAAAATGTTATTAAAAATAAATAAAATCATATGATTTCGTCAAATTTATATCTTTTGAGATTTCTTATTTATATTATTAAAAAAAAAAAAAAAAAAAAAAATCATTATAGTGCAATTCTCTAATCCAATCAAAAAAAAAAAAAAAAAAATTCTCAAATACTGACTATAACTTTCATTCTTTCAAATTATAGATTTAAAGTCAACAACCCAAAAGAAAGAAACGAGAGAGGGAATTCATATAGTTCCTATGTAGTGGTATTATACATATCGAAGGGGCTATAAATATGATAAGCGCACACATATTTATGTCTAAAATTTAAAATTAAATCATTATTATAAACACTCATCTTAATGCCAATAATACCCTTATTTAAATTAATGTATTAATTTTAATACATTTTATTTATAAACCCTTTAAAGTTATTAACACGCTCAATTTCATAAATAATAAATTCTTAAGTTATCCTGGCTCAAAAAAACAAATAAAAATAAAATTAATCTTTTGATATAAAAAAAATAATAATGAAGCAACGGAGTTCTCTTTAAAACAAAACAACGTTCTTCTAAGTTTGTAGATAAATATATATATATAATCAAAAAGTTCACATCAATTTTAAACAAACAAAAATATCTTCTCAGTATCACTTTCAAAAATCTTAGGATGTTCATATATATACAGAAATTCTATTATCAGTTCGAACTGATAAAAGTTATATCAGTTCCTTGCATGTGGGTCACTGGATTTAAATACTTTGACTTGGCTGTATTTACTTGTCAGTCAAAGTATTTAAATTCAGTGGCTCACATACAAGGAATTGATATACCTTTTGTCAGTTCGAACTGATAATAGAAAGACTGCATATATATATATTAGATTATCTCTTACTATTATGCTATTCAAAAAGAAAAGCTAAGGATATGACATAGTGCTAATTATTTCTAAATTTGGGTTTATCATCAAAATTAGGGTTTACCATAAGTTTTTTTTTTTTTTTTTTCAAATTAAAAATACATAGTATTTAATTTATTTTTAATTAAACTAATTTGTTCTTATTGGTAAATTTCTATTGGAATATTTTTGTAATTAAATTTTTTATTAAAATATGAGTGTGCTTAACATATTTATGGATGGCAATATCGCACCCATATTGAAGAGTTATATAAAATTTCCTGAGGTTAGTCAAAGTTTGTTTAAATTTATGTTGACCAAATTTGATTTTTCAAAGTTTGTTAAAATTAATCATTGACCAAATTTTATCTTATAAAAGACAAAAATTCTTCTTACATAATATATGAAATTATCAAAATATCTTTAAATAAAAGTTAATTTTTAGATTATATATATATACTAAAATAAAATCTAAAAAATGATTAAAATGAAATAAAATATGTGGAGATCCAGATGAGAGGATCGCCCCCTTGCCACGAGGCTGTTTGGTGAAGTGGGGATGTTAGGATCCTCTCCTTGACCTATTTTTAAAATTTTTAATTTTATTTTTTAAGTGTAATTGAAATATCAACCAGCATAAGAAAGAAAAAAGTGATCAAATCTTAACTGTGTATTTTTTGTTATATTCAGGTGTCATTAGATTATTAAAAGTTTAGAAAAAAAAAAAAAAGTAAGGAGAGAATCACGATCCATGCTCGCCTCTCCCGTCGAGATCCACTCAATTTAAAAAAAAAAAAATTTAATAAAATATTAAAATGGAATGAAATGAAGAAATATCCTTTTCACTATTAATTTTAATAAAATGTGATTAACGATACGAGATGTCAATGTCTTGTCGGTTTATATAGTAAAGATATTTTCTGTTTGTAAAGAGACGGGCATTTGAGTGTAATTTGCTCTATATTGAATATTGGATGACAAATTGACAATGTTAATAATACAAGACAAATGACTTCATTAGTCATTACAAAAGGCAAAATCGATCTTCTCCCAAACCAAAATTGTCTCTATCCACTACCCTTTTCACACTCTATATAAACCCCCCCACCCACTTCACTCTTTCACACACTGATCATTCATTTTATCACCACTTACATAGCATATCCATCATTCATTGTCCCTCCCCATATAATTTTTTCAAACACCAAAATCTCACAAAGAGGAAAAGAAGAAGAAGGAGAGAGAGAGAGATCAGTTTCTACATTTTTGTATATGGAGATAACTGTTGTTGTTGTTGTTCTTCTTCTAATATTCCTCTTTCTCTCATATAATATTTTGAAACAAATTAGAAGAGAAACCAAACATGGGGGTCCTAAGCTTCCTCCTGGTTCATTGGGATGGCCTTACATTGGAGAAACTGTCCAAATGTACTCTCAACACCCTAATGTCTTCTTTGCTACTAAACAGAAAAGGTTCATTTCTTTAATTTATTTTTTTCAATCATCATCTCCAATATTATATATATATATATATATATAGTAGCAGTGACTAGCTACAAGAAGATTAATTATTTTCCTTTAATTTGCAGATATGGAGAAATATTCAAAACACACATCCTTGGCTGCCCTTGTGTGATGTTAGCTAGTCCTGAGGCAGCGAAGTTTGTGCTGGTGAGTCATGCTCACTTGTTCAAGCCGACGTATCCGAAAAGCAAAGAGAAGATGATTGGCCCATCTGCACTCTTCTTTCACGGTGGAGACTACCATGCCCACCTAAGAAAACTGGTTCAAACTTCATTGTCACCTCAGAAAATCAAGAAACTAATTCCATACATCGAAAACATAGCCCTTTCGCTCTTGGACTCTTGGGCAGGCCATGGCCAAGTCATTAACACCTTCATTGAAATGAAGAAGGTATATATGTATATGTGTGTGTTTCTTAATTATAAAGTCTATATATATCTCATATTTTGTGAAGTGGGGTTGCTTGGAATTTTATTTCTATTGATGGGATTTTGAGTAAGCTAGTGATTCATGCATGTGTATCCTTTCACTTTTTTACATAATTTTTTTTTTGGTTTTGCTAATAATATATATAACATGTGGGTTTGGTTGATCTTCTACAACAGTTCTCTTTTGATGTCGGCATTCTGTCATTATTTGGTCATTTGGATGGTAGCATTAGAGAGAAGCTCAAACACAACTATGTCATTGTAGATAAAGGCTACAATTCTCTTCCAACCAAAATTCCTGGAACTACTTATCACAAAGCAGTCTTGGTAAGAAAACAAAAAAACAAAATTATTATAATCATAATTATATATTATTAGTAGGTAATTGTTGATTATTTTCACTGGTGGTGCAGGCAAGGAAGAGGCTGAGCCAGATTGTGAGTGAGATAATTAGTGAGAGGAAGGAGAAGAGATTGGTGGAATCAGATATGTTGGGTCATCTTTTGAATTTCAGAGATGGGGATGGTCAGATTCTAACAGAGGATCAGATTGCTGATAATATCATTGGAGTACTTTTTGCAGCTCAGGACACAACAGCTTCTGCTCTTACATGGATTCTCAAGTACCTTCAAGACAATCACAACCTTCTACAAGCTCTCAAGGTTTGAATAATTCAGAGAAAATGAGTACTTGATTCATGATCATGGACAAAGTTTAATTTTTTTTTTTCTGGGTTACTTATACTGTTACAGGCAGAGCATATAAGTAGTGGAGGAGGAGGAGGAGGAGGAGATCAAAAGCCCTTAACATGGGCACAAACCAAGAACATGCCCCTCACTTATAGGGTAATTAAGTGTATATATATATACAATTAATGTGTTGAAAAGGCAACTTAATTGATGAAGAAAGAATCTAATTATTGTATTTGGGAATTTTAATTCAGTTCATGATGGAGAGCTTGAGGATGGCAACTATCATATCTTTTACATACAGAGAAGCTGTGGTTGATGTGGAATACAAAGGTGATCATTAAGACTTCAATCAAACTAGTTAGAAGATTCTATCAAAGTTTTTCTTGTAAAAATGAAAAAGTTTTCTTTTTTTAACTTTTTTTTTTTTAATGGACAGGATATTTGATCCCCAAGGGTTGGAAAGTGATGCCATTGTTCAGGAACATCCATCATAATCCAGATTTCTTCACTGACCCTCAAATTTTCGACCCGTCTAGATTCGAGGTGTGTAATATTTCGATTTAAGGATCTAAATGAGCCATTTTTACAAATTTAGAGCTGCGAAAAAGGGTAATTAAATTCACCCACCATGAAAAAGCAGGGCATATGCATGTGCAGAATATTAGAGGCCACTAAAGTTGGAAAGTTTGATTGTTTTGTTTTGTGGGTGATGCATTGCAGGTAGCCCCAAGATCCAACACTTTCATGCCTTTTGGAAATGGAGTGCACGCTTGCCCTGGAAATCACCTTGCCAAGCTGGAGATTCTCATTTTACTCCACCATCTTCTCACCAAATTTAGGTACCACCACCACTTTTTCATTGCATAAACACTACTAAATTACTAGACAAGTCTATGTTTTGTAACACTATCGGATGTGGTTTGGTGACATAGTGCACTTATTCGGTATGATAATGTTTCAGGTTCAAAAAAAGTTAAATGTTTTCTCATTGGTTGCAGGTGGGAGGTGGTGGGTTCTCAAAGTGGGATCGAGTATGCTCCATTTCCGATCCCTAAACAAGGACTCCCAGCTAGATTTTGGAAAGAGTCTATTTCAAGCTCTCCCCAAAAATAGTTATCTATCTATCACTTCCTTACAAATAAATTCATTTGTCAAGCCTCAAGCTCGTTCATCTTACAACTGTTAAACTCCGCCCCTGGGGGCAGGAGCTTCTGGGTCTTGTAGCTTGTGGATTTATGTATTTAGTTAGTATTATGTACTGAGGAAGATGAGTACTAGTGGGAAATTAATTTTTCAAGCTGTAATTGTAATTTTGATCAATTTTATTGATCTTTTCTTATATATATGTAATATGATTAATTATATATTATTTATTAATATTGAATTAGTTCACTTTACTTTTTCCATCCATGACCTTTTTGTAAGTAAACAAATAGCAAATGTAAAGATCTCCCAAAATTTTTGTATTTCTTCATCTTCCTTTCTCTTGATCTTATTCCTCTTGTGAAGAACTCAACCAATTGTTATCTATTAAATTGTCCTATCAAAATTTGAAGTTTGAACATTAAAATTCTAAAAATAAAAAGCTCATGAACTATCAATTGCAATTTGCATTCCAACTATAGAGATAATGAAAATTAGGTTATAGATAACAGAATTTATTTTTATAACTTTAATTTTGACCAATAAAAGTTAAGAAAAAAATAACGGTAAATCTCTTACATCCACATCGACTATATTAAGGTTTTGAATCGTATCTGTATGGAAATTGATTTTTGCAGGAAATGTTGTATAAAGTAGCCACCCCACTATCAAAGTGAATGGGATGTCCAATTGCCCATGGTTTGAGGGCTTCATGAGGGGTGGGGGTCGGCAACAGGTGTTTCAAAAGGGACACGTGTCCACAATGTGATTGGTTGAAGTAAATCAGGACACAGTTGCCCTTGGTTGGAGGGTGACTAGACTTTTAAGGGCAGCAAGGGGTTTGTCCATGCTCGGGACCAATATTAAGCTACTGTCAAGTGTCAAACGTCTTTCTTGGCTTGTCGAGATCAAAATTATATGTACGGTCAGGATATATACCGTCATACTAGTAGAAAAGAAATATCAAATTGTCAATATAGTATATACTTTTAAAATAGTCCACCATTGATGTAGAAGGAGATATGCACATCACTTACACCGTGCAATTGACGGTGGCCGGCCGTGGCCATTTTTTTTTTCTTATTTTTAAGAGAATTACAATTGAAGGCAGTCTAAGGGAGATGACCTAAAAATAAAGGACAATTAACAATACCCAATGAACCGTCTTAAACTTAAAAAAAGGACTCACACCTAACCCTATGGTCTCAATTATTCCAACATCAAGATGTGTCCAAATAATTACAACAAACTATGACTTCAATCTTTAAAGGAATCCTACCAAGATCAAGAATTGGTCCGTCATCTACATATATAACACGTAATTACTTGAAATGAAATGGAAGATGTGACTTTACATATATATATTTTGTGGCCAGGGCAATACTCCATTTCAGGCCTCAATAATTAGGCAGCATCAGCCTTGTGTCCTGAAGCTTCCACCACCAAAACACTTGGTCTGGAATGGTTCTGTCTAAGAAAAATACTTGCTCTGATATTCCAAAGTATGTGGATGTACATGATCTATCATTAAGCTTGATGAATTTCATATATAGAATTAATGACTGATTGTATAATTTTAATCATGATTAATGTAGTTAAGTCAAGAATTCCTGTCTATCTTTGCTTGATTTTCATCCAAATTTGGAGTTAATTATATCTAAATAAATAAATGGTTAGACTAAACCAACTTAAATGTATGACTTAAAATGCTGACTTCAACATCTCAATTCTCGATCACCCATGTGCTCTTAATCCAAGAGTTGTAAATGCATTCAAATCTCAACCATTGGATTGATATCACATGAATGGTTGAGATGTTGAAGTTTAAAATTTTAAGTCATAAATTTAAGTTGATTTAGCTTGACCCATAAATAAAACAGAGATATTACGAATACAATTCAGATAGCAAATAAATCATGATATATAGTTGGAATGCTCTATTCATGTAATATATATATATATAGATATGGTTAAGCCAAATCAACTTAAATTTATGGCTTAAAATTTTAACTTCAACATCTCAATCACTAATATTCTATTAATCCAATGGTTGAGATTTAAATGCATTTATAACTCTTGGATTAAGAATATATGAGCGGTATATATATAGATATGGTTAAGCCAAATCAACTTAAATTTATAACTTAAAATTTTAACTTCAACATCTCAATCACTAATATTCTATTAATCCAATGGTTGAGATTTAAATGCATTTATAACTCTTGGATTAAGAATACATGAGCGGTTGAGATTTTTTTTTTTTTTGAAATGTTATAATAATTCGGGTTTTTTTAGTATGGAGGAGAGACTTGAACCCACAAACTGGTGTGGGTGTGAGAGGTTTAACCACTGGGCCAACCTCATATTGCCAGAGTGGTTGAGATGATGAAGTCATAAATTTAAGTTGTTTTAGCCTAAGTGCCTAACCCATATATATATATATGTGTGTGTGTGTGTGTGTGTGTGTGTGTATGTGAAAGTTTATACTTTATTCACTTGAAAAATAAACATCTGTACAAAACAGCCCTAATATATATATATACACTAGGCAGTAACAAACTGCTTAATCTAAGGAATTTGTTTCCCCTTTAAAGAAGGAAACTAATACCAAATCATCTAATAATAGGAAACCTAATATACATCATAATTAAATATCTAGATCCCTAGAAAACAGTAACAATATCTCCAACACTCCCCCTCAATAACATACTCAGCTTGCTACATAGATCATCAAAGCCAGTCCTTGGAAGTGCTTTTGTAAGTATATATGTATTTTGTGATGATGAAGGAGTGTATATAGGTTCAATGACTCCCCTTTCTATATTCTCGTTGATAAAATGTTTATCAATCTCGATATGCTTAGTCATGTTATGTTTTTTTTTCAACAGTAAAACTTTATTAAGGAGCCAAAGATAGCCAAAAAGCCAACAGGCACAAGCCATACAAAGAGCAGCCAGAGAAAAAAAAAACAAAACAGGCAAAATGCCCTAGAAAACAGAGCAAAGAGGCAACTCAGCCAAACACCAAACCCAATAGCTGAAAGGCACACCCACCACACTAAACAAAAGCACAAAGCAAAAGCTCACGCAGAAGAATTGAAACATTCAAGAGTCGAAAATGACATCCATCTCTCTCACCAAACCATACTGCAGCAGGAAACCAGAACCCCATCAGCTCAACAAACCCAAGGCACAAAAGCCATACCACACAACAAAGAAACAGGCCAGCAAAAGCACAAAATCACCTAACGAAATCCCGCGGAACCAGCAGCTAAACACCACACAAACTGCAGCAAGCAGCCCATAAACACCACAAAACAAAACCAACCCCACAAAGCCTAAGCTGGAACACAAGCACTACCCATAGCCTTGTTTTTGATCACTAACCTTCTCACCAAATCCCGGAACCTATTACCATTCACCTCGTCCTTCTTAGCGATAATGTCTAACAACTTATTCTTTCTCCCATTGAAGTTGAGACCGAGGGTCAAACCTTAGTCCTATCACGTTGAACAGGATTTTTAGCAATATTGATAGTTGCTTGACTGTCACTCAGCAACTTTATAGATCCATCAATAGGAACCTTCAAATCAACTAACAAGCATTTCAGCCAAATTCCTTCACAAATCCCTTGAGCCATGACTCTAAATTCAGCTTTAGCATTTCTTCTTACCACAACAAATTGCTTTTTACTCCTCCATGTTGTCAAATTTCCCCAAACATAAGTACAGAGACCTAAAGTTGATCTCCTGTCAATGACATACCCATCCCAGTCTACATCTGAATACACCTCGACATCTCTTCCTATATTCTTTTTAAAAAACAGTCCCTTTCCTAGAGTCATTTTTAGATATCTCAGAATCCTCTGTACTGTTGTCATGTGTTCTTTAGTGTGATTGTTCATGTACTGACTAATAACACTTACTGACTAATAACACTTACAGGAAAGGCAATGTCAGATCTTGTATGAGAAAGATAGATTAATTTCCCTACAAGTCTCTAGTACCTCCCCTTTTCAACAAGAGCACTATCCTGAATTAACCCCAGTTTGGTGGTAGAGTCCATTGGTGTATCAGCTGGTTTACAATTGAGCATAGTAGTGTCTTTGAGCAAATCTAACACATACTTCCTCTGTGAGATAGCAATACCTTTCTTTGATCTAGCAATCTCCATCCCTAGGAAATAATTGAGGTCCCTTAGATCCTTGATTTCAAATTCTTTTGCAAGAACTCCTTTAATTCTAGGTATTTCCTCCTCAAAGTCTCATGTAAGCATAATATCATCTACATAGACATTCAAAACATCTACCTTACCACTAGGAGAATGCTTTGTGAACATTGTATGATCAACTTGCCCTTGGATGTATCATTGTTGTTTCAATACCTTAGAGAATCTCTCAAACCATGTTCGGGGAGACTGCTTAAGACCATATAAGAGCTTCCTTAGCCTGCATACCTTGCTGCCATTGGTTGCATTTTCAGTCCCGTGAGGAATTTCCATGTACACTTCCACATCTAAGTCTCCATTCAAGAAAGCATTCTTGACATCTAACTGATAGAAGGGCCAATTAAGATTTGCAGCAAGAGATAATAGAACTCGAATGGAGTTTAACTTAGCCACATGTGCAAAAGTCTCTTAGTAGTCAATGCCATATGATTGGGTGAAGCCCTTGGCTACCAGTCTTGCTTTAAACCGTTCAATACTACCATCAAATTTAGTCTTCACAGTGAAGACCCATTTGTAGCCCACTGGTTTCTTCCCCCTAGGTAAGTCACAGATTTCCCATGTACTGTTCTTTTCTAGAGCCCTAAGTGTTAGGATTATGCTCAATAGCAAGAGTGTAATGTTGTAATTAACAATCTTTTCCATATTAATAAAGTGATTTCTGGTTTAACAAATCATATAGCATTTATAGTTTAATATTATAATTGTCAAAGTAAATAATCATAAGGTCTAAAGACTATGAGAAAAGAAGAATTGTTCGTACATCTGGATATGTATGTGGTAGACACAATTCTTTAGTTAGTCTTGAATAATGTTCACAACTTAAGTTAAAGGTTGGGCACCTTTATCTTGTTAAAGTTGTAGAATTCTTTTGCTAGCATTTGAGTGGGATCAAATGAGATATGATGAGTCTAAAATCATCGGAGTGTCTTCGAGCAAAAGGATCTAGTGCACTGGGTGTATTGAACTGGATCACAATGAAATACTTTATCTATAACCGTCAATAGATAATAGTCTTTTCATTATCAGGACAATCGGAGAGTCTATCTTAATCCTGAGATAAATGATGGACTTATGGTTGCAAGTGATATCATTTGAGTTATCAATGAGTACGATTATATCGCATAGTCTATCCTCGATAGTTTGGTGATATTCATTTGTTAATCGATAGAGGACTTCATTTATAGATATGGACATTGTGGCTCCATTTATTAAATGAGAGTATAATATCATCATATGGATGTTTTGAGGTAATTGGATATTAAATCTCAACGTTGAGTTTTCGATAGTGTCTATTGAAAACATGGCTTCTGGACAAGTCAAAATATTCAAGTTCAAAACGTGGTCATATGAGTAAATATGGTAACTTGGAGAGTTGTAGGCGGTCTATGAACTCTTGGCGATTACTGATATTAATCACGAGGATACACTATCTCCAACATGATTGTCTAGGGTATGAATGAGGAACATCTTCCTTTTCTATCTTTATTTAAAAGTTCAGTTTTAGCTCTTTAGTGGAATGAGTTAAAATTAATGGATCGGACCTAAGTGAATCATTTGTTGATTGTGATTAGGTTATGTCTATTGAAGCTTAAATTTAGATGGCCCGCCAAGATCCCCAATCCACACGGACTTGCATGGATCACTTGATATATTCTACCGGACCAATTTAAGGGTCCATCTAGAATTGCATTTAATATATTAAGAATATAATTTGCACATTATTTATGTAATGGGCTGCTCAATTATATTAATATATTAATGAAAGACATGTGGGCTTGTTTCTTTTAGTAAGAATGAGTCTGGTTCACATATGGGCTTTTTATTTAAAGTCCAATGGATTAAATGAAATAAGAAAATAATATTAGGCCCAATTTTATTCAAGTGGGGCGGCAAGGTTAAAGTTTTAACCTAATATATTATTTTGTTTCATTTGTTTTAATTAAATAAGAATTAATTAATTTATTAGTTAATTATTTAATTAAGAAACAAATCTTTTCTGATTAGGAAATATGATTCCTAGTCTTATACTATAGTTGGTAGTATACTAAAAGTAAAAGACTTATTTGGTAAGAAAATAAATAATTAATTTTATTTATTTAATCAAATAAGAAGTCTTTTTATTTAGTCAAATAAAAGAATAAAAGTTTTATGAATTGAATTAGGGTTTGAAGTCTTAACTAGATAGGAATTAGGGTGCAACACAAACTCTTTTAAGCTTGTGTGTTGCGGCAACCCTAGTCCTTTTTGGGTAGAGAATTCGGCAACCCTAATAGGAAAGGAGGAAGAAAATTTGGCCACCTATATAAGTGCTCTTATAGAATTCAGCCACAACAAGTGTTCTTGATACAAATTTCTTCTTCTTCTCAACTCATAAGATAGATTATTTTAATTCTACTAAAACATAAAAGAGTGTTAGATTATTCTTTGATGGTATACTATTTGCTTATTCATCAATAAGCTTGTGTGTAAGACATCGATCTAGGTTCACGCGAGTTTCGATCATTAGATTGAGAACTCAAAAGTGACCGGAATAATCTTAGTATTCTTTTGATTGTTTTTGTGACTAACAAAGAAAAGAAAAGTTTGTTTGTCCATTCACAGGTTTGCAATTCAAAGAAAAGGGAGACCACGCTCCTAGGTGATCCACGTTTGTGCTAGGATTGAAGATCTTGCGGATTACCATCGACGTAAGTCAATCGGATCATGCGACAAAAGGTATTATTCTTTTGTTAGATAATATATATGTTTAATTGATTAAAGGGTTTAAGGTTCATAAAAAGGAAAAATTTTTACAATTCACTAAATCTATTTTTAGTCTCGCTTCCGCTGCGTGTACTACGGTATTTTTCCTTACACTAAGTTCCTCTTCTACAACACTCTTCCACTTGGCTATAGACAAAGCTTCCTCCACACTATTAGGAATTTGCACTTCTAAATTTTTTGCAATAAACCCTCTGTATCTCTGAGACAACCCATTATAACTGACATATTTGCCTATAGGGTACAACGATCTACTTTTGCATTCTCTCACCCATTTCCGGACTGCTATTAGCAAATCATCACCAGTTTGTTCACTGTCAAGGTCTGAACTGTTAAAGGAATTATTGTCTTGTATTAATTTCTTGAATTTGAGGTTCGGGCTCAGATGATTGAATTGGCTGAGTGTGTGTTAGAACCACTACTTCTTTCCTTTTTTCCCGTCTCCTATTGTAAACAATATCATTTTGATCAACAGGAGCTGGGAAATGACACTTAGATGGTTCTTTAGGAGTTTCACTCAAAGACTGACTGTTAGGAAGTTCATTAGAGTTCGGTTCAAAAGTATGAGGACTAACTGAAGGAATTTCAACCAAGCTAGGAGTCCATAACACATTTAAACTCTCAAGGCTTTGTGGTAACAAACTAGGTCTCTCAGATTTCCAAAATTGATATTCACTAGAATTCTTTCCCTAAATAACAGTTTTGGTAAAAAAATGGTTTTGTTTCAAAAAAGGTAACATCCATACTAGGAGTGGGCATTTTCTACCCTACCCGACCCGAAAATGGCGGGTTGGGTTGGGTCGGGTTGGCTATAAAAAACCAGCAGACTCGGGTTGGCTGCCAATAACCCGTTATTTTGTTGGGTTGGGTCTGGGTTTTTTGTGAACCCGTGATCCGACTCGAAAATTTTTATGTATAAAAAAAAAATAGGTTTTTTTAATCCTCATTTCTCTTCTGTTTTCTGAAACCTAACTTTCTCATTTTGTCTTAAACCTAACAACACACAGTCGCAACTTTCTCATTTTCTCTCCATCGATCAACCATCCATCGATCCGCCGTTCAACGTCGTTTCCTCTCGCCGGCACCGCTCTTTTGTTTTTCACACCGACACTGCTTTCTGACTTCCAAGCCGTTTCACGCGTTTTCTTTTTTCAGGTTTGAATCATTTGATTTTTAATTCCTTTGAGTGCATCTTCAGGCTTCGATCAGTTCTTTGCCTTTTGTCTTTGGTCCTTCCCCTGTCTGTTTGCTGTATGTAATTATGTATTGTTGTTGTACATTGATTCCTTTGTATTTTCTTCTGAGTTTGCTATATGTATTGTTGTTGCATGAGGCGATGCTGCTTGTTTTGGGCAATATGGGTTGGTGGGGAATCATGTATAATTGTATTTTAATGTTTGTGTTGTATTATTATGTATGTGGTGATAGCAAAGCTAGGGTTTACAGTGCCACCGGGGCCCTTAAAGTAGGGATCTTTTATTATAGTATTATTCTAGGGTTCTCCTTATTTTTCACAGATATTTCAATTTTTTTTAGCTGTAAAAAATGAACAATGTTTCTTTTTAAGTACATTTTCACCCATTGGATCAAAACATTAAACATGTACATATACAATTAGAGTTTGAAAATGAATAGATTAATCATAATAAATTAGATGGAATCCTTTCCAAACATGAGTAGTACTAGTGTGATTATAACACAAATTGATCGTATATATATGAGTTTGGTAGCAGTTGCATGCATTGATCTTCTATGATACATATATATGAGTTTGTTTCGTTGGACTTTGTATCGGTACTCTGGAGTTTGGACTGGTTGTTGTGGGTTTTGGACCTTTTATGGCTTTATTAATAAATTGTTGTTTCGGGTGCTTTAACATTTTTTTAATGTTATGTAGTTTTGTCATATTGGGATTTTCTTCCCATCTCTACGATTGTGATGGTGTAGAAGTCTTGATGCACTTCTTCCAATTATGTATTTATTTTATATATAAATTTCATCTAGTGGCTGCATTTGGTTATACTTATTCAAAGTATTTTGTATATGATTCTCACTTGCAACTTAGGAGATCAATTATTTATTGTGATTCAAATGTTGTATGCTATAGTGTGATGCTTTTGTAATTTATTCTCGTGTTTTTTTTTTTTTTTAATACATGGATGATGAAACATTGCCTTCAAACATTGGTGTGAAAAGAGGAAGACTAAAAAAGGGTCCATCAAATGTGTGGTTAGCATTCACCAAATATAGCGACGACACTAGATGTAAGTGCAATTATTATGGTAAGGATTATGCATGTTCTAGTAAATCTTGTGGCACTACTTCTTTATGGAATCATGTAGAGAATCAATGTACAAAATATAAAAATGCAATGACATTGGAGGATAAAAAACAAAAAGTCTTAACCATGGGGACACCAAATAATAATTTAGATGTCAAATCAAATCTTGTGGCCGTAGGTTTTGATAAAGAAGGGTGTAGAAAGACTTGTACTAGGATGATTATTGTGGATGAATTGCATTTTTCTTTTGTTGAGAAAGATGGGTTTAGAGATTTTTGTAGAGTTGTTTGTCCAAGGTTTACTCCTCCATCTAGAAGAACACTTGTTAGGGATATTTATCAACTTTATGTGGATGAAAAACTTAAACTCAAAAAGTATTTTATTGAAAAATCACCAAGAGTTTGCTTAACCACCGACACGTGGACTTCCATTCAAAATGTCAATTATATGGTCATCACTTCCCATTTTATTGATTGTGAATGGAGGTTGCATAAAAAATTATTGAGTTTTGGTATGATTCCCGACTATAATGGGGAGACCATTGGAAAAATCATCGAGTCATGTTTATTGGATTGGGGGATTGAGAAAGTGCTAACAATAACTGTGGACAATGCCTTTGTCAATAAAATGGCTATAGATTATGTTAAAAGAAAGATGAGAAATTGGAATGAATCCAAGCTTGTGTTAGATGGGAATTTTTTACATGTGAGGTATTATGCTCATATAATTAATTTAATTGTGTCTGATGGATTGAAAGATATAAATGAGTCTATTGTTCGTATTCGTAGTGCGGTACAATATGTCAGATCTTCACCCGTTAGGCTTCAAAAATTTAAAAATGCAGCTGAGCATGAAAGAATTGAGAGTCATAGCATTATTGTTTTAGATGTGCCAACCAGATGGAATTCCACCTACTTGATGTTATCTACTGCTTTAAAATTTCAAAAAGCATTTGATAGGTTATTGGATGAGGATGCACGTTATGGTTTATATTTTTCTGGACTTGGTAGTGAGAAGAATAGGGTAGGACCACCGAATGAGGATGATTGGGGTAATGCTAAAGTGTTTATCCAGTTTTTGCATGTTTTTTATGACATCACTTTGAAATTTAGTGCTTCCTTATCTGTTACTTCCAAAATGTTCTTTCATGAGTTGTGTTCAATTGCAACTGAGTTGAATACACTGGCTAATAGTGGAGATTTGTTGTTGTGTGAAATGAGGGCTGCTATAAAATATAAGTATGACAAGTATTGGGGAAAAATTGAGGATTTAAATAAATTGTTGATAATTGCACTTGTTCTTGATCCGAGATACAAGTTGGATTATGTTAAATATTGTTTTGGTGATTTGTTTGATGAAAATAAGGTAAATGAGATGACTTATGATATTAATGAGCTTTTGATTAAACTTTACAAGTTTTACAAAGGAGTTGATAACATTTCAAGTAGTGACCAAGTTTCTAGGTCAATTCCTTTGGAAAATGAGGGTGATATGGGAAAAGTTAATGAAAATGTGGATTTTCGCTTGGAAAGGCTTAAGAAGTTTAAACAATTGAAAGAGAAGAAAGATTTTATTGATTTAAAAAATGAGGTAGAGAGGTATTTGATTGAGTCCGATGATAATATAGATGATGATAGCTTTGATCTCTTGAATTGGTGGAAAGTGAATTGTTCGAAGTACAAGATTTTGGCTCAAATTGCAAAGGATATCTTTACCATTCCAGTGTCTACGGTGGCTTCTGAGTCCGCGTTTAGTACTAGAGGCCGTGTTCTTGATCCATTTAAGAGTTCTTTGTCTCCAAAGACGGTGGAGATATTGATTTGTTTGCAAAATTGGTTGCGAACTTGTACTATATGTTTTGATGTTGCACCATCAACGGGTGAGATGGAGTTTTATGAAGCACTTGAAAAAGGTAAACTATTAATTTGTTTTTATATAATTATGTTTAATGTACAATATTTATTCTTTAATAATATTTGTTTTTCAATTTATGTAGAGATTGGAATGACTATTTCCTCGGATGATACGGTTGTAGATTGACATCATATTTGAAATGATAATTATTTTCCTCACTTTATTTCTTTATACACTTTTCTTCAACAACATGTTTTTTATTTTTTTGGTGGCTTAGAGGAACCCTTATTGTTTTTATGTTCTGTTTAGTGGGAGTTTTTGTTATTTCACTTGGAGATTGCGTGGAGACTGCTGCACTTATTTCAGTGATATTTATCCAGGACCGATCATATGCCATGATTGAAGTTCCAAGTTGGAGATTTGAGACTTCTGCACTTAGAGATTCTAACATCCAAAATCTATACCGGGAGATTCTAAAAGACATGAAATTATGTGTTATTTTCCATGTTTTTTTGTTTGTGTTATTTAGATTAAACATTTGAACTTATTTTATATTGATGCATCAGATATTTGAAGATATAATATTTAATATTTCAACTTATTTTATGTTAATGCATCAGATATTTGAAGATGTAACATTTAATATTTCTATTGACATGTCACGTGTGATGTAATTTGTACGGAATTGATTTTTTTTTTACGTATGTCTAACCCGATCAACCCAACCCAACCCAACCCAACCTGACAAATATTGCGTTGAGTTGGGTTGGGTTGAAAATAATGTTGGGTTGGGTTGGGTTGAATTTCTCCAACCCTAAATATGATCGAGTTGGAAGGGTTGGAGAAATTCAACCCAACCTAACCCAACCTGAACCCGACAACGCCCACCCCTAATCCATACTGTAATAAAACTTATGATTAAGAGGAGAAAGACAGTTATAACCCTTATGAATGGAAGAATATCTAAGTAAAGTCCCCTTGACAGATCGCTTATCCAACTTATCTCGTAAGTGTTTATAAAGATGAATAAAAATAGTACACCCAAATATTTTCGATGGTAAATCAGATATTAAGTGACATTAGGGATAGGAGTGAAGAAGGGTTTTTCTAGGAGTTAAAAACTGCAAAGTCTTTGAGGGAAGCCTATTGATCAAGTATGCTGTTGTAAGAACAACATCACCCCAAAACTTTTTAGACATGTTTGTGGAAAACAACAAGGATCGGGCAACTTCAAGGATGTGTCTATTCTTCCTCTCGGCAATACCATTTTGTTGTGGGGTATCAACACAAGAACTCTGGTGAATGATACCCTCACACAATAGGTAATTGCCAAGCTGAGAATTAAAAAACTCCCTGTCGTTGTCAGTCCTGAAAATCTGAATTTTAGTATTGAATTGAGTTTTAATCATGGTATTAAATGTTTTAAAAATTTGAGATACCTTATATTTGTGTTTCATGAGAAAAATCCAAATAAGTCTTGTGTGATCATCAATAAACGAAACAAACCATCTAGCACCAGTGACATTTGGGGCTTATGATGGTCCCCAAACATCACTATGTATCATGGAAAAAGGTTTAGATGATTTGTAAGTTTGACTTGGAAAACAGGTGCGAGAGTGTTTAGAGAATTGGCATATTTCACACTGGAAAGACATAAGATTTTTATTATTGAACATTGAAGGAAACAGTTTAGCAAGATACATAAAACTTGGGTGTCCTAAACGGTAATGCCATAACATCACATCATTATCTAGACTAGACTCCCTAACAAGGTCATGTTTGCTAGTACTGTTAACACAAGGCCTACTCACTGTTGTTGATACTTGTAGTTTAGGATAGGGTTGAACTTCCAAAAGATAGAGTCCTTCACAGCCTCTAGCACTTCCAATCATCCCCCCCGTAGTCAAATCCTGAAAAACACAAGTATTTGAACGAAATTCAGCCACACAGTTCATATCTTTAATAAGTTTACTCATTGATAATAAGTTGAAATTTAGTTTAGGCACATATAAAACAGAATGCAAAGTCAGGTTCGTAAAAGCAATCACAGTGCCAATGCCCATTACTTTAGATAGAGTTCCATCAGCAATCCGTACATGAAGGCTGTTACCATTGGCTAAGAACTGATGAAAAATGCTTTTGTCTCCAGTCATGTGATCTGAAGCTCCAGAATCAACTATCCATCACTGAGATTTTTCTAAGTTAGCAGCCAAAGCATCAAGAAAATTACCTTTTTGTGCAATAAAACCCGTACCAATTACAACTGAACTAGCATACATCTGTGTTTGGCTAAGGATCTTATGCAGTGCATCCAACTGATCTTTGCTGAAAGGTTCAGTTCCTGTGGTGAAAGACAGGTTTGCTCGACCCTTACAGTTCTTAGCTTGTTTCCAATCGACTGGTTTCCCATAAATCTTCCAACACTTCTCCTTTAGATGTCCAGGTTTTCTACAGTGATCACACCATGGTCTACCTCCCCTGCATGGTTCCTGATGTTTACGGGCAGCCAAAGCAAAAGCTTCACCCCCTGTTTCTGTTGTTTCTGTCCCAAGCATCAGAGTTCTACGACTTTCCTCTTGTCTAACTTCAGAGAAAGCCTTACGAAGACTCGGCAGTGGCTTGGTACCGAAGATCTTTCCTCGCATAGCATCGAGATTGGAAGTTAAACCCAAGCAGAATTTGTAGACTCTCTTAATCTCGATAATCTTCCTGTACTGTTGAGAGTCTTCGGGTGAACTCCACTTATATTTTTCAAATGCATCAAGCTGCTGCCAATAAGTCTGAAGTTTGTTGTAGTACTCGGTCACCGAGAGATCCCCTTGCCTTAAACTGAAGTGCTCATTCAATTGTCACTAATTCAGGAGTGTTGTCCTTGTGAGAGTATGTCTTCTTCACTGCTTCCCAAACCTCGGTAGCTGTCTCATAAAGGAGGAAATTCTCATCGATATTAGGCATCATCGAATTTATCAACCAAGATATGACTTGGCTGTTATCTCTCTTCCAAGCTCTATATCTAGCATCATTCTCGTCGGGCTTGATGACTTTTTCTGTAAGATAGTTTTCTTTCTCTTTGCTGCATAGATAAAGTAGGACTGATTGAGACCACTGGAGGTAATTTCGACCGGTAAGTTTGTAGGAAGTAATGGACAAATGAGAGAAATTTTGAGGTTCTCCACCATTGCCGCCAAGAATGGTGGTTTCAGAATTGCTGGATTTAGTTTCTTTGGACATGATGAATGGTGAGGATTGTTGCCGGAAAGAGCAATAAGAAGATCGGAGTTACTGTTGGAAAAAGGCAGTAAGGAATTCGGAATTGAGATCATTGCCGGAAAGAGCAGTAAGAGAAGGAGGGAAAAAAAAAAAAAACCGCCGGAAAGAACAGTAAGAGAAAAAAAAAAAAAGGGTTTCAGATAAGGCTCTGATACCATGTGAAAGTTTATACTTTATTCACTTGAAAAATAAACATCTGTACAAAACAGCCCTAATATATATATATATATATGCGCTAGGCAGTAACAAACTGCTTAATCTAAGGAATTTGTTTCCTCTTTAAAGAAGGAAACTAATACCAAATCATATAATAATAGGAAACCTAATATACATCATAATTAAATATCTAGATCCCTAGAAAACAGTAACAATATCTCCAACAATATAAATATATATATATATATATATAGAGTAATTATCAAGTGAGGTATATATAGTAAGTTCATTGAAATATACCTATGAATAAAATTTGAGAATTTTTCAAGTACTAGAACAATTTTTTTGGATTTTCCTATATTTATCTCATTTTTCCGATGTCCTTATATTTAACAAAATTGGGATAAATAGTTCCAGTGGTTGAAAAATTCTCAAATTTTATTTATAGATATATTTCATTAAACTTATTATCTATAAGAAAATTCAGATCAAAATTCATAAAAATCGATGTGATTTCATCAAGATCCTTACCGAAATTAAAGTATATATAGTTACTATATATATATATAGTTTTTCTATTGTCAGTTCGTCCTGATATAAAATATATCAAGACAAAAAATGTGGACTATTTATTATGAAGAAGTTTTGACAAGTGCATACACTTTGAGTTAAAGTATGTAAATCTAATGGTTCACATTCTTCGTCTTGATATATTTTATATCAGGACGAACTAACAATAGAAAAATTGTGTGTATATATATATATATATATAACATTACTCTCATGATAAATAATACTGTTAAAAAACATTTATTTTTTGAAATAAATACTGTTAAAACAATTGTCAAAAAAAAAAAAAAAAGTACTGTTAAAACATTTAAACGGGTCTAAAAAAACCCAACTCAAAGTGGGCTTGGGCTTGGTCGGGCCTGGTCGGGCTTGGATTGGCCTTAAACTTCTTCTTCTCAAGAACAACCAGAAAACTAAACCCTACAAAACAAAATCGATCAAAATCAACAAGTGTGAAAACCCTAGAAATGCGATCCCTCTCTTCCCTTCGTCAAGCTCGTCCTTTCTCTGCTACTTCTCTACACCGATTCTATGGAGCTCTCAATCACGTCTCTGAGTTGCAACCAGTATCTTCTGGTTTTCCGGGTAAGTCTCTCTCTCTCTCTCTCTCTTTTATTTAATTTATTTTTTTGGTTACTGGCAAGGCAAAGGTAATTTATTCAAAAAAGTGATGAATTTAATTCCATTTCAGAATCCGACATGGGTTTTGATTTGTGTGTGAATCGCCTTGGTAGTTTATAATTTCCCAAATTGGTCTCACCTGTTAGGGTTTCTAATTCCTATAATTTAAGCTCTTTTTCAGTGATTTTATCTAGGAAGTAATTGAATTTCAAACCTATAATACATAATTGAACAATGAAAAATTGGTCTAAGCAAGAAAATAATTTATGGTTCCAGCAAACTAGGAAATGATAGAAAATTTTAGAGGTTAAGACTTAAGATGTACCCAGTAGAATTGTCAATTTTTCATTTCGGTTGGGCAGATGTTAATAGAGAAGTTTTCACTCTGCAGGTTATTTAGAGAACCAGAAAAGTAGATTTTTTTCGTTATGGAATGTTGCAAGTGCGAAACAAATGCCTCCACGAGTTTTGGGAAATTCAGGGATGGATTTATGTTCATTGGCTGCAAAGGGGAACATGTCTTCTCCGTATGCTTTAGGTTTCCAGAGCTTTATCCATTCCACGAGTCAGAAAGATTTTGAGCCTCGCAAGAGTTCGAGGCCCATGGATTTCGTGAGGGGAGTGGTAGAGGAAGATGGGAAGAGATTTACAGGGTCTTCTAATTTTTCTCGCAATAATTTTGAGCAAAATGCTGATTTTGTCAACATAAAGTTGTTGCGTAACAACACTTTTGTTACTGTGACGGATTCTAAAGGAAATAAGAAGCTTGGTGCCTCTTCAGGATGTTTGCCGGAATTAAAAGCAGGGCCGAAACTGTCAAAGTATGCTGCTGAAGCAACTGCTGAACACGTTGGACGATTAGCTAGAAATTTCGGGTTGAAATCAGTTGTAATGAGGGTGAATGGCTTCACTTATTTTAAGAAGAAAAGACAAGCTATCATGAGCTTTAGAGAAGGCTTTGGTACTTCTCGAGGAGACCAGAATCCTATTGTATACATCGAAGACACAACTCGAAAACCACACAATGGATGCCGACTCCCAAAGAAGCGCCGTTATTAAACAATATCGATCCATCTCTGTTATCTTGACAAGGGGAAGAATCTCTTAGGTGGTGAACAAATCTATATGCACAAGGTTAAGAACCATAGGCACTTTTTGGATTTTTGAAATTGGGAGAAGCTTTAGTAGTCGGTTCATTTGATTCTTCATTTTCCTTTTATCGTGTGATGTTTATCTACAGTCATGATCTTGCATGCTTCGAGATTCCAGAATGTAGGTAATCTTCATGTTTTTCTAGCAATACTTGTGCCAAATTTCAGTTTTGCTCGTACATTTTTCTCCGAAACTTCTATATAATAATTGTTGACCATTATGCTCTCTGCACTTTACTTGTTATTGCCTCGTCTCAAAGTTCTGTGTTTCGTATTTAAAAAGTTTTAAGTTATATCTACTACTGTAACTAGAAATGTCTTCTTCTCCTCCCCTTCGAAAGAAGCAGATCGGCTGCTCCTCCATTTGCTGGAGGTTGGAGCAGTGCTGCCTGCTCCATCGTTGGAGAAGGCAAAGAGTCTCTTCCAAGTTCCAACACATTTTTTTTTTTAAGAAAAAAATTAGTTGCTGTTATTTAAAATTAATATTTTTTTCTAAATTATGGGATTAATGTTGAATGCTTGATTAGTTGATGATTAATTGTGATGAGTTAGTTATTGACCTACCTTTTATTCAAGTTTACAAAATTACAAATTACAATAGAAAAATCAGGTTGGTTAATTATTCAACTAAATTGTTCTATGATTTTAGATTATAATGTCAAACAAAATGCAAATTTGATATTACAATTTTTATATTTTCTGTTAATCTACCGGACGTGATTTTACATTTTCATAGCATTTGCTATTAGTCATAACTAATTACAAATATCAACTCTGTTTGAACTTAATCTAATTTATTTATATATTATCATTACTGTTCTTTTTTGGGTTCATTTTTAGTTAATTATATGTATATATGTAAGCAATTAAAATAGAAAAAGTTGCACTAACTTCCCTTGTATATATTTGAAATTGCACTTTTCGGCAATTAATCTCTTAATTACACGGATAATCCTTAGAAATTGTTGACCATTAGGTAAAACTAGCTGAGATTTTGACCACGAAAGGGAAAAGACTAAAATACCCATGTAATTTAAAAAATTAATTAATCATTTAAAAACACAACTCTATCGGTGGAGCGTCTCTTTTACAAAGTGGTGGTTTCACATCCGATCTTTGTTAGTTGTTAAAGGACGCCAAAATCTCCTCTAATCAAGAATGAGATTGTTAAATTTCCTCTAATTTGTGTACCTGAGAAGACGCTCTACTTATGGTAGAGTTGTTTTTTCTTTTTTCCTTAATTTTTTTTTTTAATCTAAGAAATTTTTGGTTCGGTCTTTTAATTTTTATATTATTTGATTCATGATTATGAAAATATTTGTGGTAGTTTCAAAATTTTCTTTTATTTTCATTTTTTGTTGACATATGAAAAGACAATTCTACCCCTTATTCGTTAACTCAAACGTTAGTCAACGGTTTTCAACGAGTTTTCTTATAATTAAAGGGTTAACTGTCGGTGATTGCAATTTCGCATATATAAAGGGAGTTTGTGCAATTTTCCCTTAAAAAAGATATCAAATCTAGTACTCTTGGCCAAAAATAAAATGTTAGATATGAATTTTGTTTTTGAAAATCTCTATTGAAATAAAATAAATATATAAAAAAATATATAAAAAAAACGAAAGTGGGTCCTGTAACAGCCAAAATGCCACGTGTCGAGATACCATTGGGACCCACAAGTTTTGAGGGGCGCTTACCCTTAACAAAAAAATGAAAAAAGAAGTTTGTTTGGGTTTGTTAAATACGTTAAAGCGCACACAAATTGACAGTTCAAAGTAAGATCTTCACCACCAAGTCACCAACAACATCAACCAAAATTCAACAAATTCCACACCCAGACCTCTCATTCTTTTAATTCTCTCCTTTTATTAAAACCCCCAAAAATTACAAAAAATAAACATTATTTTTTTTTTTAATCTGGAAAAAATTAGGTCAAAATCTTCGGAGTTTGAATAATCATCTCGCATTCGTTGCGAGAATGAGATTGATTTGATTTTGCGGTTGGTTGATTGATTGATGCGTCTCTGTCGAATTGCCGCCCGGAATCAGCATGGACTCGATCTGGAGTCAAAGCGGACACCCTCACACCTGGCATTTCCTCATCGCGATATACTTCGGTTTCGGTTTCGTTCTCGCTAGTTTCTTCCTTGATAGATTCATCTTTCGCGTAAGATCTCTTCACATTTCTCTCTGTTTCGTTTTTTGATTATTTGAATTTTTCTTCTTGTCGAATCTTGAATCGGAAATAATTCATTCCTTTTGGTCGCTTAGGTTTCATTTTTGAATTTGAATTAGTTATTGGCTCTAGTTTTGCTTTAAAATGTTTAATTCTAATACATATCTAGCTTTTCAACAATTGCTTTCTTTTGTTTTTCTTTCATGTTATTTTGCTCGTGGAGGAGCTAGCTTGAGTGTTGATTTGGTTTTGTGTTGCATTAACTGCTTTTATTTCCGTACACGTATTTGTTTGGTTGTCAGGGAATGGATGAAATAAAATTTATGTATCAGTTTTATGCTCTGTTGTTAGGCGGAAGGATAGCAAAGAAGTATTTATTTCTATGTTATTATCTTATTTTGGTAATATTATTGTATTCTCTAATGTTTGAGGTGAGTGCAGGATATGTTTATAGCATGGGCTTTAGTTTTTTTTTTCCTTTTTTCTTTTTGGGAGGCAATTAGGGACTTTTTCTTTCAAGGATGAGGAACCATAGGATTTGACCAATGATGTTTTTAAGTGAATGCTAGTGCCTGATTTTTTTTTTTTTTTCTCTGTTTAGCTCTGTTAAAAAGTAGAAAGACCCAGTTAGATATAGGGTCTTTTCTGTTGGAGTAACTGATATATTCTCCTGTATACTTGAGGCTGGGTAGCAGGGGAATTCTGTACAGACACTAATGGACATTTTTTAATTCATCCTCGTTTTAACTTTTTTAGCTAGTCGATTCCGATGGAATTAAATGTTTGATGCCTTGATGGTCGTGGAGGAGCCCAATCATTGAAGAGCAAGGATGGACTGTGGATGGAAATGGGTTGTTGGCGCCTTGGCGATGTATATGAAAACTGAAAAGGCAACTAGTCACATTTATTGGAAGAATTTGATTTACTCCAAGATACCTTTGCATATTGATGAAGCCAAATATCAATTTTTATTTTATGGTTCCTAATTCTTACTTGATATCTTTTAGATGGCATGATGACGAAGAAAAGTATTTTATGATTTTTGCACAGTTCCCAATTCTTCTTTCCTGAATAGATGCATCCTAAGACATTAATCCAGTGAATAATAGTAATTTGGACTAACAGAATTTATATAATGATATTTCGTTTTCCTCCATTTAAATTTTCAGTAATTGAGGCTTTCCACCCTCTTCTCTAATGGTGTGCTACCTCTAGTCTAACTTTCTCCAACAAAGAACATCAATATATGTTTCTTCGATGGAAGGAGCAATGCTTCTGTTCATATATTGGTTGTGATAATATATATCATTGATCCTTTATATAAATACTTTTGGTTTGAATGTGTGCAGTTGTATCAGTTATATTAACACTGGTTTTTTTTGTTTATGTGCCATAATTCTTCACCTCCTTTTAGAGGCTGGGCATCTGGTTGTTGAGTAAAAGAGCCGTCCCTTTGAAGATGAATGATGCTACAAAGGCGAAAGTTGGAAAAATTTCAGAATCTTTGTGGAAGCTGACGTACTATGCAACTGTCCAATTTTGGATTCTCAAATTTGCATATCATGAGCCATGGTTCACAGATACAAAATTATACTTCAAGGGCTGGCCAAATCAAGAATTGACGTGAGTATAACATAAGCTTGCATTTTCACTCTTAACTACTGGTACTGGATTGATGAATACTATAGATTTAGTTAGTGCACACTGGTCCCTTGTGTGCATAGTTCTGCTGGTTGGATTTAATGTTTGAAATGACAACATTTGTTTTATTTAAAGAATCAAGTGCCTTGAAATGGAAATATTCCCCTTATTTTCTTTTTAATTTTTAGTTGAAAATGCCATTAGCTCACTACCCCTCACAATAATGACCCCCGTGACTTAAACTCTAGTTTTGTTTTTGTTTTCTGTTTCTTTTTTTCTTTCTTTCTAGATTAGTTTCCAGAACTAAGCTAGATAGGACAGAAGTTTCTTTTGTCTAATCTTAATTTCTTACTAGGTGGGTGAGCATGTATCTTTTTCACCATTAGTTTCAAGGTGGATTTGGTTACTATTATACCTACTCTAGTTTTTCTAGTTATTCATATCCATGAAAAGTTTGAAGGTTTGCAGATTTACTTGATTTGTATAATTCATTGTATATTTAAAAATCATGTATCTTCATGTACAGATAGCTCATAATTTAGCTAAGTATGTGCTTCTATCAAGTTTTTGCAATCTTTCTGCTTCGATCTGAAGACTGCATCCAATACTGCACTTAGTGCCCTTCTGCTGGGATAATATTTTGGATATCAAGCAATGAATCTTTTTGTGTGTGTTTTGGAATATATATCTTTTGTCTCCTCACTTACACATGCCTATTTCTTATTATCAATTTATCTTTTCATTTTGTGTCAATGTATTGGTTCTAACTTTGGGAGAGTTCCTAACACATGAGAATTTTTTTGGAAGCACCTAACACTTGAGTTCTGTAGTCAATATAAGGTGATTCTTCTTCTAAATTGTCTGAATCAAGACGTTTTCCGTTTCAGGCTTCCAATAAAGCTTTTTTACATGTGCCAACTTGGGTTTTACATCTATAGCATTGCTGCCCTTCTTACATGGGAGACTCGAAGGAAGGATTTCTCTGTGATGATGTCTCATCATGTAATTACTTCTCTCCTGATCGGCTACTCATACTTTACTAGGTAATAAATCTTTATTTTTGTCTAAATATACTGAGTGGCAAGCTAGTAATAAATATCATTAAGTCACAAGTCTATTTTTGTTGATTCTTATCCAGTTCTACTTTTGGATTCACTTGTTGCGTCCATATTTGTCTTTGCAATCTTTTAGTTTTGATATACGGATACCATAGAGCTAATCTGTGCATGCCTTTGTTGTTTAATTAACATGTACCAGCCATGTAGCACAAGTTTAACCTGAGCCAGGGATGTGCAAAAATATTTTTATCATTTATCTTGTCGTAGTAATTAGTTGAGAAGTTATAGGATCATTTTTGGAAGTTAACCATATTCTTCAACATTTCTTATAATGAATCTTTTTAATAAAAGGTTAAATATCACAAATGATAATGAAGTATACTGTGAGTATATTTTGGTTGTTTGCTGAACGTGAAAAAACTTAAATACTTCTTGGCAAGAACAATGGGTTCATGCTTTATAAGAAAGTAAAATTAAAATTTGGCTCCCAGATAATAAGATAAATCCATTTGTGTTAATAAACTGATTATATGAATTTGCCACAATTGAAAAGCTAGTTCAGATATTATCATTGTTAGTTTCTCCTGATCTATAAATATGTCCATTTTATCAGTCATATGACAGTGTAATCGATTGTCCATAAACTGTTGCATTTTGGGGTAGAGTTGGAGCACCATATGTGGGAGTTCTCAGTAATACTATATGGGCAATTAATATTGGTGGTGTAGCATGTACTTGTATATGATGTGAAGACTTATGGGGTGGATTTGGAGCAATATTCATGGACAGATCCATACATATTTCTTTATAAATGAGATTACACAAGTCATTTTCCATTTCTCACACCAGTCTTCATTGTTCCTCCAGGATACCATTATTCTAATCTTTGTGGCATTGAACATTCTGGTAACACTTATTTTGTAGTACGTTATTGGCTATGTTATACTACATAGCTATACTTCATAAGAAATCTTACATGCTAGGTTTCTTTTAAACTTTTTGGACATTTCAATTGTTACATGTTTATTTTAATTATGTTGTTAGTCTTACCTTTTTCTTTTCCCTCATTAGCTGAGATCACATCAACCGCCTTTTGTAAATGATTTTTATAGTGTCAAATTTTAAATGAATCTAAACTTCAAGCTCAATTTTGTGCATCAATTGCAAAAAAAATATCTGCTGAAATTTCTTTCTTATCAGTTTATCTTAAGCATGTAATCTAAGATAACTCTTTTAAAGAGAAAAACTGATTCCTTGACAATTTAACATTCCTCTGCCCCTTTATTGGTTGGTGTTTAGAGTATATTAGAATTAAGCAAAAGCTTTATGGATATCGAGTGAGAATAAAAGTTATGCTTTCTCTACTTGCAGCTTTTTCCAAATTGGTTCTATTATTCTCGCTCTACATGATACAAGTGATGTATTTATGGAGGCTGCCAAAGTTTTGAAGTACTCTGAGAAGGAGCTTGGAGCAAGTGCGTTCTTTGGATTATTCGCTGTATCATGGCTCGTATTACGACTTATATTCTTTCCGTTTTGGGTCATCAGATCTACAAGGTTCACCTGCATGATGAATTATTTATCTTCATTTCATTTGTCTATACATACTGTGGCTCCTTGTACTAATCCTGCTTTTTTGGGTTGACATTTTCCAGCTATGATCTTCTGGAGGTCTTGAACCTATCTGAGACTTACCCTACATTCATTTACTATGGTTTCAATACAATGTTACTGATGCTATTGGTGTTCCACATATATTGGTGGATTCTAATATGCTTGATGATCAGGCGACAACTGAAAAATAGGGGAAAAGTCGGAGAAGACATAAGATCCGGTGAGCCTTTTAAAGTATTCAGTATAAATTGATTCTCATTTTCTGTTATACCTATAGGAGATTTCTAAAACCTCTCTGAGCTGTCTAGCACCTAATTATTAGTTTGCTGAAGGTTTATTAACATAATGCAGATTCGGAGGATGACGATTAGGTGGAAGATTTTGTTCAACATTTTTGTTCTGACCGATGATATTATTAGCTCTGGGAAGATTATATTTCTGACCTTTTGGTAGATTTGTGTATGCACTCAATTGGTTGTAGTAGTGGTGTCCGGTGATTCTTGATGAGGGGCAGAGATGCAAAAAAAAAAGAACCATCAAGCGTTATGTCTCCTTGATTTGTTTCTGTTGTATAAATAATAGGCAATTCCTGTATAATTGTTTCTCTGGTTAAAACTCTCCCTTGTTTGATATTGGCGGTTAATATTGAGAGATGAAAAAGAAAAAGAAAAAAAAAAAAAAAACAGACGGGTGGTATGTGTTACTCACTAAATTTGGGTGAGATCAAGGACAATCAAATCCGGTCTGAATATATAGATGGATCTGTTACTTTTCAAGTTCATTGAAAATGATCATATTGATCAAGAAGAAAAAAAACATATATTTACGTGGGGACTGGGGTGGTGTGTGTTCTCACTAAATTTGGGTGAGTTCAGTGACAATCAAATCCAATCTGAATATATAGATGGATCTGTTACTTTTCAAGTTCATTGAAAATGATCATATTGATCAAGAAAAAGAAAAAAAAAACATATATTTACGTGGGGATAGGGTGGTGTGTGTTTGTTAGCAATAATCGCCACGTGGAAGCATTGTCGGATAGCCATAAACAAACAATAAGGAAAAATAAGATTGAAGAAATAAAGCAATCACTCTCCAATCACAACACAAGGAATTTATGTGGAAACCTAAGAAAAGAAAAAACCACGGTTGTTAAGACAACAAGAAAAAGTTCCATTATGTAGTAAATTTTTACAACCACACACGATTCTCTCCCTAAAATACCTCAAATCCGAATACACATAATGCCCACTCTTTTGAGATCTTTCTAGTATTTGTTATTTTGCTCTACACATAATAACCTAGTTATTATGGTCTATTTATATGAGTTACATGGAGTTTAAAATAAAAGGAAATCCTATTCCTATACGTATAAGACTTACTTGTTTAACATAAATACTATATCCTTTTATGACAAGTCTTCTTGTAAAGAGAAATCTTTTTCCTTCAAGAACAAGACTTTCTTATTCCGTATGAAGACAAACACGTTTTCCTTTTCCGATAAGCACAAGAACTTCCAGAAGAAAACCTTTCCTATTTCCACACAATATTCCTGATTTGGGCAAAATCCGCTATTACCGCGGTTTGGGCTGTAGTTTGCAACCCACGCCCTACACCGCAGACGATCTCTGGAATCCTCCGCTCAGAATACTGCAGTTGGTGCCTTTTGCTTATGCCCCGGTCTACATTGCGTGATCTCACTAGAATGTACCACGGTTTGCGCCACTGTCTGTGCAATTCTGTCTATACCGCGATCCACGTTTTCAGTCTTCAAGCCTTCCTCAAACAAGATCTTCATATGACCCGCATGTCCTCAGTTCCAGCAAGTGACTACTTTCTTGGAGTTCCCCTTCTTTCTACTATTAAGAGGGCAGAGTTATCAGAAAATCTACCTTCTCTCTTTAGCCTTCTTTCCTCAGAGATTAGCTTACTTGTCACATCCCCAAGACTTATAATCGAACCCCCATGCATCAAGATAAGATTCATGTGTGCATAGGACAGTGGAAGAGACTAGATGAGTCTCAACGTTTTGTCTTCCTCATCGATCTTAACTCCAATTGACTCTAATTCTGAAATAATCCCATTGAGCTCTCCTAGATGATTGAAAACCTTCATACCTTCAAACATCCGCAGTAAGTGAAACTGCTCCTTCAGGTAGAAACAGTTGCAGACGCTTTTCGTTTGATACAATTCTTCAAGTCACTCCTAAAGTTCTTTCACTAAATATGTTCCATGAATATTTGCAAGAACATTCTTGGCCAGGCACAATCGTATTGAACTCGCAGCCCTCTGATCCAAATCCTCTTAATCATCATCACTCCATCATCACTCATCACAAATTTTTTAGAACTAGTACTAGCAGCATCTTTACCAGAATCTCCAGATTCTTTAGGGTTTATAGGGTTTACAAGGTTTGACTTGCCCTTCAACCCCTTGATTTTTCCATTGTACTTATCAATATCGAATTTCATCGAACCCATCCTTTCAATCATAACCGTCTATTAAACTGCTACTAGGCAACATAAGGCTCTGATACCAGTTGTTAGCAATAATCGCTACGTGGAAGCATTGCTAGATAGACACAAACAAACACTAACAAGGAAAAATAAGATGGAAGAAATAAAGCAAGCAATCAATCCAATCACAAAAACCCAAGAAGGGAAAAAACCACAACCGTCAGGACGACAGAAGAAAGTTGCACTATGTAGTAAATTTTTACAAACCACACACTCATGATTCTCTCTCTAAAATGCCCCAAACCCGATTACACCCAATACCCACTCTTTTGAGGTCTCTCTAGTATTTGCTATTTTGCTCCACACATAATAACCTAGTTATTATGGTCTATTTATATGAGTTATATGGAGTTTAAGATAAAAAGAAATCATACTCCTATACGTACATGACTTACTTGTTTCATATAAATACTATTTCCTTTTATGACGAGTCTTCTTGTAAAGAGAAACCATTTTCCTTCAAGCACGAGACTTTCCTATTCCGCATAAAGACAAATTCTTTTTCCTTTTCCGATAAACACAAGAACTTCCAGAAAAAAAACCTTTCCTATTTCCATGCAACCTTCCTGATCTAGGCAAAATCCGCTATTACTGCAGTTTGGGCCACGGTTTGCAACCACGCCTTACACCGTAGACGATCTCTATAATCCACCGCTCAGAATACCACAGTTGGTGCCTTTTGCCTATGCTACGGTCTACACTACATGATCTCACTGGAATGTATCGCGGTTTGCGCCGCTGTCTGTGCAATTCTGTCTATACTACAGTCCACGCCGCGATTCCTTCTGGAATTTGATTCTTAGTTCTTCTTCGGTATTCAAGCCTCCCTCAAACACGATCACTTACTTCCAAACATTTTCTCACGTCTCCAGGAAGTCTCCGCATTGGTTGAATCCCGTTTGGTAACCATTGAAAATTCGAGCCATACCCAACAGTGTTCTCATTAAATTTGGGTGAGATCAAGGACAATCAAATCCAGTCTGAATAAATAGATGGATCTGTTACATTTTAAGTTCATTGAAAATGATCATATTGATTAAGAAGAGGTCGATTAAATTAATGTTTTAAAATATAAAATAAATAGTTATCGAAATTTTTAGCACATTTCATCCCTAATATAAATATATATATATATTGACAGTCTTTCTATTATCAGTTCGAACTGACAATAAATATATCAGGACGAAGAATATGGACTACAGATTATGGAGAAGTTTTGACAAGTGCATACACTTTAAGTCAAAGTATGTAAATCCAGTGGTCCACGTTCTTCGTCCTAATAGATTTATTGTCAGTTCGAACTGATAATAAAAAATCTATATATATTGACAGTCTTTCTATTATCAGTTCGAACTGACAATAAATATATCAGGACGAAGAATATGGACTACAGATTATGGAGAAGTTTTGACAAGTGCATACACTTTAAGTCAAAGTATGTAAATCCAGTGGTCCACGTTCTTCGTCCTGATAGATTTATTGTCAGTTCGAACTGATAATAAAAAATCTGTATATATTGATATACCACATGTTAGTATAAAGACTTAAACTTGAGATATTGTTAGACCAAATGAGTATTCTTTACGGTAATTAAAAGAGAATGAATGAATGTAATCGTCCTTTTAGATTAAGTTTAAGAAGTTAAATCAAGCTTGATTGGGGTTGAAATTTCTTAGAAATTTTGGTATGAAGAAATGGGATGTCATACAGCATTTGAATTTGAGTTGCCAGAAATAGACAAAATCTGATTCCAAAAGCAATAGTAAGACATTGACATTGTTGGGCACAAGTGGTGACACGGTTCCGGTCCGGTTCCGGTTCCGGTTCCGGTTCGGAACCGGCGGTTCCGGTTCCGGTTCCGCGGTTTGATGGAACCGGAACCGGAACCGCTATATGCCGGTTCCGGTTCCGGTTCCGGAACCGCCGGTTCCGGTTCCGGTTCCATTGGAACCGGCGGTTTTGAACCTTTTTTTTTTTTCTTTTTTTCATTTTTTTTTTGTTTTTACAAAAAAAAAAAAAACTTCTCTAATAAAATAAAATATATAAATGACAAATTACAAAATTAAATTAAATTATAAAATAAAATTACAAATGACAATTTATGGGTTCTTATGGATGCTTGAACCATGGTTGCAAAAGAAAAACACAAACTAAACTAGCCACTAAAGCCACATTCAATACTTGTATAATATTTCAAACAAAAACTATAAGTAGTATAAAGGATTTTTTAAAGACGTGTCCATTTACACAAGGCCTGATGTTAAAGTAATTCTCCGGACCAAGACGGGCACAGATGTGGTGTGGGATCGGGAGGAAAAGGTTTCTTACTAGGTTTAAACGAGGTTCGAAATAGACACAACACTTAAAAACACTTTTTTTTGATGAAAAAGGGGTTTTTAGGGCTCGAAAAGTGGCCACAAGCCCTTTGGACTTGCTCTCATCGCATTCCTTGCATCGTTCTATGCGATTTCAAAAAACAAATTACCTGATTCGGACATCCGAGCACAAAGTTATGGCCTTTCAAAGTTTAAGGCATATATAAATTTTTTTTTACCGCAAATTTTTTTTTTTAAGGCAATTTTTTTCTATTCTCTCATTGGAGAGAAATTAGAATTAGAGAATTCAGAAGAAATTGGTGTGAGGAAAAATGAAAGGGGGTGGTATTTATAGAAAAAAAAAAAAAAAAAAAAAAAATTATTGTGCGAACCGGCGGTTCGAACCGGAACCGGAACCGCCGGTTCCAATCCGGTTCGAACCGCCGGTTCGACCAAACTCTTGAACCGGAACCGGAACCGGTCTCCGCCGGTTCAGGTTCCGGTTCCGGTTCCGGCCGGTTCCGGCGGTTCCAACCGGAACCGTGCCAGGTTCGCACAACTAAGCACTAGCCAAAAACATGGTGTACTAGTAAGTGGGGGATGTGCACACACATGACATGACTTTGTTTTGTTAGTGGATGGAAACTTATGGGGCATCGGGCATCCTCATTAGTCCTTTGACTCCTTTCACATATTGATTCAATTGTTGGGTTTATGGCACGAGGAAAGAGTGAAAATATTTACTCTGTCAAAAACTTTACGTTTGTACTTGCATCTCTTTTTATACGTATATTTCATTAAGAAAAAAAAACAAAGAAGCATAATGGGAGGTGCGGCTATTAGGGAGGTGTATAATCAGTTCTGTTAAGAGATGATGTGTAATGATTTTCTAATTTTTTTTTTTAAATATTTATAATAGTTATTTAACATTTTTAATTAAAATAATCACTATTTAAGTTTTTTATTTAGTAAATAGTTGATAATTCGGTCAAAATATATTATACATTTTTAAAATATTAAAGATTGTATTAATATGATATATAAGGTGTATCTAAAATTTATTTCATCATTTTAATAATTTTATTTAAGGGCAATGTTGGAATTTTGAAAAAAATAATATTAATTTATATATAATTTTACAAGAAAAAGCTTGTATGGGCTGTTATGTTTTTTTTATTATTATTTATTGTATTTATCTATCTACCTATCTAGACCAAATATATATATTTTTTAAGTTTTTTACCATTGGTAGGATTCGAGCCGCTGACTTGGGAGTCATTTACTCAAACCCCAAGCTCGTCCATTTGCCATTGGTAGGATTCGAACCGCTGATTTAAGAGTTATTTATCAAAACCCTAAACTTGTTCATCTACCAGCTGAACTACGCCCTTAGACCGTTATGTTTTGCCATTTATACTGTGCATAGAACACCATTAAATTTGTAAATTGCAACTATAAATTCGACCCCACATCCCATACACTGTACAAAAACTGAACCGTCCATCAAATGGTCACCTTTTTTAAGCTTAGCTGTCTCTTAACTTATAGTTTCCAGAACTTGACCATTTGAAATTCAAAGCGAAGATGTTGATGTTTGGAGTTTTCAGTTTTCAGTTTGACGATCCTCATTAATTTTTTTCTTTTGAGTTGGTCCACGCTTTATAATTAGACCTTATCCTTACAAAAAAAAAATTGGTCGAAACCGTCCACACGTGTACGGTGATGAGGCAGCTGTCTCCTGGCTAATCCATCTATCATTATCATATAAAAAGACAAAATAATAATAATAATAAACTTTCTATTTTGGAACTTTATGTGCTGATTGGAATCATTTTTAAAAATAGTAATGCTAAACATCCCACCTAAAATCTCATATTTTTCATCTCATTACATGTGGCATGTGAGGTGTCAAATTGTGAGAGAATACATGTGGTAGGTGAGATAAATGTGTATCCACTCACAATTTGACACCTCACATGCCACATGTAGTAGGATGAAAAATATGGGATTTTAGGTGGGATGTTTAGCATTATTATTTTAAAAATGGTTTTCTGTTTTTAAAAATAAAAAACAATTTTAATGTTATTTGTTTACACGTTTTAGCCACAAGATTTTTAGCAATAAATGGGATTCCACAATTATATTCAATTTTCAATCACCAATAATGATTGAATTTTAATGTCAAAAACTTAAAATCTAGTTTTGTTTTACATGATTGTGGATCCAAGTCCCAGCAATTGCGTATTTAAGATCTGTTCTTCATTTCTTTTCTTAAAAAATTTCCTTTATTCCTTTTTCTAATTTTTTTTTTAAATTCTAATTTTTTTTTTGTTTTATATATTTTTGTCTTTTAAAATTCGATTGAAAAAAATATAATTAAAAGTTTTTTATTGCATTTTTATATAATTTATTTTATTTTTAGGGGAACAAAATAAAGTATAAATAAGTAACTATGGGTATTTTGGACTTTTAATACTAAAAATCTGGTCAATCGTTAATTTGGATGGAAGTCAACTGACAGTAGGGGATGTTTGTGTAATATTTGGTAAAAAATCCATATGTATGTAATTATACCTAAACTCAACAGACGTTTGTGCAATTACTCTGTATAAATATGATGAGACTTAAATCCCACCACAAATATAGAAGTAGAGATCATACCACCTAAGTTAAGGGCCAGTTTGGTATTGCTGTAACTTTTATAATAATCACTGTTAGCTGTGCTGAAAGAATAATTAGCTGTGAAGTTAATCAGTAAATGTTTGGATAATTAAACTTTTAAAACTACTGTATAGCTCATAAGTAGTATACATATGTTTGGTAATTTTATTTTAAAAGTGTTAAAATTAGTTACAATGACTAAAATAGACATGATTTTAGAACTTTAATTCATTTTTTTCATTAATTATATTATATTAAATCAATATTTAAGTAG
Organism: Acer yangbiense; assembly: GCA_008009225.1. NCBI lineage: Eukaryota > Viridiplantae > Streptophyta > Magnoliopsida > Sapindales > Sapindaceae > Acer > Acer yangbiense. The sequence continues at coordinate 44,899,695 of CM017764.1, forward strand.
AATATTTAAATTGGAAAAAAAATTCATAAGAACAATAAAAATATTTTTAAAAGATTTTATAAATCAAATCAATATTTAATTAGAATCTTTAATTTTTAGATGAAATAAGATAGTAAATGATTTTAATTTGATTTCATAAGGATAATAACGATATTTTAAAAGATTCATTAAATACTGAAATAGATTATTCCATAATCACTTTTAAAAAGTAACCTCTCACATACTTCTCAAAATCACTCTCAAAATCACTGTCAAAACTTGTCAGATTATCAATTAATCACTTTTGGAAGTTTTACCAAACATGATTTTATGCCAAAATTATAAAATAAGCTAATTTTAATTTCTCAAAAGCAATACCAAATTGGCCCTAAGTACGGGTGCTCATTTGGATGAGAATTTAGCTTGTTGAATAAAGCTTAAAATAATTTAATGATATAAGTACATATAACCACTCTAGTCCAGTTTGAAAAAAAGTTTCAAATACTACCACAAACGTATCACATCAACAAACAACCATAATTGTATTTTATTACCTAAATAACTATTTAAGTATGATTGATTATTTGAGAGCTCTAGAGTTAATTTAATTTGTCTTAATTAAGAACTTTCTTATCTTCAACTTCTATACTAAATTAGTAAATTATTTTGACTATCAGCTAAAACTTATAATTTGAGACCACATATATATATATATTTTAAAAATCTATTCTGTTGTTTAAGTCAAGGTTGACAAGTTCACTAAGAAGACATGAATGTAAATCAATTTAAAATAAAACTAACAATTTTAAATGTTACAAAATTTAATGGACTATAAAACTACATATAACATGGTGAATAAATTCAAATGTCATTGAAGAAACTAATAGAGACATTTCGTGGTTAATAGATGTGTGAAATATAAAAATTTATAGTTTTCTAGTATATGGAAATATAAGATTTCACACCTTACATGTCTTAATAAGGAAAAAGAAATAAATAAGAAAAAATATTTTATTCATAGTGTTTGAGTCTCTTCATGTGAAATATAAATAACTAATTAGAAATAGTAGATCAAAAATATCACATTCATGTGAAATATAAATAATCAATTAGAGGAAGGTATATATATAAAAAAATATATATAGAAAAACAAAAAGGAAAATTACTTTTGCATTTTATAGTCATATTTATATTGGAACTTAGGTGGCGTTTGGTTAAATGGCGGAATGATAATCAGAATGGTTATGGGAATGAGAATAGGAATGGAATAGAATGGAAAGCTGATTTCTTTGTTTGGTTGGGATTTTAGAATTAGCATTTGAATCAGTATTATTTTGTTTGGTTAACAACTGAATGAAATGGAATTAATTATATTTTGACCAAAATACCCCTAATTATAAAACATTCATAATAACATGATATATTATGAATAATAATAATAATAAAATATAAAATATTATATTTATATATAATATTATATATATATTATTATAATATATAACAAATCATATATATTATATATATTATATATATTTATATCCTGTCTGCCACGATGATGGCTTGGTAGAAGGACGTGGCATCGTCAGGAGAGTCATCCGTCTGAGTGGAAGGTTGATGATCTGTTCTGGTTCTGGAGGCCATGTAAACCTGGGTAGGGTTGGCATGGTCATGTTGGGAGAGCTGTGATGGAGATGGAGATGGAGAAGAGACAGGAGTTGTCATCCAGGACGACTGGGAGGAAACTTCTTCAGAAAAGGATTCCATATCTGACAATATAATATATATATATAATATATATTATATATTTATATTATATTAATATATTATTATATTATATATATTATATATATTATATATATTTTGGATATATATAATAATATAATACACATATAATAATATATATATATATATAATATAATATAATATATATAATATATAATATATATATATATATATTATATTATATTATATTATATGTTTCTTCTTCTTAGTCTTGCATGTGCAGGAGCCTAAGGATTTGCACTTGATTTGAAGAGAAGACTGTTTACACTGGGACTGCAGTTTCTTGCCTTCTGTGAGCATCTTGGAGAAGAATCTTTGAGTGACACAGAGTTTATCAAGGGAGCTCAGAGCATACATGTGGAGTTCACCTAAGGATGTGTCATTGAGAGAACGTCCTGAGGTGTCTATTTTTCTTTGTATCTCATCTTGGAGCTCGTCGGGAAGGGAGTTGACATAGACTTGTTTAAGACTATGATCATTGATACCACCAAGAGTGTGATACCGCTGAGACATCCGTTTGTAATGGAATTCAATGTCTTTTCTTCTGAGTGAGCAGCAACGCATGTCAAAGAATTCCTGTCTAGCCTGCTTATAGAAATGATCGGGATCATCAAGAAATTCTCTGAAAATATATCCCATGGCTTGTGAGGCGAAGGGAACTCGAACAAATTGGAGTTGTCTGTATTCTCCGAGAGCTTGGTACCAATCTCTGAGAGAACCAGTGAATCGTGAGACGAATTCTTGTAAGATTGTTTCAAGGTTTTGTTCAGATTTCGCCAATTGCAAGTCAAGCCATGTGCTCATCTCTGAAACCCGTTTTCTCCAGGAACCAGGAGAAGAGTCGTCAAGATTAAACCAAGGGCCATTAATTGGTTTGGCAGGAGGACGACCGGGAACAGGTTCTGGTGGTTCTTCGACATAAGGAGTGGGACCAGTGGAGGCGGTTTCATTAGGAGACTCATAGGTCCGTGCCGAAGGTTGAGGGTCTGTGCGAGATGCCATAAAAACTTGGGTAAGGTCTGCATGATTATAAGGAGAGGAGGCTGCAGTATTTAACCAGGATGAGTGACAGGATGTTTGTGAAGACTAAGAGGAAACGTCTTCAGAAAAGGACGCCATATCAGACATGGGTGAGGAGGAAAATGTTTTAGAGGCAAACAAAACTGGGTCATATGAACTGGAAGCAGCTTGCTTGTCTTTTCGCTTAGAAGGGGACCTTTTCTTCGGATTCTCTGGTGGAGAAGAGAGTATGGGATATTTTCAGAATAGTTCACCAGTGGATCTAAAATGTCTAGAAAAATCATCAGGTTTGGATGGAGGCGAATGAGTAGGAGACATAGGGAAGAACAGTGATTGTGAATGAGAATAAGGTTTCGGTCTAGAAGATTGATCTCTGTTCATCTGCTCAAGCTGTTCCTTAAGTTGCTTGATTTCTCTTTCTTTTGTATCAAAGTTTGGGCCAGAGTACCCATGATCAATATATTTGTGAAGATCGGAATGTAGCCTTGCAATTCTGGACTGGAGATCAGAGGATAGGTCTCTAAAAGTGGCATCAGGATTTTGGAGATGATGATCATGTTGAGAAACATGACATGTCATGCGATCAATCTTCTGATCAATAGAGTTCAAGACTCTATTTTGAGCCCTGGCATTGTGAGATTGTCAGTTGAGAACTTGTTTAGCCTGAGAAGGCTGTTTAAGAGAACCATCAGGTAGAACTTCAGTGGATTGGACAAAAGGTCTGGAGAAACGAGTTTTCTCAGAATTTGAAGATGGCTCAAGTGGTGGAAAATCACAGTCATAATCTGAAGTCATGTAACAAGGGACTGGTGGAGGTAGGGTTGGAACAAGGATGGTAGGATGTGAAGGTAAAAGTCCTTCAGATTGTAAGATCTGTAAAGCTTTGTCATAAATAGGCAAAGGCTTGTGTTTGATAGGATGTAAACCTATCCAAGGACTGTCTGGGTCATCAGGCTTGCGAGGCTTATGCGAGGGCTTGCAAGACTTTGAGTAGCCTTTTAAACGTTTTCTGCATGAACAATCAACATCACACATATTGGGATCAACATCCCAGATGAAGTGACCATTGATCTTGTTGGTGTAGATCGGGGATCCATCAGCTTCAAAACTGTGGATAGGAATGTCATCTTCAGTGGTGACTGGCTTGATCATAAGAGCCTGGAAGATCGGAGGAGTATCCGAACTGGAAGGAGCCTTAGAACCGGTGGGGGGTTCATAGATTGTTTTGATGGAACCATTCGGTTGGTGGACATATTTTGTGTCTGTAGCGACAACAGGGGCAACATTCTCGAATGCCTTTTCATAATTTGTGATCCATTCGAGAGGCATGATTTCTGTAAGCTTTTCTCTGGGCAACTGTTTTGGAATTTGAAGGATGGTAGGAACTTCATCTTCTCTTTCTGCTTTGATGAAGATCATGTCACCATTATGACCAGGAAGTGGGAGGTCAAGGGCATGATCCTGAAGTCTGTAAGCAAGTTGGTGATTGAGGGTAGCCATGTAGGAATTTGGCTGCATGGAAGCTCCAAGGATCTGGATCTGAACTTTCAGGCAATTGTGGAGATTCTAGTCTCTCAAAGGAATGTTGAAATTGGAATAGTAAGTGAGAGATATACTTCCAGCATGAAGAGTAGAAAGGCAAGTGCCAACGACAACTTGTTCATACTGAGTATAGATGGTGTTGAGCAAGGCCAGTCTGGCTGTGACAGGTAAGCTTTTTCGACCATGTAGTGAGAGAATGATACGGACATCACCTATGTGGAGATGTGAGTAACCTTCTCTGATCCATTGATCTATCATTTTCTGATCAATGGTAAGATCAACATATTGTTCACTAGGTGAGGCCGGAATTAAGCACTTGTCTAGACCTGTGGACTGGATGTATTCCTTGATAGGAGGAGGTCTTGTTTGGACAAGACGAACCATCCGAGTAGCAAGGGATTTGTTTCTTTTGAAGATGTTGTACGGGTTAAGCAGAGGGAGAGAAGTTTCATTTATTTGGGCAGAGGTAGGGATGTGAGTGTATTCTACTAAATCTTGGATTCTATTTGACTAGGTTCTTTGGATAGTAGGAGGAGGTAGAGACATAAAAGAAGATAATCTAGTAGGGACTAAAGTAGCAGCAGAGGGAGTAGTGGTAGTGTTTGCCATTTCTGAGAAATTTCTTCCTTCTATACCAGTCTATGATACTTGTAATAGTCTAACTCTTTTCCTGGACTCCAGGTAATCGAGACAGGCTCTGATACCAATTGGGTGGCAGACACCCCTAAATATATTATATAATATAAATATATTATATATAATAATATATATATATATAATATAATATATATATATATCATTAATATAATATATAATGATAATATATTATTTTTGGAAAGGAAGGTATTTTTGGAACATATGATGGCTTTTATGGAATAAATTTTTTACATTGGAATGGAATGGGCATTCCATTGGTTTTTGGATGGAATGCCCATTCCACCAAAATGGTGGAATCACCATTCCAATAGAATGCCCATTCCATTGGATTTTAACCAACCAAACATATGGAATGGATTCCATTCCATTCCATTCTTGCCCATTCCATCCAACCAAACGCCACCTTAATGTTCTAGCTATTGATATCATAACTTTATGGTTATGATTTGTAGATCAAAAACTTTAGGTTCCAAATAAAATTCATATTTGATGAAAATTTATAATTTCATTAGAACCTCCGGTTCATATATAAACTTCATGTTTATAATTGAAAATCATGAATTGAGAACTTTAGGCTCCAAAAGTAATCACATCAATTGAAACTCATAACTTCGGGTTCTTATTTGATAATTCAAAATTTTCATATTTTGAATTGATTGCAATCCATAATTTCTAATAAGATTATGTTAAGCTTCAGGTTTTTTGATTTTACAATCTCAAAACACTAAATTGAGCTTCAGGCTTTTTGATTTTACAATCTTCGGACATCGGATCAATTTTCAGGCTCTTTAATTTAACAATTATCAAACATATATATCAAATTGAGCTTCAGGCTCTTTGATTTTGTGATCTTTGAGTTGCAATATAATTAATTTCGTTTTTGCAATCTTCTGGTTGCAATACAATCATTTAATCTTTCTTTTCTTTATTTAGCAACCCAATGAATATTAAGAACAAAATTAATAAGAGAAATAATATAAACCTTTTTTTTTTGTTAGCCCAAAATTAGAGAAAGAAATACTTTACAATTTCTTGGATCTCTCGGTCTCATTAGAAGGTGTTATCTCTTATCACTTATCGAATCTGAATCATATGACATCTTGTCTTCAAACAAGAAACTTTCAAATTTGAAACCTGTAATAGTTAGAGATTCGTGCTGATAATGTGTTATAAAATGAATAAGAATAAACAATAATATAAAACATAAACTTAAAATATAAGAAGAGAGAAAGAATAAATCAAAGAGAGAAGTCTTTTATTTCTCAATTGTTCTCATCACAAAGTGTATAAAATACAATGGTGAGAGACATTTTATATAGCCTCACAATCCCACATTACATTAAGTATACATAAATTACATTATAATGAATAATAAAATTGATCATTATGATAGAGCTAATGGGAATACAAAAGGATGGAAGTTTCTTCTATGGATTGATGGATATCCATTCATATATAATTGCAAAATATTTATAACATTTCAACATTTTAATAATTTTATTTAATGGCAATGTTGGAATTTTAGAATATATATATATATTAATTTGGGATATACATACAATTTTACAAGAAAAAACTTGGATAGGCTGTTATGTTTTTTTTTTTTTTTTTTTTTTTTCAGTATTTATCTATTTATTTATCTAGACTAGGTATTTTTTTTTTTTTAAAACTTTTACCATTGATAGAATTTGAGCCGCTAACTTGGAAGTTATTTATCTAAACCCTAAACTCGTCCATCTATTAGTTGAGCTACGCCCCTGAGGGCTGAGCTGTTATGTTTTGCCATTTATACTGTGCATAGAACACCATTAAATTTGTACAAAAACGAAACCGTCCATCAAATGGTCACCTTTTTTGAGCTTAGTTGTCTCTTAACTTATAGTTTCCAGAACTTGACCATTTGAAATTCAAAGCGAAGATGTTGATGTTTGGAGTTTTCACTTTTCAGTTTCAACTTTCACGATCCTCATTTGACCAATTTTTTTTTTTTTTTTTTTTCTTAGTTTTGACTTTTGAGTTAGTCCACGCTTTATAAATAAAAAATTGGTCGAAACCGTCCACACGTGTACGGTGATGAGGCAGCTGTCTCCTGGCTATCGATCTATCATTATCATATAAAAAGACAAAAAATATTAAAAACTTCAAAAAAAAAAAAAAAAAAAACTTTCTATTTTGGAACTTTATTTTCCAAGTTTCAAGTTTCAACCACTCATTACCGATAAACAAAGTAAGGTAATAATACACCTCCCAAGTTTGCAATATATATATATATATATATATATATACAGTCTTTCTATTATTAGTTCGAACTGATAAAAGTTATATCAGTTCTTTGTATGTGGGCCACTGGATTTAAATACTTTGACTGACAAGTGCATACAGCCAAGTCAAAGTATTTAAATCCAGTGATCCACATACAAGGAACTGATATAACTTTTGTCAGTTCGAACTGATAATAGAATTTATATATATATATTTTCTATATATTTTCTATTATCAGTTCGAACTGACAATAAGTATATCAGGACGAAGAATGTGGACCACTAGATTTACATACATACTTTAACTCAAAGTGTATGCACTTATCAAAACTTCTCCATAATCTGTGGTCCACATTCTTCGTCCTGATATATTATTGTCAGTTCAAACTAATAATAGAAAGACTGTATATATATATACAGATTTTCTATTATCAGTTCGTCCTGATAATAAATATATCAGGACGAAGAATGTGGGCTACTAGATTTACATACTTTGATTCAAAGTGTATGCACTTGTCAAAACTTCTCTATAATTTGTGGTCCACATTTTTCATCTCGATATATTTATTGTCAGGACGAATTGACAATAGAAAGACCGTATGTATGTATATATATATGTATAAACATGATGACACTTAAATCCCCGCTGGCCGCCGCTAATATGGAAGTAGAGATCACACCACCTAAGTTAAGTGCGGGTGCTCATTTGGATGAGAATTTAGCTTGTTGAATAAAGCTTAAAATAATTTAGTGATATACTGAAAAAAAGTTTAAAATACTACAACAAACAACCATAATTTTATTTCATTAGATAAATAATTATTTAAGTATGATTGATTATTTGAGAGCTTTTGACTCAATTGCGATTCATAGAGTTGGGGCCTGGGGGTCGTTTGTTTTTTTATCTGAAGACTGAATAGTCCTGAATTTTATTGAAGACTAAATAGTGACTGAAACCTAAATTTGAATGACATGTTTGTTTGTTTTTTATTCTCACATCTGAATGTACTGTCAACATGTTTATTTGTTTTTAAATAAAATTGTCTAAAAAGAAGTAATTTTACATCTATACCCATAATAATTAAAAGAAGTAATTTAACATGCACCACTCTTTATAAGATTTTGTATGTTCTTTAGCAAACAAAGTTTAATTTAACAAAACAAAAAATTCATCAAGGAATATAATTTTACATATTATTCTATAAACAAAGTTCAAGTTTTCACAAATGTAAACATCACTTGTATTAAAAATGTATCCACACAAAAAAAATTACAATATCACAAATGAAAATTTCTGCATCCACAATAATTCTAATAATAAAAAAAATCATGACAACAACATACAGCACTTGTATTAAAAATGCACTAAACAAGTTTTTTATAAAATGTATTATTTGATCTAAAATTTATTCTTTTTCAGCGGTTCAACAATATTGTCTTTATTATTATTATTATTAATTTTTAAGATTGTTTTCTTTAAAACAACTTTAACAAACAAAAATACTGTCTTCTTTTTGCTTTTGGACAGATTATTTTTTTTTTGATAGAATATTTGTTTTCTCACTAAAATCTATCTAATTTGGTGTGCTAACTTGTTGTTTTCCTATTAAAAACAGATTACATCCCTAATCAGTGAATGAATACAGGAAACCTATTTTCTTTTGTTACAGTTGAGCCGAGTTTCTACACTTTAATAAATTTTTCTCACATCCCATAATACATGTTTACAACAAGCAAAGAAAGGAGGGAAGTGAGCTGAGGTTGGAGGCAATATTTCATGGAACAACATCTGGGAATTAGAAGTAATTAATCCAATAACCCTTAAAAACTTAAAAATAAATCATGGTGACAAAAATATTGATATATATATATATATATATATCAAGATATGCAGGAAAAACAATTGGATTATTGAAGAAAACAATATATCATAACATCATGACCATAATATCATAATAAAATAACAATAACAAACACCATAATATGATAGACAAGTTTATTCGCCACTACATGTAGATAAAATAAATAAATAAATAAATAAATAAATAAGAGTTCTTACCAGGATTTGGTAGAAGAAAAATTCAATTATTCAATCCCAGGAAGATTTCAATATGAGAAGTGATTAGGTTTTTTTTTTCTTTTCTAAAAGCCGTTTAAAATAAGAAATACGTTAAAAGAAAGAATTCTACACCATATCAAATTAGGATAAATTAGAAATATATCTTTTTTTGGAGGATAGATTTGGAAGAAATATTTTAATTGTAATTTAGTGATTTGGAATTAAGTTAAAGTCAGAATTTCTTACTTTTTTTTTTTTTTTTGATGTTTTTAAGTTGTTTGACTACTTAAAAAATAAAAATAAAAAAACAACTTAATGAGTTCAATTCAAACCCATTAAGTTTTAAGTGGAAAAAACAAACGACACCAATCATGTGTTGGTGTAAGTGGTTTGGCACTCTCATCCCTTAAGCAAGGTCGTGGGTTCAACTCCTCTTGTGAATGGAGCTACACATATTGGGAGCACTTTACCCCTTAGTGGGCCGACCCGGTGCGAGTCCGGATTAGTCAGGATGTGGTCTGGGCTGATTGCACAGTATGGTGGATCCGCCCCACCCAGAAACCGGATGGTGTAAACCAAAAAAAAAAAAAAAAAAAAAAACAACCACTTAATTTAATTAGTCTTAATTAGGAACTTTCTTATCTTCAACTTCTATACTAAATTATTTTGACTATCGGCTAAAACTTTTAATTTGAGATCACACGTATTTTTTTTTAAATCTAATCTGTTGTGTTAAGTCAAGGTTGACAAATTCACTAGTAAAACTACTTTGAGCCCTAGAGAGCTATGGTATCCCAGCTTTCACCAAACAAGATTAGAAAGTATATATACAGAAATTCTATTATCAGTTCGAACTGATAAAAGTTATATCAGTTCCTTACATGTGGGCCACTGGATTTAAATACTTTGACTTGGCTGTATGCACTTGTCAGTCAAAGTATTTAAATCCAGTGGCCCACATACAAGGAACTGATATAACTTTTGTCAGTTCGAACTGATAATAGAAAGACTGTATATATATATATATAGAGTAATTCTACATACAACAGCGGTTGTGCAACCGCCGCATAACCGCTTTGGAAAAGAGTGAATAAACACATGGGATCCTCGTAAAAAAAACATGAGTCCCATGTGTTTTTCCAAAGCGGTTACGCGGCGGTTGCGCAACCACGGTTGTATGTAGAATTACTTATATATATATATTTATTTCTATTATCAGTTCATCTTGACAATAAATATATCAGGACGAAGAATGTTGACTACTAGATTTACATACTTTGACTCAAAGTGTATGCACTTATCAAAACTTCTCCATAATTTATGATCCATATTTTTCGTCCTGATATATTTATTGTCAGGACGAACTGACAATAGATAGATTGTATATATATATATGTTCAAGTCAGTGCGCACTAATATAACTTTATCAGTGCGTTGGATGTGAACCATTAGATTTAAATACTTTGACTCAAAGTGTATACAATTATCAAAACTTCTCCATAATCAGTGGTTCACATGCATTGATACTGATATAGTTACATCAGTGTGCGCACTAATGTGAACATGACAGTATATATATATATATATATATATATATATATATATATATATATATATATAGTTTTTCTTTCATCATGACCGAACTAATGAACTTTTAAGATTAGGACGAGACTTGTGAGTTATTGATTAAGTTTAATAAGATTTTGATTGAAGTATGTAAATAAAATCAGTTCATCCTAAAGAGAAAAAAAAAAAAATATATATATATATATATATATATATATATATATATATATAAATGTATTGAGAGAATAAATATGAATTGTGAGTTATTATTTTTATACTTTTAAGATATAAGATGTTGTGTAGAGTTGGATTGAGGGAATAAATATGAATAGTTATGATTTAACTTTTCTATTCTCATCACGTACCCTTAAAAGTTAAAACACATGTTAAATATGACTATGTAATAAAAACAGAAAACGTACTCTCTCTTACCTATTAGATTCACATGATAAATAAATTTATATTTAATTTTTCAAATTTCTTTGCCGAGTTTAAACTAATTCAAATCAAATTCATTAATTTTGTTTGAAAAAATCTCTTATACAAAGGTTGATAAATGTTTATAAATTTTCAAGGAAATATTTAATGATTATTGAAACAAAAGTCCCAAGTCGGTCAATAGTCATTTGACCTTAATGTCACATCTTGAAAGTAGACCTGGCACGGTTCCGGTCCCACGGTTAGGTGGAACAGGAACCACAACAGGAACCAGAACTGGCCTTAGGCAGTTTCGGTTTCGGTTCCAGAACCGTCGGTTCCGGTTCCGGTTCCGGTTCAGGCAGAACCGTCGGTTCTAAACCGTTTTTTTTTTTTTTTTTACATTACAAAATATTATATTTTATTTATAAAAAAATAAAATGTTAGAAAGGATATTGTAGAGTATTGAACTATGGTCCATAACTCTTGTCCAAGTAATTATGTTTTCTATTCCCTTCTCCTCCTTTTTTATATAGGTTAGACATCTCATTCATTTCGCTATTTGTCCAAACCTTAAGAGCATCTCTAAGGGACTCTCTAAATCCCCTCCTTAGCTAAAATAGGGAGCCATTTTGGTTTTAGAGCACTCCAAGGGGCTCCCTAAATGGCAGCCTCTTGGTGGCTCTCCAAAAGTAAGGAGCTCCCTATCTTCTCTCTCTTATGTTTTTAATATTTTAAAATTGTTTTTGTTATTAAAAAAATGATATCATGAAAGCATGGTTATTAAATACAATTTAAAACAAAATAAATTTATTTATATTTTAAATTTAAAAAATATTAAAATATTAATGACTAGCTATAATAAAGAGCATAGTTGGAGTGACCTCATGAGAAATTACTAGTTAAAATAGCATTTGAGCTAAAATAGCTAAAATATAGCAAAAATTTAGGGAGCATGGTTGGAGATGCTCTAAGCTCGTCTATCTATCAGCTGAGTTATACCTCTAAGGGCTAGGCTGTTATGTTTTGCCATTTATACTGTGCATAGAACACCATTAAATTTGTACAAAAACGAAACCGTCCATCAAATGGTCACCTTTTTGGAGCTTAGCTGTCTCTTAACTTATAGTTTCCAGACCATTTGAAATTCAAAGCGAAGGTGTTGATGTTTGGAATTTTCAGTTTTCAGTTTCACGAATCACGATCCTCATTTGACCAATATTTATTTATTTATTTTTCCTTAGTTTTGACTTTTGAGTTGGTCCACGCTTTATAATTAGACCTTATCCTTACAAAAAAAAAATTGGTCGTACGGTGATGAGGCAGCTCTCTCCTGGCTGTCGATCTATCCATATAAAAAGACAAAAAATATTAAAAAAATTAATAGAAATATTTTTCCAAGTTTCAAGTTTCAACCACTCATTAACGATAAACAAAGTAAGGTAATAATACACCTCCCAAGTTTGCAATATATATATTAGTGAATTCATACTTTTTATAATATGGGGATTCTACCTTGTATGATTTCATTAGAATGTTTCTTCTTGATTTTTTTTAAGTATTACATTCTTGATTTAATAATTAAGATACATGATTTTTTTTTTTATAAAAAGTTTGAAAAATGATTCAATAAGACTACGATAGTGCCGGTTCTTGGACAAAACAACCAAAGCATGGACTTAGATCTTAAAAAAAAAGACAAATAAATAGAAGCTTCAATTTTTATGAAGATATTTTAAATATATATATATATATATATGTAGAGATCACACCACCTACGTTAAGTACGGGTGCCCATTTGGTTGAGAATTTAGTTTAGCTTAAAATAATTTAGTGATATAAGTATAACCACTCTAGTCAAGTCTTAAAAAAAGTTTCAAATACTACCACAAACGTAACACATCAACAAACAACCATAATTGTATTTTATTACATAAATAACTATTTAAGTATGATTGATTTTTTGAGAGCTCTAGAGTTAATTTAATTTGTCTTTATTTATACTAAATTATTTTGACTATCCGTTACTATCGGCTAAAACTTATAATTTGAGACTGTTATAATAAAATTAAAGACGGTAGATGATAATGATTAAATAAAAAACAAATATAATAAATAAGGAATAGAAGAGATGAGAAAACGAGAGAGATAAAGAGAGAAATATATTGCCTTTTGAATTCAAGTGATAGTACAAGTCAATAAAAATATCCAACATTTTACAAAGAGAGGTGGTCATATATATAGGCAAAGGGGAGAGGGATATTGTAGTAATCTTCCACTACTTAGTCATGAAGTAAAATCATAGGGGCTTGCCACATGTAAGTGATCCATGCATTGACATGTGTCCCTCTAGAAAATGGTGGAAGCCACCAGATTTTCAACAATCCCCCTTGGATTCCACCATTTGTATCTTGATTTGCTAGGAAAAACCCAGTGGGACAAAAACCTTAGCAAAAGTATATACAATGATCTTCTGGATCAAGTGGTGTGAACGGGTTCAGAACTGCCTCATTAAAACCTTTTATGTAAAACCCAATGGGACAAAATCCGGTAAAAGGAAAAAGAGTACAGTATACAAATATCTATTCAAAATTTATCTATTCAAAATTTTTGCTCCCCCTGATTGAACTCTCCCCCTGAATGAAACTTCAATATCAATCCTGTAATTTACAAAGCCGACGCATGCCAATTCCGTATACCAGTTTCTCAAAAGTTGATGTAGGCAATGTTTTGGTAAACAGATCTGTAAGATTATCTGTAGACCGTATTTGTTTAACATCAATTTGTCGGCTCTGTTGAAGTTCATGAGTATAGAATAATGTAGGAGAAATATGTTTGGTTCTATCTCCTTTGATATATCCTCCTCTAACTTGAGCAATACAAACCGCATTATCTTCAAATATCGGTGTAGACATTTCTGTAGATAATGGAAATCCACAAGTATTTTGAATATAATAAATAACTGACCTTAGCCACACGCATTCTCGACTTGTTTCATGAAGTACAAGGATCTCAGAATGATTAGAGGATGTAACGACAAGAGTTTGCTTTATGGAGCGTTAGGAGATTGTTGTGCCATTATAAGTAAAAACATATCCCTTTTGTGAACAAGCTTTATGGGGATCAGATAAATACCCAGCATCAGCATAACCAAGTAAACCTGAAAAATTGTTAGATTTTGAATAATATAACCCTAAATCTTTCGTTCCATGAAGATAACGAAAAAGATGTTTAATCTCATTCCAATATTTTCAAGTTGGTGTCGAACTGAATCTAGCAAGTAAATTTACTGAAAATACATTATCTGGTCTAGCACATTGAGCCAGATATAATAAAGCACTAATTGCATTAAGATATGGTACTTCAGAACCAAGTATCTTTTCACCATCTTCAATTGGCTAGAATGGATCTTTCTTTGGATTAAGGGTTCTAACAATCATAGGGATATTTAATGGGTGAGCATTGTCTATATGGAATCTTTTCAAAATCTTTTCAACATATGTTGATTGATAGGTAAGTATTTCATTTGATTTATGTTCAATCTCTAGGCCGAGACAATATTTTGTCTTTCTCAGGCCTTTCATTTCAAATTCACTTTTCAAATATTCAGCAGTTTTCAGGAGCTCTCCATGAGTTCCAATCAAATTCATATCATCAACGTAAACTGCTATAATAGCAAATCCAGATTTAGATTTCTTTATGAAGAACATATGGGTGTATAATATAATTATTATACCCTTATTTTATCAGATAATTACTGAGACGGTTACACCACATCCGTCCAGATTGTTTTTAATCCATATAAGGATTTTTGTAGGTTCATTAAATACAGATTACGAGATCTCGATTTATATGCTTCTAGCATTTTAAATCCTTCAGGGATTATAAATATCTGTATTGAGTGAATCATATAGATAAATGATTACTACGTCTAGAGGACGTATTTCAAGCCTTGTAAAGGCAGCCAAATTTATCAAAAATTCGAAACATAATCTTATTCATCACTATTGAATACCAAGTTTCTGTGAGAAACCTCGTACTACGAGTCGTGCCTCATATCTTACGATCTCGTTTTTCTCATTACGTTTTCGTATAAAGACCTTTAAGTATCCAACTAGTTTGACATCTTCAGGTGTCTAGATAACTATTGGTCTAAATATTTTATGTTTGGCTTATGAAGTCAATTCTTCTTGAATTGCTTCTTTTTTATTTAGGCCAATCATGCCTTTTGTATACAATCATTGATTTATGAATATCATAATTATCATTTATAATTTCAGTAGAGCTACTGTGTATAAAAATACATCATCAATAATTGTTTCTTTATGATTCCACATTTCTCTCATATGATTTATAGAAATTTTCTCAATTTCAATATACTTGAATCTTTGTTGAGATTTCTTCCATTTCAATGGATTTAGTCACTTCAGGGACTTTGTGTCTCTTTAGATATATCTAACTCTTATAGAGTTGATTTAGAGAAAGTTGATTTATTCATAACTCGAGTCTTGTTTACATTAAGATCCTGATAATTTATTTTCCTCTTCTGGGAACAATACATTTCGAAATAAAAGGTTTACAAACTTATGATATGCATCAGATTATTTATTTGTTGCATTTTACTCACATCGTTCTTCAGGAACAATCACCCGGTCGGGGTTTATGAGATAGCAACTTATAAAATTTTGTCACTTTTAATTATTAATAATTATCTGATGATCAATTATCTTAAAAAATGAGCATGTCTATAACCAATTGCAAATTGTAATGGTAAATAATGATGATAAGTAGTGGGCCAAAGATGAATAGAATGTCTCTATATAGAAATTGGTAATTGTATTGAAATAATAAAGTTCTCGCAATTACCTGGAGACGCTTGATAAGTGATTCTGCTAATCCATTCTGAATATAAACATGTGGAACTGGATGTTCAATATTAATCTCAACTGATCTGCAATATTCATCAAATGTCTTGGAAGTAAATTCATCAGCATTATCAAGGCGTATTGACTTAATCGGATGATCGGGGAAAATATGCCCGAAGCCTGATAATCTATGCAAGTAATCTTGCAAAATCAACATTGCGTGTTGGTAATAAGCAAACATGTGACTATTTGATGGATGCATCAACTAGGACCATAAAATAGCGGAACGGTCCACTTGGTGGATGAATAGGTCCACATATGTCCTCTTGAATCCTTTGTAGGAATGACGGGGATTCAAATCCAACCTTAGAATGATATGGTTTTATTACTAATTTCCCTTGTGAACATGTAGTACACAAATTTTCATTAGATAAAAGAATCTTCTGGTTCTTTAATAGATGTCCGTGAGAATTTTTAATGATTATACGCATCATTGTAGATCCTAGGTGACCAAGATGGTCATGCCAAAGCATAAATATTTTTGGATCTGAGAACTTCTGGTTCATAACTGCATAAACTTCTACACCTCTTATAAGAGTATAATATAATCCAGATGATAAAGCACGTAGCTTTTCCACAACGAGTTTCTGGCATGAATCATGAGAAGTAATGCACAGATACTCAATATTCTCATCATTTATAGTTTCTAGGTGATATCCATTACACTGTATATCTTTGAAACTGAGCAGATTTCTTCTGGATCTGCTTGAATATAAAGCATCATTGATACATATTTTAGTATTATTTGGTAACAATATCATGTCTCTACCGGAGCCTTATATCAGATCTGCTGGACCTGAAATTGTATTAACATTTTCTTTGAGCACGGTTAGATTCAGAAAGTATTTATGATTCTGCATAATCGTATGTGTCGTTACACTATCGGCTGGACATATATCTCTTGTATCTTGCTTTTCAATATCACCCAATTTACCGTTTAAAAACGTATCTATTCTCAAAGAAAAATAAAGTGCATATTAGACAAAGTGATCGAAAGTATAAACATATAGATATGAAAATATATCAATTCATAAACACAAAATCATGAATCATATTGATTTTTCGAACTTCCGGTTTGACCATGAACTGCAGGTTCATAAAATTCAGAAAACTTTAGGTTCTAAATAGAAATTACAAATTGACTTTCTAGATGAAAGAATCGTAACTTGATTCAATTCAGAATTTCTGATTCTAATAAACTTTGACATAAAAGTTTTAATATCACAATTTAAATTGAATTCAGAGCTTCAAGTCTGATTAGAACTTCATGTTCAAAAAACTTGAGAACTTCAAGTTTAGATTCAAATCTTCGTATTCAAAATTAGAACTTCGCGTTCTATATAGAATTCGATTTTCGGAATTTCAGGTCCCAAGTATAACATTCATGTACATAGTAATGAATCCAGAACTCCATATTTTTATTGAAATTTAAAATTTAGAACTTCAGATTCTGATCGGTTTGTAAAACCGTGCCAACTTAAATATTATAATGATAAATCCAGAAGCTTCAGATTCTGGTTAGTCGATCAAGCCGAGCTTGGTTTAAATTCTAGAAACTTAACGATTGACCTAGTTAGGCTCAACACATAATTTATACAAATCCAGAAACTTCAGGTTCTGGTTAGTTGGCATACTCAGATACATAAACTGCATAAAATTAAATAGATGCGTAAAATTAAAATAATAAATAATATAACAGAAAGAAGATGAAGAAGAACGAGAGAATAACAGTATGAGATAAAGTGAAAGGGGAGTAGAATTGTTATTGCCTTTGTTATTGTTATTGATGATTCGAGATTACATCCTGACCACACAATTTCAGCTGTGTAATGATTTTGAATAAAGCATAATTATACTCAGAGACTGATCTATAGTCTTGAAAGTGTAAATGTTGCCACTGATACCTGGCATTTGGTAATGCAACATCAGGTTGGTTATCAAATCGATTTTTTAGTTCTTGCTATAGAACTTCTAGTTCTGTGACAGTTAGGTATTGGGCTTTCAAATCCTCATGCTGATGGTGACGGATAATAACCATGGCAGTAGATTTGTCTTGTTCATATGCCTCGGCCCTATTTTCAATGGTGTAATATAGACCTTCTGATTTTAGGAGTAATCTGGCATCAATAACCCAGGACATGTAATTGTCCACGGACACTTCTAGTGCAGCAAATTTCAAATTTCAAATTTCAAACTTGCAAGCTTTGGCATTATTACAGCTTCTGGTTATCCGAAAATCACAATCGGAGCCAGAACTTCTGGTCTGATAAAAATCTGAGGAATTTAAATATTTGTTTGTAAGTAAATAAATCTAGAACTTCAGGTTCCGGTAATGATAAATAAATCCATGAACTCCAGGTTCTGGATGGGTGACCAAATTGTTTAAATAAAAATTGCATAAAAGTAAATAAAGTGCGAGAAAGTAAATTGCGTAAAAATAAAATGCGGGAAAGTAAATTCAGAACTGCAGGTCTTGGTATTAATAAATAAAAGTCTAGAAGCTTCAGGTTCTAGTAATAATAAATTCAGAACTTCAGGTTCTGGTAATAGATCTAGGAACTTCAGGTTCCAGTAGTAATAAATTCATAAGTTTCAGGCTTTAGTAATAATAAATTCAGAACTTCAGGTTCTGGAAATAACAGTATCGTGCTGATAACGTGTTATAATAAAATTAAAGATAGTAGATGATAATGATTAAATAAAGAACAAATATAATAAATAAGGAATAGAAGAGATGAGAAAACGAGAGAGATAAAGAGAGAAATATATTGCCTTTTGAATTCAAGTGATAGTACAAGTCAATAAAAATATCCAACATTTTACAAAGAGAGGTGGTCATATATATAGGCAAAGGGGAGAGGGATATTGTAGTAATCTTCCACTACTTAGTCATGAAGTAAAATCATAGGGGCTTGCCACATGTAAGTGATCCATGCATTGACATGTGTCCCTCTAGAAAATGGTGGAAGCCACCAGATTTTCAACAGAGACCACATTTAATCTGTTGTTTTAAGTCGAGGTTGACAAGTTCACTAGTAAAACTACTTTGAGCCCTAGAAAGCTATGGTATCCCAACCTTCACCAAACAAGATTAAAAAGTCAAAGTTTATATATATATATATATATATATATATATATATATATATATATTTTCTCTCATCAGGATCGAACTAAACTTTTAAGATTATGACGAGACTTGTGAGTTATTGATTAAGTATAAGAAGATTTTGATTAAACTGAAGTATATGAATATAATGGTTTATAGTTATAGAATTGATATAAATAAAATCAGTTCATCTTGAAGAGAGAAAAAAATGTATATATATATGTATGCAATAATTTTCAAGTCAGCACCCCCTTATTGTATTACTATCAGCACCTTTTAATGAAAGACATTAGATTTAAATGCTTTGACTTGGCTGCATGCACTTGTCAAAGCATCTTTTAAATCCAATAACTTTCATTCATTAAAAGGTACTGATAGTAATACAATTAGAGGGTGCTGACTTGAAAATTACTATATATATGTATTTATATGTATTTAGAGAATAAATATGAATCGTGAGTCATTATTTTTATACTTTTAAGATATAAGATGTTGTGTAGAGATGGATTGAGGGAATAAATATGAATCGTTATGATTTAACTTTTCTGTTCTCATCACGTGCCCTTAAAACTCATGTTAAATATGACTATGTAATAAAAACGGAAATCTTACTCTCTTACCTGTTAGATTCACATGATAAATAATTTATATTTAATTTTTCAAATTTCTTTGCCGAGTTTAAACTAATTAAAATCAAATTCAATAATTTTGTTTGAAAAAATCTCTTATACAAAGGTTGATAAATGTTTATAAATTTTCAAGGAAATATTTAATGATCATTAAAACAAAAGTCCCAAGTCGGTCAATAGTCATTTGACCTTAATGTCACATCTTCAAAGTCATGCTACCAAATCTTACTAGCATTTACGATTTATTTTATATAGCTCATATAATTTGTAGCCGTCTTCAAATTAACCAAACTTTATAAATTTGAGATTTGAAATATACAGATTTTCTATTATCAGTATGTTCTAACAATAAATATATCAGAACGAAGAATGTGGACCACTAGATTTACATATTTTAACTCAAAGTGTATGCACTTGTCAAACCTTCTCCATAATCTATGGTCTACATTCTTCATTCTGATATATTTATTGTCAGGACGAACTGACAATAGAAAGACTGTTGAAATATATATATATGTCTTCAACTTATAATTTATCGATCTACCTTAAATAGTTAAATTTACCGAAACAAAAACATTCTTGGTTTCCTACTCATCATGGATTTTGACATTTTGTTAACAACTAATTCAAATGTACATGTTATAACGCAACCGTAATAGAACTATATCAAATTTTACGTTCAACTTCATATTTTTTTTTTAAAAAAAAATTAGAAAAATATTTTAGGCCCATATTATATATGACACATAAATTATAAGAAAATTATACAATTTATGTGATGCGTTCTAGGATCTCATTGGTCATTCGACTCATTCATGTGTTTAAATAGCACACGGTAAGTTCGAAAACTTAATTAAACAATTCACAATATGTTGAAAAACTTAATTAAACAATTCATATTTGTTTTTCAACATACAGATATAATTCTGTTTTGTATTTTAAAAGAATAATTATAACTTTTTAATTACTTTTTTTTTAATTTTAATTCTTAATACTTGTCTATAACATATATACTTATATATCCAACTTTTGGTTGATTTATGTATACACTCTTTTATATTTGCAGTGGAAATGTAAACGTTTGAGATCAGAGGTTCGAACCTCATTATGTATCTAAATATGGTACCGAAAACTGTTCTTGTCGTGGGAGTAGATATATCTCGATGCAATGAGTAGATATCCTTATCTTATCCTTGTCATATTTTTTATAAAAAAAATTAAAAAATTAAAAAAAAAAATTGTCTTATAACATATTTTATTTTGTTAATAGAGACAGTGATGTTCTAGAAGTTGAATAAAAAAAAGGAAACTTCTTGGACTGATATAACTGAACTGAGACCTTTTTAGCAATTAAAGCTTCACAACTACCCTCATATAAAGTCCCGCGTCCGGCAATGATTACGTCAGGTGCCATGTCACACCAAAAACTGTATCCTGTGACCACCACCTGGACCAAATCCACACGAGCCATCGAAAATATCTTCAAACCCGTGTGTGAACGGTGTACAAGCTGTCTGCCACCTCATCATCCTCTTCCTTCGTACTATATATACACGCCCCCATCAACACTACACTCTCAAAATCCCACTCCTCACCAACACACACACATAAAAAAAAACACACAAAGTGACTATTTTTGGATGACAAACATGAACAAGTCCTCCAAGCGACCCAGACTCGCCGCCGTTAACCCCCATACGACGTCGTCTTCGTCTCCGCTACATCAACCGCTTCTTACTCGAGAGCAAGAACTCGTCGTCATGGTCGAAACTCTCAAGAACGTCGTCTCCGGCAACACATCAAGTCCCGATTTTTTCTACCTTCAACCTCCGGTTGATCAATTTACGACTGCCGCCTCCTCTGCCTTCGCTACCGCCACAACGAGTATGGGTTTTAAAAGCAGTGTGCTTCCACCGTTAGATCTGGACACGTGTCAGGTTTGTAGGATTCCGGGTTGTTTAGGATGTAACTTTTTCCCGCCAAATCAGCATCAGCCAATTCAGCAACAAGAGGAGGAGAAGAAACAACCCAAGAAACGAGTGAAGAAGAATTACAGAGGAGTGAGACAGAGGCCGTGGGGAAAATGGGCGGCGGAGATCCGAGACCCGAAACGAGCGACCCGGGTTTGGCTTGGTACCTTCAGCACAGCGGAGGACGCCGCCAGGGCCTACGATAAAGCCGCCATCGAGTTCCGCGGTCCCAGAGCAAAGCTCAATTTTCCATTTCCCGACAACACAACCACCACCACCACTACAAACGACCAACCAGCAGCTGCACAACCGCAGCCGCCACCGCAACTGCCGCAATTACCGCAACCCCCACAACCACCACATCAGCAGCAGCAAACATATTTGCAAGAAAACGTCGTGAGTAATGTCGTCGACCCTGCAAGAGAAACAGAATTATGGGACAAATTAGGAGAAGACGAGATTGAACAATGGATGTGGACGATGATGGATTTTAATGGTGATTCGTCTGATTCTGCCACTACCGGGAATGCTTTCAGTAGTTAATTTCATTCCTATCAATTAAATTCATTTTTTTTTTTTTTAAATTCTTTCGTTGATTTATTTGTATTCTACGAAAGAATGTCAGCTAATTCGTACAATATTTGATGCAAAAAATTATTCAATCTCGCAGTTAATCAAGTGTAAAACTCCAGATTCTAATAAAAATTCATTTGATTTAATTTGTAAAAATGATAAGATTGTACGGTGTACCGTGTACGTCTTTGATAATTTCTGAGTAAGTTCAGTGCGTTTGGCTGCGGAGGAGACCGAAGTGGGACCCACGAGTGTTACAGAAGCTGAGACTCAGTTAAAAAGGAAACAGTGGAGCGCGTAAGCGCGTAATCATAATAATATTCTCCGATTCCAAAAAGGATGACACGTGTAACATTTTGTGTTGGTGACCTGGCACTGTTAATTCTTACTCGTGCGTTTTATCATATTAAAATAATATGTTTTAGCACGTTGTTGTCGTGTTGTGAAAATAATAATAATAATAATAATAAAAGGAATAAAGTAGTGGGAATTGGGAAACACCACCAAAAAAAAAAAAAAAGTGAGAACATGTAAGAGAGAGGGTTTTGGAAACTGAAGTGTGTTCATTATTATATAATTAAGTTTTAAAATATTGGATTAAGGAGATGATATATGTAATTAACCACAAGGTGGTTGTCTTGGTGGCCCAAGGTTTGGTTCTACTCCTGGCAATTACATTGTGGGCAGTTTTCAGGGCGTTTAGCTCTATTGGTGGAAGGATGGTTATGGGGTTAACGTTAGCGGTTTGAATCCTACCCAGACGGAGGCGAGTTCTAATTTAACCGCTTGCATTCTTGTGGGGCCAGGGGTATGGGCCAAGGTTTCCTATTTATCTTACTCCACGATCCAACATACAGGCCACGACGACTCACGCAGTTGGGGAGGACAGGCTGATGGGTGCCTGGACGAAGTCCGGGATTCTCGATAAAAAAAAAGAAAAAAAAAAAAAAAGAAAAAAAAAAGATATATGTAATTAATTATTTTAAGTGAATAATGATAAGAATTATTATGGTAGCTTAGTGCCTTAGTTTAGTGGGGTCGAGTCTCACTCACGTCAAATTCAAAAAAAAAAAAAAAAAAAAGAGTCTCACTCACGTCAGCCTTTGCTTTGTTTAACACGCCAAACGCGTACGGTACTATTATTATTTGGTAGTAATTGGCACATGATTAGCATGCTAATTTAGATAATTATTTGTTGAGAAATCAGCATGTGATCAATTTTTTTTTTTTTTTTTTTTTTTTTTTACGATATCTATTAATTCGGCACCAGACTTTTTTATTTATTTTAAATTTTCCCTATTGGTATGATTCAAACCGTTGATCTGTGAGTTATTTACCCAAGCCTTAAGTTTATCCATCTACCACTTGAGCTACGCTCCTTATAGCGTTTTGTGCTCATCTTCAACTTATTAATTTTGAGGAATTCTGATAATTTTTTATTTGTTTATTTATTTATTGAAAATTTTAATTTTGATAAGTAGGTGACAAGTGAAGAACATATTGAGTTTTCAACCTTTGAAGATGGACAGTCTCTTTCTATATATTATCAAATTTAATGATTTTTGAGAAGCCATTACTTGACAAACCCCACCAAAGTTGTCAACCAGACCCACCATATCACTCTTGTCTCTTGATCAACACCAAATATGTATCATTTTACAGGAATATATGGTCCTTAATTATGTATGTGTTAAAATCGATAGTATGTCACGTCTAATCCTTACCATGTCAATTAATCATCTTTTTACAAATAGGATTATAATTACTTGACCTCTCACCTAACATTTTATCCTTGATCATTTTTCTGATGGGCCTAATGACTGAAGTATTAAGAATTTGATCCTTAACTTTGATCAAATAAAACCTATTTTGACTCACTTGAGTTGACGTGACATCTTAACCACCGAGAATTAAGTACTACAAACTTTAATATATATTCATAAATTAAATAAAGATCTATAATTTTAACATACAGAACTTTACTCACAACATTAAAATCCACAAAAATATAAAATAAAATAATACCATAGAAAGAATCTCTTGTAACATACCAACATTATTGATAGTGACTAGTGAGTGTTCTTAATTGACAAACCAATCACAAAAAATGAAAAACATGAGATGAAATTTTGTATGAGGAATGGATCTTGTCCCATCTATGATCTATCTACTCATTAAAACTCTTCTAATAAGTTTTCAAAGATGTTGAGATATAAGATTAAGATTCAAGACTTGTTTATAATTATTATTGTTGCTTGGGAACAGATTTCTCATTTTAAACCATAGACATAATACATTAATACTAATGTCATTATCAGAATCTTCTACAATACCTAACACAATCTAATAAACCATCTTTGTAGCTCTAAAATGTTTCGGTTTATGCTACTACCTATTATTTGGATAGAGACGTCCAGTCTAACGAGTACTATGCAAAATTTACTCATGGATGTGGCAAGCTCTTCTCTTCCGGTTAGGGATGGCAAATGTTCGTGGCCGGGCCGGGTACCCGGTCTTACCCGGGCCGGAATTCCCAGGTAAAACCCGGAATTCCTAGATTATGGATTGGCTGCATAAATCTGTAAGAGTAATCACTAATCACTAGAACCCATGAGCAGATTCAAGGAGATGGAGATGTAGAGAGACGATAATGGTGATGAAGGTGGATGCATATGAGAATTAATAACTAATTTCTTTATGTGAATAATTTAACAAGAAACAAATACCCTTGCATTTTTAGTGTGATATTGCAAGAAATCATCTTTAGGATCTATATTCAACATTGTACGTGTTTTCTTCAATTTTCGATTTACAATATTACAAGTAAAAACTATGAAAAGGCTATAATTAAATATTAATTCATTCCAACAACCAAATTATTTTTTTATATAATAATGTTCGTAGAGTAATGTTAGATATCACAGCATTTTCATCACAACACATGTGGCCGTTGATGTGTCAATTGGTGAGTGGATACTTGAATAAGTGAGATAAATGATCATTATTAATATGTATCCGATCCACTCACCAATTGACACATTAACTGCCTTGTGTGTTATGATGGAAAAATTGTGATTTTAGGTGTGATAACTAGCTTTTATTGGATTGGCAAATAAATATATATTAATGATTTTTAAAGAAAATTTAATTAAACAAAGTTAAAAAAAATATATATTTAATTAAAGAAAGAAAAAAAAAAAAACAGGGTAAAATCCGGGTATGGATGCCTAGTCGCCTAGATACTTGGTCAGGTACCTGGATTGCAACATCCGGGTTTTTCCAGGGTGGATACCCGGACTCTCTAAACCCGGGTACCCAGCCGGGTCCAGGTATACCCAGCCCGGACCCAGGTTTTTGCCATCCCTAATTCCGGTTCATGATTTGATTTCTCTTTCTCTTGGCTATAAGGTTGCTGCGAGGAGTTTGTAAAGATTTTATGGCCAATCATGACAATTGGCATAAACTGGAATTTTCTATAGATCCAATGTCCGATGATACAGCAACCAGATTCCTCAAATTCCTACATTCACATTCCTTGAATTTCATGAATTAATGAGATTTTAACAATTTTGCAAAGAAACCAACTTCCATTAACCAAAATAAAAAATATATATTTGATTTTACAAGCTTGAAACTGAAACAAGAAGAAAGAAACAAAATGTATACAAGCTGAGGGCAGAAGCAAATATCCAACCAAGAAAAAAGAGAGAGAGACAAATTCAAGGGGTTTAGCAGCAGAAGCAATCAATCCTAGACAGAAAAGAAAAGAAGACTAGCATATAAACAAGGATGGTTCGGTAAAGTACAGTCATCGCCTGCCGGAGAGACTGATTGAGCTGACTTTCAGAGGTGTTGCAACCACCAGCGGAGCTTCTGGGGAGTCCATGACAGCAAACTTGTCGTGCATGAAACGACTTTGTACGATGGACTCATCCTTCAACACGATCTTATAACAGTAGCAGCTCTTGAGACCTTGCTGACCGCGGTAACAATCATGAGCACTGTTCTTCACCTGCTGGAAGTCCCATACCACACTGAACTTTCCCACTGTTGCAACTAAGTGGCGTTCTTGTTTACCACCCTCAGTTACCTGAAATGCAACATTCAATAAATGTGAGATAATTGAGCATATGATATACTAATTTAAGTTCAATTATTAAACGAAAAGACAAGATACCGAAAGAAAGTATAGCAATACAGGCAAGGGAAGTTGAAGGTTAAGTGAACCTATAAGCAGCACAAGCAATTTCTCAGTGGGAATTCTACATTTATGCAACATATTATAAAAGTTAAATCACATTCATGCACAAGGATGATAAGAGTTCTCTACAGGAGCACTTAAGATTATGCTTCAAGTATAAATCCACCATATAGTACAATAATAACAGACCCAAAAAAATGAAAATAAACCTCAACTACGATGAAATAAAACGATAACAGTCTTCCCACAAAATTAATGTTGTATAAACACTCGAACATAAAAATATCACTTAATTAGCATATATAGCTAGAGATCAAATTATTCTTTCAAAAGTTACATCAGTATATGTGTGATGATTGACAAATGCCACGTGCATCATTTAAATACCTATGCCTTAAGGAACAATTCAGAGGATAACGTTGTAATTTTCTTATTACTGAAAATTACGAAAAATTCAGCGGATAATGAATTAGTTTTCCTATAGTAGTAGTAAATTGTTAATGTTTCTGCTCTTTCCTGCCAATTAGTTTTCTTTATCCCTAATTAAAATCATTTATTACTTTTCAACATACTCCTCGATCAGATCAGATAAAAATGGAAACCTCTCGTGTTTGCACAAAATCTTTTTTTGGTATAAGCAACTTTCAAAGCTAGTGAAATACTACTACTGTGTAGATCACCCGGAATTTTTGCATCTTTAAAATACAAACTAGCGCAGGTCAATCAGGTTGACATTCAGTAATTCACAGGTTATGCCAATTTCCACAAAAACAAAATAAAAACAT
Source organism: Acer yangbiense (assembly GCA_008009225.1). Taxonomy (NCBI): domain Eukaryota; kingdom Viridiplantae; phylum Streptophyta; class Magnoliopsida; order Sapindales; family Sapindaceae; genus Acer; species Acer yangbiense. The sequence goes on from CM017764.1 coordinate 44,927,167, forward strand.
AAAGCCTTTAATGAGCCATCCATGGCCAACCCATGTTTTGTGGATTAGGCCTGTGCAAAATCATCTATATGGGGCCTGCTCATGAGAACGTGGGTCCCAGTTTGACCCCTCTAAGCCATTTGGTCCAGTGGCAGAGTCTTCCAAAGAAACAATCAGGCCCCCAGAGCCTTATGTTTTGATTTAATTTAATCCCATGGAAAAAAATTTCGCCAGTGATTGTTACAAGATTCTACATTGAAGATCTGTCAGTTAACCTATAGCTAAATTATATCGCTTTTAAACATGATGGCATACACAACTCAACAATAACAGGAAAATTCTCAAGAACATACATTGGCATGACATAGTGCAGCCGGTTGATTTACCATAATACAAGCCTTGAGGAATCAAAACAATACAGCAATCTGCATAAATACGGGGCTTCATAGATAACAAAAGAGAGAGGGGCCATTCCTCATCAAAATAACAGAAATCCATACATACATGCAACAAACACAACAATGCATCAGGTGCCCCAATGGCGGGGCCACTAGCATCTCAAACTTTAGTAAGGCAACTACATAGTATCTCCAATTTCGGCATTATAACCTAAAACGTGAATTGTTTGTTTAGTACCTTAGTAAAAGCATATTAATTATATAGCAAAATTGCAATGAACTTTCAGCATTAATCTTTTTTCATCTAATGCATTTCTAACTGAAAGAGCATAACTTAAAACATGATTGCTTATAAAAAGAGTTCAGCGTTCACTTAGCAGTAAATGAGCTGGCACAAAAAAACAATTAAAGAATTCAATTATTAAGATCATTTAAGTGTACTTTTATTTAAATCTTGCAGGTTAAAGTGTAAATGCACAAAATAAAAGGAGATGCACAATCGACTGAAGCTAAATCTCATATGCAAGCCAAATATAAAACGACAATAACTTAAAATGCAATTACTGATATACCATCTATAACAACTACATAACTGCTGATGAATAAAACAGTGTAAGCTTACCCATGAGAAATGGCCACCATGAAACTTATTATCTGTTCCTGCCAAATGTGAATCCAGAGGAGTCAACTTCAACAATCTTGGAGCCGGTATCTTGTTCCCCATACGACCACCAAAACCGGTCTTAGTCTTCCCATCTTTATCGGTAAATAGTGTGCAAATAAGCACCAAATATGTATCTGTAGTCCCCAAGATCCACTTCCCATCATAAGTAACATCCACTTGGGTAATGGGTGAACCAAGCCCCGGAAAAGCAGTCTTAGCCTGTCTCATAGATGTCTTTGAATACAACCTTATCTTCCCATCAAGAGAACCAACAACAATTGATCCATCACCTGTACTTGCGAAGCACTGAAAATTGGTGCCCCTGGAAAACTGGTGCCCCTGATTCCAATTCAACACCGGAGAATCACCCTTAAGCAGATTCTGCACAATCCCACCCCTGTCTCTCGTATCCCACTGACACAATCTATTATCATCCAAACCGAGAAATGTAGACTCAGACGGATCCAACTGTGATCCTTTAGTATCATTAGTAATATCTCTCATTGTAATATCGGCTCCATCCTTCTCAAACTTCCATTCGGTCACAATCTTCCCTGTCTCTATATCGAGCTGCTTAATTCCCGAAGCATGAGGCTTACCTTCTTTCATTGGACTCATTAACATCATATTCGTCTCCCCTCTCATTAACATAGCTTTCTTAGGAGTCGAATTCGAGCCAATTTGAGAACTTCCACCATCAAACCTCACACTCAAACCTTTATTATGAATTCCATTATTAAAATTTTTATAAACCTGAACACCCAAATCGCTAACCAAGAAACTATTATCCAAGGCTCCTAATGTCAAGCTCTGCACACCACCATTCGCTAACTCCTCAAACTCCTCCAACAAATGCCGATTTCCCCTCACCGGTGTCACATATTCGGGGCTTTTCCCTACATCATCATCTGCATCCTCCCACATCGAATCATCAGCCGCCTCAGGCTTAACCCACCCAATAAAATCCTTCCCGTAAACTTTCACTTTATTCTCTTCAGTGGCTCTCAACCCATGCACATTCTCAAACAAACAATCTTGAAATTCAGTCACAAACTTTCTATACTCTGGATCACTAGGAAACTTCAACGCCCAGACATTGTTACTAACAAAATCAACCCTACGTTGATCACCAAACATTTTCAACTGTATATCAGTCGAAACCTTAGCCCTAACTTTTGACCCAACTTTCAAAACCCAAAATCCATTTCCAAAATCCGAATTTTCACTCTCTTCGTCATCCTCAGAGTCATTTCCACAGTTGATTTTTTGGGTTTTAACGAAACTATAAGAAGTGATCTTATCAGAGACAACCCACTTGGCTGTCGGCGTGTTGCCACCTATATGGCGATAAAGCTTAACTGGGTTTTTAAGATTCGGGTTTTTCGGAATCGGGTATTTGAGTTTCAATGACTTGAGCTTGGCATCAACTTCGTCCAGAGAATTTAGGGTTTTCGTACCTGGTTGTGAAGAAGAAGAAGGAGAGCTTGTTGTCTCTGGGGCGTCGTCGTACTGGGATGATTCTTCCGACTCTGATTCTTCTTCATAATCGGAGTCTGTGATGTAATCTTCGCGGCTTTGAGAGGTACCCATGATTCAGTTTTTAGAAAAGAAAAAAAAAAAAACAGCGAATTCTTTTTGGGAAGGAAATGATCGCTGGAGCCAAAGTTTTTCGAAATTGTTTGAAATTGTTGAGAGTAGATTTCTGATCAAAGTGCCCGTTAAAAATATGTTTATACGAGATTTGTTCACCGACTATCACCAGTTTTAGACTTTATCCACTTCGAGTCTTTGTTTTTTTTTTTTTATAAAATTAATATTTATGTTTTCGTACAAATGTTTTTACTATATTACATTTTCATCCTTCTATAAATATAGAAGATGAATAAGGAACCTTGATTTCTATGGCATTGATAATAATTTGGACGTGTACAATCATTTCTATGGAGAGAAAAATTTGGACTTGTACAATCATTTATAAATTCACATAAACTCTTAATAGAGATGGTAGTCCATCTCCCTTCCACAGTGGTAGTGAGGGGTTCGAATACCACCATACATATTTTACAAACATTCTCCCGATTTGTGAAAATAGTTATTCAAACCGTACTTTTATTTTCTGATCTTAGCAAGTCTCAACAGTCCAATTATAATAGTTGTAATATGAGTGAAATTTAAATATAAAAAAGTAATTGTATTTTTTCCAAATAAGTAATTTCCAACCATATCTTTAATAAGATTAGAGATAAATATTAAATATGATTAGACTATTTAATTTTACAAGTGTCTTAATTATTAAACTAAGATTAATTGATAAACTTTTATAAATAAAATTGTAGAAAATTTTGTGAAATTTTCTGTTAATCATGTAATTTAAATGTTAAATTTTTAATTTTTGCAAATGACAAAAAGAGAGTGAAAAATAAGGACAAAAATATTGGAGTTCATAAACAAAAGTCAACATATGAAAATTTGTAGTAAAGGAAGTAATAACAGAATAATGAAGGGGCATGAGTACAATTGTGAAATTTTTTGTAGTATTCTCCGCAGGTCACCGGCTATAACCGGTTAGCGTTGATATAACGTCCAACATTTACTTGGTAGCGAAGAAAATGAGAGCACTCCGTATATATCCCGTGTTTGGATCCGCGTTTTATGAGGTTCCCATTCTCATTCAAGTAAAAATAATCACATTTTTAGTGTACCGACATTTAATGATTCGGAAAATCGGAATCTTTCCGGGCCTATAACATTTGTTCGTTAAATAGCAAAGTGTAATGAGAACATTTACCTATTAAATGGTATAGTGCGAAAAGGCTCATCCATAATAGTAAGAGTTACATTTTAAACTGTGTTCGTAGAGATTTTAATCTCATGAATTCCCGTTTTAGTTTCCATAAATAAAATCAACAAGCACTTCTTTCTTTTGATCATTATGCTTTATAGTTGAAAATTGAAATAACATTGTTAAGAAGAGGAAATAGTACTTTTTAATCCAAAAATTAAGGGTGTTACTATTTCTATTCGGAATTAGTGTTTACATTGTTTTTTACCAAGCTTTTTACTGAAGAAACAAATTTACCCATGTATCAGATTAAACACACTATAATTAATTAAACACACTATAATTAAACACGCTGAAGACCGATGTGTTTAATTGAAAAAGACCGGTGTGTTTAATTGAGAAATCATTAAGGTATTTTTATCTCATTAGTGAAAAGTTTTATAATAACAATCAAAACACTAATGCTAGGTATGAATAAAAACTCCACTAATTACATGGTTAGTTTCAATTTTAACCCTATAAAAAAACTTTCATACACACTCTGGTGTGTGCTGTTTTTCTACAATTAAACCATATAGAAGAAATGGTATACATAAAGTTGTAATCAATCGACTCAAAAGCTCAGCTCACAATTGTGCACTGCATCCAGTTAAAAAATGTGACAGGGGAAGTAGGCACAATCTCCTTTGGCTGGACAATAACAAGCAACTTTCTAGATTTTGTAGAGTGCGAAGAAAATGAATGGATTCGATCAATCACTGACACTTAATAAATTACAATATAAGATCTAAATCATCTAATACAGAAATTAATGTCTGCATTCAGTCCATGAAATTGTTACCTAGAATTACATACACATGCTATTTCCAACTTTATGCTAAGCCTAACTATATATCGCTTGTGCTACCGCAGCCAGCTTGACTTGCATTTCCAGAATCTCAAAATCCCCAGCCTCAATTCGTAGAACACCGATAGATAAATAGAGAAACACGCATGGAATGTTACAAACAGAAAATAAAGGAGAAAAAAAAATAGGATGACCATCAGCCTCTCACAAGGTATCGCGAGCAGCAATCCGGCATGTAATAGCATCTGCCAGAGAGGATATCCCTAGTTCCATGGCAGTTATTTTGTAGTGCTGAAAAAGGAAATCAATTATTGACCATCATTGACTGAAAGCATCAATACAAAGGATAATATTCGATTTAACACTGCTGAAGATCATTACACTAACAAACCTTTTGAATATGGGCTTTATCTGCTCTCCCTTCCAGCTCCTCCAAATCAATTTCCTTTCCATTTATGAGTTTTTCTACAGCTTTCATCTGACGGAATACGAACACATTATTATATAACCAGGATGGTTGATGTCTTAGATATACTAATGTACGACAATATTCATGACACAACTCACCTCTTCCGGTGAAGCATTGAAACGAGCTGCAAGTACGTAAGTTGAGCTGTCTGAAATGCCACATCTTTTCAAAGATTCTGTAATCTAGTGAGGATAAAAGCATAGTTAGTTAAAAACAAGTGAAATCTTGAGCATCGAAAGTCAGTCACAGTTTATGAAGATTACATGCTTAGATCCTGAGTAATTGTATACAAGCTCAGAATGAAGAGTGCGTGTTGTCAAAGATTCTCGTGACTTGGATACAAGTGTTTTATGTGCAGCAGCTAGAAGAGGGAAAACATCTGGAATCTGTCAAAGTTGTTCATATAAATAACATAAGAAGAAACCCAACAAAGTACAATAGAAAAGTTGAATAAAGAATTAAAAATAAGGTCGATTTGGAAAGGAATCATACAAGTGATGCATTAAGAAAAGCAACTTCTGGTTCCAGTGTCCCAGCTTGCATAAACTCTAAGAGTTCCCTGCATGACAATTTGCTTATAATAAATTTTAGTGCATAAATAAATTCAACTCAAATCTTACCATTGTTCATTAATATCAAAACTTCTGCACTAATATATATTTTGAATAAAAAAAATGCGCAAACTTCAAGAGCGACCAAGGGTATTAATCCAAATCCACCATTAATCAGCACTAAAAGGAATTCTTATCTGAATCTTCAATAGGGGTGGCCCCATAGTTGCCAAGTTCCCTAATATGTCATAACAGCGACCAAGGGTATTAATCCAAATCCACCATTAATCAGCACTAAAGGAATTCTTATCTGAAACTTCATTAGGGATGGCCCCATAGTTGCCAAGTTCCCTAATATGTCATAACGAAGCTTGACTAATGACTTTACATGAAAGCAGAATACCATGAAGCTAAAATGCCTGAATTCACATTAGGTACTTCACATCTAGGAAAAAAAAAAAAACGACTACATCTTATATTTCTAAAAGTCCAATTAAACTTCAACAAATAATAAAAAAAAATTAACTAACCTAACAAGAACCCATAGCAGCCAAGCCAAAAATAACAATAATAACAAATAATTAAACACAAATACAGAATTAGCTGCCACAAAAAACTAAAAAGAGCAACACTTTCTTGGATTCCAAAACATAAGCACACAACAAGATGCATAAACATTGTCAAGATACAAACTTGTCTACATACTAGAAGCTTAAAAACATGTAGTAAATAGTAATGCCACTAAAAACCTGTATTTTTTCTCATGAAGCTCAAAAATATTTTCAAGGAGTGAATAAACTAAATGGGTATTTTTGATTATATAAAGAAGTGCTAAAATGACCAATTCATTTCATTTTTCCCCCTAATTTTGAGTTAAATAGAGAGACACAGTACTTAGAGTTGGTGACGTCGGTGAAGAGGGCAAGAGAGAGAGCGGTTCCGTTACTGATCTCGAATACTTTCATTGTTGCTGGTCTGCTCAATTGAACTTTGGCTTCTTCTCTGCAAAAAATTATAGATAAAGAAAAGTACATCAAAAATCAAACCAATCCCATGTTAAGTCAGACATGAAATTGACATCAATCTTAAATTATTACATTTATACCAATTTTGAAGCAGTAGTTGATAAAATACTCAAGCTATGAAGGTTAACTATATAATTAGTTAGTGCACTAAGAAATACACAATAACAACACCATCAATATGTACAATACAATCATACCAACACATTTATAAATTAATCTAAGAACCACAAAAAGGGAACCTGGTAAGCTATAACCTTTAAATTGCAGCAAAAACCTATCTTTACTCAATCTTAAAGAGTAAAGTTACCGGGAAGCGACGTGGAGGAGATGAAAACGGCGTCGGCGTGGAGGGAAGCGACTTGTATAGTAGACTAGCGACGCCGGCTGCCGTGAACGGAGAAGAGCGAGATGATTCTGGTGGGAAATGATAAGAGTGGGAGATGAGAGAGCAGTGGTGGCTGAAATGAACTTTAGGTTTAGGGTTTTTTGATTTTTTTTTCTTGGGAGATTATCAATTTAGTCCCTTTATTTATTTTTGAATTATCGATTTTTAACTGTCTTTCCGTTTTTAGTGTCTGTGATCCTTATGTTTTCATAAATTTAACTAACATTGACTAACTGAGGAACCAAATTGATGGATTATGAAAATAAAGAGACCATGAACACTAAAAACGGAAATACAGTTAAAAAAACTGATAATTTACAATTAAAAAACTGATAATCTCTCTTTTTTCTTTTATATTAAAAGAACTCCGAGTCTTTAGGTCGAGTTATTGGGTTCGATATATAACCCAACCATATATAACCCAACCTGAGTGAAGATCTAATCCGGTAATATTTTAATAACCTGATTTTGCTATTTATTTTCAACTAACCTGACTTGATAAGTGCCTCCCCTAAATGCAATTTGGGAAGATGTCGAGTCATTTTGGGAAGATGTCGAATGTCGACCAGGTGGCAGGTATTTGTTTTGTTTTTACTTAAGTGGTTTTCTTCCAGGCTTGATATTTCAGTGTTGTAAACGTTTTTTCGACCATGAAATAGGCCATGGGGAATCTCTTGGAGATGGAGAAGAAATATAAGGCAAAAGGGAGAGATATTTGAAGCTCAAAGCGGCATAATCCGAAGTTAATGACAAGTTTCAGATTGCTCTGGGGACAATTGAGTCTTTGAAGGTGGAGGTGGGCGAGGCCTCAGTGTTGTACCGGAAGGCCAAGGCTAAATGCAGAGAAAAGTAAGCAAAGCTTCGCGATTACCGTACTCGTATTGGTGTCACGAACATCACCATTAAAGACATAAAAGAAGGCATTGGTGACAATGTGGTCGATGTGTTTTTAGCCTCCGAGGAATTCTATAATACCCAGGCGGGGATATTCGATCGGGTGGTAGAGGAAGTAAATGAGATCTTCACTTAGGAGTACCCTAATTTGGACCTTTCTAACTTCAACTCGCGGTTGAAGAAGACGATGGACTCTAGAGAGAAGTCTCTTCCTTCGCCCATCAAGGATATCTCGTCTCGATTTACGGAGGTTACACTTTCGGATGATGAGCCCGTGGAGGTTTCCTCGGATGATAAGAGGTTTGCGGGAGATAGGGAGGACAAGAAAGGAAAAGGAAAGGCCGTTAAACATAGTTAGAATGACTCCCGAACTTTGTTTTTCAATTTCTTTTGTTTGAACTTTTTATTTGTTATTCCGAGGTCCCCCCGTGTTTTGTAATAACGGATGATAGAACATACATTTTGGCTCTTGTTGATTTTTTGTTATGAAATATTTCAAGTCTTCTTTTTGGTTTTTGTTACTTGTCATCATGTTGCATGCACTTCTTCCCCTACATCGCTGCATTCGTATTCTTCTTTGTAAATTCCATTGTGTCTAGTTGATATAAAACAGATGGAGCAAAAGTGTTACAAGTACCATAGTTAGTTTCTATAGTAGTTTTTTCATGCAATATGCTATTACAGTCAGCTTCTCCAGGACAACTAATCGAGTTTTCTCACTCACAACAATTTAGTTTTTCTAGTGTATTGTTGTAGTGTTTTTTGGCCTGAGATAATTTTGTTCTTAGTAAAATCACTTGTGGCACAATCAAAGGATAGATCACCAAGATGTTGCTCAACAATGGCGACCAACATCAATTTGCACTTTATGTAAGAAAACTTTGTGTTGTTCTCTAACAAACTTTTTATGATTATAAGTTCATCTTCAGACTGTTTCCAAAGTCGTATTTTATTTATTTATTTTCCCTAGTAATATTTAACAGTAAGCAGGTTAGCTGATAGGCATGTTCCCTTTTAAGTTTTAAACAAGATAACAAAAAGAGTCAGACAAAGGCAATTATAAAAGTTGATTCCATACCGTATAACTACGTTAATTAATAGTAACGATGGGGGTCTCGAAGGTATTGAGCTTCAGAGACATTTTTACTCCTATCAGGGAGCCTTGCTTTTGCGCAATTGGTGCAGTCTCTGGGGCCATTGACCATCATAGACTCTTTTGTTCCCAACGGGGAGTCTTGCTTTTTTACACAACTGGTGCAGTCTCAAGGGCTAATGGTCATCTAAGACTCTTTTGCTCCCATCGGGAGTCTTACTTGTTTGGACAATTGGTGCAGCTATGAGGGTCCTTGGCCATCGAAGACTCATTTGCTCCCATCAGGGAGTTATTGGTGTAGTCTCGAGGGCGATTGACCATCCGAGACTTTTTTGCTCCCGTCGGGGAGTCTTGCTAAATTCAAACGCACATTTTGGCTTTTAATGATTTTTTGTCATGAAATATTTCAAGTTTTTTTTTTTTTCCGGTTATTGTTACAAATGATACAACTTTTTGCCAACTTTTCATCATGTTGAATGCACTTCTTCCCCTACATTGCTGCAATCGGCTTCTCCCTTGTAAGTTCCATTGTGTCTGGCAGATTCAAGAACGATGGAGCAGAGTGTTACAAGCACCATAGTTAGTTTCTATAGTAGTTTTTCCATACAATATGTTATTACAATCGGCATCTCAATGACAACTAATCGAGTTTTTCCACTCAAAACAATTTAGTTTTTCTAGTGGATCGTTGTAGTGTTTTTCAGCCTGAGATAATTTCATCTTAGGAAAATCACTTGTAGCACAAATAAAGGATAGATCACAAAGATGTTGCTCAACAATGGCGACCAGTATCAATCCGCACTTTATGCAATAAAACTTCGTGTTGTTCTCTAACAAACTTTTTGCGGTTATAAGTTCATCTTCAGAATGTTTCCAAAGTCTTTTTTTTTATTTTTTTTCCATAGTAATATTTAACCAGTAAGTAGGTTAGCTGTCAGACATGTTTCCTTTTAAGTTTTAAATAAGACAACAAAAAGAGTCAGACAAATGCAATTATAAAAGTTGATTCCATATCGTATAACTGCGTTAATTAATAGTAGCGATGGGGGTCTCGAAGGTATTGAGCTTCAGAGACATTTTTACTCCCTTCAAGGAGTTTTGCTTTTGCTCAATTGGTGTAGTCTTGGGGGCAATTGGCCATCCAAGACTCTTTTGCTCCCATCAGTAGTCTTGCTTTTTGCACAATTGGTGCAGTCTCGAGAGCGATTGACTATCGGAGACTCTTTTGCTCCCATCGGTGAGTCATGCTAAATTCGAACACACATTTTGGCTTTTGATGATTTTTTGTTAAGAAATATTTCAAGTCTTCTCTTTTGGTTATTGTTACAAATGATACAACTCTTTACCAACCCTTCATCATGTTGCATGCACTTCTTCCCCTGCATCGCTGCATTCGACTTCTCCCTTGTAAGTTCCATTGTCTGGCTAATTCAAGACAGACGAAGCAGAAGTGTTACAAGCACCATAGTTAGATTCTATAGTAGTTTTTCCATGCAATATGCTATTACAATCGGCTTCTCAAAGATAACTAATCGAGTTTTTCCACTCAGAACAATTTAGTTTCTGTCGTGGATCGTTGCAGTGTTTTTCAGCCTGAGATAATTTCTTCTTAGGAAAATCACTTGTAGCATTATCGAATGATAGATCACCAAGATGTTGCTCAAGAGTGGCGACCAGAATCAATCTCCTTTTTATGAAAGAAAACTTTGTGATGTTCGCTAACAAACTCTTTGCGGTTATAAATTCATCTTCAGACTGTTTTCAAAGTCATTTCTTATGATTTATTTTCCCTAGTAATATTTAACAGTAAACGAGTTGGTTGATAGACATGTTTCTTTTTAAGTTTTAAACAGGATAACAAACCGAGTCAAACAAAGGCAATTATAAAAGTTGATTCCATACCGTATAACTGCGTTGATTAATAGTAGCGATGGGGGTCTCAAAGGTATTGAGCGTAAGTGACATTTTCACTCCTATTAGGGAGTCTTGCTTTTGCTCAATTGGTGTAGTCTCAAGGGCAATTGGCCATCCAACATTCTTTTGCTCCCATCGGTAGACTTGCTTTTTGCACAATTGGTGCAGTCTCGAGAGCGATTGGCCATCTGAGACTCTTTTGCTCCCATCGGTGAGTCATGCTAAATTTGAACACACATTTTGGCTTTTGATGATTTTTTGTTAAGAAATATTTCAAGTCTTCTCTTTTGGTTATTGTTACAAATGATACAACTCTTTACCAACCCTTCATCATGTTGCATGCACTTCTTCCCCTGCATCGCTGCATTCGACTTCTCCCTTGTAAGTTCCATTGTCTGGCTGATTCAAGACAAACGGAGCAGAAGTGTTACAAGCACCATAGTTAGTTTCTATAGTAGTTTTTCCATGCAATATGCTATTACAATTGGCTTCTCAAAGACAACTAATCGAGTTTCTCCACTCAGAACAATTTAGTTTCTCTCGTGGATCGTTACAGTGTTTTTCAGCCTGAGATAATTCATTCTTAGGAAAATCACTTGTAGCATTATCAAATGATAGATCACCAAGATGTTGCTCAAGAGTGGCGACCAGCATCAATCTGCTTTTTATGAAAGAAAACTTTGTGATGTTTTCTAACAAACTTTTTGCGGTTATAAATTCATTTTTAGACTGTTTTCAAAGTAATTTCTTATGATTTATTTTCCTTAGTAATATTTAACAGTAAACGGGTTGGCTGATAGACATGTTTCTTTTTAAGTTTTAAACAGGATAACAAAAAGAGTCAGACAAATGCAATTATAAAAGTTGATTCCATACTGTATAATTGCGTTAATTAATAGTAGCGATGGGGGTCTCGAAGGTATTGAGCTTCAGAGACATTTTTACTCCCATCAGGGAGTCTTGCTTTTGCTCAATTGGTGTAGTCTCGGGGGCAATTGGCCATCCAAGATTCTTTTGCTCCCATCGGTAGACTTGCTTTTTGCACAATTGGTGCAGTCTCGAGAGCGATTGGCCATCCGAGACTCTTTTGCTCCCATCGGTGAGTCATGCTAAATTTGAACACACATTTTGGCTTTTGATGATTTTTTGTTAAGAAATATTTCAAGTCTTCTCTTTTGGTTATTGTTACAAATGATACAACTCTTTACCAACCCTTCATCATGTTGCATGCACTTCTTCCCCTGCATCGCTATATTCGGCTTCTCCCTTGTAAGTTCCATTGTCTGGTTGATTCAAGACAGACGGAGCAGAAGTGTTACAAGCACCATAGTCAGTTTATATAGTAGTTTTTCCATGCAATATGCTATTACAATCGGCTTCTCAAAGACAACTAATCGAGTTTTTCCACTCAGAACAATTTAGTTTCTCTCGTGGATCGTTGCAGTGTTTTTCAGCATGAGATAATTCCTTCTTAGGAAAATCACTTGTAGCATTATCGAATGATAGATCACCAAGATGTTGCTCAAGAGTGGCGACCAGCATCAATCTGCTTTTTATGAAAGAAAACTTTGTGATGTTTTCTAACAAACTTTTTGCGGTTATAAATTCATTTTTAGACTGTTTTCAAAGTCATTTCTTATGATTTATTTTCCTTAGTAATATTTAACAATAAACGGGTTGGCTGATAGACATGTTTCTTTTTAAGTTTTAAACAGGATAACAAAAAGAGTCAGACAAATGCAATTATAAAAGTTGATTCCATACTGTATAACTGCATTAATTAATAGTAGCGATGGGCGTCTCGAAGGTATTGAGCTTCAGAGACATTTTTACTCCCATCAGGGAGTCTTGCTTTTGCTCAATTGGTGTAGTCTCGGGGGCAATTGGCCATCCAAGATTCTTTTGCTCCCATCGGTAGACTTGCTTTTTGCACAATTGGTGCAGTCTCGAGAGCGATTGGACATCCGAGACTCTTTTGCTCCCATCGGTGAGTCATGCTAAATTCGAACACACATTTTGGCTTTTGATGATTTTTTGTTAAGAAATATTTCAAGTCTTCTCTTTTGGTTATTGTTACAAATGATACAACTCTTTACCAACCCTTCATCATGTTGCATGCACTTCTTCCCCTGCATCGCTATATTCGGCTTCTCCCTTGTAAGTTCCATTGTCTGGCTGATTCAAGACAGACGGAGCAGAAGTGTTACAAGCACCATAGTTAGTTTATATAGTAATTTTTCCATGCAATATGCTATTACAATCGGCTTCTCAAAGATAACTAATCGAGTTTTTCCACACAGAACAATTTAGTTTCTCTCGTGGAACGTTGCAGTGTTTTTCAGCCTGAGATAATTCATTCTTAGGAAAATCACTTGTAGCATTATCAAATGATAGATCACCAAGATGTTGCTCAGGAGTGGCGACCAGCATCAATCTGCTTTTTATGAAAGAAAACTTTGTGATGTTTTCTAACAAACTTTTTGCGGTTATAAATTCATTTTTAGACTATTTCAAAGTCATTTCTTATGATTTATTTTCCCTAGTAATATTTAACAGTAAACGGGTTGGCTGATAGACATGTTTCTTTTTAAGTTTTAAATAGGATAACAAAAAGAGAAAGACAAATGCAATTATAAAAGTTGATTTCAAAACGTATAACTGCGTTAATTAATAGTAGCGATGGGGGTCTCGAAGGTACTGAGCTTCAGAGACATTTTTACTCCCTTCAGGGAGTCTTGCTTTTGCTCAATTGGTGTAGTCTCGGGGGCAATTAGCCAAGATTCTTTTGCTCCCATTGGTAGTCTTGCTTTTTCCACAATTGGTGTAGTCTCGAGAGCGATTGGCCATCCAAGACTCTTTTGCTTCCATCGGTGAGTCATGCTAAATTCGAACACACATTTTGGCTTTTGATGATTTTTTGTTAAGAAATATTTCAAGTCTTCTCTTTTGGTTATTGTTACAAATGATACAACTCTTTACCAACCCTTCATCATGTTGCATGCACTTTTTCCCCTGCATCGCTGCATTCGGCTTCTCCCTTGCAAGTTCCATTGTCTGGCTGATTCAAGACAGACGGAGCAGAAGTGTTACAAGCACCATAGTTAGTTTCTATAGTAGTTTTTCCATGCAATATGCTATTACAATCGGCTTCTCAAAGACAACTAATCGAGTTTTTCTACTCAGAACAATTTTGTTTCTCTCGTGGATCGTTGCAGTGTTTTTCAGCCTGAGATAATTCCTTCTTAGGAAAATCACTTGTAACATTATCAAATGATAGATCACCAAGATGTTGCTCAAGAGTGGCGACTAGCATCAATTTGCTTTTTATGAAAGAAAACTTTGTGATGTTTTCGAACAAACTTTTTGCGGTTATAAATTTGACTTCAGACTGTTTTCAAAGTCATTTCTTATGATTTATTTTCCTTAGTAATCTTTAACAGTAAACGGGTTGGCTGATAGACATGTTTCTTTTTAAGTTTTAAATAGGATATCAAAAAGAGTCAGACAAATGCAATTATAAAAGTTGATTCCATACTCTATAACTGCGTTAATTAATAGTAGCGATGGGGGTCTCGAAGGTATTGAGCTTCAGAGACATTTTTACTCCCATCAGGGAGTCTTGCTTTTGCTCAATTGGTGTAGTCTCGGGGGCAATTGGCCATCCAAGATTCTTTTGCTCCTATCGGTAGACTTGCTTTTTGCACAATTGGTGCAGTCTCGAGAGCGATTGGCCATCCGAGACTCTTTTGCTCCTATCGGTGAGTTATGCTAAATTCGAACACACATTTTGGCTTTTGATGATTTTTTGTTAAGAAATATTTCAAGTCTTCTCTTTTGGTTATTGTTACAAATGATACAATTCTTTACCAACCTTTCATCATGTTGCATGCACTTCTTCCCCTGCATCGCTACACTCGGCTTCTCCCTTGTAAGTTCCATTGTCTGGCTGATTCAAGACAGACGGAGCAGAAGTGTTACAAGCACCATAGTTAGTTTCTATAGTAGTTTTTCCATGCAATATGCTATTACAATCGGCTTCTCAAAGACAACTAATCGAGTTTTTCCACTCAGAACAATTTAGTTTCTCTCGTGGATCGTTGCAGTGTTTTTTAGCCTGAGATAATTCCTTCTTAGGAAAATAACTTGTAGCATTATCAAATGATAGATCACCAAGATATTGCTCAAGAGTGGCGACCAGCATCAATCTGCTTTTTATGAAAGAAAACTTTGTGATGTTTTCTAACAAACTTTTTGCGGTTATAAATTCATTTTTAGACTGTTTTCAAAGTCATTTCTTATGATTTATTTTCCCTAGTAATATTTAACAATAAATGGGTTGGCTGATAGACATGTTTCTTTTTAAGTTTTAAACAGGATAACAAAAAGAGTCAGACAAAGACAATTATAAAAGTTGATTTCATACTGTATAATTGCGTTAATTAATAGTAGCGATGGGGGTCTCAAAGGTATTGAGCTTTAGAGACATTTTTACTCCCATCATAGAGTCTTGCTTTTGCTCATTTGGTGTAGTCTCGGGGGCAATTGGCCATCCAAGACTCTTTTGCTCGCATCGGTAGTCTTACTTTTTGCACAATTGGTACAGTCTCGAGAGCGATTGGCCATCCGAGACTCTTTTGCTCCCATCGGTGAGTCTTGCTAAATATGAACACACATTTTGGCTTTTGATGATTTTTTGTTAAGAAATATTTCAAGTCTTCTCTTTTGGTTATTGTTACAAATGATACAACTCTTTACCAACCCTTTATCATGTTGCATGCACTTCTTCCTTTGCATCGCTGCGGCTTCTCCATTGTAAGTTCCATTGTCTGGCTGATTCAAGACAGATGGAGCAGAAGTGTTACAAGCACCATAGTTAGTTTCTATAGTAGTTTTTCCATGCAATATGCTATTACAATCAGCTTCTCAATGACAACTAATTGAGTTTTTCCACTCGAAACAATTTAGTTTTTCTAGTGGATCATTGTAGTGTTTTTCAGCTTGATATAATTCCTTCTTAGGAAAATCACATGTAGCATTATCAAATGATAGATCACCAAGATGTTGCTCAAGAGTGGCGACCAGCATCAATCTGTATTTTATGAAAGAAAACTTTGTGATGTTTTCTAACAAACTTTTTACGGTTTTAAATTCATCTTCAGACTATTTCCAAAGTCATTTCTTATGATTTATTTTCCCTAGTAATATTTAACAGTAAACGGGTTGGCTGATAGACATACTTCTTTTTAAGTTTTGAACAGGATAAGAAAAAGTGTCAGACAAAGGCAATTATAAAAGTTGATTATATACCGTATAACTGCGTTAATTAATAGTAGCGATGGGGGTCTTGAAGGTATTGAGCTTCAGAGACATTTTTACTCTCAACAGGGAGTCTTGTTTTTGACCAATTGGTGTAATCTCGGGGGCAATTGGCCATCCAAGACTCTTTTGCTCTCATTAGTAGTCTTGCTTTTTGCACAATTGGTGCAGTCTTGAGAGCGATTGGCCATCCGAGACTTTTTTGCTCTCATCGGTGAGTCTTGCTAAATTCGAACACACATTTTGGCTTTTGATGATTTTTTGTTATGAAATATTTCAAGTCTTCTCTTTTGGTTATTGTTACAAATGATATAACTCTTTGCCAACCCTTCATCACGTTGCATGCACTTCTTCCCCTGCATCACTGCAATCGGCTTCTCCCTTGTAAGCTCCATTGTCTGGCTGATTCAAGACAGATGGAGCAGAAGTGTTACAAGCACCATATTTAGTTTCTATAGTAGTTTTTCCATGCAATATACTATTACAATCGGCTTTTCCAGGACAACTAATCGAGTTTTCCCACTCAGAATAATTTAGTTTTTCTAATGCATCGTTGTAGTGTTTTTCAGCCTGAGATAATTTCATCTTATGAAAATTGCTTGTAGCACTAATGAAGGATAGATCACCAAGATGTTGCTCAACAGTGGCGACCAGTATCAATCTGCACTTTATGCAAGAAAACTTTGTGTTGTTCTCTAACAAACTTTTTGCAGTTATAAGTTCATTTTCAGAATGTTTCCAAAGTTTTTTTTTTTTTTTTTTTGTTAACCAAAAATTCGCTCTGGATGAGGAATTTCAATTAACACCCTCAAACTACTACCTGGTAGGCTGCAACGAGGTAGGTACCTCTAGGTACCATGGTTTTGTATGAGTAAAAAATCTAGAGTAAGGTGCAGTAGGTAGGAGAAGGGAGTTCTTCAATGATATAAAGGATGAAACCACGTCAGTTCTTCTAGCTAATCTGAAGGTTCTTTCCCCTTCTTTGTTTGTGATATGTCATGCAGATAGGTGGAGAGAGCTAAGACAGTGTAACTCACATACATACATACATGCATAATAAAATAGATAGATATGGAGAGAATGACAAGTCTTTTGATAGAAGGTGGATTGGCCTAGGGGGAAAAAGCATCACGTATGATCACATGCTGAAAAACCCCTAGGTAGTATCCGGTGGAGGGAGTAACCATTCTTTATATATTTATTAATAAGGCGTGCTCCGGGGAGCTTACACAAGTAGGAGGATAATACAATATAAAAGCTCTGGAGAGCTTACAATAATAGGCAAGGAATAGTCTTTTGGTGGAAAACCAGTCGAAAGATCCTCTTTTATTGGAGAAGAAGAAAAAGACCAAACCCCCCCTCTTAAGAGAGAGCTTTGTTATATTTATAGGCTCTGAGCCTTGCTGCCCACTCCTTGAATTAAGTCAATCAATTCACAATTATTGGAACATTGATTCGGCATTAATTGAGTTGAATATTTCCTCATTAATGGCGTTGTGAATGGCCATTAAAGAGTTGACTAATCTCTCTTTAATATGGTTGATTATCTCCATTAATATGGTTGACTGTCTCCATTAATGGCTTTATGAATGGCCGGAGAGGTCAACTTTCCTTGTATTTGAACATTACTGCATATTGTCCTTCTTGTAGCATTGTTCTTTTCTTCCTTGGTAATTTGATAGATGGTGCATTGCGACCTCATTTGTTGACACCTTCTATGTTAGGTGGTTGGGAGGTGCTTGGAGGACCGGTCCGAGTATGGGGTACTGAGTACGGAGTACGGAGTACGGAGTACGGAGTACGGGGTACTGAGTACGGAGTACGGAGTACGGAGTACGGAGTACGGGGTACGGGGTATCGAGTACGGGGTATAAGGTACCAAGGTATCGGGATACCGGTGTGGCACGAAATCGGGATACTGTGTATCATGGATCATGCGGTAACGGGGTACCGAGATAGTGTGGTAACAGGATCCTCAAAACCCTGGGTTCATTCTTTCAACAATGAAATGACATTGGCATGGATGTAAAATTCTTCTTTGGACCCCTACCAAAAAAGGCGGTTAACAATTTTCCATAGTAATATTTAACAGTAAGCGGGTTAGCTATTTAATATGTTTCCTTTTAAGTTTTAAGTAAGATAACAAAAAGAGTCAGACAAAGACAATTATAAAAGTTGATTCCATAACGTATAACTGCGTTAATTAATAGTAGCGATGTGGATCTCGAATGTATTGAGGTTTAGAGATATTTTTACTCCCATCGGGGAGTCTTGCTTTTTTTGCACAAATGGTGCAATCTCGGGGGTTATTGGCCGTCGAAGACTTTTTTGCTCACATCGGGGTGTCTCGCTTTTTTACACAACTGGTGCAGCCTCGGGGGCCATTGGCCATCAAAGACTCTTACTTCCTCAGGGCCTTGAAGAATAAGAGACAGTTGTTAATCAGCATCGATATGAATCAGGAGAGGGTGACAATCATACCGTTCAATTTCTGAATTTCCTTGTTTTCATCAAGGGTTGTAAATCTATCACTGCTCTAATCTTATCAGGGTTGGCTTCTATTCCTCTTTGGTGGACCATGAATCCGAGAAACTTTTTGAAGGAGACCCCGAGGGCGCACTTGGTCAAGTTGAGGAGCATTTGATATTGCCTTAAAAGTAGGAATGTCTCTCGAAGGTTAGCGTATGTTCTGCCTATGTCACGGACTTGGTGAGCATATCATATACATAAAATTTCATGGTCCTCCCGAGTTGGTTTGCAAATATTCAATTGACAAGCCTCTGGTAGGTTACCCCGACGTTTTTCAACCCAAATGGCATAAAGCGGTAGCAATACACCCCACAATCGATGATGAACGCTATCTTAGTTTCTTCTTTTTCATTCATCTAGATCTGATTGTAGCAGGAGTATATGTCCATGAAGCTAAACAACTCATGGCTGGATGTTGCGTCTACCAACTGGTCGATCTTTGGAAGAGAGAAGTTGTCTTTCGAACATGCTTTGTCTAGGTCCGTAAAATCGATACACTTCCTCCATCTTCCGTCCATCTTTTTCACTAGAACCACGTTCGATAGCCACTCATTATAGGCGAGACTTCTAATGAATCCAGCATTTAGAAGCTTGTCTATCTCGGTGGCTATTGCTTGATACTTTTCGGTGTTGAATGATCTTCGTTTCTAGGAGATTGGCTTAGATGATGAGTCGATGCTGATGGAATGGGTTATGATGGAATGGTCGATACCGAGTATGTCGGCATAGGACCGGGCGAATATATCCAAAAATTCCTACAAGAGATGGATCAACGCGTCTTGGATCAGGGGTGCAAGATTAGCACCGATAAGTACTGTCTTCTCTGGATGCTCCAATCGAAGTTCGGACCCATTTCAATGGGAAATTTGATCTTTAACGAGTACACACTTGTGGTTGCCCTGATGGTGTAGAGGGTCGGTCTTCCAATCAGGAATTTGAAGGGAAATGGTATGTCGACGACTTGGAAACTGATCCACATTGTTTAGATCAGGGGTCTTGTGCCGAAACATACTAGGAAGTCGATTTAGACGGGCCGGGTGCGGTGTCCCCTAATTCCTTTCATGTAATACATAGAAGCTTGAAATTGTTGCAAGGTGTACCCTAATTTCTATAGAGGATCCCATTGGATAATGTCGAGGGAGCTTCTGTGGTCAATGAGTGTGCTTTTTACTGTTCGGTTCCTAACTTTCATCAAGATGATGAGGGCATCACAGTGTTGGTACTTGATTCCTTGGGAGTCATAATAAGTGAAGGAGATCGGTTCCCAATTCTTCAGAGGATCTTTTGGTGTTGAGGTTAGACACACGGTAACTGGTGCTTTTCCAGATGATGATGAGGCGGATTCCTTCATCAGGGGCTCTGTGAGGATGAAATGGATGGGTTCATCATCTGAATTCAGGACGTTGCTGTAGGATTGGTTGCTTGGGGGGCCGTTGACTTTTACTGTGACCACACCCGTGTTTTCGATATTGACACAATCTTAGAGCTTACCGTTTCAAATTAGTTCTTTGATTCAAGGCATGATAGCTCTTGGTTTCGTGGCCACGGTCTTTGTGGAATTTGCAGTGTAGTTTTCGGTTTCTTGTATCTGGCGGTGCCATCATCGGCATTGGCCATTGGAGTAGATTGTTCTTACTGGCTATTTTGAATACCTTATCCACTAAATGCTTTAGGGGAGTGTAACAATCGAACTTACTTTTTGGAAACCTAAGCATCCGGGCGGTTGACCCGGTGTTTACCTGTCTGGAGGTTTAAGGCTCATTCCCATTGTTTGGGTTCTAGGGGAACGTACCATATCTTTTACGGTAAGTTGACGGTCTTCTTTTGGAGAGTGACCAATTTAGGTGCCCTTGCTAAAGCCCCTTGGTGAAGGCCATGACCGCCCCTATTTCGTTAAAGTCTTGGACTTGCCTCGTCGTTTCATTGAATCTTTTCATGTAGTCCCTAATACTCTCAGAGTCTAGCCGTTTAACGGAATTTAGGTGTACCATATGCCTCCGTCTTCTCTTACTTGCGACGAAACCGCTACGAAACTCCTTAGACAATTCGTAGAACGTGGATATGCATTTTATTTTGAGACCATCGTAACATGTTTGTGCATCGCCGGAGAGGGTCAGGGGAAAAACTCTACACTTGACTACATTGGAGACTCTCTGCATGTTCATCCAATCAAGATAGGTGTTAAGGTGATCTTCGAGGTCTCATGTCCCACCGAAACCATACATGTTTTTATGAGGTAGCTTGATGTCAGTTGGAATCGAGATGAAGATGATTTCATCCGTAAATGGGCTCTCTTTGTGTTCGCTGCGGCGACGATGGTCGATGTGAATTTGGTCTTGTATTTCTACGAGTTGGTCCTGGAGAGTACGGAAAGCTTCAGGATTGGTTAAAGTGTTACGTTCGGTTCTTAGTGGAGGAAGCTGAATCTGCCTTCTCGCTCTTGTTGGTGTCTTGTCCTCCACGGTATCTCTTTATGAGCGTTGCCAGCCCGCTATTCCCTGCTATGTGTGACTCCCGCCACTTTTTACGGGGCCTGATGGTTCATATGCTCTCCAGGGTTTGGCTCAACAAATTGGGTTGTATGTTGTTACTTTCTCGTCATCTCTCTTAGGGGGTTTCTGGTGTTTCCTCCATTGGCACGGGAGTTAACTTCATCCAAGTCATCTTGTAGGCCCCCACCGTCAACGATATTGACCACTCTGGTCACGTTCTGAGCTAAGGTGTCTAGCCTGTTGGTGATACCGTGTATTATCGGGCCATCGGGCTTAGGGAAGAACTATTGCACGTTTATTGTGGTGGCCCCGGTGGGTAGTAGGGTTGTCTTGGAGGATAGTAGGGCTAAAAAGGTCCTGGAGGGTAATACTACGAAAAATCTTGGTGCCCAGGGTAATAAGTCGATGGGGCGTACTACATTTGGTATAGATGGAAGCCATAATTAGCGGGTAGCATCGACTGATCTGCCATCGGGTTGGGGTGAGGCGACGCATGGTGAGGGAAGAACTGCGGCCCGAGGTTTGAAACATGGCCGATGGGGTATTGCTAGGCTTCTGGGACCTGTTTGTACTCTTGGCCTCCAGGCGACTGTAACCCCAGATTGAAGTTAGGATACTGTTCTCCCGACTGTTGATTCATTCTTCTTGCGAAGGTGCTAGTCTCCCCCCTACTTCTAGCGCCAAATGTTAGGGAAGAAAGTGAGTCTCCCTAACTAATCAAATGGGGGAAGAACTTGTCGTCCACATCTATCCCAATTAGTGGTTAATTAAGTGGATCAGGTGAGCTTGAATACTGACTATCGTGTACTAGGCTTTGTGTCTTAGATTTTGTAGGAAAGTTCCAATCCCCCAAATGGTGAAAAATGAAGGTTTATATAGGTTCTGATTCTGACACCATGGGGATCGTGGCAGCTTGTTATTGGTCGAGGTTAGTGAGCATCTCTGCCCCGTTGACAGGTGTCATGCCCTTGCATTACTATTGAGAGACACTCGGTGGGATTCTCCTGGTGTCATCGTAGGCGGTGACTCCACCGGAATGGTCACGGTGGCTTATGCAGTTCCGAGATTGAATCGGGAGTAGTCTTCACGGAGGTTTATAATCATGTCCAACATAAGTAAATATCTTTAATAGCCCCAAGGGTGTAGCTCAACTAGTACATGGACGAGTTTAAGACTTGAGCAAATGACTCATAAATTAGTGGCTCGAATCCTACTAATGACAAAAAGCTTCAAAAAAATATCTGGTCTTGATAGGTAGACAGATAGATATTCTCATATATATATATATATATATATCTTATATATTTTCACACGTGGATATCTAAGAATAATTTTTATATCTATCCTTTGAAATATGAAAAAATAAAATTAGAAATATTTTGATAAAAGTATCGATCCGATATATGTATCTAAAATTCTAAGCAAAAAACAGTACCGAAGCATCATATATAATAATAATAATAATAATAATAATAATAATAATAGACTTTCACTGCACCACATGTCGCCATGAGGCAGATTCGGATTTAAATTCTTATTAATATTATCATCATCAATAATACATGAACTATTGCTCTATTCACACTTAAATATATTTATGAATATTAATAAATATTTAAAATTCTTTTGATATTCTTTCAAAAAATTTATCATAATGTTAAGTATTTTTGTTTTTAAAACAATCATAATGTTAAGTATTACTGTTGGGTTCAATGATTTAAGATTTATTAAGTATCACACAATAATATCAATTATTGAGATGTTTCACATTCCCCATAATAGCCAAAGGAGTTAAATTGGAATACAAAGAAAAAAAATTCATCAATAATTTATTGTAAACTATTCCACTCCCATAAACTGAAACCATGTGATTTTCCTATATATATATATATAGCTTTACAATTTCCATATACACTCTAGAGTGAAGGTTTACAATGAAGATGCATTGACTTTTCTTGATTCTAGAGAATCTAGACAAAACTGGATGATTTGGTCATTCTTATTTTCGGATGATAATTACATACGTGTCTTATGTTTTGGAGGTCTTTATATATATATAGTGAGTCTCTCATGAGGGATCCCTTATTTGAGAATTTTCCGAATACTAGAACTATTTATCCAAATTTTGTTACATATGAAGGCATCGAAAAATAGGTGAAATATAGGAAAATTAAAAAAAAATAATTCTAGTATTCGAAAAATTATCAAATTTTGTTCATAGGTAGATTACAATAAACTCATCATCCATAAAAAAATTCAGATCAAAATTCATTAAAATCGATGTACTTTCATCAAGGTCCTTACCGAAATTAAAATAAGGGATCCCTCATGAAAGACTCACTATATATATATATATATATATATAAGAACAGTCTTTCTATTATCAGTTCGAACTGTCAATAAATATATCAGGACGAAGAATGGTCTCACTTTGAGTCAAAGTATGTAAATCTAGTGGTCCACATTCTTCGTCCAAATATATTTATTGTCAGTTCGAACTGATAATAGAAAATCTATATATAAGAATATTAATATTTGGTAAGCCCAAAAGATATTAATAAATTAATAAGAATCAAATCATTAATTATTCATAATTAAATTCTTATTAATTATTATTTTTTTATAATTAGAGCCATGATTAAAGAAAAGTTGAACATTTCTTTCAATCCAATAGATATTAATATGAAATTTGAATCAATTTAGAAACTCTTAGATACGTGTGCAATGTCATTAATAACAAGGCTCTCTATTTCCACCATTAATACCAATAGTTTCAGTGGATCTACTTAATTAGACAAATCAACTTCTATATATATAGCCACAAAACAATTTCGAGAGATATATACAGTAAAAAAATAAATAAATTATGTTGCAAGTTTACAAGCATGCAACTTCTGGATGACCATAATATATGTGAAGCTAGATTTCTTTAGGATCCTTGAAATCCAGAAAAATTGATTCTCTGCTTATCTCTTAAAATAGGAAGATGCAAGTTCATTTATTTATTATTTATTTTTTATTATTATTACAATTTTAGTTTAGCATCATCCGTTTTCGGTTTTTTCTTCTATTTACGTACTTGAATCATAGACTTATTTTTATACAAGAATATATATATAAATTTTATATTATCAGTTCGTCGTGATATAAAATGGACCATTAGATTTAAATACTTTGACTCAAAGTGTATGCACTTGTCAAAACTTTTTCATAATTTATGGTCCACATTCTTCGTCTTGATATATTTTATATTAGGATGAACTGATAGCAGAAAGAATATATATATATATATATATATATATATATATATATATATATACAAATGGATGCATCGGTTTACCAATTAAATTGTTGATTTGCAATTCATGAACGTTAATTCTTATATTTTTAGTCCTTTTGTAGATAAATGATTCAACACCAGTTTTTATGTTGTTTATGAATCATGTGGTTTATGAGATTTAGAATATCCAGTTTTTATGATATATGCTGATCATTGGATCATTGGAAGTGAATTGCATCAACAGAAGAAAAAAAGGAGAGGTTTGCAGATCATGGAGGCGTGAACTAGAAAGAGAAAGACCAATTATCATGATAGATTTTTTTTATAATTTTTTTTTTTATGATGTAGCTGTTTTGTGTAGGATTTATAAAATATTACGATGTGACGAAATTTTATTCGTTAGGCGTCCCATATGAATTTGCATGATGAAGAACATTAGACAAAAGTTGTAGATATTACTAAAGAAAATATTTCGTTTTGTATAATGTGATTCATAATCTAATAAGTAATATATATATATATTTACAGCATATACTCTCTCATGGCAATAATTTACAAGGTATGAGATATTAAGACAGCTAATTTCGTTATTAGAAAACTTTTGTTTAATTTTATATTATTTTTAGATTGCACTTTTCTATTAGATGACTAACTAAGAATTTATATTTCTAAAAATTTGTTGGGAACAAGTGAGCAACTATACACCACTATATTTGTAAGTTACTATTATATATATATTATATTATTATGGTTTCACATTTTTCATAATTACCAAATATTTATGTTTGAAATGATTTATTATATAATTTAGAATATCACTTTTGGTTGTTACCAAATATAGGTAATGAAACTTAAAAATGGCACGGTTGTGACACTAGTTATCTATAAAAACAAACTATTAATTAATTAAATTGTTTATTTTGGATAGTGAGGAAAGAATAGATTGTGATGAGACCTGGTCAAGGTTGTGTCCATTGATTCTCAAAATGGTTTCTATGTTCAAGCTCTGCCTTGGACGTGTCAATTCTCCATAGCTGCAACCTCCTCCATCTCCCACATTTTCCTTGTTTATCGCTCCCCCAAAAAAAGAAACACACATTTCTTCCCACATTTTTGCCTTCCCTTCTTTGGGGGGTTAAATTTCCCCTTCAACAATGTCTCTGCTCATCATCTCCATCCTACTATGCCTCCCTCTCTCTGCCTTCTCTCAATCTTCCCCCACAGGTAATAATAATACTATTTACTAAGAAGACCCTTCATGGGTTTGAGTTCAAATTCTGTTTGTTTGTCAAGAAAATATAATATATGAATAAGAAAGTTAAAAAACCTTTTGTGTGTTATTGTTGTTGGTGGTGGTGGTGGCAGGTTTGCTTGTGAGCTGCGGTTCTTCAGAGGAACAAACTGTGGGGAGTCTCAAATACATTCCTGATAATGATTTCATATCTGTCGGAAACACAACTAGTCTCAAAGGAACAGATTTGTTGCCTGTTTTGTCAACATTGAGGTATTTTCCTGACCAATTTGCTAGAAAATCCTGCTATGTGTTTTCTGTGATCAAAGGAGGGAAATACTTGGTGAGAACTACATATTATTATGGAGGTTTTGATGGAGGCATAGAGCCACCTGTGTTTGATCAGATCATTGAAGGGACTAAATGGAGCATTGTCAATACAACTGAGGATTATGCCAATGGACTCAGCTCTTACTATGAGATTATCGTGGCAGCTACCGGAAAGAATCTCAGTGTTTGTCTTGCTAGGAATGAAAACACAACCTCTCATCCGTTTATATCAGCTCTTGAACTTGAGTTGCTTGAGGGTCCTGTGTATAATTCTACGAAATTTACAAAGTATGCACTTAGTACCGTTGCAAGGACTACCTTCGGAGATGATAGTAGCAACATTATCAGGTACATTAGTTTTACTGTTACAAGATGCATATGATGAGTTTTTTGAAACCTTATTGATATGTTCATATTAACTCTTTTGATAATTGTGACATTTTTACTGTGGCATGTATTAGTTTCGTATTGTTCGTTATACAGCATTACTAGGCAAAAAAAATCATGTCGTGGGTTGAATTACGGAGAGATTTATCCTAATCATGTGAAATTTTCACAAGCATACTTTGCTGTTTATAGAAATCATGGTTTCAGAACATATTAGAGGACTTTTCAACTGATGTATGTTGATCTTGAATATGTAGGATTATAAGTTTGAGAGAAATCTGATCTTGAATATGTATATATATTTGAACTTAGCTTTCCAGATGATCAATTCAACCGATTATGGCAACCATATAAGGACCAGAACCCCGTTGTAAATAGCCATTTCAATGTCACCTCTTCTGATTTTTGGAATATACCACCGGTAAAAGCATTTGCATCGGCAATCACAACCAGTCGAGGGAAGTCACTCCAAATCAAATGGCCACCTGTGTCACTTCCTAGTAGCAGATACTACATTGCACTTTATTTCCAAGATTGTCGCACCCCGAGTCCATTTAGCTGGAGAGTCTTTAGTGTTTCTATAAACGGCAATGATTTTTACAAGGATGTTAATGCCACAACCAAAGGTGTGACTGTTACCGGGAGTGAATGGCCTCTGTCGGGGCAGACTGAAATCACCTTGACTCCTCATAACGATACACTCGTTGGACCTATAATCAATGCTGCTGAGATCTTTCAGATTCTTCCTCTTGGTGGAAGAACTCACACTAGAGATGGTAGTCCATTTCTTTTTCACTTCTTTTGCCAGTTTGCATCTATATACCGCAGCTTCATCAGAAAATCAAATTCTTACCTCATTATCTGTTTTGTGTTACATAGTGATATCAATGGAATCGTTGGCAAACAATTTAAAAAATCCACCTTCTGATTGGATTGGCGATCCATGCCTTCCTTACGAGAACTCGTGGACTGGAGTTACATGTTCTAAAGATAAATTGGCCAGGGTTATAACTTTGTAAGTTCACTTCAATCCATCACTTTCAATAGGGAGTAACTCATAAAACCACGAACTTCGTCCCAAAGTTTGATTATCTTTTTGTTTATGTTTGTTAATGGCACAATTGATACTAGTATTCTTCCTCTGAAACAAACTAGTGTTCTTCTTCTACAGTTTTAACTATGATTCTGATCATACATTAACTTCACCATGTTGACACTTTGATATGTTTTGTTATGTATTAATTTTTCGGGTGGTTGTGTTTGTCATTATATGGCAGGAATCTTACAAGCGTTGGGCTGTCCGGGTCTTTGTCTGAAAGCGTAGCTAAATTAACTTCACTCCAGAATCTGTAAGTAACCTACCCTTTTTAAAAAAAAATCATGCTCCTGGACTGCATTAACTTGCTTTGTACAATCAGTGTTAACTTTAATGATTGCTTACAGTTGGCTTGGAGGGAACAAACTCTCGGGTTCCATTCCAGAAATGAATACGTTAAAGGATCTACGAACTCTGTATGTTCCCTGGCTTCAACTACCTCTTAACTTTACTTTTAACGTTCCTTAAAAAATATAGGCAATACGAATATACAATGACCAGCTTTTGTTTGTTATCGAATGAAGGCATTTGGAGAACAACCAGTTTAAAGGATCGATCCCTCGGTCATTATTTCTACTTAAGAAACTAAATGAAATGTAAGTTTTTCAACTTTTAAGAAGTTACTTAAAAGGTTTTCGGCAACACAATACAGCATGCATAATCATATACATTTATAGATATAATTTTAGCGAAATAGATAGGTTGATGACCTGATTTGATTAACAGATTTCTTCAGAACAACAAGCTTGATGGCAAAATTCCTGAAGGGGTACAGAATAGGCGAGGATTAAATATTAAGTAAGAACAGTCCTCTACCCGTCTTTCAAGATCGTTCCAATAAGATAACTTTCATATGTGTATCTGTCATCTGTCATCTATAAAAAAAAAATAGCTTAATGATAATTTTGCTTCTTAAAGAACTAAATTTATTAGGTTTCGCTAATGAGATTCTGTAAATTCTTTCAGGGTGTCTCCTGAAAATGATCCTTCAGATTCAGTATAATGCCAATGAGGAAGGCTACAAGAGAGAGCGACAACGAAACTTTTAGTGCCAGATTAGGATGTAATTGTCAAATTTAGTCTTACATGATACTATATATACAAGTTTAACGATGGGAATGGATTGTCTCGCAGAGTGACAGCAGAGAGAGATATTGATTAGTGCCATTTCATATTAACGCTGGCAAGAAAGAGCGCGAAAATGTCTCTCTCTTGAAACTTTTCCTTGTGAACTGCAGACATTGGATTATAGTATATAAACTTCATTTTATAGCATTTGATTAGACTCTTTAAGATGGTATGTACTCTACAATTTAACAGATACACTTTCTTTAGAAAATGGACTCTAGGTACTTGGCTTTTATGAAGATTTTATGGTGGTAAATGAACCTTTGAGGCTCGAGCATTGCCAGGAAGATGATTCTCATTTAATTCTAATTGTTGTTGGCAATTATTTTCCAGAAATAGAATATAAGCACAGAATCCGAATGATGTTACAGTAGCTTAAATTCATGCCCACCAATTAGATATTGTCCGTTTTGAGCTTTACACATGTATCGTTAACCCTACGGATTTGCTTTAAATTATGGGTTTTACGTAAGTGTCTTTATTCAAAGCGTATTAGGTAAATGAGAAAAAGCTTTCGGTACCTTACTCGCTACAAGAATTAATCATCAGTTCAACCCAAATAAACACATTTTCTTTTTAACATCTGCTCTACTGAAATCAAACACTACATGTGAGATGCCGGAAATTGAAATGAATTTTATGAAGTCAAAAGTGCATGTGAATAATATGTAGACATAAAAAAAAAAAAAAATAAAAAAAAAAATAAAAAAAAAAAAAAAATCAACAGGAGGTAAACGTGGTCCCAGTCAATCCTCTTAGTAAAAATCTACATCTCCAAAGTCCAAAGGCCTCGAACAAGATTTCACTTGAACAAATTTCATGTACCCAATAACCCCAACAACGTCTCTCTCCTTCAGTTTAACACCCACCTCCTTCCGCTGCTCCGCCGCCGGCGACCTCCCCGCCGGCCCCGCATTTCCCAGGTGGGTCAACTTCCCTTCTTCGTCCGCGGCCGATGTCAGCATCCGGGTCGGCCGGGAATACGAGGGACTCGTCTCTGGCGGTGGTGGAAACGGCAGCGTGAAAGTGAATGCTTGGGAGAAGAAGTGGTCGAGAAACAGAGAGAGTTACTTGACAGATGACAGTGACCCACTTCCTCTTCCAATGGCTTATCCCGACTCTTCTCCGGTCTCACCTGAGGAGGTTGATAAGCGGTTGCGGTGTGACCCTCAAGTTCAGGTCTCTCTTTCTTTCTTTATTTATTTATTTTTTATCTCCAATTCCATTTTTGTGTTTTCAAGTTATTGCATTGAATTAGTGCTTCTCTGTGGCTCATGAATTGCATTTCATTTTGAGTTTGGTGTTTTATGAGAGTAATCATTTTTTGGAGTGCTTTTCAAGTAAAATATGATACTAATTTAGCTATTAAAAGAAAATTTTAGAAACTTTACTAAGAGTTGCTTGAGGGGATTTTTTCTTTCTTTACTTTTTTTTGGGGGGTTTTTGTTCTTGGTATTAGAACTTGGGATAAGATGAATCAAACAGCAAAAAAAGGCGAAATGATTGTAAGAAAAGACAAGATAATTGGCACTTCTCAGCTTCTCAGTAAACTAATAAACCCCTTAAAAGTTTGGAGACTGTTGGTAATTGAGGAATTAGCTTAGAGAACTGTTTAATTTGGAGATTGTTTTGTATCTAATGATTAGCGCCGGATATCATTTGAAACAATCGAACAGCATCAGCCAAAAGCAATAATTTCGTCTGTTAGGCCAAGCCAGTACCAAATTTAAGACCTGAAGCTGCTTGTTAACTATGTTGGTCCAATTTAATATCAATTCATTGGTGTTGGACCTCTGGTATATGAAACCATATACCTCTTTGTATGTCACTGTTATGAGTGTCTTGTGTGTCTTTATTGGATAATTTGTTTTGATCTTTTTCTTTGCATGTAGGATTGTAAGGAAGTGGTTTATGAATGGACCGGAAAGTGTCGAAGCTGTCAAGGGTCGGGATACGTCAGCTATTATAATAAAAGGGGGAAAGAGATAACCTGCAAATGCATACCTTGCCTTGGAATTGGTATTTTTCTTCTTCTTTATCACTAGACAACCATGAAATTCCATTCAATATTGTTCTTGGGCTTTATGTTTTTGGCTGAAAAAAAATATGAGATCATTGTAGAGTACAGTGTTCATTAAAAAACTTGTTGACCATCTTTGGGAATCTTTTGCCTACCGTATTGTAAATTTAGATTTCCTTGTAAAAGATTTTCATTTTGAACACTTTTTTTGTTTTACACTTCATATCTTATTTATCAATGCTAAATGATATACTGTAATTTATCTATCTAAATATGAGAAAATAGTCAATGAATGTTATGCTTAAACAATTTCATGTTTCTAGAAAACGGAGTTATGAAAAAGTTTATCATAATTCTCATATTTGGTGAGAGGCATTCCTTCTATTGCTGTGTTGGAAACTTATCAAACCTGACATACTTGTCCACCTGCGTTTGAGCAATTCGGCTTTAACAATTAACAGAGAATTGTTTTTTAAATTCAAATCATCTCCTATTTGACTGATGATTATGTTTATTCACTTGTATGATTATCATCAAATGATGATACTGTGTGGAAAATGTTGAATGGTAAAATTACTGGCCTGTTTATGCATCATGGCTCATGCAATCAAGGTGGTCTAGTAAGTTATCCTCCCGGACTGCATAGTGTTCTCTGATTTTGAGATGGCTTAGCTGCTAAATCTTTATCTGTGATGTGGTCCACCACACACAAACTTGATGAGCTTAGGGACATTGAATATAACTCAAAGGGAGAAATGCACTGGAGTCCGATGTGTACCATGCATCCGAATTACAATATTGATGTGAAGTAAATTGTTAGAGGCTAGAGCTGCTTCTTTCACATGAAGGTGAGGCATGTCATTTCTTGGGAGTTCTTGAATCTCCATAGTCCGTATGCTCTTGGAGTCATTCTTGTTTGGGACTATGCACACTATGCACCAATGCACCATACATGTTCACCAAGTTGCCCTTTAATCTGGGGATTATGGTTTATCCATCAATCAAAAATTATAAACCTTAATGGAAATAAATGCATGTGCATATGCATAGAGATCAATCAGGTGTAGGGTTCAAATTCAGTTTGCTAGTCAAGTTTCAATCACTATAATCAAATTGATTTGTGGAAGTGCTTGAGAGTCTGGAAACCAAAACTTATTCATTAAATGTTGGTTGCTTCTGCTTCAGAAATTTATGGAAGTTTTAATGTATGAGTACTCAATTTATTTTGTTTAGAGGGCTGTTTGTAGTTTGATTCTAACTTTGTAAAGTTAATAGAGATAGGGAAATTTACATTCCATGATCTCGGATCTAATTGTTATATCAATACCAATTTGATTTTAGATCTATTATTAAAATTCACATTCAATTAGCGGTTGTCTCATTCTGTGTTGATGTCATGAGGGCCTCCTTAAGCTGTCTCATTTGTTTGATAGACAATGTCGGTTTTGATTTCCCTTGAAGAGATGAGGTTGTTAATTCTTGGATGAACCCAATTTAATTAATAAATGTGAACATATCTTCGTTAAACCTTTGCACTGCAAGTGCTGTTAGAAATGTTTGACAAGGATCTCCATGTATACTCTTTTAGTGTGTTTGGAGGAAAGAAATATGAGAATATTTGATGTAGCGGTATGCTATAACAAGAACTCTTTACTTGTAGGGTCTTGGGAATGCATAAAAAAATTCCGTGATTATTTATCTAATCTTTAGACACCTTTTAGGTTGTGTAAGTGTAAGACATTGTTAATAATGCTATTGTTTAATACCAAATACTTATGTCTTTCTTGTGAAAAATTCGATTTTGCATCTTGTGGTTGAAAGTTAATGGTTTGTTTACAACATATTATACCTATTGCAGGATATGTGCAGAAGATCACAGCTCGCAAGGACATTGAAGTAATGGAGGATTTGGAAAATGGAAAACCACCTTGACCTGAACGTTAATTTTTCTTACTCGGGAATACTTTTTGTAGTAATAGATGAGTTGTCTCTTTTCACAACCTCCGTTAACATTCTTCCTGTACATTAGTCTTTACAGATAGTCTGAGATCCTTATTGAGGACTGAGGAGGGGTTGGATCACACATAAGGAACTGCTTGTAACTTTACCAAAGAATATATTCTTTTCATAAAAGTTTTTCTATGCAACCACAAATTTGTTCTTTATTTGTCATTTGAGAATCTTTTGATGTATAGTTGCTTCCAAGTTGCTAAAGAATAAAAGGGTAACTTTAGTTTAGATGTATCCCTGACTTCAGATTCGAAAAACCTTTCCTTTGTTGATCGGATAAGGATATAAAGGCTAAACAGGTACATTAAAAACCTGGTACATCTCTTCTCATTCTAACTTTGGATTTCTATCTTCATCTTCAGAAACACTACACAAGTAGACATGTCGAAAGTGAGCTTTCTTGATTTCCAGTACAAGATTTCAAAAAGTAGGATTTTGAAGAAGCCATCGCGGATGTTCTCCGGTGACAGGCAGAACTCAGCCTTAATGGCCACATACCAGCCAACAACAAATGAAATGAGACAGGTTTTTGATAGATTTGATTCCGACAAAGACGGCAAGATATCCCAGTCGGAGTACAAGGACATACTGACAGCTTTAGGGCAGGAAGACATGAACGGGGAAGTGAAGAAGATTTTCCTAGTGGTTGATCTGAATGGAGATGGCTTCATTGATTTCAAAGAGTTCATGGAAGTGCACAAGATGGGAGGGGTTAGAACAAGGGACATAAAGAGTGCTTTTTGGATGTTTGATAAGAACAGAGATGGTAAGATAAGCGCGGAAGAAATTTTGGAAATGTTACAGAGGCTTGGAGAGGGGTGCAGTCTGCAGGACTGCCGGCAAATGGTGAGGGCTGTGGACACTGACTGCGATGGCATGGTTGACATGGATGACTTCATGGCCATGATGAATGCTCCATCAAACTGGGTTAAATAGGGTTCTTCTGTTGTTTGTATTTCCTTGCCAGATATGAACCTCTTTTTAATGTATACATCTCTTTTTCTTCTTAAAGTTGAAAATTGATATAAAATTCTAGCTACCATGAATCTCATCTAAGCTAACCTGTAATTCAACACAAGCATAAATGAATTTAACTGGTAAAACCACAAAAAACCAACCATATTTAAAAACACCAGAATTCTATAGAACATGTCAAAGCTCCTCAAACACTCCACATACAAATCATTAAAAAAAGAAAAGGGAAGTTGGAGATCACTCCACATACAAATCATCAAACACTTGGAGATCACTTTATCACCTGAGCTAGTTTTTTTGCTACTCTTTTTTGACCCCTTACCAGACTTACCACGCTGACTGTTGAAAAAACATAATATTTTGCTACAAAATAACATCCATATAATCTTCCATAAAAACCATTTTTATCAATTACATAAAAACATAAGTATAGTTTGATGAACATAGTAAAAACATTACATAAACACTTAAATAGAGAGTGACAATTTTATGAAGCATAAAAAAGAGAGAGGGAGAAGTATAAAACAAACATTTTTATAGAGCAAACAAATACACATCCCAAGCCATGTCTCACGATGGCTTCTTTCCATTACAAATGCCCATAAGGGACTTTATATAGAAAAACACAACATGCCACACCCATACTTGGGACCATACCACATTACATGATTTCTTACATGAGCCATACTCTTTTAGAATAAATTACATCATCTTCATCATGCTTGGACCATACTTGGCCATACTCTTCTAGAAGTCATAGTTACAACTGAACTAATTTACATAACCATACCATAACTAAACAATAACTAAACCATAAATGAACCATAGTTAAAATATAACCATAAAGAAAATTTTCACATTTCCAACACTGACAACCATTCAGATTGGTAATTTCTGATAACACAAATTTCCACCCTTAATTTTCATACCTTCATTAGGATTACCTCCGGTAGCAATTCCCTCAATCATTGAAACATCCATCTCTTTATTTAGAATATCAAACCTGGAACCACTTTCAGTCTTGAGGATTCCTTAAGAGCTCTTAACAATCCTTCCACTCCTTGCATGACTCTTTTTACCACTTCTAGAATCAAGTGAAATCTCCCTCCATTTTCCTAATACCACTGCTCCTATCAGCTTTACCATCTGAATTGCTCATAGCAGCATAAGCTTTGCCATCAGAACCATTCTTAGCAACATTATAACCATTACCATTCTCATTCTTTCCATTCCTTCCTTTGAAATTCCTATTTCCCTGTTTGTCATAAGAAACAAGGAGCCACGGACCGTAGGGAGATTCTCATTCTTTTCATTAGTCTGGACATCACAGTTAGTACCCAAGTCCTCATGAACTGGCTCCTCCAAACCTTCTTTGCAACTTTCCTTGCTATGCCCATATCTTCTACACTTAAAGCAAATTAAACCTAAGCTTTCATATTCCACCCTAATAGACCTATCATCAATATTAAGAGAGCCTAAGAGGGGCTTGGTGATATCAATGTCAACACAGATTCTATCAAACCTACCTCAAGCTTGATCCACTGTAATCAGATCCACCTTGACATCATTCCCAACATACCACTGATATTCCACAACAGATCTGATACCATCCATTCTATTGGTAGTTTAGATAATCTCACATAAATTGGCATACTCTGGATCGAATCCTCTCTAGGCACAAAATTAGACTTCCATCTTTGCACCACTAAGTATTGATTCGCAATAACCCAGGGACCACTAAGATCAGTCAGCTGTCATTGTCCTAGAAGAGTCCATTTTTGTGCAAGCTTAGTAATCATGAAATTCAAAGTATGCGATCGACCCATGTTCTTCAGAATCAGCACATTAGCCCATGGTTTATGCAATTGTTCTTTCAAGTTGGGAGAGAGCTTCATCACAAGACCGTTGGGACTGTTAGAGACCATGATATCATCTGCTCGATTCTTAGTTTTTCCTTGTTAGCACCAAACCCATACTAAGAACTAGGACTAGACATGCTCATAAGCTTTGATTTAAAGCTTCCCATAGCTTCTTTCCTCAGATTGTCAACTTTAACATCATTCCGACCAAAAACATCACTCTCGGCTCTAGCTCGTTTAGCAGAACCTCCAGTACTATCCAGATTCATGACAGATCCCTCGCATTCGGCACTCTAGGGACATTGGTGAGCTGAAAAAAATTGAAAACCTCACTCGGATTTTCCATACCCAAAGCAGATCGTAGGAAAAACGCAAGGAAGAAAGGCGGCGCGTGGACTACACACTAACCAAAAATCCTATCACCGAAATCGCACCAAGTGCGTTCGAAAGTCTAACCCCATGAGCTCGTTTTTTTCTTTTTTCTTGCTATATTTTGATTGAAGTGATACAGTTATTGGATGAATCCAATTTAACTAATACATGTGAACATATCTTCGTTAACCTTTTGCACTGCAAGTGCTGTTAGAAATGTTTGACAACGATCTCCATGTATTCTCTTTTAGTGTGTTTGGAGGAAAGAAATATGAGAATATTTTGATGTAGTGGACCAGTGGTATGCTATAAAGTTGAAGATTTATAAGAACTCTTTACTTGTAGGGTCTTTGGAATGCATAACAAAAATTCAGTGATTATTTATCTAATCCCCAGATGTGTGTATAGACATTGTCAATAATGCTATTGTTTATACCAAATATATATGTGTACTCAAAACACTTGTTATTGGATCTGGTGTTTCATGTAGGCATACTGAATAATCAAATCATAATATTTAATTTTTTCGCTTTTGCTTCTTGTGGTTGAAAGTTAATGGCTGTTTACAACATATTATCCCAATTGCAGGATATGTGCAGAAGAATACAGCTCGCAAGGATATTGAAGTAATGGAGGATCTGGATAATGGAAAACCACCTTGACCCGAACATTCGTTTTGCTTACTCGGGAATACTTTTCATAGTATTTTTTCACCTCTGTGTATTTAATTCGGACATTTAGGTATATTCAATTAGGATTTCAAAAGACTTTTAATGATTTTTTTTTTTTTTTTTTTTTTTTTAAGTGGATGACTTTTGTAGATTTTATGGACTTTTATAGATTTTACAAGATTATGAAAAACTTTCATAGACTTTTATTTAAAAAACTTTCATAGATTTTCATTTTAAAAGACTTTCGTAGACTTTAATTTTAAAAGATTTTTTTTTTTTTTTTTTTTTGGGGGGGGGGGGGGGGGGGGGAGGTGTTGGTTGTTGGTGTATTGGTTCATGATTTTATTAGACAATTTAGACTTTTAAGATTTTTTTTAAATCTTGAGGTATTGGATTCAGACTTTTAAGATTTTTTAAAAGTCTCGAGGTATTGGATCCAGACTTTTAAGATAAGTCTAGTGGTATTGGATTGAGATCAAAATTTATAAGATTTTATGACAAAATGAATTATTCAGACTTTTTTAGTGATATATATAAATAACTTCACACTAAAATTGTAATGCCTTCTCCCACAATACTTTCCAAACTTTTTTTTTTCACTCTCTCAACATCAGCTTCCTCTTCCAAAATCTTCACCGTCTCCGCCCTCGTCATCAGCTTCTCAAATCTTCGCCATCTTCCCAAAACTTCCCAAAGCTTCTCTCAACATCAGCTTCTCTTTCTAGACTTTGTGGAACTTATCAATTTATGTATTGTGATATATATATATATTTGTCTTGTTTATTTGTTCTTGAAAGCTTTGGTGCCTCTGAACTTCAGTTCGAAGATGCAAAATCTGCAAAATCTGGATTTTGTTGGATGATATAAGATTTGTGGATTTTGTTGGATGATTTGAGAGAGTTTCAAATATTTCAGTGAACTTGTTCTGGGTTTGATGGTGTTTGCTATATATATATGTTTAATTAATATATATATACATAAATCAACAAGAACAAGAAAGTATTGTGTATAGAGAAATGGGGTTTTGATTATATGTTTTGTTCTTGTTAAATGAAGTCACTTTATAACAGTTTCTTTCTTTTTCTTCAATATTTTCTTGGTACCAAACAGAAATTTATGATTCTCTAATTTGCGTTGATGGAGTTTGTGACTGGCCTTTGAAGTTGTGTCTTTTATTGCGTTTTTGATATATATTTATGTTTATAGACTTTATAGTAGTAATCTACTTTCATGCACTTCTTGTTTGGTAAGGGTTCAAAATTTTCTTGTCACTATTTGGGGCACTTTTTGTAAGACAGACACCACATTACTAATTTAAGTTTAAAAGATACCTATTTAGGTGACCAGACAAAAATACCCATTTTTGTCACTTTGTGTCTTTCAAACATTGAGAGAAAACCTTTTTAAACTTTTTCCGAGCTTTTTATAACAGTCCCCGAGCTTTTTAAAATGTTACCTGAGCCTTTTTAAGGAAAATTCATAGGTTAATCGGTTTAGAATCTCTGAGCCTTTTTACACTCGATCCGAGCCTTTTCGTGCGTTTTCAAGCCTTTTTACACTAAATCTGAGGCTTTTCGTGCGATTTCGAGCCTTTTTACACTAGATCCGAGCCTTTTCATACACTACCCGAGCCTTTTAATGAAGTGTTCGACCCTTTTCATACACTACATGAGCCTTTTCATACATTACCCGGGCCTTTTAATGAAGTGTTCGAGCCTTTTCATAGAGCATTTTCATACACTATTCGAGCCTTTTAATGAAGTGTTCGAGCCTTTTCATACACTGTCTGTGCCTTTTCATACACTGCCCAAGCCTTTTCATACACTATCCGAGCCTTTTAATGAAGTGTTCGAGCCTTTTCATACATTGCTCGTGCCTTTTCATACACTACCTGAGTCTTTTAATGAAGTGTTCAAGCCTTTTCATACACTGCTCGTGCATTTTCATACACTTCCCGAGCCTTTTAATGAAGTATTCGAGCCTTTTCATTTGTTCTCCGAGCCTTTTCAATTAGATTCAAAATTCACACAACCAGCTTAAGGTTTACAAAAGGCTTGGAGAGTGTTTCAAAAGGCTCGAAAAAAGCATTAAAAGGCTCGAAAACCCAGATCTTCATCGTCTCCTACATAAATTTTCATAAATTAAAACCCTAACCATACCCACAACCATACTCAAATCGACAAATCAAACCAAAACCACAAAAAATCTCCGGATGCGTTTGCGTAGCGCCACAAAACTAATTATCTAATAAAGATGCATTGATAATGTTATGATGTTTAACCTTCATTGGAGGTCTGTTATAGAGGAACATGAAAGAATAAAATCTCATAAAACTTCAAAGTAAGAAAGAGAATGTGTAAAGTAAGGGCATTTTTATCCGTTCACCATAATAAGTGCCTTTTAAACTTAAGTTATTAAAGTGGTGACTTTCTTACAAAAACCGGTCAAAAAGGTGAAATTATTGAAATTCTCTTGTATCCTTTATATACTGAGATTCAATGTGAATTGTGTAGATATATTTGTGTAAAACTAGGGCTTAATTTTGAAGAACTTGGCAAGGAAATCAAAAGTTATATTAGGGGGGGTGTATTGGAATAAAGTCCAAAAAGTCTTGGAATAGAGTCTAGATAATCATAATAGTCTATGAATAAAGTCCAAAGACTCTTTCAGAATCTTAAAAGTTTAATCCATATAATCCTAATAGTCTTTAAAATCCATAAAATCCTTGCACTCAAAAATTGTCTATTAAAATTTCAATACACCTTCTTGTAGACATTTATAGACTTTCATTAACTTCTAAATATAATGTATAATTTGTTTTAGCAAAATTATATATATTTATCATGTCAATAAAAATAATTTTTCAAATGAATAAAAAAAACCATCGTTAATTAAACTTGACAAAGCATTCATGTCTATATATTTGATTTTAATTTTTTTTAATTACATTTTGTATTATAAAGACATTATGCTCCTTTTTTTTTTTTTTTTTTTTAATAATTAGTCAAAATTTTATTTGTTTTTTTATAATTAATCAAAATATTATAAATTTTCTTTTGTCTTTTATTATTTTTATTTTACATAATTAATAAAGTTCATTTGATTTGTTTCGGTGTTGTTTAGTTGCTTTAA
The DNA here is from genome assembly GCA_008009225.1 of Acer yangbiense. Lineage (NCBI taxonomy): Eukaryota > Viridiplantae > Streptophyta > Magnoliopsida > Sapindales > Sapindaceae > Acer > Acer yangbiense. Next base: position 44,966,996 of record CM017764.1, read on the forward strand.
AAATATAGGTAAAAAAATATGAAATCTCTCGTCCTTAATTACATAGCTGATGAAGAGTTGTTTTATATTATTTTTTAGTTTTTTTTTTTTTTTTTTTTTTGGTTATAGATCGTTAATGTTTGTATGTTTTTTTTTAAATATAATGTTTATTCATTTTAAAGTTATTCGTTTTTATTTTATTTTATTTTATTTTATTTTATGAAATTTGTTAAGAATGAGTGTGCTTTTATTTGAAAATAGAACATATATTTGGTGGTTGATATTTTTTAAAGAGTTTTATATTTTTCTTTTAAAGTGAAACTCTTTTTTTTTATATATATATAAAAAAAGTCATTCAAAGTCTTTGGTAGGAATGAAAGACAAATTGTGAGATTTGTTATAACTAAAAATCATTAAAAGTCATTAAAAGTCATTGATATTTTAAAGTCGTTAAAAGTCATTGAGATTTTGAATAACTCATAACTTTCATAGACCGTTAAAAAATCTTGATTGAATAGCACATGACTTAAAAGTCTATAAAAATCTGTATTGAATACCTCATGACTTTTATAGAGTCGTTAAAAGTCTACATTGAATATACCTAAACTTTTTAATTTCATAAAAGTCATTAAAAGTCCTTTAAAATCCTAATTGAATACACCATTCTTAAAGACTTTAAAAAAGTCTATATTAATCCAGTTGTATTCATTTCAGATTTCTACGGACTTTTAAAGAGTCCATCTAAATCCGAGTGTATTGAACTGAGACTTTAAAAATGTCTGTAAAAATCAAGGTGTATTCAATTGAGACTAGATTTTAAAGGATTTTCTTAAAAACTCAAATCAGTTGTCAAATTTTGGTGTCCCAATTTGTGTCTAACCAACCAAATTGGGGCATGTGTGTACATTTATGGAAGAAGTTGAAAAAAAATTCATAAATGTGCACACATGTCCCAGTTTGGTTGGTTAGATACAAATTGGGACACTAAAATTTGACAGCTAATTTGAGTCATTTTCTTAAGTCATGGATTTTGGTGGATTTTGATGGACTTGATGGTGAGAGATATAAATATCAAATGCCATAACATGTCTCTCAAAACAGAGACGTGTTGCTTCTTCTCACTTCTTTTCTGCTCAAATCAAAAACAACAAAAAACCACAAATTATTGTATGCATGCTTAATCCTCATAAATTTCTCCTGAGCATTTGCCTACCAAGAAAATTTGAATACATAAATTATTTACACAAGAACTAGGAATCACATATTAAAAGATCCATCCGCTTTGTTTGTTTACGGATCCATTGAAAAGAAAAAATACTTTTCCCATGATCACAAAAGTCACTGCTTCATTTATAAATTACAATTGCCTGATATGCTACATATAGATTCACATTGATCGCGAAGCAAACAACCCAAGAAAGTTTATAGATAAATAAGAGAATGACTCGATCTTCAGTCACAATCTCAAATTCAGTTTCTTCAAAATTCAATACAATCAAGTAGAACATACCCAGTTTCTCACCTAATGTAGGAAACTAGACAAACCCACCAATTCTTTTTCTAATTAGAGCTAAACCCACCTAATATTTTTCCAAATTAAACCCAAAACACAAATAGTTTCACAAAATTGAGAGCTTTAACTACCAAAGCCACTTCAAATTTAGATAAGACAGATAAAACCACTTCAAAGTTCTCTACTTTAAGCTAAATCTCCTAACAAATTAAACATAAACACAAATATACAAAATCAAGACATTTATTAACTAAAAAAATTACCTCTTTATTGACATAAGGATGGTACTTCAAAGCAAGTTTCTGATAAGCCCTTATGATTTTGATAGGAGTTGCAGTTGGAGACACACCCAAAACCTCATAAGGAGACTCTTTGCGATTTGCCCTCAAAAGGTATGATTGTTTCTTCTATTCCTCTTGAAATTCCTAAAATTTGTTGTAAGACTTTGTGGGGCAAACACGAGAAAGCCAAAATCACCTCCATAGCTGTAACTACTGTGTCTGCAAGTGGGTGTTGTCAAGTTTGTTTGGTTTTGTGTTACAGTTGTATTTTTATTATTTTACATATTTAATTTTTAATTAGATTATAATTTATTTATGTTAATTTAGATATGTATTAACCACCATTAGCGGTTACTAGATGTGCTTTGTTATGTGAGTGGTGGATCCCTAGTTTTTAGTTAATGGATAGTTGATGCCTAAATTGTAGTTGGAAGTTATCTGTATCTTTTCCTATTTATTGTTGATTGAACTTTTAATGAAGGGAATCAAAATATTTGTTTGCTCAAATTGAGTAATTGATTTTTCTTTTGGAAAGTCATTGGAGAGTGGTTCTCTCGAAACAGCACACTGGAGAGTGGTTCTCTCGAATTAACCATCTTTCTTTTCAATTTATCTAAAATTCTAGTTTTAGAATTTTTGTGTTCGTATCAATTGGTATCAGAGCCAAGCAATGGCAACGGGTCTGGAGCAATGCTTGGAGAAGATCGAGCAGAAGCTGCGTTTTTTCATGTTTGGTCAGCAACAAATATTACAGAAGATGACTAAATTCATTGAGAAGATAAGTGTGCAAGATGAGGGGTCAAAAGAGTCAAACATCCCTAGGCTTTCTATTGACAAGAAAAATTATGGGGTTGAGACCTATTTTCATGTTGAAAATGGGGCTGTAGCTACTACAAATTATATTCAACCTTCTCAAGTTGATGGGGTTGCAGCTACTAAAGATTCTATTCAACCTTCTCATATCGATGGAGAACACATTGGTGCAGATATTTCTCAACAAAACAAAATTGCAGTTGTTGCAGGTGCAGGTGAAAATGATACAGAATTGGATCTCGTCGATTGTATAAACAAGTCAACAAGGTACACACCAAAAATCTCCTATGATACTATGGTAACTTTGAGGGTGCAAACAACGAGAATCAAAAGAGGCTTGCAAATAAAGACATCAAATTTTAAGCTTACTTCTTACTACCTTCAAGTTGTAGTAGTACTTTCCATAAAAAAATCACCAAGATTTCAACTTCAGATTAATCATGTTTTAAAAAATCTTTGATCAACAGAATAATAGTAGGGTTCGCTTTCGGTATTCGTGCGCGAATCAACGGATCCGAATCGTTTATCATTTTTTATCGATTTGTTGTTTGTGTTGAATTTCCCGCTACTTCAATTGGTATTTGAGGCCTATTATTCTGGTATCTGTGCGCGGATCAATAGATTAATAGTAGGGTTCGCTTCCGGTATTCGTGCGCGAATCAACAGATCCGAATCGTTTATCCTTTATTTTATCAATTGTTGTTTGGTGAATCTTCGGCTGCATCAGTTAGGACAAGGATTGATTTAAGGGTGGAGGAATGTTACAATTGTATTTTTATTATTTTGCATATTTAATTTTTAATTAGATTATAATTTATTTATGTTAATTTAGATGTGTATTAACCACCATTAGCAGTTACTAGATGTGCTTTGTTATGTGAGTGGTGGATCCCTAGTTTTTAGATAGTTGGTGTCTAAATTGTAGTTGGAAGTTATTTGTATCTTTTCCTATTTATTGTTGATTGAACGTTTAATGAAGGGAATCTAAATATTTTTTTGCTCAAATTGAGTAATTGATTTTTCTTTTGGAAAGTCATTGGAGAGTGGTTCTCTCGAAACAGCCGATTAGAGAGTGGTTCTCTCGAATTAACCATCTTTCTTTAAAATTTATCTAAAATTCTAGTTTTATAGTTTTAGAATTTTTGTGTTCGTATCATTTTGCAAGTAAAAAAGAGATCTTGAGAGGAGGAGGTTGGGGAGAGAAACAAGGGCGGTGTGTGGTGTTAGAGGTAGAGTCAATCCACCGTGCATGCTCAACAAGTAAGCCTCGAATATCGTTATGTTAAGCTTTTATGTGTTGTCTGTGGAATCATACAAACACTCCTGTTGAGACCGATACGTTCGTTTTGTGTCTTTTTAAGATAAAAAAACACTTGTATTTTTCACTCTTTTTTATTTTAACTGTTTTCTGTTTTTATTGTCTTTGACTTGCTTTATTATGTTTCTACATGTTAACAAACTGAAAAAACAAAAAACCAATAAATAATCAATCATATACTTCATAAAATGAAAAAGAAAAATGATGCTTCTACTGCTTCGAAGAAGTAACTACCACAAGCAGGCAGTATCACTTGCTAAGAAAGCAATAAAAATTTAAAATACATACTCAATTAATAGTAAGTTTAATTTCAACACAGATTCTTCTCAAAAAACAAATCTATAAAAGTCCGAGATAGATGTCTAAACAAATCCATAAAAGTCTGAGATAGATGTCTAAACAAATAAATGAAAGTCCATGTGGATTTATAAAAGTCGGTAAAAAACCATGAAAATCCGTTACTTAAAAAATGTCCTTTAAATGTCATGAAGAATCCTATTTGAATACACCCACCTAGTCTTTACATATAGTGTGAAAAAGACAACCTCCTCATTGAGGAAAGGAACTGCTTGTAACTTTACCAAAGAATGTATTCTTTTCTTAAAAGTTTTTCTCTGGAACCGCAAATTTGTTTGTTTATCTTGTCATTTGAGAATCTTCTGATGTATAGTTGCTTCCAAGTTGCTAAAGAATAAAAAGGGTAACTTTAGTTTAGCTTTATCCCTGACTTCAGATTCGAAAAACCTTTCCTTCGTTGATCCAGAGAAGGATATAAAGGCTAAACAGGTACATTAAAAACCTGTACATCTCTTCTCATCCAAACTTTGGATTTCTATCTTCATCTTCAGAAACACCACACAAGTAGACATGTCGAACGTGAGATTTCTTGATTTCCAGTACAAGATTTCAAAAAGTAGGATTTCGAAGAAGCCATCCCGGATGTTCTCCCAGGACAGGCAGAACTCAGGCTTAACGCCCGGTTACCAGCCAAACACAAATGAAACGAGACAGGTTTTTGATAAATTTGATTCCAACAAAGACGGCAAGATATCCCAGTCGGAGTACAAGGCTATTCTGACAGCTATAGGGCAGGAAGACGTGAGCGGGGAAGTGGCGAAGATTTTCCAAGTGGTTGATCTGGATGGAGATGGCTTCATTGATTTCAAAGAGTTCATGGAAGTGTACAAGAAGGGAGGGGTTAGAACAAGGGACATACAGAGTGCTTTTCGGATGTTTGATAAAAACAGTGATGGGAAGATAAGCGCGGAAGAAATTTTGGAAATATTACAGAGGCTTGGAGAGAGGTGCAATCTGCAGGACTGCCGGAAAATGGTGAGGGCTGTAGACACTGATGGCGATGGCATGGTTGACATAGATGAATTCATGGCCATGATGACTCACTCCATGAAACTTGGTTAAATAGGGTTCTTCTGTTTGGATTAGGCCGGGATTTGTTTGTATTTCTTTGCCAGATAAGGCTTGTCACAGGAAGTTTTTTAATGTATGAGTAATGTTAGAAGTCCCAAAATTTTTTCCCAAACCCTGTCCTAAATGATATGGCACGTGAGGTGTAAACATATTATAAATCTTGAGATTATATGGTGATCGATGTGATGTTGACATCTCACGTGCCACATCATTTGGGACAGAAATTGAGAAAAAAATTTGAAACGTCTAGCATTACTCTTAATGTATACATCTCTTTTCCTTCTTAAAATTTAAAATTGATATAAATTTCAGATCCCATGAATCTCATCTAAGCTAGCCTGAAATTCAACACAACAATTCATGCACAAGCATAAATGAATTTAACTGGTAAAACCACCAGAAACAACCAGGCAATCTATATATCAACATTTTCATGAATCAGTGCTGTTTTCTGGCTCATGAATTGCATTTTCTTTAATTCAACTACAAATTCTTATTAATTTAATTGGTTTGTAAACCCAAAAACTTAGTGGATAGAGTTTAAAAAAAAACCATATTTTTAAATGAAAAAATAGTTTTTTTTTGTTTTTTTTGTTTTTTTTGTTTTTTTTTTCTCAAGACATGAGAAGCTGCATATGTCAAAAGGTACAATAATTTTATGTTTTTGTGATGGTGGAAGCAAATGAAAAGAAATAGTGCAGCTAATATATGTTTAAAATAATAAAAAGAAAAAACGTAAATGATATTTTTGTATTTTAAAAGATGTAGGGAGTAAAATTAATAATTTTAATTTATTAGTATGAGTATAAAAAGAAAAATGGGTGTATGAAGATATTTTATGGGTGGCAATAGAGCCACCCATATTTTAATCTTTCCTCGTGAATGAATGAGTTTTTATTAAAATAAAAAATAAAATAAAAAAGTGACCGCCTGACCTGTTGAATGGGTCTTTTATTTTTTTTTTTCCTTTTTCAAATCAGATTTATTAATTGACAATTGATGCAAACTCTTAGATCCATTTTAGAATGATCCAATGGACCAAATGATTGACTATTCATCCGTGTGTGATAAAGGGATTTTCAATCCCTGCATAGTAGTCAAACCCTTCTTTGTGAGGCGTTGAAAACTTGTAGAAACCGCAATCCAACGGTTCATAGTTTTAAAGTTAAATTAAATTGTTTTTTAGGATAAATTCACCGATGGTTATTTAAAAGAGTAATTGGCACGAATCCCCCTGGAGTGTATGTGAATTTGCATGTTGCCCCATAAACTTTTTTTTTTAGCTATTAAACCCCCTAAACTATTGCTTATTGGCAGAACAAGACTAAAGATGCCCCATCTCAGAGTCTCAGGGGGGAAAAACCCAAATGATTGCCAATAAGCGATAGTTCAAGGGGTTTAATGGCTAAAAAAAAAGTTTAGGGGGGCAACATGCAAATTCACATACACTCCAGGGGGGATTCGTGCCAATTACTCTATTTAAAAAACAATTATATATCCATTTAGTCCTTGTAGTTTCATTTGACTATCATAGAAGTCAAGATTTCTTTAAATGGATCAAATAGTCCCTCTAGAAATTTTTGTGTTAGGGCATAAGGGTATTTTTAATATTCAAATAGTTTTTAGGGGTATTGTTTTTAGTAATTTTAAGGGAGCATTTTTTTTTATAAAAAATATGTAATTTTATGGGAACCTTTTTATAATATTAATATATAATTTTCAATAAATAATACGATAGATGAAATTATCAATATATAATTTTCAATAATTTTCAACCATTGCATATAATATTATAAAATTATATTATTTTCAATAATTTTCAACCATTGCATAATATAATATTTTATAATATTATATGAAAATTATAAAATTACCTATAATTTTCAACTAATATGCAATGGTTGTAGACTTGAAGGTAAGGTGGTTTGACAAACAAGGGCAAGAAAATGCACTGGTTTGAAGATGATGCATATCATATATATGGAACAAAAGCATGGGACTTATAATTTGACGATGATCAATCATCGAAGGATTTGTATTAAGTGCTCTCTTTCTTCGATTTATTCATCAATTTTTGGCATGTTTCCACTATTAATTAAGTACCATATATAATTTTAATAACTCATATCTTCTACCCAATGGAACCAATTTTTTTTTTTTTCTATTTATTTATATAAATTGTCCCCCCTTCAAATCTTCAATTCTACCTATATTAGTTGAATATTACTACTTATTAATGAATGAATTCAAACATATTGGTTTCCTTCAAACTAAGAGCATCTCCAATATTGCTATTATGCATTTAGAGAAAATTGAGTATTACATATGATAGATAGATAATGAGATAGAAAAAACATCTTCAATGCAATTATCTAACTTCAATATGGAGTTGATGTGACAAATTTTTTTTTAGAGAATATGAATATGAGTTTCTAATTTTAGAAACTCTCCTAGAAATGTTGGTTAGGATTTATAATTCATTAATTCTTACCACCAATAATATTAGAGCCCATTTAATTGTAAAATAAAATAGGAGAGATAGTGAAATAAATATTTTATTATGATTAGTTATAAAATGGATGCATATTTGATTTTAGATAATTACATTGGAGATGTGAAAATGCATATCTCTTCATTTTGTTTTTTACCAATTGGATTCATAATAACTAGAAATGTTGATGTGTTACTATTTAAAAACTCCAAAATGCATAGCATCTCTTAGCAGAGCCGGTAGTGCACCTCCCTTCCATATAAGTGGTGAGGGGTTCAAATTTCATCATACGCATTTTACAAGCATGTGTATGGAGTTTTCTTCTCGGGTTGTGGGAGTAGTTATCTCATGTTATGCGAATAGATATCCTAGTCGTACATGCATTGTTTAATCTCGATAGGTCCCGACAATCCTATTGTAATAGTTCTTGTAATACTTAAAATAAAAAAATAAAAAAAAATAAAAAAATAAAACTTTAAAATACATATTTGCATTGGAGATGCTCTAATATATATATATATATATATATGTCTTGTTAATTGAATATTACCACTTAAGTTCTCTGTGTGCTGATTTTAAATTAAATGTGCTCAGATCCGGCTCGACATTTGAAGCCTGGGGCAAAAATATAAAATTAGGTCTTCTTGTATCTAATATTAAATTACATAATGTTTAAAATAAAAATATTGTATTTGAAATTTAATCTTGTTTACAAGGATCTAAGCATTGTAATTCAAGTTTTTGTTTTAATTTCTAATACTTTTGATTCTCAAAATAAATGTATACCATCAATATTAAAAATACATGTTTCAAGATATTTTATAAGTAATAGAATATTTATTTTTGTGATTATTTGTTATAATTCCAATTATGTGTGATCCATTATGAAATTATTTTTTTAATATTTTTTCTCTAAATTTTAATGGTAATAATTTATTTTGGTTAATTCGAACTATGACATTTCAAATATATAAAAAATAATTTGAAAAATGACCTTTATCATTTAGTTTGACAAAAAAAAAAGATATTTGAATAATAATAATAACAAATAATAATTAATATTTTCTAAAACACTAAATGTATAAATAGAATTAAATATTTTATTAAAAAAATGAAGCCTTCATAAAATGAGCTTGGCAAGTGAGGTTTTAGCTATGGTCAATTTATAATTCTAACTTCAAAAAATTTATAACACTAATACATAACATTTTGTATTCTTTATATATATATATATATATCCAGCGCCGACGCAAATAGTGACCCCGAACTTAGAAATTTACCAAACTTAATAAATATTTGTTTACCATCAAATCATATTGCGTGGTGATATATTTTAGCTGTATTAAAACTATAAATATTATTATTGAGTGGTTATAAGAATGATTAAATTATGAAATCAGTGAGCCGCAGCAAAGGACTAATAATATTTATAGTTAAATAAGCTTAACAAAATATTACTAAACTCTTTAAATAAGCATCACATGGTGTCAAGGAAAATTTAACACAAATTTTGATCAGAAAAATCTGAGAGTCAATTGGTAAAATGAATTGGATTTGTTCAATTAGATTTTGGGTTTATTCGATTAACAGTACAATCCTAATTTTTTTTGGTTTTATATATTCTGTTAAGGAATTGTTAAGCAAATTTTATTATTTTTATTTCTAAAATTGGAATAATTAACAGTAAATTTTTGGCAAAATAACAAAAAAAATAAAAATAGAATTAATAATAATAATAATAAAAAAAGAGTCGGCTAGGGTTTTAAGTGTCAAAGTGAAGCAGAGACAGTTAAGTCTCCCTCCAATTCTACTTGGATGTCAAGAAACAGAGTGCTGAAGCAGAGAGTAAAACAGAGCTCTCTTCAGTCTTCTCTCAATCAGACTTCACACGCGTAATTATCAAATCAAAAATTCTTCCACACACCACCATCTTCATCTTCATCTTCATCTTCAGTTTCAATATTCAACATTTCTTGATCATCAGTTTCAATCTTCATCAGCGTTTCTTGATCATCTTCTTCATCATGCAGTGGGTTAAAGTTCGAGTTCTTGGTAAAGGGTCTTACGGAGTAGTCACGCTCGCAGTCAATTCGGAAGATCCCAGTTTGCCTTCCATTGCTGTCAAATCCTCGAGATTGGAGGATTCAAATTCCTTGGAGTCATTGGAGAAGAAGAAGAGAATTCTTGATCATCTTTACGGCTCTCCTCACATTCTCGCGTTTCTTACGGACAGAGTCAGTTTTGATGACCAACTTGGTGGCTGGGCTTACGATCTTTGTCTCGAATACGTGCCTGAAGGTTCGCTTTCTGATCTTATAAAGAAGCGCGGAGGTCGTTTGCCAGAACGTGAAGTTCAAGGCTACATAAGGATGATATTGAAAGGTCTTTGTGGAGTACATGAGAAGGAGTACGTTCACTGTGATCTCAAGCCTGACAACATTCTGGTCCTTCCTTTACAAGATGGAACTAATTATCTGAAAATAGCCGATTTCGGGTTGGCGAAAGAGCCTGGAGAAGAGAAGCAATATGGAGATTATTTCAGGTTCAGGTTTCGCGGCACACCGCTCTACATGTCGCCGGAATCTTTTTTGTTTGGAGAGACTGAATGGGGATGGGATATATGGTCTCTTGGTTGTGTTGTGGTGGAGATGCTTACTGGAAAGCATGCTATGCGGTGGGTTGGTGATGTTCGTAGAAACTTGGAGTCTGAATGTGCTTTTGTCATGCAACAGCCCAACATACCAGAATACATGTCGGATTTGGGCAAAGATTTCTTGACAAGGTGTTTTGCAATAAATCCGAGGGAGCGATGGACTGCTGAGATGTTATTGAATCATCCTTACCTTCTTCCTGAGATGGCCGTGATGTCTGCAACAAATTCTATGCAAGTTCGACAAGGGTGGTGCTCATTGTTTGAAGATGGTCATCAACAGCAGAAACAACAATCGCTTGTTAGAAGACTTTGCTTTAATATATTCAGATAATTGATATTGCGTCATGTGCTATGAGCCAATCAAAGAAGAAACTTAGCAATGATATTTCATGTTGAGTACAGGTAGTACTGTTTGATGTTTCAGTAAAAACGTTTTATCTGATTACTTGCACTTGTATACTTCAATCTCCTCCACCTCAAAATAATATATATTTCTTTTTACAGTAGTTGAATACATATTTCAAGATATTTTCTAAGTAATAGAATATATATTGTGATTATTTGTTATAATTCCAATGAGGTGTGATCCATTATGAATTTTTTTTTTTTTTTTTAATATTGTTTTTTTCTCTAAATAAGAGCATCTCCAATGCTATTATGCATTTGGAGAAAATTGAGTGTTACATATGATAGATAGATAATGAGATAGAAAAAATATCTTCAATGTAATTATCTAACTTCAATATGGAGTTGATGTGGCAAAATTTTTTTTTTTTTTTCCAGGGAATATGGAGATGAGTTTCTAACTTTAGAAACTCTCCTAGAAATGCTGACTAGGATTTCTAACTCTCTCCACCAATAATATTATAGCCAATTTAATTGTTAAAAAAAAAGAAAAAAGGAGAGATAGTGAAATAAATATTTTATTATGAATGCATATTTGATTTTAGATAATTGCACTGGAGATGTGAAAAATGCATTTCTCCATTTTTGTTTTTACTATATTGGATCCATAATGAATAAAAATACTGATGTGTTACTATTTAACAACTCCAAAATGCATATCACCTCTTAGCAAAGCTGGTGGTACATCTCCCTTCCACATAAGTGGTGAGGGGTTCAAATTCCACCATACACATTTTACAAGCATGTGTATGGAGTTTTCTTCACGGGTTGTAAGAGTAGTTATCTCCTGTTATGAGAATAGATATCCAGACTACACATGCATTGTTTGATCTCGGTAGATTCCGGCAGTTCTATTGTAATAGTTCTTGTAATACTTAAAAAAAAAAAAAAAAAAAAGACTTCAAAATGTATATTTTCATTGGAGATGCTCTAATATATATGTCTTGTTAATTGAATATTACCACTTAAGTTCTCTGTGTGCTGATTTTAAATTAAATGTGCTCAGATTCGCCTCAACATTTGAAGCCTTGGGCGAAAATATAAAATTAGGTCTTGTTGTATCTAATATTAAATTACTTAATGTTTAAAATAAAAATATTGTATTTGAAATTTAATCTTGTTTACAAGGATCTAAGCATTGTAATTCAAGTTTTTGTTTTAATTTCTAATACTTTTGATTCTCAAAATAAATGTATACCATCAATATTAAAAATACATGTTTCAAGATATTTTATAAGTAATAGAATATTTATTTTTGTGATTATTTGTTATAATTCCAATGATGTTTGATCCATTATGAAATTATTATTTTTTAAATATTTTTTTTCTCTAAATTTTAATAGTAATAATTTATTTTGGTTAATTCGAACTATGACATTTCAAATGTATAAAAAAATAATTTGAAAAATGACCTTTATCATTTAGTTTGACAAAAGAAGATATTTGAATAATAATAATAACAAATAATAATTAATATTTTCTAAAACACTAAATGTATAAATAGAATTAAATATTTTATTAAAAAAATGAAGCCGTTATAAAATGAGCTTGGCAAGTGAGGTTTTGGCTAAAACCAAGTGATAAATTAATTTAATTAAAGTACCTCTTTTCTCTGTAGGTTTCCTAAGAGTTTAGTAGGGTTTCGTTTCTTTCGCTAGGAGTTTTTGTATTTTCTTTATCAGATCTCTGTGAGAAGATGAACGCAGACGAGGTTGCATGGTTATGTGCGTCTATGACCCTTAAAGACCGGGAGGGTCCGGTGAGAACTTTGAAATCAAATCTAAAGGAGGCTGGTCTCCAGAGATTGGCGAATAGTCTGGTAGGGAAGGTGCTATCTCCTAAGATAGTACATAGAGATAGCTTTCATGCTGTTATGAAGAAGATATGGCAGACGAGAGAAGGGGTGGAAATAGATCCAGTTGATGGAAATATTTTCACATTCCAGTTTGGTAACATGGAAGATAAAAAGAGGATCATTTCGGGTGGACCTTGGAGTTTTAATGATGCACTCATCGTGATGGAGGAACCAAGAGGAATGGGGGATGTCCAACATATGAAATTCAATAAATCGGAGTTTTGGGTTCAGATACATAATGCTCCGCTGATATGTATGTCAGAAGAAATCAGACGTTTTCTTGGAAGTATGATAGGCAAAGTAGTGGATTTTGATGGGGGTGATTCTGGATCAGACATGACAAACTTCCTGAGAGTTCGGGTGTTGTTAGAGATCAATAAACCGTTACGAAGATGTCTAAGGGTAGATGTGCTGTGGGATGGGGTAGAATTGGTGATGCTGATTAAGTACGAATGGCTTCTAGATTTTTGTTTTCGATGTGGGTTATTAAGGCATACAATTAAGGATTGTACTGACAAACCAAAGAATCTGGGGACTACGAAGGAGGATCTCCTATTTGGTTTCTAGATGCGTGCTGTTGTTCCATATAAAGGCGGTTATGGGGGTAGAAGGAGGATAGCAGATGGTCGGAGTAATAAGGAAGTATCCAGTAATCGGGGAAGTTAGAGAACTATGAGTCGGGAGGGTGCTGGCAGGGAGGATGGCCAGAGAATGCTCTCAGTAGAGGTGGTGGAGAACGGTGGTAATCGGCCTGAAACATGTTTGGAAAGTCAACCAGAAGGGAAGGTAATCGCTGATACGAAGGTTATTGATTGCAATACGAGATTGGAGGGAATGCCTGATTTCTTGGATACTCCGAAGTTGGCGGAATCTTATGGATTGGATAATTTAAATTTAAATTCGAATCAGAAGCAGATTAATAGTAGTACAAATCTGGGTGTTTCTTTGTGTGGAAATAAGGTGGGCTCGTCTGCTTCTACATGCCCAATGATTCCAACTAATTCGATGGGCTTTACGAGCCTCCTGAATAGTGGATCAGGCATTGTTAAGAATCCGGACGTTTTCTCTAACCCAAACGTGGCTGATATAGGGCATGGCAATTATATTGAGGATCCAATCAAAGATCATTTAGTAGCTTTGAATCTTAATAGTGCATGTGAGGTGAGTCCACATCAGTATGTCTTCAGAGCTTAAGATCCTCAATTCACTAACGAAAACCCTAACCTCACTAGCAAATGGAACGCAGAGCTAGAAACCAGCACCGGATCAATAATTCTGGTACTGGTGGTCCTGTTCTGGGGAAGATGAAAGAGGTTGGAGGTAATGGGAGTACTTCGGATGTTCAAAAAAAGCAGATGTTGGTTTCTTCTAATGAGATTTCTGCTGATGCTGGTAATGATGTTGGATCGGCAAGTCGGTTTTCATCGGCTTACCGGGAGCAATGAATATTTTGGTGTGGAACGCCCGAGGTTTGAGGAGCGATCGGGCGTTTCGGGTTCTTCAGCGATACAAAGCCGAGTTCTCTCTAGATGTTATTTTTTTTTTATGGAAACAAAGTCTATCCATTCAAGGATGGAGAAGCTTCGTGTCTTTCTTGGTTTTTCGGCTAAATTGGTGGTGGATAGTGTAGGGACAAAAGGGGGTTTGTGGTTGTTGTGGTCTGATAGGGTGGTTGTCTCTTTTTTTTCTTTTTCTCTGTTTCATATTGATGTTAAGGTGGTTTCAAATGATGATAGAGTGTGGAGGTTTACAGGCTTTTACGAAAACCCGGAACCGGATCAATGGAGGCATGCGTGGACTTTGTTGAGACGTCTTGGTGATATATACCAATTTCCATGGTTGGTTTCTGGGGATTTCAATGAGATTCTCTTTGATGATGAGAAGCAAAGTGGTGTGGTTCGTAATAGATTGCTGATGGATAATTTTAGAGAGGTTCTAGATTACTGTGAGCTTGATGATTTGGGCTTTCGGGGGCCGTTGTTTACTTGGTGTAATAAGTAGGTGGGTGTGGACGTTGTGCATGAAAGGCTGGATAGAGGGGTCAGTAATGTTGACTGGAGACAATTGTTTCCAAATGCGATTGTTAGGCATTTAGATTTCTGAAAATCAGACCATCGAGCTTTATTAATTGATATGCTCGGGCTGTCTGAGAAGGACGGAAGAAGTAGAAATGGGAGGGGTTGGCTTCGTTTTCACTTTGAGGCGTGCTGGGCTGAGAAGGAGGATTGTAGGAAGATTGTTGAGAAACACTGGATTTTGGGGGCAAGAGGGGATGGTCTTCAAGGGACGATGTGGAATATCCGTAATTGTACTAAAGTGCTTGATGGATGGAATAAGTCCAATAGGTGGCAATTGACTTCTGACATCCAGTATAAAAGAAATGAATTGAAGATGGCTACGTGTATGACTGCGGCGAGTTCGTGGGATCAGATAAAAATTGTTGAAGATCAGTTGGATAATCTCCTAATTAGTGATGAGTTATACTGGAAACAGAGGGCACGTATTGAGTGGTTGTAGGCTGGCGATCGAAATACTAGGTACTTCCACTTAAAGGCCTCGGAAAGAAAGGCGCGTAATAAAATTCATGGCCTATTTGACAGAGATGGTGGTTGGCAATGTGAGCCCGAGAAGCTAACAGAGGTGGTTGTAAACTATTTTTCGGAGTTATTCAATTCTAACAGGGTTCCAGATTAGGTTATGAGCAAGGTCTTGGATAAAGTTCAGTCTAGGCTGTCTCCGTGTAGTGTTGGTCTTCTGGATTGCCCGTTTAATGCTGATGAGGTTTAGAAAGTGATTTTTGATATTGCTCCCAATAAGGCGCCAGGGCCGGATGGGCTTCTAGGATTGTTTTTCCAAAAGTTTTGGGATGTAATCGGCCCTAAAGTTACTACTGAGTATCTGCGTTGTCTAAATAGTGGTAGTTCTTTGGAGGTGGTGAATGAGACGTTGGTGGTCCTAATTCCTAAGGTTAAAAGGCCGGTTCGAATGTCTGAGTTCTGTCTGATAAGCCTATGTAATGTGATCTATAAGGTTATTGTGAATGCGTTAGTTAATCGTCTCAATTTGTTCTGGGAGAGGTTGTGTCTGATTCCCAAAGTGCTTTCATACCTGGGAGGCTGATTTCGGATAGTGCTATCATTGGTTTCAAGTGCATCCACGCTTTTCATATTAGGAATCGTAAGCAGGGGTCTTTTGCTCTCAAGCTGGACATGTCCAAAGCTTACGATCAGGTCGAGTGGGAGTTCTTAGCGAGGATGATGATCAAACTAGGATTCTCTGAGTCATGGACTTCAAAGATTATGAATTGTGTATCTTCGGTCTCTTTTTCTTTTATTATTAATGGGGAAGTCAGTGGCTTTGTGAAACTGACCAGAGGCCTCCGTCAAGGGGACCCACTCTCGCCGTACCTCTTTCTTTTGTGTGCGGAAGGGCTGTCTAATATTATTCAGTCGGTTGTGGTAGATTCAACTCTGTCTGGGTTTATGTGTAAACAGCCTGGTCCTATTCTTTCTCATTTGTTTTTTGCCGATGACTCCTTGATTTTCTCAAAAGCTTTAGATGTGGAGTGTATCGCTGTTCGTGGTCTCCTTGACGCCTATTCTGATGCTTCGGGGCAGGTTATTAACTATGAGAAGTCGGCAATATTCTTCAGTAAAAGTATTTCTTGGGCTGAGGGAAATCGAATGGTTAGATTAATGGGTGTTTCACATGTTAAGTGCCATGAGAGGTACTTAAGCCTCCCTAGTATGAACTGTAGAAATAAGAGAAAACTCTTTCAGGGGATTAAGGACCGGGTGTGGTCAAGAATTAAAGGGTGGCAGGGTAAGGTGTTATCCATCGGTGGTAAGGAAATTTTGTTGAAAGCTGTTGTGCAGGCAATCCCTACTTACACTATAGGTCTGTTCAGGCTCCCTAAATGCCTTATTTCGGAGCTTCATAGGATGTGCAACAGGTTTTGGTGGGGTAGCTCAGAGGATAAAACGAAGGTGCACTGGGGTGAGTGGCGGAGATTGTGTGGTCCGAAGGATGAGGGCGGTTTGGGCTTCCGCGATTTGGAAATTTTTAACCAAGCTCTCCAACAAAACAAGCTTGGAGGCTTATTAAGAGGCCAAATTCGCTGGCTAGTAGGGTGCTAAAGAGCTGTTATTTCTCTGATACTACGTTTCTTGAGGTGAATCTGAATGGCAGGGGTTCGTTAATTTGGAAAGGGTTGATTTGGGGTCACGAAATTATTGAGAAAGGGTCAAGATGGAGAGTGGGTAATGGGAATTCAGTAAAGGTTTACAAAGACCGCTGGATTCCTAAGCTGTCTACGTTCAAAGTTATCTCGCCAATGGCTCTTGATGAGAACAGTAATGTGGATTGCCTGAAGCTGGATTCGGGGTGCTGGAATGCTAGACTGATTGAGGAGAAGTTCCTGGCTGCTGATGTGGACCTTATTCTTTCTATTCCTCCTTCCTTATTCTTTCTATTCCTCCTCCCTCCTCCCTCCTCCCTCCTCGTATTCTACCGACTCTCTGGTTTGGCATTATAAGCAGTTTGGTTTGTATTCTGTTCGCAGTGGATATAGGGTGGGTAGATTGCTTGCTGCGAGTCCAAGTTCTTCGGGGCTTGACGATTCTATGTCTTGGTGGAAAATGCTTTTTAGGTTGAAAATCCCCTCAAAAATAAAGATTTTCATGTGGCGGGCTTGCCACCACTGGCTTCCTACCTTGATGTACATTGCCAAGCGTGGTGTGGCCTCGGATGATCGTTGTCCTCGCTGTCATAACCGTCAGGAGTCTATGGTTCATGCTTTGTAGGAGTATAAAAGGCTGGCTAATGTTAGAAATATGTGCCTCTTTGCGAAAGACTTGCAGGTGGTTGAGGGTATGCATTTTCTTGAATTTGTGATGGTTTGCTCTAAGTCTCTTAGCATTTTTGATGTGGAATTTCTTTGTGTTATTATATGGAGAATCTGGTTCTGTAGAAACCAGCTTGTTCATAATCTGGATGGTTAGGATTCGGCTGATGTGTTTCAATGGTCAATCTCTTTTCTTGATGAGTGGCGTGTGGCTTGTAGAGGGGTCTCTGCTATCACTGTTAGAAGTGTTGCGATGGCTCCTAAATGGAGGCCTCCTTTGCAGGGCTTTTGGAAGTTTAATTTTGATACGGCCTCTTGCTATAAGGACCGGATGATTGGTCTAGGTATTATTTGCCGTGATAGTTTTGGGAGGGTTAAGCTGGCTGCTGTGCGAAATATGGTTGCTACAGTATCTCCTCTGGTGGCAGAAGCTCTGGCGGCAGAAGCTCTGGCAATTAAGTTTGGTATTCAGCTTGCCTGTGAGAATGGCCTTGTTCCTTTCCATTTTGAGTCCGATTCCCTCCAGGCTGTGGAGCTGGTGTGTAAAGGTAATTTTGAGGATACGGTTGTTGGTCCTGTGTTGGTGGAGATTTCTAATCTGCTTAAGGAGCTGCCAAACTATTCTATTTTCTATGTTCCTCGTAAAGGAAATGTTGCGGCTCATGTCTTAGCTAAAAAGGCTCTGGTTGTAGATTCTGATTATCGCTAGATTGATTGTTGCCCTCCCTATGTGGAGCGGATAGTCCAGAGTGATGCTTCATTTTAGTTGTCTTTGTTCTTGTTCTAATTTTCAAAAAAAAAAAAAAAAAAAAAAAGGTGAGGTTTTGGCTATGGTCAATTTATAATTCTAACTTCAAAAATTTTATAACGCTAATACATAACATTTTGTATTCTTTATATATATATATATATATATATATATATATATATATATATATATATATATATATATATATATATATATATATATATATATATATATATATATATATATATATATATCAGCGCCGACGCACATAGTGACCCGAACTTATTAATTTACTCATATTGCGTGGTAATATATTTTGGCTGTATCAAAACTATAAATATTAGAGTAATGTTACATTGCCCAAATCTGGTGCCCAAATGATGTAGCAACACTGTAGACCATTCATTTAAATTGTATTAGATTTGCATGATTTAAATGAATGGACTAGAGTGTTGCCACATCATTTGGGCACCAAATTTAGACAATGTAGCATTACTCTAAATATTATTATTGAGTGGTTATAAGAATGATTAAATTATGAAATCAGTGAGCCGCAGCAAAGGACTAATAATATTTATAGTTAAATAAGCTTAACAAAATATTACTAAACTTCTTAAATAAGCATCACATGGTGTCAGGGAAAATTTAACACAAATTTTGATCGGAAAAATCTAAGAGTCAATTGGTAAAACGAATTGGGTTTGTTCGATTAGATTTTGGGTTGTTCGTTTCGTTTTATGCTTTCTTGCCCACCCCTAAATTCTTTGCTAATGTGGAATAGTAAACTCAAATATTAAAGAGATACACAACCACACCTGTTATTTATCAAACCAAACAATCAAAGTTAAATATTATAAGATCGATAGCTTGTCCGATAAAGTTGTATGTATATTAGCTTTTGTATATATTGATAGATACATTCAATATAAAAAAAACTTTAATAATTGGTTATTTTTTATAAAAGGAAGTTTTGGTTTTGTAAACATTAAGGAAGTTGGTTTTATAAGAGTCTGCTAGGGTTTAGTGTCAAAGTGAAGTAGAGTCAGTTAAGTCTCCCTCCAATTCTACTTGGATGTCAAGAAACAGAGTGCTGAAGCAGAGAGTAAAACAGAGCTCTCTTCAGTCTTCTCTCAATCAGACTTCACACGCGTAATTATCAAATCAAATACCCATAAAAAAATTCTTCCACACACCACCATCTTCATCTTCAGTTTCAATCTTCAACATTTCTTGATCATCAGTTTCAATCTTCATCAGCGTTTCTTGATCATCTTCTTCGTCATGCAGTGGGTTAAAGTTCGAGTTCTTGGTAAAGGGTCTTACGGAGTAGTCACGCTCGCAGTCAATTCGGAAGATCCCAGTTTGCCTTCCATTGCTGTCAAATCCTCGAGATTGGAGGATTCACATTCCTTGAAGTCATTGGAGAAGGAGAAGAGAATTCTTGATCATCTTTACGGCTCTCCTCACATTCTCGCGTTTCTTACGGACACAGTCAGTTTTGATGACCAACTTGGTGGCTGGGCTTACGATCTTTGTCTCGAATACGTGCCTGGAGGTTCGCTTTCTGATCTTATAAAGAAGCGCGGAGGTCGTTTGCCAGAACGTGAAGTTCAAGACTACATAAGGATGATATTGAAAGGTCTTTGTGGAGTACATGAGAAGGGGTACGTTCACTGTGATCTCAAGCCTGACAACATTCTGGTCCTTCCTTTACAAGATGGAACTAATTATCTGAAAATAGCCGATTTCGGGTTGGCGAAAGAGCCTGGAGAAGAGAAGCAATATGGAGATTATTTCAGGTTCAGGTTTCGTGGCACACCGCTCTACATGTCGCCGGAATCTTTTTTGTTTGGAGAGATTGAATGGGGATTGGATATATGGTCTCTTGGTTGTGTTGTGGTGGAGATGCTTACTGGAAAGCATGCTATGCGGTGGGTTGGTGATGTTCGTAGAAACTTGGAGTCTGAATGTGCTTTTGTCATGCAACAGCCCAACATACCAGAATACATGTCGGATTTGGGCAAAGATTTCTTGACAAGGTGTTTTGCAAGAAATCCGAGGGAGCGATGGACTGCTGAGATGTTATTGAATCATCCTTACCTTCTTCCTGAGATGGCCGTGATGTCTGCAACAAATTCTATGCAAGTTCGACAAGGGTGGTGCTCATTGTTTGAAGATGGTCATCAACAGCAGAAACAACAATCGCTTGTTAGAAGACTTTGCTTTAATATATTCGGATAATTGATATTGCGTCATGTGCTATGAGCAACCAATCAAAGGAGAAACTTACGTCATGTGGCAAACTGGCAATGATTTTTCATGTTGAGTACAGGTAGTACTGTTTGATGTTTCTGTAAAAACGTTTTATCTGATTACTTGCACTTGTATACTTCAATCTCCTCCACCTCAAAATAATATATATTTCTTTTTACAGTAGTTAAATTACATGTACTCAAAGCTGGCTCAACATTTGAAGCATTCAGTGAAAATATAAAATTAGGTTTTCGTGTATCTAATATTAAATTACTTAATGTTTAAAACAAACATATTGTATTTGAAATTTAATCTCTTTTTTTTTTTTTTTTTAATTTTTTATGAAAAGAATCTAAGCATTGTAATTTAAGTTTTTGTTTTAATTTCTAAAACTTTTGATTCTCAAAAAAAAAAATTAAACAATCAATGATAAAAATCCATATTTCAAGATATTTTAATTCCAAGTAATAGAATATTTTTTGTGATTATTTATTATAATTTCAATGTGGCCGGTGTGATCCATCATCCATTATGAAATTATATGTATGTATATATATATATATATATATATATATATATATATATATATATATATATAAAGAGTATAAAAATTACTAATTTTTTTTGGTTAAATGGTTAATGACGTAATTCCAATGATATTTCAAATGTATAAAAAAAAATTTGAAAAATAAATATGATCTTTTAGTTTAATTTAAAAGATTTTTTTAGCCTTGTAATCTATATAATATAGTAAAATGGTACCTCACCTTGACACGTGTCGTCGTGTGGAGGATTTGACATTTAATTTTTATTGATTAGTAGGTGTAAAATAGGATTTTTTTTTTTTTTAATTTTTTTATCTGCTCAATTATTGCATTAATTTATATAGTTATTACTTGAGTCAATTTAGGAAATTTTTAAGTATCCAATTCCATGACTCTATTTGCACGGTTATTTTGGCCAAATAAATTGATTAGTATCTTAATTTTTTTTTTGAATGTTTTAACTGCCTTGAGTCAGTTTAGGAATTATTTAGTTGTCCAATTATTGTTATTTACATCAGTTTTTGAATTTTTTTTATTTGCTCAATTATTGCATTAATTTCGATAGGCAGCACGGTGTAATTGCAATTATGAAAATTGTGTTGAAGAGCCCCATACATAAACGGTTGTGGACTTCAGAACGTCAACAACGGGCAATCAACGTTAATTGTTGGCAAGATCAATAGGAATGGTTGAAAGTATGTGTGAAATAGGAGTTTTTTTTTTTTGAATTTTTTTATCTACTCAATTATTGCATTAATTTATATAGTTATTACTTGAGTCAATTTAGGAACTTTTTAAGTATCCAATTCCATGACTCTATTTGCACGGTTATTATGGCCAAATAAATTGATTAGTATTTTTTTTTTTTTGAATGTATTAGCTGCCTTGATTATGTCAGTTTTTGAATTTTTTTTATTTGCTCAATTATTGCATTAATTTATATAGTTATTACTTGAGTCAATTTAGGAAATTTTTAGGTATCCAATTCCATGACTTTATTTGCACGGTTATTATATCAGGTATTTCCATCAGACTCTTCATTTTTCCCTGTTTTCTAAAGTTATAAATTCCACTAATAATTCTTCAATATCCAACGTTTTCTATAAATAGCCCTCACACGTGTCAATGATAGAATAGATTGATACATTCTTTTGTGTAAAGGTACATATACTTTTGATTTTGTTTTGTTTCCATTTTTTAATATGTTCATAATTGTATAATTGTTTTTCAATTTTGTGTAGATTGATATCGTTCCTACAACCATACATAGAAAGGTACATTCTTTTC
Source organism: Acer yangbiense (assembly GCA_008009225.1). Taxonomy (NCBI): domain Eukaryota; kingdom Viridiplantae; phylum Streptophyta; class Magnoliopsida; order Sapindales; family Sapindaceae; genus Acer; species Acer yangbiense. The sequence continues at coordinate 44,989,408 of CM017764.1, forward strand.
CTTTTTTTTATCTATATAATTGTTAGAGATTAGTTTTATGTTTTTTTCCCTAAAAAAGAATAATTTAAACAGAAAAAAAAAAAAATAAATAAATTAGAGATTGGTTTTACGTTTTTTTTTTTTTTTTAAATAGTTATTGATATTTCAGTGTTGATTTGGATTTTATAAACAACATTTGATCTTCTTTTATATAATTGTTTTAAAATTATTTTAAGTATAAACTAATATTGTGTAGTGTTGCATGTGGCCTTATTATACATATAGAATAGATTTCTACTTAAAAAAAAAAAATGATATAAATAGAAAATAATTTTTTTTAAAAAACTTGAGAACATTGTTTACGTTGTTGTTGTTGTTTTTTTTTTTTTTTTTTTTTTTTAAGATTATTAATATAGAATAGATTTCTACTTAAAAAATGATATAAACAAAAAATAGTTTTAAAAAAAGCTTGAGAACATTGTTTACGTTTTTTTTTTTTTTTTTTTTTTTTAATACTTACTAATATTGTACAATATTTTCTTGATATTAATTGGAATAGATAAAACATATAAATTACAAAAGAAACAAATAAAGAAATCACAAAAAATAAAAAAAATAAAAAAAATATAGACAAGGATAAAAAAAAAAAATTTAATTTGTTTTTAAGATGTTGATGTCTACTTATCTTATAATTTAGATTTTATGGACTGCAATTTATCATTTTATCTACATATCTTATAATTTAGATTGAGATTAGAATACAAAGTAATTTAAAAAAAAAAACAACTGAAACCAGAAATCGTAGATAAAGATTAAAAATTAAAAATTAAAAAAAATAAATTGAAGATAAAGATAATGTTAAAAAATAAAGTCCATGTTCGATGTTTTGAGAAAATAAATATTTTCTTCACACAATCCTTAGTAAAAATAAGAAAAAGGTATTTTTTTTTCCTTAGATATAATTCGTTGGTGTGGGCATGTATCAATTCGGATATGGACTTATTTCTTTCTTTCTTATTTTATATAATTGTTTATAAATTTTTTTTGGAATATGAACTAATATTATGTAGTGTTGCATGCGACATTATTATAAGTTTATATAGAATATATATTTTTTAAAATAATATAAATAAAAAATTAAAAAAAAAGTTATGGATTAGTGTTTGCTGTTTTTTTTTTTTTTTTGTAATATTTAATAATTTCGTATTATATTTTCTTAGTATTAATTGGATATGATAAAACATAGAAATTACAAAAGAAATAACTAAATAAACCAAAAAAAAAAAATGTAGATAAAGATAACACTATTTAACAATTGGATCAGGATACTCTCCTCACCTCATCTCATCCTCACCTTTTCCTCACCTTTTCCTCACATGTGATTGGTTGTTAATAAAGTGTCAATCACATCTTAACCATTCATTTATTGCAATGCTTATGTGTCATAAGATTAAGTGAGGTGAGAATGAGGTGAGGTGAGGTGAGGTGAGGAGAGGATCTTAGTAAAATGGAACCTCACCTTGACACGTGTCGTCGTGTGGTGGTTTTAACATTAAATTTTTATAAATTATTAATTATAATCTTTCTATATCTATATCTATATAATAATTGTATTCATTACCATTGTAATTAAAATTTGAGAATTCAAAAATATCAATGCTTAATGCAATGTAGGTAAAACGTTTTGTTGTTTCACCATCCTACTCATTTAATAGTCAGACTCTCCATTTGGTATATCCTCTCTCTAAATCATTTAAACCGTTATGATAATACTTATATATGTCAAATGTGTGTAAATCTTATAATTACATCTTTAAACTATCTCTTGGAAAAAATAAATACAGGACTTTAAATATTATAATTAAAAATATAAAACCTTCAAAATCATTGTATTATTGTTGCACCGATTTAATAATTTTTTTTAAGCTAACCTATTTAATAACAATAATAATAATAGAAATGAATGGGAAAAATAGAAATTAATGTATAGAATTTAATTCCAAATCTTTCAAATTTTGTGATTGAATATTCTATGTATATTGAATATTAAATATTACATTTCATGGAGGATGATAATTGATAACTTTAGATGTCTCCTAATCATATATATAGTATTTTAAAAAGTATATTAGCAAAGGTTGGCCTGATTAGATTTTTATTTTTTATTTTTATTTTTTTTTAAGGTCTGATTAGATTTGGCAAAGATAAAAACTAAAAATACAGAAATCGGAAAAAAAAAATTGTACATAAAGATAAGAAATAAAAAAAAAGTTTATGTTTCTGATTTATATTTGTCTTATATTTTGTATTTTATGAACAACATTTGGACTTCTTTTATTATATTTTCTTTTATATAATTGTTTTTTGATTTTTTTTTAATAAGTACAAATATTATGTAGTGTTGCATGCAACCTTATTATAAGTATAGAATAAATTTCATAAAAAAAGAATAATATAGATAGAAATTGTTTTTAAAAAAAATTAGAGATCAGTGTCTATGTTTAAAAAAATATATTTACTAATATTGTATAACATTTTCTTAATATTAATTGGAATCAATAAAACATTAAAATTACAAAAGAAATAACTAAGAAATCACACACACACAAAATGTAGATAAAGATAACAATATTTAACAATTAGCTTAACTTTTATTTCCATTCAAATTTTGTTATTGAATATTCACAGTTTACTGAATATTAAATGAGCATTTTGTATATATACTATGAATAGTTTGACTAATGTGTGATGTAGTTTGTTACCCTTAATTATCTATGCTTTGTTTAATTTTCCCAACTTCTCTAGAAAAAGTAACGTGATAATGTTATTCTCTTTTATATTTGTTATAGTAATTTTTTTTTATATATTTTGGTAATATGGATTTAAAAAAAAAAAAAAAAAAAAAACATAAATTCTACCAAATATCATTTTGTATATATACCATGAATAGTTTGACTAATATGTGATGTAGTTTGTTACCCTTAATCAGCTATGCTTTGTTTAATTTTCCCAACTTCTCTAGAAAAAGTGACGTGATAATAGTGGAATTGGTGAGAAATGTCACATTTTTAAACTGATTTGGTGACAATGTCAGTACTTTAATAAGTTTAAAAGGCACCTATTATGGTGAACGGACAAAAATACCCTTACTTTACACATTCTTTTTTTTACTTTGAAGTTTTCTGAGATTTAAAATAGACCTTCAATGGAGGTTGAAGACCATAACATTATCAACGCATCTTCATTAGATGATTAGTTTTGTGGCACTACGCAGACGCATTCGGGGGTCGAGCTCCCCGCTGAGCTCGCGGTGGTCGAGCTGCCCGGTCAGCTCGTGGGGGTGTGGGGGCAACGCCCCCAAAGATTTTTTTTGGTTTTGAATCTTCCATTGAAAAGGCTCGAAATGAAGTGTTCGAGCCTTTTCATTAGTGTATGAAAAGGCTCGAACACTTAATGAAAAGGCACGATTGGTGTATGAAAAGGCTCGAAATGAAGTTCGAGCCTTTTCATACACCAATCGTGCCTTTTCATTAAGCGTATGAAAAGGCTCGATCACTTAATGAAAAGGCACGATTGGTGTATGAAAAGGCTCGAAATGAACATTTCGAGCCTTTTCATACACCAATCGTGCCTTTTCATTCCTTTTCATTAAGTGTATGAAAATGCTCGATCACTTAATGAAAAGGCACGATTGGTGTATGAAAAGGCTCGAAATGAACATTTCGAGCCTTTTCATACACCAATCGTGCCTTTTTATTCCTTTTCATTAAGTGTATGAAAAGGCTCGAACACTTAATGAAAAGGCACGATTGGTGTATGAAAAGGCTCGAAATGAAGTTCGAGCCTTTTCATACACCAATCGTGCCTTTTCATTAAGCGTATGAAAAGGCTCGATCACTTAATGAAAAGGCACGATTGGTGTATGAAAAGGCTCGAAATGAACATTTCGAGCCTTTTCATACACCAATCGTGCCTTTTCATTCCTTTTCATTAAGTGTATGAAAAGGCTCGATCACTTAATGAAAAGGCACGATTGGTGTATGAAAAGGCTCGAACTTCATTTCGAGCCTTTTCATACACCAATCGTGCCTTTTCATTAAGTGTTCAAGCCTTTTCATACACTAATCGAAAAGGCACGATTGGTGTACAAAAAGGCTCGATTCATAAAGGTTCAAAAAAGCACGATTGCAGTACAAAAAGGCACGATTCATGTACAAAAAGTCTCGATTCATGTACAAAAAGGCTCGAACACTTCATTTCGAGCATTTTCCAAACTTTTTTCGAACCTTTTTCGAACCTTTTTCGAGCTTTTTCGAACCTTTTTCGAGCCTTTTCAAACCTTTTTCGAGCTTTTTCGAACATTTTTGAGCCTTTTTCGAACCTTTTCAAACATTTTCGAGCCTTTTTAATCATCAATTTTTTTTTTTAATTTTGTATCTCTGAAACTTTCTATATAGTTCATGCTTCCCGAGCTTTTTTGTTCGTTGATTGGTCAGTATCATTGATTCATCGGTTCCACTTCCATTGATAGAGGATTTTGAAAGAAAAAAAGAAAACAAAATGGTGAAGAAGGTTACTGTGAAGGGCAATTTTGTCCGTTTACCATAAATGGTGCCTTTTAAACTTAAGTTAGTAAGTTGGTGCATGTTCCCAAAAAAACACCTCAAATAGTGCTATTTAATTTTTTAACCCCGTGATAATATTCTTCTCTTTTATATTTGTTATAGTAATTTTTTTTTAATATATTTTGGTAATATGGATTTAAAAAAATAAATAAATAAATAAATTCTACCAAATATCATTTTGTATATATACCATGAATAGTTTGACTAATGTGTGATGTAGATTGTTACCCTTAATCAGCTATGCTTTGTTTAATTTTCCCAACTTCTCTAGAAAAAGTGACGTGATAATGTTCTTCTCTTTTATATTTGTTATAGTAATTTTTTTTTTATATATATTTTGGTAATATGGATTTTTTTTAAAAAAAAAAAAAAACATAAATTCTACCAAATATCAAATTTAGTTTTACCATAAAAAAACACAATAGAACCTGCAAAAAAAAAAAAAAGTTTTACCATAAAAAAACACAATAGAACTTGAAAAAAAGAAGTTAAATTACATATCCTAATATAACATTTCCACATGTAGATATTAAATAATTAAATGAATTGTAATATGATTATCTTTTCTCTATGCATGTGCAGATTAGTCGATATGGAACCTTTGTGTGTTGATATATGTTATAAAAGCCTACTTAATAATGTGGTGGACAAATTATAAATAAGAAAATACGGCTACGGATACGAAGTTGAGGGTCTAGAATTGTTTAAAGCATACGTTGAGATCGAACTTAATATTGACTCCACATTCAAAACCCGAGTGTTTTGGGGTGTCCCTTCAAAACATAAAATTGAGTCTGAGCAAGATGCAAATACCTATTTCTGAACTATATTCTGCTCAATAGGTAACACCCATCTTTATTTAAGTTATTAACATTTATTCAATGAAAGATATATTAAATTACTAATGTCTATTATCATATTACATGTCAAAACAGGACCATGACAAACAAGCACCCGATGTTCTAAACAAAATCGTTGGGAAAAGATACACATTTCGACTAAGACTCAACCATTTCAATTTAGTATTAGGGCGAGAGAATTACACAGTCAGTGGCATAGAGACGAAAACCCTCACTAAGTCTCCCGTTCACCATTCAAAGGTAACAAATTAGAAAATACTAAAACAACATTCTACACTAAGCTTTTAATTTAGTCAATCTCATTTTTCAAGAAACTGGAGTTAACAAATTTTTTAACAAATAATAGGAAGATGAAGATTCTCATATCTCAAACTCAAATCATTTTCAACCTTTGACTCCATTGAAAAGAAGAAACGAAGATGGCATAGACAGCAACTCTAGCAAAGAATCAAAAATAAAGAAATCAAAGAAGTAAGCTTCATGTATATTATTTAAAATATATAAAATTTATACTGGTGTCACTTTTCTTAAATTGGTTTCTCTTTTCGATACAGGAAAGTATTGATTTTATGAAGATTGAAACACAAATAAATTGATTTTATGGTACAACAATTGTATGCTTGCATTTAACTTACTTTATTTAATACAGTGACAAACATAAGACTTTTAATTTATTTCCATAATGAATTATTTTTATACAATCGATAGCTATTGTATTAGTATGACATTATACTATTATTATTATTGTTGATGTTCGAATTTCCACGATTTATCGTTCATTGTTTCAACTCTCTTTCCATTCTTTCTATCTCTTCTCTACCAATTCATTTCCACCATTGTTCCCAATTCATATCGCTCACTATTTAACAACCTCCATTTTTAGATAACTCCCCTTACCCAATCCACCAAGTAATATTGCAACCATAATCTCCCAACAGATTATACAATGCCCGCACATCGTGCGGGCTACAAACTAGTCAAAGGTATACTGATAGATACACTAATGATCATTTATTAACTTTAAAATACTTTTATAATTAACAAATTTTTAGTTTCGAAAAAAAAAAAAAAAAAAAAAAAAAAAAAAAAAAAAAAAAAAACAACAACAATTTTTTATAAAGGAAGTTTTTTTGTTATTATTATTTTGACAAATTATCAAAAGTTTTTATTTTTTATTTTTTATTATTTTGACAAATTATCAGAAGGAAGTTTTGCACATAAAAACTTGTTGAGCTAATTCTACTTAAGTGTCAAGAAAACTAGTTTCCATTTTTAATAAAAGGGTTTAAGTGTCAATGTGAAGCAAACAGACTAAGGGCCAGTTCGGTATTGCTTTTGAAAAGTTAAAATCAGCTTATTTTATAATTTTAATAAAAAATGATATTTGGTAAAACTTCTAAAAGTGATTATTTGATAATCTGACAAGTGTTGATATTGATTTTGAGAAGTATGTGGGGTTACTTTTTGAAAGTGATTATGGAATAATCTATTTCAACATTTATATATCTTATTTAATCTCATAATTAAATATTTACTTAAATATTGATTTGATTTATAAAATCTTTTGAAAAATATTTTTATTGTTCTTATAGAATTTTTTTCCTTATTTAAATATTCTACTTAAATATTTATTTAATATATATAATTATTGAAAAAAATGAAGTAGTGTTATAAAATCATGTATATTTAGTGCTTGTTTGGTTGAGTTTTCTACTGCCTCAAAAAGTCTCCATATTGAAGGATTTGTATTAAGTGCTCTCTTTGTTTCGATTTATTCATCAATTTTTGGCATGTTTCCATTATTTGTAGTACCATATATAATTTTAATAACTCATATCTTCTACACAATGGAACCAATTTTTTTTTTTTTTTTTTAATTGTTCCCCGTTCAATTCTACCTATATTAGCTGAATATTACTACTTATTAATGAATGAATTCAAACATATTGGTTTCCTTTAAACTAAGAGCATCTCCAATATTGCTATTATGCATTTGGAGAAAATTGAGTATTACATAGGATAGATAGATAATGAGATAGAAAAAACATTTTCAATGCAATTATCTAACTTCAATATGAAGTTGATGTGGCAATTTTTTTTATAGAGAATATGGAGATGAGTTTCTAACTTTAGAATCTCTCCTAGAAATGCTGACTAGGATTTCTAATTCTCTCCATCAATAATATTATGGGATCAAAATATTTTGGTCACTATTTGGGCCAAGTTTTGTAAGAAACTTACCACATTACTAATTCACGTTTAAAAGGCACATATTTAGGTGACCAGACAAAAATACCTCTCTTTTGTCACTTTGTGTCGTTTTCAAACCTAGAGAGAAAACAGTTGAGAGATAAAATAGTAGAGAGAGAAAGAAACCGCTGCAACAACATACGCCTGAAAATCGGACAGTGAACTCACCGGTGGTGGCGCTACAATCCTGAAGTCGACGAGAATCTGCAATTGATAGTGGAATATTGATAGGTTTGTCAATTTTGAATCGCCGAGCTTTTTAACATTGTCTTTGAGCCTTTTCAAACACTGTCTGAGCCTTTTCAACAGTAATCCGAGCCTTTTTAACGAATATGAATAGGTTTGTCAATTTTAAATCTCCGAGCCTTTTAACACTGTCTCTGAGCTTTTTCAAAAACTGTCCGAGCCTTTTCAACAATAACCCGAGCTTTTAAAAAAAAAAAATTATGAATAGGTTTGTCAAATTTGAATCTCCGAACCTTTTAACACTATCTTCGAGCCTTTTCTAACACTGTCCGAGCCTTTTCAACAGTAATCCGAGCTTTTAATTTTTTATGAATAGGTTTGTCAAATTTGAATCTCCGAGACTTTTAACATTGTCTTCGAGCCTTTTCAATTAGTCTCCAAGCCTTTTTAACCATCAGTTTTTTTTGTTAATTTTGTATTTCCGAGACTTTGTAAATAGTCTCCAAGACTTTTTAACACTGTTTCCGAGCCTTTTCAATTAGATTAAAAATTCATACAACCAGCTTAAGGTTTACAAAAGACTCGGAGAACAGATGAAAAGGAGCCCAATTAGGGTTTTAAATTGGAAGAAAAAAAAGAAGCTCTGAGGGCGCTACCCCACCCCCCTCCCGCGAGCTGACCGAGCAACTTGACCACCGCGAGCTCAGCGAGGAGCTCAACCCCTGAATGTGTCTGCGTAGCGCCACTAAACTAATTATACAATGAAGATGCATTGATAATGTTATGATTTTCGACCTCCATTGGAGGTCTGTTAAACAGACCTACAAACCTCTATGAAGAAGATGAAAGAATAAAATCTTAGAAAACTTCCAAGTAAGAGAATGTGTAAAGTAGGGGCATTTTTGAAAATCACTTACTTTAGTGCAAGTGCCTTTTAAATTTAAGTTATTAAAGTGGTGCCCCATGTGCAACACCAACTCAAAAAGGTGACATTTCCCACCATTTCCACTAATATTATAGCCAATTTAATTGTAAAATAAAAAAAAGGAGAGATAGTGAAATAAATATTTTATTATGAATGCATATTTGATTTTAGATAATTGCATTGGAGATATGAAAATGCATTTCTCGATTTTTTTTTTTTTTTTTTTTTTTTACCAAATTGGATTCATAATGAATAGAAATGCTTATGTGTTACTATTTAAAAACTCCAAAATGCATATCACCTCTTAGCAAAGCTGGTGGTGCATCTCCCTTCCACATAAGTGGTGAGGGGTTCAAATTCCATCATGCGCATTTTACAAACATGTGTATGGAGTTTTCTTCCCGGGTTGTGGGAGTAGTTATCTCCTATTACGGGAATAGATATCCGGACTACACATGCATTGTTTGATCTTGGTAGGTCCCGACAGTCCTCTTGTAATAGTTCTTGTAATACTTAAAAAATAAAAAAAATAAAAAACCTTCGAAATGCATATTTGCATTGGAGATACTCTAATATATATGTCTTGTTAATTGAATATTACCACTTAAGTTCTCTGTGTGGTGATTTTAAATTAAATGTGCTCAGATTCGGCTCAACATTTGAAGCCTTGGGCGAAAATATAAAATTAGGTCTTGTTGTATCTAATATTAAATTACTTAATGTTTAAATAAAAATATTGTATTTGAAATTTAATCTTATTTATTATTGTAATTCAAATTTTTGTTTGAATTTCTAATACTTTTGATTCTCAAAATAAATGTATACCATCAATATTAAAAGAGTAATGCTACTTTGCCCAAATTTAGTGTCCAAATCTAGTGCCCAAATGACGTGGCAACACTCTCATCCATTCATTTAAATCAAGCAAATCCAATACAATCTAAATGAATGTATGAGAGTGTTGCCACGTCATTTGGGCACCAGATTTGGGCACCAAATTTGGGAAAAGTAGCATTACTCATATTAAAAATACATGTTTCAAGATATTTTCTAAGTAATAGAATATTTATTTTTGTGATTATTGTTATAATTCCAATGATGCGTGATCCATTATGAAATTATTATTATTTTTTAATATATTTTTTTCTCTAAATTTTAATAGTAATAATTTATTTTGGTTAATTTGAAAGATGACTTTTATCATTTAATTTGACAAAAGAAGATATTTGAATAACAATAATAATAATTAATAATTAATATTTTCTAAAACACTAAATGTATAAATAGAATTAAATATTTTATTAAAAAAATGAAGCCGTTATAAAATGAGCTTGGCAAGTGAGGTTTTGGCTATGGTCAATTTATAATTCTAACTTCAAAAATTTTATAACACTAATACATAATATTTTGTATTCTTTATTTATATATATATCCAGCGCGGAAGCACATAGTGACCCCAAACTTAGAAATTTACTAAATTTAATAAATATTTTTTTACCATCAAATCATATTGCTTGGTGATATATTTTATCTGTATTAAACTATAAATATTATCAGATTATTGGGTGGTTATAAGAATGATTAAATTATAAAATCAGTGAGCCGCAGCAAAAGACTAATAATATTTATAGTTAAATAAGCTTAACAAAATATTACTAAACTCCTTAAATAAGCTTCGCATGGTGTCGGGGAAAATTTAACACAAATTTTGATCGGAAAAAACTAAGAGTCAATTGGTAAAACGAATTGGGTTTGTTCGATTAGATTTTGGGTTTTTCGTTTCGGATTATGCTTTCTTGCCCACCCCTAAATTCTTTGCTCATGTTGAATAGTAAACTCAAATATTAAGGAGATACACTACCACACATGTTATTTATCAAACCAAACAATCAAAGTTAAATATTATATGATCGATAGCTTGTCGGACAAAATTGTATGTATATTAGCTTTTGTATATATTGATAGATACACTAACGATGGTTTATTCAATAAATAAATAAATAAAATAAAATAAAACCTTTAATAATTGGTTATTTTTTATAAAAGGAAGTTTTGGTTTTGAAAACTCTACTTCAAAGTTATGTCAAATACATACTTTGATTTGTCATTGAGTTCATTTAGGAGTCTATTTTTAGAATAAATATATTGCTAACTCAATTTTGTTTTTCTATTTTTGATAATAATGTTTTTTTGGGATCAAGTTAACAGTACAATCCTAATTTTTTTTGGTTTTATATATTCTGTTAAGGAATTGTTAAGCAATTTTTTTTTTTTTTCTAAAATTGGAATAATTAACAGTAAATTTTTGACAAAATAACAAAAAAAAAAAAAAAAAAGAATTAATAATAATAATAATAAAAAGAGTCGGCTAGGGTTTTAAGTGTCAAAGTGAAGCAGAGACAGTTAAGTCTCCCTCAAATTCTACTTGGATGTCAAGAAACAGAGTGCTGAAGCAGAGAGTAAAACAGAGCTCTCTTCAGTCTTCTCTCAATCAGACTTCACACGCGTAATTATCAAATCAAAAATTCTTCCACACACCACCATCTTCATCTTCAGTTTCAATATTCAACATTTCTTGATCATCAGTTTCAATCTTCATCAGCGTTTCTTGATCATCTTCTTCATCATGCAGTGGGTTAAAGTTCGAGTTCTTGGTAAAGGGTCTTACGGAGTAGTCACGCTCGCAGTCAATTCGGAAGATCCCAGTTTGCCTTCCATTGCTGTCAAATCGTCGAGATTGGAGGATTCACATTCCTTGAAGTCATTGGAGAAGGAGAAGAGAATTCTTGATCATCTTTACGGCTCTCCTCACATTCTCGCGTTTCTTACGGACACAGTCAGTTTTGATGACCAACTTGGTGGCTGGGCTTACGATCTTTGTCTCGAATACGTGCCTGGAGGTTCGCTTTCTGATCTTATAAAGAAGCGCGGAGGTCGTTTGCCAGAACGTGAAGTTCAAGACTACATAAGGATGATATTGAAAGGTCTTTGTGGAGTACATGAGAAGGGGTACGTTCACTGTGATCTCAAGCCTGACAACATTCTGGTCCTTCCTTTACAAGATGGAACTAATTATCTGAAAATAGCCGATTTCGGGTTGGCGAAAGAGCCTGGAGAAGAGAAGCAATATGGAGATTATTTCAGGTTCAGGTTTCGTGGCACACCGCTCTACATGTCGCCGGAATCTTTTTTGTTTGGAGAGATTGAATGGGGATTGGATATATGGTCTCTTGGTTGTGTTGTGGTGGAGATGCTTACTGGAAAGCATGCTATGCGGTGGGTTGGTGATGTTCGTAGAAACTTGGAGTCTGAATGTGCTTTTGTCATGCAACAGCCCAACATACCAGAATACATGTCGGATTTGGGCAAAGATTTCTTGACAAGGTGTTTTGCAAGAAATCCGAGGGAGCGATGGACTGCTGAGATGTTATTGAATCATCCTTACCTTCTTCCTGAGATGGCCGTGATGTCTGCAACAAATTCTATGCAAGTTCGACAAGGGTGGTGCTCATTGTTTGAAGATGGTCATCAACAGCAGAAACAACAATCGCTTGTTAGAAGACTTTGCTTTAATATATTCGGATAATTGATATTGCGTCATGTGCTATGAGCAACCAATCAAAGGAGAAACTTACGTCATGTGGCAAACTGGCAATGATTTTTCATGTTGAGTACAGGTAGTACTGTTTGATGTTTCTGTAAAAACGTTTTATCTGATTACTTGCACTTGTATACTTCAATCTCCTCCACCTCAAAATAATATATATTTCTTTTTACAGTAGTTAAATTACATGTACTCAAAGCTGGCTCAACATTTGAAGCATTCAGTGAAAATATAAAATTAGGTTTTCGTGTATCTAATATTAAATTACTTAATGTTTAAAACAAACATATTGTATTTGAAATTTAATCTCTTTTTTTTTTTTTTTAATTTTTTATGAAAAGAATCTAAGCATTGTAATTTAAGTTTTTGTTTTAATTTCTAAAACTTTTGATTCTCAAAAAAAAAAAATTAAACAATCAATGATAAAAATCCATATTTCAAGATATTTTAATTCCAAGTAATAGAATATTTTTTGTGATTATTTATTATAATTTCAATGTGGCCGGTGTGATCCATCATCCATTATGAAATTATATGTATGTATATATATATATATGTAAAGAGTATAAAAATTACTAATTTCTTTTGGTTAAATGGTTAATGACGTAATTCCAATGATATTTCAAATGTATAAAAAAAAATTGAAAAATAAATATGATCTTTTAGTTTAATTTAAAAGATTTTTTTAGCCTTGTAATCAAACGTATACTGATAGATACACTAATGATCATTTATTAACTTTACAATACTTTTATAATTAACAAATTTTTAGTTTCGAAACAAAAAAAAAAAAAAAAAAAAAAAAAAAAAAAAAAAACAACAACAATTTTTTATAAAGGAAGTTTTTTTGTTATTATTATTTTGACAAATTTTCAAAACGAATTTTGTTTATTATTATTATTTTGACAAATTATCAAAAGTTTTTATTTTTTATTTTTTATTATTTTGACAAATTATCATAAGGAAGTTTTGCACATAAAAACTTGTTGAGCTAATTCTACTTAACTGTCAAGAAAACTAGTTTCCATTTTTAATAAAAGGGTTTAAGTGTCAATGTGAAGCAGACAGACTAAGGGCCAGTTCGGTATTGCTTTTGAAAAGTTAAAATCAGCTTATTTTATAATTTTGATAAAAACTGATATTTGGTAAAACTTCTAAAAGTGATTATTTGATAATCTGACAAGTGTTGATATTGATTTTGAGAAGTATGTGGGGTTACTTTTTGAAAGTGATTATGGAATAATCTATTTCAACATTTATATATCTTATTTAATCTCATAATTAAATATTTACTTAAATATTGATTTGATTTATAAAATCTTTTGAAAAATATTTTTATTGTTCTTACAGAATTTTTTTCCTTATTTAAATATTCTACTTAAATATTTATTTAATATATATAATTATTGAAAAAAATGAAGTAGTGTTATAAAATCATGTATATTTAGTGCTTGTTTGGTTGAGTTTTCTACTGCCTCAAAAAGTCTCCATATTGAAGGATTTGTATTAAGTGCTCTCTTTCTTCGATTTATTCATCAATTTTTGGCATGTTTCCATTATTTGTAGTACCATATATAATTTTAATAACTCATATCTTCTACACAATGGAACAAATTTTTTTTTTTTTTTTTTTAAATTGTTCCCCGTTCAATTCTACCTATATTAGTTGAATATTACTACTTATTAATGAATGAATTCAAACATATTGGTTTCCTTTAAACTAAGAGTATCTCCAATATTGCTATTATGCATTTGGAGAAAATTGAGTATTACATAGGATAGATAGATAATGAGATAGAAAAAACATTTTCAATGCAATTATCTAACTTCAATATGGAGTTGATGTGGCAATTTTTTTTATAGAGAATATGGAGATGAGTTTCTAACTTTAGAATCTCTCCTAGAAATGCTGACTAGGATTTCTAATTCTCTCCACCAATAATATTATGGGATCAAAATATTTTGGTCACTATTTGGGCCAAGTTTTGTAAGAAACTTACCACATTACTAATTCACGTTTAAAAGGCACATATTTAGGTGACCAGACAAAAATACCTCTTTTTTGTCACTTTGTGTCGTTTTCAAACCTAGAGAGAAAACAGTTGAGAGATAAAACAGTGGAGAGAGAAAGAAACCGCTGCAACAACATACGCCTGAAAATCGGACAGTGAACTCACTGGTGGTGGCGCTACAATCCTGAAGTCGACGAGAATCTGCAATTGATAGTGGAATATTGATAGGTTTGTCAATTTTGAATCGCTGAGCTTTTTAACATTGTCTTCGAGCCTTTTCAAACACTGTCTGAGCCTTTTCAATAGTAATCCGAGCTTTTTTAACAAATATGAATAGGTTTGTCAATTTTGAATCTCCGAGCCTTTTAACACTATCTCTGAGCTTTTTCAAAAACTGTCCGACCCTTTTCAACAATAACCCGAGCTTTTAAAAAAAAAAATTATGAATAGGTTTGTCAAATTTGAATCTCCGAACCTTTTAACACTATCTTCGAGCCTTTTCTAACACTGTCCGAGCATTTTCAACAGTAATCCGAGCTTTTAATTTTTTATGAATAGGTTTGTCAAATTTGAATCTCCGAGACTTTTAACATTGTCTTCGAGCCTTTTCAATTAGTCTCCAAGCCTTTTTAACCATCAGTTTTTTTTTGTTAATTTTGTATCTCCGAGACTTTGTAAATAGTCTCTAAGGCTTTTTAACACTGTTTCCGAGCCTTTTCAATTAGATTAAAAATTCATACAACCAGCTTAAGGTTTACAAAAAACTCGAAGAACAGATGAAAAGGAGCCCAATTAGGGTTTTAAATTGGAAGAAAAAGAAGAAGCTCTGAGGGCGCTACCCCACCCCTCTCCCGCGAGCTGACCGAGCAACTTGACCACCGCGAGCTCAGCGAGGAGCTCGACCCTTGAATGTGTCTGCGTAGCGCCACTAAACTAATTATACAATGAAGATGCATTGATAATGTTATGATGTTCGACCTCCATTGGAAGTCTGTTAAACAGACCTACAGACCTCTATGAAGAAGATGAAAGAATAAAATCTCAGAAAACTTCCAAGTAAGAGAATGTGTAAAGTAAGGACATTTTTAAAAATCACTTACTTTATTACCTTTTAAACTTAAGTTATTAAAGTGGTGCCCCATGTGCAACACCAACTCAAAAAGGTGACATTTCCCATCATTTCCACTAATATTATAGCCAATTTAATTGTAAAATAAAAAAAAGGAGAGATAGTGAAATAAATATTTTATTATGAATGCATATTTGATTTTAGATAATTGCATTGGAGATATGAAAATGCATTTCTCGATTTTTTTTTTTTTTTTTTTTTTTACCAAATTGGATTCATAATGAATAGAAATGCTTATGTGTTACTATTTAAAAACTCCAAAATGCATATCACCTCTTAGCAAAGCTGGTGGTGCATCTCCCTTCCACATAAGTGGTGAGGGGTTCAAATTCCATCATGTGCATTTTACAAGCATGTGTATAGAGTTTTCTTCCCGGGTTGTGGGAGTAGTTATCTCCTATTATGGGAATAGATATCCGGACTACACATGCATTGTTTGATCTTGGTAGGTCCCGACAGTCCTCTTGTAATAGTTCTTGTAATACTTAAAAAAAAAAAAAAAACCTTCCAAATGCATATTTGCATTGGAGATACTCTAATATATATGTCTTGTTAATTGAATATTACCACTTAAGTTCTCTGTGTGGTGATTTTAAATTAAATGTGCTCAGATTCGGCTCAACATTTGAAGCCTTGGGCGAAAATATAAAATTAGGTCTTGTTGTATCTAATATTAAATTACTTAATGTTTAAATAAAAATATTGTATTTGAAATTTAATCTTGTTTATTATTGTAATTCAAGTTTTTGTTTTAATTTCTAATACTTTTGATTCCCAAAATAAATGTATACCATCAATATTAAAAATACATGTTTCAAGATGTTTTCTAAGTAATAGAATATTTATTTTTGTGATTATTGTTATAATTCCAATGATGCGTGATCCATTATGAAATTATTATTATTTTTTAATATATTTTTTTCTCTAAATTTTAATAGTAATAATTTATTTTGGTTAATTTGAAAGATGACTTTTATCATTTAATTTGACAAAAGAAGATATTTGAATAATAATAATAATAATTAATAATTAATATTTTCTAAAACACTAAATGTATAAATAGAATTAAATATTTTATTAAAAAAATGAAGCCGTTATAAAATGAGCTTGGCAAGTGAGGTTTTGGCTATGGTCAATTTATAATTCTAACTTCAAAAATTTTATAACACTAATACATAATATTTTGTATTCTTTATATATATATATATCCAGCGCGGACGCACATAGTGACCCCAAACTTAGAAATTTACTAAATTTAATAAATATTTTTTTACCATCAAATCATATTGCGTGGTGATATATTTTATCTGTATTAAACTATAAATATTATTAGGTTATTGGGTGGTTATAAGAATGATTAAATTATAAAATCAGTGAGCCGCAGCAAAAGACTAATAATATTTATAGTTAAATAAGCTTAACAAAATATTACTGAACTCCTTAAATAAGCTTCGCATGGTGTCGGGGAAAATTTAACATAAATTTTGATCGGAAAAAACTAAGAGTCAATTGGTAAAACGAATTGGGTTTGTTCGATTAGATTTTGGGTTTTTCGTTTCGGATTATGCTTTCTTGCCCACCCCTAAATTCTTTGCTCATGTTGAATAGTAAACTCAAATATTAAGGAGATACACTACCACACATGTTATTTATCAAACCAAACAATCAAAGTTAAATATTATATGATCGATAGCTTGTCGGACAAAATTGTATGTATATTAGCTTTTGTATATATTGATAGATACACTAACGGTGGTTTATTAAATAAATAAATAAATAAAATAAAATAAAACCTTTAATAATTGGTTATTTTTTGTAAAAGGAAGTTTTGGTTTTGTAAACTCTACTTCAAAGTTATGTCAAATACATACTTTGATTTGTCATTGAGTTCATTTAGGAGTCTATTTTTAGAATAAATATATTGCTAACTCAAATTTTTTTTTTTTTGGTACAATGGAGGGCAGCGCTCAAAAAAGAAAAACTAAGAAATGGAGGAAGAAAGGATGGCGGAAGTCTGCCTATCGAGGCCTAAGCCTCTACAATCATCATCAAGGAAATCAGCAAGATCATGAGGAGGAACATCCAAGAACAGCACATCCAACTGCAGACTATGGCCCATACGCGCGAGCCATCGGCAAGCCTGTTACCTTCCCTATAAACATGCTTCATCGTAAATTCAACAAATGTTTACAGCTCTGAATAAGGCTGAACAGAGGGTGATTGATATCAGTATCACGGGAAATAAGATGAACACAATCAAGAGAGTCAGTTTCCACAACAATCTTCCTGATGCCTTAACTCCAAGCCATAGAAAGGCCTTCAAACATGGCCTAAAGCTCAGCTTCAAGCACATTGCCCACACCCTTCTTCATCACAAAACCTTTCACCCAATTCTTCATATGGTTACGCAGAACCCCTCTAACTGTAATAGAACCAGACCCACAATCCCAGCTACCATCAATGTTAAGCTTTATCCAGTCCTCAATATGAGGCATCCAAGCAACCGAAAAGGTAAGGCTATCTCTATTCACATCATCAAAATTAGCACTCATCCAATCTTTAGCAAAACCAAGGTTCTAGTAAGCGCTAGGCGCTAGTCGGGCGGAGACCCAGGGCCTAGCGCCTAGGCCGATTAATCGGGGATTAATCGGAAAACCCAATTACAAGAGAAACAACAATAGAATCATGGAACAAGAGGAATGTAAGGCCCAATTTCAAGGCACAACAGAAAAAAAAATTAAAATATAGCTTTTAAAACCCAATTTAGTTAGGCTTGCTTTTAAGGCCCAATGTAAGGCTCAATATAAAATCATAAATAAGACCTAACATAAATATACTAACATAAATAAAACTTTAAATCCTTATCTAAATATCAGAATTCATAATTCTTTTCCAGATTCTTCTCTCCAGTTTCTTCACTCAAGTTTCGATCTATTCTATTTCAATTCAGAATTCTTATCCGGTGGTGTTGGAGGAGGCAAAACCTCTTTTTCTTCACTCCAATTTCTATTTCCATCGATTTAGGAACTCTTGTGTCGTTGGAGAAGGCAAAAACCTCTGTTTTTCAGTGGCGTTGGAAGAGGCAAAACCTTTGTTTCTTCACTTCAATGGCGGACGAGCAGATCGACGACAAGCAGATCGGAAAAGAGAAGAGAAGCATGATGGGAGAGGTGAGAAGATGGAGCAGATCGGAGACCGACGGCAGCTTTTGGCGACTAAAGGCAGGCGGCAAGAAGCTTCGTTTGGCGATTTGGTATTTCGATTTAGCTTAGTGAGTTGTTTGATCGAAGAAGAGGGAAAGAACTCAAAGATGTGAACTGAATCTGTCAAAAAATTTGAAAACGATGTCGTTTTCCTCTTTTTTTTTTTTTTTTTTTTTTTTAACAGGCTAGGCGGAGTCAACGACTTTGACTCCGTCTAGCCGCCTAGCCGATTAGTCGGCGACTACCCTGATTAGTCGAAAACCGTATAATTGCTCCGATTTGCCTGTTTCTCTTCAGTTTCCAGCCACCTAACCGTATTGGACCGATTAATCGACCGCCTAGGCCGATTACTATAACACTGGGCAAAACGCGTGATGACCAGATGAAGAAGAGGGGGAGTACATAAGTTACTGTCAAACACAGTCTTGCACCTCCATTTCCACACCAACCAAAGGACACAAGAGAAGAGGAGATAGTGAGAAATCTTACCCAAAACCCGACAACTATCCCTCAGATTATCATTCATCCAATCATCAAAATCACCTTGAGAAGAGGCAATCATAATGGAATTATACAAAGTCTTCCTCCAAATAACTTTAGAATGGCTGCAATCACGCAACAAATGACCCAAATTTTCACTACTCGAACCGTACCTAGGACATGAACGATCACCATCCAACCCTCTAGCCACTCTATGGTGATTGGTAAGAATTTTCCCATGTAAAAGAGTCCAAAGGAAATGCTTGATCCTAGGCGGGATTTTGAGGCTCCATATAAACTTCCACTTCTAAAGAGGAGAATTGAAAGCTTCAGTTTGACCTGAATAAGCCGTTTTCACAGAGAAATTACCACACTTACTCCAACCCCAGATAGGTTTATCATGCCCACTATGAGCTCTTCCAGCATGGATACTCACCACTTTGTGCACAACATTCCAAGGAAGCATAGAAGCTAACAAATCCTCCTGCCAAATACCATGAATCAAAAAAGCATCCATAGATATAGACAAATCATTAGCAGTAAGACTCACGGTAGCAAGGTCCTTCAGAATCCCAACCTCAGGCACCCAGTCATCAGTCCAGAACTTAACATGAGTACCGTTGCCAATTCTCCATCTAACACCTTTAACAACCAATTTAGCCCCATAGGCAATGCCTTTCCACGTGCTAGAGCAGACAATACTCTTAGCAAGATTGGCTTCAAGGATGCTCTTTTTATTGAGATACTTTTGCTGAAGAAGCCGACACCAAAAATTATTGAGAATACGCCACCCACTCTTGGCAAGCAAAGCTTGATTCATGCTCTTAGAATTCTTAACTCCTAGGCCCCCATGCCTTTTGGGTTTGCAAATAGTATCCCAATTCACAAGATGAATGGAGCTCTTACTAGGAGTATGACCCCAAAGAAAGTCTCTATTGATTTTATATATCTAGCTTCAGACAAGTCTCACTAGGCAATTTCACCGTTTGCATGGTGTAGATAGGGAGGGCGAAAGTAACTGCTTTAATGAGGGTGGCTCTACCAACAAGAGAAAGAGTCACATTTCTAAGAAGCTAATCTTTTCTGAGTTTTTTCCACAATATCTCTATAAGTTTGATTAGTAATCCTACCATGAATAAGAGGAACTCCCAAATACTTGCCCAAATCATTGGTGAGAAGAGAGCCACAAACCCTAGCAATGGATCTAGCCTCCCCAACATTGATATTGTTCGAGCAGAAAATTCTAGACTTAGAGAAGCTAACTTGTTGGCCAGATAAATCACAGAAAGTATCAAGACAATCCCTCATAATCTTGGCTTGGGTGATAGAAGCTTGCCCAAACAAAATAAGGTCATCAGTAAAGAACAGATGGGAGACTTCAGGACCTCCCCTGGAAATTCGAACACAATTCCACAACCCATCACTTAACTTCTGGCTAACCAAATGCAAAAGTTTCTCCATACATAGGGCGAAGATATAGGGAGAGAATGGGTCTCCTTGCCTAATACCACAACCAGGGTTAAAAGAATCAGAAACTTCGCCATTCAAAACAACTTTGTAGCTGACACTAGTGATACACCACATAATAAGCCTTAGCAAACTACCACTGATACCAATATCCTAAAGCACTTCGTTGATGAACCCCCATTGGAGTTTGTCATACGCTTTGGCCAAGTTAATTTTCTAGGCGACAAACCCTTTCCTATCCTTCATGGTTTTGAACTTGTGAATGACCTCTTGAACCACCACTATGTTATCTTGGATTTGTCTTCCCGGCAAAAAAGCAACTTGGTTAGGGCTAACAAGCTTTGGCAACAAACCTCTAAGACGTTGAACAATCACCTTACTAATAACCTTGTAGGAAGTGTTGCAAAGACTGATAGGTCTAAGCTGGGTCATGTTCAGAGGGCTAGACACTTTAGGAATTAAAACAATGAAAGTATGATTAAGAACAGCAGGGAACGTACCATATTTGAAGCAATCCATCACAAGTTGACATAAATCTTTCCTACAGACCTCCCGCTGGCTCTGAAAGAAAGCTGCAGGAAAACCATCCGGACCCGGGGATTTAAGTCTACCAATACTAAACAGCCCGTCCTTGATTTCCTCTTCACAAACCTCCCTATTAAGCACATCAGTCATATCCCCCTCTAACACAGGAAACAAACGAGGCAACCCAGCAAAGTTACCCTGAAGCGGTTGAAAGGAGAAAAACTTAGTGAAATAATCAAGAGCAATAGACTTCATACTATCCTTATCACTTTGCCATTCACCATCTTCATTATTTAGCCCTTCCATTTTATTATGCCTTCTTCGAACCATTGTATTAAGATGAAAAAATTTAGAGTTTTTGTCACCTTCCTTGAGCCAAGTCGTTCTAGATTTTTGCATCCAAAAAATTTCCTCTTGAGCAATGATCTAGTTGTATTCCTCCTACAGTTTGGCATCCAACTTAAAAAGGCTGAGATTGAATTTGACACTAAGGCTCTTCTGAATCCCGTACAGTCTAGCAAGAATCCTCATTTTCTTCTGAAAGATGCACCTAAATACATTTCTGTTCCATTCAACAAGCTCTGTAGGGAGAGAATAAGCTTTTTCTACAAAACCCTCAGCGTGAGACTCCCAAAAAGACTTCACCATACTGTTAAAATTTTCATTCTTCAACCACATAGCTTCGAACCCGAAAGGTTTCAAAAAACTTCTAGGGATTTGAGAACTATGGAGACTCAGGAGGATTGGACAATGGTCCGAAGCCACTCTTGGGAGATGTCTAATGAACCCCTCCGCGAATAACAATCTCCAATCATTCGAGCAAAGAGCTCTGTCCAGTCTCTCTCAAATACTCTCATTAACACCTCTAGTCACGGTCCAAGTGAACTTTTGGCCAACAAAACCCATATCCACCATACCGTTGTCATTAATCCAGTCACCAAAACCAGATTTGGTGAAACAAGGCCTCCCACCCCTTTTTTCAGAAGAATTAACAATCTCATTGAAGTCCCTCATCACAACCCAAGGACCCTTAAAACAACTTCTCAAAGCATTGAGGTACACCCATAACTTCCTTCGAAACATAGCACTAGAACTGGCATAGACAAAAGTGACAACCCAATAAATGTTTCCTTCAGCCACCACTGCTGTAATGGAATGTTTAGAACTAGCTACAACATGTAAATTCACTCTATTATCATTCCAGAGGAGCCAAATGCCTCCCGAAAAACCCGAAGCTTCAACAATAAACTTCTTGTTAAAACCAAACCTATCAACAATTTTGGAAGCCTTGTCTCCACTTACTCTAGGCTCCAAAATAGCAAGAACATCAAAATTACCAATTTTCCTAAGATCATTGATAATTTTGTCAAAACCTCTCTTACCTGCACCCCTCACATTCCAAGAACAAAACATTAAAAGAAAAAGAGAAACAGAATCAGCACAAAACACACGGGGAAAAACCCTATTCCAAAATTACCTTCATTGCCTCTTTGAGCTTAGAGGTAACAACTTCAATGTTCGATGCAGATGCCACATCAATCTGTAAGGGCCCTCGATCAAGATCAGAGGAATCTGTGACGACTTGATCACTCTCAGCAGATGCCAACGTTTGATGGCACTCGGCCACCCTATTATCGACCGGTTGCTTGTGTAAACTCTGCAGGACATCTGTGTCCTCAATGCCTTCTTCCATAGCGATATTTTGGGCAGAACTTGTGAGTTACAGATTCGACGTTGCCCATTTACCGTTCCTCCTAATCCAAACCCCACTACCAGTTTCTTTAGCAGGCTTGCTGAGAATAGTCTTGTCACTATGAGGGTTAACAAGATACTTACTAGCCTTTGAGATCATCTGGTTCTAAGCGTGAGGCCTCTTATTTGTGATTTCAGTAAGCACTGTGCTAGTGGATGGCTCACCCTGAATACTTATAGTGTTCCTCTCTTCTTCCATAATTTTAGACAAAACAACAAATCTAGATCCCTCCACAGCCTTACCACCCACTCAATTGTTCTTCTTAGAGGGCATAACCTTCCTCTGCATTCTAATCCCCTTTCCTGACTCCATTCCTTTTCCATTAAACTCATTCAACCCAAAAGTACCAGCTCCAACAACAGGAGGTTCACTGCCAAAACTAACACCCAAACCTGGATTCCCACCATACCCTATATTACTATTTTTCTTCCCGGTTGGTTTGTTATTCAGATGATTCCTATTGTTCCTGTTATATGATACCTGTATCCATGGGCCAAAATTATCACTCTCAATTCCACCATCTGTGTTTACAGTCTCTGCTTCCTGAGTCCTTTCATTGCCATCCCCTGCGCCTTCCTTGCAACACTCTTTGCTGTGTCCAATTCGCCAACACTTGAAGCATATCTGACCCAAGTTTTCATATTCAACTTTGATTACTCTGTCATCAACATCAAAAGAGCTCCTAAGAGGTTTTGTGGTATCTATTTCGACACAAATTCTGGCAAAACGATCCCTAGCTTGCGTCTCAGTGATAGGATCAACTTTGATTATGGTACCCAACATACCACCAATGATACGCAGCAACTCAACTTCAATCCATTCCATCGGAAGATTCAATAATCTGACCCAAACCATCATACTCCTAATTTCATCATCCCCAGGCGCAAAGTTGGGTTTCCATCTCTGCACAACGAGGTATTGGTTAGCAATAACCCAAGGTCCCCCAGACAAAACAGTTTCCAGGTCCTCCAACATCTGAAAATGGGCAATGAAATAGCCATGATCCAAATCCGTCAACTGCCAGTTCCCAATCAGAGGCCATTTTTGTTTCAGTTTTGTTGTCATGAAATTAAGTGTATGGGTTCTTCCCATCATCTTCAAAATCAAGGCATTCTCCCAAGGTTTACACAGTTTCAATTTCAGCTTATCAGATAATCTCATCGCTGGGCCATTCGGTCCATCTGTGATGGTAACATCATCGTCTTCAATCTGTAGTTTTTCCTTTTCAGCGTTAAATCCATGCCAAATACCTGGGTTGGAGGCATTCAACAGCTTCGATTTGAAGCTCTCCATCACCGGTGGTCTTGCGAAATCAGCGCCTACATCAGCATCAAGCGGTCGAGCTCGCTTCGCGCTAGATCAGGGGTCGGGCGGCTTCTCAATCTTGTTAATTTCTGGTTGCGCAGTGAATCGGAAGGCATCTGCCATGGAAATTAACCCACGAGTAGACGGAGAAGAAAGAGGGGCGCGTGGGTCTTACTCTCAGCGAATGGCATCACGCGCAGGCGCGTACAAAACAATAAAGTACTAGGTCTTTCTGATAATTTTGTTTTTCTATTTTTGATAAAAATGTTTTTTTGGGATCAAGTTAACAGTACAATCCTAATTTTTTTTGGTTTTATATATTCTGTTAAGGAATTGTTAAGCAAATTTTTTTTTTTTTTTCTAAAATTGGAATAATTAACAGTAAATTTATGACAAAATAACAACAAAAAAAAAAAATTAGAATTAATAATAAAAAAAATAAAAAAAAAGAGTCGGCTAGGGTTTTAAGTGTCAAAGTGAAGCAGAGACAGTTAAGTCTCCTTCCAATTCTACTTGGATGTCAAGAAACAGAGTGCTGAAGCAGTGAGTAAAACATTGCTCTCTTCAGTCTTCTCTCAATCAGACTTCACACGCGTAATTATTAAATAAAAAATTCTTCCACACACCACCATCTTCATCTTCAGTTTCAATATTCAACATTTCTTGATCATCAGTTTCAATCTTCATCAGCGTTTCTTGATCATCTTCTTCATCATGCAGTGGGTTAAAGTTCGAGTTCTTGGTAAAGGGTCTTACGGAGTAGTCACGCTCGCAGTCAATTCGGAAGATCCCAGTTTGCCTTCCATTGCTGTCAAATCGTCGAGATTGGAGGATTCACATTCCTTGGAGTCATTGGAGAAGGAGAAGAGAATTCTTGATCATCTTTACGGCTCTCCTCACATTCTCGCGTTTCTTACGGACACAGTCAGTTTTGATGACCAACTTGGTGGCTGGGCTTACGATCTTTGTCTCGAATACGTGCCTGGAGGTTCGCTTTCTGATCTTATAAAGAAGCGTGGAGGTCATTTGCCGGAACGTGAAGTTCAAGACTACACAATGATGATATTGAAAGGTCTTTGTGGAGTACATGAGAAGGGGTACGTTCACTGTGATCTCAAGCCTGACAACATTCTGGTCCTTCCTTTACAAGATGGAACTAATTATCTGAAAATAGCTGATTTCGGGTTGGCGAAAGAGTCCGGAGAAGAGAAGCAATATGGAGATTATTTCAGGTTCAGGTTTCGCGGCACACCGCTCTACATGTCGCCGGAATCTTTTTTGTTTGGAGAGATTGAATGGGGATTGGATATATGGTCTCTTGGTTGTGTTGTGGTGGAGATGCTTACCGGAAAGCATGCTATGCGGTGGGTTGGTGATGTTCGTAGAAACTTGGAGTCTGAATGTGCTTTTGTCATGCAACAGCCGAACATACCAGAATACATGTCGGATTTGGGCAAAGATTTTTTGACAAGGTGTTTTGCAAGAAATCCGAGGGAGCGATGGACTGCTGAGATGTTATTGAATCATCCTTACCTTCTTCCTGAGATGGCCGTGATGTCTGCAACAAATTCTATGCAAGTTCGACAAGGGTGGTGCTCATTGTTTGAAGATGGTCATCAACAGCAGAAACAACAATCGCTTGTTAGAAGACTTTGCTTTAATATATTTGGATAAGGACTCAAATCGGTTGTCAAATTTTGGTATCCCAATTTGTATCCAACCAACCCAATTAGGACATGTGTGCATATTTATGGAAGAAGTTGAAAAATAATAATTAAAAGTGCTATAAATGTGTACACATGTCCCAATTTGGTTGGTTAGACACAAATTGGGACACCAAAATTTTACAGCTGATTGCCTGATTTGAGTCCTTTGGATAATTGATATTGCGTCATGTGCTATGAGCAACTAATCAAAGAAAAACTTACATCATGTGGCAATGATATTTCATGTTGATATTTCATGTTTGATGTTTCTGTAAAAACGTTTTATCTGATTACTTGCACTTGTATACCTCAAAATAATATATATTTATTTTTACAGTAGAATATTTTTTGTGATTATTTATTATAATTTCAATGTGGTGTGATCCATTATGAAATTATATATATATTTTTAAAGAGTATTGCTTTTTCTCTAAATTTTAATAGGAGTACTAATTTCTTTTGATTAATGACGTAATTCCAATGATATTTCAAATGTAATTTTTTTTTTTAAATGAATATTTTATCATTTAGTTTAATTTAAAAGTTTTTTTAGCCTTGTAATCAAACGTATACCGATAGATACACTAATGATCCTTTATTAACTTCAAAATACTTTTATAATTAACAAATTTTTAGTTTCGGAAAAAAATAATTAACAAATTTTTATAAAAGGAAGTTTTTATTTATTATTATTTTGACAAATTATCAAAAGGAAATTTTTTATTATTATTTTGACAAATTATTAAAAGGAAGTTTTGTACATAAAAACTTGTTGAGCTAATTCTACATAACTGTCAAGAAAACTAGTTTCCATTTTTAATAAAAGGGTTTAAGCGTCAATGTGAAGCAAACAGAATGATATTGCTTTTGAAAAGTTAAATCAGCTTATTTTAGAATTTTGATATAGAATGATATTTGGTAAAACTTCTAAAAGTGATTATTTGATAATTTGACAAGTTTTAACAGTGATTTTGAGAAGTATGTGAGGGGCTACTTTTTGAAAGTGATTATGGAATAATTTATTTCAGCATTTATACACCTTATTTAATCTCATAATTAAATATGTACTTAAATATTGATTTGATTTATAAAATCTTTTGAAAAATATTTGTATTGTTCTTATAGAATTTTTTTTCTAATTTAAATATTCTACTTAAATATTGATTTAATATATATAATTAATGAAAAAAATGAAGTGGGATAAAAATTATGTATCTTTTAGTCATTATAACTAATTTCAGCAATTTTGGAATAAAATTACCAAACATATGTATACTGTTTTTAAGCTATACTGTAGTTTTAAAAATACAATTAACCAAACATTAGCTGATTAACTTCAAGGACGATTATTTCTCCAGTACAGCTAACAATGATTATTATAAAAGTTACAGTAATACCAAACTGGCCATAAATTGAGTGATTGTCTCCCGTCACTTCTTTCTATATACGTTCATAAAACAAAGCTTGCTTCTCTCAAACAGACTTCATATGCCTAATTATCATTCTATTCTCCTTCAAATTAAACACTTTCCCTATCAAAAATTCTTTCACAAACCACCACCATCATCTTCAGTTTCAACATTCAACATTTCTTGATCTTCGGTTTCAATCTTCATCAATGTTTCTTGATCATCATCAATTGATCATGCAGTGGGTTAAAGTCTGAGTTCTTGGTAAAGGGTCTTACAGAGTAGTAATGCTCGCAGTCAATTCGAAAGATGCCAGTTTGCCTTCCATTGCTGTCAAATCGTCAAGAATGGAGGATTCACATTCCTTGGAGTCCTTAGAGAAGGAGAAGAGAATTCTTGACCATCTTTACGACTCTCCTCACATTCTCACATTTCTTGCTGACATAGTCAGTTTTGATGACTAACTTAGTGGTTGGGCTTACGATCTTTTTCTCGAATATGAGCCTAGAGGTTCACTTTCTAATCTTATAAAGAATCGTGGAGGTTGTATGCCGGAACGTGAGGTCGTGATTATGATTGACTATGGTTCGGGTCACGTTCACCCTACACCGTTACAAGTTACCTAGAATTGACCGCGTAGAAAACCACGATCCATGCACCATGTTTTAGAAAACCGTATGAAATCGCTGCCTCTACCGTTGTCACTCCCACAACGCTGTTGACAGCGCTATCTTCTGGAATCGATCGATGTCCACTTCCATAATGTTACCCATAGCTGTTTTCTCTAGTCTTCGTTTCTTCGATTCTTCTTGGTCTTCAAACCTCCCTCAAACACCATCTCCAACTTCCAAACGTTTTCCCACATCTCTAGGAAGTTTCACATCAGTTGA
Organism: Acer yangbiense; assembly: GCA_008009225.1. NCBI lineage: Eukaryota > Viridiplantae > Streptophyta > Magnoliopsida > Sapindales > Sapindaceae > Acer > Acer yangbiense. The sequence goes on from CM017764.1 coordinate 45,017,716, forward strand.
GTCTCGTTTGGTTAACATTAGATTCACTTAAGAATACGAGCCAAAACCTAACACAAGCTTACACAAGGATGATATTGAAGGGTCTTTGTGGAGTACATGAGGAGAAAGACTTAGGTGCGTTCGATGCACCACACTGGAATTTGATGGTGGTGCATCTATGGGCGGAGCCAGGATTTTGGTTTTGGGGGGTAAAGACAAAAGCTAGTATTTAAGGTTAGTCAAGGTAAATATATTAATGACGAGAAGAGTTTGGTCTGGTAATAAAACCCCTCATATATACACCACGAGGTTGCGGGTTCGAGTCATTCCCCTTCACACAAAAAAACCTCAGATTTATGTAACAATGTAATACTTCAAATATATATATATATATTAATATTCAAAAAATAAGTTATTAAAAATTAAATATGATACCGTTTAGTTTTAAAAGTAATGTGACATATAAATGAATAAAATAGATATTAACTTTATATGAAACCAAATTAATTTATAATAATTTCAGACAAATTTAAATAGCAAACTAGTACAATAAATTTATCAAAATTATAGTAACCTAATATATATATATATATATTATAACACAAGTTTAAATAATTTCTAGTAAAACTCAAATTGTCTCAACATAATATAATATGGGTATTGTAAAATAAAATAGTAAGCTTTCAATATTTAATTAGCTTTTTGTAATGAAGATCTATGAAAAAAATTATGTATAATGGACTAGACAATAAAGTATCATTTATGAAATTAAAGGAATTTTTTTTTTTCTTGGACCAGAAATTAAAGTCACTAAAGGAAAAATGATTAATTTTGTCTCCTATTTTCATGGGAAATAAAACAGGGAAGATATTTATTAATTAGTTTACATTATTACAATAATAGGAAAGTTAATATTCTTGTCCATATGTTTTATATTTAAGAAGTGGTCCCCTCCCTTTTGTATTTATGTCTGTTCTGTAATAAACAACGATATTTGAATAGAATTACTCATGTTCTCTAAAGATAAAATGTTGAAAACCTTTAAATCCAAATTCATCCCAAAATACTCCCCAAAAACACATAAAACAACAATACTAATCTAAATCCACAGAAAACTTACCATATTGCGGTTGTTCATCATCGTCTGTCATTGGTCCAATTATTTCTCCACCACCGTTCGTCAACAGAGCAACAAATAGCAACAACGAAGCTAAGTTAATCTAAATCGGGGAGATTTTGTGACCGAAAACCGACTAATCCAAACCTAGATCTTTAATCGGGGAAAATAAGCTTTTAATAAGGAAACCCTAATCGAGATGATTTGGGGAATTTTAGGGAAATTTTGGACAAAGTTAAAATTAACAATTTACCCCTCAGATTACAAACAAGAAATTCCCATTTTACCCTTTATTACAATCGCACAAGGAAGTCATGTGACACGATTTACAGACGGAAAGTGATTTCCATCTAGATTTCGTCACTTGTTGCCAATTTCAGAGAGTTCATGGGGTTTAGTGACCATTTTAAGAATTCAGAGGGGGGTGGCCATGGTCCGCCACTGGGTGCATCAGATGCACTCATTAAGTGACATGTATCACTAAAAAAAAAAAAAAACTTCTACCTCCACCTTAGTTTCTATCTCCATCTTCTCAACCTATCAGACTTTGTTTTCTCTCATTTTTAGACTTGCCATTATGGGCCGCCGACTGCCGGAGCAAGTGAGTCGACACCACCCAAACCAGAAGTGGGAAAAGCCGACCGTCCTATCTCTCAAAAGAGTCGTTGCCAAACAAAGTTGTCTTGATGGTCAAACCGTCGTTTGAACTTTGACAAAACCACCGCTGCTGACATCATCACCAGTGAGTTGTCCAAAATAATCACATGGAAAACGTTCATCGGGTGCCAGCCATTGTAACCCAAGAGTTCGTTTTCATATTCAAGCTGTGTGGAGAGAGAAACAAAGCCAAACTCGAACCGTCGCCTAACCTTCATCGTCAGATCTGTGCATATTTGTAGTGAATGCGACGAAACCAATCGCGCCAACAAATTGAGCGCCGTACGATCTTCTAGATCCGACCATCGTCAAAGTCAACCGGCACCATAGAAGGAGCTCCGGTGACGGATCCAGACTGAGATGTGAGTAGATGAGAGAGAGAGAGTCTGTTAGATGGAGAAGATGGACGAAGAAAATGAAGTGGATGGAGAAAAAATGGAGTGACATGTGTCACTCAGTGATTGCATCTGATGCACCACCATTAGATTCCAGTGTGGTGCATCGGATGCATTCAAGTTTTTCTCGTACATGAGAAGGGGTATGTTCACTGTGATCTCAAGCCTGACAACATTCTGGTCCTTCCTTTACAAGATGGAACTAATTATCTAAAAATAGCCAATTTTGGGTTAGCGAAAGAGCCTTGAGAAGATAGGCAATATGTAGATTTTTTCAGGTTCAGGTTTCGCAGCACGCCACTCTACATGTTGTCGGAATCTTTTTTGTTTGGAGAGATTGAATCGGGTTGGATATATGCAATAGTGGAGACAGAAATTCCAATTAATAGGGGCTTAGTTGAAAATTACTAAAATTTAATAATAATAATAAGAGAACTTCTTCTTACAATCCACAAATTATCTATTTACACTTCAATTTAATTTATTTTATTAATGACAATTTTAACCTGAATTAAAATTACTAAACAAGACAAAAAAAAATTCTAAAGACATTCCAAACTAATTAAATAATTAAAAAAAAAAATGAAATTCTCTCTCATAAATCATTACATTAAATATTGAGTATTGATTAAATATTACGTATTAAACTCTCTTTCCTAAATCTGTTATGATCATATTAAACACTCTCTCCTAATTAATCTCTCTCTCCATTTTTCCCATACTTTTTCGATTGATTAATAGTTAAAGAAAAAAAAACTTATTAATATTTTGGTTTTTTACTAATAGTAATATATATATATATATATGAAAACTTGAATTGTTGCAACTAGATTCGATGAAATTCAAAATTTCTATGACTAATGAAAGAATTAAAGTTCTCTAGGCAATCACATACCATAAAGGTAACAAAAAGCATTTTCATATTTTGATTATAAAAAAAAAAGTACTTGTTTTTTGAGTTTCTTTTTTTAATATATACATATATATAGTTCCTAAAAATCAAGTTTATCCGTAAGTTTTTTTTTTTCTTAACTGTTAGTCTTGCTTGAGAAATAATGGAGATAGAAAATTAAAGATATGTATTGGAGAGGAGAGAGTTTAATATGGTAAGTAAAATTTTAGGAGAGATTATTTAATATGTAATATTCAATTTAATGATTTAGGAGAGATAATTTCTTTTTTTAGGATAGGAGTGTCAAAAGATAAAAATGATAATCTTTGAACAAAAGGAAGTGCCTTTAATTTTTTTTTTTTATATTTACATTTTGAAAACGAAGTGTCATTAGAAAAGAAGTGTAAAAAGAAAAAATTGGATTGTAAAAAGAAGTTCTCTAATAATAATAATAACAACAATAATAATAAAATAAAAATATTAACAGAAAATAAATAAATAAACAATAATAAAAGAAATTGAATTTGGACTCATTTATTATCAATAAGTATCACATAACATTACCAGGTTCGAGTCAATGTCATTGCAAGTGGTATATCAAATATATATCACACTAATTATGATTTGAAATCAAAGGTAAGACTACAGAATTAAAATGACATGAAATGAAATATGCAAAGTAGAGACATTTAATTTATTAATTCTTCAAGTATTAAATATTCCAAATAATAAAATTGGTTTTTAGTCTAAGATTTTTTTTGTGAAAAGGATGCTCGACATGGTGATGGTGTGGGGCTGCTCATCTCTAATAGTAAAAGTGAAAACCAAAAATATAGGGAAAAAAAAAAACGATAATTGATGGTGAACCTGGTTGATAATCTTGTTATTAAAATGTTACGGGTTTTGTGTTTTAGTTGTAATTTTTTATTTTATTTTTAATTTAGACCCAATTAGTTATCAAGTATTAAACTATTATATAAAAGCGGGTTTTTTTGGAGAGGGGGAGGATTCGAACCTGCAACCTCGTGGTGCAGGTATGAGAGGGTTTACCACCGGACCAACTTCATTTCGTCGGTTATCATGTGAGTTATTTCAACTGTTAAGGATATTAGGTTTAAATTATAAAGAATAATGCTAAACATTCCACCTAAAATCCCACATTTTTCATCCCAACACATGTGGCATGTGAGGCAGGGACGGACCTTGGGCTGGACTAGGATGGGCTTGAAAAAAAAACATCAGTGGAACACTGAAACCTACACCGTGTAGGACACAATTATATGCTGTCTATATATACTGTGCAGTCTTACCTATCGGTCTATCAATTTCACGAGTCTCGAGGTTGTGTCTTGTAAAGGCAACAATCAGGTTTCATTTTTTTATTTTGCTTTTATTTTTATTTTACAATTGCATACCGCAGCAACAAGCAAAAATTTTTTAATAATTTTTTTTTTTTTTTTTGCTTTTTCTTTAATAATTCTTTTCTCTCTCATCTTTCTCTAAATTTTAGTCCAATCTCTTTATCAACATCAATAATTCATCTTCCAATTAGGTATATTTTTATGAATATTATAAGTTTAAATATTTTGTTTTGTAATTAAATTTTAAGATTAATCTAATTATTAGTTATTCTAATTTTAATTTACAAATTAACATTAATGTTTAATAAATTTCTTTTTGTTTTGGTTGAAATTTAAATACATGCTTGTTAATTTTTTTTTTTAATTATTCTTTTATTTTTAAATTTGTTAGCAAATAGTAATATAAGTAAATATTTATTTTTCTATATGACGTGAATACTCCATCATAACTAAACTACACTAATAATTAAATAAATTATATATATATATTTTAGAAAGTAATGAATTAGATTTCCTTTAATATTGTATTTGTATATTTCGAATTATATGTAAATAATTTCTTATTTCTTGAAGTATATAGAAGTAATAAAATAAGAATTAATTTAATGACTTATTTTTGTGTCTTTTTTTTTTTTTTTTTTTTATATAGGTCGTAATGCAAAAAAGAAACTTATTCCATTATTTCGATAAAAAAGATGACGGTGAGTCATCAAGTAAGCCAAATGCCCCATGTGATGTTCACACTTCAAATTCAATATCCCCACCCCCCCAAGACTAAAAGATCCAAAACTCCAAATGATGATACTCAAACTCTATCTCACATCAATACTTTTCATTATGAACATGATCCTGGAAAGCGTATTCCAATATGGCAATATCCAGTTGACAAGCAAGATGAGATTAGAAGAGCCTATGTTGACATGGGACCATTTCAACCTACTTATGACTATCCACTTAATCCACGTGGGAGTCAAAGTCATCGGTTTCAACAATCTTGGTTCATAAAATTTTCATGGATTGAGTACTCGATGGAAAATAATAGTGCATTCTGTTTTTCATGCTATCTTTTTGATAGTCCTACATCAAGGTATCACACATTTACTATTGAAGGCTTTCAAAATTGGAAAAGAGTTGGTGGAGACCAATGCCCCCTTGTAAAACATGCAAAAGAAGATCACAATTCGCTACACCATATTGCTATGCAAAAGTGGGATCACTTGAAGAACCCATCACTATATATTGACAAAATGATCAATAAACAATCTTCACAAGTAGTTATGCGGAATCGATTGTTACTCAAGACATCAATAGAATCTGTGAAGTGGCTAGCAATGCAAGGGTGTGCCTTTAGAGGTAATGATGAATCTATCAATTCTGTAAACCATGGAAACTTTATTGAAATGGTAATGTTACAGGCAAGAGTAAACAAAGATATTGCTGAAATTGTCCTACATAATGCTGCTCAAAATGCCAAATATACATCACCAAAGATCCAACAAGAGCTGTTAAAAATTCTAGTCGATAGTGTGCGTGATAAAATCCGTGTAGAAATTAAAGATACCAAATTTTGTATTCTTAAGCGGTTGATGAATCTAACAAGGAACAAATGACTATCATTTTAAGATATGTCGATGACGATGGGTTTATTCGGGAACGGTTTTTTGAAGTTGTGTGTGTTGATGACACGAGTGCCTTAACTTTGAAAAGAGAGATATGTATTGTTCTTAGTCGATACAACCTCTTGATTGAAAATTTATGAGGTCAAAGTTATGATGGGGCTAGTAACATACGAGGCGAATGGAATGGATTACAAGCTTTATTCCTTAAAGATTGTCCATATGCATACTATGTTCATTGTTTTGCTCATCGACTTCAACTTGCTTTAGTTGCAGCATCTAAAGAGGTACATGATGTATGGTTATTTTTTTCTAAATTAAGTTCTATTGTCAACTTTGTTGGTGCTTTTGCTAAGCGTTGTTCTGAATTAAAATCAATTCGAGAAGATGAAATTGTAGATATGATATCTTCAGGAGAACTTGAGACTGGTACAGGAGCAAATCAAATTCATACTTTGCAACGACCTAGACCTACTCATTGGAGTTTACATTTTACTTCTGTTAGTAGGTTGATTGACATGTTTGGTTCAACTTGTACCCTTCTTGAAAAACTTATCGATAATGGGTTGAATAGTAATATACGTGGGGAGGCTAAAGGTGCGTATAAGGAGATGAAAACCTTTGAATTTGTTTTTATTCTATTGTTACTGTACAAAGTGTTTGGAGTCTCTGATATGTTATATCAAGCATTGCAAATAAAATCTCAAGACATCTTAAATGCTTTAAATTTAGTTTCAAGTACAAAACTACTACTTCAAGAGTTGCGAGATGGATGGAATGACTTTTTTGGAAGTGTGGCATCTTTTTGTAGAAAGCATGACATTCATATGCCTAATATGAGTGACCGCTACATGGAAGGTGCAAGGCGTTCTTGTCAACAAAAGAATAATATTACAGTTGAGCATTATTATCACTTCAATATATTTAATGTTGTAATAGATTTTCAATTGGTGGAGTTGGATAGTAGGTTTAAAGAGGAAACAATGGAACTCCTTGTTCTTAGCGAGGCTTTGAATCCTATGAACGGGTTCAAATCATTCAAAATAGATTATATTTGTACTCTTGCTGAGAAATTTTATCCTAAAGACTTTGCCGAAGATGAGTTGAAAGCACTAAAAAGACAATTGGAACATTACAATTTACAAGTTTGATGTACTTCGTCAACCACAATTTCAGAATATTTCTTCTCTCCCTGAATTATGTCAATTATTAGTTAAAACAAAAAAATCACAACATTTTTTTTTGATTGACAGGTAATATTACTTATATATATATAATTATGTCGATTATTAATTGAAACAAAAAAAGTCATAACTTTTTTTTTTTATTGACAGATTGATTCGTCTAGTTTTGACTCTCCATGTTTCCATAGAAACAACAGAACGAGCTTTTTCAGCAATGAAGCTTATCAAGACATCACTTCGCAATAAGATGGAAAATGAATTTTTAACAAACTTCATGGTTGTCTACATTGAAAGAGAAATTGCTGGTGCTATTGATCCTGATTTCATAATTGATAAGTTTGATCTTTTGAAAAACCATAGGATATATCTTAATTAGTATTTGATTGTATTTGCATTTCATGTTTATTTTATAATTTGTTTTGACTTTATTTTTTTATTAATTTTTTTAATGTATTTATTTAGAATATACATTTATAGAGTAATCCCCGCTTTGTTTTCTTAACTGGGTGTATATTTATTTTTAATTAATAAAATTTTCTCATAATATTAATGATCGGAAAAAAAAAATTATTCTAGCCCACCCTAGTGTTTAATCCTGGTTACGTCCCTGATGTGAGGTGTCAAATTGTGAGTGGATACACATCAATGATGCTTTATCTCACTTACCATATCTATCAACTCACCATCTGATGGGATGAAAAATATGGGATTTTAAGTGGGATGTGTAGCATTATTGAAATTAGAATTATAAACCCAGTAAAAAATTAAGACTTTTTTCTTAAAATGTTTTATTAGGTTTAAATTATAAACCCATTAAAAAATTAACAATAATGCTACTTGTTCAAATTTTGTGGCCAAATAAAGTGGATCATTGATTTCTCTGTATTATAATTGGATGATGAAATCATTGGGTTTCACTAAATTTGGGTAAAGTAGAATTACTTAAAAATTAAAGAATTATTTTTATTTTATTTTGCTCAACAGGGCCTCAAGCCCGCATTCATTGTCTCTCCTGGGTGTGTAGTGGGGGTGATGCTTACCAGCTAAATCTGCTTTGCGAGTTCGTGATGGTCCCTTAAACTTGGAGTCTTAAATGTGCTTTTGTCATGCAAGAACCCAACATTCCACAACTCATGGTCGGATTTGGGCAAAGATTTCGTAAGAAAGTGTTTTGTAAGAAATCCGAGGGAGCAATGAACGGTTGAGATTTTATTAAATCATCCTTACCTTCTATCTGAGATGGCCGTGATGTATTCAACGAGTTCTCAGCAAGTTCCACGAGGGTGGTCATATACAGCAACAACAACAACAACAACAGCAAGCATGAAATTTTATCGAATTTTTTTTTAAGGTATTGGAAGATATTAAACCAATAAGATGTATCAAACACCTTTACATGGCAATCCTAATCATAGGTGTTTCCTTCTGCGTATCCAAAGAACACGACTGTCGAGGTGTGCGGTGTCAACGTGTGCAGTGTCAATTAGAATGCATATTATAATTAGAAAGTTAAATTCAGTTCCAACTTCATATACGCCGTGACAATGTGCAGCACGGCACTTTAAGAAATTTGTTCTTTTACGATGTAGGTGGTCGAACGACTTGGTACGTCGAACGGGTCGGGTTGAATCAGGCCCAGAGCAACTAAGCTGGGATTAGTATGGTTGACGTCGACTGTTGCTTGCAGATGGTCGTGCGAACTTCGTTGTACCTGCAAAAGAACTTTAAATAGAAGTATAGATGGTAACAGGATGGTGGTGGCTGGAGATCGTAGCCTTATATGCGCTTGGGCTGAGCGACGTCGATTTCCGATGACCGGAATGTTCCTTTAGAGGCAGAGTTTCGGTACGCTTTTATCAGCTTTAGTTCCGAGAAAATCCGAGAGCTTTTTGAATGAGAGGTCCTCCTTATTTATACTAGAGGCAGTAGCTCCAACGTTCACTATCAGTCTTTGATAGTGGGCGTGATTCTTGGAGAAATCTCCTCTTGAATGGGCAGTTACTGACTTTTGTAACTGAAGCGTTTGTAACTGAAAATATATCAATAAGTCTCTTAATGATGGTTTTTGCTGGTATCTGTGTTGGGTCGACCCAGCATAGTGGGCTTAAATAGGACCCATTAGGGAAATATGTTCACACTTTGTTGGGCTGGGCCAGTTAGCCATTTTTGGCTACCACAGTTTGTCCCCCACTCTCTAAAGAAGACTCTATGATTTAGAGAGTGATTTCCGTTGGGTTGACCTTTATTGGATCCGTCATTGCTGATCAAGCTGCATTAAGTTGAATCGAAGATTTTCTTTGAATTGACCATAGTCGGCCGACTCTGCCTCGAATGGAATCAGTATCTATTGGAATATTTGTTTTACTTGACGCCTCCATTGGATGAACGACGTTTTTGATGTTGATTCGACATTCGTCGTTAGACGGTAGTTTCTTGTTATCATTGATGGCAACCTGATGTGACAGATGCTAAATCGATGTGATGGGAGCGTTTTTCCATGATGGCGTCAGCTGCATTAATTTCATGCGCACCTTTCAAGAAGCTATAGCTGTTTCGAATTTTGAACTGGATAGGTTAACGGTTACCTAGGTTAACCGGTGATTTTTACTTGGGTTAACCGGTAGTTGAAGGGGCGTCGACACGTGTCAACTAGGGTTTTTTTTTTTTTTTATAAATCCCACACCTGTTCCATTCGATACTTTGCAAAAAAAACTGAAAGTTTTGGAGAAAAATTGAAGAACTGAACTTATCTCTTCAACTTCTACGTTGGCCTTGAAACTGAAGCGCCCCATACCCATTTCGTGGGATTTCTTCGCGATATTCTTCTTTGAATCTCTTTCAGGTTGGTGAAATCTATTCCTATATATACTTCACCATTTATACATATACTTCCTTTATGCTTGCTCTGAAGTTTTTCATTATTTATCTGGGAATGTATGTTCTTTACTATATTTGTTAGATTCTGAGGTTTTGATCCATATCGAGTTGGTTTTATCTGCAAAGAATTGTTTTTTTTTTGTTTTTGTTGTGTTGTTGCGACGAGAGCAATCGGTTAGAATCTGGAAGCCTTCGACAGTAGGTAGATTCCTTATCCTAGTATCTAGGTCGGCTTTTAAGTAGAGTTTAAGAAACCCAACCTTAGATTTTTGGTCGAAGAAAAAGTCTTTAGGTTGTGATTGTAGCTTTTAGCTTCTGTCTGACTTGTGCATTTTCTGCATGTCAGATTTTGGAGATACAATGTCGAACGACGAGACAATCTCGGAATTGGCAATTAACTGGACTTCCAGTGATGGAGTCGATAGGACTCAGGACGTCGATCGACGAGTCACGGTTGAAGATCCGTCGACGGCTGTCCCTATAAATGCTAGTGGTATGATAGAGCAAGGCGCTGTATATGCTATCGCGTCGGCTGTAGAGCATCCAGAATATGTTGAGGTTCCTGAGGCGTCGACATCTGGTCGACATTTAGGTATATTGAAAGACAGTCCGGCGAGCTTGATCACGGAGGATATGTTGCCTGGCATAAGGACGATGTATGGTATTCCAAACGACGTTGAATTACGTGCGCCAAGGGAACATGAACGTGCTGATTGGGATATCCCGGGGTGGACGTGTTTTTATGAGTATACTCTCCGTTTAGGTTTTAGATTCCCTGTCCCTCAGCTCGTTCGACGAATGTTGTTATATTACGATATAGCTCCCGGTCAGTTGATGCCTAACACCTGGAGAATACTGTTGGGTCTAGGAATATTAAATGAGAGGTATAATGTACAATTTGGATTGGGGTGTCTCCTTCATAACTATTATTTGAAAGAACATCTAGTCGACACTGGTCGTTACTCGTTAGTGCCTCGAAATAAAAAGAGGGAAATCATTATCGATACTAAGTCGAACGACAGACTTTGGAAAGATACGTTCTTTTTCGCGAAGGGGCCTCCGGTCGATGGCCCATGGAGGAGAGGGGAGGAGGAGTATCAATATCGACGGATCTGGAATCGATATGGTAAGTTTCGAAAACTGTCGATTGATATGTTCGTATGCATTCTTTGTGAGTTGCTTGTTTTGACCATTTCATTGTCTTTGCAGAAATCAAAGGGACAATAAAACCTCCGTCATGCGACGTCGCACCTGAACGTACCAGGGTTTTATTAGAGATCCCTGCTAACCAAAGGAGTGTCAGTAGCTTGCTTACGGAAGGTAATTTTAGGCCAAGTCGACTGTGGAGGTGGTCGACACTAAATAGATCGCGCAGACCCTATCCTCATGTGAAGGATTTCTTATCGTACATATGGATCAGGAGGAGTCTTGAGGTTCTCCAGTATAATTTGAGTTTTTTAAAGCCTCTAACTGATGTTGAACGTCGTTTCGCAGTGACGACGATGGCGAGCGCGGAGATTAATGTTCCCGAAAATGCTGAGACCATGAGGCGTTTTAGAGATGAAATCGCCAGGAAACGGGCGGCATCTCAAGCCAAACAAAAACGACTCGTAGGCGAGTCGAAGGAAGGCGCTGCAGCCGTAGTGGACCAAATCCTAGATTCGTCGCCAGAGAGGAGTCCGCTGGCAAAGAGGCAAAAGAGGACTTCTGCTGTCGATCGACAGAAGAAAGCGGCGTCCGGCTCAAAAGATAAGTCGGCTGGGGCTGATTTTGAGCCGGATTCTCCAATGAAGCTACTTGCTTCTGGACTCTCGTCATTTAAGGATCCTGCAGGGTTCTTAAAGAGGTCGGACGACTTCACTCTTATTGCTGACGACATGCATTTGAAAAACGTCAAGACGGAGGAAGTTTTAGATACGTTGCTGCTATCAAATTTTCAGGTAGAAAGATTCTTGTTTTCACTGGCAGTATTTTATTACGTATATATATATTTTTTTTGACGATTTAATATCTCGTTTTTGTAGGCGTACCAAGCGACGCTGCATCTACATGGTCGATACAAGGCCGTAAATGACAAAAATGTGATGCATCACAAGGCGGCCGACGCTCTTAAAGCGGAAAATGCGAAGCTCTCCAAGGAGAAGTGTGTAATGGAGCGCCAAAAGGTGGCCCTGGAGGAGGAGTTAAAAAGTTTAAGGGATCGACACCAAGTCGAGGAGACAAAGTTCAAAGAAGCGGCCGACCAACATGAAAAGACGGTCGAGGCTCTAAAGGAGCGAGCGTTGTCGATAGCAATGGAAGCTGTTTGTAAGGCTAGGGCGGAGCTTTTTAAAGAGTTCTTGTCTGGCGTCCAATGGGATCCTCAACATATGAGAGAGGAAATTGACCTCTACGAGGAGATGGAGCGTCTGAAACTTGAAGAATCCCTTGATGGAGAAGACGTTGTGGATGTCGACAGAAGCCCTGGGGCTAATGAACGTCCCGACAATAATGAAGAGAGTGCCGCTGTTGCTGTCGCTCCTCCTCCTAGCGATGCTCCCTGAAATTTTATTTTGTAATGCTGGACGATCTTGATCGACCTTGATATGTAAAAGATTGTTTACTTATTTTGAATGAATCGACCTTCTTTTATTTCTGAATGTTTATTTGCTTATTGGATCGACCATCAAATGATGGTAGTTACACAATGGTAAACAAGTTTTGATTGAGATATCTGAAATGACTCATGATCTATCGTAAGTCGAACGACGTGAAACGAATAAGATAAGCCTGTAAACTTATGCTCAGTCGTAGGAAGGTTTTAATTTTGAATGTAATAAGCCTGTAAACTCATGCACATTCGTAAGTCGAACGACGTCGACTGTCATATGGGGGTCAATCACGCGTTTAATATTCGTAAAAAGTTGCTTAGGATGCGCAAGGAGATAGTTGAAAGAGATAAATATTAAAAAAGATACTTTTCATTTACTCGGAGAAATTTGGATTCGCGTACATGCGTTATAGTCGACAAGACCTTTTATACAGATTCGCGTACATGCGTAATATATATGGTCGACAATATAAATTCGCGTACATGCGTTATATTTGGTCGCCTTCTCCCAGTGTCGTTCCCCCACTCTTAATATGTGATTGTCCTGAATGAGGATATTGGGAGTTTGAGGTCGAAGTCGGTGAATGCGGTCGTTGAAGCTGTATATTCAAAAAATAGAAAGTTTGCTTGTCGACGTTGACAGCGTCGTAAGATAGATGGTAATTTTTTGAGCTCAGTTTTGCACTTAGTTGCACGAAGGTGTCATCATTGCTCTTCTCCGGGTTGAGTTTGTTAGAAATGAGAGGAAAAAACAAAAATAAAGAAATCAAAAGATAGTTTAGAAATGGTATTTTTTTAGATGTAGAGCATTCCAGCTGTTGTGTATTTCTCGTCCATCGAGTCCTCTAAGCTTGTAAGCTCCACGCCGACGACATCTGTAATTTGATACGGTCCTTCCCACGTTGGTCCCAATTTTCCGGCGCCTTCTTCCCTTGTATTTTGGAAGACTCGTCGCAATACCCAGTCGTGGAGTTTGAAGATTCTGACGCTAACTTTTTTATTGTAGTGTCGAGCGACTTGTTGTTGGTACGACTGGATTCTCAAAGCGGCACGATCCCTTCGTTCGTCGAGGTGGTCAAGTTCGAAATTGAGTTCCAAGTTGTTTTGTTCCTCACTCGGATTTTTGCTACGGGCGGTCGACACCCTTGTTTCTATTGGGATGACAGCTTCTGAGCCATAGACAAGTGAAAAGGGAGTTTCTCCTGTCGACCGTCGTGGGGTAGTTCTGTATGACCATAGGATTTCTAGAAGTTTTTCCACCCACTCGCTCTTTTCCGCTTCGAGTCGTTTCTTCAATGTATTAACAATGGTTTTGTTAGTCGACTCAGCTTGTCCATTTGCTTGGGGATATCGTGAAGTTGAGAAACTTAGCTTGATTCCGTACTTGTCGCAGAAGTTCTTGAAGTCGTATGAAATGAATTGGGACCCGTTGTCGGTCACTATTTCCTTGGGTACTCCAAACCTGCAAATAATATTTTTCCAAACGAAGTTGCGTACCTCAATATCGCGTACTTGCTGATACACCCCGATTTCGACCCATTTGGAGAAGTAGTCCGTCAGGACCAACATGTAGACGACGCCACCAGGTGCAGCCGGCAGCTTACCTACAATGTCCATCCCCCACTTCATAAAAGGCCAAGGGGACGAGATTGAATTCAGCGTACCTGGGGGAAGATGTGATATTGGTGCGAAGCGTTGGCATTTGTCGCACGACTTGACGTGATTTTGAGAATCAGTCCGCATGGTTGGCCAATAATATCCCACCGTGACAGCTCTGTTCGACAAACTACGGGCGCCAGAATGATTCCCGCATTCCTCATGGTGTAGACTTTTTAAAATGTCGTACGCCTCTCGTTTGGTGACACATCTCAAGTAGGGTCCGGTGAATGACTTTTTGTAAAGCTTGCCATATATGATATAGAATTTAGTTGCTTTTGCCTTGATTCTCCTTGCTTCAGTCCTGTCGTCTGGTAGAATATCAGCTTGGAGGTAATTGAAGATCGGTTCTATCCAGCTTCTACCATCGTCGATTGGTGCCAATATCTCTGCTTCTTGAATTGATGGAGACATGAGATGAACTATAGGAACCAACTTTGAGCCATTTGTTGCTGTCGATCCAAGGCTTGCTAATGCGTCTGCTCGCGCGTTGTCGGATCTGGGTATTTGATCTATCGAAAATTCATCGAAAGTCGATTGAAGCCGTTTAGCTTTGATTAGGTAGGCCGACATTCTTGGGTCCCTTGCTTCGTATGATCCGTTTATCTGTCGAACGACTAGTTGGGAGTCGCTTAACACTTTGATTCTCTTTATTGTCAGGCTTTTTGCTAATTCGAGCCCTGCTATCAGAGCTTCGTATTCAGCTTCATTATTTGTTGCACGAAAACCACAATGGATCGACTGCTCCAGTATATCTCCCTAGGGGGATTTGAGTACCAGTCCTAGTCCGCTTCCCTTGATATTACTCGAACCGTCGACCGACAAGGTCCATTTTTCGCTGAGGGTTTCTGTGGCGAGCGCCACCAGTTCTGGTTCTGCCTGCACGTTTTCAGGTGGAGTGAAGTCTGCCACAAAGTCGGCCAATACCTGTGATTTCATTGCTGATCTTGGATGGAAGCTGATGTCGTACTCGCTGAGTTCTACTGCCCATTTCGTCAATCGACCTGAAAGCTCAGGTTTATGCAAAATATTTTTAAGAGGGTAAGTGGTTAGTACCTTAACGGAGTGGCATTGGAAGTATGGCCTCAATTTGCGTGCTGCCACGACAAGGGTCAGTGCGAGCTTCTCCAGTCGACTATACCTGGTTTCTGCGTCGAGTAGGGTTTTACTTACGTAGTAGACTGGATGTTGGTTGTTCTCTTCTTCTCTCAAGAGGACTGCGCTTACAGCGGTGTCGGATACTGCCAGATATACGAATAATGTTTCGTTGTCTTTTGGCTTTGACAATAGTGGTGGCGACTTCAAATATGTCTTCAAATCCTGTAGTGCCCTTTCACAGTCGTCGTTCCATTCGAACGATTTATTTCTTTTGAGTGTATTGAAAAATGGTAGACATCGCTCAGACGACTTGGAGATGAAGCGGTTCAGCGCTGCTACCCGACCGGTAAGTTTCTGCACGTCTTTGATGCATTTAGGTGACTCGATGTTTTCGATCGACCGTATTTGGTCTGGATTTGCTTCGATTCCCCTATGGGTGACCAGATAGCCCAGAAACTTTCCTAAAGATACACCAAAAGAACATTTAGTGGGGTTTAGTTTCATACCATATTCGTCGAGAACGTCGAACGACTGTCGCAAATGGTCGATGTGTTGTTGTGCGACTAGGGATTTGACCAGCATATTGTCGATGTAGACTTCCATTGTCGATCCGAGCATTTTTGTGAACATTTTGTTGACTAGCCTTTGGTAGGTTGCACCTGCATTTTTTAAACCAAAAGGCATTACCTTATAGCAAAATGTACCTCGCTCCGTGACGAAGGCCGTCTTCTCCTGGTCGTCAGGGTGCATTAGTATCTGGTTGTACCCGGAGTATGCGTCCATAAAGCTTAGTAAGTCGTGTCCTGCGGTAGCATCTACTAACATGTCGATGTGAGGTAGCGGGAAAGAATCTTTGGGGCAGGCTTTGTTGAGGTCTGTGAAGTCGATGCAGACTCTCCACTTCCCGTTTTTCTTCTTGACTACTACGACGTTTGCTAGCCAGTCGGGGTACTTTACTTCCCTCACTGACCCGATGTCGATCAGTTTTTGGATTTCGTCGTTGATAACTTTGTTTCTTTCTGGAGCGAACTTTCTTCGCTTTTGTCTTACCGGTTGATGATCTGGGTCGACCTGCAATTGGTGTACTATTACCTCGGGGTCGATGCCGACCATATCTTCGTGTGACCAAGCGAAACTGTTGCGACACTCTTTGAGGAATGTAATCAACTGCTCTCGTATGTCGTCCGACAGTCTGGACCCGACGTATACTTTATTTTCTGGGTGATCTGGGTCGATCGACACTTCGTCGAGTTCCTCCATTTGAGGCTTGTTTTGAGTCGACTCGACATTGGTTTCCTGTAATTGCTATAAATCTTGTTTCTTCCTTTTAATGGCATTCTGGTAGCATTCCCTGGCTGCTCGTTGTTCCCCTTTGATCTCTTTCACCCCCCACCTGGTAGGAAATTTGATCATCTGATGATAAGTCGACGGGATGGCCTTCAACTCGTGTATCCAAGGTCTGCCAAGTATGGCGTTGTAAGGAGATTGACAGTCGAGCACGAGGAAATTGATGTACAAGTTGACCCCTTCAGCGTAGACTGGCAGCACAATCTCGCCTAACGTGCTTTTTTGCTCTCCACTAAACCCGGTCAACATAGTCGTTCGACGACTTAACTTCGACTCGTCGACCTGCATTTCTCTCAAAGCGCTGTTAAATAAAATATTGCACGAACTACCATTATCAATCAAAATGAGTTTAGTTAAACAATTTGCAATATGCAGAGAAATGACTAAAGCAGCATGGTGGGGGGAGAACAAATCTGATTTGTCTATCGACCGAAAGGTGACTGTTTCGTCGACTTTGGATGTGTGTTCTCGATTCGGCTGGACTTCTGTGTTTGATACTTGTCGCGTGTGTCTCTTGGCTGCTGAATAACTTACGCCACTGACTTCGGATCCACCTACGATGTAATTGATCACTCTATCTTGCCTGGGTGGCTCCGGAGGACTGTCGGCGACATCTGATTGTATTTGGTCGTTACGTCTCGCGTAAGTCTGTTTTCCCTTCTCCGTTAAGAACTCTCGAAGGTGTCCCCGTTTTAGGAGTTCAGCGACTTCAAATTTCAGGGCGATGCAATCTTCTGTACGATGGCCATGATCCCCATGGAATTCACATCGAAGCTTCGGGTCCCTATGTTCTGGTAGGGCATTCATCTTCCGTGGCCACTTGACTGTTTTGCCCATTTCCTTCATCACTGCTACAAGGTCGACAGGTTCGATGCTGAGGTTATATTCTGGTGCTTCTACTTGTGGTCGACTAGACCTCAAATTACTGCGATCGACAGAATGTTTGTCAATTGAGCCCTCGTGTCGAGATTGGGGATTCCGTCGGTTGTTTGTAGGGTAAGGCTGTGATCTCTGGTCGTTGGATCTTCTCTCTACTCGATCGTTGCGTCGATTACCATAGTATGTACTGTTGGCTTTGCCGACGTAATTTGCTTCATCTTCTTCCCACTTGATTTGTGCCCATGCTTTGGCTAGTACATCTTCCATAGTCCTGCACGGATACTTAGTGAGCTCTTTATATAAATCAGAATCAAACCTTAGGCCTTTCCTGAAGGCGTAGATGGCGGTTGCTTGATTGCAACTTGGGATTTGCACTTTTTCTCGATTGAAGCGTCCGACGTAAGCTCTCAAGTTTTCGCCAGGTCGTTGGACTACTGTATAAAGGTCGTCCGACTGCTTCTCCAGCTTGCGACTGCTCGCGAATTGCTCCACGAAGGTATCCGTTAACTGCGCAAAAGAATCAATTGAGTTATTAGGCAAATTGGTATACCATTGTAAAGCAGGGCCACTAAGGCTAGATCCGAAAGCCTTGCACATGCACGCCTCTCTTAGATCGGGCGGAATTGCGGCGGTGAACATTCTCTGCTTATATTGTGCAATGTGGTCGTCCGGATCTGTTGTCCCTTCATATTGCTTCATGTTTGGGAAGCTAAACTTTCTAGGCATCTCGGTAAGAGCGATTGCGTCGACGAACGGTGAGTCGGCGAAGCTGTTGGCAGTGCTCTTCTTTATCGGAGCTGGGACTCCTGGAATTCGTTGGATGAGAGCTTCCATTTCTGCGAACCTGCGAGAAAATTCTAAGTCATTATTGAAGTGCATACCAGGCCCGGGTTTTACCAATCCGGGTGTCGACTGGAGTGATATTGTCGCTTTGTCGACATTGTCTGGTCGTTGGTCCATTGCTGGATCTCGTTCGTCCATCCCATCGTTCCGAGCAGGCATATCGTTGAGGTTGATATCAACCCTTGCGGTCTGAAGTTCTGGTCGATTCTGACGGTCAGCCGGATTCATCTCGGGTCCGACGGGATTTACTGGTGTCCTTGGAGCAGGTCGATCGACAAACGTTTCTGCGTTAGGTGTCGACGTTGGGTGCTCCGATGTCGCTGAGTCAGGTACTACTCCGTCGACTAGTGCTCTCAGCTCTCCATTAGCCGCTCGAATTGCTGCATTCTCTGCTTCCAGTGCCTGCATCCTCTCGGCGTTTGCGGCCATTTGAGCGGTCAATGCAGCAATTTGATCTTCGACGGTGGGGATTGAGCCGCTTCCAGTCATGTTGAGTTTTAGTTGGAACAGATTGACTGAATTTGGAAGTAGTTGCAATGGGCCCCACGGTGGGCGCCAAACTGTAGGTGGTCGAACGACTTGGTACGTCGAACGGGTCGGGTTGAATCAGGCCCAGAGCAACTAAGCTGGGATTAGTATGGTTGACGTCGACTGTTGCTTGCAGATGGTCGTGCGAACTTCGTTGTACCTGCAAAAGAACTTTAAATAGAAGTATAGATGGTAACAGGATGGTGGTGGCTGGAGATCGTAGCCTTATATGCGCTTGGGCTGAGCGACGTCGATTTCCGATGACCGGAATGTTCCTTTAGAGGCAGAGTTTCGGTACGCTTTTATCTGCTTTAGTTCCGAGAAAATCCGAGAGCTTTTTGAATGAGAGGTCCTCCTTATTTATACTAGAGGCAGTAGCTCCAACGTTCACTATCAGTCTTTGATAGTGGGCGTGATTCTTGGAGAAATCTCCTCTTGAATGGGCAGTTACTGACTTTTGTAACTGAAGCGTTTGTAACTGAAAATATTTGAATAAGTCTCTTAATGATGGTTTTTGCTGGTATCTGTGTTGGGTCGACCCAGCATAGTGGGTTTAAATAGGACCCATTAGGGAAATATGTTCACACTTTGTTGGGCTGGGCCAGTTAGCCATTTTTGGCTACCACATACGACATCAAATTCTCGGTATTTATTTATCAATTACGGCATTTATTACGGTAAATATTGTAATTGGAAAATTTTCATTATATCTTACGGCATTTATTAAAGGGTTAATTGCACTAACATACCTTGACTTTATTGAATCTAGCAAAATTTTAAACAAATATATGAAACTAACACAAACACTCATTGCCGTTAGTCAACACCGTTAGAGTTAACCATTGACTTTCAAAAAGACAAAATTGACCTTAATATTGAGAAGTCGAAATTACAACTGCCCAACAAACATTGAAAAAATAATAATAAAATATTGCCACGTAAGCTCTAATTTTTATTATCAATTTAAATAAAAAACAAAACAATTTGATTTCTAAAAAAAAATATGAGTTAAAAAAAAATATATCAAATAAAAAACTCTCAAATATTTTTTTTTTTAAAAATTGATATGTTTTTTTAGAAACCAAATTATTTTATTTTTTATTTAAATTGATAAAAAAAAAAATTAGAGCTTACGTGACAATATTTTTTTATTCATTTTTCAAAGTTTGTTGGGCAATTGTAATTTCGACTTCTCAATAGTAAGGTCAATTTTGTCTTTTTGAAAATCAATGGTTAACTCTAACGGTGTTGACTAACGGCAAAGGGTGTTTGTGTTAGTTTCATGCATTTGTTTGAAATTTTGCTAGATTCGATAAAGTCAAGGTATGTTAGTGCAATTAACCCATTTATTAAATGCTGAAGTGTCAAAATCACTTAAATTAAATAAAAGTAATATTTTTATTGTTTTTAGTCTGGTGTACAGTGTGTACTTAGATAATTTTATAACCTTTTTTTTTCCCCAATTTTACCCCAAATCACTAAATTAACGAATAGGTTGTTTGGCTACAAAAATTTCTATCAATCTCCGATTCTTCAATTTCTACTCCAGTCGATCTCGATCTCTCTATTTTCTCTCAGTTTCTGATTCTTTAATTTTCGTATAGTTATTACTCTAATCTCGTAGTGGTCAATCATCTCAGCTCTTTGCAGCGGCACTGTCGCCAAGTGAATCCGTCATGACGACTTTGTCACTGTCGACTGTCATCGTCGCCGTCGTCGCTATCACCGTCATCGTCCAGCTATATCTGTCTCCTTCGAGCTATCACCGGTGGATTCCTTTGTCCTCTCTCCATCGTTAGTATTTGTCTTTGTTAATTAGTTTCTATTTTGTTGATTTGTTAATTAGTTACTCATTTTGAATTATGACGTCTCAGCAGTGTTTTTTCTTCACTCTGTCATATTTGATACATTGAGTGTTATGTTTGTTTAACATGTTAATTCTTTAGGGATTGCCTCTAATTATTTGATTACTTATGTTTGACTTCACATAAGCTCTGCAACTTTTGGATTTGTTCATTTGACTCTGTCAATTGTGTTAACATAAACTGTATTAAATGACATTAACAAATCACTATTTTGTGATGATATGTGAAGAGACCTGAAGAGTGATACTGTTGGTAACATTAACAACTCTTATCATCTTATTATTCCACTTCAACCTAATCAGAAATCATTATCTCTTAAAATGGGCGTATCATTCAAAGAAAGAGAATCAACAATAACACAATTTCTAATTTGTAATTTTAACTTAAGATTTGAGAGTTGAATCTTTAGATTGTATTAAAAAATAGATATTGTAATTGTTGTTTGATTATTATAGATTGTGATTGTGTGATTTCAAAAACAACTCTCAAGATGTTCTTTCATGATCTTCCAAGCGCTTTATTGTCTATCGATATTGGATATGACAAATGGTGTTATAACTATTGGAAGTTTGTCAAAAGGTGTTTCTGATTTTCCTAAACTAGTAGACATAAAAGTTGAACATGTAACCAGAGTGGTTCTGATCTCTGGACCTAATATAGTAGAATAAAAATGCTTCGATTAAAACTTGTATTTACCTGCTAAGAACCACTCAAGGTTTCCATGGTTTGATCTTGTTCTGGCAGATATTAGTGATCACTAGGTAGTAGTTCACTTTGTTATACTAGATAAAATCTTAGATTTTTTAAGTTTAGTTGTTCCTTTTTGTTCTGACTCTGGCTCTTTTCATCTCTTATCTCAGAGGTCGTGTTGGTTTAGCAATTGTAACTACCCATTATGCTGATTTAACTACCCATTATGGCTGTGTTGGAATTTTCATTGGAAACTTTACAACCTACCTATCGAATTCTGTGGGGGAAATACTGGTAATTCAAATGCACTGAATATTGCCAAATCAATTGGTTTTGACAGATATATTATTGAACATGCAAAAGAGTGGGTGGAGAGGTTAAGGCCAGAGGAGGAGCAACAGTGGAAAGGTGCTCTATATCAATCACTAACGCAAATTGGAAAGTCATTCCAGGATAGCTGCATCTCTTCATGCAGAAATGATGGATCTTTAGAATGAGGTAGAGTATCTATAATTTTTTAGTCTGGTACAACATTTTTTTTTCTGTTGCCATTTCTTCTATACCGCTTCTTTTCATATATGTATATCTGAAAAAGGACATTCTAAATTGTGGGTGATAATTTTGCGAACTAAATGAAACTTAGGGAGGTAGGCAATATATTATATTTTACAATGAAGATTTCTATAAATTTCATCATTAATTTTCAGTAAAAATAATGTCCATTTGGATTCAGAGTGCTAAGTATTAGCCAAACATTCTTTGAATAAAATTAAAGCAACTTATTGGTTTTTTGTCCCTTGCCTGGCCCCTCCTCTAATTTCATGGTGGAAGATTCAAGATGAGGCAAAAGATCTAGACAAACGTGAGGCAGCTCTCAGGGCAAAGGAAACATAGCAGGTCCAGAAAGAATTAAAGGCTGCTAAGTTTCAAATAGAAACTGTGGTTCAAATAGAATTTTAAACACAGCAGGTATGTACTTACTTGAGATGTTCGAACATACTAGTATAGGTAGCATTGTAGCTTCTGTTTATGTTTATCCAGCAATGCTAAATCTGATAAGGTTGATATGTAACTAGTGACAAAAGAGTGAAGAGTCCCAGAGTCATTCCATGGCAAACAATGGTGAAGATGTATCTTATGTCCCATGGGTGCAAACTTCCAAGGACACTGTTGATCTATGTGGTATGCGAGTGGAAGAAGCTGCTCACCAGCTTACTGATATGGTCATCTCTGGAGCAGATTCGCAGTCTTGTCTTTGTTATGGATGGGATGGGCACTGGGGTGGTTAAGGAGCGTGCACTGTAGTTATGGGTGATAGTGTTTGCTTTTTGGGAAAGTACTTGTGGGGAAGGAATAGGCTTAAAGTTATGTAAAATGATATTTGGAAGTAGACTTTGTAAGTTGATATTCTTGGGTGCAATGACATGTTCTATTTGGCTATTCTATTTTTGTTCAACTTAAATATCTTTTCATATGGAATATATTCTACATTTTTGGATCTTATTTGCCTCAGAACTCTGTTTCATATGGCATTTTTTTGGTGTAAAAAATCCTTTTTATACGGCATCGTTTTGCTGTCTCAAAAAATACAGCATTCTATGTCTGTCCCAAAGCATGTTTTCTACGGCATTTTTGGACTGTTCCAACACAAGTCTTTTACAGCATTTTTGGGCTACTCCAAAATGTATTTTTAGCGACATTTCTTGGCTGTCCCAAAATGCATTTTTTACAGCATTTTTTCCGGCATTACTGAGATGTTGCTATAGATTGGCAGTCTTTTGTGATTTTCTTCGTAATGATATTTTACTAAATGCCGTAAAATGGGTTTTGTGGCATTTTTCAAAGACTTGTAAATGTCAGGTTTTTTTGTAGTGCGGGAGGCATGCCATTATATCTCTCGTTTGTTAGTTTTTAAAAAATATATAAAATTGCTATTTTATTTCGATAATTCTCATGCTATTTTAATTTATAACTCCAACCGTAAAAATTTCATTACAGTATTGCATGTATCGTTTTTTATTTTGGATGCATTACAGTATTACATGTATCGTTTTTTATTTTGGATGTGGTGTTGTATTTTTAACAGCTTTAAGTCTTGTAAAAAAAAAAAAAGGGGGTCTAATATTTTCGGTAAGCGAATCATATTCTTTAAAAACTTCAACAAAGTGAAAGATTGTTTAAATTAAAGGGAAACAGGGTCTCAATCACACCTTAGTTCTGTTATTGTGTTTAGAAGATTCAAGAGCAAATGCAGAGACAATGGGACTTCTCACCATATGCTTCCCATTAACTTCATACCAACTCAAAAACCCAAAATTTCCAATATAATCACTCTGTGGACTAGCATCTGTTCCCAAATTGATGCTCACTGTCATATTGAACTCTGCTTTGCTATATTTTCCTGCAAATGATATCGTTGCCGGTTGCACTACAACTTTCATACCTTCAGGAGCATTCACCATTGCACGATAAATCGAACTACCATCAGCTACATTTGTCAACACCCTTTTGAAGTTGAAGCTTGTAGTATTGGTATTGTTCAAGATGACGATAAATGACGGATAATTGAGGTCTAGATTCGCATGTTCACAGGTGAAGTTTGATGTTCCTGTTAGAACTCTAATCTGGTTACTTGTGTAGTTCAATCCACACAAGTAGTTGATGTAGTCCTCGACCTCAATATCGTAAACAAGTCCAGGATCCATTGCCTTGTTAGGATTCACATGCCCAGCTCCAAAATCGAGAGGAGTGCCTGCAGCCCCGGTATCCATGTCGGTGATAATACCATTAGCATTGTCATACAAGTAAGCAGTTGTCATCATTGCTGAACGAATGGCAGCTGAGCTCCAACCATGGTGGATTGCTTTAAGCAAGGCAGCTATGCCTGCCACGTGAGGGCATGACATGGATGTTCCTGAGATGAGAGCGTAATCAGTGAGTAGATATTGGTCACGAATCCGTTGCCAACCTCTGTTGGGAACCCAGGCAGCCAGTATATCAACCCCAGGAGCCAATATATCAGGTTTTAGTATATAAGGTGATTGGCGAGCTGGCCCCCTTGATGAAAAAAATGCTACCTGAGGAGCTGGCTTAGTACCTAACACTATGATCTGGAACTTGATACTCACAGTTGCATTCTTCGCATTCGTCATGTAATTTTTCACCAACTCTCCATCTTTCGGGTTTATTGTAACATAAGGCATGTTGAAGTTTTTGGGATCAAGAAATTTCCCCATGTCTGAACTAAAGATGGCTCCAGCAGCTCCGGTTCTATTCATTTCGTTCAATTGCCGAGTAAAACCCACAAGACCATCATTGACAAAGGCACAAAAGATATACTTTCCTGCAACATCTTTAGGGTCTAATGAGTACGGAGCACAAATTTCTTTGGATCGATTACCATGTCCGAAGTATATAGGAACCTCAGACACAAAGAGGTTCTCCGGATAAACAGATCTTCCATTCACAGTTAGCTCGTTGTCGCCTAGAGTGATGTGAGCTGCGTAATCTCTATCAATAGTTCCGGCGCCAATGGTGGTAATCCAAGGAGCTCCATTAAGGATGGTGTAAGCATGGGGGCCAGAGTTTCCTGCCGAACATGATACAAAAATCCCTTTCTTCAAGGCTGCAAAGGCTCCTATAGCTATTGGATTCCCATCAAATATTGTCTCAGGGAAACCTAAAGACAATGACATGACATCCACACCATCTTCTATGGCTTGATCCATGCCAGCCAGAACATCAGTGGCTGCAGATTTTAAATCAGTCTCGTGAAAGAACAACGACTTGTACATGGCAATCCTAGCCATTGGTGCAACTCCAACCACTATTCCTTCAGCATACCCAAAGTAATCGGCATGTTGAACACGACTACCGGCTGCTGTTGATGATGTATGAGTGCCATGACCCAAAAAATCTCTTGGAGAATCATAGTCCTTTGTTTTCGATATATTGAATCCATGTTGCTTGAATCCTTTGCTAAATGAGCGTGCCCCAATCAGTTTTTTGTTGCAGTGAGAAGAGTTAAATTCAGTTCCAACTTCACATATGCCGTGCCAACGTGCAGGCACTGGAGGCATGCCATCGTCATTGAAGCTCTCACTTTCTGGCCAAATTCCAGTATCAATGACACCGATAATTATGTCATTGCCAAACCCTGCAGCCGGCCATATCCCAGCACGCTTCTTCAAGCCAAGAAACTTTGGAGTGTGGGTGGTGTGGAGGTGGCCAATTGTATCCGGATACGCAGCAAGATGACCTGGAATGTTACGAATTTGGTCTAGGTGGGCTTGCGACAACACGGCACTGAAGCCATCCATGACATGGGTGTAAGTGTAGAGATGGGTTGGGGCAATACCATCTGATGATGATGAAAGCGTGGAAAGTGTGGACATGTACCAATGATGGTGAGTGGAGAATGGAGCTGGCATTGCTGATTTGTCCATGTGGATAATGTAAGTCTTTCGATCTCCTGACACGGACGAAGAAGTGGCAGTCCATACAAGGAGGAAAAGAGAAAGGAGAAACTTGGAAGGACAGAAATTTGCCATGGACATGGTTTTGGTCACTAACTAGCTAGTGCTGTGGCAATGGATCGGATGGTCTAAGAGTATCTCCTATATATATATACAATCGATGGTCTAAGAGTATCTCCTAAAAGTTGAGATTTGGAGATGAAAACAAAAAAAGGTTCGACTCCAGCTGGTTATCAATAGAAATTTTAGTGAATATTGGATTACATAATCTTAGGATTTAATCATAATTCATATTAAGTCTGATCAAATCATGTTGAATAGTCAAATTAACTCAAGTGTTATTAATGAGGTCGGTTAACAAGAAAACTAAAATGTTATTTAGACCGACAAATGACAAAATGAGCCGAATCGAATCGAATCGAATACTTATCAAGTTGTAAATGGATCGAATCAATTTTTACTCAACCCAAACCCAATAGCTCACCGGTTAGCTTATTGGGTTTGAAAATAAAAACCCAAATCCTTTACCTATTCAGAGGGTAACCCAAACCCACCCGTTTAACCTAATTTGATTAAAGAAAAAAAAAAACATAAAATGTAAAAAATTAGAAAATCTAAAAAGAAAGGAATAAAATGTACAAAGGTCCGTAATGGAGGGTGATAATCAGGGGCGGACAGTAATGGAGGGTTGACCCGGCTATATGTTTTGTAAAAAATAAATAAATTATATTACATCAATTCCAAATTCCCAACAAATCAAAGCCCAACACATAAGTTCCTAGATTAGCAACTATTAAATTTATCCAAGTCTCAACACATCACAGCCTCTCAACTCTCACGTCAACTTCCACTCACTCTCTGTCTCGTCTCCCTCTCTTTCTCACGTCCTCTCACCTCAACATTCATTCTCTCTCAACTCTCAACTCTCAACTCCCAACTCCCAACTGCCAACTCTCCTCTATGTCTCTCTCTCACGTCCTAAATCCTAATTTTTTCTCTCTCATGCACTTCCCAAATCCGAATTCTCTCCCTCTATTCCCAATTTCCAATTAATAATTATTTGTATTCCTTAAAATTCTTGGTTACAAAATTTAATATAAAAAATATTCAGAGTTGTTCTTCGATTTAGATATTTTTCTTAGTTAAAATTTTTATTTGATAATTTTAGGTTATAATGACAAACAACATACTTCAAAGAATCAATTATCGGGTAGAAGAGAATCAGGTTCTCCATATATGATATTGAGGACGGGGGTTCAAGTTTATCTTATTCATCTTAATGGAATAAAAATAATATTGTCTTATTAAATATATATATATATTTAATATATATATATGTGTGTGTGTGTGCGTATTCAGGATTTTTTGTTATGGTGGACTAAAACAGAACTAGATATATAAGACAATATTGTTTTTAGAGTAATATTGTTATCATCACACAAAACATGTAATGATGTGGTTAATGAAAAAACCACATGTCAAATCATTTGAGTTGAAATTTGGACTAAATTTTTGGGTTGTCTAACATTAATGTTGTTTGTATTCCATTGAGATGAATAAAACAAACTTGAACATCCATCCCCGACATTGCACGGAGAATTTGATTCACTATCACTCTATAATTGATTTTTTTTTTCATAATATGAAAGCATAGTTTTTCTTAGTTTTGAATATGTATTGTTGTTTGGTATTGTAACCTAAAATTGTCAAACAAATTTGTTAACAATAGTAATTTATTTAAAGAATACAATAGTAATTTATTTAACATTAGTTAAATATATAATTAATAGGTAAATTAAATATGTATATCATTATTGGTGTAATTTTAAAGATCTCAACTAGATCTTTTCAACATTATATTTCTTTTGGAATACATATTAGGGTTAATAGCACCAATGGCCCCTGAATTATACGTGAAATCACGTGTTGCCCCCTGAATTTTTTTTTTTCTTCTTGGCATTAAATCTCCCTGAACTTCCATCTATTGTCAATAGCTGACAGAAGGGTAACGGACGTCAAGGAAAAATTACACTTACACACCCTGATTATATGCATAATTGCATAAAAACTAAAAAAATATAATAATAACACAAACACACCCTTTGACCTGTTGACTAATGTCTAAAAAAATTAAAAATATTAATAATATTAATAATTTTTTTAAATAAATAAATAATAATAATAATAAACTTTAAAAACTATTAACTCAAATTAATAATAAATACAAATCGATTAATATATAAATACAAATTTTAAATTATAAAAAAAATTAAAAATTAAAAATTCCATAAAATTTAGATCTCCATTTTCTTCTTCGATCATCATCAACAACTTCTCCATTCTCGAACAAAAATCTCATTGGAGATCTTCAACCACCAAACCAACTAAAAATCACAAACAAAAAATCAAATCTCCATTATTGGAATCTCCACCCACAAAAACCACCGCACACCTCCATTGCCGACACTGCTTTCTCTCTATCTTCCACCGCCATTCTCATCAACCTTCAACCATCAAAATTGAAAATTAAATGCAAGAAAACTGGAAAATGAAAAAAATGATGGGCAACCTTCAACCATCTCCACCGATCCAAGCATCTCCACCATTCTCATCAACCTTCAACCATCTCCACCGATACAAGCACCAAAAATAAAAAATAAAAAAAAGCAAGAACCAGTTGGAGCAAATCCAACCCCAACTGTTGACCAATCTTCTTCTTCTCTTTCAACCCCAAATCCAAAATCGCAAATCTCGATGCCTCCCCAAATCCAATTTCCAGTAATTCGATTTTGGATTTTTGAACTCGTCCCTCGATCTCTCATCACCCTCTCTCTTCCTCAACACAGTTCACAATGTTGCCGCCGAGAATAGATGGGTTCAATTTTGGAGTTAATGTTAACAATTTTGTTTATTTAGATGTTATGGAGTTTGATTTGAATAAGTTTTTGGTGTTGTGGATTTCGATTTCAGTTTGTATTGTGTTGGAATTTGATTTTAGTTTGTATTTGTGCAAGAATCTGATTCCAGTTTGTATTTGTGTAGGAATCTGATTTCAGTTTGTATTTATATTGGATTTCAGATATATGTGTTTGATTTCTTATTTTTTATTTGATTGAAGAAATATATTACTTATTTTGTTCTCAGATTGAAAAACATCTATCATTGATTTTTTTTTTATTTTATTTTTTTATTTTTTTTGACATTGATGAAGAATTTATTTATTTATTTATTTTGATGAGATGAAGAATCTTTTTTTTTTATGGGTTTTATTATTATTGTTGTTGTTGTTGTTGTTTTTAAAGTTTATTAATATTAATATTATTATTATTTATTTTTTTGGACATTAGTCAACATGTTAAAGGGTGTGTTTGTGTTATTATTATATTTTGGACTAATTGCACAAGCATCCTCTAAGTTTAGGTCTAATTACAACTAGATGGATCTGTTACTCGAAATTACACAAACCTCCCTTACCATAAGTTGACTTCCGTTAAACTTAACCATTGACCAAAATTTTAGGGTTAAATGACTTGAATGCACCAATTTGTATTATTTTATTACCTAAAATAAATAATAAACAAATATTATCTAATATATAATAAAACTATTAAAATTTAATAAAAATGATGAGGATAATATTGTTATTTTTTTTTTCGATATTTATTACCCATTTTTTATAAAAATCCTTCATGAACCTTTTTTTTTGAATGGGTGATGAATCTCGAAAAAAAAATAATAATAATAAGCTCAACTGTGAATGATTTTTTTTCTTTTATTTAAAATGGATGTTGAACCCATAAAAATAAATAAAATAAAATAAAATAAAATAAAAGCTCGGATGATGATACTTTTCTCTTTAGTTGAAAATGGGTGGTGATAGGTGTCAACAAAAAAGAAAAGTTCGCCATTTTTTTTTCTCCTCCCAAAATTGGGTGATAAATATAAAAAAATAATAACAACATTATTTTCATCTTTAAAAAAAAAAAGAAATTAATTTTTTATTATATATCAGATAATATTTGTATAATTATTTATTTTAGGTAATGAAATAATACAAATAGGGGCATTCAAGTCATTACCCTAATAGTTTGGTCAATGGTTAAATTTAACGGAAGTCAGCTTATGGTAGGGGAGGCTTGTGTAATTTCAGGCAAAATGTCCATCTAGTTGCAATTAGACCTAAACTTAGGGGAGGTTTGTGCAATTAGTCCTTATATTTTTCTAGTTTTAATGCAATTATACATATAAACACGATGTGTAAGTGTAACTTTCCCTTGACGTCTGTTACCCTTCTGTCAGCTATTGTCAATAATGAAAGTTCAGAGGGTTTAATGCTAGGAAAAAAAAATTAAGAGGCATACAATTCGGGGGTCATTGGTGATTTGGTGCTATTAACCCTACATATTATTACAATTAGGTATGAAATATGTAAATAAAGAATTTTAAAAATTTTAAAGACATTGATTTGACATTTAAATAAATAAGAAAATAAAAAAGATTTAGACATCTTCAACGCTGACCGCTCTTTTGCAAAATGCATCAATTTGGCATATAAAGTTATAAACTGAAAATCTAATTAAATTAATAGTATATTATTAACTTCTTTTTTTTTCAAATTTCTGACATCGCTATAGCCTGAGTCAGCATCCATCACCACCTGCCTATATATATATATATTTTTTCAAATCAGTGCATCCTGATATAACTTTATAAGGATATTGAATGTAAGTCATTGGTTTTACATGCTTTGACTAAAATGTGTATGCACTTGTCAAAGTTTCTCCATAATGAGTAGTTCACATTCAATATCCTGATAAAGTTATATTAGGACGTCCTGACCAGATCGGGACTATATATATATAGGGACGTAACCAGGATTGAATGACAGGGTGGGTTAGAATAAAATTCTCTAAATTTCGACACTTGATAAAATTTTACTAATTGAAAAAAAATGCATATTTCTAAATAGATATATCAACTAAAAGAGACCATCATTCTTAATTTGTATTCAAATGATGAAATATCTTTTTTTATTGAATTATGACTTATATATACAGATTTTCGATTAACAGTTCGAACTGACAATAAATATATCAGGACGAAGAATGTGGACTACTAGATTTACATACTTTGACTCAAAGTGTATGCACTTGTCAAAACTTCTTCATAATCTGTGGTCCACATTCTTCGTCCTAATATATTTATTGTCAGTTCGAACTGATAATAGAAAAACTGCTTATATATATATATATATATATATATATATATATAATTAAGTCATAAAAGACACCAAAAGATGATAGAAAATTATATAGTTAAATTTTTATTCCCTAATTATGCACTTGATTTTTATATCATAACTTTGAAATTTAGATTAACTCTAAAATTTCAAAATAACAAATATTGAAATTCATATAACTTGTGAAAATATACCTAATTTGAAAACCAATTTTTTATGTTGACAAATAAATTGAGCTAAATTTTGATAAATATATTTTCAAGATTGAAACGGGTCTACTCCAATTAACCTAACAAATCTATTACAAGTATTAATTGATATGGAAAAAAACATATTGTAAATGTAAAGAGTATATGAGAATACACAATAATATAGGGATATGTTTGAAATTTTCAAACTAAAAAGAAATCAAGATTGGCTAGGGTAGGTTAAAGGGGTACGTCTCTCTCTCTCTCTCTCTCTCTCTCTCTCTCTCTCTCTCTCTCTCTCTCTCTCTCTCTCTATATATATATATATATATATATATATATATATATATATATATATATATATATATATAGTCTTTCTACTATCAGTTCGTCCTGATATAAAATATATCAGGACGAAAAATATGGACCACAGATTATAGAGAAGTTTTGACAAGTGCATACAATCTTTCTACTATCAATTCGTCCTGATATAAATATATCAGAACGAAGAATATGGACCACAGATTATGAAAAAGTTTTGACAAGTGCATACACTTTGAGTCAAAGTATGTAAATCTAATGGTCCACATTCTTCGTCATGAGATATAAAATATATCAGGACGAAATGACAATAAAATAATTGTATATATATATATATATATATATTTATAGGGGAGGGATCAGGGGACACAAGTTTTGATATATATATATATATATATATATATATATATATATATAATACTTCTCTAATTAGGACCGTTCTGATTTTATAATTTCAGGACATCCAACCATAACCACATATTCACAGTGGGCCCGTGGCTACGATTAGACGTCTTTGTTAGAGAACCACTATATATATAATAAAATCTAATTATGATTCCTTAAAAAAGTGAACATGTGTGTGTATATGGATTGTCGCAATCAAAAAGGGTTGATTATTTGTAATAGGAGAGGTAGTGGGTACTCGGAAAAGGACAAATCAAAGTTTTGACACAAATCAAAGGACAAAGAGATAATTACATCGGTGACCATAAATTTGATGATACATTATTAAAATGGCCACTAGATTGTGGGAATTAGTTTCAAAATGATCATTTTTGACGAAAAGTGTGATAGTGTGTCATTTGCCATTTTGAAACCAATTCCCAATCTAACGGCCATTTTGATAGTGTGTAATCAAATTGATGGTCACCATGGTAATTATTCCAATGAGAAATCGGGGGGCACAAGATTTGACACAATTTTTCAACCATTGGATCTATGAGATTTGGATGGTTTAGATTTAATAAATTGATTTCTTTTTTATTCTCTTATCATTTATCTATCATTAATTTATTTTCTTTTCTCTCTCCTCTCTCATACATTCACTTTCTTAATTAAAATCTAATTAATATTTCATCTTCCTTTCTCTTGCTTTTTATTTTTCTCTTCTCTCTCATGAATCAGGATATATAACTTACAAGTTGCTTATGTAAATAAGTCAAAGCATGAGAGAAAAAAATCACCACCAAGTTGAGTTTAAGAGAGTGACTTTATTCTGATAGCCTTTTAAATTTTGTTTACAATGAAATGCTAATGATCTTCCGGACTGGGAGATGATTAAATATTCTTATTCTCTATTAATAGTCCAGGATTAATAATTTATTAAAATTGTGAATTAATACTACTTGCAAGTTGCAACTAGAGTTCACAAAAATACATAGTGTAAGATAAAATATATAGTTGAATGAAAATATCCATAAAGGTAATATATATATATATATATATATATATACCCATTGTTCTGTTTCAACTTTCAAAACAGAGTTGAATGAAAGATAAAAAATAAAAAAAATAAAAATATATATTAACAGGGAAGAGGAAAAAAACGCAAGAGAGATTGACAGAGAGAGGAAGATAAAATATTAATTAGAGAAAGTGAATGTATGAGAGAGGAAAGAGAACATAAAATAAATTAATGATAGATAAATGAGAAAGGAATAAAAAAGAAATCAGTTTGTTAAATATAAGCCATCCAAATCTCATGGATCCAATGGTTGAAAAATTGTGTCAAATCTTGTGTTTCCCGATCCCTCCCCTATATATATAATTTCAAAGTTTAAAATCTACAAGTGTATATGGAAAATTTGTTAAAAGATATTAGTAGCCTCCCATCCCTTCGGATATTAATCATGGGATATTAATCATTGGGATTTGGGGATTGCCCGAAGCTAGTCTCTTTACCACATGGTGTGAAAGACTTAAGCTCTTAGGGTGTGTTTGGTACGCAGGACGGGACGGGACAACTTTTTGTTGTCCCGCGTTTGGCGCGCTATTAGCATGGGACGAGACGGGACGAGACAGGACGAGACGGGACAAAAACCACAAAAACTTGTCCCAGCTCAGACCCTCGGCCAAACTTGTCCCATGCATGGGACAAGTCTCAAAAAGACATTTTTACCCTCAAAACTTCCAAAAATTACTACTATAAAATTAAAAACCTAATCTTGAAATCAGATATCTCATCCTCACACACTCATCGCTCCTCTCTCTCCACCAGCCGTAGCTCCGTCCTCGTCGGGGTCGAGGTCACATGAACTCGCCGCCGGATCTGGTGGTTGACTGGTCTGATGCATCATTTATACAGCTTCAATTCTTTGAACCACCTTTAAGATCCAATACAGAGTTCTCAGAGTTCTTAAATTTTTGGGTACTCTTCAAAACCCAACAGCCTTGTTCATGAAATAGATCTAGATGTTAAATGAGTTAAGTCCTTTGCTTTAATTTTGAAAAATGAAATACTTAGCTGAAGTCAAATTGGTTATAGGGATTTTTTTTTTCATTCTACAATCATGACGCGTCCTCCATCTGTTTTTTTTTTCAAGAATTTTTTCACCCATTTCCATCTCAGATCCTCTTTTTTACAGGCAATGGATGATGTTCGATCATGAAGCATACTCCATCTGTTTTTTTCCAGATTTTTTTTTTAAGATTTTGTGTATATAAGTTGAGTACAGATTAATGAACAAGAGGTTTGATGAAGATCTGGATTTGTTTTCGAATCTGATGAAGGTTTGGATGTGTTTCAATCTGATGAAGAGATTGGTTTGATGAATATTCAATATATAAGAAGTAAAAAACATGAATTGATTTTTTTATTAATCTTTTTTAATTATTATTTTTTAATGGTTGAGATTGTCTGATCAATTAAAATTGAGTATAATTAAGTATTAAAATTGAGCATAATTGAGTATTAAAATTGATTTTAAAATAATAATAATAATAATGATAAAACAAGTCCTTTTTAAAAAAAGGACGATAGGGGCATTCTGGTCATTTGAACCTCTTATCCCGTCCTGTCTCAGCCATACCAAACGCATAATAGTACAGTGAACAGTTTTGTCCCAGACCTTCCAAACACAATATAGAACAACCTATTCTGTCCCGTCCCGTCCCGTCCCGTCCCGTCCCATCTCGTCATGTCCCATATCCTTACCAAACGCACCCTTAAGAGAATATGATGCTTTCTGAGAGCAAAAAGAATTCAAAATGTAGTTTGAAAATGGAAATTGGAAAAGCCAAAGCATAAAGTCTCACCGTCGAATGCTTTGCATTGATGGATTACCAGAAGGAAATTACTTGGGTACTGACTGGTCAGTATCCAATGTACTGACCCCACCAATGGAGTGTTGCCATGTGGCTTTTTTCTTTTAACTTTTTACATATATCTCTTTACATTTTTCATAAATGCCCACGTGGTAAAACACTATTGGTCGGTTAGTACCTTAAGTACTGATCGGTCAGTACCCAAATATTGTCCTTACTAGAAATCAAAGAGTTGCAACGATGGCTTCTTCAATGTTCAGCAAACACTTTACGATGGTTGGCCATTAAAAATTGTCCCAACTTCAAAAACTACCCGCGGATAAGCCCGTACGTTGGAGCCGTATAAGCCCGAATGATACCGATAAAGGTTTGTATATGAAAATGCAACCCATTATATCACAAAAAAAAAAAAAAAAAAACATGTTTTGATGCACGGAGAATTTGGAAAGTCACTTTTGTCGTACTCTAATTTAGAAAGTGCGGAGAATCAACTATTAATTTTTCATCGTTAATGACAGGTGTAGAAAACAATTGAGTGTAGCGATAATTTTTTTTGGGTTTGGGTGACTATTAACTTATCGATACCAATCAAAAGTGAATATTTTCATAAATTCAAGTCAAAAGTAGGGAATTAACTCTTAAAATAATGTCCAGTAAAAAGTTCATGTAAGAGCTCATTAGTGTATATAGGGAACCATTGTTGTATGACATTAACATGAAATTATTACACCAAATAAAACTGTATTGATCAAACAAGTAAAACTGTATTGATCAAATAAATCAAACTGTAT
Organism: Acer yangbiense; assembly: GCA_008009225.1. Classification (NCBI taxonomy): domain Eukaryota; kingdom Viridiplantae; phylum Streptophyta; class Magnoliopsida; order Sapindales; family Sapindaceae; genus Acer; species Acer yangbiense. The sequence goes on from CM017764.1 coordinate 45,053,568, forward strand.
TGAAATATATATATATATATATATACAGTCTTTCTATTGTCAGTTCGTTCTGACAATAAATATATCAAGACGACGAATGTGAACCACAGATTATGAAGAAGTTTTGACAAGTGCTTACACTTTGAGTTAAAGTATGTAAATCTAGTGGTCCACATTCTTCGTCCTGATATATTTATTGTCAGGACGAACTAATAATAGAAAATATATATATATATATATATATATAGGGCAAGATCCATGACCCCATTTTTGACACAATTTTTGACACAACTTCTTAACCATTGAATCTTGCTTCTTTTAATGGACATGATTTAATCTTTTTTATCTTTCCTTATTTAATGTAGATATTGTATCTCACTTATTTAATACTTTTATCTCTCCAAAATATTATTATTTTATTAAATTCTTTCGCCTTATTTAATTGTCTTTTATTTATTTTTCTTTTCTTTTCATTTTTCCTTTACACGTTTTTTGTTTCTTTTTTTTTTTTTTTTTTAAATTTACCTGAAACCAGAAAATCATCTTGTGACTTTCATTCTCACTTTTTAAGTCTTTAAAATCCTTTTTTTTTTCTTTCTCTTGTTTTTTACTATTCTTATTTCTCAATTTACTTCATCTAAAACTAGAAATTTTATACATGTAATCACTTGCTCATTTCCACTCTCCTCTTTTGTTTTATTGATGTTTTATTAATTTTATAGATCCAGTCATGTATTCATGGGTAGTTTTCATTGAATTACTTATTACACCTAGTTTTTATTTTACAAATAGGGCAAATTACACTGAACCCCTGAAGGTTTAGGCAAGTTACACTTAGCTGGAAAAGTTTTGTTATTATACACTAACACCTCCAAGACTTAAATTTGACTTTCAAAATACCTAAAATGCCCCTAGTTATATTATTTTATACTTTATTTTTTTTTTACCTTTTAACCAAAAACTTTATAAACTTTAATAAAATAAAAAATTTAAATAAAAAAAATGATTCCTTAAATAAATAAATAGTTTAAAAAATAGTTTTAAAATAAATAAATAAATTTTAAAAAATTAAATAAAAAAATGGTTTTAAAAAATCAAATAAAAAAATAGTTTTAAAAAATAAATATTTTAAAATAAATAAATAAATAAATAGTTTTAAAAAATCAAATAAATAAATAGTTTAAATAAATAAATAAATACATGAAAAAATTATAAACATTTTTTTTTTTTAAGGATATCCATTAATAAGGACAAGAAAAACTCTAAATATCCAAACTTTTACAGTAAGGATGATGGTGAGAGAAGTTTCAAGGTTCCTAACACTCCTTGGATATTTAGAGCTTTTCTTGTCCCTATTAATGGATATCCTTAAAAAAAATTAACGTTTTTAATTTTTTAATTAATTTAAACTATTTATTTATTTAAAACTATTTATTTATTTGATTTTTAAAACTATTTATTTATTTGATTTTTTAAAACTATTTTTTTATTTAATTCTTTTAAACTATTTATTTATTTAAAATTTTAAAACTATTTATTTATTTGATTTTTTAAAACTATTTTTTTATTTAATTCTTTTAAACTATTTATTTATTTAAAATTTTTAAACTATTTATTTATTTAATTTTTTAAAACTATTTTTTTATTTAATTCTTTTAAACTATTTATTTATTTAAAAATTTTAAACTATTTATTTATTTGATTTTTTAAAACTATTTTATTTATTTATTGAATCATATTTTTTATTTAATTTTTTTATTTTATTAAAGTTTATAAAGTTTTTGGTTAAAAGGTAAAAAAAAAAAAAAAGAGTATAAAATAATATAACTAGGGGCATTTTAGGTATTTTAAAAGTCAAATTTAAGTCTTGGAGGTGTTAGTATATAATAAAGAAACTTTTCCAGCTAAGTGTAATTTGCCCAAACCTTAAGGGGTTCAGTGCAATTTGCCCTTACAAATATCAGTATAAATGAAGTCAAGTACGATGTTGTTGTTCAACTTTACAAATATATTAACAAGACCAATGCAAGTGAAAACAATTTTATTGTACAACTTTACAAAATTACACCGTAATGAAATAAGAAATGATAAAAGAGGAAAAGAATAAAAAAAAATTAAAAAGAAAGAAAATAAAAGAGGAGAGTGGAAAGGAGCAGTGATTACATGTATACAATTTCTGGTTTTAGATGAACTAAATTGAGAAATAAGAATAGTAAAAAAAAAGATAGAATAAAATGATTTTAAAGACCGAAAAGTGAGAGTGAAAGTCACACTGTGATGTTCTGGATTTAGGTAAAGTAAAAAAAAAAAAAAAACTTGTGAAAGAAAAAAGAAAAAAAAAAAGAAAAAAAAATTAAAAGACAAAATTAAATAAGGTGAGAGAATTTAATAAAATAATAATATTTTGGAGAAATAAAAGTATTAAATAGGTGAGAGACAATGTCTACATTAAATAAGGAAAGACAACATATATTAAATCATATCCATTAAAAGAAGCAAGATCCAATGGCCAAGAAGTTTTCTCAAAGTTGTGGTTACATATTTTTTAACTTGTTTTGATGAAGGAAATAATAAAGAAAAAATAATAATAATAAGAAAGAAGGTTAGGTAAGTGAGGACTGAGGAGTAAGAGGAAAAAAAATGGAGAGAAAACATTTTGTTGGAATTAATGGGGAGAGAAAAACCGGAGAGGAGAGAAGAGAGAGAAGAGCGAATTTTAGGAGCTGTCTGGTAGCCATGTTTTTGGCTGTTTTTATTTTTGTTTTTTTAAAAACAATTTCGAATTCGTATTCGTTAACCCTTTTTCATTTTATTTAAAAAATAAATAAAAACAAAAACAAAAACAAAATGGAAAACAAAATCAATGTTAAAAGTGAAATATTTGAAAAACAACTAAAAGATGTTTTCCATTTAGTTTTTCAATAAATAAAAAAACTCATTTTTCTTTCTTCATCATTCAACAAATCATCTTCTCTTCGTCTTCTTCTCTGCGTCTTCTTCTTCTTCTTCGCCCGCCGCCGATCCATTCTTTGCCCGCTACTGATCTCTTCTTCGCCTGTCGTCGATCTCTTCTTCTTCTTCTTCTCCTTCTTCCGATCTGCTTCTTCTTCTTCTTCTTCCGATCGGTTCTTCTTCTCAAACAAAGTAAACAAAAATAAAATTTGAACTTGATTTTCTGGTTTCTGGGGCGTTTCCTTGGGTTCTGGCTTCTAGGGCGTTTCCTTCAAATTGGTTTCGGCTTTTAGCTTGATTTCGCGGTGGAATTTGCGTTTTCTTGGGTGGTTTCTGAGGTTTTGAAACCAGAGTTGTCGCCAGAGATTGTGAGGAGTGTCGGTGAGAGGTCTTGGATTGTACAAGATTTAAGTAGGAGATTAATATTCTTGCAGAATGAACTGATGAGCATTGTTGTTGATAGTCGGGTCTCAAATTGCAGCTTTAGTGATTATAAATGGGAAATTAATTAGGTATTATAATTAATGGGAAATTATAATAAATATCTTTGTGGATTCAACATAGAGATGTGCATTTTTCCTGGGGCTCCAATTCCCAGCATCCCCATCACCATTTGGGGATATTGTTTTTTGGGGAAAAATGAGGAAATGGGAAGGGATAGGGATGAAAATCATCCCCAAATCCTATCCCCATCCCCATTTCCCCCAAACATATATAAATATAATTATAATATATATATATTTTTTTTTTCTTTGAAAACTCTAACTCCCTAAGTATATATAAACATTTACTCTTTAATTTGTTTTTTTATTTATTATTATTTATTATTGAAATGTTTGTTTTTTTAGTTTAATTTATAATTTTTAGTCAATTGGGGAAATTGGAGAACGGGGGGAACGGGGAATTGGGGATGGGGATGGATATAGGTTTTCCCAAAATTCCCCATCCCCATTTTCCCTAAATGGGGAAATGGGGAGGGAGGGATGGGGGAAGGGTCTGGGAAGTGGGGATGGGGGAACCTATATCTATCCCCATTCCCCAAACGTGCATCTCTAATTCAACATCTTGTACTTGATGTGGATTCAACGGGTAATAATTAAGTTTATCTAAAATAATAAATGTTGAATTTATTATAATATTTAATAAATATCTAATAATTTATTACTTAATAACAATTTTTGATATTTTGGATCAATTTATTGTTAAATTTTGATATTTTTCGGTTAGTCAACCAGACTTGTTTTTTCCATTTTCATTTTCAGAATACAGCTTCAAGTGTATGCTACAAAATGCGTTTTCAGAATTCGAAACTGAAACCAAAAATACTATTTTCATTTTCATTTTTATTTTCCAAAAACAGCAATTAAAAACGCTCACAGGACGTGCCCTTAATTAATTAGGGAGAGGTGAGAGAAATTTATTTCAATATTTAATTAATTAAGGAGAGAGAAGAGAGACTAAAATATCAAAATCTTAACCATCCATTTCCATTAGATCCTAGGGATATAAAGATGTGTCAAAAATTGTGTAAAAAAATGTGGCCAGGGATCATGTCCCATATATATATATACGGTCCCGTTTACATCAGTGCGTACTAATGTAACTACATCAGTACCAATGCATGTGGACTATTGATTATGGAGAAGTTTTGACAAGTGTATACACTTCGAGTCAAAGTATGTAAATCTAATGGTCCACATCCAACGCATTAATGAAGTTATATCAATTAGCACTGACTTGAACATTTTTATATATAAATATATAGTCTTTCTATTGTCAGTTCGAACTGATATAAATATCAGTTCCTTGTATGTAAGTCATTGGATTTAAATGATTTGACTTGGCTGCATGCACTTGTTCAAAGTATCTTTTAAATCCAATGGCTCACATGTAAAGAATTGATATATTTTATATCAGTTCAAACTGACAATAGAAAGACTATATATATTTATATTTATGATAGTTCTCCTATCATGTCGTCCTAAAATTATAATTTCAGGACGACAAACCACAGCCACATGTTTAAATAAAAAACTAAATTTTTTTAACAAACATTTGAACTTATTAAAACGTGTGACCGTGGTTGGTCGTCCTGAAATTATAAACATTTGAATTTATTAAAACATGTGAACTTATTAAAACATGTGACCATGGTTTGTTGTCCTGAAATTATAATTTTAGGACTTGATAGGACAACTGTCACACACACACACACACACACACATACAAAGAATGTGAACCACTAAATTTACATACTTTGACTCAAAGTGTATACACTTGTCAAAACTTCTCCATAATCTGTGGTTTATATTCTTCGTCCTAATCAATATATTTATTGTCAAGACGAACGGATAATATAAAGACTATATATATATATATATATATATATATATATATATATATATAATTACTTGTGAATTAATCGGGATCCAAGTATACCAACTGGGAATTAATGAGTCTATATAGATGGAAAATTTAAAATTAAATGCATTCCTTATTGTATTTTATTTAGAAATCAGTAATCAACATGTATACATGATGATTTACTTGAAAACTACAGGAAATTTTCGAAATTACATTCTTTAAACACTTTAACAAAGTGTAAGATTGTTTAGGAGATTAGAGTTCATTTGCAGGAAATTAGAGTTCTCAATCATACATTGAGTATTGATATTGTGTTTAGGAGATTCAAGGAGCAAATGCAGAGACAATGGGGCTTCTCACTATGTGCTTCCCGTTAACCTCGTACCAACTCAAAAACCCAAAATTTCCTATATAATCATCCTGTGGAATAGCATTAGTTCCCAAACTGATACTCACTGTCATATTGAACTCAGCTTTGCTATATTTTCCTGCTAATGATATGGTCGCCGGTTGCACGACAACTTCCATACCTTTCGGAGCAGTCACCATTGAACGATATACCGAACTACCATCAGCTACATTCGTCAACACCCTCTTGAAGTTGATGCTTGTGGTATTGGTGTTGTTCAAGATGACTATAAAAGACGGATAATTAAGGTCTAGATTAGCTTGTTCACAGGTGAAGTTTGATGTTCCTGTTAGAACTCTAATCTGATTACTTGTGTAGTTCAATCCACACAAGTAGTTGATGTAGTCCTCGACCTCAATATCGTACACAAGTCCAGGATCCATTGCCTTATTAGGATTCACATGCCCGGCTCCAAAATCAAGAGGAGTGCCTGCAGCCCCGTTATCCATGTCGACAATTATGCCATTAGCATTGTCATATATGTTAGCTGTTGTCATCATTGCAGAACGGATGGCAGCTGAACTCCAGTCAAGGTGGACTGCTTTAAGCAAGGCAGCTATGCCTGCCACATGAGGGCATGACATGGATGTTCCTGAGATGATAGCGTAATCAGAGAGTAGATATTGGTCACGAATCGGTTGCCAACCTCTGTTGGGAATCCAGGAAGCTAGTATATCAACCCCAGGAGCCAATATATCAGGTTTTAGTATATAAGGTGATTGGCGAGCTGGCCCCCTCGATGAAAAATATGCCACCTGAGGAGCTGGCTTAGTACCTAACACTGTAATCTGGAACTTGATACTCACAGTTGCATTATTCTTCGCATCGATTATGTAATTTTTCACCAACTCTCCATCTGTCGGGTTTATTATAACAAAAGGCATGTTAAAATCTGTGGGCTCAAGAAATTGCCCTGTGTCTGAACTAAAGATGCCTCCAGCAGCTCCACTTCTAAAAATTTCGCTCGATTGTTGTGTACAAAAGACATACTTTCCTGCAACATCTTTAGGGTCTAATGACAACGGATCACATTGTTCTTTGGATTGATTACCATGTCCGAAGTATATAGGAACCTCAGACACAAATAGGTTCTCAGGGTAAACAGATCTTCCAGTCAGAATTAGCTCGTTGTCGCCTAGAGTGATGTGAGCTGCATAATCTCTATCAACAGTTCCGGCGCCAATGGTGGTAATCCAAGGAGCTCCATTATGGATGGTGTAAGCATGGGGGCCAGAGTTTCCTGCTGAACATGATACGAAAATCCCTTTCTTCAAGGCTGCAAAAGCTCCTATGGCTATTGGATTCTCATCAAATACTGTCTCAGGGAAACCTAGAGACAATGACATGACATCCACACCATCTTCTATGGCTTGATCCATACCAGCCAGAACATCAGTGGCTGCAGATTCAAAATCGTCGGTAAAGAACAACACCTTGTACATGGCAATCCTAGCCATTGGAGCGATTCCAGTAGCCGTTCCTTCGGCATACCCAAAGTAATCGGCGTGTTGGACAGGACTGCCTGCTGCTGTTGATGATGTATGAGTACCGTGACCAAAAAAATCTCTCGGAGAATCATAGTCGTCCGTTTTTGATATATTGAATCCACGTTGCTTGAGTCCCTTGCTAAATGAGCGTGCCCCGATCAGTTTCCTATTGCAGTTTGAAGTGTTAAATTCAGTTCCAACTTCACACATGCCGCGCCAACGTGGAGGCACCGGAGGCATGTTGTCATCTTTGAAGCTCTCACTTTCTGGCCAAATTCCAGTATCAATGACACCAATTATTATGTCATTTCCGAACCCTGCTGCCGGCCATATCCCAGTACGTTTCTTCAGACCGAGAAACTTTGGAGTGTGGGTGGTGTGGAGGTGGCCAATTGTATCTGGATACGCGGCAAGATGACCTGGAATGTTACGGATTTGGTCTAGGTGGGCTTGCGACAACACGGCACTGAAGCCATCCATCACATGGGTGTAAGTGTAGAGGTGGGTTGGGGCAACACCATTTGGTGATGAGAGAGACGAAAGCGTGAACATGTACCAATCATGGTGGGTGGAGAAGGGAACCGGCATTGCTGATTTGTCCATGTGGATAATGTAAGTCTTTCGATCTCCAGACACGGACGACGAAGTGGCAGTCCATACAAGAAGGAAGAGAGAAAGAAGAAACTTGAAAGGAAGGAAATTTGTCATGGTTATGGTCACTAACTAGTGACTGCTGTGGCACAATCCAGTATCTAAAAGTGTATCTCGATCATATATATATATAGAAATGTAATTGATGTATGGATAGGTCATTGTAAAGCTAGTTGTGATCGATGAAATCAACTGAATTCGTTCCTTGTAAATTTGGAGTACAAGGTGGCCGGCAAACAATATGTATGCATAGGAAAGTACAACACAACAGGGACAGGGAAATTCAGCCGACGGGAACAAAGCCAACTAAAAAAAAGCTCATGCATGCTAATAAACTAAAAAAGTTGAGATTAGGAGATGAAAACAAGTTAAATGTGTCTTTAAGTATTCCCTCATGTCTTCAGTACACTAATTTAGAGCTTCTTTTGTAAAAAGCTAGGATTACAAGGATCATGTTCATGTAAGAAGGAATTGATAACTAAGCGTGATTTAATCTTCATGTGATCTTTAAAACACTTGAAAAAACCATAAGATAGTCATTTTTTCCTCTCATTTTACTGTTACTCAAAATGAATAGTTGTGACTAATTGCAGTATTATGGTGTCCAACAACTAAACAAGTGAAAATAATAATATTCACACTAGCTATCAATAGGAAAATTAAAAATTTCAACAATTGCTTTTCATAAGCAATTCATTAGCAGAAGAAATGTGACCTCTGTCTATCATAGGATTTTTTTTTTTTGAATATTATTATCGTATTATCACACTGTACGTGTGATCACATCATCCAAACATCGTGATCTTTTTTATTTTATTAACTATTAAATTTTTTTTTTTTTTAAAGTATTACAACTATTACGATATGACTATTGGGATCTTTTAAGATAGGACTATATTTATACAACCTGGATATCTATTCCCACAAACCGAAATAAAATTCATCATACATGTTTATAAAATGTACATGATGTTGGACTTTTATTTAACCATCAATAGAGTAGTCAAATCATAATATGATGTGGGGGAGGCCAAATAGCCAATAACAAGGCCGAAAAATAAGACAACAATTTGAGATTTTTAGTTGTTGCATGATTCATCCTATTAGCATTAGGCTCGTATTTCTTACACCAGAGCGGCTTCCCTTCGATCATCAGCTTTGTCTCCTCTTTGTAGGACACAGTCAACCCAAATTTCCCACACAACCGCTGCCCTCTGTTCCTTCCGGTGGTGCACGTACACACTACTTTTTTCCAAAGGCGCCTGCTCTGCCCAGAAATCAAACTCCTTAGCATATGGATTCAGTCTGCTTCTTATTTTAGCCAAAGGTGCAGCAATACCAGTACTGGCTTGAGCCACTTCCTGCACCAGCTCCCGCTCGATCTCCTTGACAGCTTCATCTACAGGAGGCCCAACAAGGTGCAGCAATTGCAGCTTTGGTGGAAATTTGTAGAGTGGCCTTATCTGAAAGCTTTCTGAAAACATAAATAAATTTTCTTTTTCTTTATTCTCCAAATAAATTTCATAATAACTTAAATCTGAAAATTTAGAAATCTGGATGAAAACAATTTTACATATTCTTTTCATGTTCTCATCTAAAAATAAAATTTGTAAATTCCACATGTTGAGACTTAAACCCACAAAAGAGAATTAAACTATTGAAGTATATATGTACATCACTCAATTAACTAAGAAGGGAGTAATTAATATTGTATGGTTACTAAAGAGATCATAAAGCAAAATAATATCATACAAAAAACTATTAATCAATTAACGTAATGGGTAGGAATCATACAAAAAACTATTAATCAATTAACTTAATATAACAATCAACAATGGGAAGACCGAAGAACAAACCGTTCATGGGCAACCCTTCAACAACATTCAACAGTTTCTAACAGAGACTAAGGCTATGTTTGGGATTTCTTTTACTTGAGAAATAATCACTTTGAGCAAATAGGTGTTTGGTAAACTTCACAAAAACAACTTATTTTACAATTTGCTCCTCAAATAATCAACTTTTGAGAAGTTGGTAGGGGGTGCTTTTGGAGGCAGAAGCTAGCTTATTGTTGTGCATTGTCAATAATACCCTCACTATTTAAATAGAAAGACAATAATACCCTCACATTAAGTAATTGTATTTCAAAAAAACTATAATTCATAATTTTATTTTATTTTTAAATCTTTAATCCTTAAATATTAAATTTGAAAATAAAAGAGAATATTATTTTTAATAAAAATAAACTTTTTTTTTTTGTTTTTAAAAGAAAAGAAATAAAACTTGAAGCCACCATTGTCGCCAGTGATAGTGGCCACCATCGTCGTTGACGAAAGGGAAGGAGGTTAACTTGACTTCATTGGCGACATCGACACCGTAGGAGGAGGCAAACGACCAAATCCATCGCAATCACGAAAAGCCTCAAGCTTATCATGAAGGAGTAGAGCCAGAGTTAGCGGCGGAGGTAGTGACGATGAAGGAGTAGAGCCGGAGTTACAGTGAGCTCTAAAAGATTGTTTGGTCGACGGTACAGGATATCCAAACGATGACGAAGAAGAAGGCTGAGAACCGGATAGATGCTGAACGACTCCGAACGATGGCAGAGAAGAAGGCTGAGAACCAGATCGATGATGAACGATTCCAAACGACGGCGGAGAAAAAGGCTGAGTACCAGATCGATGATGAATGATTTGAAGATTTGAAGGGAACCAAATCGACGGAGAAGATAGCTGAGAACCAGATCCACCTCAACTTTCAGCATAGTTTTTCTTGGCTTTGAATATGAATGGTTGTTTGATATTGTAATCTAAAATTATCTTACTTAATATGTATATCATTATTGGTGTTATTTTAAAGATCTCAACTAGATCTTTCCAATAGTATATTTTTTTAGAATACATATTATTATAATTAAGTAGGGAAGATGTAAATAAAGAATTTAAATTAAAGACATTTATTTGACATTTAAAAATGAAACAAATAATGTACGGTGTGTATAATATTATCTATGGGGGCGGGGTAGTGTGAATAGATTTTAAACTATTATTACCAATTTTTGCATTTAATCAATTTATGAAAATACCCCTAACTAGTCAAAGTAATAAATCAAGTGTAATAAGTGCAGAAAATAGATGACACTTGATTTTTACGTGAAAACCCTAATATCGGGAAAAACCACGGGTTGTTATGTGAGCCACACATGAATCTCAAATCCACTAATGGTAAACGAGATTACAACCTAATCCCGGTATGTAACTGACAACCACTACCTAATCCCGGTATAAGTGAACCTAGTCCAATTGCTTGTGATTTATGCAACCTAATCCCGGAAGTTATACAAGACTTACTTCTCAATGAAGAGATAAAATAGCCTATGTGAATATGTATGATATCCAAAATGCAAATAGAGCTAGGAACCCTATATTCTTATCTAGGATGATAATATGACAATTAAAACACTCCTAGATATCAATAGCTAAATGACATGTCATAAAGTTTAGTTAAACATAGATTAGGCAATCATATGAAGCTATCATAATACAACTCTCAAACAATCAATACACTAATCTCAATCTTGTATTTAAAATATATTTCAATAACATACAAGTGATAAATGAGATTGCTTGTTAAAAAAGACACAAAATATGTAAGATATTAGTGAAAAACTTACCAAGCAAAGTGTATTGAAAAACGCATGCAAAGATGACACCTAGATGATCAAGGATGATGCTAGATGATGATTGATGCTCATGGAGAAGTGTTTGAGTAATCAAAGGTGAGTTCTTTAGTGAATTTTTCTCTTGGAAAAATATGCTAAGTAAAAATGTGATTTTGAACTCTCTAACTCAACCTAAAATGAAAGATGTATATATATATAGTGTGTCAAATTGAAGTGACATTGTTTTGAAAAGTTTACAAAATTTATGCCTTGACCGCTGTTCACCCGCTCTACATAGGGAGGGTGTACAGCGGTCCACCTGGGAATATGAAGAACAACTCTTCATGACCGCTCTACACAAGAGCAGAATCCAGGCGACCTAGGGGCGGTTGCTCTCAGGTTTTGAGAGCCGCCGTTCACCCGCTCTACGAAGGGCGAGTGAAGGGCGAGCCAAAAGTGATAATTAAATCAACCAGTGGCACCGCTGTTCACCTGCTCTACGTAGAGCAGGTGTACAGCGGGTAAGAGCAAAAATGCCCAACCCCTCTTATGGGCGCTGCTCGTAGGGCGACCCTAAAGCGAATGAACAACGCCCATACTTACACAATGCATCTAAAGAATAAACATGACATGGCATTTGAACCACTAGATGCAATCAATAAAATATGCAAGAAGAGATATTATAAACATGAATGCACACATATAAAAACACATATTATACACAAAGTATGGATATGCATGGAATGTGTGTGTGTGTGCAACTAAATCTCTTCAAAGCAAAGTAAGCACTAGAATTTTACCTTTGGTGCTTTTTCTTTTGAGGTCTTGAGAGGGCATTGGTTGTGCGAAGCACCAACCATCAAAAAGCCTAAGCTACCCTTACATCAAACCTCACATGTGGTTTGTCACCAAAATAAGCCAATCAAATTTTGAGGAACTTACAATCTCCCCATTTGGCTATTTCGTGATAAAACCATCATTCACATTGATCCTCACAACAAAATAGAAACTAAAGGGATTTTCTACATTACAAAGAGATAATTTTAAAGCAAGATCTTCAAGTCTTCATTCTCTTGTAGAACAATCAAACCTTCAAAACAAAGTTTTTATACTTTCCAATACAAGTATACGTGAGATGTTCAAGTGAAAATAAAACAAGTATTTGTATTTAAGAATTTAAGCACAACATCATGCAATGAAAGAGTAATGCAATGCTCCCCCTCAACGGGTTACTCCGCCTAAATTTGCAATCTCCCCAACATGCGCATTTGCTACTACCATTAGCAACTCCCTTTACCACCACATTCTACTCCCCCTTTTTGTCATGATATAGGTAAAGGAGTATCCCCAACTGGGTCACTTGTAGTAAAGAGAGATAATAGCATACAAGATATTTGCATAATCATATAAGCCACTTTATGCAACTCAATTAATTAGAGAGAAACAAGGAGATTTATTTTGATAAAATGTGTGATTGATATGCTTTGCATACAAGACATGTAGCATTTAAGTCCAAAATACAATGGTATTTGGCCAAGCAAATAACAATGGTTTCCAATAGAATTTAAACCAATTTTACCATTTGTCATGAGTAAAGCAAGGATATAGAGATTTCATTGATTTCAATTTAAGAGCAACTATATCCAATTTTATAAGCGAAACATGGCATGAGCGACTTTGCACTCTATTTGATTTTTCCGGGTGAGATACCCGTATGATAGTAGCCATGTTCAATTAATAAAGAAAGAGAGACATTTGGATTGTAAAATCCTTTGAACGGATACAAGATCATTTATTCATTTGAGTCTTATAAGCTTTTCACACATTGTTTTACATTTATATATTACAATCATCAATTCATGCTTTTTCATTTGAGCATGTCATTTGAATTTCATGTTTTTCATGTAACATTAGCATGTCATTAAAGAAACATCATGTCATGGAGATAACTATAGGTCATTCAAAATGTACTTTCTATGTAGATCTCCTAGTCAAAAAATGCATGTTTGAACATAAATATGACATGGATTGTAGTCAAAGCAAGGTTCACACTTATTGACATATGTGCAACCAAGATACTCAAGCTAATTAATAAAGAAACATAAGATATTTTAAATTTTTGCATGTGATAAGTATGCAAAATAGCTCTCTTTGCTTAAGTTCCCCATATAGGGTCAATCACCAAAATACATCACTCCATAAGACATATCCCAACAGATCTACTAAGTGTTTTAAACCTAGTTGCATCTAAGGGTTTCGTGAATAAGTCCGCTAGTTGATCATTTGTACCTACATGTTCAAGTACAATGCATTTATTCTCAACTTGTTCTCTTATGAAATGATAGCGGTTGCCAATATGCTTAATTAGTCCTAGAGTGTTATACCGGATTCTTGAAAATATTAATAGCACTCATATTATCACAAAAGAGAGTGAGTGTACCTTGATTGAATCCATAGTCGACTAGCATTTGCTTCATCCATAGGAGTTGTGTGCATCCACTCCCCGCGGCTATGTATTCGGCCTCTGCCGTGGATAAGGAAATCGAGTTTTTTTTTTTGTAAAACTAAGACATCAAATTGTTCCCTAAAAAGAAGCAACCGCCCGATGTGCTTTTCCTATCATTGCAATTTTTAGCCCAATCCGCATAACTAAAACCTACAAGACTAGCATTAGTGTCAAAAGAGTACCAAATCCCAAAGTTGGATGTCCCATTCACATAGCTAATAATTCTCTTTACGGAAGAGAGATAGGACTCTTTAGGATCCGCTTGGTACCTAGCACACACACCCACACCCACACCCACACTTACACTAAAAGATATATTGGGTCTACTTGCGGTCAAATAAAGCAAGCTTCCTATCATGTCCCGATATAGAGTTTGTTCCACATTTTTTCCACTAGCATCCTTATTAAGCTTCAAAGTGGTACCCATGAGTGTATCATAATGTTTGGCATTTTCAAGACCAAACTTATTCACTAGGTTCTTAGCATATTTGGCTTGGGTTATAAAAATCCCATCATTCAATTGCCTAATTTGCAAACATAGGAAGTAACTTAGCTTACCAACAAGACTCATCTCAAACTCATGAGACATAACTTCAACAAATTGTTGGACTTTGGTGTTGTTGGTGGAGCCAAATACTATATCATCAACATATATTTGAGCTATAAAGAGCTCATCATTGTCTTTCTTGATGAATAACGTCTTGTCAACACTACCCTTTATGTAGTTATTGTCAACAGGAAATTGAGTGAGGCGCTCATACCAAGCCTTTGGTGCTTGTTTCAACCCATAAAGAGCCTTCTTTAGGTGATAGACATGGTTAAGGTGGTGTACATCCACAAACCCCTTGGGTTGCTCAACAAACACCTCCTCTTGTAAAAAGCCATTGAGGAAGGCACTCTTGATATTCATTTGGTGCAATTTGAACTTATGCACACAAGAAATGGACAAGAGAAGCCTAATGGACTCTAAACGGGCAACATGAGCAAATGTCTCCTCAAAGTCAATACCCTTAATTTGAGAGTACTCTTGTGCAACAAGTCTAGCCTTGTTATGCACTATGTTGCCATCCTCATTGGATTTGTTCCTATATATCCACTTGGTGCCTATCACATTAGTGCTTTTAGGCCTAGGAACTAGAGTCCAAACCTTATTCCTTTCTAATTGGTTTAGCTCTTCTTGCATGGCAAGAACCCAAAATTCATCATTCAATGCCTCATCAACCTTTTTGGGTTCTATTTGAGAGGTGTAGCAAGTATAGCTAATGAGATTAGCTATTTGACGCCTAGTCTTAACACCCTCATTCACATCTCCAATAACATTATCTTTGTTATGAAGTCTTCTAACCCATGGAGCGGGTTCATTAGATTCCAAGAGAGGAACTCTATCAAGAGGTTATGAGTTCTCATCATTAAGGTTAGACGTCCTAACATTAGGAGTCACTACAACCTTCTCCAATGGAGAGTCATCATCTAAAGTAACCTCCTCCTCATAGTCATTAGACTTGAGTCTTGTATCATCAATGACAACATTGGATGATTCCATGACGGTTTGAGTCTTTAGGTTGAAAACTCTATAAGCTCTACTATTCAAGGCATAACCAATAAAGATACCTTCATCATTCTTAGCATCAAATTTGCCAAGTTGATCACGGTCATTCAAAATGTAGCATTTGCTTCCATAGGAGTAGAAGTAGCTAACATTTGGCTTTCTACCTCTCCACAACTCATATGAGGTATTTCTAGTTTCGGGTCTTAGGAAAACTCTATTTCCTATATAGCAAGCCGTTTTGACGGCTTCGGCCCATAAGTTCCTAAGGATATTGTTGCTAAGCAACATCACACGGGCCATCTCTTAAAGGACCCTGTTCTTCCTCTCAATAACTCCATTTTGTTGAGGTGTCCTTGGAGTCGAGAACTTATGGGAGATCCCTAAGCTATTGCAATAACTTTCAAAAAGGGTATTCTCAAATTCCCTCACATGGTCACTTCTAATCCGTTTAATGCTTTTAATGTTTGAATTCATTTCATTTTGAATTTTAGTGCAAAGTATTTTAAACTTATCAAAAGTTTCAGATTTTTCTCTAAGAAAATATGTCCATGTGAACTTAGAGAAATCATCAACACAAACAAAAATGTATCTCTTTCCACCTAAACTCTCGGTTTGCATGAGACCCATAAGATCCATGTGGAGAAGCTCAAGGGGCTCATTGGTGGAGAGATGCTTGCCCTTTTTGTGCATGCTTTTGGTTTGTTTTCCTTATTGGCAAGGTCCACAAACACCATTGGCTTTCTTCCCAAGTTTGAGAAGGCCATTCACAACATTGAACTTATCTAAGATCCTTAAATCCTGAAAGTTCATGTGGCCAAGTCTTTCATGCCACAACTCAATTTGCTCATCATTGGACACATAGTTTGAGACTATTTTAGCTTCAAGACAATAACAATTATCAATAGATCTCATACATTTCAACAAGGTTTGTCCATCAAGCAATAGGATAGAGCAATCTTTCTTGCTAAATAAGACGGAAAGTCCTTCATCACTTAGATAAGAAATGCTTATCAAATTGGCTTTCAAGCCATCAACAAATAAAGCATTGGACAAGGAGGGTAATCTGAGAATGGAAATTATTCATTTCCCTACAACTCTCTTTTTGGATCCATCACCGAAGGGGACACATCCCCATTCCTCCATGACAAGAGTCTCGAAGAAACTTTTGTTTTTCGTCATGTGCCTAGAACACCCACTATCTAAGTACCACATATTAGAAGAATTTGTCTTCAAAGCAATTTGAGCAACATTGCAAAAATATTCATCTCTTCTAATCCACCTAGGTGAAACACTTTTCTTCCTAGTTGTCAATAGTACATGGGCTCTAGATGTCATAGGATTATGCAGATTAGTTCTCTCATTCCTAGGAACATACATCTTGGCTCTACTTTTTTTTCTTTTCTATCATGCTTTTAGTTCTACACAATTTAATATAACAAAAGCAATTTGGTCTAATATGACCATCAATACCACAATAATGACATGTAGGGATAAAGTAAGGAATCATACCATGTCCTTGTGCTTGCATAGGAGCCTTCCCATGTCTTTATGGTTGCATTGGTTCATTTTGTCTTCGTTGTTAAACCGGTCTAGCTTGCATCCTTAGTTGAGCTTGCATGATTGGTATCTGTTAACCGCCAAAAATGGCAAGGGTCAAAGAAGGATTTTCCATTTAACCTTGGAAGATAAATCGAGATAGAAGGACGTCATAGAAGATCCATCCCGATACCCCGCCACTCTACAAAGCAGCTGGGTACAACCTCCCACCAACTACGATCAAGTTTAAAGGTTTACCAGACTCAGAAGGTACCAAGAAATACAGAAGATAAAGTTCCAGAGACTCCGCTGATACAAGAATCTTAGCACCCTCCTGCCATCTGGAATCCCGGTACCCCGGTACCCTGATACACTCATACATAGTTCAAGTAAACAGGAAGAAAGCAAGTGTAGGGAAAAATACCGTAGTACACGCAGCGGAAGTGAGACTAAAAATAGATTTAGTGACTTGTAAAATTTTTTCCTTTTATGAACCTTAAACCCTTTAATCAATTAAACATATATATTATCTAACAAAAGAATAATACCTTTTGTCGCGTGATCTGATTGACTTACGTCGATGGTAATCCGCAAGATCTTCAATCCTAGCACGAACGTGGATCACCTAGGAGCGTGGTCTCCCTTTTCTTTGAATTGCAAACCTGTGAATGGACAAACAAACTTTTCTTTTCTTTGTTAGTCACAAAAACAATCAAAAGAATACTAAGATTATTCCGGTCACTTTTGAGTTCTCAATCTAATGATTGAAACTCGTGTGAACCTAGATCGATGTCGTACACACAAGCTTATTGATGAATAAGCAAATAGTATACCATCAAAGAATAATCTAACACTCTTTTATGTTTTAGTAGAATAAATTAATCTCTCTATGAATTGAGAAGAAGAAGAAAATAGAATCTCAAGCACCAAAACCTTAGGTTGGCCGAAATCTATATGAGTGAATATATATGTGGCCAAATTTTCTTTCCTTCTTTCTTTTAGGGTTGCCGAATTCTCTAACCTAAATAGACTAGGGTTGCCGCAACATACAAGCTTAAAAGAGTTTGTATTGCACCCTAATTCCCATCTAGTTTAAGACTTCAAACCCTAATTTAATTCATAAATCTTTTATTCTTTTATTTGACTAAATAAAAAAAGACTTCTTATTTGATTTAAATAAATAAAATTAATTATTTATTTTCTTTTCAAACAAGTCTTTTACTTTTAGTAAACTACTACAATAGTATTACTCTAGGAAATATATTTCCTATTCAGAAAAGATTTGTTTCTTAATTAAACAATTAATTAAACAATTAATTAATTCTTATTTAATTAAAACAATGAAACAAAATAATATATTAGGTTATAAAACCTTCTTGCCGCCCCACTTAAACAAATGGGCTATATATTATTTTCTTTATTTCATTTAATCCATTGGACTTTAAATAAAAAACCCACATGTGAACCAGACTCATTCTTACTAAAAGAAACAATCCCACATGTCATTCATTAATATATTAATATAATTGAGCAGCCCATTACATAAATAATGTGCAAATTATATTCTTAATATATTAAATGCAATTCTAGATGGACCCTTAAATTGGTCCGGTAGAATATATCAAGTGATCCATGCAAGTCCGTGTGGATTGGGGATCTTGGCGGGCCATCTAAATTTAAGCTTCAATAGACATAACCTAATCACAATCAACAAATGATTCACTTAGGTCCGATCCATTAATTTTAACTCATTCCACTAAAGAGCTAAAACTGAACTCTTAAATAAAGACAAAAAAGGAAGATGCTCCTCATTCATACCCTAGACAATCATATTGGAGATAGTGTATCCTCGTGATTAATATCAGTAATCGCCAAGAGTTCATAGACCGCCTATAACTCTCCAAGTTACCATATTTACTCATATGACCACGTTTTGAACTTGGATATTTTGACTTGTCCAGAAGCCATGTTTTCAATAGATACTATCGAAAACTCAACGTTGAGATTTAATATCCAATTACCTCAAAACATCCATATGATGATATTATACTCTCATTTAATAAATGGAGCCACGATGTCCATATCTATAAATGAAGTCCTCTATCGATTAACAAATGAATATCACCAAACTATCGAGGATAGACTATGCGATATAATCGTACTCATTAATAACTCAAATGATATCACTTGCAACCATAAGTCCATCATTTATCTCAGGATTAAGATAGACTCTCCGATTGTCCTGATAATGAAAAGACTATTATCTATTGACGGTTCTAGATAAAGCTTTTCATTGTGATCCAGTTCAATGCACCCAGTGCACTAGATCCTTTTGCTCAAAGACACTCCGATGATTTTAGACTCATCATATCTCATTTGATCCCACTCAAATGCTAGCAAAAGAATTCTACAACTTTAACAAGATAAAGGTGCCCAACCTTTAACTTAAGTTGTGAACATTATTCAAGACTAACTAAATAATTGTGTCTACCACATACATATCCAGATGTACGAACAATTCTTCTTTTCTCATAGTCTTTAGACCTTATGATTATTTACTTTGACAATTATAATATTAAACTATAAATGCTATACGATTTGTTAAACCAGAAATCACTTAATTAATATGAAAAAGATTGTTAATTACAACATTACACTCTTGCTATTGAGCATAATCCTAACAGCAAGATACTTGAGTATCCCAATCCACCAAGAGCTAGCGGTAAGCACTAGGCTAGCAAATGGCCACGTATCAATACATGATCCCAGTACCCCGATCCCGTCTAAAACAAGGTCAGGTACACCGAAGAACAAGCCGAATAGAAGGACAAGCACAAAACGCCACCGTTCAAAACAAGTAAAGAATTACACCAATTCCCACTATTAAGAGTTCTATTTGAAATAGGAATCAACTCCCACACAATTTGATGAGGAAGGAATCGCTTGATTCTAGGGATCAAAATCCCCAATAAACTCGTTGATCGCCAAGGAAAGTCCCGTGAATTGCTAAAACCCTAGACCGAAGTTATAGGAATGCATGGCAAGAAACGAGACCTATATATACATCGCATTGTCACACCAAGAGGGGAGGCAACTCGAGCAACCTAACTTTACTTGATATTTTTCCACTTATCGACATGTATGAGAGCTCCATTGCCATCATCAACCGAGTGTTATATTTCATGTCTATAGCTATCTAGAGATCTCCTTTGTAACCCTATCATGCATTCGAAATCAATAAAAGAGAGAAAAGTGTTACGTGTGATCCTTTTGTTACATTAATTCTTGTCTACCATTATTGTTGTTTTTTTATAGATCTTTTGTTAGGAAGCTAAGGGTATCGAACTATATGATACCTCTCCGACTGAAATCTACCCTGATTCCAGTCCCGCCTGAATTGTTAATTGGAAATATCACCCCAGTGACAATTTTCGGTTAACAGTCTCTTTCCTTTGTGAGCCATTTGTAGAGGAAAGTTGGCTTGAGATTGTCTTCTTGGAGCCACCTTCACTTGTGCACTATATGAACATTGTCATAGATCAATTTTCTTCCTAGGAGTTTGCACCGATGAAGCTTCTTGGTTGTCCAAGCTCTTGACAAATGCGGTCATGTTTAGAGTGGAGGTCTCCTTACCATCTTTAAATCCAAGACCTTTCTTGTCACATGAACTCTTTAATGTGGTCAAGTTTTTCGGAGCTAGAAGCCATCATAATCATAGACTTTTGAGCTTCTTCAAACTCCATCTTCAAACCTTATTCATTCCTCTTAGATAAGTTTAACTCCTCTCTTAGCTTATCTTCATTCTTCATGGATCTCACTACTTATTCACTTATTGGTGAACTTGAGTTGAGAGCTCTAGGTTTTCTTCCTTTAATCTCCTAATTATTCTCTTGTTCTTTTGTTAGGATTATGTTCAATAGCAAGAGTGTAATGTTGTAATTAACAATCTTTTTCATATTAATAAAGTTATTTCTGGTTTAACAAATCTTATAGCATTTATAGTTTAATATTATAATTGTCAAAGTAAATAATCATAAGGTCTAAAGACTATGAGAAAAGAAGAATTGTTCATACATCTGGATATGTATGAGGTAGACACAATTATTTAGTTAGTCTTGAATAATGTTCACAACTTAAGTTAAAGGTTGGGCACCTTTATCTTGTTAAAGTTGTAGAATTCTTTTGCTAGCATTTGAGTGGGATCAAATGAGATATGATGAGTCTAAAATCATCAGAGTGTCTTCAAGTAATAAAATCTAGTGCACTGGGTGCATTGAACTGGATCACAATGAAAAGCTTTATCTAGAACCGTCAATAGATAATAGTCTTTTCATTATCAGGACAATCGGAGAGTCTATCTTAATCCTGAGATAAATGATGGACTTATGGTTGCAAGTGATATCATTTGAGTTATCAATGAGTACGATTATATAGCATAGTCTATCCTCGATAGTTTGGTGATATTCATTTGTTAATCGATAGAGGACTTCATTTATAGATATGGACATCGTGGCTCCATTTATTAAATGAGAGTATAATATCATCATATGGATGTTTTGAGGTAATTGGATATTAAATCTCAACGTTGAGTTTTCGATAGTGACTATTGAAAACATGGCTTCTGGACAAGTCAAAATATCTAAGTTCAAAACGTGGTCATATGAGTAAATATGGTAACTTGGAGAGTTAAAGGCGGTCTATGAACTCTTGGCGATTACTGATATTAATCACGAGGATACACTATCTCCAACATGATTGTCTAGGGTATGTATGAGGAACATCTTCTTATTCTATCTTTATTTAAGAGTTCAATTTTAGCTCTTTAGTGGAATGAGTTAAAATTAATGGATCGGACCTAAGTGAATCATTTGTTGATTATGATTAGGTTATGTCTATTGAAGCTTAAATTTAGATAGCCCGCCAAGATCCCCAATCCACACGGACTTGCATGGATCACTTGATATATTCTACCGGATCAATTTATGGGTCCATCTAGAATTGCATTTAATATATTAAGAATATAATTTGCATATTATTTGTTTAATGAGCTGATCAATTATATTAATATATTAATGAAAGACATGTGGGCTTGTTTCTTTTAGTAAGAATGGGTCTGGTTCACATGTGGGCTTTTTATTTAAAGTCCAATGGATTAAATAAAATAAGGAAATAGTATTTGGCCCATATATTTAATGTGGGGCGGCAAGGCTATATTATTAGTCAAAAATATTATTTTATTTTATTGTTTGATTAAATGAGAATTAATTAATTATTTAATTAAGAAACAAAATCTTTTTCTGATTAGGAAATATGTTTCCTGGAATTATACTATTGGTAGTAGTATACTAAAAGTAAAAGACTTGTTTGGTAAGAAAATAAATAATTAAGTTTATTTATTTAATCAAATAAGAAGTCTTTTTATTAAGTCAATAAAGAATAAAAATACTTATGAGTTGTATTAGGGTTAGGAGTCTAAAGTTGATGTGAATTAGGGTACAACACAAATCCTTTTTAGTAGAGGAATTGCGGCAACCCTAAGTGAACAACAAGTAGATTTCGGCAACCCTAAAAGGAAAAGAGAAGAAAATTCGGCCACCCTATATAAGAAATAATATAGGGTTCGGCCACCTAGAGTTTACTAGATCAATTTCTTCTTCTTCTCATACTCATAGAAAAGTGTTTGATTATTCTGACAAGACAAAAAAGAGAGAAGAGATTATTCTTTTGATAGTACACTAATTGCTTGTTCATTAATAAACTTGTGTGTACAACATCGAATTAGGTTCACGTGAGTTTCGATCATTAGATTGAGAACTTAAAAGTGACCGGAATAATCTTTATAGTCTTTTGGTTGTTTTGTGACTAACAAAAGGAAAAAGAAAGTTTGTTTATCCATTCTCAGGTACGCAATTCAAAGAAAAGGGAGACCACGCTCCTAGGTGATTCACGTTCGTGCTAGGATTGAAGATCTTGCGGATTACCATCGACGTAAGTCAATCGGATCACGCGACAAAATGTATTCTACTTTTTGTTACTTTATATGTATGTTTAATTAATTTAAAGGGTTAAGGTTCATCAAAGGAAAAATTTTAAAACTATACTAAAATCTATTTTTAGTCTCGCTTCCGCTGCATGTACTACGATTTTTCCCTACATCTTTAACGTTGAAGTCTCAAACTTAACCATGTAGTCTTTGAGATCCATCCTATCCATATTTCCATTTGTGGATTGTGATGAATATCCATCATCACTTGAGTCATTTTCCTCTTGACTCTCATCCTCTTCCTCACTAGCACCTTTGCTCTTGTGAGAGGATGTAAAAGCTATGAAGTTAGCCATGGGTTCTTCATCATCCGAAGGCTCATCTCCTTTATTGGAGTCCTAATTTCTCTCTTGTTCTTTAACGTTGAAGTCTCAAACTTAACCATGTAGTCTTTGAGATCCATCCTATCCATATTTCCATTTGTGGTTTGTGATGAATATCCATAATCACTTGAGTCATTTTCCTCTTGACTCTCATCCTCTTCCTCACTAGCACATTTGCTCTTGTGAGAGGATGTAAAAGCTATGAAGTTAGCCATGGGTTCTTCATCATCCGAAGGCTCATCTCCTTTATTGGAGTCATCACTACTACCACTCCAAGTGGCGGCCATCACTTTTCCCTTCTTCTTGTCAATGTAATTAGCACATTTGGGGGCAAAGTGACCTATCCCACCACACTCATAGCATCAGACCCTTTTCCTTTCGGTCTTCTCTTGCCTAGGCTCAAACTTCTTGAACAGAGTCTTTTTCTTCAAGTCTTGGCCCTTGGATCCGAAACTCTTCTTCTCGGATTTATAGAATTTCTTGAACCTTCTCATCAACAAGGTTATTTCTTCGTTTGAGTCATCATTCTCTTCCTTCTTATCTTTGGAGGCTTTCAAAGCAATTCCCTTTTGCTTTTTAGGAGGTGTGGAGGTAGGACCCTTCATAGACTCATAAGTTAGAAGCCTCCTAATCACCTCACTCGGCTTCATATCCTTGTAGAAGCTATTCTCCTTTAAAGCCGTCACCTTGGACTCAAATCTATCGGGGAGAAATCTCATAATCTTTTGCTTGATTCTCCTATCCGAATACGAGTCACCAAGTTGATGACTTTGGTTGATTATGTCCATCAACTTGATCTCGGAATCGTTGAAACACTCATTCTCCTCCATCTTAAGCATCTCGAATTGAGTTTGGATGACTTGAAGCTTGGAGTCCTTCACCACTTCGGTTTCCTCATGTGCAACCTCTAGGATGTCCCACGCCTTCTTAGCGATCCTAGTGTTTTGAATCAATTTATATTGATTTTCGTCTATTGCACATAGGATGGCATGCATCGCCTTCCTATTCCATTTTGATAACTCAAACTCTTGCGTGTTCCATTGCGTTTTAGGTTTGAGCACATCCTCTCCTCCACCCATAGGAGTCATCACATGTGATGTGTAGCCGTCTTCAACCGCCATCCATGCCCTATCATGGATTTGACAAATATTCGACTCCATCTTGCCTTTCCAAGAGGCATAATTCATCCCGGTGAGTAGGGAAGGTCTCGTGCTAGAAGCACCCTCGTTACCACCTCCATTTCCACCATTTTCACTCATAGTGTTTATGAATGAATGAATGAAATGAATGCAAATGTATGAATGATCAAAAAACACATAAAATGCAAAACACACCAAAAATGTGCAAAGGATCACCTAAATATATCTAGGAACCTGCTCTGATACCAAATTGAAAAAAATAATGCACGGTGTGTATAATATTATCTAGAAGGGGGGTGAATAGATTTTAAACTATTATTACCAATTTTCGCGTTTAGTCAATTTATGAAAATACCCCTAACTAGTCAAAGCAATACATCAAGTGTAATAAGTGCGGAAAATAGATGACACTTGATTTTTATGTGGAAACCCTAATCCCGGGAAAAACCATGGGCTGTTATGTGAGCCACACACGAACCTCAAAGCCACTAATGGTAAAAGAGATTACAACCTAATCCTGCTATGTAACTCACAACCACTACCTAATCTCGGTATAAGTGAACCTAGTGCAATTGCTTGTGATTTACGCAACCTAATCCCAGAAGCTACACAAGACTTACTTCTCAATGAAGAGATAAACTAGCCTATGTGAATATGTATGATATCCAAAATGCAAATAGAGCTAGGGAACCCTATATGCTTATCTAGGATGATAATATGACAATTAAAACACTCCTAGATATCAATAGCTAAATGCCATGTCATAAAGCTTAGCTAAACATAGATTAGGCAATCCTATGAAGCTATCACAATACAACTCTCAAACAATTAATACACTAATCTCAATCTTGTATTTAAAATATATTTCAATAACATGCAAGTGATAAATGAGATTGCTTGTTAAGAAAGACACAAAATATGTAAGATATTAGTGAAAAACTTACCAAGCAAAGTGTGTTGAAAAACCCATGTAAAGATGACACTTAGATGATCAAGGATGATACTAGATGATGATTGATGCTCATGGAGAAGTGTTTGAGTAATCAAATGTGAGTTCTTTAGTGAATTTTTCTCTTGGAAAAATATGCTAAGTAAAAATATGATTTTGAACTCTCTAACTCAACCTAAAATGAAATAGGCATATATATAGTGTGTCAAATTGAAGTGATATCGTTTTGAAAATTTTACAAAATTTATGCCTTGACCGTTGTTCACTCGCTCTACGTAGGGCAGGTGTACAGTGGTCCACCTGGGAATATGAAGAACAGCTCTTCATGACCGCTCTACACAATAGCGGAATCCAGGCGACCCGCTCTACGAAGGACGAGTGAAGGACGAGCCAAAAGTAATAATTACATCAACCAGTGGCACCGTTGTTCACCCGCTCTACGTAGAGCGGGTGTACAACGAGTAAGAGCAAAAATGCCCAAACCCCCTTATGGGCGTTGTTCGTAGGGCGACCCTAGAGCGGGTGAACAGCTCCCATACTTACATAATGCATCTAAAGAATAAACATGACATGACATTTGAACCACTAGATACAATCAATAAAATATGCAAGAAGAGATATTATAAACATGAATGCACACATATAAAAACACATATTATATACAAAGTATGGATATGCATGGAATGTGTGTGTGTACAATTAAATCTTTTCAAAGCAAAGTAAGCACTAGAATTTTACTTTTGGTGCTTCTTCTCTTGAGGTCTTGATAGGGTCTTGGTTGTGCAAAGCACCAACCATTAAAAAGCCTAAGTTACCCTTACATCAAACCTCACATGTGGTTTGTCACCGAAATAAGCCAATCAAACTTTGAGGAACTTACAAAAAAAATAAAAAAAATAAAAAGATTTGGGCATCTTCAACGCTGCCCACCTTTTTTTTTTTTTTTTTTTTTTTTGTGTGCAAAATGCATCAATTTGGCATATAAAGTTATAAACTGAAAATCTAATTAAATTAATAGTATATTATTAATATTATTTTTTTCAAATTTCTGACACTGCTATAGCCCGAGTCGGCCTTCATCACCGTCTACCACTATATACATGTACTGATTTAACCCACCTAAACAACAAATCATGAATACGCCTCTAATGATAATGGATGGATGAAGCTGATAAAAACATCAATATTAATCACTGAAAGAGAAGAGAAGAATCGAAGAAAAAACTATTGATTTCTAATTTAGCCAGCTGCAAACTTTTTAATTAATCAATTTAATAAATTTAAATTTAATAGGTCATAACGGGTCTTAATGATTTTAAGAGATTAACCCAAACCCACACTATTATTTTTCTTTTGGGTTTTAATAACCCAAACCACTATAACCCATTTCTTACAAATAAGTTTGGGTCAAATTAGTGGGTTGAGTGCAATTCAGCCATTTAAATCGTTGTTGCTTAATTATCAAATAATTGAAACACTACTTGTTCAGTTGTTTGATCAATACAGTTTTATTTGGTGTAATAATTTCATGTTAATGTCATACAACAATGGTTCCCTATATACACTAATGATCTCTTACATTAACTTTTTACTGGACATTATTTTAAGAGTTAATTCCCTACTTTAGACTTGAATTTATGAAAATATTCACTTCTAATTGGTATCGATAAGTTAATAGTCACCCAAACCCAAAATATTTAATCGCTACACTCAATTGTTTTCTACCCCTATCATTAACAATGAAAGATTAATAGTTGATTCTCCACACTTTCTAAATTAGAGTTTGACAAAAGGTGACTTTCTAAAGTGTACGGATGTTGACACCCATAGATATGATAATCACACTCATATTTATAAATGCACCTATGTCTAAATTTTAAAATTTAAATATTACTATAAAGACCCTTCTTAATGCCAATAGTACCCTTATTTAAATGAATGTTTTCATTTTAATACAATTTGGTTATAAACATTCTTAAGTTATTAATACACCCAATTTAACAAATGATAAATTTTAAGTTCTCCAAAAAACATAGTCCGAAGAATTCTTAAATTCTTAAAGAGAGGAAAGTGCAGTGGCTTCCGGCTCAATGGACTAGGTGAGGTTTGAAATTAATAATTCATATGGTAGCCCTACAAGTCAAAAAATGAATCCGTTATACTCCCAAAATTAGATTGACACATAAGAGAAAGTGTAAAAGGTATCGCCACCTCGTAGAAAAGGATATAGAGATACTAAAAAATTTGAAAAGTTAGGAAACTGGCCAAAAAAGGACGCTGGTGAACCATATTTCCCCAGGGTGCAAAATACAAGCAGTTATAGCACAAATAATGTGGGATCTAGACGATATGAAGCTAGACTTCCTTCGGATGGGAATATTAAGGAACTACTTGAGGTTGGTCATCTAGGTGGCATTCTTCATTACTTGAAAATATTAGTTTAACATTACCTGGTCTAGGATAGATAAATACCGTAATATATATATATATATATATATATATATGTTTTATGCGTTTTTTTTTTCATTTTTATGTTTTTGAATTATTGAAGGAAGAAGAGGCCCTAATTTCAGCTCATGGAAAAGAAATTGAGGTGGAGATCACCTGTGAGGTAAGTTGAATTCCATTTTTTTATTGGCTAACCTTATATATTTAGTTGGTTAAGTTTTAGAGCTGATTATTTATTTATTTATTTATTTTTTTTTTTTTTTGTGTTTGGCGGGGGACGGGGCGGGGGAGCTATTCTGATTTTTTTTTTTCTATCACTTTATTATATGATAATGGGAGATTTTGATACTGAAATAGAATTAGGGACTCAATTAGGGTTTAGTTTTTTATTTTTATTTTAATGAAATGATATAGTTGAAGATATGAGTATAATTAATGGGTGTACATAGTATTTGGTTTATTTTTAATTAAACTAATTTGTGCTTATTAATAAATTCCTATTCGGATATTTTTGTAATTAAAATTTTTATTAAAATATGAGTGTGCTTATCATATTTATTATCGGCATCCCTTTCCAAATTCTCCGTGAATCAAAACATGGGTTGCATTTTTTTTATATATATATTTTTTAGAGAATGGGTTGCATTTTCATATAAGCTCTTGTAGCCCACCAAACCTCTATCAGTATTGTTCGGGCTTATACGGATCCAACGTACGGGTTTATCCGCGGGTAGTTTTTCAAAGTTGGGACAATTTTATGAACATTAAAGAAGCCATTGCGGCAACTCTTTGAATTCTGCTAATCCATTAAAGAAGCATTCGACGGTGAGACTTTATGCTTTGGCTTTTCCAAAATTTCCATTTCCAAACTACATTTTGAATTCATTTTACTGTCAGAAAGCATCAGATTCTCTGAAGAGCTTAAGTCTTTCACACCATGTGGTAAAGAGACTAGCTTCGGGCAATCCCCAATGATTAATATCCCATGACTAATATCCGAAGGGCTCGGAGGCTACTAATATCTTTTAAAATTATTAATTATATATAGATTTTACTTTTGAATTAATCGGGATCCAAGTATACCAACTGGGAATTAATGAGTATATATATAGATGGAAAATTTAAAATTAAATGCATTCCTTATTGTATTTTATTCAGAAATCAGTAATCAACATGTATAAATGATGATTTACTTGAAAACTACAGGAAATTTTAGAAATTACATTCTTTAATCACTTTAACAAAGTGTAAGTTAAAGGAAATTAGAGTTCTCAATCATACATTGAGTAATGATATTGTGTTCAGAAGATTCAAGGAGCAAATGCAGAGACAATGGGACTTCTCACTATGTGCTTCCCGTTAACCTCGTACCAACTCAAAAACCCAAAATTTCCTATATAATCATCCTGTGGAATAGCATTAGTTCCCAAACTGATACTCACTGTCATATTGAACTCAGCTTTGCTATATTTTCCTGCAAATGATATGGTCGCCGGTTGCACGACAACTTCCATACCATTCGGAGCAGTCACCATTGAACGATACACCGAACTACCATCAGCTACATTCGTCAACACCCTCTTGAAGTTGATGCTTGTGGTATTGGTGTTGTTCAAGATGACTATAAAAGACGGATAATTAAGGTCTAGATTAGCTTGTTCACAGGTGAAGTTCGATGTTCCCGTTAGGACTCTAATTTGATTACTTGTGTAGTTCAATCCACACAAGTAGTTGATGTAGTCCTCGACCTCAATATCGTACACAAGTCCAGGATCCATTGCCTTATTAGGATTCACATGCCCGGCTCCAAAATCAAGAGGAGTGCCTGCAGCCCCGTTATCCATGTCGACAATTATGCCATTAGCATTGTCATATATGTTAGCTGTTGTCATCATTGCAGAACGGATGGCAGCTGAACTCCAGTCAAGGTGGACTGCTTTAAGCAAGGCAGCTATGCCTGCCACATGAGGGCATGACATGGATGTTCCTGAGATGATAGCGTAATCAGAGAGTAGATATTGGTCACGAATCGGTTGCCAACCTCTGTTGGGAATCCAGGAAGCTAGTATATCAACCCCAGGAGCCAATATATCAGGTTTTAGTATATAAGGTGATTGGCCAGCTGGCCCCCTCGATGAAAAATATGCCACCTGAGGAGCTGGCTTAGTACCTAACACTGTAATCTGGAACTTGATACTCACAGTTGCATTATTCTTCGCATTGATTATGTAATTTTTCACCAACTCTCCATCTGTCGGGTTTATTATAACAAAAGGCATGTTAAATTCTGTGGGCTCAAGAAATTGCCCTGTGTCTGAACTAAAGATGCCTCCAGCAGCTCCACTTCTAAAAATTTCGCTCGATTGTCGTGTACAAAAGACATACTTTCCTGCAACATCTTTAGGGTCTAATGAGAACGGATCACATTGTTCTTTGGATTGATTACCATGTCCGAAGTATATAGGAACCTCAGACACAAATAGGTTCTCAGGGTAAACAGATCTTCCAGTCAGAATTAGCTCGTTGTCGCCTAGAGTGATGTGAGCTGCATAATCTCTATCAACAGTTCCGGCGCCAATGGTGGTAATCCAAGGAGCTCCATTAAGGATGGAGTAAGCATCGGGGCCAGAGTTTCCTGCTGAACATGATACAAAAATCCCTTTCTTCAAGGCTGCAAAAGCTCCTATGGCTATTGGATTCCCATCAAATACTGTCTCAGGGAAACCTAGAGACAATGACATGACATCCACACCATCTTCTATGGCTTGATCCATACCAGCCAGAACATCAGTGGCTGCAGATTCAAAATCGTCGGTAGCGAACAACACCTTGTACATGGCAATCCTAGCCATTGGAGCGATTCCAGTAGCCGTTCCTTCAGCATACCCAAAGTAATCGGCGTGTTGGACAGGACTGCCTGCTGCTGTTGATGATGTATGAGTACCGTGACCAAAAAAATCTCTCGGAGAATCATAGTCATCCGTTTTTGATATATTGAATCCACGTTGCTTGAGTCCCTTGCTAAATGAGCGTGCCCCGATCAGTTTCCTATTGCAGTTTGAAGTGTTAAATGCAGTTCCAACTTCACACATGCCGCGCCAACGTGGAGGCACCGGAGGCATGTTGTCATCTTTGAAGCTCTCACTTTCTGGCCAAATTCCAGTATCAATGACACCAATAATTATGTCATTTCCAAACCCTGCTGTCGGCCATATCCCAACACGTTTCTTCAGACCGAGAAACTTTGGAGTATGGGTGGTGTGGAGGTGGCCAATTGTATCTGGATACGCAGCAAGATGACCTGGAATGTTACGGATTTGGTCTAGGTGGGCTTGCGACAACACGGCACTGAAGCCATCCATGACATGGGTGTAAGTGTAGAGGTGGGTTGGGGCAACACCATTTGGTGATGAGAGAGACGAAAGCGTGGACATGTACCAATCATGGTGGGTGGAGAAGGGAACCGGCATTGCTGATTTGTCCATGTGGATAATGTAAGTCTTTCGATCTCCAGACACGGACGATGAAGTGGCAGTCCATACAAGAAGGAAGAGAGAAAGAAGAAACTTGAAAGGAAGGAAATTTGTCATGGTCATGGTCACTAACTAGTGACTGCTGTGGCACACTCCAGTATCTAAAAGTGTATCTCGATCATATATATATATAGAAATGTGATTGATGTATGGATAGGTCATTGTAAAGCTAGTTGTGATCGATGAAATCAACTGAATTCGTTCCTTGTAAATTTGGAGTACAAGGTGGCCGGCAAACAATATGTATGCATAGGAAAGTACAACACAACAGGGGCAGGGAAATTCAGCAGATGGGAACAAAGCCAACTAAAAAAAAGCTCATGCATGCTAATAAACTAAAAAAGTTGAGATTAGGAGATGAAAACAAGTTAAATGTGTCTTTAAGTATTCCCTCATGTCTTCAGTACACTAATTTAGAGC
Organism: Acer yangbiense; assembly: GCA_008009225.1. Classification (NCBI taxonomy): domain Eukaryota; kingdom Viridiplantae; phylum Streptophyta; class Magnoliopsida; order Sapindales; family Sapindaceae; genus Acer; species Acer yangbiense. Next base: position 45,085,511 of record CM017764.1, read on the forward strand.
TTCTTTTGTAAAAAGCTAGGATTACAAAGATCATGTTCATGTAAGAAGGAATTGATAACTAAGCGTGATTTAATCTTCATATGATCTTTAAAACACTTGAAAAAACCATAAGATAGTCATTTTTTCCTCTCATTTTACTGTTACTCAAAATGAATAGTTGTGACTAATTGCAATATTATGGTGTCCAACAATTAAACAAGTGAAAATAATTATATTCACACTAGTTATCAATAGGAAAATAAAAAATTTCAACAATTGCTTTTCATAAACAATTCTTTAGCAGAACAAATGTGGCCTCTATCCATCATAGGAAAAACTTTTTGAATATTATTATCATATATTATCACACGTGTGATCACATCATCCAAACACTGTGATCTTTTTTATTTTATTAACTATTAATTTTTTTTTAAAAAGTGATACAACTATTACAATAAGATTGTCGGGACCTGTTAAGATTAGACCATATTTATACAACCTGGATATTTATTCCCACAAACTGAAAGAAAATTCATCATACATGTTTATAAAATGTACATGATGTTGGACTTTTATTTAACCATCTATAGATTAGTCAAATCATAATAAGTTGTAGGGGAGGCCAAATAACCGATAACACGGCCGAAAAATAAGACAACAATTTGAGATTTTAGTTGTTGCATGATTCATCCTATTAGCATTAGGGTCGTATTTCTTACACCCCAGCAGCTTCCCTTCGATCATCAGCTTTGTCTCCTCTTTGTAGGACACTGTCAACACAATTTTCCCACACAACCGCGGCCCTCTGTTCCTTCGGTGGTGCACGTACACACTACTTTTTTCCGAAGGCGCCTGCTCTGCCCGGAAATCAAACTCCTTAGCATATGGATTCAGTCTGCTTCTTATTTTAGCCAAAGGTGCAGCAATACCAGTACTAGCTTGAGCCACTTCCTGCACCGTCTCCGGCAGCTCCGGCTCGATCTCCTTGACAGCTTCATCTACAGGAGGCTCAACAAGGTGCAGCAATTGCAGCTTTGGTGGAAATTTGTAGAGGGGCCTTATCTGAAAGCTTTCTGAAAACATAAATAAATTTTCTTTTTCTTTAATTACTCTCTAAATAAATTTCATAATAACTTAAATCTGAAAATTTAGAAATCTGGATGAAAATAATTTTACATATTCTTTTCATGTTCTCATCTAAAAATAAAATTTGTAGATACCACATGTTGAGACTTAAAGTATATATGTATATCACTATTAAACCCACAAAAGAGAGTTAAACTATTAAAGTATATATGTATATCACTCAACTAACTAAGAAGGGATGTAATTAATAGTGGAAATGGTGAGAAATGTCACCTTTTTAAGTTGGTATTGTAAGAAAGTCACCGCTTTAATAACTTAAGTTTAAAAGGCACCTATTATGGTGAACGGACAAAAATGCCCTTACTTTACACATTCTCTTACTTTGAATTTTTCTGAGACTTTATTCTTTCATCTTCTTCATAGAGGTTTGTTTAACAAACCTCCAATGCAGATTGAACATCAAAACAGACCTCCATTAGTTTAGTGGCGCTACGCTACGCAGCTTTTTTTTTTTTTTTTAAATTTAAAACCTTAAGCTGGTTGTGTGAATTTTGATACTAGGTTCGAGCATTTTCATACTTGGTTCGAGCCTTTTCATACTAGGTTCGAGCCTTTTCATACACTGTTGAAAAGGCTCGAATCTAGTGTAAAAAGGCTCGAAAAAAAGTTCAAAAAGGCTCAAATTTTTTTTCAAAAAGGCAAGATTTTTTTTTTTCAAAAAGGCACGATTCCTGTACAAAAATGTTCGATTCATGTACAAAAAGGCACGATTCATGTACAAAAAGGCTCGAATTTTTTTTCAAAAAAGCATGATTTTTTTTTCAAAAAGGCACGATTACTGTACAAAAAGGCTCGATTCATGTACAAAAAGGCACGATTCATGTACAAAAAGGCTCGATTCATGTACAAAAAAGCTCGAATTTTTTTTCAAAAAGGCATGATTTTTGTACAAAAAGGCTCGATTCATGTACAAAAAGGCACGATTCATGTACAAAAAGGCTCGATTTTTTTTTCAAAAAGGCTCGATTTTTTTTTCAAAAAGGCACGATTTTTTTTTTCAAAAAGGCACGATTACTGTACAAAAAGGCTCGATTCATGTACAAAAAGGCTCGAATTTTTTTTCAAAAAGGCATGATTTTTTTTTTCAAAAAGGCACGATTACTGTACAAAAAGGCTCGATTCATGAACAAAAAGACTCGAATTTTTTTTCAAAAAGGCACGATTTTTTTTTTCAAAAAGGCACGATTCATGTACAAAAAGGCACGATTCATGTACAAAAATGCTCGAATTTTTTTTCAAAAAGGCATGATTTTTTTTTCAAAAAGGCACGATTACTGTACAAAAAGGCTCGATTCATGTACAAAAAGGCACGATTCATGTACAAAAAGGTTCGATTCATAAAGGTTCAAAAAGACACGATTACTGTACAAAAAGACATGATTCATGTACAAAAAGACTCGACAAAAGTTCAAAAAGGCTCGATAACAGTTCAAAAAGGCACGATAAATGTTCAAAAAGGCTCGGACAACTGTTTAAAAGGCTCGAAATATACATTAAAAGGCTCGAACAATGTAAAAAGGCTCGAAAATGCAAGAAAATGTTCAAAAAGGTTTTCTCTCAACGTTTGCAAAAGACACAAAGTGACAAAAAAGGGTATTTTTGTCTGGTCACCTAAATAGGTGCCTTTTAAACTTAAATTAGTAATGTGGTGCTTGTCTTACAAAAAGTGCCCCAAATAGTGACAAAAAAATTTTGAACCCGTAATTAATATTGTATAGTTACTAAAGAGATCACAAAGCAAAATACATCATACAAAAAAACTATTAATCAATTAACGTAATATAAATAAAAATCAACAATGGGAAGACCGAAGAACAAACCGTTCTTGGGCAACCCTTCAACAACATTCAACAGTTTCTGACATTTTCTGCAACCACCTAGCTAATAACTCTTTTTTTTTTTTTTTTTTATTTATAAATATTACAATAATTCGGGTTTTGAGAGAGAGAGACTCGAATCCACAACCTCTTGGTGTAACCACCTAATAACTCTAAATTAGCTTAATTAAACAACAAAACATCGAAACCGGAAACCTTAAAACATCCATAAGCCTTAAAAGACCAACAAACACACATGACAAAACATTGTAATTCATCATCCATGGCAAAACATGTTGGGATTATTGTTGGTGAAGACTTTCAATTGAAATTGAATTAAAACAAGTTGGTGGCCTTTTGTCTTTTGTGCAATAAATTGAAAAAGGCAAGCATTTATTAACTTGGTGTATTGTGCAAATGAAGACAAAAAATAAGGAAAGCAAAGAAGAAATTGGAACGCTGTGTAATATGGCAGCGGTGTGGTGCAGCGGTCCAAATTTGTTAAGTAGTGCTGCGCATAGCGCTGCGAATTGTGGCAGCGGTAAGGCAGCGGTTTGTCCAGTGTTTTGCGCTGCGTATTGCGCTCCTAATTGTTTGACAGCGGTGTTGTCACAGTAGGTCACGCTGCGAAGAGCGCTGTGGCTATGGCAGCGGTTCAACATAAATCCGCGTGAAATAAGATTTTGCACAGTGAAGATTATAGGAAAAGGAAATAGATCCCAATTAGGATTTGGCCAACCCTAGTGCTTCCATATAAATACCACCATTATGTGTATTCTGATGGGTGTGTTAAAATCACCGTGAGTGAGAAAATATTGCTAGAGAGATAGAGAGCAAATTGTAGAGAGACTGAGAGAGAGACAGAGAGATTGTAATCAACTCTGAAAGTAGTGGATTGAGTGCGGTGCGCTCCGTGGATGTAGGCAAATTGCTGAACCACGTAAAATTTTTGGTGTCGTCTTTTTCTTCTTATTGCTTTCATATTATCTGTATGTTTAGATTTGTGTATGCGATTTTTTCTTACAACAATTGGTATCAGAGCCCTAGGTTGGGGCGGGTTATTTTTCACACAAATCTAGGTTTTCTCGAGGTCAACGATTTTATCGCAGAGATGGGATCGGAGAAGGATTCTCACAAGATTAAGAAATTCGATGGGACGAATTTCAGTTTCTGGAAGATGCAGATGGAGGATTATCTGTACCAGAAGGACTTGCATTGGCCGATAAAAGAGAAGTTGGCAACTATGACCAATGAAGAATGGTCAAAGAAGCGGAAGCCGAAGAACATGGATGAAGAGGATCTCGAACTCCTAGACAGGAAAGCATTGGGAGCAATTCGTCTCAGTTTGATGAAGCAGGTCGCTTTTAATGTAAAGGATCAGCTAACTGCCAGAGATCTGATGAAGACTTTATCAAACCTGTATGAACAGCCTTCTGCGGTAAGGAAGGTCCATCTTGTCAAAAAACTATCAAATTTAAAGATGACGGAAGGTCATGGTTTCAGAGAGTATCTAAACCAATTTAATGAAGTGAAGGATGGGTTAACTTCTGTGTTTATGGGTTTCGATGAAGAATTCTTAGCGGTGTTTATGCTCACCCAATTGCCAGAAAGTTGGAAGATGACATGTCAGTCAATTGCCAACTCGTTCGGGAAAGAAAAATTGGATTTCTCACAGGTTGTGAACATGATCATGACTGAAGAAATCAGGATGCGTGAAGAGGGATTTGGAGTGTCTACATCTTCAGCATTGAATATGGAAGGTAGAGAAAGCAGAAACAGAAATCGGAACACGAATCAACGAGGAAGATCAAAGTCAATAGGTAAGTCTAAATCCAGGTATCAGGTCAACTATTTGGGAAATCAGCAACGAAACAAAAAAGATGTAGAGTGCTGGAACTGTGGTAAGAAAGGCCACTTCTCATATGAGTGTAGATCTGAGAAGAAAGATAAGGGCAAGAGCAGTGTGAACTGTGTGTCGGAGGAGTCAGATGACTGCCTCATCTGCTCGTTGGAAAGTAAGACGGAGTCTTGGGTTCTGGATTCAGGAGCGTCTTTCCATGCCACACCTCACAGGGAGTTGTTCGAGAATTACATCTCAGGAAATTTGGGTAAGGTGTATCTTGGTGACGATCAAGCATGCAACATTACCGGGAAGGGAGATGTGAAGATTCAGCTGAAATGGTCAGTTTGGAAGCTTAACAACGTGAGGCACATACCGGATTTGAGAAAGAACTTGATCTCTATTAGGCAACTGGCGTCAGAGGGTTACATGACGACTTTCACAGATGATAAGTGGAAGATTTCGAAGGGTATTATGACAATCGCCCGAGGAAATAAGAATGGGTCGCTTTACACAACTACGGATGGTTGTGGTTCAATCGCTATGGCAGAAGGTAAAGATGATCCGAACTTGTGGCACCAGAGGTTTGGGCACATGAGTAGTCAGGGGGTGAAGTGTCTACATTCGAAAGGTAAGTTGCCAGATTTGAAGAGTGTTGAGTTTGATTTCTGTGAGAGCTGCGTGTTGGGAAAATAGAAGCGAGTGAGCTTCAAGAAGACCGGAAGGGTACCGGCAAAGGAGAAGTTGGAACTAGTGCACACCGATGTTTGGGGTCCAGCTTCAGTCTCATCAACCGGAGGTAAACAGTATTTCGTCACATTTATTGACGACCACTCCAGGAAGGTATGGGTTTATTTTTTGAAACACAAGTCTGAGGTGTTTAATGCTTTCAAGAGATGGAAAGCTAGAGTTGAGAACGAGACAGGGTTAAAGATCAAAAAGCTGCATTCAGACAATGGTGGAGAATATGAAGACAGTGAGTTCAAGAGGTTTTGCTATCTGAGCGGGATAAAGCTCAGTAGAACGGTTCCTGGAACCCCACAACAGAATGGGATAGCAGAACGTATGAACAGGACATTGACTGAGAGAGCCAGAAGCATGAGGTTACATTCTGGGTTGCCAAAACAGTTCTGGGCGGAAGCAGTCAATACAGCAGCCTATTTGATCAACAGAGGACCATCAAAGCCTTTGGACCTTGCTATACTAGAAGAGATCTGGACTGGGAAAGAGGTAAAACTTTCTCATCTTAAAGTGTTTGGGTGTGTTTCTTATGTGCATATAGGTGATCATGCGAGGAATAAGCTAGACGCCAAGTCAGTGAAGTGTACTTTGGTGGGCTATGGAGAAGATAAATTTGGTTACAAGCTGTGGGATGACCAAAACCGTAAGATGATCAGAAGTAGATATGTTGTCTTCAATGAAAAGGTTATGTACAAAGACAGAAACACACAGGTGTCTGAGCCAGAAGAGCCAGAGTACTTTGGGTCGAATGATGTGTCAGAGAATAGGGTCTTGGAACCAGTTAATCAGAATGATGAAGAACAAGGTGTGCCGCTCCAGGTTACAAATCCTATCCCACATAGAGACGTTCAAGCGACACAGGCTGAGAGTACAATGAGAAGATCAACTCGAACTCCTATACCAAATAGGAAGTACTTGCAATACATGTTGTTGACAGATGCAGGGGAACCTGAGTGCTATGATGAAGCATATCAAGGAGAAGATGCGAGCAAGTGGGAGCTTGTTATGAAGGATGAGATGAAGTCGTTGATTTCTAATCAAACTTGGGAGTTAGCCAAGTTGCCTGAAGGAAAGAAAGCCCTACAGAATAAGTGGGTGTTTCGGATCAAAGAGGAACATGATGGTTCCAAGAGATACAAGGCAAGACTAGTGGTCAAAGGTTTCCAACAAATAGAAGGTATTGACTACTCTGAAATTTTTTCTCCTGTTGTTAAACTAACTACGATCCGGTTAGTGTTGAGTATTGTCGCAGCAAAGGGATTATATCTTGAGCAGTTAGATGTGAAGACTGCCTTTCTTCATGGAGATTTGGAGGAAGAGATATACATGCAACAACCAGAGGGGTTTGCAGAAGATGGCAAGGAAGAGTTGGTATGTAGGTTGACAAAGAGTTTGTATGGTTTAAAACAAGCTCCCCGACAGTGGTACAAGAAGTTTGATGGGTTTATGCAAGGCAATGGATATTTCAGATGCAATGCTGACCACTGCTGCTACTTTAAAAAGGTTAAGTCAAGTTTTATTATTCTGCTACTTTATGTTGATGACATGTTAGTAGCTGGTGCAGATTTATAAGAGATTAACAATTTGAAGAAGCAACTCTCGAGTGAGTTTGAGATGAAGGATTTAGGTGCAGCAAAGCAGATTCTTGGAATGAGAATTAGCAGAAACGAACAGGAAGGTACATTGAAGCTTTCAAAAGCAGAGTACGTTCGGAAGGTGTTGCAGAGATTCAGCATGGGTGATGCAAAATCGGTAAGAACACCTTTGGCTAGTCATTTCAGGTTGTCCAAGGAACAGAGTCCGAAAACAGAAGAGGAGAAGGACTTCATGGCTAAAGTTCCTTATGTTTCAGCCATTGGAAGCCTAATGTATGCCATGACTTGCACAAGACCATATATTTCCCATGCAGTGGGAGTTGTGAGCCGTTACATGTCAAATCCAGGCAAGCCTCACTGGGAGGCCGTGAAGTGGATCCTAAGTTACCTGCGGGGTACGACAGAGAGATGTCTAACCTTCAGAAGAGATGAACTCAAGCTGGAAGGTTATGTGGATTCAAATTTTGCTGGGGAGGTGGATCATAGGAGAAGTACCACCGGATATGTGTTCACAATGGCTAGTACCGCGATTAGTTGGATGTCCCAGTTGCAGAAGATAGTTTTAATTTCTACAACTGAAGCAGAGTATGTGGCTGTGACAGAATCAAGCAAGGAGCTGATATGGTTACAAGGTTTGTTAGCTGAGTTGGGATTCGATCAAGTGATGAATGTGTTGCACAGTGACAGTCAGAGTGCAATACACTTGGCCAAGAATTCGGCGTTCCATTCTAGGACCAAGCATATAGACCTGCGCTACCATTTTATTCGATCGTTAATCGAAGAAGGTGTGTTGAAGTTAGTGAAGATTACAGGTAACAAGAATCCAGCTGATATGTTAACCAAGCCAGTCACTATTGAGAAACTGAAGCTGTGCGCAGCTTCAGTGGGTCTTCAAGAGTGAAGACGTAGGGGATGAGCGTACCGTTATTTATCCACTAAGTCATCGAGGAAGGATGGAGAACGTCTATTAAGTTTCAGTCTTCAAGTGGGAGATTGTTGGGATTATTGTTGGTGAAGACTTTCAATTGAAATTGAATTAAAACAAGTTGGTGGCCTTTTGTCTTCTGTGCAATAAATTGAAAAAGGCAAGCATTTATTAACTTGGTGTATTGTGCAAATGAAGACAAAAAATAAGGAAAGCAAAGAAGAAATTGGAACGCTGTGTAATATGGCAGCGGTGTGGTGCAGCGGTCCAAATTTGTTAAGTAGCGCTGCGAATTGTGGCAGCGGTTTGTCCAGTGTTTTGCGCTGCGTATTGCGCTGCTAATTGTTTGACAGCGGTGTTGTCACAGTAGGTCACGCTGCGAAGAGCGCTGTGGCTATGGCAGCGGTTCAACATAAATCCGCGTGAAATAAGATTTTGCACAGTGAAGATTATAGGAAAAGGAAATAGATCCCAATTAAGATTTGGCCAACCCTAGTGCTCCCATATAAATACCACCATTATGTGTATTCTGATGGGTGTGTTAAAGTCACCGTGAGTGAGAAAATATTGCTAGAGAGATAGAGAGCAAATTGTAGAGAGACTGAGAGAGAGACAGAGGGATTGTAATCAACTCTGAAAGTAGTGGATTGAGTGCGGTGCGCTCCGTGGATGTAGGCAAATTGCTGAACCACGTAAAATCTTTGGTGTCGTCTTTTTCTTCTTATTGCTTTCATATTATCTGTGTGTTTAGATTTGTGTGTGTGATTTTTTCTTACAACAAAACAACAATAAGAAACCAGCTGGACCTAGCTAGCCTTTTACACTATCATCTAATTATTTTGTTCCTGTGACTGTTTAATTTCCACCATCTTTCTTCCATACATATGGCTTATGAGTAAAAATGTAATTTGAATGAAACCGGCGACACATATCATTGAATGAAATACTAATTGAAAGAATGTCAAACATATTAAACACATTCACTCATTGATTTTACTATATAATAGAAAATTAAACTATGGAAATTTAAATATATCTCACCTTTTATAATTTCTAGTAAGTTACTAATCCGATAAATCAAATTGTCTCCATGATCGCCATCGGCTTCTTTTGATTTTCTTCCTTCCAATCCTAATTTACCCGTTACTCTACATTGTTTTTCTCCTTCAACAACTTTAACCTCGATCTTTGTCGAAAATATCATTTACACTAGGAAAAATAAAATTTTCTTAAATATGCAAGATAGATGAAATATTTGACCAAATTTATAAGAAGAATCGTAGAGATTTTAAAATCTATATCTCGAAAAATTATTCGAATAATCTGGATGACTTTACCAAAAAAGAAAAAGTAAATCTTCAAAGCAAAACTTAGTATAGTAATAATAATAAAAATATATATAATTAATGCTACAAAACTCAAAATATTAGCTTAAACCCAATTAAAGCGGCGAGTGATTTGTCATGTCCATATCACTCACAACATCACCCAATGAAGTATAACGGTAAAACAAACCACTTGCCACATCATTTGAATTTAATGCTATGATTCTAATAATTTTATTGAGATAGGTAGTTTATTATTTTATTTTTATTTTTATATTTTTATTTTGTTGTTTTTATCTAGTTTTAATTAGTAAAATCAACCCAAAATATTAGCTTAAAAATAACCCAAATAATGTGGCAAGTAATTTGTCATATCCATATCACTCACAGCATCACACAATGAAGTATAATGGTACATAATAACAAATCACTTGTCACATCAGTTGAATTTAATTATACTATAGTTTATTTATTTTAATTTTGTTGTTTTATCTAGTTTTAATTAGTAAAATATTAAGTTAGTGGGTTTACTGCTCATCTAATTATGGGTGGTGGGTTAGTTAATTATTTAAGTTTAAGAGAGATTGAGCACTGATGTTTTGTATATAAAGCTTCAATTCATTAATGTAAAGGTGTGGAGAATTATTGTCTACAACTTTGTTGTATTTGAGAGGTTATTGGTTCCTCAAAACACCAATAAGGTTTAAGGTTTTCTCAAATTAAGCTATTTACTTTATCTGCTTAATTTGTCTATTTTATATAACTTTTCATTATAAACAATTGGATATGTACAATTTTTTTAGCTAATTTTTGGGTTTTGTAGCATTACTCATAATGAACTTCAATTATAGTAAGACATTACATACATAATTGAGCATTGCAACGTGATAGTCATCCATTGAGTTATTGAGTTTGTCTATTGCTTAAAAAATAAAATACTACCTTTTTTTTTGCGGAGAAAATCTTCAATCTTCAGTCACTTTCTTTCCTTGTTTCAAAATGTTTTGATCTTTAAATAAAAATACGTTTGATCAATTATTCCTAGGATAGAATATATAAGCTAATATTGCTAGACACTTAACTTATATCCAAAATTAAAGAGTAATGATACTCCACCCAAAATTCCAACCCAAATGTGAGGTGTCATCACTATACAAAATCTTGGAAATCATGACGTAGGCTCATGTTATGTGTGGTGATGACACCTCACATTTGAGTTGGAATTTTGGATGGAGTGGTGCTATTGGCACACCCCCTACTGATCTATTTATACCTCACTTTTTTAATTATTTAGTATTATTTTTTTGAGTAATGATACTCCACCCAAAATTCCAACCCAAATTCCAGCCCAAATGTGAGGTGTCATCACCACACAAAATCTTGGAAATCATGACGTGGGCCTATGTTGTGTGTGGTGATGACACCTCACATTTGGGTTAGAATTTGGGTTGAAATTTTGGGTGGAGTAGCATTACTCTATTTTTTTTTTCTTTATCAAAATTACTAAAAGAGACATACAATTTTAAAAAAAAAAAATTTATAAAGTAAATCAAATAAAACCCCATATTCCTAAAATAATAATAATAATAATAAATAAATAAATAAAAACATTCTTTTAATCATTTTCTTGAATTTTTTTTTCATAACTCTTAAACCTTAAAAATACTTGTACCGGATCTTATTTAAACAATAAATCAAACACTTGGGGTGCATTAGACAGATGAGATATTGATTATTATTTAATCTCATTACTCTTTTAGAATCTGAAAGTGAAATTATGATAACCAAAACAAATACTTGCTCTTTGCTTCAATTCTTGTTTCGTTTTGTTTGTGGGTTGTTTTGTATTTTTTTTCTCTCTGTGTGTTTTATCTTGAATTGCTCTATTCTTTGCTCTTTTCTTGGGGCTACTTGCTTGTTCTTTGTCTTGTGACTTTCTGGCATTTTCTATAAAGCTTGATGTTTTAAAAAAAAAAAACACTAAAACAAAGAAATAAGAAGAAAAAAAAAATTCATTCATGAGAGCTGAGAGAAAGACGAGACCAGAAATAAAATATTTGAGACAGATAAAGATATTAGAGATGAGTTTATTAAGTTTGAAAAATAAGTAAAAGGGTAGTTTTGGAAATAAATAAAATAAATTAGTAAAAACATAACTTTATTTAATTAAATCAAAATTTAAACAAGTGGGGCATAAATAAATCAGTAGGGGGTGTGCCAATAGCACCACTCTTTTGGGTGGAGTAGCGTTACTCAAAATTAAAATGTGTCACCAGACAATTAAACAGATACATAAATAAAATAAAAGAGAGGGAGAAACATAAGGCCACTTAAAAAAAATATATTGTAATAATGGTAAGCCCCTTATACGTACATCCAAGAGGTTGTGGGCCCGAGTCATACCCAATGGTGACCATGGTTTCAGTTCCGATCTTGGTCGGAACCAAAACCGGGGGGAACTGGTTCTGGTTCCGGTTTAAGTTCCAGTTCTCTCAGTTTCGGTTCCGATTCCGATTCCGATCTCTTTGAACTTTTGTTTTTTAACCCAGTCACCCGGAATCATCAACCCCAAATCACAAATTCACAATCATCACCAAACCCAGATCATCTCCCTCAATCTCATCTCTCTCAATCCACCATCCACCTTCATCACCATTATCATCTCTCTCTCGATCTCGTCGGCGGTGGCTACAATCCCAACCACCACCACCCTATGAATCTGTTATGCCTAGGTTTTTGGATTGATTTTGTGTGTTGAAATCTGGTTGTGTGATAATAGATGAGTTGATTTCCTGGAGTGAATTCATTATTGAGGATCTGTTTTTGCAGGTTTAACGGAGGTATTCTGGAGATATTGTTGAAGAAGAAGATCTGAACCAAGAAGTAGATCGTTACGAAGAAGAAATTGAAGAATATGATCTAAACTAAGAAGCAAATTGTGAAGAAGAAGAAGAAATTGAGAATGAGAAGTTTAAGAGAGAGAGATTCTGTAAAATTCTTGTTTGCTCTGAACCAAAAAGGCAAGAAGCAGATCTGAACTTTGTTTTTGTTTTTTTTCGATTAAAAAAAAAAGGAACCGATTGGAACCGTCGAATCCAAACTGGCTTGAACCGTCGGTTCCAGACCAACTTGAACAGCCAGTTCCAGACCGATTCGGCATTTTTAAGAACCGGAACCAGAACCTTAGTGGTTCCGGTTCAGGTAGGGATGGCCAATGGGGAAATGAGGACGAATGTAGGTCCCTCCCATCCCCATCCCCATTTGCCAAACCCTCCCCCTTCCTACCCTTCACCCCCTCATCCCTATCCCCATCTGCCAAACCCTCCCCCTCCCCACCCCCCTCATCCTCATCCCCATCCCTATCCCCATCCCCATTTGCCAAACCCTCCCCTTTCCCACCCCCCCTACACACACACATACACACACACACACACACATTTCCCCATTTTCCTTGTATCAGTAAAAATTACATAATAAAAAAACGCACAATCCATTAAAATCAAATACAAAATAACATCCAATACAAAAATTACATAATAAAGATGTATATATAGTTAGTAAGAATAAAAATATTGAAAAAATAAAAATAAAAATATATTAATATATTATATATAATATTTGGGGGAAATGGGGAAATGGGGATGGGGGCACCTACCCCCATCCCCATCCCCATTCCCATTCCCATTCCCATTCCCATTTTAATTTGGGGATGATTTTCATCCCCATCCCCATCCCCATCCCCATCCCTATCCCTATCCCTATCCCCATCCCCATTTTCCCCAAAACATTTCCCCAAAAATTTTCCCCCAAATGGGGATGAGGGAGCGGGGATTTAGGGGCCTTGGGGGAAAATGGCCATCCCTAGGTTCAGGTTCCGGTCTGGTTCATCAAGCCACAGTTTCGGTTCAAACCGACGGTTCGAACCAAACCATGGTCACCTCTAGTCATACCTGATACCTCTTTCACAATCTCGAAATATTATAATTGTTAAAAAAAAACAAAACAAATTCATTAAATCAAAAAAATATTGAATTTGACATTATTGAGGGGGGGGGGGGGGGGGGGGGGGGGCATGAATTGGATTAGGATTTTAATAGACAATTTTTGTGTGTTAGGATTTAATGGATTTATATGATTTTAAAGACAATTAGGATTATATGTACTAGACTTTTAGGATTTTAAAAGAGTATTTGGACTTCATTTCTAGACTATTATGATTATCTAGATTTTATTTATATACTATTAGGATTTGTTCATAGGAATATTGTGTCAGAAAACTGTGTTTGGTTACACATGAATTTTTTTTTTGCATTAGAAAAACTATGATTATAATTATTTTTTTCACAATCTTCTTACCTTCAAGTCCCATTCTCTTCGTCTTCCACCTCACCCACACCATCTTCTCCACTGGTCCACCACCCACTCTTGATCATCATCTTCCCCAATCCACTTTCAATTTTCTAATTAAGAAGCCAACAAAGGCAACAATAGGAGAGCACTAGTCCAGATCTTCACCAATTTTTTTTTTTCCAAAGAATTCAAACCCAGGTTTTGCAAGCTTGGCTTTCACTTGAAATCCACTATAATCCAAAGAATTGAATCCCACCTATAAAAATCTTGTAAAGAACCAAAATTAACAATTAAACAGGCAACAATCAATTCACACACAAAGATAAATAATAATAATAATAAAAACCCTATAAAAAACTGACGAAAACACACCAACCCACCAAGCAACACTGCAGCCAAGTCGGTTATTGAGATTCAAAATGAGAGTGGTGTGCTTATTTATGTGAGTTGCATGAGTGAGTTTTTGGCCTTTTGTTTTCAAAGAAAAAGAAAACAGAAGGAGCTGAAAATCTATGATGATGAAGATCTTATAAGAATTGCATAGCAGATTTGAGAAGCATGAAACGAGTGGAAAGTCTGGAAAGTATTGTAGGAGAGAGCAAGATAATTTTGGGTGTTGGATATGGCTTGAATTACCAATGATTACCAAACACGATTTACCAATGTGGAGACTTCCTGAAGACGTGAGAGCGTTTGGGAGTATGAGGTTATGTTTGAGGGAGGCTTGAGGACTTTGAAGAACGGTAGAAGTGAAGAACAGTGACAACCGCTGTGGCTTTGACGGAGGTAATGACAGCGGTGGTCATCGTTGTGGGTTTTCACAGCGGCAATGGAGAGCGGTCCAATTCCAGTGGATACCGCTGTGGCTTCCAAAGCGGACGATGATGATGTGGCACATAAATCACGGTTTTCTGAGTGATCAAGTTCAACACGGTTTAGGAAGCGGGTGGCTAACTGCAACTTGAATCGTAGTCAATCACAAGCATGCGTTGAATCAGGAAATATTCTTGGAAGAGGAAATATGTTGTTTCTAGAAATTCTTATGATTCTAGGAATATGATTTCTCCTTAAAAGAAGACTTGTCATAAATAGGAAATAGTATTTATGTGGAACAAGTAAATCTTGTACGCATAAGAGTAGGATTTCCTTTTAGCTTATACTCCATGTAATTCATATAAATAGACCATAATAACTAGGTTATTTATGGTGGAGCAAAATAGCAAATACTAGAGAGATCGCAAAGTAAGTATTGGGTGTAATTGGGTTTGGAGTATTATTTAGAGAGAGATCCTAAGTGTGTGGTTGTAACAATTTACTACATATTGGAACTTTCTCTTATCGTCTTGACGGCCATGGTTTTTTCCCTAATTTGGGTTTCCACGTAAATTCTTGTGTTGTATGTGATTGGATTTAATTACTTCTCTTCATCTTATCTTTTATTTGTTATTGTGTTTGTTTGTGTTCTATCTGGCAGCGTTTTCGCGTGTATAGTGATGTTTGTTCACTAACATTGGGGTCTAGCTATTTATACAAATCACTGAAAAGTCTGAATAATTCATTTTGTTATGAAATCCTACAAATCTTGTTCTCAATCCAATACCACTAGACAATTTGATACCTCTTAAAAGTCTGGATCCAATATCACAAGACATTATGGACTTTTTAAAAAAATCTTAAAAGTCCTGATCAAATACCACCAGACTTATCTAACTTGTTAAAAAGTCTCAATCCAATACCAACAGACTTTTACTTTCCAAAATTGTCTAATAAAATCATGAACCAATACACCTCCATTAGACCCGCAGATGTTAGCATATGTCAAAATTTATAGAAATTCAATATTAAAACAAAAGTAGAAATACACAAATTTAGTGGCAAAAACAACCCATAAATACAACAAAATACATAGGAGAAAATTATCAAATCGGAAATACAAAGGTAAAAAGGAAACAAAAACAAATAAATAAACTTACCAATGGTGTTTTGAAGCAAGCCGGAAGTAGATGGAGTGACTAGAGAGAGCAGCGGCAGAAATGCAAAATCTGAAAACAAAATAAAGCATGGAAGAAAATAATTAAAATGAAACCTAAAATAAATAAATAAATAAAAAATAGCAGCAAATGAAAACTTACAACAAGAAAGAAAGATATATATGGCGGCGTTGGTGGAGTGGAGGGCAAAAGAAGTGAGGAACTGAGTAAGGAAGATAGAGAGGAAGAGTCGAAGAGATCAAATGGAGGAGAATGAAGGCAAAGAGAAAATTGTAGTGAATGTTGGGTCTAGATGCCAACCGCTTGGGTTTTTGAGAAAATGGCTTGGAGTTTGAACGATCGTTGCCCGAGGGAGAGAAACAACCAAAAAGGGGAGAAGAATATGTTTAGGGTTTTGTGTGAAAAAAAAAAAAAAAAAAAAAACATTTATACTATATATCCCAGGTTTGGGTTTCGGTTCAGGTTTGGAGACCCAAAACCCAATCATAAATGATTTTTTTTTTTTTTTTTTTTTGATTTTCTTCAACGAAAACCCAACCCAAAAGCTTGAACTTGAGATTAAGTTGTATGAGTACTCATGAATTTACGATCACAATGTGGCTTACCCATTGCCACTTGGGCAACCTCATTCTTGCAGGACTAGCACAATTGGGCTCTCATATGTGTTGTTGTAGGGGTGGGCAAAATAGCCCATACACTGTAAACCGGACCAAACCAAACCACTTGGTTTGGTCCGGTTTTGTACTTAAAAAAAAAAAAACCGTATGGGTTTATTTTTAGTAAAACCGTATGGTTCGATCCGATCTATGGTCTAAGTATATTAAACCCGGACCGAACCGTAAACCGAATACTTTTAGTATTACTATTATATATCACACCCAAAATTTTTTAATAAAATTTTAAACATAAAAGGTTAAAGTCAAAAACCCTAATTTATTATTTCATATTTGTTTTTATCAGCCACCAACCGTACAAGTTTGTATAAAATGAAAACCTCCATTAACAAATAAACTCCAAGCATGGGATGGTAAAAGATTTCAATTTGTTTCCATTATTTTACAAAGTTATCACTAATAATAAAAAAATATTAATAATATTAAACTAAATTAGTGCAATTTTCATGATTTAGTTGTAATTTTTTTTTGACTTGCATACATTCAATTGCATTGTCATGATTATAGCAATAGCAAGTGATTTTATTTATTATTATTTTTTCTACTTCCATAAATTCTACACAACACTTTATTTTTATTTTTATTTTTATTGCTGTTTTAGCTTTTTTTAGTTTGATGAATCGTTTGTAACAGTAACTTGCATGTCTCGTTAATTGATCACTTTATCATGTCATATATATTTTTAAATGGTCAAACATTTGGATTTCAAGTCAAAAACCGTTAAACCAAATCAGACCGAACCGAATAAATATAATTTGGTCTGGTTTGATCTAAAAAAAAAAAAAAAATGGTCCAAACTGGTCCTATTTTTCAAAAGATCAAAATTTTTGGTTTGGTCCGGTTCTAGTTGTGGTAGCCAAAATGGCCCATAGGCCTAATGCATTGAAACCCGGATCTTTAAATATCAGATCCAACCCAAGCCCGTTATATTGGGTCGACCCAACATGAGTATTAGCTACAGGACTCAGTCTTTGAAAGACCAAGTCAAAGGGATAGTTGTGTTGGATGGATAATGGGAAGAGAGATTCTCTCCATGAAATCCTCCTATGATCAAAACCAGAAGTTGGTAAACGTTAGAGTGGGTTGGCCTATAAATAAGAGAGCTCCCTCACTTGAAAACTCTCTGAAATCTCTCTTACCAAAAGCTTACAAAAGCGTACTGAAACTCTGCTCATAAACATTCCAGCAACCAGAATTTGGCCGGAGTCACTATCACAATCATCACAAAATATTGCTCAGCCAAAGCACACCTAAAGCTAAGAATTTAACCACATCTCCCTATTTTTTATGTATTTCGTTTCTATTTCCATTCTTTTGCAAGATAAACGAAAGGAGACGACCATTCCTAGTCGACAGGCCTATCGTGTTTGCAGGTTCCCAAAGGAAACAACATCTCCCCTTCAACAGTTCAACCAAGTTGCTTTGGGCCTAGTACAATCCGACCCGTTTCACATTACACATAAATCAACCACCTACAGTTTGGCGCCCACCATGGGGCCCATTACAACTATTTTCAAACTTAATCAAGTCACTTGAGCGACCAATCAACATGTCTGAAGATGGAGCTATCCCAACCGTCAAAGAGCAGATCGCAGCATTGACTGCTCAAATGACCGCCAATGCTGAGAAACTATGGGCACTAGAAGCGGAGAATGTAGCAATCCTAGCGACGAATGAGGAATTGAGAGCTTTGGTCGACTGGGTAGCACCTGATTCAGTGACGTCGGAGCGTCCAGTCTTGGCTCCAAACGGAGAACAGGTTGTCAATCGAACATCTCCAAGAGCAACAGGCAACCCCATCGGACCAGATATGAATCCAGGCGACCATCAGAACCAGACGACACCCCAAACGGCTCAAGTCGAAATCGATCTTAACAACATACCGGTCCAGAATGAAAACGAACAAGATCCAGTAATGGATATGCAGCCTGAAAACGTCCAAAGGACAGTCGTGTCACTCCAGTCGACACCCGGATTGGTAAAACCCGGATCTGACTTACCTCTATCTGCTAATTTAGAATTCTCTCATAGGTTTGCATAAATGGAAGCTCTTATTCAAAGAATTCCAGGAGTTCTAGCTCCAATAAAGAAAAGTACAGCCAACAGCTTCGCCGACTCACCATTTGTCGACGCAATTGCTCTCACCAAAATGCCTAGAAAGTTCAACTTCCCAAACATGAAGCAGTACGAGGGAACGACAAATCCTGACGACCACATAGCATAGTACAAACAAAGAATACTCACTGCTGCAATTCCACGCGACCTGAGAGAAGCGTGCATGTGCAAAGCCTTCGGGTCTAGCCTTAATGGCCTAACTTTACAATGTATACGAATTTACCTAACAATTCTATCAATTCTTTTGCGCAATTGACAGATACATTCGTGGAGCAATTTGTAAGCAGCCGCAAGCTAGAGAAACAGTCGGACGACCTTTATACAATAACGCAAAGACCTGGCGAAAATTTGAGAACTTATGTCGGACGCTTCAACAGAGAGAAAGTACAGATCCCACATTGCAATCAAGCGACCGCCATCTACGCCTTCAAGAAAGGCCTCAGGTTTGATTCCGACTTATATAAAGAACTCACTAAATATCCATGCAGGACAATGGAAGACGTACTGGCAAAAGCATGGGCCCAAATCAAATGGGAGGAAGACGAAGTAAATTTCATTGGAAAAGCCAACAATTATGGAAGTCGACGAAACGACCGAGTCCATAGAAGGTCTAACGACAGAAAGTCAGAACCTTATCCAACAAACAACAGTAAAAATGATCAGTCACGACACGAAGGTTCTAGCGATAAAAACTCTTATGGGCGTGGCAACCCAAGATCCAATCGACCACGTATTGAAGCACCAAAATACAACCTAAGCATCGAACAAGTCGACCTCGTGGTTGTGATGAGAGAAATGGGAAAGACGGTCAAATGGCCATGAAAGATGAATGCACTCTCAGAACATCGAGATGCGAGGCTTTGATGCGAGGTTCATGGTGATCACGGCCATCGTACGGAGGATTGCGTCGCCCTAAAATATGAAGTCGCAGAACTCTTAAAACAGGGACATCTACGAGAATTTCTAACTGACAAGGGGAAACAAACTTTCGCAAGACGCGACGACCAGAGGCAAGCCAGTGCGAACGATAGTCCTCCAGAACCACCCATACAGGATAGAGTGATCAATTACATTGCAAGTGGATCTGAAGTCAGTGGTGTAAGCTATTCTGCAGCAAAGAGGCACACACGACAAGTGTCGAACGCTGAAATTCAACCAAACCGGGAACACCCTTCAAAAGTCGATGAGACCGTCATCTTCAAATCTACTGACGAATCAGATTTGTTTTCTCCTTATCATGATGCATTAGTTATTTCATTACATATTGCTAATTGTCTAACTAAACACATTTTAATTGACAATGGTAATTCTTGTAATATACTATTTAACAGTATTCTAAGAGAAATGCAGGTCGATGAATCAAAACTTAGTCGTCGAACGACCATGCTGACAGGTTTCAGTGGAGAACAGAAATGCACTCTAGGCGAAATCGTACTACCTGTCTACGCCGAAGGAGTCAACCTATATATTAATTTCCTGGTACTTGACTGCCAGTCTCCATACAACGTAATCCTTGGCAGACCATGGATACACGAGTTGAAGGCTATCCTCTCAACATACCACAAAATGATAAAATTCCCAACCAAGTAGGGAGTAAAAGAGATTAAAGGGGAACAAAGAGCAGCTAGAGAATGCTACCAGAACGCTATGAAAAAGAAGAAACATGAATTATAGCATTTACAGGATGCAAAAGTTGAGTCGACTCCAAACAAGCCAAATTTGGAGGAACTCGACAAGGTGTCTATCGACCCCGAGCAACCAGACCACAAAGTCTTCATTGGGTCCAGATTACCGTATGACATCCGCAAGCAATTGATCGAATTACTAAAAGAACGGTGCAGTAGCTTTGCTTGGTCACACTCGGATATGGTCGGCATCGACCCGGTGGTAATAGTTCACTATCTGCAGGGCGACCCAGATCATCAACCAGTAAAGTAAAAACCAAGGAAGTTCGCTCCAAAAAGAAATAAAGTGATCAATGAAGAGATCTAGAAATTGTTTGACATCGGCTCTGTGAAGAAAGTAAAATACCCCGACTGGTTAGCAAACGTCGTGGTAGTAAAAAAGAAAAATGGGAAGTGGCGAATCTGCATCGACTTCACAGACCTCAACAAAGCGTGTCTCAAGGACTTATTCCCACGCTCACACATCGACATGATGGTCGACGCCACTGCAGGGCATGAACTACTAAGCTTCATAGACGCCTATTCCTTCTACAACCAGATCTTGATGCATCCTGACCACTAAGAGAAAACAGCCTTCGTCACCGAGGAGGTATCTTTTGTTATAAAGTAATGCCGTTTGGTTTAAAAAATGCAGGTGCAACCTACCAACGGCTAGTTAACAAAATGTTCTCTAAGATGTTTGGGTCGACAATGGAGGTCTATATCGACGACATGCTTATCAAATCCCTGATCGCTCAATAACACATCGACCATTTGAGACAATCGTTCGACGTACCCGACCAATACAGTATGAAACTTAACCCTACTAAATGCTCATTTGGTGTGTCTTCAGAAAAGTTTTTAGGCTACTTGATCACATAAAGAGGTGTCGAAGCCAACCCAAACCAAATTCGATCATTAGAGGGAATCGAGTCGCTCAAATGCATCAAAAACGTACAAAAACTCACTGGTCGAGTAGTAGCTTTGAACAGGTTCATATCAAAGTCGTCCGAACATTGCCAACCATTTTTTAACATATTAAAAAAGAATAAAGCATTCGAGTGGAACGATGATTGCGAAAAAGTGTTACAAGATTTGAAAACGTACTTAACCTCACCCTCACTACTGTCAAAACCAAAGGACGACAAAATGCTACTCATATACCTAGCAAATACTGACACAGCCGTAAGTGCCGTATTAGTTAGAGAAGAAGATAGCGTACAACACCCGGTGTATTACGTTAGTAAAGCACTACTCGACGCGGAGACAAGATATAGTCGACTGGAGAAACTCGCCTTAGCCCTTGTCATTGCAACGCGAAAACTAAGGCCATACTTCCAATGCCACTCCATTAAGGTATTAACTACTTACCTTCTCAAAAATATTTTGCATAAACCTGAACTTTCAAGTCGACTGACGAAATAGGCCATCGAGTTAAGCGAATACGACATCAAATTCCACCCACGAACAGTATTGAAATCACAGGTATTAGCTGATTTTATTACAGATTTTACCCCTAATGAAAATGTGCAGGCTGAACAAGAATTAATAACCCTTACGGAGACTACTGACACCGGAAAATGGACTTTGTCGGTCGACAAATCTAGCAATATCAAAGGTAGTGGACTAGGATTGGTGCTCAAATCCCCACAGGGGGACATATTGGAATAGTCGATCCATTTCGATTTCCATGCGATGAATAACGAAGCCGAATATGAAGCTTTGATCGCTGGGCTCGACCTCGCAAAAAGCCTAGACATAAAAAACATACAAGTATTGAGTGATTCCCAACTAGTCGTTCGACAGATGAACGGCTCCTATGAAGCAAGAGACCAAAGAATGTTGGCTTATTTGACAAAAGCCAAGCAACTTCAGTCAACATTTGATGAGTTTACAATCCAACAAATACCCAGATCTGAGAATGCTCGAGCAAATGCATTGGCAAGTCTTGGATTAACAACTTCCAATGGATCGAAATCAATACCTGTCGTACATCTAATGTCACCAAAAATTCAGGAAGCTGAAGTACTAGCACCTATCGACCACGGAAGAAGTTGGATGGAACCTATATTCAATTATCTTCTAGCCGACATCCTACCAGGAGACAAATCCGAAGCAAGGAAGATCAAAGCCAAAGCTGTAAAATTCTACATTATATACGGTAAGCTCTATAAAAAAATCATTTACAGGACCTTACCTTAGATGTGTGACCCCTCGAGAGGCGTACGACGTCCTAAAAAGCCTACACTACGAAGAATGCAGAAATCATTCTGGCGCTATAAGTTTGTCGAACAGAGCCATCACAGCGGGATACTACTGGCCGACAATGCGGTCTGATTCCCAAAATCATGTGAAGTCGTGCGACAAATGTCAACAATTTGCATCAGTGTCACACCTCCCCCCAGGTATGTTAAATTCAATATCGGCCGCTTGGCCTTTTATGAAATGGGGAATGGATATTGTAGGTTAACTTCTTGCAGCACCCCGAGGTGTCGTCTACATACTAGTCTTAACAGATTACTTCACCAAATGGGTTGAAATCGGAGCATACCAACAAATACGCGACACTGAGGTACGCGACTTTGTATGAAAAAAATGTAATTTGCAGGTTTGGAGTACTATGGGAGATCGTGACCGACAATGGAGCCCAATTCATTTCGTACGACTTCAAAAATTTCTGTGATAAATATGGGATCAAGCTGAGCTTCTCAACACCACGCTATCCTCAAGCCAACAGGCAAGCAGAGTCTACCAATAAAACCATCGTCAACACACTAAAGAAACGATTGGAAGTAGAAAAGAGTGAATGAGCGGAAAAACTCCCAGAGATATTGTGGTCGTACAGAACTACTCCACGTCAATCAACTGGAGAAACTCCTTTCTCACTTGTCTACGGCTCTGAGGCAGTAATACCAATAGAGACATGACTTGCGACCGCTCGAAGTGAAAACCCAAATGAAGAACAAAATAACTTGGAACTCAATTTCGAACTAGACCATCTAGACGAACGTCGAGATCATATGGCTCTAAGAATCCAATCGTACCAACAACCGGTTGCACGACATTACAACAAAAAGGTACGGACTAGAGTTTTCAAAATCAACGACTGGGTTCTGCGATGAGTCTTCCAAAACACGAGGGAAGAAAGAGCCAAAAAATTGGGACCAACATGGGAAGGCCCATATCAAATAACGGATGCAGTCGGACGAGGAGCATACAAATTATGAGGACTCAACGGTCGGGAGCTGCATAACAGTTGGAATGTTCTACATCTAAAACAGTACCATTTCTAAACTCACTATTGTGACATATTATTCGTTATACTGTTGTTCATTTCTATCTTCATTTCAAAACTAACAAATCGACACACAATGAGCAATGATGAAAACTTAGTGCAACTAAGTGCAAAACTTAGTGCAAAACTGAGTTCACAAAACAAAATCAAATCTTGCTCTATACAAGCTGTCAACTTCGACAAGCAATATATTTCTATTTCAGATGTGATAAAATATCAACGAATCAACATCTACAAAGTCAACTCTCAATATCCTCACTCGACAAACACATATTCAGAGTGGGGGAATAGCAGTAGGGACAAACGTCGACTCAAACGACAAATGTCGACCAAATAACGCATGTATGCGATTTCACTATGTAAAGACAAGACCAATATCCTCACTCGACAAACGCATATTCAGAGTGGGGGAATAGCAGTGGGGACAAACGTCAACTCAAACGACAAATGTCGACCAAATAACGCATGTATGCGATTTCACTATGTAAAGAAAGATCTTGTCGACCCATTAACGCATATACGCGATTTCACTATGTAAAGAAAGGTCTTGTCGACCCATTAATGCATGTACGCAATTTCACTATATAAAGAAAGGTCGTGTCGACCCATTAACGCATGTACGTGATATTTAAAAAGATACATAATGTTGTTCGACCAAATTCTTTCGCAATTCCCTGTTCATAATATGTTTCAACTAAGACATCTATGCTATTTTCATAGTTAAACAAAAGGTTGCATCGACATAATTACGTATGAGTATGAGTTTACAGGCTGATCTCATTCATTTAAGTTACTATTGTGCAAACCCTATTATATAATGGTCGTATCGTTTCACAATATCAAAACAATAACACATGAAGTCGATTCAAAATCAAATATGTAATACCAAGGCATCAAGATTAAAAACAAAGGTCGAGTCAACCAAATCATCCACAATTACATAATTTAAAGTTGGAAGAAAAAAATGAAAACTTGAGAAGATAAAAAAAAAAAAAGGGGCATCAGCTCGTAGGCGGATCATCAACATTGTCGTTTGGGCCTGTGGTATTGACGAGGTTGTCATCAAGGCTCTTGTCGACATCTCCTTCAGCATCCTCCTCTTCACCTGCTTCCTCCCCAAGTGAGTACTTTTCAAGCCTAAGCATCTCCTCATAGGTGTCGACCACCTCCTGCATCTCCTCACGGTTCCAATTGACATGCTCACCGGACAAATATTCCTTAAAAATTTCCACCCTCGCTTTGCACATTGCTGCAGCTGTAATCGACGTCAGTTGCTCTTTCAAGTCTGTGACAAGGCGCTCCTGCTCAACGACGTCCGCTTTAGCCTTTGTCGACTCCTCGCGGTGTCGATCCCTCTCCTCCTCTATGCCCTTCAAATCCTTTTCTAGAGCGAAATTTTTCTGCTCTAGTTCCTTCAAAGTATTATCAACTTTAGCCTTGTTTGCCTTGAGGGAGTCGTTCGCCTTCTTAAACTTCGCGCACTTGTCACTAACCAACTTATACCTGTCATGAAGATGCAATTGCGCTTGCAAGGCCTACAAAGGAAATATCGTATAAATTAAAGGGAAACGAATGACGGTACTATTGAATTGAAAAGAAAAATTGAAATAAACAAATTCACTTGGAACGCTGAAAGAATGCTCGTGTTGAATACGTCCTCCATCTTTTTTCTTTTCAAAAATTCTTCATTAGCAGAGAGAAGAAATTCGTTTGAGGGCTCGAGAAAGCTAGTCGGCTCATTGAACGATGATATTCTGGAAGAAAGAAGCATCATCGACGAATCAGGCTTAAAAATAGCATCAGCAGATTTCGTCTTTGAGCTTGACTCGACTTTCTTCCCGTGGTCGGCAGTCGAATCCTTTCTCTGCCTCTTCCGCGCCAGATTGTGCTTAGGAGACGAAGTGTAAGTATGCTCTGGTATAGTAGGAACATCCTCCTTCGACTTGTCGACCGCTGGTTTCTTTTTTGCTGTTGCTGCCCGTTTCTTTACGAGATCATCCCTATAACGCTTCAAGGCATCAGTCTTGTCTGGCAGGTTGATCCTCGCATTCGATATCGACGTCACTGCGAAACGACGTTCAACGTCAAAAATAGGTGGCAGAAAAATCATATCACACCCTAGTATTTCAAGACTCCTCCTAATCTAGACATATGACACGAAATCCTTCACAAGAGGATATGGTTCCTGTGATCTATTCAAAGTCGACCATCGCCACAGACTGCTAGGCCTAAGCTTACCATCCACAAGCAATGTTCTACAACTTCTATCTTTAGCAGGGATGCGTAATATCTCTTCAGTACGCTCAGATGCGTCGTCGCACGACATATCATTATCCGCATGCTTGATGTCTGCATAAAACATTTACTAATCAAAATTAGGAGTTTTTTAGGTTACGAATATTCCAAAGTGACAAAGATATCGATCGACACTCACCATTTCGATTCCATACCCGCCGAAGGACAAATTGTGACTTCCCCCAAGGACAGTTAATTGGTGAACCTTTAGCAAAGAAGAAGGTATCCTTCCAATTACGGTCGTTTGTAATGGTATCAGTAATAAGCTGATTCTTCTTATCTCTGGGTATCAGCATGTAACGACCTTGGTCGCCCATATGCTCCTTCAAATAGTAATTATGCAGGAGACACCTTATCCAAAATCAATTTTATATCTCTTGCGCAAAATGGTCAGACTCAACAATATTCTCCAACTATTTGGCATCAGTTGGCTAGGAGCAATGTCGAAGTGTTTCAACAATCGTTAAACCAACGAAGGAACCGGGAATCTAAACCCCAGACGTAGAGTATACTCATAAAAACATGTCCAGTCAGGTATATCCCAGTTCGCTCGTTCATGTTCCTGCGGAGCACGTAGCTCGACCGACTTAGGAATGCCATATATCGTCCGCAGATAATGCAAATTATCTTCCGTAATCAAACTTGCCGGACTACCATCCAAAACACCTAGCGGGCGACCTGAAGTAGATGCCTCCGCATCATCCCTATACTCTGGAAATTCAACCAACCCCGCTATAGCACGAACGGCACCCTGCTCTAACATACCCCTAGTATTTACAGTGACAACTGTCGACGGATCCTCAATTATGACCAGTCGATCGACATCTCGTGGTCCAATGTCGACTCTTCCATCATCTTCACCTTCTATATCACTAGAAGTCCAACTGTAAAGCGGGTCTGAGACTGTATCGTCGCCCGACATGATATCTCCAAAAGCTGACAAATGCAAAAATGCACAAGTCAGACAAAAACTAACGCTACAATCACAACCTAGGGATTCTAAGATCAAAACCTAGGGTTTTTCACAAAAATGATCATTCTCGAAGTTCAAACTAGCCTTAAAAAGCTTTGCCTACCTAAGGTCGAGCGATTGCTCGAATCTAAGCAACTACTTTCAACGTAACGACATACAAATAAACCAGAAGCAACGCGTCATGAGCAAAATCAATGAATCAAAAGCATCAAAAACGATCAAGAACACATTGAAGGATATCAAAGATAGTAAAGAACACGCATTTCTCAGAAAACACAGAAATTCGTGAAGGAATCCGCAGAATCAGTAATACCAGCACTTCACAAAAAGAAAAAGCTCAACAAAGAAGTTGATGAAGTTGAAGAAGTTGAAAATTTCAAGTCGTGCATAAATGGTTCCAATGTATGGAACGATTTATTTATAAACCAACATTTTAACCCTAGTTGCCACGTGTCAACAACCCTTCGATTGTCGGTTAACCAAGGTAAACCGCCCGGTTTAAAATTCAAAAGTTTTATCTCAAAAAAGGTGCGTAAATTAAATGCACCTGATGTCAGCATAGGAAGCCGAAACGCTACCATCCTATCGATTTGACACCTCATCGATTTGACTTTCAAATCCTATTTTAGATATTAGTCGAGCGACAGGTCATCTCTGATGCCCAACTTCATCAATCCGACGACAAGGGTTAATCAAATGGCATGCAAAAGTTACTGATTCAACTCGACAGAACGCACCCGACGAAACCAACAGTCGACTTAACAAAAATCACTCTCTATCTCATTGAACTTTTCTTTAGAGAGTGAGGGACAAACTATGGTAGCCAAAAATGGCCCATAGGCCCAATGCAGTGAAACCCGGATCTTTAAATATTAGATCCAACCCAAGCCCGTTATATTGGGTCGACCCAACATGAGTATCAACTACAGGACTCAGTCTTTGAAAGGCCAAGTCAAAGGGACAGTTGTGTTGGATGGATAATGGGAAGAGAGATTCTCTCCGTGAAATCCTCCCATGATCAAAACCACAAGTTGGTAAATGTTGGAGTGGGTTGGCCTATAAATAAGAGAGCTCCCTCACTTGAAAACTCTCTGAAATCTCTCATACCAGAAGCTTACAAAAGCGTACTGAAACTCTGCTCATAAGCATTCCAGCAACCGGAATTTGGCCGGAGTCACTATCACGATCATCACGAAATATTGCTCAGCCCAAGCATACCTAAGGCTAAGAATTTAACCACATCTCCCTATTTTTTATGTATTTCGTTTCTGTTTCCATTCTTTTGCAGGATCAATGAAAGGAGACGACCATTCCTGGTCGACAAACCTATCGTGTTTGCAGGTTCCCAGAGGAAACGACATCTCCCCTTCAACAGTTCAACCAAGTTGCTTTTGGCCTAGTACAATCCGACCCGTTTCAAATTACACATAGATCGACCACTTACACTAGTCAAAACCGAAACAAACCGAACCGTGCCCAACCCTATATTGTTGATAGGCCCAGATCATTACAATTGTGCAACGTGTCAAGGCAAGTCATCAAAACAATGTGATGTTCTCGGGCACGTCAATGCAATAAGTGACGTGTTATGGCACGTCATTGAAACGGTGTGACATGCCTGACCATGTTAGCAAGGGGTTGACATGCCTGGCAAGGCCTAATCTAGCCCAGTTAAATATAGGCCCTCAGCATTTATAAAATTAATTGATTAGTTGGGTACATTTAGTTATTGTGTCGTTAGATGGTGTTGTCATATGGTCAGTATTGTTATCTAAAACAAAACAAATAAAGAGAAAGACATCAACGTAAGGGGTGACGTTTCCTAACACGCATGCGGGATGACATGGCTTTCACGTCAGCTAAATATTGTGACGTGCCATGCAGGTCGCCGTTGGAGAAGTCAAGTCAAGGAAAGAAAGGTATATAATAACAACATTTTCAGGCCAATTAAATTTGAATCATCAATTATCAAATCAACCTCCCTCGTATTTCATTCACTGAACTTGATGTTCAAACTTTTCAATCAAAATTTCTTCAAAAATCAATAACTACCGGACAGTTTTTGGTTATGGGT
This sequence comes from Acer yangbiense, assembly GCA_008009225.1. NCBI lineage: Eukaryota > Viridiplantae > Streptophyta > Magnoliopsida > Sapindales > Sapindaceae > Acer > Acer yangbiense. The sequence continues at coordinate 45,114,310 of CM017764.1, forward strand.
TGTCGAAAAACAACACATATATTTGAAGCTGTAACCAGATTATAACTGCTAAATAGAGCCTCTGACAAACTGGGTTGTGATGAAAATCAAGTGTTGAGTCCAAATTTGAAGAATGCTAGGGCCGTTTGGTATGGGGTGATCTTGGCATGGGAATGGGAATCTGACAAGATTCCCATGTTTGTTACCAGGTTTGAAATTTTAGATTCCCGGGAAAGTGAATCCTATGGGAATCACATACCCTCCAAAGGGGTAATGTGATTCCCACCCCAACAGGTGGGTTTCAGATACCCCTCCATCTGATTCCCACCGTGGGACCCACCCTCATTAAATTTTTTTAATTATTTTATTTTCTTCTTCTTCTTCGTTCTTCACCATGCTTATGAAAATTAACACCAAAAATCCCCAATTTCATTTCAATGAAATCCCTAATCCTTAACCTCTTCTTCTTCAATTTTCAATCACACAAACCCTAGATAAAATCTTCTTCTTTTCAATTCACACGCAAAACTCATATTAGTATACCTGCAACAACCAAATAAAAAAAAGGGTGATTATCATTTGGGTCCTTAACTTTTTCTGAAAGATCAATTTTTTAAATGAGTTTGCTTTTTTATCAAAACTTTCCCTGATTTTTGAAAAGTATATCAAATAGGTCTATCTGTTAGTCAACTGTCAGTCAAACTTAACATTTGTAGGGGTATTTTTGTCTTTGAACCAAGGACTTGCCATGTGTCACAAAAATAGAAATAAAATAAAAATCAATAATATATAACACAAATTTAAAAACTCTAATTAAAAAAGTAATCTTAGGGGGGTGTATTGGATTGGGATTTTATTAGACAATTTTTGAAAGTAAAAGTCTGGTGGTATTGGATTAAGACTTTTTAATAAGTTAGATAAGTCTTGTGGTATTCGATTAGGACTTTTAAGATTTTTTTTAAAAGTCCATAATATCTTGTGGTATTGGATCCAGACTTTCAAGATTTATTTTAAAAGTCTATAATATCTTATGGTATTGGATCCAGACTTTTAAGACTTTTTTTAAAAGTCCATAATATCTTGTGGTATTGGATCCAGACTTTCAAGAGGTAGCAAATTGTCTGGTGGTATTGGATTGAGATCAAGATTTGTAGGATTTCATGACAAAATAGATTTTCTAGACTTTTTAGTGATAAATATAAATAGTTAGACCTCAAAATTGTCTTGCCATCTCCTAACATACTTTTCACTCTCGTTCAAGACTTTTTAGAAAATAGCAACAAGGTCGTGAAGAAACCCTAACAACATACCGGATTCAAGTAATGATTATATTGTATCTTGCACTGCCTAGTTATCGTAATTTATCTTGCACTGCCTATTATTCCACCAAATCCCACCGAATTGCTCACAGCCATAGTAATTGGTTCATGTGTTCATGTGTGTTGTCGTGATTTGTTTTGCTTTTTGTTGTTGTGGGACCTTTGCTTTTGTTTTGCTTTTTGTTGTTATGGGGCATTTGCCTTGCTTTTGTTTGCTTCATGTGTTGTTATATTATAATCACACCGTCTGTGCTATTCAAAAAAAAAAAAAAAAAAAAAAAAAAACTGTTGCTTTTAAAAACTCACACCAAAACAAACCAAATTCTATCGAATTGCATTATGCTCTAGATTCTGTGCTTTTCAAAAAAAAAAAAAAAAAAAAAAAAAAAAAAAAAAAAAAAAAAACTCACACCGAATTGAACTTATCTATCAATTCACATGCTTTGAAACTTCATGAGATTCTGCTCTTGTTGTTGCTTTGTTAATATTTTTATTGTTTTTTGGATGATATTTCTGTTGGGTATGCTTTGAATCTTCGTTTAAATTCCAAGTTTAAGCTATAAGACAAGCATTTTTTTTTTGTGGGTTTATTTTTCATTTCATTTTTTGTGTGGTTTTGTGTTCTGCCGGAGATATTTTTGTGAAATTGTTTTCCTCAAAACTGTATCTTTTGGCAAGGAAATAAATTTTTGAGAAAATTACACTGGTGGCCACCACTTTTAGGCATAAATACCAGTTTAGTAACCGCTTTTACCCAATGCACCAAAATGGCCACTTTTGGCAAACATGTCGTTAACGGTGGCCATTCCGTCCATTTTCTAACAGAATTGCTGATGTAATGCTGAAATAAATTTTTTGGTCCACATTGAGTTCTTCCATTTTTCGATACGAATCTAATGGTATAAAGAACGTAAAATTCTGGACGGTATTTTGAAAGTTATGATCAATTATTCAGTAAAAGGTCAGAAGCAACGCGAATCCGCAAGTGAGATGTTTTCATAGCTCATTTTCACACATTTCCAAATCGATTTTTGGAATATTTTCTGAATGAAAAGTGTTTGTTTGCATGTCTAATTTCTTGTGTCAAAATTTTATCAAATAACGTTGAGTATTTTTAGAGATGCACACTTGAATGTGGACATAGGTCAGATTTGAATTTCTGCAGAATTTTGCTTTTGAATCTATATCGGTTTTCTCAAAAACCATTGTCTTTTCAAACCGTAATATTTAAGATATCAGTTTTAATGGAAACCAATTTCTTATTGGAAAAAAAATCCATATCGGTTTTCTCAAAAACCGTTGTCTTTTCAAACAGTAATATTTAAGACATTGGTTTTAAGGAAAACCGATTTCTTATTGGAAAATAAATCCATATCGGTTTTCCCAAAAACCATTGTCTTTTTAAACCACAATATTTAAAACCGATTTCTAAAAGTTTTTTTAAATCGGTTATCTAAAAACCGATGTAAACAACCGATGTCTTTTAACATTTTTGTAGTACTGTGTGTTTTTTCAACTCAGACCATCTGTCTAGGTTGGGTTTCTCAACTTGGGTATGTGTATTAGCTAACAAATTTATAGGCTCATATTAAAAAAAAAAAAAAAAAAAAAAAAAAAAAAAAAAAGTCCAAAAAGTCTTTAAATAAAGTCTAGATAATCATAATAATCTATTAATAAAGTCTAGATAATCCTAATAGTCTATAAATAAATTCTAGAGACTCTTTTTAAAAAAAACCAAAATCCTGAAAGTCTGGTCCATATAATCCTAATAGTCTTTAAAATCCTAAAAATCCTACCATCCAAAAATTGTCTATTAAAATCCCAATTCAATACACCCCCCTTATATAATAAAAAATAAAAAATTAAATACTGATATCATCTTCTCAACATCAACCGATCATCATCTTCGTTCTTCTCAGATCGTCATCATAATCATCATCTTCTCAGACCATCAACCCAGAAAACCCAATCGCTTCGTTCTTCTCGTGATCATCATCTTCTCAACATCAACCGATCGTCATCTTCATTCTTCTCATATCATCATCATCATAATCATCATCTTCTCAGACCATCAACCTAGAAAACCCAATCGAATCCCTATCTCTCTCTCTTGAATCTCTCAAATCCAGATTCAAACCCTCTCAGACCATCAACCCAGAAACCCAATCGCTTCGTTCTTCTCGTGATCATCATCTTCTCAACATCAACCGATCATCATCTTCGTTCTTCTCAGATCATCATCATCTTCTCAGACCATCAACCCAGAAAACCCAATCGAATCCTTATATCTCTCTCTTGAATCTCTTAAATCCAGATTCAAACCTTCTCTCTATTCGAAACAAATCAACAATCTCCAGATTCAAACCCTCCCTCTCTTTAATCAGGAATTTTTTTTTTTAAATCTCTTCAAATCGGAGAGATGAGGAGGATTTACCAAGTCCACTGTCATGACCTTGACCCACCACCCCAACACCCTTTCACGACGAACGCAGATCTGGAAACAAGATTTTTTTTTCTTCCTTTAAAAGATTTCTTCGAAAATCTTGTTCACATATTTCTTACGGAGGACAAGATTTCTTTGAAGATTTTTTTTTCTTCCTTCGAAAATTTGGGGACAAGATTTCTTCGGTTTTTGGGTTGGATTTTTGTGATGAGAAGGGTTGTTGGGTTGATTTTTGGTGGGAGTGGGAGTGGGAGTGGGAGTGGGAGTGGGAGTGGCTAGGGGTTTCTGGGTTTGTCAGTGGTAGCAGTGGCTGAGGGGTTTTGTGGTTGTGGCGGCGGCGATAGTTGCGATGGCGGCTGTGTTGGAGATCCTTTTTGGATCCATGAGATGGCTCTGGTGGAGATCCAGTGACTTGCAAACTCACCACCACCCACGGGTCACCAAAAGTTGATCTATATAAGACTGGTTTCAAGTGGGGTAAGCCTAAGAAAATAGAGGAAATTTCAATTGATAAAAAGAGAGGAATTTCACTCATTGAAAGTAGAGATTTTGAAGGTGGAATTGAAGTTGGATTGGCTCTACCTAAAGTCCACATGTATGCCTAGATGGGGATGAAGATGGGTGTTATGAGTGTTGATGGCTTTTGGGTGTTTGTTCTTGGTGTTCTTGTTTTTATTTCTATTTTCTGGGTGTGGGTGAATGTTTGCATTAATTCAATCTTCATATTCATGTGTTATATTATTTATTTATTTTGCTAGTTTCAGGTTTTTATTTTTTTAATTTTCCTTTTTTTTTTATAATTTTATTATTTGAGATCAATAATAAGATTTCTTATGATGGTTTGCTTGATGATTTTCAGAATTTTGATAAGTTTTAATTAGTTTTAATTAGTTTTAAATTTTTTAGTTTGGTAGAATTTTTTTTAGTTTGGTAGAATTTTTTTTTTTCATTTTTTATATAATTATTTTTCTTTTAAATAAATAAATCTCCACCATCAATCTAAGATTTGAATGGTGGAGATTTAAAACAATTTATTTTTGTATTATATAAATATTTTTAAAATTTTGTATTTTTTATATCTTTAATTTAAAATAAAAGATAAATTGTTTAAATTTTAAATGTTAGAGGGTAAAACAGTCTTTTCAGCCATTAATAAAGCATACAGGGGCAATATAGACATTATACCTATTCTGTGACGTTTGACTGTTAAAAAAAAAAGTCTGAAGGACCTATTTGATATACTTTTCAAAAGTCAAGGAAAGTTTTGCTAACAAAGCAAACTCGTTTAAAAAATTGATCTTTCAGAAATGGTTAGGGACCCAAATGATATTCCCCCTAAAAAAAAATAACAGAAGAGAAGTTCAATTCCCATTTCGAATTTTGTTTTTTTTTTTTTTTTTTTGGTTTACACCATCCGGTTTCCGGATGGGGCGGATCCACCATACGGTGCAATCAGTCCAGACCACACCCCGACTAATCCGGACTCGCACCGGGTCGGCCCACTAAGGGGTAAAGTGCTCCCAATATGTGTAGCTCCGTTCACAAGAGGAGTTGAACCCACGACCTTGCTTAAGGGATGAAGTGCCGAACCACTCACACCAACACATGATTGGTCCCATTTCGAATTTTTCAATAATAAGCTAAACCCAAATCAGTAATTTAAACAAACAACACCAAGCTGGGGGCAATTTTTCATATTTCATATTTAATAACGATGAACAGATGGTCCACACCGATCAAATTAAATAAACATTGACAAAAAATCAATTGGGTCAATAGCAGATAGAGATGAGGAAACTGCAGTGGCGATGGCGGTGGTGGATCTGCGACAGAGATCCAATAAAGGGTTTAAAGCAACGATGACGAACAAAAAGATTTGGGGGTTTTGCTCGATAATGAGGACGATGACGACGAAGATCAAGAACCCGACCGGAGGCGACGACGTCGACGAGAAGATGAAGACAAGGACGACGACGACGACGAGAAGAAAAGGATGAAGAAGACGACGACGATGTGGAGGCGACGACGACGAGAAGATGAAGATAAAAATTTCCAGTTTTTTATTTTTTCTTTTCTTGAAATGGATCTGGTTTTTTTTAACCATATAACCAGAAGATGAATGGACTTCGAATTTTTTTTTTAATTTTTTAGTTTTTAATTAAAAAAAAAAAAACAAATTCCCATTTACAACCAAACACTATTACTTGACATTCCCAGGAATCCGACATAATATTCTCATGCACAACCAAACACATGTATACAACTTTCTCAGGAATTATATTCCTGGGTTTCACTTTCTCAGGAATCACATTATTATAATTACCCCATACCAAACGGCCCCTTAAGGTTTTAATTAAACGGGGTATCGTTTTGGGTGCAATGGTGTGTGGGAAACCAAAGATGGACAATCATGATACTTGACATGGTTGTAACCGGAGACGGACATGTTTAAGGGATAGGCCGATAGGGTAGCCCATCTTGAATTTTTTATTTTTATATTCAAAATAAATCTTGAATGCTTTTTGAAAATTTCAAAAGAGGCCACAACTTTTCTAGCACTTTTTAAAGAAGGTTTAATAATCTAAGTTTAAATTGCACCAAAGTATGATACTGTATAAAAATACCCCCATTTTTACATCCTTCTTCAATTTTTTTTTTTCTTTCAAAACCTCTGTTGATGGAAGTGACCTCCATTAATGGAGGGTTCAACCTCCGGACCCCCAATGGAGGTCTAAACAACCTCCATTGGAGGTTTGTTAGACCTCTAATGGAGTTCGATGATGAAGAATAATTTTTTTTTAAAAAAATTTCTTATTTTACCCCAATGTCTCGAATTCGCAAAAATGTCTAATAAGTCTCAAAATGGTAAAAATACCCAATAAAACTTGAAAATACCAACTAAGTCTTGAATTTTAAAAAAACCAAAACAAGTCTCAGAAAAACCAAAATAAGTCTCGAAAACAGGCTTGTTTCCAGAAAATTTCCAAATTTATATTTTTTCTATTTTTTTATTTATTTTTATTTATTTATAGATTTAAGTCCAAAATAGTGAAATGAACTTCGATTTTGAAAGAGGGAAGTTGTGAAGTAAGACAAAAAAACCATAAAAATGAAAGAGAAGATTTTTGAGAGGTCAAAGAAAGAGAAAAATAAAATAAATAAGGTACGGATATTGACACCCATAAATATAATAAGCACACTCATATTTATAAGTACACCAATGTCTAAAATTTAAAATTAAATCATTACTATAAACACCCGTCTTAATGCCAATAATACCCTTATTTAAATGAATATGTAACTATTTTATTCACTTGTACCATCTATGATGCTATCACCAACAATGGTCATGGTTTCACTGGTGAGTATATGTAGTCGATCGGATCTACAATTGATTTTTTGATCGTCGAGGTGGGCACTGACAACCTGTAAAATAATAAATAAACGGAGCGGTAGCGAGCCACAGGAGGGGGTGTTCCCTTTGGGGGACTCTCCGACACTCAAGTCAGTATAATATTCGATATGACTGAAATAAAGGGGTTGAGAATGACAAACCGTCTTTGTTCGACACAGTCGAATAAAGTGATTTATCAACTAAATGTTGGTCAATAGCGAGCGTCGAGCAATTTGGTTACTCGATGTAACGAAGATCGTTGGATGGAACCCTCTATTATCGATGAAGGGTTAGGATCAGCAAAGCTCGAGGCGTGTGTCCTCTATCGAGCTATTGACGATCGAGCGATTGAAGGCGGAGGAGCACCACCTTAATCAATGCAATGAGTTATATGAGAATTGGAAGAGTTTTAGAGCTTGCGCATATAAGTGAATATTTCAGGACCCTTTTCACTGAGAAGGGGCCACTACAAGAAAAAGGGGATTTCCTAACAAAAAATTTTGTTGTAAAAGGTACATAATTTGTCACCAAATATTTTGCGAGACTAATTTATTTTGGTTGCATGTTAGTTGCGATAGGCTGGATACAAAAGGATTTTGCAACCAAAAATCATGTAGCTGTAGAAAGTTTTTTTTTTCTTTTTTTTGAACTGCACGATTTTATTCAAAAGGCCAAAAAGGCCAAGGCACAAAGGCCACCACACAGCAAAAAAACACACAGCTAGAGAAGACAAACCCCAGCACCCCAACGCACCCAAAACAGCAAAGCACCCAACACACAGCACAAAAACCCCAGTGGGAACAGCAAACAGCTGAAAAAACCAAGAAGCAAAACACAAGAGATAAACCACAAGAAGCAAACAAAACTACAGCCAGCACGAGAAGCAACACAAGTACCAAAAGCCATAACCACAGAAAACTGCCAGCAAGCAAAGAGAAAAACCGAAGGAGAGCACCAAAAGGATCTCAAAACTCCATCCAAACCAGGTTGTCTTCACCCCCATTTGAGCTTCTTTTCGCCAGACTATCCGCTAAACCATTAGAAGACCTCAGATTATAAATAATAGACAAACCTTCCATCCTCTGCAGGTGGTCTCTGATATCGTAGACAGAGTTAAGATGAAGGAAACTCCCAAAATCTTCACTGTTATTGGCCCACGAAACAGCCACACGAGAATCACTAGCAATCTGAATTTTGCAATCAGCTAATCTAGGATTTGAAGAGCAAAGATTACATGCTTTCTGAATTGCAATGATCTCCGCTGCGTTTGAGTCTTGAAAGCCAATCGATACGGAGAATTGGCATAAAAATTTCCCCTCAGAATTTCGGAGAACCCCCCCTATACCAGCAGGACCTGGTTGACCTCTAGCAGATCCGTCAACGTTGAATTTTAGCTGCAGAAAGTTATACAATCTGCATCTAAATATGTAGTAGTAAAAGTTTAAAGTCTTTGTCGCTAACAGTTGTCAGGTAACAAAAATAATAGTTGCAGATGATATTTTACAACAAAAATTATTTGATGCAAAATACACATTTTGCAACCAAAAAATACAATTTTATTATGCTTTTTGTGGTACAAAGTTATTTAATTAGTCACTCATCGGTTAAAATTTAATGAGAAAAAACATTTCGTAACAAATATTTTAATTATCAATTGTAATTTTATTCAAATTATATAAAATTTAAGAATATATTTATTCCAGACCCATATTTTGTAAATAAGAACTTCATACAATTTATTAACTTCACTTAAAATTTCTTACAGCAATAGATCTTAATTTAAATATACAACATCCAAATAACATGAAATACAATGGAAACAATTTGTAAAAAAGCTGTGAGAATTTGACAAGTTGACTTCTCGAGATTTATAAGTTGAAGCCTCTCTTGTGAATATGATGAATATCTTCAAAGAATAAAATTACTTCATATGCTCAATTTGGCCTTCCTCAAAAGTTGAGAACTTGAATTCCCCCCAAAAAGATTCCATCATCTGTAGTTCAAATTGAAAATATATATATATATAAATAAATAAAAATTAAACGAGTACAATCATAATAAACATATTATTATGTAAAAAACATCCAAACAAAAAATTGAATCAAACAAATAAACCCAAAATAATATAAAAGTAAGAAGAAATTAAACATTAAAAGATTAAAATCAACCAATATAGAATAACAAAATTAACAAACAAAACTCATAAATTGCTCAATATAGTTGCAAGAAATGAGATAAGCAGGTAATATTGATAAATTGTGTGAGTTTCATGTGAAGAAATGATAAGATAATTGAATTGTTTTAAGTCTTACCTGATGAAAACTTGAGAAAATAAGAGTAGTGCGGCCGTTTTTATCAAAAACAAATAAGTGGGAGGTAGGGTTTGTGTGGCTTCTACTTTATAAAAAAAATATATTATTATTTCAATTAAGTTTATCAAATATATTATTTTTCCTTACTTGTTTCCATCTCTCACGTTTGCATTCAATTTATTTCCAAAAGAAAAATGTTTGCATTCAATTTTTTCCCTTTTTTCTTTTTCTTTTTCTTTTTTCTATTGTTTCCTATTTACCTTCTATTTTCTTTTTTTTTACACCTTTTTTTTTTTTTCCGTTTTCTATTATTTTTTTTTCCTTTTCATTTTTTTCTCTTATTTTTTATTTCTCTCTCTTAATTCTATTTCTTTTTTAATTTCTCATTCTTAATTTTCCTGTTATAATTTGTATCATTTTTTTTTTAATTTTTTTAATTTCTTTTTTTTCATCCGGTTTAGAACTTAAAACTATCTTTTGGGTGGGAAGAATAATACTAATTATTTTGTTCCTATTTAGCAACTAAACATATTGGACATAAAAAGACTAATTTCTTGACTAAAATTATAGTTGTTAATTTTTATTTATTTGGTCACAAAATATCTATTTTTAGAGGGAAAGAATGGCTCCGAATTTTTCTTTTTCTATTTTTCAACTAAAACTATTAGTCATAGATATACTCATTGCCCAACCAATATTACAGTTGCCAATGATTCATTTTGGTTTCAAAATGTGTACTTGTGGAGGGAAAGTAAGGCTCCAAAAAAAATAATATCTAATCTACAACTAAATTAGATATAGTTGGCAAAACGGTTTTTTCGTAACTGAATTCTTAGTTGCAAATCCTAGAAAATTGGTAGTATAATTAATTGGATCTATGAATTGTATTTTTACAACTAACATCTTATGATGGTTGCGGAAAGTGACATTTGGTGACTATTTATTAAGTGGTCATAAAATGTTAGTCACTGAATATCAATTTTCTTGTAGTGGGCTTCTTATTTATAGTGAAGGTCATGGGTCTCCAACGTCTCAATCCTTTATGTAGGAGCGTAGATCAAGGGGTTTTAATTGTCCGTTATGGTTCGTTTGAACCTGACAATTAATTCAAACGTTGGGTCGCGTGTAACGTCCCTTAATGATTGTTTGATTTTATGAATGCATTCGACCACGTGTTTGATTTGGTCTGATGGCGTGTGGGCCATTTTTATGGGCTTTTAGGCCCATTTTTGATGGGTTTAATGATATATTCAACCATTTTAATAGTGGGCTTCCTTGATTGGGCTAGAGACCCAATTTTGACCACTACAGTATACATATTAGGCAGTGTGTCCCATGACCTCTTTTGAATCTCTTTCCAATTATTTATCAACAAGAGGGCAGTGTCCGATGTTAATCTTGTTGTTTGTAGCAAATTAAACATTCATGGAGCTTGTGCTTTGGAGGAACTTTTGGCTGATCCATCTTTCTCTCTACAGCAACCTTTCCCACTCCCATGGTTAGAGTTAGAATGTGTCATGGACTATGATACAGGGAAGGTTGGAGTAAACAAAAACTAATACTTCCAATACAAACCCAAAATTCAATAAGCAAAAGTACTTCAAAAGCTCGGATATGACCTAGTGCTAATTATTTCTAAAGTAGGGTTTATCATAAGTTTTTTTTTAATAAAGAGATATAGTCTAAGATATGGGTGTAATTAATGGGTGTACATAGTATTTGGTTTATTTTTAATTAAACTAATTTGTCTTTATTGATAAATTTCTATTGGGATATATATTTTTGTAGTTAAATTTTTTATTAAAATATGAGTGTGTTAATCATATTTATGGGTGTCAATATCGGCACCCAAATAAATAAGTAAAAATGGGTATTTTAGGAAGTTACTTACTTTGGTGCTATATAAAGTCAACTTATTAAGTTGGTGTTAGTCTCAAAAGTCAATATGGATTTGGTGCCATTTAAGCTAATATCTTCAATTTCAAAATTATACTAAAATGGTTGAATTTATTAAACTACCCTTTGAATTTACAATTATTTTTTTCCAAAACCAAATAAGATATGTTAGCTTAATGAGAGACGGCTACCTCAATCTTGAAAATATTTTGAAATCATAATAAATTACCCTTATAAAATCATTACTTATTTTATACAAAAATGGTATTCAAATTAGTTATGTTTAAAAAAAAAAAAAAAAAAATCATATGGATATTAATATTGAAAATTTCTTTTAAAAAATTATTACTAATCTAATTTCAAAATTACAATGTAATGATACAAAAATTAAGTGCAACAATAAGTGAATAAAAAATTAATTATATAATATATTGTTTATTGAAAATCTCGTTGGTGTTTTTTAGGCTTACTCTAAATATTTATAAAAGTGAAACTTAGTTGATTTTTACCTTGTTGACTTGTAATTTTTTTTTTTTTTTAAGAACTAAAAATCCAAAATCTTTTATTAATAAAAAAAGGAAAAAAAAAAAAAAAAAAGCAAAGAGGGGTGCGTATGCCCTAAAACATAAATCTTAAAAGGCACGCATCCCTCAACAAAAGGCAAATAAACATGAACCCAATTAACCATACCCGGAATCATTCCCTTCTACCTCAACATGTGCGGCACAATTAGCGACAAAGCGTAATTCTACTTAGGCCGCTGAAGCCGCAAAATCATGGTGAATCTTGGTCTCAGCAACAAGGAGACGCTTAGAGCTTTACTTACTCATTTAAGACTTGGAATTAGATAATATCTTAAAAGTTGGCTCCTTGTTGACCGGTAACAGTGTGATAGTATTTTACAAGAAAGCTTTGGTATCTTGTTGGCCTTTATATATATATATATAAGAACTTTCAAGTGAGAGATAAATTTCTTGATGAAATTACATCGATTTTTATGAATTTTGATCTGAACTTTTTTTGTGGAAAATAAGTTCATTGAAATCTACATATGAATAAAATTTGAGATTTTTTCAAGTATTAAAACTATTTTTTTGAATTTTCCTATATTTCTCTCATTTTTCTTATGCCTTCATATTTAATAAAATCGGGATAAATAATCCTAGGGCTTGAAAATTCTCAAATTTTATTCATAGGTAGATTTCATTAAACTTATCATCTTTAAAAAAAAATTATATCAAAATTCATAAAAATTGAAGTGATTTCATCATGGTTCTTAACGAAATTAAAATAAGAGATCCCCCATGAAAGTTCACACACACACACACACACACACACACACACACACACATATATATATAGGGGGCAGGATCCATGGCCCCATTTTTTTTACACAAGTTTTAACACAACTTTGTGTCCCTTGGATTGACAATCATTTAATGGCGATTAATCCACTTAGAACTCTTCTTAAATGATTTGTTTGTGTTCTCTTTCATCTCTCCTCATAAATTCTTTTAATTTATTGCTTCAAAAAAAATCTCTTTAATTTTAGGTAAAAAAAAAAAAAAAACTCTTTCAGTTTATATTTCATCTTCTCTCTCCACCATCATATCTATCGCTTAATTCTCTCTCTTTCTCTCTCTCACTTAACAAATCAAGTATTTTTACAAAAACAAAGCCAAAACAAATCAAGTATGATATGGGGATATTATTGTAAAAAAAAAAAAAAAAAAAAAAAAAGGTATGATATGGGGATACAATTTTACCATCCATTCCATGGAGACCCCAAATCTCATGTTCACATAAACCTAAAATTACTTGAGTAATCTTATAAATGTCTCAAACTATATAGAGGGTAGCCAAAACTACTTAAATATATTATAATAATCATAAACAAAAAATTCTTTTATGGAAACCATTTTTTATTTTTATAATTTATTTGCATGGTTAAAAACCAAATATAGGAGATCCTTTCAAAACAAAATTAAAAAAATATAGGAGATGAGAAAAAAGTGAGCCAATGCCCACTAATGTAACCAGACATGAAAGAAAAGTAGAGGAGAAAAGATAAAATAAATTAAAAGCATTAATTGATGAGAGATAATAGAGAAAATAAATGAAGAGATGTAAAAAAAAAAAAGAGAAGAAAGTTACAAATGGATTAATCCAAGCCATTCAAAGATTGTCAATCCAAGGGTCACAAACTTGTGTCAAAACTTGTGTAAAAAAATGGGCCCATGGTATTAAGGATACCTCAACCTGAAGACTTTGTATCTAACTCATACTGTTATAATTGTCATTATCACCAACAACAATACTTGTTAATATCTCTTTAGCTTGTTATTATCTTTCTAGTTGTTGAATAGAAGTAGACAACTTCTACCAGAAATACACACGTGTATATATATGTAACCCAAGTTATCAATAAAGTTAAGAAGCATTATTCTCTACATGGTATCAAAGAACTTTTAAACTCAAATTAGTTCCTTGATCAACCATGACTACCAACACCACTACCAATACCACTTCTTCCTCCTTCCAACCTGTAACTGTTGTTTCATCATCATCCTCATCGTGTGAAATCAACTCCTCTACAAAAAAAAAAATTGTTTCCATCAACATTGCTGCTCAAGCCCCTCTAAAATTAACAGCTACCAACTACCGGTCATGGAGACTTTAGTTTCACACACTCCTCGTCGGATTTGACCTAATAGGCTTTGTTGATGGCCAAAATTCATGTCCCCCAGCAACCGTAATGACAGATGATATTACTACACCAAATCCAGCTCACCACATCTGGACCCAACAAGATCAATTGCTACTAAATGCAATCCTTGGTTCTATCTCTCCAACAATAATTTCATTCATAACTTCCACTCAAACTGCTCGTGATGCATGAACTGCGCTTGCCAACACCTATGTGAAGCCTTCTAGAGGCCATATCATGCATCTCAAGGGGGTCCTCACCAGTGTCATGAAAGGAACACAATCCATTGCCGAGTACATTCAACATATCAAAAGTGTTGCCGATGAGTTAGCTATGCTTGATGCTCCAGAGAACCCTGAAGACCTAACGGTCAAAATCCTGAATGGTCTAGGTAATGAGTTTAGGGACATCTCCTCTGCTATTCGAGCCCGTGAAACTACGATATCCTTTGAGGAAGTTCATAAGAAACTCATCAACTTCGAGGCAATCCTGAAACAAGATGCAGCTAAAAATCAAAACTTTCCCATCACAACCAACTATGCCAACATGCCTTCCTCTATAAACTATTACAACAATCACACTCTGTCCAACCGACCCTCGAATCAGACCACCAACAACAATAGGCAAGTCGAAACTCATTCTCCTAATCAAAATCTCTGGCAATCTCAAAACAAGCCTCGAGCTTATCGTGGTTTTTGCCAACTTTGCAGTGAACAGGGTCACACAGCGAAGCATTGCTCAATGTTCACTATGAATAGTCGACCCCATACGCATGAACAATCCAGCCACCACCATTCCCGTTAATGGCAACCGCGTGACCAGCCGCGTGCCAACTTTACGGTTCCGATCTCGACCCATCATGTAGCTCCGGTCTCGACCTCTCCTCAAGAATGGCTTCTTGACTCGGGTGCCTCACACCACGTCACAGCCGACCTCAACAATCTCTCACTTCACACTCCATATGGTGGCACTGATGACATTATGATTGGTGATAGTTCAAGCTTACATATCACACACACTGGTTCCCTTCGCTTACCTTCTACCTCTTCAAAGTTTTTATTATCTAATGTTCTGTGTCTAGATATGAAACAAAATTTAATCTCTATATCTCAGTGTTGTATCTCTAACTAAGTTTCCATTGAATTTTTACCTTGCTCTTTTTCTATGAAAGATCTTCGTACGGGGGCACAACTTCTGCAAGGATGGACTAGGAATGGTGTCGACGAATGGCTGAAACATGCTCAGTCAAAGTCCTCTTCAACTCTTGCTCTCTCTAGTATTAAGGCTTCCATTCCCGATTGGCACCATCGTCTAGGTCATATGTCATCAAAAATAATAAGTTAATCCAGCTCAATTTCGATATGTTTCATTCGGGAGTGGAAAACCGGATTGGAGCAGAGGTAGGTGGCGCTAATGTTGTCACAATAGATTGTAAGTGGAGATGTTGATGAGATGAGCAGCTCACAGAGAAGGGATGACAGCCATAAGACTTCAAACGCAGCAAGAGCTACTGCCCTGTATTCCGCCTCAGTGGATGATCGGTCGACAGATCTTTGTTTGCGAGAGCACTATGAGACGGCATTTGACCTAAGGAAAAGGACATAAGCACTGGTTGAAGTTCGATCGTCCTAGTTACCTGCCAAGTCCGCATCGGAGAACGTATGCAAGGAGATCGGCAAGTCACGGCGTAGCAGTAGACCATGGTCAACCGTTCGTCTTAAGTACCGAAGGAAGCGCTTGGCTAGAGACTAGTGTCCGGTTGTGGGTCGATGCATAAATTGAGCAAGTTTGTTGGAGCTTAACAATATATATATATATATATCATTCACTAGGCCAGACATTGCATTTGTGTCCACAGACCAGCTAGCTGACTCGCTTATCAAACCATTGTCCAGGACAAGGTTTACGTTTTTAAGGTCCAAGATTGGTGTCTCTGAAATGCCCACCATCTTGCAGGGGCGTATTAAAGATACCTCAACCTGAAGATTTTGTATCTAACTCATACTGTTGTATTTGTCATTATCACCGACAACAATACTTGTTAATATCTCTTTATCTTGTTATTATCTTTCTAGTTGTTGAATAGAAGTAGACAACTTCTACTGGAAATACACGCCTGTGTATATATATATATATGTAACCCAAGTTATCAAAAAAGTTAAGAAGCATTATTCTCAACACATGGATCATGCCCTATATATATAATTATTGGTGATAATTTGATACATTATGTTTAATTAAACTATCTTGATATTATTAAAATATTTTATTTTAATTGTTTTTTAAATTATAGCTCTTATCAAATATATGGATCTCAATTTGGTAATAGTTCTTGTAGTATACGTAAGAGGTTAAGGATTAACCGTCTCAACCAACTTTTATGGAGAAATTTAAAATAAACTAGTTTACGGATTCTTCTTTAGGGATAAAAACTATTTTTCTTCTTGATAAAAACTATTATTCTTCTTTGGGGATGAATATTATAAACCCAAAAAATATAGTTATATTTCTGTTCATTATGAAAATAATAATAATAATAATAAAAAATCTTCCTCAACTGGTATTTTAAGAGTTTCAATAATAATCATATATACTTGAAATTTGAACCGTCGGAAACAGGAAACCAAAGTATTAGCATGCATGAATATGCATTTAATAGTAATGGATGCATGCATCCTTCAACATGGAATGAATCTGATATCACAATTTTAATTATTAAATAGGAATTTGACCAATAAATTTAATGTCACAGTTAATATTTTTTCTTGAAAAAAGAAAGCAATAATAAATTAACAGTTAAAACAACCGATTAATACTAAACATGCAACATCATTAACACCAATCTATAATCAAGTGATTCAGTCAAAATTGTCAATTAGTAAAAGAATTTCAAAATCTAAAGCAAAAGATCATTGAAAAGATACCATACCGATTAATTATTTAAGACAAACAATAATAATAACAATCGTGGAAGGTATATGGATGGTTTCTAGGAAATACATGCCTGAATACTCCAAGGATAGGTGGTCAGACTTCTCTTCATTAGCACCATCACTCACTTGGCTAGAATTACGTCTATAGAAGAAATATCACACAATTAAAAAAGAAAAAGAAAATAAAATGCAAGTAATGAACTCACTCTTCAAAGATGACATACTGTAATACCATACCAGCAGTGGTGGTCCCATCTTTCTTAAACACTGCCTTCAACTTTCCCAGTTCTGATATACTAATGTGTTTGGTCGAATTCAGGTATATACAAGTCTCTTCACCTTGGGTCAATAATCTTCACAAATGAAGTGCATATTATTACCTTAATATAAATAAAACATGCACTCCAAAACATATAATACAATATATGAAAACCACATCTAAATGCCTAGACAGCAAAAAAAAAAAAAAAAAAAAAAAAAAAATAGTTACCTTTGTAGCCACCGAAATGATTTCATCTAGGTAATCAATATTATTGCATGAGTATTTATACAAGTACATGAGTCTTTTGATATTCTTTTTCATTTAAAGTTAGGTTTTATTTGTAAGATAAATATTGATGAACCATTAAACCATATGTGTTATAAAGGGCTCAAAATTTAAATGTCACTATTTGGGGCGCTTTTTGGAAAACTGTCACCACTTTACTAATCTAAGTTTAAAAGGCACGTATTTGGGTGACTAGACAAAAGTACCCTTATTTTTGTCTGTTTGTGTATTTTTCAAACGGTGAGAGAAAGAGTTTGAGAGAGAAGAACCGACGGTACAACAGCCCTAAAGTTGACGGAAAGTGAATGGCGAACCATCGGCGACGGCGCTACGGTAATGGCATCGACGAGAAGTCACCGGCGATCTAAAAAGACACGGGTTAGTTCTTGTTTCCCACGCATTTTTGATGTTGATAATTTCATGTGTTTTGATGTTTGATGTCATAATTTGTAGATTAGGTTGGATTTGTATTGTTGTTGATTATGTTTGTATGATGAGGTGAGGTTAGGTTAGGTTAGGTTAGGGTTTTAGTTTCAGAAAAAAGTTGTTTTGAAGACGATGAATTTCTGGGTTTCCGTGACTTTTGATAAGCGTCCCATGACTTTTGATAAGCGTCCCGTGACTTTTGATAAGCATGCCGTGACTTTTGAGTTTTGATAAGTGTCCCGTAACTTTTGATAAGTGTCCCGTGACTTTTGTATGGTGTTCCGTGACTTTTGAATAGTGTCCCGTGACTTTTGACTTTTGACTTTTGACTTTTGACTTTTGATAAGTGTCCCGTAACTGTTGTTTAGTGTCCCGTGAGTTTTGATAAGTGTCCCGTGACTTTTGTATAGTGTCCCGTGACTTTTGATACACTTCCCGTGACTTTTAATTTAGTGGTCCAGTGTTTTTGTTTGAGCCTTTTCATGAACTTATATGTTTTTTTTCTGTGAATATGCAGATGATGAATGACCCAAAGGATTTTTTAAAAACCCCAGAGGAAGATTGGTTCAAGGGAAAAATTACTCGCCATGACCATTTCGATGACCTTCAATATATTGACAACGCACTTAACAGTGTACCTGAAGATCTGAAGATCGAAGACCGACGTCAGTATACTGAGTCGTGTTTTGGTCATTTCCTTCAGATGCATCGTGAGAATAATTTTTTGGGTGGGATTGTCCATCGGTTACTTTTGCGCCAGTTGCATCATGATGGGCCGGAAGATGAGATGAGATTTTTGTTAGGTAAGCATACTGTCTGGTTCTCGAAGGTTGAGTTTTGTCTAATCACCGGTTTAAAGTTTGGAGTCGATCCCGACACGATGAGGTATGATATGGTAGAGAATGGCATACACGAGCGGTACTTTCGGGGTCATGAAGTCGAGATTGAAAAGCTGAGAGCGGTGCTGCGGATTGGTATTTTTGAAAAGCAATACGATGCGGTGAAGCTTTGTTTATTGTTTATGCAGAACCGGATACTTATGGGGTTCGACGAGAGAGATAAAGTTCCAGAATGGCAGTTTCGCCTAGTCGAGGACCTGGACGCTTTTGATTCGTTCCCGTGGGGCGCACACGTGTATATGCGGTCTATTTCTGGTTTCAAGCGGGTGTTAGATGGTCCACGGAAGCGGTTGGCACATAAAAGGCAAGAAGAGGGCGAGGACCTTGACGTACATAACATCAAGTTGACGTACAACATATACGGTCTACCGCATGCACTGTTGGTGAGAATTTTGATATTGAATATGTACTGTATTTCTAGTTTATTTTATATGACTGTTGTATTTACTTCTTATCGTACTTTTCTATTATGTAGATATTTGCCTTTGAGGTTATCTCCGAGCTTAGCAATACTGAATGTGGGACTCGCCGAATAATCGATCTACCCCCCCACCCCAACGTATTCTGAAATGGGAATTGAGTCAACGACCTTGGGCGAAAAAGCTGGATGGTGTTTTTACAAAAAGGGTAAGTGTTGATGTTGTTAATGTTGATAGTTATTAGTATGTATACAATGACAATTATCTAACTCCAATTTCAGATGTGTGCGTGGCCTGAATTGGTGCCGACGGCTCAGGAGAAAGCTCAACGGTACTACGAAGGCATAGACCTGGGAGGCAATTTGTATGATGCCGATGCCCTTGATATATCTAGTGACCTCCCGGATCCGGAAGGACATAGGACTACAGGACCCACTGATACGGAGCGTCTGTTTTTCGGACCCAGTGATATAGAGGGTCTATTTTTCAGACGCAATGATATGGAGGCTTCGTATTCCGAACATAGTGATATGGAGGGTTTAGGGCTTGAGGGTGGTAGTGGGCGTAAACGGGTACGATTCACTATGCCTGCATCTGGAGGTGATTCACGAGGAGGTGATCCACAGGTGCGTAAACATATTAAAACCGCATTATATATAATTTCAATCGACAGAACGGTTTTAGTACTAACAGAGTGTGAAATCCTTTCAGGGCTGGGACAGTAAAATCGATGCAGTGATGGATGTAGTCCGATCTATACGGGACGATGTGATGGATGTTGTCCGAAAGAGTGATGAGACGCGAGATGCGCAGCATAAGGAGTTGCTGGATATGATCCGGGCGCTACAGGGTCCGACGTCGTAGTCCCGTATGGACTTTCCACCATCGGATGACCGACCATTCGATGACCAGGACGGAGACTTTAGTCCCACAGGCAGGACAGGTACTGGTCATGATAGGACAGACCCAGGGAGCAGACATGGGCAGCCATCTACTACGAAGGCACATACTACGGAGGGAGTATCCGATCAGCAAGGTCATGCTGCGATAGAACGAGAGGAGGTACCCGGTGATATAGAGACAGCAGTATTAGAGCAGGTACCTTCTCCAGTTTTACCTGACAGCACTGCCAGTTCAGAGACACGACTGGTGGAACCGGTGGCACCTGGTGGATCAGAGCTACCACTGGGACAGAGTTCGTCCTTACAGCTCACCCCACATCCGGACGTCGACCCCAGTGCAATGCGACCCTTGAAGCGATCACGGTGCAGCCCCCCATTCCTTAGAACGATGCACGGAGGGAGAGTTCATCCATACAATGCACCCCTTATCAGAGCGATACACGGAGGCAGAGTTCTTTCTCACACCGCAGCCATCCTCAGAGCGATGGACGGAAGGAGAGTTTATCCAGACAGCGCACCCCTCCTTATACCGATATACGGAAGGAGAGTTCCTCCTCACACCGGGTCCATCCTCAGAGCGATCGACAGAGGCAGAGTCCCTCTTCATACCACACCCCCCAGTGGAGCCTAGTGGTGGGGTCCATACTTCCCCTGCAGTACCGCGTGTTCACAAGCCAGGTTGGATGCTGATGTCCCCATACACAAATCCCTGTTGCCTAAAGAAGCCGAGGACAAGGCCAGCGACATCGGTGCATGTATTCAACCCCCACGATTTGTTAGATCCCGACCATATTGCAGCGTACATAGCCTACAAGAGGAACGTGACGGGGGAAACATAAGTATAAGCCTTCATTTTACAATCTTCTAATATTATTACTTAGTTGTCTAACTTGTTTAACAATTATGCAGACGTGATGTGGATCTACCTTTACCAGTTGATTTGACTTGGTTCCAACGGTTGCAGACCAACTTCATGGAGTTGGAGGAATCGGTATGTTCATTACTTTAATTGTCTGTATGAGTTTGTATGAGTAATGGTAGATTCCTAATAATATAAAATGTTTGCATTGTCAGCACATCGACACGTATTTGAAGATTCTACGGAAGCGTCAGCGAGCATACCCCTCTGTCTACAATCAGAGGGTCAACTTACTGGATTCACAGTTCTATGTAAGTTTCAGTATTTCCCGATTTTCATTTATGCATTGATATGTTACCTAATGCTGCGGTTATTTTTCTATGTACAGTCATACTTAGAAATTCAGTGGCAGTAAATTTTCGGTCGTGGGGTTGTGGGCAAACCCCATGCAGACTGAAAGTTGCTGAAACACACGTGGCCCAATGACGACTTGAAGACTGTTCAAGGAATTCTCCCGATCGGAACCCAGCCATGGCATGAGGTTGATTATGTAAGGGTTCCAATTACATGGTTATAAAATGTAATATATTATGTTTTAATTTCGCACACATAAGACTATGTTTAAACATGTACAGGTTCTGATGCCTTGCAACCTTGGACGGCTGCATTGGGTACTGGCCAGCATCAGTCTTAGGGAGGGGAAGATCTTCCTGGTAGACCCGTTCAGATAGGAGGTTACATGGGACTACAGAATGAAGCAAGTCGCGTGCCTACGTTGGTTTATTCCCTCGATGTTGCATCAGGTCTAGTTTCACACATGCAGAAAGGAGGATGATGTGACGTACAAATTGTCAAAAAGTCCCTTTCGGATGAGCATCTTGGACGAAAGACATGGGGTGCCCCAACAGCAGCAGGGGTATGACTGTTTCAAGATTTTATTCTATCCCACTAGATTGTAATAAAATTCCAATCTAATGGTTGTTCATTTGGTGATTTGTAACGGTAACTGTGATGCCCATAATTTGAGATTGGCAGAGTACTTGCTGGCAACTAGAGGGGGGGAGTTCGACTAAATGGAAGAGGATATGGCCACCATCAGGGAGAAGATGGCTGTGGAGATTTTTTACAACTCGCTACACAACAGTGTTATGTATCTGATGTATATATGGGTTGTTCTCTGTTATACAGTTGATGTACATGTCATATTTATTTATTTTTTCAATTATTCTCATAAATTTATTCAATTCCAGCACCCACGATTTAAGTGAATCAGTCATTCAACTCCAACACGATTATTTTTAATAACTAAATTCAACACGATTATTTTTGAAATCCATAAACAATACAACAACACAACGAATTATGAACACTATAACATAACATAAATCAAAATAGTTCAACATAAATCAATCGTCTTCCTCTTGTACTGCCTTGTTATGTTTGATCGCATTTCCCAAAGACTCGATTCATTCCACGGTAGAGTCCTTCTGGGGACACGTTTGTTTGTTGTGTCCAGTTGAATGACAGATGCTGCACTTGAGACGATATTCCTCGGGGACAGTTATGCTAAGACCTTGATTAACCATAGGCGGGTTGGAACACCTCCTGCTATTATGTCCCGGTTGTCCACATCTTCTACACGACTGTGTGGTTGTCCTCTCCAAAGATGAGGGATGTCGACCCTCCATTGGGTGACCTGATTGTCTCTTCGTCTTTGGATTTAAAACCACCCGCGCTGTGATGTCGGATGGCACAACCCATGAAGAAGGATGGCCAACAGGCATAATAGGAACCGAGTATGCATCAATAAGTGTCTCCCTCTTGTAGTAGTCCGCACACAGAGATGTGAAATCCACGTTTCGCTCCCTGCAACAATGAAAACAGTGAGATTCACGTTTGGGTAATATAAAGTGTTAACTGTAACTTGTTATGTACCTTGCCGCTGCAAGTGCGTGTGAACATGGTAAAAAGTCCATTTGGAATTTGTTGCATGTGCATGTCTTCCGGGCTAAGTCAACCATCCACTGTTTTCCCTTGTGTCTGACGGAGAATATGTTCCAATCAACTGGATTTATGGTCATATAACCGCACTTCTGAACACGTTTGAGGATCATAAGATGTGCTGCGTCGGTCAATCGATGACGCATGGACCGTGCATTTGCATGACGATCGTGGAACCACTTTTGTAGCATATTCCGAATGAACTCTGCCAGTGTCATCACTGGCAGTTGCCTTGCGAATTTTAGGCATGAGTTTATGCACTCTATAACATTTGTGGTCATCAACCTGTACCTTCTCTGGGGACAGTGAACACGGGACCACTTGTGTGGACCGACATCAATGGCATAATCGTATGCACCCTTGTGCAGCTTACGTAACTCCTCCATGTGGCGATCATACTGGATTTCACTGTACGACCTAGCAGCGTTATCCATTATGTCGGCAACATCCTTTATGTGGAATCGCTTCTTCATATTTTCACCAAAATGCCAGCAACATATGGTATGGGTTGCATAAGGGAACACTTTAGAAATCCCTGCTTCAATGCTTGGATGACGATCGGAAATGAAAACCAGATCATCTATATGACCAAGGGCACCCTTCAAGCATTCCAAAAACCACTCCCATGAAAGGTTGCTTTCTGAGTCACCGTACCCAAAAGCAATTGGATACACCTGTTCGTTTCCATCTTGTGCAGTTGCCACAAACATTGTACCCCCGAATCTTTCTTTCAAATGGGTACCATCAACTGCAATCACAGGACACATACACCTCCGAAAACCTCTAATTGAGGACTCTAACAACATGAAAAAATAGAGGAATTTACCATCGTCTGCGCACTGTAAGTCTGTGATTGTGCCAGGATTTTACTGTTCCAGAATGTATGCAAAAGATGGCAGCAGTTGGAAACTTTCTTCATGCGTTCCATAGGTCAATGACAATGCATATTGCAGGGCATCATGTGCCTTACTGTACATGATTTGGATGCCATACATTGTTTTCCTATCGCCGATTATGTCCTTCAGACGCATGAGACGACCATCGGTTTGTTGAAGTCTAGGTGCAACGACTTCTCCGATTGTGACTGCACTAGCTTATCGGTGGCGACGGTGAATCTCCTCCAAGGGACAGCTATGTTCGTTGACAAAACTTCTGACTTGAAAGTAACTCCCTTCTTCTCTCCTCACCGCTCTTAATTTCCACGTACACTCGTCAATGATGCAAACCAGATGTAAAGTTGTCTTATTGGACCTTTTCACCTTCCATTCAAAGTTCTGTAACATCACAAAATGGCCAACTAGCCTCTTCAAATCCTTTTTTACTTAAAAAAAATTGACCTTTATAAATCATGGTTCTCGGTTCTTGCGCTCCCAAGGTGCTGCTTCTACCCGTACCAAACGAGTATGAATCTGCTCCCGGAATAACCCAAGTTGTCGCATTAACAGAATCAGATGCTGTCACATTATAACGGACCTCGGAAGTCCCAGGCATATCTGGTGCAGTGCAACTAACTCCTTGTACACGTCTACCACGTGTTTGCATTTATCCAGGCTCTTCATCCACATTTTGTAGACCATCAACTTGTTCATTATTTGCCTTATTATCCACTTCATGGTTCGGGTAATTGTTCTGTTCATTGTACTGCGCATCGTACTGCTCATTGTACTGCTCAATTCCACAACCAAACACATCACCAAATTGAGGTTCAACTACATCTGCATGGTTGACTGCAACCTGTGGGACACCACACATGTTTCCCCCATCTTCGCTGGCACTCCTTTGGGTGAACACTTGGTTGCTACCGCTAACGGATCCTAATTGTTGGGTATTTTCAGGAGGAGGAATATCATTCCGTACCACATCTCCAGCTGTCCGCTCAGTTAGACTGACACATACTTGTGGGATCACTCGATCTTCCCCTAGCATAAACTGGACATCGTCATCATTCCTTATAAATGTGCGACACATACTACCATGAACGATTGATATTGATGACAAATCAACATTGTATTTGTTTACATCATAGTTCACAATAGTATGTACGATCGCCACAAATTCTTCGTAAGTCATATTCTTTGACACATACATTCCCCGGTTATCGGATCCAATAAACCTCTGACTTCCGTCAGGTAACTGCTCCCATCGACCATTGTAAGATATTACTATTCTTACCTGATTCATGAGGCTGTCAAATTAATAATCACAAACCATTAATAAAAATCCAGGAGTACAAACTATATTCAAATATTACATTTACAAAGGCTCGGGTGAGGATATATAAAAGCCTCGGGGAATACTTCAAAAGGCTCGGGGAAGATTTGAAAAGGCTCGGGAAATACTTGAAAGGGCTCGGGGAATACTACAAAAGGCTCGGATAGGGAACACATGAAAAGGCACGGGTAAAACATGAAAATGCACGGAAAGGGAACACTTGAAAAGTCACGGGTAAGACTGTAAAAGTCACGGGTAAGACATGAAAAGTCACGGGTACGACTGTAAAAGTCACGGGTAAGGCATGAAAAGTCACGGGTAAGACTTGAAAAGTCACGGGTAAGGCATGAAAGACTTGAAAAGTCACAGGTAAGGCATGAAAAATCACAGGTAAAAGTCACGGGTAAGGCATGAAAAGTCACGGGTAACATATTAAAAGTCACAGGTAAGAACACATCAAACATGAAAAGGCTCGGGAGCAGATCTTACAAAGTCTCGAAGATCCAAAAATTCTCACAATGGCTTACAGCTTACAAAATACTCGGAAAACATATGAAAAGGAACAAATGAAAATGTTAACAAATTAAAACAAGAAAGTTCAAGAAATTTTACCTTATTTTACTGAAGCACATCCGTTCTTTATAAGTTGAAGAAGAAATTCCAGAGAGAGAGAGAGTTACTGAGTTAACACTACTGTCAGTTTTTTTTTTGAAGTGTGGAGAGAGAAAAGTACGAAGGGAATAACATAAATGATTATGTGAGGGCAATTTTGGTAGTTCACCATAATAGGTGTCTTTTAAACTTAACTTATTAAAGTACTGACATTGTCACCACATCAGTTTCAAAAGGTGACATTTCTAACCAATTCCACGTGTTATAAATGCTCTTAAAAAAAATGCACAGACAGAAACACTAACACAACTAAAATGAGTGACATGTATCTTGTAAGTTCATGAATTTATTGAAACCCACATTTACTTTTGGTTTCGAATAATAAATGTAATAAAGTGTATTCAAAACGTTTTATCTTTTCAAAGACTAATCTCTCTCTCTCTCTCACACACACACACACATATATATATATATATATATATATAATAATATATATATATTATTATTATTATTATTATTTATTAAATTGATTTAATTGTAGCATTTATTTCTTTATTTTATTTTTTGAAGAAAGGAAAAAAGCATTTAATAATAGAAGATATTAGGAACAATCATATTTGATTGATTATATTTAATTCCAAAGCTCTCATACGGCCACATGTTGTACTGTGAAACTCTATTATTATTATTATATATGACTAGTTTTCCAACCCGAGCGTTGCACGGGCTTTTTTTAAAACTGTTTATAAAACATTATGTTGTTTATATCAAAAATTTTGATACAAACATGTTTAAAAAAAAAAGGAACATATAGTTTTTCCTTTAGTTACCTAAGTCATGTTAACCTCAATAGGTTATAATTTGTTATTAGATGGTAGGAATGCTCATACTCCAACCGTTTATAAATCTTTGAGAGTATTTTCACCTCTAATAATATAAAGCATAATGGAAGGGGTTTTGATTATAAAAAAAAAAAATGATATTGCTTTGGGAATGAATATTCTCGTAACAGTCATGGCGCTTCGCGGTTCCTTTTGCACTTGAGAGAACCAAGATTTCTCTACAAAACTTAAAATCCAAAACAAACAAATTAAATAGTCTCGTAACAGTATAAGCACACAATCTAAACTCATCCAAAACCGTAATGAACGCATAAAACCTTGAAAATTTCATCTCACAGGAAAAGTCTCTGAACCATACAAAATAAATAAAATCATAAAAATGTTGACAACAAAATCAAAATGTGCACAAAACACACATCCGCATAAAAGCTAAATTAAATCAACACAAAAACTTACATCTGCAACAAATGGCCATAATTTGTTTAATTATTTGTTCAACCATTTCACCTAAAAGAGACAATCAAAGTATTACGCAATTACACTTTAATAACAGAGGAATGTCAAAATGCATATCATAAAGCACAAAGCACATGAACTGTATGATTAAAGCTTAAACACAATTACAATTTCCTTACATAATACGTTAAGCAAATTGAGTATTCCGAGTATACAATGGAACTTTTCCATTAAGAGTTCTTCGACAGAAAAGTTGCATTGAAATTTGAAACAAAAGCTATTCAACAAAAAATTCAATTTCTTCATGTTTAAAATAAAAAATAAAAATACATAATTCATGTCTTCAAAGTAACCTAGGAGACATATAGGCAATGCTGAAAAAGACAGATTATCATAAATAAAATAATTGAAGAAATATAAACCTTTGATTTACTACATATTATCTCCTGAAAAAGACCGGGAATGATATCCATTCAGGGAAGTTATCACCACAGATTTTCTTCAGATCATCTCTGTTGAGGGACCCAAGAAGTTTAATGTCAGCTGCCTGTAAAAAATAGTGATACAATGCTCGTTTAGATTTACTAAAATGCAAAAATCTGCTAATATAATCATATAAAATGTAAATGTGAAAATAACATTAACAACTATATAATTCTGTAAGCTTGTAAGATATATCTTCAAAAACTCAAAGCACAACTAACAGTCTTGATTACTTCTAGTCTTATAATTCTAATTCAAACATCAAAAACATAATCAGACGATAGCTTTGAGTGGCTATCTATAGAAATATTGAGAAAGAGAGAACATGGTCATGTGATTAATTGAATTTGAATGGTTTTGAGCTAATTCGATTAATGGGAAAATTAAGAAGTTCAATGTATATACCTATAATTTTAATTGAATTAAATAAGTTTCAATCAATTATTTTGAATGGTTTTTGAGCTGATTCGATTAATGGGAAAATTAAGAAGTTCAATGTATTTACCTTTTATTTTAATTGAATTAAATAAGTTTCAATCAATTATTTTTTAATGTATTTTTATCTAGAATTTAATGTCAAAGTTCTCTCACGGCGACATGTGGCGCTGTGAAACTATATTATTATATATATATATATATATATATGATATGATATAATACATAACATTTATTATTCGAAACCAACTTGGCTCTTGATTTGGAATTATATATATATATATATATATATATATATATATGATATGATATAATACATAACATTTATTATTCGAAACCAACTTGGCTCTTGATTTGGAATAATGGAATAAAAGCAGTAGTCATGGCTCTTTATCTCTTTAGCAAAAAAAATAAATTAATAAATAATTAATAAGAATATAAGTAATCTATTCATCTTACTTTGTTATTAATTTATTATATATGTATATGAATGAAAATAAAAAATTTAATACCAAAACTCCTTCACGGCGATATGTGGCGTTGTGAAAGTCTATTATTATATTTATATATATGATTAATAAATTGAAATTAGATTTAAAAAGTTAAATAATGTACACTTTTCAAAAATTTGCTGAGATGATGTGACAATCATATATTGATTATAAGATGATATATTGATAACTTAGTATAAATTAGTTTGACACATCATTTGAGTAGTGAATTTGGACAATGTAAAACAGTAAGCTAATGGAAATTTATTTGGTTGTTATGAAAATTCTACTATTTGCATTATTGGGATAGTAGGAGTATTGTAATTTGTAACACACACTCATGTATTTGTATATCTTAAATATTAGTTCAAATTTAAAATAAGAAAAACCATTATGGGTTTATGAGTTATATTTAAATCATGTTACATATTTCAATATATGAATTAGCAGAATAGCAGTGACTACGAGTCACTTCATATACACATAGTAGGCTTCACTGCATTTTTTTTAAAAACTAGCTTAATTAGTAAAAAATGAAATATTGTTGCAAGAACCTTATTGGGTGGCTTTTGTTGAAGAAAGGTTCTAAGGCGATAAAGCCTGACGAACTTAAATGTGTGCTGCAGTCCGCTTGGTAAGTTTTGTATCCATGGAAACTTAATCCTTTTCTGAAAGAATATTATGATATCCAACTCTCGAATGAAGAGGATTTGAAAAGTCTTGAGCGGTGAGTCATGTTCAGTTTCAAACGAATGTTTCGATTAACCCGTAGCAACCGGATTTCAACCCTTATAGTCAACAACTTTCTTATGCTCATGTTTGGGTTTGTTTTTATGGTTTTTGTTTAGAATATTGGCACCCTTGAACAATTATGGAGATTGCTCTAAGGGGTGGGCATCCCTTTTACAATCGAACAATCTGATCCCTCTTACAATTGGATTAGATAGAATCTGATCCTTTTTCCGAACTAAATAGATCTGGTGGCATGTGTAATCTAATCCCTCTTTTATTTATTTCATTTTTATTATTTTTAAATATAGAGTATTTTTTCCGAAGTGTTTTATATCAGAAAAGAGGATTCAAATTCTTAGAATTGAATAACTTCAATTCACAATTATCTACTAATAAAAAATGAATGACACTTCAAAGTTCAATCCAATGTTATTCAAATTCACAATTATCTAGTAATAAAGAATTAGAATTAATGAGCCTAATCAAATTCACAATTATCAGGCTACTGAGCCTTCATTATCCGAGGTTTCGAATACCACGGTTGCCTCACTACGCTCCTCCTTTTGAGGCCGGGTACCTCACAGGTTTCTCCTGGGCCCGGTAGTGCCACCAACATCAGGTTATGGAGCCCTTTTCTCTGCCGCTGGTTTAGTCGCTGGCTGGTTCTTTCTGAGAGGAATGTCAAATGCTGACTTCACCTATCAGGGTCTGAAATCTACAGGATGACTTGGAACTGGCAGTGGCGGTCCGAGTCTGTCAAAAACTGGTACCTGGGTACTCGGTCTAGCTTCTCCTATGAGCCTGGGTGCTTCGAAGGGTATCCTTTGGGCAATCATCCGGAGGCGGATGCTTTCCACATAGGCAGCAGCGTGCTGTTCCATATTATCCCGATTTATCTCCTGGACGCGAGGTCCTGGGGCGTGAAGCCCCGCATTAGGTGGAGGAATCGGTGCCGAGATATGGCTTTTTGTTCCCCTTCTCTTCCCTTGGTTTCTCTGAGTGGAAGTGAGGGAATGGGGTCCCGATGGGTCAGTCTGCCCCTAAAAGGATCGAAGTCTCATCTTCTGTGTCTTCTAGGTAGAGCTAGGTAGCTTTTGTAAATAAGATGAGAGTATTTCCCACAGACGGCGCCAAAAGTGTTAACCGAAAATTGTCACTGGGGTGAATTTCCAATTAAAAGTTCTTATGATTGAAATCGGGGTAGATCATAGTCAGAGAGATATCAAGTAGTTCGATACCTATGGGTTCTCAATAAAGCAAACTAAATACAATGATGATGGTGAATCAAAAGTAATAAAGTAATAAGATCACATATAACACATTTTATTGATAATAAATATGTAATGAGAGTACAGTGGAGATTTTCAGTCATTATGGTAGAAAGGTTAGAACTTGGTGATGGAGATGGCGATAGAGATCTCGTGCATGTCAATAAGTGGAAAAGAATACTGTAGGGTTTTTGGACTCAAGTTGCGGTCCCTTTTCTGTCGAATATCATGTTGTATATATATGTCCCATTGTTTGTTGAGCACTCCTCTAAATTCGGTCCAGTGACCTAGTGATTTTCGGGACGTTCCGTGGCAATTAGCAAGAAGATCTTAGGATTGATTCAAGGAATCAAGCGATCCCTTTTTTGGTGGAATTTGATAGAATTGATTTTGCTTTCAAATAGAACTCTTGAGTGGCGGGAATGAGTCAATCTCCTTGTTATTAAAACGTCGACATTTTACTGCCCTTCTTTGTAGCTTGACCTTGGCGATCTTGATCTTACCTTGATAGTCTGTTAATTTGATACTCTTACTGCTTGGTTGGTTGGCTCTAGGAGGGATCGAGGTACATAGGCATCCCACCTCCTATTGGATCATGGTATCAGTGTATCGGGGTATCGGGATACCAGATCGGTGTGGTAGCGGGGTACTAGGATTTCATAGTAGTGGAGTCCTTAGGAGCTTGGCTTCTGTGTTTCCTGGTACCTTGGAGTCTAGGAGCTCTTGATCTTGATCTGGATTGATAAAGGGCATACCCGGTCAACTTTATGGCGGGGTACTAAGAGGCACTTCTGTGATGTCTTTTTACCTAAAATATTCCCAAGTGTGGATAGAAAATTCTTCTTTGAACCGTTGCCATTTTTGGCGGTTAACACTTGTTTTGAGCCATAGCTCTCTCTTTATGAATATATGCCGTTTCAAAAAAAAATTATGTTAAATCTATGGATTTGGATCCTCTACTAATCTGATATTTTTCCTGACCTCACATAATCTCATGACATATAAGCCTTACCGTGAATGTGTGGTTAAGATGTGATTGGCTTCAACAACCACTTTATCAACAACCAATCACATGCTTTAAAAATATCAGGAAAAATATCAGATCAGTAGAGGATCCAAATCCTAAATCTATAGGCTCTAATTGCTTTATTTGTTATATAACCATGCTTAATTAACAAGAAATAATTAAATATAATAAGAAGTCTTAAAGAAGACTTTGGCAGTTGATTCTTACTTTTAAATTGACGATACAAAACTTTTTTTTTTTTTTCTTTTCGTTCTCTTTCAATTATAATTTCTCATCCTATTCCTAGTAAAAGTTTTCCTCCTTGATTAAGTTTTCCTTTCAACATGCCATGTATAATAGAAGTCGGTCCCCACATGGCACTAAGGTGTCCTGCAACTAAGTTAAACTTTTAGTTCTTGAAACTTTAATGAATTAATTACCATACTTGAAAATATACATTAAATAAATGTAGTTTAAATTGTTAATTGTTGTTTTAATTTATTTAATATGTGTATTAATATGTCAATTTTTTCATTATTAAATAAATTAATAAATTGAAATTAGATTAAAAAAAGTTAAATAACGTACACTTTTCAAAAATTTGATGAAATGATGTGACAATCATATATTAATTATGAGATGATATATTGATAACGTAATAAGTACAAATTAGTTTGACACATCATTTGTGTAATGAATTTGGACACCGTAAAACAGTAAGCTAACGGAAATTTATTTGGTTGTTATGAAAATTCTACGATTTGCATGATTGGAATAGTAGGAGTATTGTAATTTGTAACACACTCATGTATTTGTATATTTTAAATATTAGTTCAAATTTAAAATAAGAAAAACCATTATGGGTTTATGAGTTATATTTAAATCATGTTACATATTTCTTTTGTTTTGTTTCGTTTTTTTCAAAATAAAAATAAAAATCATGTTACATATTTCAATATATGAATTAGCAATGACTACGAGTCACTTCATATATATATATATATATATATAGTAGGCTTCACTGCATCTTTTTTAAAAAACTTAATTAGTATAAAATGAAACATTGTTGCAAGAACCTTATTGGGCGGCTTATGTTGAAGAAAGGTTCTAAGACGATAAAGCCCGACGAACTTAAATGTGTGCTTCAGTCTGCTTGGCAAGTTTTGTATCTATGGAAGCTTAATCCTTTTCCGAAAGAATATTATGATACCCAATTCTCGAATGAAGAGGATTTGAAAAGTCTTGAGCAGTGAATCTTGTTCATTTTCAAACGAATGTTTCGATTAACCCCGTGATAACCGGATTTCAACCCTTATAGTCAACAACTTTCTTATACTCATGTTTGGGTTCGTTTTTATGGTTTTTGTTTATAGAATATTGGCACCCTTGACCAATTATGGAGATTGCCCTTAGGGGTGGACATCCCTTTCACAATCGAACAATCTGATCCCTCTTACAATTGGACAATTGGATCAGATAGAATCTAATCATTTTTCCGAACTAAATAGATCTGGTGGTATATGTAATCAACAGTTAGATTGACTTCTTTTATTTATTTCACTTTTATTATTTTTAAACATAGAGTGTTTTTTCGAAGTGTTTTATATGAGGAAAAAGAGGATCCAAATTCTTAGAATTGAATAACTTCAATCCAATAAAGTTATTTAAATTCACAATTAGAGCATCTCTAATGCAAATATGTATTTTTTAGTTTCTAAATAGTGCCACATCAGTATTTCTATTTATTATATGCCTACTTTTGAAAAAAATATTTAGAGAAATGCATATTCACATCTCCAATGTAATTATCTTAAATCAAATATGTATCCATTTTATGTCCAATCATAATAAAACAATTATCACACTATCTCTCCTCTTTTATTTTAAAATTAAATGAGGTTTAATCTTATTGGTGGAAAGAGTTAGAAATCCTAGTCAGCATTTCTATGAGAGTTTCTAGAATTGGAAACCTAACTCCATATTCTCTAACTTTTTTTTGGCCACATCATCTCCATATTCAACTTAGATAATAGTATTTGAGAGAGTTTTTCTAACTTTTTTAATATTTATCATATATGACATTCCATTTTCTTTAAATGCATAATAGCATTGGAGATGCTCTTATTTACTAATAAAAAATGAAGAGAAATGATTTGTACAACCGGGGTCGCGCAACCTTTGCGGCCCCATAGTGCATTTTTGAAAAAAAAAACATGTGGGTCCCACGTATTAAATACACGGACCCCACATGTTTTTTACAAAAATTACACTACAGGGCCGCAAAGGTTGCCGCGACCCCGGTTGCACATAGAATCACTCATAATGAATGACACTTTAAAGTTCAATCCAATGTTATTCAAATTCACAATTATCTAGTAATAAAGAATTAGAATTAATGAGCCTAATCAGTATGTGGGGAAAAGAAAAGGGCAGAAAGGACGACGACTTGACTCCTGGTAGGCTAGGTGGTCGAATGAGCTTCCGAGACTCTCTCAATTCTCAATTTACCGTACAACTTCTTTTGCTTTTCCTTCTTTATTATTATTTTTTAATATTTTTTTTATTAACTCCTTCGCCTACAAGTTTTCCTTTCCTATTAAGTATTCTCTCCACTGCTCTCATCAGTCATCATTTCATTCAAGAACATACGTTTTGGTTTTGTTCAAGTTCAAAGCGCGCTCTCTCTCTCTAGCAATTAGTAACGTACAGTTTGATTATTTGGTGATATTTTGTTATGGCGACACCGAAAGAGCACATTGAGGAGATCAGGAGGAAGAAGTTCTCCATCGGAGGTGAAGTGAATCCGCTAATGGAGGAATTTCACCTCACTGTCAAAATGCTCTCCGCTGAACTGTACGCCAAGGATGTTCATTTTCTCATGGAACTCATTCAGGTCTCTTCTTCTTATAATAATAATATGAAGTTATTATGTTCATTAATTAACAAAGTGTGATGGATATATTATATATATATGACAGAACGCAGAAGACAACGAGTATCCGTCGGGTGTAAATCCATCGCTGGAGTTTGTAATAACATCGCGTGACATAACAGGCACGGGAGCTGAAGCCACTCTTCTCATGTTCAACAACGAGAAGGGCTTCTCTCCTTCCAACATTAACTCCATTTGCAGTGTTGCCAAGTCCACCAAGAAGGGCAACAGAAAACGTGGCTATATTGGCGAGAAAGGTACCTTCTTCATCTTCTCTAATTACAAATTGTTATAATAATATGAGTTTTTTTTTTTTTTTAATTTTTTTTATAAAAAAAAGAACCTTGATGATGCAAAGAAGTTACTTTAAAGAATAATCAACCTAAACACGAATACAAATTCTGTCAATGGTGAAATTCTGCTTACAAATTCTAGTCTCTAGATTAATTATTTACAGATATTAGAGAAACAGTTCTGTTTCTTGTTCCTAGATAATTTTGTTTCAAATTTTCTGTTTTATAAGTTTTATTTTCACATATATTTAAAGAAATTCAAAAGCTTCAAGTCATAAGTTATAGACAATCATAGTGATATTGATAGCAGGTTGAGATTAAATTCCAAATGTTTTCTATAGTTTTACATCAACCAAACAAAAATAATAAAAATAAAAAGCTTAAAATAATTTAAAGCATTTAACAATAGTATTGGCTTTTAATTGGAGAAAGAGAGTTTGGGAATCGAGAAAAAAGAGAATAGAAAGTGAAGATTGCTTTAGTGTATTCTTAAATTTTACATTGTATAAAATGTTTAATATTCAATTAAGATTATATTTGGTTATATAACTTTTTTTATTTTTTATTTTTTATTTTTTTTTTATGTATACCATTTTGATTTTAGTGTCTTATTAGACTATTGTTTTCAATGCATTCCACTAGATGTATGATGTAAAGTTAGATATA
This sequence comes from Acer yangbiense, assembly GCA_008009225.1. Lineage (NCBI taxonomy): Eukaryota > Viridiplantae > Streptophyta > Magnoliopsida > Sapindales > Sapindaceae > Acer > Acer yangbiense. The sequence continues at coordinate 45,149,773 of CM017764.1, forward strand.
GTAATGGTAGATTATAGAATCAAGTCGCCACCACCTCATGTGGTATATATATATATATATATATATATTTAAAAGCTGACCGTAGAAAAGTGCTTTTAGATTTCCCTAAGTTCTGAAAAATCATCACATAATTCTTTGTACCGAATGTTTTTAGGTTAATGTAAAGGTCAAGAATATTTTAGATTTTTTTTTTTGGTACCGAAAAGGTATATACACTACAATAAATATTTATATAAATTAAATTTTTTTTAAAAAATAAAAATTATTATTGAAATTTTAATATAATCTACATTTTATAGAAAAATTAGAAATATAGAGTACATCTAGCAATAGGGGTGTGCGTTTTCGGTTTGGTTTGGGCTGAAGCTCAATGTCAAACCAAACCAAACCAATGTGATTTTTCAAACCGATTCAAACCAAACCAAACCAAAAAAGGTTGGGTTGGTTTGGATAGTTTTATCGGTTTAGATTTGAACTCAAATTTTTTTATTTGGTATTATATTATAAAAATTATTTAAATAAAAAAACCATAACATAAAATATTAATTATATATCTATGGGTGTGGATATTGACACCCATAAAATTTATTAGTACACTCATTTTTATAAGTATACTCATGTCTAAAATTTTAAAAATAAATATTATTATAAGCACCCATCCTAATACCAATAGTACCTTAATTGAAATAAATATATTCATTTTAATACATATTATTTATAAACACTCTTAAATTATTATCACACCCAATTTATAAAAAAAATCATATTATTTTTAGAATCAAATCCTTTTTTGATGATGATCCAATTTACTTTTGGAAATATCTTGAATGTAAGAGCCTTATAAAAAGGAATATGTGGAACCGTACATGAGGTCAAGAAATTTTCAATCTGGAATTCTCTTATTTATACAGCTATCTTAAAATAAAATAAAATAAAATAAACTTATTGATATCTACGGCTATCTTAAAAAAAAAAAAAAAAAAAAAAAACTTATTAATATCTACTGCTATTATTAAAATATATATATATTTTTTGTTTATTGATGGAGTTCATAACTATACATAAAAGAAAGATTAAAACAATATGATAATCACGTGGTAATGAGAAAGTTTGATACTTGAAATAAAATTAGAGTTTAATTAGGGTTTATCATAAGTTTTTTTTTTTTTTTGAAAGGTAAGTTTTTTTTAATAAAGAAATATAGTTGAAGATATTGGTGTAATTAATGAGTGTATATAGTATTTGGTTTATTTTTAATTAAAGTTATTGGTAAATTTCTATTGTGATATTTTTGTAACTAAATTTTTTAATAAAATATGGATGTACTAATAAGTTTTATGGGTGTCAATATATATATATATATATATATATATGTACCGTGATTAAAGACATGTTTGACAACATTTATGTGTTTGACAACATTTATGCTTTTGAAATTCTAATACATCAATCAATCAGTAGAATTGTATCAAAACAAATAAATATACTATAAAAGCTAAAAATAATCGGCAAAAGTTATAAAACATGGACCGAATAGAAAACGTAGGTGAATTTTATATTTTAGTTTTACTTTCTACAATATGTGGTTTGGTTTGGGTTGGTGAATTATTTCAGTCAACCCCAAACCGAACCACCTTTAATCGATTTGTCCAAAAGACAAACTGAACCACCCATTTTTTATATTTGTAATCGAACTAACCCAAACTTCATGGGTTGGATTGGTCGGTTTGGTTCGGTTTAACGGTTTTTTGCACACCCCTATCTAGCAATGTGAAAGAGGTTTATTCCTAGAGGCTTTGGTGGCCTTTAAAATTATTTTACATTTTAATTTTGAAATTTCACCTGAGTTTAAAAAAAAATTATTTGTTTCCGACAATCCTATATTCTTTGTAGAGGACAAAAAACATCTCAGTTTTGTATATCCCAACCAATAATGTAGCAATTGGTAAATGTATATACATTATTGATGATTTATGTCACCCATCTTTGGTAGCCGTGGCGGAGCAAAAAATACAAAATTAAAAAATTTCGGGAGGCCAAAGTGAAAAACTTTTAAAATATAAAGACAATATAATAATTTCACAAACTGTATTTATAAATTTTTTAAAACTATTTTTGTGGAAAGGGGGTCCCATTGGTCATAGGAATCCAATCGAATATGTTGGATACAACTTAAATAATTTAGGAAGCAAGGAAGCAACTAGATTACATAAGGAAACAAAAATGCACATAGAATCAGAGTGAATAGCCAAACTTGAATTGAAGATGTAGGCAATATATGGTCATATTATGTATGTACAAGGCGTAGTTCTAACTTCTAATACATGTTCTACTTTTGTAACATGCAGGAATTGGGTTCAAGAGTGTATTTTTGATCACTTCTCGGCCTTACATTTTCAGTAATGGCTATCAGATTCGTTTCAATGAAGACCCTTGTCCACACTGCAATCTCGGTTACGTTGTTCCTGAATGGGTTGAGGAGAATCCAAAACTCTCTGAAATTCAGCAAATTTATGGTTCTGGTTCTACTCTTCCAACCACAACTCTGATCTTGCCTTTAAAGGCTGACAAGGTCAATGCTGTCAAGCAGCAGCTCTCTAGTGTTCAACCTGAAGTTCTCTTATTCCTGACCAAGATAAAGAGACTCTCTGTCAGAGAACATAACGAGAATCCCAAGCTCAACACTGTCAGTGCTATAGCTATAACCAGTGAGACAAACTTTGTGAAAAGGAAGAACATTGATGCGGAGTCCTCTACGCTCCATCTTGCTGCACAGGGTGACAAGTTTGACAATGAGTGCAGCTATTATATGTGGCAAAAGTTTCCTGTTAACGAGAAAAACAAAGTGGAAAGAAGAATGGAAGTAGATGAGTGGGTCATCACTTTAGCTTTTCCTTTTGGGGAGCGTCTTAAGCGAGGGACTACTTCTCCTGGGATCTATGCATTTCTTCCTACTGAAATGGTGACGAATTTTCCCTTCATTATGCAAGCAGATTTCCTTCTATCATCATCGAGGGAAACCATACTCTTTGATGATAAGTGGAACAAAGGGATTCTTAACCGCGTGCCTTATGCATTTGTTAATGCTTTAACTTCGTTGGTGAAATTGATAGAAGATGCTCCGGTGTCTAGTTTGCCTCCGATGTTTAGCTTCTTGCCGGTCACCAGCTCTCCCTTTCCAGAATTGAATGCTGTCAGGGAAAAGATTAAAGCAAAGCTGGTTGAAGAAAATATTATCCCTAGTGAGTCCTACTTGAAGCAGAAGTTCTTCCACAAGCCCCGTGAAGTGGGGAGGCTAATGCCTGCCTTTTGGAATATTTTGGGGAAAGCAAAGGATCAAGGTGTGAACTTGAATAATCTGTCAAATCATGGGATATGTGTTCTCAGTTCCTCGTTTGATAAGCCAGAGTATGATCAGGTACTAAACTTCTTGGGTGTGGGACAAGTCAGCAGTGATTGGTATGGAAGGTGCATACAGAGTTCTGATCTGATAATGGGAGTATCCGAGGATGTTTATTTGGAGCTTCTCCTTTTCCTAGCTGATAATTGGTCATCCAAATTCAGCTGCACCGACATCAAGAACATTCCTTTGATAAAATACATGGACCTTGATGGGAAGGTGGCTCTGTGCAGTATAAATGATAACAATCAGAGGGTAGTGTGCTTTTCGCGTCATGATTCATGGTTGATTGATTGGAATAGAGAATTCCGATGTGTCGCTAATTATTTCTTTATGCCACAAAGCACACATATAGCCATTCGATCTTGTTCGAAGAAAGAAACATTGCTGGATTGGATGAAAGTTCGAGTGAAGGTTGTTGAAGTTAGTGAGTATGCAGCTGTTCTCAATTATAAATTAAATGGTGATCCGAAGCTGGCTGTAGCCTATGCTCACTTTTTGTACCACTCATATTTAAAGAGTTATTTGTCAGCAGGGGAGGTTGCTTCTCTGTGTTCGATAATGCCACTTGTTGACAATTACGGGCAGTCGAACACAAGATGGAATAAGATTCTTGTACCTGCTAATGGAAGCAAATGGGTAGAACTGATTGGTTCAAATCCATGGACACATGAAGGCTATATTGAACTAGGAAAAGACTATTTGCATCCTGGCAATTTTGCTGGCCAATTTACAACTGGGGTACAACTCTTGCAGTTTCTAAGGTCTCATGTTCAAGCTTCCGATATCCCGTACATAACTCCTCCCAATACTGGGATTCCAGCTTTGTCTTCCCCACTCACTGATCAAAATGCTTTTTTGCTCCTGGATTGGATTAAAAGGTTGAGAATTTCGGGAATTGGCATCCCACAAAGGTTTCTGAATTGCATCAAAGAAGGTAGTTGGCTAAGAGTGACAATGAATGGCTCCTCTTCATATAGGCCGCCGGCACAGTCATTTTATCTTAATGATTCATTGGGAAAAATTCTACAGAATGGATCAGTGCTCGTTGACATTCCCCTGGTGGACCCGAGTTTTTATGGTGAAAGAATATTGGAGTACAAGGAGGAGCTGAAAACTATTGGAGTAATGTTTGAATATACAGAAGCATGTTCATTCATCGGGAAGCGTCTAATGTCTTTGGCAGCATCTTCTTATCTAACCAAAGGGACCCTGTTCTCAATACTTAATTTTATTAAATTTTTAAGTGAAAGTCTTCTTCCACCGAAAAGTTTCATTTGCAGTATCAAAGATGGAAGATGGCTTAAGACATCACAGGGTTACATGTCTCCAGTTGGATCCATTTTATTTTGTCAGGAGTGGAAAGTTGCCTCACAAATCAGCAGCATTCCTTTCATCGATCAAGATCACTATGGTACCGAAATCCTTAATTTCAAGACGGAACTCCAGTTGCTTGGTGTTGTTGTTGGCTTTAATGACAATTACAAGCTTGTTGCTGACCACTTGAAAATGCCTCCCTCATGTCCTCTCACTTCCGATGCCACTCTTTTAGTGCTGGCCTGCATGTATTATTGTCCAAAATCCGCTGACAAGTTTGTTAAAGCACTTCAACATTTAAAGTGCTTGAAGACAGATTCTGGTTTCAAGAGTCCAGTTGAAAGTTTTTTGTTTGATCCTGAATGGGGCTGTCTTTTACAGGTTTTCAGTGGTATTCCCATCCTTGATCAAAAATTTTACGGAAGCACCATCTTGTGCTATAAAGCGGAGTTGAAGAAATTAGGGGTGTTGGTTGATTTTGAGGAGGCTGTCAAAGCATTTGCTGATCTTTTTAAGCGGCGGGCTTCTACATCATCCATTTCGAAAGATAATGTCTTGTCTTTTCTTTCGTGTTACCGGCAGCTGAAGAACTTTTCTCACAGATTTCCTTCTGACTTAAGGAAATGCATCCGTGAGGGGAAGTGGTTGTGGACACGTCTTGGTTCTCATCGATCTCCATCTGAATGCATTCTGTTTGGTCCAGAGTGGGAATCTATTGCTCCAATTACTGTGCTTCCTTTTATTGATGACAGTGACACCCAATATGGCCGGGCAATTCATGAATATGAAAAAGAGTTGAAGAGCATGGGAGTTGTTATAAAATTGGAGGACGGTGTGAAGTTTGTGGCTGATAGTCTTTGTTTTCCCTCGAATCCCTGCAAAATCACTAGTGTCAATGCATTATCACTGCTGAAATGCGTTCGGATATTGCAAGAGAAGGGGTATTCTTTTCCTGAGTCATTTTCAAAAAAGGTTTCTCAAAAATGGTTGAAGACTAATGCTGGTGCTGGTTATAGGAGTCCAGACCAGTGCTGCTTGTTTGATGCAGAGTGGAAACAGTATTTGAAGCCGACTGATGGACCTTTCATTGATGAAACCTTTTATGGTTCTGAAATTAATTCTTACAGAAAAGAATTGAACTCCATAGGAGTAATTGTTGATGTTGGAAAAGGATGTTCGTTGCTTGCTAGCCACATTGATTTGCACTTTGACTTGGTCACCATAACTTGGATATATAATTTCCTGGCAGAATTTAAGTGGGAAGCTGATGCAGAAGCTGGCAGAAGGATTTGGATTCCGGATGGTAGTGAGAATGGACAGTGGGTCAATCCAACAGAATGTGTTTTACATGATAAAGATGATCTTTTCAGTTCACAATTGTATGTATTAGACAAACACTACGACCGGAAGTTATTGGGATTCTTCGCCAGTGCTTTTGGTGTGAAATCCATTCCTACAGTTGGTGATTTTTGCAAGCTTTGGATGGTTTGGGAAAGTTCAGAACATCAACTTTCAAGTGGTGAGTGTTGTGCCTTTTGGGTTTGTGTTATGAGGCACTGGAGTTCGAAGACCGAAGCACTTCTTGCTGACTGCTTGGTGAAGCTGCCCATTGATTCAGGCTCGGAGGGGATTTTGTTGTTTGACAGGCGTGATGTCTTCATTGCTGATGACCTGCAACTGAAGGATGCTTTTGAACAGTCTTCTTGTGGCTCAATATTTGTTTGGTATCCTCAGCCTAACTTGCCTGCTTTGCCTCGGACTAAGTTGCTTGAAATATTTAGCAAAATTGGGGTTCGCACAATCTCTGAGTCCGTAAAGAAGCAAGAATTGTCCTTAGAAGAAGGTGTGGAATTCAAGCAGGTGAAACCAAGGGATATATATATTGACAAAGCATTGGCCAAGCTCATCCTTGGCTTTCTAGGCAATCCTGCTCTTAAGCTAGAAGCAACGAAGAGATATGAAGCTGTCGAGAGCCTCCAGAATCTCTCAGTACAGGAGACCGAAGAACCAATTGAAGAAAGGTATAGTTTATCACTAACCTCAGGGGAAATTGTGAATTTGAGAATAAGCCAAATGATTCGTTGGGATAGAGAGAGTTCAACTCTTTTCACACAGAGGTTGGATAGGTCTAATGGACAGAAAAACCTCCTTGAATATGCAACACACTTTTCTGAAGTCATATCCAAGGGAGTGTTATGGGAAATGGAAGATCATATAAATGCACTAGCTGAGCTGATTCGGTTGGCCTTTTTACTGGAATTCAATGAAGAAGCTGTCGGGTTTCTTATGAAGTCCAAGAATTTGCAGATTTTCATGGAGGATGAGGAGTTCCTGTCTGCAGCTTTCCCATCTGAGTAGGCATGGTGTGTGCAGCTATTTGCTTTTCTTGGTTTGTCTGTGCAGCTATTTAATTAAGTAAAATATGTAATATTACTTATTCAATTGGTTTGCCAGTATGTGATTATCTTATTTTGTGCCTGTTCTGGACCTCAGCTGATAATGGTTTTGTTTACTAAATATCTGATTCTAGTAGCCTTTTATTATATCATTGCTATCTTTCAATTTTGTTTAATGAATTAATTACAATACATAGAAATATACATTAAATAAGTATACATGATTCTTCAATTTTTTTTATTAAAAAAAGGAGGGCTACTTGTAATGTATATTTCTACTAAACACGTTGAAATTTCTTTTGGTTCATACAACACTTTTAAAAATCAGTTTACCAAATACTCAATTGATTCTTCTCACGGCAAATCCAAAAGCAATTCTCCCCATAGTTGAACAAAAAACAATTCTCTACATAGCACATCAATGCCAAACTGGGATTGATCGAAGCCCCGGAAAGTGGGAAAAAAATGCAGAATACATCTGGTTATGATGTTTTCTACATGCCCTGGTATATACTACTTAGGAATTGTTAAGTAAATTTTATTTAATTAACTTTAACTTTTTGACAAAATAATAACAGAATTATTATTATTTATTTTTTTAAAAAAAAGTCAGTTAAGTGAAGGGTTTAAGCGTCGAAGGGAAGCAGAGTCAGTTAAGTCTACAGCCAATTTTACATGATTGTCAAGAATTTTTGTTACAGTTTTAGTTTCCAATTTAAATTAAATGATAATTGTTTTTATAATAAAATTAAAATAGTGGTTCAATGTGATTATGTGAAGCCTAACTTGCTGAAGCAGAGTCAGTTGAGTAATGGAGTCTCCCGCCACTTCTTGCAACGTTTATAAACAGAGCTCTCTTCTCTCAAACACATCTCTTTCAGGTTCAGATTTCACGGCACGCCGTTGTACATGTCGCCGGAATCTTTTTTGTTTGGAGAGATTGAATCAGGGTTGGACATATTGTCTCTTCGGTGTGTTGTGGTGGAGATGCTTACTGGAAAGCATGCTATGAGGTGGGTTTGTGATGTTCGTAGAAACTTGGAGTCTGGATGTGCTTTTGTCATGCAACAACCCAACATACCAGAATTCATGACGGATTTGGGCAAAGATTTCTTGACAAAGGTGTTTTGCAAGAAATCCAAAGGAGCGATGGACGGCTGAGATGTTATTGAATCATCCTTACTTTCTGCCTGAGATGGCCCTGATGTCTAAAACAAGGTCCTTGCAAGTTCATTCGAAGGAGTCGTGGTCGCCGCCTTGGGACTTGGTGGTGCTCGTTTGCATCTTCAGAGTCTTTGGACGGGCCTCCACCAGGATGGTATTCGTTGTTTGAAGACGATCATAAACAGCAGCAACAACAATTTGTGGTTTGAAGACAATGAGATGAGACATGGTGGTTTCACTCTAAACCATCTCACTTTCAAAAGCTGTTCTATCTATTTGCAATCAAGCTGGATCCGAGGATGAATCTTGCCAGATCTTCAACTTCAACTTAATGTCCCGTAAATGTAAAATTGAGGCATCTGAAGAACATTACTCTATAATGATTGAACTCCTGAGGAGACTCAAAGATTTATACAAATGAGTTCTTCGTTGTTGCCGTAACCGAGAGACAATGGAAACTACTACTTGTTTCATGTTTGAATTCACCATGTATGTTCATTGAACATCTTGTATTTCTATAAAATTATCACTTATCTGCAAATGTATAGATCTGTTGTAAGCGTTACCGTAATTTGTATCAGAGCCGGCACTGGGCGGGGCTCCAGGTGCGCCCGCCCAGGGCCAGTATTTCTAGGGCCTTCTCAGACATGAAATGAGTTTTAATATATATGAGTTTAATTCTGAAATAAAAATATATGGCCCAATAAAAATAATTGACTTAAGAAAAAAAGGGCCTTGTTTTTACAAAGCCCAGACATTATAAAAATAAAAAATAAAAAAAATAAAAAAATAGAAAGGCCCATTTTTTAAAAACCAAATTCGTTTCATTGATTGATTTTTTTTATTCAAGGCCACATTTCAATGATGACCTATTTTAAAAGGGGAAATTACATTGACACCCATAAGGTTTGGGTGAAAGACCTATAGATGGAAAAGTTCTCTTATTCTACACAATAACCCCACTTCATGTAACAATAGTTAACAATTATGTTACCTTGACCTAATTTGACCTTTGTAAGGTCCAAAATACCCTTGTGATCTAATAAAAAAATAAAAGTAAAAACAATGATCAGACAAAATAAAAAAAATAACAAAACAAAATCGAATAAAAAAATTATTAAAAAGAGAATGAAAACAAAACTGGAAAAAAAAGTAAAAAATTGTTGAAAATATAAAGAAAGTAGAATCCACATAAAATATGCTTATATAATTTTATTTTTAAATTAAGTAAAAAACAGATAGAATATTAACAACAACAACAAAAATGAAAGTGGAGGCCTTCATGAACCATGAACATGAGGAAGCCACCGTCGCAGGTGGCCTCCACGTGGTCAATGACCTAAGATGAGCGACATATCCTCCACCAATGGTCCAATGCTTAAATTTTCATACAATTCCACCTTAACCACAAATTCCATAACCCTGCTTAATTCAACCAAAAATCCAAACCCATTTCAAATGCAAAACCTACACACCATATCAAAACCCACAAATTCATCCACAACATCACATACCCGACATAACACCATGTTAGAGAAGACGATAGGTTTAGGACGTTGGAATCCTCCGCTAATTTGGTCACAGGAGGTGATGGCCCTTATAGAGGTTGGGGAGGGAGGCGGCTGCCATGATTGGACCTCTGTTTCTTTTTGTTGTTTTCTTTTTCACAATCACAAACCCAAGTGTTGAAAAGATAAAATTACGACTCAAAATATAAAGACAAAATTAACCCTTTACGACTCACAGAGATCTGTTAATTATATGTTAGTGTAGAATAAACAAACAATTCAATCTAGGTATCTTAACCCCAAAACTTAAGGATGTCGGTGTTATTTCCCCATTTTAAAATAATACCCATAACCCACCACCGACACTCTAGAACCGGGTTAATGAATTTACTTCTCAAAATGCTAGAAGAATATATTTCCAGTGATATTGTGATACTTTTTACCTTGTTGTGATTTTATTTTATCTATAATGAAATTATCATTTTCGGGTTAAATATATGAAAACAGGTTATATACGGTATATATATATATATATATATAAAACTATGAATATGCACATAGGGCCCATAGGGCACATTTTTTACATTTTATCCCCGGGCCCCAAAAAAGTCAGGACCGGTTCTAATTTGTTTCATATGGATCCTGTTTAGGAAAAAAATTGTCTCTCAATGAATTTTACTTCTTTTTAAAGAATGTGAATTATTGAAATCTATGAATTGAATTATAGTGGCAGCAAAACTTGGTTAACAAAAAAAAAAAAAAAATAGCCAAATATTAAAAAATGATTGTTTTTTACAAAACATGATTTTACAAAATTAAAAATAGCCAACATAGTTTCAAAATACCCTTAGGTCTTGTACAAGTAGATGTGGCAAACATAGCACAATACAACTCCCATATGCAGCCTTGTTTAAGAGAATAGAGAACAAATATTTGGTTGAATTTTGTCATTGGGAAGGTTGTATGAAGAAGAAAACAAATATTTGGTTGTGATTGATTGTATTGTTTCATAGTTGTATGATGAAGAAATCAAAGATTTTGAGATGTGAAGAGCATACAGAAATTGAAAAAAAGTATTATACGGTGGTTGATGAGGTGGGTTATGTTGTTGAAGAGCATATCAGTGTTTACATGTTTCTGATTTATTTTTTTTCCCGGGTTTGGTTTAGGTCTCTGGTCAGCCATTCAATATCTAGAGTTTTGTTTTGTTTGGTAGATTAGAAAACGAGAGAAAGTGGAAGAAAAACTAGAAGTAGATGTCTCTTTATTTAAAATAATTACTATTATAAAACAATTTAAAATTGATTTTATCTTAATAATTGGTCAAAAGACCTTTCTGCCTCTAAGCTATTAAGTTCTAACAGAACATCACTAACGGAGTAACGAAAGAGAATATTTGTGTAATTTCAGAAAAAAAGTCCAATATAGCTGCAATTACACCTAAAATCGGGGATGTTTGTGCAATTTGCCCTAAAATTAGCAATAGAATAGGGCTATTTGTGTCATTTAAGTAGCTGTAGCAAACATAACACAATAAAATCCCATTACCATTTACCCATATGCCGCCTTGTTTGAGAGAATAGAGAGTTGAGAGAGATGAGGCTGCTGACACACAACATGCTATCTTCCAACATCAAGGGAGTCACCAACGGCTTCCCTCTCCTAATCGAAGTTGAGAAAGTCATTGAAAAGCCTGTCGATTTCAATCCAGACTTTCTCAAAAACATGTTCCTCAAAGTCGACTGGAAGGCCCTTGTCGATGCGTCACGTTCCTTGGGCTACGCTGAGTTGCCGGAGGACACACCCGAGTCCTCGGTGATTGACTCGGACGATTTCTTGAGAAAGTTCCACCACGCGCTTCTCGAGCTGCATCTGGAAGAGGGTGCTCTCGTTTGTCCTGAGACGGAGAGAAAGTTTCCGGTTTCCAAGGGGATCCCTAACATGTTGCTTCATGAAGATGAGGTCTGATTTTTTACTTGTATTAGGGTTTTTGTGTCTTGGGTTTTGGTGAATAGACGGGATTGTTTGTGAGATTGTTACCAGAGTTTGAATTTTGGGCTTTTTAATGTTTAATGTGATTTATTTCTCGAATCTTATAATTCTACTCTTGTAATCTCAAGTTTGATGTTTGCATAATTAGTAACTATTTTGCTGAATTATCATTCTATTTCAATTTATAATCCTAATTGCAACAATTCACAGATCAATTAGCCAAATTTCATGTAATTTTGGATTAACAAATCAAGTCCTTGATTTCCCACGTATGTATCTGTTACAATCAAAATAAGCAAACATTCTTGAAACCAATAACAAATAGAGATTACAAAACCTAATTCACACAAACACACAGGCGAAAAGCTACATCAGCCTGGAAAATATAGCAGCAAAAGCACACACGAGAATTCCCTTTCAGCATCTTGTCATGCCCGGTGCCAGAATCGGAGCAGCTGTAACTCCGCGATTTCGTCTATCAACGTTGGCCTCCCAGCCTTAATTTCCCAACATGTGAAAAAGAAAATAAATTAAATCCGACCAGAGAAAAAGGAGCAAGTCAAAATTTCTGTATGAAAGTTTTAAAATAATAGCTACATGTTCTTATAAAAATATAATATGCCTTCTACCTAACCTCACAAGTATAGTTAATTATTTCAAACCAAATTTACATTAATAAAAGATGGTTTTTGTTTTGGCATGCTTAATCAAATGATGCTTAGCTGACAAGGAATAGGAATCAGAATCACATTCACATTGACATTTCAAATTTCCATTTTCTGCTAATGATATCAATCAACAAAGTTGTGGGAATAGTTCTTTTGAAGGTCAGATTGTATTGATGCAAAAATATGTCAGTTCTGGCTTTCAAGGGCTCTACATGTTCTTGTATCCATGATATTATGAAGCTATAAGTGGTTTAAAAAGTAATACCTATGCCCATGTCGAAGCCGTGACTCTTGATCTCTCTGTATTCTTGACACAATGCACATGTCTCACAACAGAAGTGCACCAGACAATCTACACAGGGCAACTCTTCCAAGTCATATTGGCCTCTCAATTTTGAGCGGTAGCAGCAAGAATACAAGCAAGCAAATCCAGTCATACCCAGAAGCCCATAAATTAAACCATTTGCAGCACAAGCTGTAACACAATTTGAGTAAGTCTAAATCATTCAGATTTGTTGAAAATGAATCAAGTGATCAATTGATTAACATGCAGGTGCTTACATGATGACCCTCTATCTACTATCTCAGCAATCTGTCCAAATGTAATACAAGGGCAAAAACAAGTGATAAAACCTGAAAATTTGGAATAAGATCAGCACAATTAAAAGAGAAGGGGGGAAAAAAACGTTAGCTAATACTTGAATAGCTTAAGTTTTCATGTGCTTACAATTTGCTGGGTCATCACAGCAGTGGCAAAGACCAGTAGACCACTGCCCTGGTTGGCCACGAACGCGGACATTGGAGGTGATATATGGTAGTGGAGGAGCATAAGGCTGTGTGGGGCTGGTGCTTGGAATTCCTGAAGCTGGAACAGGATGCCCATCAGTTGTGAATCTTTGAGCATCATTTACTGAAGGATACATCTTCTAGGAACAAGGATTTTGGTGAAGGCCTAGCTTGAGTTCTCTTTCAGGGACAAGTCCTAATATATATTTTGAAGAGTCTAGTTTGGTGTTAGACTGTCATAGTCAAGGTCAACGGTCAGTTTGTATGTATTCTATCATATATTAATCTTCCTTTCAGCCTATTTGCTAATAATAAAATCACCAGTTCTGAAAAAAATAATAATAATAATAATACATAACCCTGATTTGAAATTCCAGGAAATTGTGCATAGAAAAATACGTAACCCTCTACCTAAAACTTGCTGCAATATTTTTTGTTCGACAAGTCAAGCACGCATTTTGTCATATCAGTGCAATTTCCTTCAGCAATTCTGATGCAAGTGGCCAAAATCAGCATTTAAATATTCCAACTAATAGAATTCTTAATTGAATCTGATGATGTCAAGAAAAAGAATTCAAACCCAGTGATGCAACAGCTGTTATATAGCATGACATAATACGAAAAACTATAAGAATTCAAATCCAATTTACCCAACTGTTCGGGTTCAATCACATTCACAGAAAATTACTTGCAAGCAGGACCAAGAGCATAACAGGCCTGTGTTCATTTCAGAATTCAGACACATATTTTCTAAAGTACTGAGCTGTGCCTATGAAAAGAGTCCAAGTACTATCAGAGGTCTCCTCGAGTTTTCGAAAATTCAATAGAAACCTCCTATGAAAGTTTTCGGAAACCTACTTAATAAAAAAAAATCCTTTCAAAAGAAATACAATATTTTCATTCATGTATCTATATTCAATCAAAACACATGAGAGATCAATAAAATTAATGTTTCTCTGTTACTAGTTGAAAGTTGAAAACAACAAATTGGCAGAACTGTTTGGCGAGTCTTCGTGTTTCAACACACTTGGAAGGACTACAGCAACTTCTTCTTATCCAAACTCATATTATTAAACTCAACTTGCAAACGCAATAGCACCTTCAAAGACTGATTCTGGTGATTAATTTTATTATTAATTAAGTTGACTAATTAATTCTAATTAAATTAGCTAGTTTGTTCCTGCTACAAAGGTCTTAATAGTTGTAATTCAATTTCATTAATTGACCAAGCAAGCTTCAAATGCTGAGAATAATATGTAAAGTGTAAACCATCTACAAATGGCAAAAAAAAATATTGATAACAATTGACAATCATAGAAAAATAAAATATATTATGAAATTTAATCATCAGAGGACAATTGAACCAGAAATAACCTTGTTCTCTGTCTGTATCACTTGACTGTACTTTCCTGCCTCCATTTCTTTCCTTCATGAACTTCTAGGTCAAGCAACGAAGAAAACCCCATTTGGTGGCAAATGAAAACAAAATTTTCCAATATCGAAATTTCTCCAACAACGGAACCAGTTTTTTGCTTTCGCTGAGAAGATCGTCTTCCAATTCGATTGAGCAACTAATATTACTACCCATGTCTCGAATCAAGCCGTTTGAATTCTCTTTTCCGTTTTTCGAATACCAGAGTCAGAGTCCGACGACGAGAGTGATGGGTTTTACTGCGTGTGACTTTTAAGAAATTACGAAAATAGCCTTTTACTTTTATTTTTACTCTGTTTGACTTTTGTTTTCCAGACTTATGACGTCATATATGTGTATGTATATATATTCATATTTATTTTTTTTGCTTTTAGCGCCAAATTTTGTGAATTTAAAAGCCTTGTCTGATAAATCAATTCGTCATTCATGGAAGACGAAGTAGAAGCTCTCTCATCTTCCGAGCCTACCGATTCAAGTGATGAATTCACCGTTGGTCACCACAACGACGACGACGACGACTATAATGTTGATAATGATGACGACGATGACGAAGCATCATCCGTGGCAGATTCTCCGCCGTCCGATGAGGACCGGAAGTTGAAGAACGTCGACGCTCTCGTGAGGTGAGATTTATTCACTTCATCTATCTAACAAATGAAGTTATAACTTAGTAAAGTATATACGTTTCGCTGATTGCTCGCACTTATCCTAAAAATACTTGCCGATTTAGGGTTTCTATGAGTTCAAAATCGAATTGTTTGAATTTTCCGTTTGAATACTGAGAAAACCATAGAAAATATAGATAATTTTAGCTCTGTATTCATAATGTTTTCTGAATTTTTGCCTATGGAGGATAGAATACAAGTTAAAATTGTTGATATTAGGTGTCCGTTTTAATTTTTTTCACACCAGGTTTGTGTTTGATTGGAATTTGCAAAATTTCTGCTAAATTTCGTGACCTATAGGGTAGGTTGCTGAGAAAAATGATGGGAAAGAGTACGAAATGAAGGTTTTTTAATTGATAGGGCTAATTCAGTTTACAATTGATTATTGCTAATTTAGAGTTTTTCATTCGTGTCATTATCCTTTTGTTGTTCTCGACAAAGAATAGTAGTTAAATTTAAGGGTCCTGTATTAGTTTGATCCAAACATCTAATATGTTTGAATGAATTCTATTAACAACATTGAAAATTGCTTTTCGTGATTTATCAGAGGCAACCTTGTTGTGAAAAGACAGTCGCTGCTTCCACGAGTTCTTTCAGTGACAGAAGGGGCAGCAGTTTGTAGGAAACCATTTAAACCCCCATGCTCTGCTGGCTACAATGATGGGAATGAACAGCTTGCTCGTCGCCTTGAGGCCCGTAAACGATTTGTCCCTTGGGGTTCTTCGAGGCCAGTGTTGGTTACGATAACAAATCGGTTAGATGTACCGAGAATTGTTGAGAATGATGTACTTGAGGAAAATTTGACTCTGCCACCGGGGATTGATCCTTTGGTGTTGTGGCAACCTGAGGAATCTGAGGATAATGTTGGTAGTTCAGTGCCAATATTGGTGGATCCATTGCTTGTTCGTTTCCTTCGACCCCATCAAAGGTATTGTTCATGTTATAAAGTTTGTAAACTGAATATTGATGTTTGCCTTATAGGGGTTTATATGAATTTTATGTGATATATAATTCATAATTGGACCTGTTCAATATTTATTGAGAGTTCCGACACCAATTTAAATGTATTTTACTGATCTATGCATTCTTTATTCTATATTTCTGATATCTAAAGCTATCAACAAATATTGGAAGAGCATTCATATCCATAAAAGTAGAGATTTGGGGTTGAGTTTTTGCTATTTACCAACAGAATTATATACTGTCAGATAAAACGGTTCAAAATTTAGATAATCAATTATTTAGATCATGTTTTCATTTCCCTGTGATTTGCTGTAATTGTTATAGACATGTTTTATCTTGAAATGCAGAGAAGGGGTTCAGTTCATGTTTGAATGTGTTTCGGGGTTATGTAGTGCAAGTATATATGGATGCATTCTTGCCGATGATATGGGGTAAGTATCTCATCTTTTTTGGTGACATCTCTGATGTAGAGTTTTTAGATTTTTTTTTCCTTCGGTTATGATGTACTGTTTTTGTTCATGTCTTCAAGGCTGTTGTTTTTGTTCATGTCTTCAAGGCTGTTGTTTTTGTTCATGTCTTCAAGGCTGTTGTTTTTGGTCTTACATTTGCAGTTTGGGAAAGACCTTGCAGTCAATTACATTACTCTATACTCTTCTACATCAAGGGTTTGACGGGAAGCCAATGGTTAAAAAGGCCATCATTGTCACACCAACAAGTCTTGTAAGTAATTGGGAGGCTGAAATTATGAAGTGGGTTGGAGAAAGAATTAAGCTTATAGCTCTTTGTGAAAGCACCAGAGATGATGTTGTATCTGGAATTGACAGTTTCACAAGTCCCCGCAGCCCTTTGCAGGTACATCTGTGCTGCTATTTCTGGGAGTTTTCTAGAATTATGCACTAATTAATCATAGTACAGGTACTGATTGTTTCGTATGAAACATTCCGGATGCATTCCTCAAAATTTAGCCAAAGTGGTTCTTGCGATCTTCTTATATGTGATGAGGCTCACAGGCTGAAAAATGATCAGACACTGACAAATCGGGTATGACATGCAAAGTAAATTTTCCTTGCTTTAAATTTTAAGTATAATCTTCTTGTTGGTATGTTTGTTTTCTGACATTAGTTATAAACATTTCTCTGGGTCAGGCATTGGCATCTCTCTCATGCAAGCGTCGAATTTTGTTATCTGGAACTCCAATGCAGGTGATAAGCATTTACAAATTAGCCTTCTAGTCTCATGAAAGTAATTTCCTATTTGAATTTCACCTTTTTTCCTCTGCATGGAACCTTGCAGAATGATCTAGAAGAGTTCTTTGCCATGGTTAACTTTACTAATCCTGGAATTTTAGGTGATGCTGCATATTTTCGTCGTTATTATGAGGTGAGCTTCCCCTTAAGATTTGGAATGCTAATCTGAAATTCATTTGATTAAATTTAATCCTTTTATTTTATTTTTGGGGAACAGGGAAAGTTGGCATTTACAGCAGCAATTTCTTCAACCATTTGAATTATTACCATTCTTTAAACTTGAATTTTAAAAAAAAAATTGTCTGTGTTGCTAAGTGAAATGAAAAAAAAAAAAAAAAAAAAACCTATTAACTAATGGTGCTTATTTCTCCTCTAATACTTTTCAGTTTTCTATTTTCTTTTTCGTCTTTTTTACACTGCAGTTAGAAATTTAAAATTCCCCGTTGAAGATAATAAGCATGTATGTTGGATAGTACAAGACTACAAGGGTTTGTCAGACACTGACATCCTTGTTACTGTCTTTTGCTGAACTGCCAAGAGTATAAACTAAAAGATAAACTTATTGACTTATGATGCTTATTTTTCTTTGCTTCAAACTATTACGATGCACAGTACAAATTCATCCCAAATTTTACTATAACATTTGATTTATAATCTAGATTAGTACTTATGCTAGCAAGGGACTGTCTGTCAAGCTTCAGTGGGGCTTTTAAATCCCCTTGGCTTTACTGATTTATCATACCATAAATCAATCAAGCAATAACATTGTGCTGAATTCTTTAAGATATGCAATTTGGGAATGTCTTGTTTAGATGTGATTTGTTTTTGGTGATATTATGTACTAGTTGTAAAAGTAAATTTTGTCCTCTTTGTTCTTTGTTTATATCACTCAATTGAGACATGTTTATTCTGTTCTATAATCCAATTTTTAAGGCACCGATTATATGTGGAAGAGAACCTACTGCTACTGAAGAAGAGAAAAAGCTAGGTTCTGAGCGCTCTGCAGAACTAAGTGCAAAAGTGAATCAGGTGATTTATTTATTTGTTTAATTATTATAGATGTGGGAGTAGTTGTAGCTTCTAGCTTTTTCAAGAGTTATATAAGCTATTCAGCATCTTTCACTCATTAAATACTTTTGATTGTATGATGTCAAGTAATATCTTCATAACAGAAAACTGCTATTTATAGAAGCACATTATTTTCTCAAATAAGGAACTGATTTTCTTCTTTTTTTCCTTTTTCTTTTTTCACATTTTGACTTTTAATTTGTGCTTGCAGTTTATTTTGAGAAGGACTAATGCATTACTATCGAATCACTTGCCACCAAAGGTATCACACTTAGCTTGGTCCACATGCCACTATATTTTGCTTTAGTTACTTAATTTTTTGCACAACATATCAATTCTCTTTGCAAGATCATGTGTTGCATGTATAAAGATTTGAAGCTTCAAACAATTATGACTAGTAGCTGGTTTATTGTCCTTGAGGCAGTTTTGTTTTGGAAGGCTTATATCTTCTACAGATCTTATGAATTTGGATTTTCTTTGAGGTTCATCAGTGTCAAATTCATTATCTAAATTCTTGTCATTGGTTTCTTAGTCTATCATATTATTCTCAAGTTTGTTAGTATATTTACTGAGGTTTAGTCGATGGATTAATTATTTACATTAGCTTGGTCCAATCACAATTCAGTAAGTATTGGTTCAGATCAAGTGGAAGCAAGATATCTCGTTTATCCAGTAGATGGTTAATGCAACTTTTGATTACATTAATTTCACTTTTAATCCTTTTGTGCCTATCACTTTGTGATTTATCTTGATGTATCTTAAACCTTAATTCTACCACTTCTAAATGTTTGTTTATCTTGTAGATAGTTGAAGTTGTTTGCTGCAAGTTGACTCCTCTCCAGTCAGAGTTATATAACCACTTTATACATTCCAAAAATGTGGGTATCATGTTTCATTCTTATTTACCTAACATGCATGATCTGAAATTTGCATAGATATTTTACAGTCAGTAACGAAAATGTCTAACCAATTTAGTTTATGCTTTTGCCCTTGGAAACAGGTTAAACGTGCAATTACTGAGGAAACAAAGCAATCCAGGATCTTGGCTTATATCACAGCTCTTAAGAAGCTCTGTAATCATCCTAAGGTTACATATCTGTTAAAAAATATTTATTACTTCACAAATTATTTTTGGTTTATTATTTTGTGAAAAAGTTGGTAAACTAATAAGATTTGTTATAATAAGATAAATAGGCTTAGCATTGGGTATATTTATAGGCTTAGCATTTGTTTTAATAAGATTTATAGGCTTTGCATTGGGTAAACTAATAAGATTTGGTAAACTAATGTTAGCATTGGGTATATTTATAGGCTTCATCATTTAATAAGATTTGTATGCTAACAAGAACACTAGCTTGCCCATTATTTGAGACTTTGAGTAACATTTTCCATGTAACATAACAGTCTTTTCTACATTCTATATATGGGCTCTTGGCAGATTTGCTTTATCTGGTTTTGCTTCCTTTTCCATTCATTATTTAGTGTACGCGAGTTGAAATTATTTTGAAAATTATATTCCATACAGTTTGATTTTCATTTTATATCCTGTATCTATGTAGCTCATCTATGATACTATAAAAAGTGGAAGTCCAGGAACTGCAGGATTCGAGGACTGTATACGCTTTTTTCCTCCAGAGATGTTCTCTGGAAGGTAAGCATTTTTTTTGTATGTATTATTATATTGTGTTTTATATGATTATATCTAAGATCTCATAGAGATTCCTTGTTCCCCTGTCAACGTTAGATCCGGATCATGGACTGGAGGTGATGGGGCTTGGGTTGAACTTTCTGGGAAAATGCATGTCTTAGCCCGGTTATTGGGCCATCTACGTCAAAGAACTGATGATCGAATTGTTCTGGTCTCAAATTATACTCAGGTAATATTAGATAGTAACTTTGGCTGAAGTGATGTAGTTTGGTATCATTAATTATAGATTATAATTGTTATTTCTGTAATATTTCTTTTCTTTTCTTTTTCACTAGGACTATAATATGCCATTTGTTCCTCCCATCTATAGGAATGGTCTATAGTTCCAGACACATTTCCTTATGTTGTGCCATCAGCTACTTGTTTTGCCAATGTTAACATTGATGAGACTGTTATCCTCTTGTATAAAGAAAACCTGATTGCATATCACTCGATTGTAGTTTAAACACTATGCATGGTAGTAAGCTAGTCTACTACTCTACTTCCTGACAGTTTAATTTCCATGTCTATTTATTGTAATAAAAGTTCCATTTATAGACTTCTTCTGTGTAGAGTTTTTTCTTTAGAACAAACCTAAATAAGGACAGACACCGCAATTGTGCAAATTTCTCTTTCTTAGATGAAACTTAATTGTTTGTGCATGTCATTAAGTTCATTGCATGAAGTTCACACCGGTGTTTTTTTTTTTCAATGTAGGATATCAGGATTTAATTTATCTTTTTTTAAAATAATTTACCATCTTTTATCAGACACTGGACCTTTTTGCTCAACTGTGTCGGGAAAGAAGGTATCCATATTTGAGGCTGGATGGAACCACTTCAATCAGCAAAAGACAGAAGTTAGTTAATTGCTTTAATGATCTATCAAAGGTACAAGATTTTCTCTCTTTTTTTCCCTTTCTGAAGATTAGGTGGTTTCCTTTTCATAATTTTTATTAGGCATCCGGGCTTATTACTAAAACGCATGGTCTGATCAAACGTCTTCCAGGATGAGTTTGTCTTTCTCTTAAGCAGCAAGGCTGGTGGTTGTGGTCTCAATTTAATTGGTGGTAATCGACTTGTCTTGTTTGATCCCGATTGGAATCCTGCCAATGATAAACAAGTAATTTCTTATACTAGACTGCTGACAAACTAGTACTACAAATGCTAGTTAAAAATTAAGCATATTAATCTCCAATAACATAATATTCTGATTATGTGTGTATTTTTTTTATCCATAATTAGGCTGCTGCAAGAGTTTGGAGGGATGGACAAAAGAAGAGAGTATACATCTATAGATTTCTGAGTACTGGAACCATTGAAGAAAAGGTTTTAATGTGGAAACAACTGAATTCTGGTTCTTTTCTGCATTTGCATGATAGTTTGAGCTTAATCGGCAATTTTGCAGGTTCATTAAGTTTAAATTGTACTTATTTTACCTTAGGTGTTCCAGCGTCAAATGTCAAAAGAAGGACTTCAAAAAGTTATTCAGCAGGAGCAAACAGATAGCCATTCAGCACAGGTTCTTGTTTAACTACTATTTTATGCCTTTGTTTTGAATGATTCACTTAAATGTATGATATATGAAGTGTTTGAATTGTAGGGGAACTTTCTTTCAGCTGAAGATTTACGTGACCTGTTTACATATCACGATAATGTGAGGTAAAAACTGTTATATGTATTGCACGTCATTACAAGCATAGCAACTTCACAGTAAAATAATTATGGTGAACTGAAAGGTTGTAAAGCTGCAGTAACTTTGGATGTATTTTCACTTTATATGAACTATACATCTCAGTATTAATGTGTACGATCAAGATAAGAGTTAACTTCTGTTGTAGCTTTTTGATACCTCTAGGCTAGGATTATAGGAGAAGCAAGGAAGACACAAGGAGTCGTATTTCATCTGCATTCAGTGAATTATATTTAATTCCATTTTGATAAGTATATTCAATATCTGTGCTGTTAGAAAGGAAACATTTATTTATGCTCTTGTATCATGAAATTGTACCTCAATTCAATCTTCATATCTAATTGTTTGATTAGGAAAACTCTTCTGCAGACACCTAGAAGATGCCTAATTTTTCGTTTTTCTTAGGAGTCCCGGTTCTTTTTTATTATCTGCATGTAGATTTTCTTTCTCAATCTTTTCTCTATACTCTCCCTTTTAATTTTATTATTAATATTTCTTTAAAAAAAAAATTGTGCTTGAATAGGTCTGAAATTCATGAAAATATGGATTGCACCCGTTGCCAAAATCATAATGACGGACCTGAGAGCACAGAAGAAGGAGATGAAGAAAAGGCGACAATTAAAATTTGTCAGTCACAGCAAGATGTTTATGATATAGGTGGCTTTGCAGAACTTGCTGGATGCCTGCAAAAGTTAAAGAGCTCAGAGAAACAGGTTGATCACTATACGATCACTTTGCATTGATGAGTGTCAATTTGTTTTTCTAACGTATCTGGTATTACCTTCTCTTTGAAATTTTTTCAGGTAGGATCTCCTATGGAAGAGGATTTAAAAAGCTGGGGACATCATTTTTACTCCATGTCTGTGCCTGACACTATACTTCAAGCCTCGGCGGGAGATGAGGTGTGTCATTGACTTTAAGTTTTATATTTGCTCTGATTTTTATTTTTTTTTCCGAGGGAATCACGTTCCAGATATAAGTTGATCGAAACTATATAATGCCTAGTAAATTTTCTAGGCACTTCATTGTTGTGTCAATTTTAACATCTATCTTAACTAGATCATACAAATGAGCTACATAAAACACGAAAACTTGGTTGTGCGTCTCCCGGTCTGATGTGTTTGCAGAGAGTGACTGTTCTATGGTCTAGAACTACTTATGCTCTCTTACACAGTTGCTTGCCTTACAAGAAAAATTCTTCTGAACTCTCTTACTATCTAGTAAAAAGAATCTACATGTTCTTGTTTTCTTCTTGAATGCTTTCTACTGCTTAAAGTGTAGTGTGTATTCTTCCTTAGTGTCGGTTTTCGCTGCAAACCATATTCCATATAAACACAAATCACAGGCATCAGTTTTGAACTTTTTTGAATCTAATGCATAAAAGTTATTCCGGTGGACCAAATCCCTCCAGGTGTATTACAGAATTTCAGTATCATATGTTTGTGAAGAATCAACTTTCCTGCATTACATGTATATTTGCTCAGATGTTCATTTTTATACTCAAAAACACAAATGCTTAGTAGTACTCACATTTTAATAATTTTGCAGGTCACGTTTGTTTTTACGAACCAAATAGATGGGAAGCTTGTACCAGTTGAACCGAAGGTAAACCCAAAAATGCAGCGAACAGAAGGAAATATGAACGAAATTCGTTACAAGCCAAACCCAAACCAGAAGTCCAATCTATTGTCTCAACATCATAGGCTACTAAAACCTGTTTCTTCTACTGGAAATTCCATAACATTCACATCACCTGCCTCTTTACAGCCTTCGGAAAAGAGTGCCGTAAAATCAATGAGAACTTCTCTAAAAGATGCAGTTAAGCCTAAACTCTCTGTTGGAAATCAATTACCTCAAAAAAGATCATCTCCTGACACTGTACAACACGACGATGATTTCGAGTAGAGTTTTCTTTTCTTTTCTTTCTCAAATAATTAATTTTCGTCTTCGTTTACGTTGATAATTGCTGAACAAGCAAAGTAGGGTTAGTATCCAGTAGTTTAAAGTAGGTATGTGTAGCATGTGCTTTGATACCACAATATGGAGACATTACAAAGTCTTTGTTGGCTTAGTGGAGTGTGAATAGATATTGACCAAGAATCAAAGCTAGAGTAGAGTTCGATAAAAGTATTGCAAAGACAGGTCATTCTTGTGCTTCCAAGGTGATTTTTTAGTGCCTTTGGGAGAGTTTTTTTTTTTTTTTTTTTCATTTTTTTTTTCATTATTGAACATGTTTTTTTATAGTTAAAAACGATCTTATATATAAATGTAATGTTTGGTTGAATAACTGAAAATGTGTTTTGAGCAGTGTTCTAGTAAACGCTAAGCACTAGTCGGGCAGTAACTTAGGCTGTCGGGAATTTATTTTAATTTTTAATTATTTTTCCTACATACAAAACCAACATTCAATCTCTTCCAAAAAAAAAAAAAAACAATATCCAAATTTTAAACGGTATAACTAGGATATAAAAATGATTTTGACTCCACCTAAATGATTAATTGTTAAAATCGGCTGACAAAATGTTCAAATCGCCCCTTTTTTTACCCGTTGCCAAATTCTGATGATTTTGTCCTAATTGGGAGGGTTGACAACCGCCTAGCGTCTAGGCGACAGCCTAGGTGTGTATTTTCAAACACTGGTTTTGAGTCTCGAAAGTACTTTTTACTATTTAGAAGACATTTATTTATTTTTTGGGTTGGATCTAAAAGCAATTGAAGTGATTTTTTGGAAGAGGTATTTGGCTTGTTTTTGAAGTACTAAAATGTTTTTGCACGAGTGTTTTTATTGAAACTTGTATAAGCACAGACAAGCTAAAATTATCAAATGTCAAACTCAAATAATGAAGTTTTGTAGACCAAAACAAACGTGAAGAATGATTATGGGCTCGCACAAATTAACGACTAAAGATATGTAAATTTATAAGTTTATTTGATTTATTATTTGGATATAATTTTTTTCATTTTTGATTAAAAAAAAAAAAAAAAACAACTTAGGAAAATGGTATATTTTCAAGAAAAAGTTTTTGAATACAATCTTCAATAAAAAAAAATTACTATGGATTATCACGTTAAGTGACTATGTAAAACTTTTTTTCCTGTAAATATTAGAGTTTGTGTTATTTTGTTATTTGAATAATGTAATGTTACATAACTAATTATATAATTTTATATAGCCGTTTATCATAGACCTGAAAATCCTTTAACTATTTATATAAAATTATATTTAAAAAAATAAAAATAAATAAAAATAAAAAACTATTTATATAAACTTTTTTAAGAATCATATCCAAAACTGAAGAATATATTCTAGTTTTTGAATCCATATGTGTTCGGATAATGAATTAAAAGTCTTGGGAGGATTATGGTAGTCAGAACTCATAATGATAGTCATAAAACCTTTGATTTGTAAATTTAGGCAAATCAGAACTTGAAAACATGGATCAGACTTGCAGTTTCTTTTCCAAAAATCTCTACCATCACATGATCATCAGTCAACTAAAATGATTTACAATGATAGATTGCCCTGCCATTGAAAACAAAAGAATAAATTCCTCACAGACACAATTTTATTACTTCTATACAAATATGCCCTTCCAATTATAGGCAAAATTCATAGAACCCAAATAATAAAAAGTGAAGAGGTTTCTCTCCATGATCTGACAATCTGACATTGTAAATTGAGCCTACATGTAACATTTTTCAACTCAAAATTTAATTTTTAGATTAAGAGCACAAAAGACAAATTCTGCTCACAAAATAGGAGACCAAAGGGGAGACAAACTGGAAACTGCCCTTAAATTTAGTGTTTTTTTTTTTTTTTTTTTTTTTTCCCTCTCACTTCCCTTTAAGGTTGGTACACTGTCTTTTGGGCATCTTTGAATACTGAAATGTTGTGGAGTGAGAATTGGCCACGTGTCATAAACCCAGTTGAGGATGATCATGAATCATTGTAAATTTTGATTTTAGAAGATGAGGATGGATTGGAGACCATGTGAATATATAGAAGCAAATGGATAGTTTGTCTTTCACATGGTCATAGTCAAACAAGGCTTTAAACAAGTGTTTTTTCTGTTTTATTATAGATAGTGTTAGTAAAGATTTGAAGAACAAATTCAATTAGTATGGTTGTTTTGATTAATTAAACCACTAAACCAGCTCAAATCCACATGGTTCTTACTTCTAATATAATTGTTGCTAGTTAGATGCAACTGGAAAGGTAGAAAACCCCACCTTATAATATAGGTAGCATGAGCAATCAATCATTTGGGGAAAAAAAATGGGAATTTTTTTTTACTAATTAATCTCCCTTACACTATTTAAAAATGAAAATATAATCAAATAAAATCGTGGGTCAGTCATCACTGCTCTCCCTAAGTTCTTATAAAATAAAAAAAATAAACAAAAAGTTGATCGGGATAATTACGGAGTTAAAATGAAGAAATCAACTACAAAGTATATTGATTAAGAAATTGTTTGAGATGATGAACTCTTTGATTGATACATAAACTTTAAATTCAAGCAAGGAAATCAAAAGATAGAAGCTATATGTCTTTGATTTTATCTAATTACAGTATTCTCAATCTAACTTGTTAAAATGTTTAAATACGGACTTTTTCTTATAAGTTTAAACTTAAATTTTTAGTTGTAATGGTACTATATTCCATTGTTCATTCTAAAATAGTCATGGATCGACTATTGTACACAAAAATCTCCTTTACGGAGAAGTCGTCCAAGGAAAAAAAATACGAAATAATAAGGAGCAATCAATTGAATTTACCCTTTTGATTGGTGGTTAAATAGTAGTAGTTACATCTAACAACTAATTAAACATGGTTTAGACAAATGAGGCTGAATATCAGGGTCAATCAATAGTCCTTTATCAATTTGTGAATCTATCTTCACTTATACACTCCATTAACAATGTTAAACTAAGTAGATATTAATTTATTTATATATCTAAAGGGCTGTGTTGTGTTGTGTTATCACTACCTGTCAATCACAAAATGACAAATCCAAGTAACATGAGATGTCAAACTAAACATGTGCATGAAAACTCTCTCCCCTTTATAAATGCACACATCTCCATGTAGATTCTAAG
Source organism: Acer yangbiense (assembly GCA_008009225.1). Lineage (NCBI taxonomy): Eukaryota > Viridiplantae > Streptophyta > Magnoliopsida > Sapindales > Sapindaceae > Acer > Acer yangbiense. Next base: position 45,176,856 of record CM017764.1, read on the forward strand.
ACTGTTAAGAGAAAGAGAGAGAGAGAGTTGAAGAAGAAAACATTAGAGTTTTTTTCCATGGCATGCCTAAACATGTACAACAATGAGCATTCTATGGATCCAAGGATCTCCTTTTCCAATGATTTTGCAGACACACAACAACAAGCTGTTAAGCAAGAGAGCAACAACTACAGAGAAGCACCAGTTTCTTCGGATTTCGAATTCTCAGTAAGGAACTTCAACCTGATCCCTGCAGATGAAATCTTCTTCAAGGGCATGTTGGTACCTTTGAAGGAGAATTCCAGCACCCACCTCCGGAAAATGACTTTACGAGAGGAGCTGCTCGTCAATGATGAAAGTGACAAGGCAGCATTGCCAAGGATGATGATACCAAAAGGTTCAGGGTGGTGGAAAGAGAGGTTGGGGTTGAAGAAAGCTCATATTAATATCTCCAAAAAAAGTGACAGGAATGATGGGGTGGTTCTTGCAGACATTGTTGAAGAGAAAACCTCTGTGTTTGTTCATGATGAAGAACCTGTTGCCAACACAATTCAGGTGAGATTGAATTTTTTTTCTTTTTTCTTTGTTTGCTCTTCTCTTAATAGACAAGTAGACTTGACTGATCCGTACAAGAAATGCTTCAGTACACCTAACGTATACGTTCAACCTAATCAAATCATATGATATGAATGACCAATCATATGAGAAATGCATGTCACATCCCACATGACAAGATATAAATGGTGGAACTTTGTCTTGATTAGTTTCTTTCTCTCTTTCAGGAATTGTTGTTAAATTGTGGAAATGCTGGAATATGATTCCAACAAGGATTTGCTCAAGGGAGGATCTGTAGTAAAAACATTGGCATTTGGAGAGAGGGAGAATAGTATTCTCACCTCATGTTTTGGATTTTTAACTTTTTGTTTTTTTTGGCTTAATTTTTCCTAATAATTTTTAAAACAAAACTCCTACCCCTTTGGCTGTTTTGTTCCTGTACAAAGTGTTTGCAGTCGAACAACTTAATTCCATGAATTTGTTGTATTAATTATTATTAATTGACTTATGTTAATTAATTATGTACCATGTAGTCTATTTATTCTTCTTTTTCAAGCCCTATCTTTTTCTCTCCTCATCTCCCATTACCTGCAAATATTTCTGATTGAAAAATACAACAATGATCTATTGACAGCAAACAAAAAAAATATACTTTTTTTTTTTTTTTTTTTGGTTAGACCACGAGGTATCCCTCACTCCCCCTCACTCCGGTCGGCAACCGATCGTTAATGAGTGGGACTAATCCCCGCTTCGGCCAGGAGGTCAATAAAGTCTGGCCACGAGGTGCTTCCAATGGGGTTCAAACTCGGGCAGTGCCCGAACCATTCACCTCACTGGGGCCTGGGGGTGTGGTGACCAACCACACCACAGCTCATAGGATATAAATGATCAAACATTTGTGATTGATAAATTATATAATGAAACAATTTGCACAACTAGAAGAATTAATTTATAGACAATAATAGAGTAATAAATGATCAAACATTTGTGACTTGAGGAATAAGATAATGAATGATATATTTACAAGGAACGGAAATGGTATTATATACATTGTGACAGAGGCTTTGAAAGAATAAGGGTAACACACTACACAACTCACTATGCCAATTGGATGACTATAATTATTATAAGACTAATATGTGTGGGTATAAGAACTCTATAGCACCAGATATTTACATTTTTGTACAAAATTACCGTCGTCTTCACATTTTCGACGGGAAAGAATCTAATTTCTGGTTTGATTATCTGTACACCTGCACCCATAGATAAATTTAGCATTATCAGCTTCCAGAAACAGGCAACGTTATAGGATTTGCAGACATCGTCCTCTATTGAAACTATCGCAAAGCAATATACCACAAATGCTGAAGATTTCATTTCATGTTAACTTAATTTATAGATAATAGAAGAAACATTGCTTACTCCTCTACCCGATAAATAAGATTTATGTTAAGTAAACTTCAAAAGCTTGTATAACAGAGCAAGTACTTTCTTAAAAGAGTTGTTCAACTTACGTGTTTCATGGAAAGTCCACCATGGCTGCATGGTAGTCTTTTCCAGTAGTCGCCACTAGTGGGTTGGCAAACCAAGAGTTCTTCAATCGGGCATGACATCTTCTCAAGGCAATATTTAAATATCACACGGGGTGCAATGAACACGCAAGAGATAATTTCAACTTGAGGATGAAAATGAAATTTGATGATACCATAACTTGTTAACAAACCACACTACTAATTCTATTCTTGTGACCCAGTGGGACCTAAATATTTCTCCATGGATTCTTTCTTATGCTCAGGATCAAGGCTGCAAGGCAAGTATAACATTCAATATTTAGATCCAGAAATTTGATTTTTATACAGTTAAAAATCATTAATTGTTGTTGATGGGCTTAAACAAAAATTAAATAAATAAACTTACCTATTTCTGAGGCCAAGAAGAGCATAATGTACAGCACTAGCACAGGCAGAAGCTGGAGCTATAGCAGCTGCAGGAACTCCCCGAACAGCTGTTGCCAGGGCAGATCCTGCACTGGCTCCACGCTGGTATTTTTTCAGGGGTGCTTGAACTAAAGCAGAAGCAGACCTTCCCAGGCCATCGCTGATACTCTCGTATGCCTGTCAATATTAAGAACATTAACACCTGCCCTCAAACAAATACAGCATGCAGAATTCATAATGTTCAGTTTACTTCTGCTGTGCCTACAATCATAACAATGCTTTAGACCATATTACTTCTGTGTATACAGACAGGTTAACAGCGTAATCATTCTGACCAAAAATCAATAGTACACGTTCACAATTATCAGATGCAGATTAATTATGCGTAACAAGCAACACAAGTACACAACATCCATACAAGAATACCTAAGGTCCTAAGCAATATTTTTACCTGTTGAATTCCTTGTTGGGCATCTTTAGGCTGATTACACCTGACAATGGTCTTTGCCTTTGTCTTGTCTTGTGCAGGCCATGATACAGAAGGAGGAATGCTTGTAAGAGTATATTCTGCTTGAAGCAAAATATCATGAGCCCCAGCTGCCAAATGTACTCCAAGTCCAACCGCTTCAAGTGAAATACTTCTAAGAAATGCAACTGTACCTGAAGATAAAATGCTCTACGGTTATCCACAAGACATACATAGCCTTTCTGGAGAGAATGGTGAGAACTTTGATAATGAGAACTACTCAGAGATGGAGGCAGATAATAGAATATGGAATATGCACAGCAGTCTGGTACGAACTTAAGGAGTTATAAAGAGATTTGTCAGTCACAAGTAGTCAGCATATTGCTTTTTCCGACTCCAGGTTCAGTTGAACAATGGAGAGTATCACCATATTCAGAAGCAGATTACAAAGTAAAACCATATACCACTAGGAAAGACCAGCATAATTTCATCTTAAAAAGAACACATGTGCCCGTAATTTTGTGAACATCATATGGTTCAATAATATATACCTATAATATTAAGGCCAATTAGATCAAAAGCTAATAACAAAAATATCCATGTTACCCAGCACCAATAAATAAATTTAATAATTATCAATTTACCAGAAATCATCCAACATTTCAAATCCACAAACTACCAAAAAAATATTATCTACGTAATTAGATTTCCAAAGCAAGAAGCCCAAATATAAATGAATAAACCTTTATGACAGCTTACCTCTTTGCATTCCTTTGAGCACCCTCTTATCCTTCCTGTAATTCTCAACTGGCAATGAAACCAGCTTTGCAGCACCAGAACCAACAGAAACCAGTGATCGGATGGTTGGAATCCCCCGTAACACTTTATGAATCTACATTGTAAGAAAAAAAAGATCTATAACTATCTACAATGGTAGAATGAGGACCTACAAAATCTATATTCTTGAGCCACAATGAATGCTACTAGAACCTGATTTTGGGAAATATCTTCCAACCACTCCCCTATAATTGTTTCACATACGCTGCCCCAACCGTAAATTCCAACAGCATGAACATGCTTAAGCTGCAGCTCAACCCCCTGCATCAAATTAATTTCAGCAAGATAAAATAATCCATTCATAGATCTCAGCTAGCATCTCCTTGAACTCACTAACAAAACCATATAAGGAAAATATAAAGAATGAAAATTTTACCTTCCAGGGTACAAGATTTACAAGTTCTACATACTTTCCACCTCTTAATGCAGCTAGATCAATATGACTGGGACTGTAATCAACCCGAACAAGAATAGGCCATATATCGAATTTCTGAAACAAAATTGCATAGAATCAGTACTTATGTTGTCTTTTTGCCTGAGCACTCAATATGAACCAACATACCAATGAACTAGAAAAGACAAATGTCTGGATAAATCCTAATTTCCACAGTTAAACAATAATTCATTGAACACCATGCAACCAGCATAGCCACAAGCATAAAGATCAAGTAAATAAAAATAAAGATTTACCATTTCCTCTCCTATAACATGGAATTAGATGAATCAAATAAAATGAGTTATAAGATCACACAATAAGAGAGGTAAAGCTTATAACTTCAAAAAAAAATAAAAAAAAATAAAAAAAAGAGAGGTAAAGCTTATTAAACAGAAACTGATGATGAAGGCACAAACTATAAAGGCAAGGTGAAACCAGTGGCAATCCACTAAGAAAATAATAATAATAATAATAAAGACAATGTAATAATATCACTTGATAAAAGATGAGTTCAACACCACTTGCCTGAAAATAAGGAAGCAAAGCCTCATCAGCAATTGTATGCCCTGTAAGAGTTTTCCCCTTTGTTGTACTTGTCAGCAATTCTGAACTAAATGAATCAGTATGACAACATGGGGTATCGCCAACTGATGAACTCTTTGCCCCAAAAAAGCCAATGAGAAAATCAAGCTGGCGTTGATGAAGATGCAATAGCATAGGAAGGATAGCAACATGTAACCTACATGGACAATATACAGATTCAAAATTAAGAAGAGGAATAAACAAATGCATAACATATACTAAGAGAACAAGGAAGACAGTAATTTCAACATGTTGCTGGAAAAAATAACCATGACTTGTTTTGAGATTTCTGATGCAAAAGGTAAACAGCAATTTCAACATGTGTATATCTAATGAACTCTCACACAATTAATGCCACAGACTAGCACTTCACAGATTTTTCATATATACTCACAAAGAAGACTGAAAACAATCACAGTTATTTTATTCTCAAAATGTCAGAGTCGTCTACCTTATTACACAATAGAATATACAGGTTACAAAACTATAAACAGACTTATGTATTCAAATTCCCACACAAGGTTGGAATAAAATCCAATGGGCGATAGACAACTCCTTTACAGGCTGATATACTCCCCATCAGCTAAACTAGGAAAATCAAAAGGTTTCCCACACCTGCTTAACCAGTAAACTTGCTCACAATTTGCAGGCGATTGTCCAGATCCCTACAAATTACTAATAATGCAGAAGAGCATGCATCCACACAAACAAATCTAACCAAAGATTTATGTAATCTCTTCATGATGTTCTCTTATTTCTTATTTATCCTTCTTCCTTTTTTTTGCTAATTGTTGATGTTTTTTCTTCTCTTATTCGTTGAACCTTATAACAGAAACAAGGCATTTTGGGATATCCTTACCAAGATGTTCATTCAATAAGCCACAATAAGGCAATCATATTTATAAGCATAGGGCTTAGACCATAAGTTTCACAGAGGCCCAAACCTTGAATTGCAGGAGATAAAATAACAAGTCTGGCTACATTTTTCTTTTGATAGGATGAAAAGTGGACTCAAACCATCTACCTTAACTATAACATTTGACTTCAACTGAAAGGAAAATACTGACAGAATGATGCTTATAACAGTGTATTCAGGGAAGAGCATTAGATGTTATGGGTCCCACAGATTGAAAGTTGAACAGAATTACAGAAATAATTTCTAGAACCTATATGTCTTGTGTCTTTTTCTTTTTATTTTTTTCCCCACAAGTTAGTACATATCTTTTTAAAGAAACTCAAACCATCAACCTTGACTATAACGCTTTGACTTCAGCTGAAAGGAAAATACTGAAAGAATGATGCTTATAAGAGTGTTTTCAGGGATGGGCCTTAGATGTTACAGATTCCCCTAATTGAAAGCTGAACAAAAATAATTTCTAGAACCTATATACTTAATGCATCTTTTTTTCCAGAAAATGAGTAAGTGTCTATTTAAAGAAACAATTTTTTTAAAGAGACAATTTAAAAGAAAAAAAATAACCAGAATCACATAAGAATTCACTTAAAACAACTCTGATATGTAGTATGGATAAAGTAGCAACTGTACCGGTACTCTTCTAGAGGGGTTAGAGGATTTGGCCTGACAGTTTCTAAGTCCAGCTTGAAAGCTTTTGAAGAGGATTGTCTGGGATGATCTTTTGAGTTATAGTATCCAAGCACCTTCCAAGTCATCAAATAAAAAACATTTGAGATATTGTTCAGCATTATAAAAGATATAGTGTACATTTGAAAGAACCATAATGATTTCAGCATATTACCAGTTTCCAAGGAGCAGCTTTGCTCTTGTCATAAAGGTGAAAATCTTGGGCTGAAAGAGAAAGCTTTGATACACACATTCCACCGACTGGGAAAATGTCATACTGGAATTGCATCCCTGATAACACAAACTCTAGACATATAGTCGTATCCCTTGCATGAATATCAGCTGAATGCTCACCTTCATTTTTAGATTGATGCCAGTCCGAACCAGCATACATTCTGCAAGTGACATTAATGTTCCTCAGAAGTACACGTCCGGTGGCCTTCCCAAAACCATCAGATTCTGCTGAGTCAATGAATGAAAGCTTGCCTTCCAAAGACTGTTTCATAGTGGTCTGCCCACTTGTTTCTGATATGTGGTTTTCTACGATTCTCAAAGAGGCATCCCCATACCAACCACTGTTTCCTTTCCCAACATCTCCATCCATCATATTCCTCGATCTGCATTTAAGCTCAGGTGAAAACTGCCTGCCTATTGACAATTCTGACAACGGGCGCAAGTCAGACAAACAGTAACTTTCTATAAATTCTGGGGAGTAATCATTTTGCGGAAATGAGGTTTGACCACTTTCTAAACCAGCCAAGGATGCGGATCCTTTAACAGATAAATCATGGGAGAAAGTCTCAGGTGTTTCAAAAATTACATTACAAGCCTCTCCAATAAGAGCATCATCATGTGACATACAACCTTGCGACTCAGGAGAATCAGTCTGGCAGGTCTGATATCCATCTAAATGAAATGCATCTTCCGATATCTCATCCATCAAACCCACCACCTCAAATTTACTTTTTCCATCTGCAGTTAAACTGTGCATTTTAGAAGTTGATGGCAACAAATCTGTATTCAATATCCTACTTTCATCAATGAAATCAATCCTCTCGTGTGCCTGTTGCACATTATTGTACCGATTTTGTAAATGCACAATCGATTCCTCCGTATCAGGGGCAAAAAGTTGTTGAAGTTGAGTAGCCAAGCATATCAGACCAGAGGTGGTGTCATGGCAAGCATCTACATAAATGTGAGATTTTGAACACTCTAACTCCCAGAGAAGGCCATTCTTACAGTTGATTCTCAAAACTGCTTCAAGGAGTGCCTCCCGAGCAACCTTAACATAACCACTCTCATGAAGATATTGCACACTGTAAGGACCACCAAATTTCTTAGGCTTTGACAGAGAACAAAGAAGAAGACCCAAATCTTTCACTCTAATTTTATAATCAGTGTCAAGGGAATTGGCCATAGTAGTACTTGAAAGTGTGAAGGAAGATGCAGCTAACAAACAAGTAACATACTGTTCACCCATTTCTTCATTAAACTCGGTAGAACCTGACACAGAATTAAGATCTTCACTGTGGACCATCGAACTCATGAAGAATGGCTCATAACTCAAACCAATATCAACCAAATTAAGAACAAAAGATGCCCCACGAGGAACAGCTAAATCCTCCATCTGCAAACTACTATCACCAGCTTGTTCAATTTCAGGAGAAGGCAAACTAAAAAATGAAGTTATAGCATCCAACCAATCCAAACGTCCACCAACTGCCACAATTGTACTGCATCTGACATTTACAGATGTAAAATTGCAGGAGGTTTCTGGCTCAAACAGGTGTACAATATCAGAACCAGCTAACCTAGAGGACAATGCATTTGAACCTCCTCCATCACCACGTTTCATGGTAGAGTTGCTACAAGATATCAAAAGAAACTCTAGACTTGGAACCTCGGTGACAGAACCCCACAATGCACCTTCACCATGGGATAGCCAAAAGAAATTGGCGTTCTTTGTACCTCCAATATTTGAGACTGATAGCAAATTGAAATTCTGAATTCTCAGTTTTAAACAATGCCACGATCCAGGAAGTTCACTTTGCATTGAACCTTTCACACACTCCTTGATCTCTGGTCTAATTAGAAGTTCTACAGAATCACAGTCCACGAGTATTGATGTTTGAGACACAGAAGATTCTTCAGTGCCACTAATTGCGTCATGGGCCAGAAATGATAGCCCACTAATCATCTGATTTAGAAGACCATGTAAGCTGCTATACTCAGAACATCCTAGATTGATTGCAATTGGAAACAAACGGACATGCACGAAAAAGGCAGAGCTTAAAATCATCTCATGCTGGGTTTGAGAATTTATATATTCCAGATTGTTCACTGCATTCACACTAGAAAACTCATAACCTTTTCCCCTGAATTTATTTCTGCCCTTTGATTCTTCGGAAGTAGCTAAAACCTTGGCTCTCTCAGCTATCCAAGGACCAGTGGTAGGACCCTCCTGCCAAAGCATGCTAATAACAGAAAGACGGCTTGTTCTGTTACTAACAGATAAAATTTTGACAGCAGAAAATCTCGAACTCTTTATTTTGCAAGAATTAATTCCAGCATCATCTTTATGACCAGAAGTAACCAAGTAAATGTCAAGATTGCCAACATTCAAGTGTAAAGAGCGTGTGGCTCTTGAAGAAAATCTTTTCTGAAAACTTCTATCAGAACTTGTAATAGGGTCTTCTATAGCTCTCTTGTTAAAAGTTGATGGAGGAGAAAAATCAAGAGCAATAAATTGATCCCAGGAGCAGTAGCCTCCAATGTCTTTGCCAGTACTAAGAGGAAAACATAGTATTACCCTTGCATTGGGGATTGATATATTACCTCGCAAACTTTCTGTTGACGACAGGGTTGTAAGAGGAGCACCAGAACCACTTTTCACATCCCTTTTAGATGACCCATGCTTCTCATGGACCACCTGAGATGACAATTCACTTTTTTTGTTATTAATTCCACTTGAACTTCCAACTTCCTTATAAAGATCCCATAACATATTCAGTAACTGGAAGTTAACCCAGAAAACAAATGGAGGTAATTTTAATGAAAAAGAAGTACACCCAGTAAAGCTGCCATGTGATTCATTTGCATTCACAGCAAACTGGCAATAAGTGACATCTGAAGTCTTAAACAATGGAATTTTAACTACATCAACTTTATTCCCAAACTGAACATCTGTTGTCTCTAACCCACTTAGTTCATCTGAATCACAATCTTTGGAAAATGGAGGGAGAAGACCTTGAACTTCAGCTTGCAAATGTTGAATTACAACAGTTTGACTGTCAATATCTTGATCATGTTCCTTCAAGTTAAAGTTCGTTACATCAGTTTGATAGTGTAAATAGTCAGCAACCTCGATATCCTTCACAGTTCCCTCAAACCTCATTTCTCGAGGACTAACCTGTGTACCATATCAGAATCTCATGTTAGTGACAAAGGATGGTGTAGAAAAACATTTAGGACAGACAACGAAACATGTAAGAAGAGGCAAGTTCTCCAAGCACAATTATTACCTGCATAACAAGAATAATGTCTCTGCATTGTGCACCTAGATAATGAACACGTGATCCATCACTGATCTGATCACCCTTCAGCTCATATAAATGCTTCTGATCTTCATCGTAAAAAGAGAATACAATGGAAATTCCAGCAAAATTTGCTCTAAGATTGGTTTGAACATGCTGCTGTTCTGTAATTACAGTAACAAACAATAATAAATTTATTAACAGATGGGTGAATCATATACAGTATGAACAGAAATGGTGAGAAACAAATTTTAGATAAATTAATACCGCAACTCGACTTCAATACGTAAACGGGATCTTTTCTTTAAATCAATTATCTCTATAAACTTAAAGATAAAATTTCACTGACAGAAATACGATAAATTCCTTTTTCATAACATTTTATAAACATCCTTTATATTAAAGGGGATGTATTTAATTAAATTCCAATACAATTAATTAAAATATTTCAAATCTGCTATAAATACTTAGCATTTTGTTTTGCACAGGTAGAACACAAGTCCTTTAAGTCTTTAACCTCCCCTGACCTCACTGACACCAAAGACGCAGATTAAAACAAACAACACCCACAAGTGAAATAAGATAACAAGTGAGCAGGTGTCAAAGACATAAGCGATAAGTAATTTCAAAACCAAAAATGTCCTGGATGTGTCAACAAGAAATTGATGCGAAATTACTACTAAGCATACATAACTAAATGCAAATTGCCCAAAAGGAGGGAAAAAAAGGTAAATATAGGCCTTATTCAGATATAATAAAGGGAAAAAATGGCATACCGGAAGGGACATGCAAAGACCCGGAAGCAAGGCTGGATGCGGCAGTTATTGCACTGAAAACAGAACATGTCCAGTTCCACATCCCACTGCTTCCTAAAGCAGACTGGGAATTTCTCATTCCATCAAAACATTCAAAAAACTGGTCCATGCTGCACATAGGCCAATGCAGACATACTAGAAGCATTAGCATAAACTGAAAATACAATATATTATATATGAAATCATGTAGAATGGAAGAAACATAGATACACATCTCAAAGAAATTAACAATTAATATACAATTTTTTGGAATATAAATCAGTTAATGATGCAGAATCAGCAAAGCTTTAATAAAGATGCAGAATCTGCAAGTGCAAGGTTTTAGAGCACAATTAATCTCTAGAAGTCACTAGATTCGTGAGTTACTTCCAGTTCCAGTTACAAAAACAGTGATACTATTTTACCAGCGCAAACAGAAATACCAACCTTGCCCCAAGATCCACCTCTTCAACACCATCTTTCTCATTCTTGTTGACAGGAAATGGTACCCAATCCAGTATAAGATGTGAGCTAGGCAGCATAGTTTCAGAAGCAGATTCTTGCCCATCCAAAGAAGCGAAATTGGTGGAATAGCTGCCACGTATTGGTATTACCTTGTCAGTAGCAACCGCAGGAGAAGCAGTCGGTAGGGACTGGAAATGAGAAATTGAATTAAAGTAAACAGAGTCTGATGACTTGTGAAACATACTATCCCTTCGATCCTTATCAAGTTTCTTACAAGTTTCCCACGATTGTAAGAACCATTTAATTGTGCTAGGCTGAAATTTTAACTCTATAGGATCAATACAAACATCTGCATCCACTTTGCGAATATCTAAGGAACCATTCTTCCAAGGTATACTCAATTTTACATTCCCTGAAAATCCATCTCTTTTCCATGTCATGATTGGAGTTGTAGCATTTGATGGAGAGCCTGTTTGATGGTCAATATCATCCATATGAAGAAGCTCAAGTATTGCTCCTTGAAATTTTACAAAATTTGTAAGACAACTTATTCCAAGAAAGCTATCAGCTCTTGCATCACTATTTGATCTAGCATCATCAGAGAGACAAGTTCCACATTCTGTTTCTGATATTCGAAGAACCAAAGTCCCACGTGACCCCACCTTGTTTTCATCACTCTCTATACATGGATCAAATGCAAAAATCAACTTCTTTATCCTTACATGGAAACTTGTAAGAAACCATTTCACCATCTTTGCAATTATCTTAACACCTTCATGAACATCATTGGAAGAAGGTTTAGTAGCATTGTCCGCCATTCCATGCCCAAACTGTCCAGAATCCGATTGCTTATCATGGTTACCATCTGGACTAGTACTACACGTTTCATCGCCACCCCGTGAATTATTATCCCGACAAGGAGCAAGCACAATCTCAAGTTCATCAACCTCAACCTGACAACCTTTGCCCTTCCATGGCATTTTAACTAGCAGAGAGCCAATGGAACCTTCTCTTATAATCAATGACGTCGCTGCACCCAACTACAAACATAGATAAACCGAATATCTAAATAACTTTTACTAAATAAACTTTACATAATCAAAGCTCCAAAATAATAATCACAAGACAAAGCTTCTATATAAATTAGAACTGCAAAAATCTCTAACCCCAAAAACCAAAAAGCCTAAAAACCCCAAAATTCAATAAATTACTAAACAAAAACAGAAAAACTAATGCTTTTAATAAACATAATCAAGCAAAAAAAAAAAAAAAAACACGCGTACCTTCTCATTAAGGTAATCGACATTAAGAGCGAGATCATAGAGCTGAACAGAGCCATCACTAAGCTGGACATCGAGCTGGTCAATATCGATATCGCCCAAAATAAACTGTCCAAGCTTCTTCTTCAATAAGAATTTACAAATTCTCTTCACCGCCCACCTCGACACCATCTCCTCCGCCGATTTCGCAAACTTCCAACCCCCAAACATCTTCGTGTATTTTTTTAAAAAAAATTCAAATTCCGAATTTAGGGTTCAAAAAAAAAATTAGGGGTTTTAATATGAAAAGGAAAGCTCGTGATGGAAGAATCAACTTCCATCAAGAGCGTGAAGTGAGAGAGAGATTGTGTTTGTGAATGATTAAATATTTAAATGAGAACATGTGAGGGAGAGGAAAGAAGATGACCTCTGTTGAAATTCGAATTTGGGTTTCTTTCGAATTCTATTCCGGTTCGGGTTTGTCGGGTGACTATAGACTATAGTTTTAGTTTAATGTTGTTATCTATATATTTATATGATTTTGACGACGACCCAAGATTAATCCAAATTATTGTTACTTTCATGTATACTTATGAATTTATGATGTCATATCTTATCAGTTATCAACTGTTTTTTTAATTTATTATTATTTAATGAGTACTTCCGGTCTTTTTTTTTTTTAAATAATAATAATAATATCAAATGTTTTAAGAGTCAACTAAAACTAGGGATGACAATTAAACCCGAACCTGTGGGACCCGTCCGAATCCAACCCGCTTAAAGAGGGTTTGGGTTGGGATAAGTGTACCAGTGGGCGGGTTTGTGTTTAAAAACTGTACCCGTCACGGGTTCGGGTTCGGGTTCGGGTTCGTGTTTGGGTATGGATTTGGAAAAAAATCCATACCCGAACCCGCGTACCCGCGTACCCGCGAACAATAAAAATTATATAATATTTTATTATTTAAAATATTATAAATTTAAACTCCAATAAAAACTTTTTAATTATATAGAGAATAAAATGTAAATATTTCAATCTATTAAGTGTTTTTATTCTTTAAAATTATAATATTTCATATATTTAAATAATATAGAAATAATTTTCAAAAAAAAAAAAATTTGACGGGTTCACGGGTTTTACCTGTGGACCCGCTTGTTTCACAGGTTCGTGGGTGGGTTTGGGTGTCCCTCAAACCCGCGGGTAAAACCGAACTCGAACCCGTTTATTTTCGTGGGTTCACAGGCGGGTTTGGTAGACACAAAATTTCACGGGTTTGGGTTTGGATTTTGCTAAACCCGCCCGAACCCGTCCCATTGCCATTCCTAATTAAAACACTAAACATGTCAGGAGTCTACCAGCAACTGAGATCAAACATTACTGTCCATAACACCGAGAAAAAAACTCATCGAAACAGCACTATGGAAAAAAAAATCCCTAGATATTTGATATCGAATCATTTTTGTTTGTGGTATTATACAAAAATAAATTATGAGAATATATATATATATTTTTAAATGGTTTATATTCAATCAACATTATAAAATATATATGTAAAATTGTGTTTGAATATTTGAAAGTACAGTACTTCTTTCAATCAATATGGTAAATGCCAAAAATTTGAACTTTGGGTAAATAGGTCATGCTTTAACTTGTAAGTGGTTCAATGCTTCTCGAATTTATATATTATTTGAAATTGTGTCCTCCTCTCTAGGTCTGTGACCCGTAAAAGTTAATTGAAATTTTGGGTGCCTATAATTTTCTTCTTCAAGCAAATAACAATTATGCATTTATGGTTAAATTTATGATTTTTTTTTCAAATCATAATAAAAACTCAGAAATTGGTTGTAAAAGTTAGTTTATATCTTTAAAAATATTCGCTTCTCTATGCGCACTTTATTTACAACTTGACTAAACTTTTATAAAAGCACTCTCAATTGGTTTTAAAAAATTTTAAAAAAAAAAAAACAATAAGAAAATAAATCTTTATTCCTCGTGACCTCGTCTTGTCTAAAAAGAATTTAATTATAGAAAATACGTCTTAATCCCTCGTTTTATTCTTGTTGTGGCTTAAAACGGCAAAATTGGTTGGATGTTTATGAAGCCAAAAGTGTTTTTATTGTTACAAGTAGTAATATAAAAGCAAAAGGATGGGCATGGTTGCGTGAAAAAGGATAAAAAAATGGTGGAAAAGTCAATAATGGGAATCTTGGAGGTTTGCTTTTGGGAAAAGATTGGGACGAATGTCAAAAGGAAAATCAAATTGGACAAAGATGAGGATTCAGCAAATACGCCAACTGAGTGGCTGCCGTGTCATCAAGTAACAAAACATATATAAATAATTAGAGATGTTTGGATTAAAGGTCTATCCGAAGATATTAAATATGCATAGTATGTATGGTCTGGATGTCTACTCACGATATCGAGAAGATAAGTGAATTAGCCATATATGTTTGTTGCGAGACTTGACCCCTAATTAATATTATAGAAGGTGAGGCACACACCAAGTTAAAAAGAATATGCAACTATGCTATTTGCAACGTTAGAATTTAAGGAGAAAAATTGTTATATACCTATGAATAGGTCCTAGTTAATAATATTATGGCATATAGTATGTATATTCAATTATATGTATGAGTTTTATGCTGTATGACATATTATAATGAGCAAATTGAAGCGTTTTTATAAGAAAGGAGAAATAGTTAGGGATGGTTATTAAAATTTTTAATCAAATTAATCAATTTTGGCTTTGTATATTGTGGTGGTTAAAAATACATCAGTCCAAATAATCAGACCTTATAATTCTCAGGCCTAAAATTAGTCATTTCAAATAAATAAACTAGGCCCAATAAAACCCATGGCCCAATAGTCAAGCTCAACATGGGTCTAATCTCAATAGGTCCAAGCATGAGCTTAGGCCAAAGCAACTGGATAAAGGCCCAATAAAAGACCCACTTCAGACAAAGTCAAACTTAGATCAGATCAGACCATTGGAAAATCTTCCATATTTAAGTCAATAACGTCTACATCAATGCCATAAAGTCTATAACGTCTACATCAATGCCATTTATTTTGTAACGTCTTTATCATTGCTATTAAGTGAGCCAAACGTTGGCTCACTGTCTTCCTCCTATAAGTAGCAATCCCATCTTATTCATAAAGGGGGCTGAACTCTCTAAGCTTTGGAGCAAGCAATAGCTCTGCAATTCACGCTATTGATGAGCTGTCATTCGATTCACATGATCGACGTGCATGCCCCCGTTCAACACAATCTGGTGACCTTCTCGATGATCACCTCAAATATCTCCAGGTTGGTCTATGTCGAACTCCTCTATGTCGACCTCCTCGATGATCACCTCGAATATCTCCAGATTTGTCTATGTCGACCTCCTTTATGTCAACCTCCCCAATGTCGACCTTCTCGATGATCACCTCAAATATCTCCAGGTTGGTTTATGTCGACCTCCTCTATATTGATCTCATCTATGTCGACATCCTCAATATCGACCTTCTTAATGTCAACCTCCTCGATAATCACCTTGAATATCTCCAGGTTGGTCTATGTCGACCTTCTCAATGTCGACATCTTCGTTGATCACCTCGAATATCTCCAGGTTGGTCTACGTCAACCTCTTTAATGTCAACCTCCTCAACGGTCATATTGAATGTCTCCATGTTGGTCTACGTCAACCCCCTCGCTAGCCAAGCTTCATCTTTTGCTCTACAACCCATATCGATCTACACAGGTTCTATTATCTTTTGTTCTACATCCTACGTAAACCTACGGTTTGCCTATAAATATTAATCTACTCTCAATTTCTTTATATATCTACTTGTTATCTTGCTGATTTGAGCGTCGGAAAGTCCCTCAAAGGGACCACCTCCCTTTGTGGCTTGACGATCGCTACTTTTCAATTTATCATGCAGGTTGCCGGTGCTCACCTCGATGACTCAAATTAATTGTGGATTTTTCAGTGTCTATATATATAGTAATGCTAGATAGTCTAAATATTTTGTCAAAATTCATATAAAAATAATGCGGTATGTGAGTATCAACACTACAATCTACATATATTTTAAGATAACGCGATGAATGATATCTTAGTTACAATTCACGCGATATTATTTGAGCAAAAAAATGGGATAATCTAGCATTATTTATTTGTATATAATCTTATGCCTTATCAAATACTTAATGATATTTTTAAAGATTCAAGGTTATATTCTTTAGCAACAAACAGAAAGTACGTCAAGATATGTTAAACCATACCACATACATCAAGACAGGGACGGAACATAGCAGAGGCCAACAGGGGCCATGCCCCACCTCCACCACCCCAAGATTTTTTTTTTTTTTTTTTTAATTTGAAGTTATTATTTTATTATTAATAATAACTTAATAATCACTCTAGTCTCTAGTCACTATAGGTCCATCGATCACTAATAATCACTATAGGTCTCTAGTCACTCTAAATTGCTTTTTTAATAAAAAATATTATAATCTCTCTGAGTTTCTTCCCCCAATTCTTTGTCTCTACATTGTTTTTTTTAATAAAAAAATTATAATCCCTCTCCCCCAATTCTTTTGTCTCGTCTGAAATCCACCCTCAATTTTCAACCTTAAGAAAACTTTCAAGTCTAAGCTTTGTGCCTGACTGCCTTCGTCTCCTCTGCTTGTTGCTCTTTTCCTTGTTGCTTTTGGCTTAACAACTCAATTAATCAAGACTGAAGACTCAACTAAAGGATCTAAGGTTAGATTTTATTTCAATTTTTCATCAAAATTTATTATTTCTCTTTTCTAAGTACCAATTAGTTGTTGTTTATTTGTTTGGACAAAGAGAAAGAATGTTGTAGTCTTGTAGAAACATCAGTTAGTTAAAGGGTTTTGGAAGCTCTTGCTAACTTGCTTAAGTGCTTAACAACTCAATTTACTCAAGTACTCAACTCAACTACTCAATGACCAAGGTTAGATTTTATTTCACTTTTCCATCAAAATTTCTTATTTTTCTTTTTTGAAACATCAATTAGTTATTGTTTATTTGATTTGATAGAGAAAATGTTGTGGAAACATGAATTAGTTATTGTGCCTTGGAATTGTGATATTGATTTAGTTTATTTATGTGCTTTTTTCTGTTTATGGATTGTGGAAACATTATTTAGTTGATTTCAATGACAGTGTATTAGTATATATGTATATGATTTTAGTTTCTAAAATTTACATTTAATCTTACAATCAGACCAAATGAAGTAATATTGCTTAGTTGCTTTCAATGACATATATATGGAATCTGGATGTGATTTGGGTATCTAAAATTTACATTTAATCTTGCTTAGTTGATTTCCATGCCAATAATCTTGATTTTGGTATTTAAATCGTGTGTATATTTTGACGATTATTGTATTTTGGTATTGTTTTTACAGAGTTTTATGAGGTGTTAATTGTATTTTACATTGTCATTTTCTCTAATTTAATTGAAATTTTATATAAGCATGTTAAATGGTTTTCAAGTTTATGCTTCATAATAGTCTTGACTCTTAACAATCATAGCTAGTACCATGGTTAAGAAACTTAAAACTATTGATTCTTTCTTTAAACGACAAAGTTTGTCTTATGGTGACAAACCTCCAGAATCATCAGCGGATGAGTTACGCCCTTCTAAAGTTCCTAAAGTTAAATCAAAAGAAGTTGACAACAATGAAGGGGGCATGCCACTAGTATCTTTAGTGGACGATCAACGTCCATCTGAAACTCCTATAATTGAATCAAAAGGAGTTTATGGCAATGGAAATTATTTAGAACGTGATCCTGGATTATGTCGTCAAATTTAGAAATATCCAAGCAATGAGCACGATGAAATTCAACCAGCCTACATCAAAGCTGGACCATATCAATTTCTTCTTTCTGAATATCCATCTTCCGGGCCAGAATATCATCCTCGTAGATTTCAGTCTTCTTGGTTCAAACAGTCTTCTTGGTTAGAATATTCCCCTTCCAAGGATGTGGCATTTTGCTTCCATTGTTTTCTTTTTGCAAAGCAACATGCCAAACGATATGGATCAAATGCATTTACTAGGGATGGGTTTAAAAATTGGAAGAAGGTTAATGATGGCAAAAGGTGTCTATTAAGAAATCATGTGGGTGAAGATTTTACACCACACAAGGCTTGTGTGCAAGCTTGTGAAGATTTAATTAATCAAGCTTGCCATATTGACAAGGTTATTAATCGTCAAACTTCTGAACAAGTTGCAAATAATCGCTTACAGCTCAAGGCTTCTATTGATTCCATTAGATGGCTTACATTTCAAGGATGTTCTTTTAGAGGCAATGATGAATCTTTGGAATAAAAAAATCGAGGTAATTTCATTGAGTTGCTAAATGTTTTAGCAACTTACAATGATGATGTTGCCAAAGTTGTATTAGAGAGAAAAATGCAAAATATACCTCACCAAAAATTCAAAAAGAACTTTTACAAATTCTATCTAACAAAGTGAGAATGCACATCCGTGAGGAAATTGGAGATGCTAAATTTTGCATCTTAGTTGATGAGGCTAGAGATGTAGCTAAGAAGGAACAAATGGCTCTTGTATTGAGATTTGTTGATAAATATGGTTTTATATGAGAGTGTTTTCTTGACATTGTGTATGTCAAAGATACCATGGCAACAACTCTTAAAAAAGAGCTATCTCTAGTTCTCTCTCATCATGCTCTTCATATTCAAAATATTAAAGGCCAAAGATACGACGGAGCTAGTAACATACGCGGTGAGTGGAATGGGTTGCAAGCATTATTTCTTAATGAGTGTCCATATGCTTATTATATTCATTGTATGGTTCACCGACTACAATTAGCATTAGTCGCTACATCTAGAGAAGTAATTCACGTGCATCAATTCTTTTCAAAGCTAACTTTTGTTATGAATATAATTGGTGCCTCTTGCAAAAGAAATAGTGAACTATAATGTGCTCAAGCAGATGCAATTGCACATATGATATCTATTGATGAACTTGAAATTGGTAAATGGGCAAATCAACTTGGAGCTTTGCAAAGAGCGGGAGATACTCATTGGGGTTCTCATTTCATTCTATTTGTAGTTTATTGAGGCTTTTTGGGCCAACATGTATTGTTCTTCAAAATATCATAAATGAGGGATCTAACTATTCTTAACGTGGAGATGCAGATGCTGCTTATGATGCTGTTACATCATTTGAATTTGTATTTATCTTACATTTGATGAAGGAAGTCATGGGGCTCACAGATATTCTTTGTCAATCTTTGCAACAAAAGTCTCAAGATATTTCAAATGCTATGTATCTTGTTTCAACAACAAAGTCACTTATCCAAAATATAAGAGAAGATGGTTAGGATGCTTTACTTGAAGATGTGCTATCATTTTGTGCAAGGTATGAAATTAATATTCCTGATATGAGTGCTCGTTACTTAATGGGTCGTGGTCGTTCTTGTCAACAAAGAGATCACATTACAATTGAGCATCACTATCGAGTTGATGTATTCACAGCTGCAATTGATTCTCAATTACAGGAATTAAATATTAGGTTCAATGAGCAAGCAATGAAACTACTCACTCTTAGCTTGGCTCTAGATCCTAGAGATGGTTTTAAGTCATTCAGTGTTGATAACATTTCCAGGTTGGCAAACAAATTTTATCCTCAGGATTTTACACAACATGAGAGAGATCTTTTGGCATTTGAGTTGAAACATTTTAAGTTATATGTGTCTCGCCATCAAAAGTTTCAGAAAATGACTACAATATCTGAATTATGTCGAGGATTAGTGGAAACAAGAAACTCATATCAGTTTCCTTTAATTGATAGATTGATTCGTCTTGTATTGACTCTTTCGGTTTCCACAGCAACTATAGAAAGAACATTTTCAACTACGAAACTAATTAAAACAAGTCTTCGCAACAAGATGAATGATAAGTTTCTTGCAGATTACTTGACTGTCTACATTGAAAAGGAAATTGCAGAAAAGTTTAGTTCGGATTCGATAATAGATGACTTCAATCTATTAAGAGAACATCGAGTGCAACTTTGAGAGATGTTCGCATTTTATTGTGTGTTATCTTCATTTTGTATATATCTTAGTCACACTTGACTAGATATTTGGAGAAGATCTTTTTGTAAAGAAAATGGTTCTTTTATGTTTTCTTCTTTTTGTATGTATCTCAGTCAAACTTGATTAGATATTTTAAGATGTCTCTTTTGTGTGAAAAAATGGAATTGTTAGATATATAATGGAAAACTATGTCTTTTATAGTTCTTAATTATCATCTTTTTTAGTTAAAAAAATTATTATCCAATGTTTTAATTTGACTTGTAAATTTGTTACCTTTGTAATTTTGACATCTTATATTATATACAGGTTTTTACTTGTTACCTTTGTACTTTTGACATCTTATATCATATACAGGTTTTTATACACATTTGAAAGCATTAGAGTATCTTCTCCAACGCAAGGAAGTGGAAGACGAATGCACTCTCATGACGTTTTTTTCTAAATAGGTACGCTTTTACTCTTTTTAGTTTAACATACGTAGGATAAATTGCTAATTTAATTGTTTATATCATCATCATGCATACCGTAGAAAAATCTGTTAGATACACTTTATGTAGGGAAAAATACGTGTGCACGCAGCGGAAGCGAGACTAAAATAGGTTTAGTATATTTCAAAAAAATTTCCTTTTTAAAGATGAACCTTAACCCTTTAATTAATTAACATATAATAAAGATATCGTACCTTTGTCGCGTGATTCGATTGACGTTGCGTCGATGGTAATCCGCAAGATTTTCCAATCCAATCACGAACGTGAATCACATAGGAGCGTAGTCTCCCTTCTCTTTGAATTGTATACCTGATGATGGATAACAAAAACTTTTTCTTTTTCGTTAGTCACTAAACCTCCAAAAGATAACAAAGAACGTTTCGGTTACTTTTGAATTCTCAATCTAATGATCGAAACTCGTGTGAACCTTATTCGAAGTTGTGCACAAAACCTATTAATGTATAAGCCACTAGTGCACTATCGAAGTAAAACGATCTCTTCTCTTTTTCTCTCTTGGCCGAATTATCACACTAATCTCTAGAGTTGGATTTTATTTTTCTCAAGCAAAGGAAAAATATTCTCAAGCAAGCACTAGGGTTCGTCTTATTCTCTTTACACAAAAATTATATATATATAGGTCGCCCAATATAATATATATTTATGCGCCGAATTCTTCTATGCCCAATATATATATATTATTTATATCTCTGCTGCACAATCTATTATATATATGACCGTGCACAATATATTATATATATCTAGTGCGATGATCTTGCACAATATATTATATATATTTGACCGTCTGCTCACTACAACAAATTAGGTCTACCGCAACACGCAATGTGTGTTGCGAAAACTTTTCGCAACATGCCTTGCCTGTTGTTGATACGCATGTTGCCAAAAGATGATATGCATTTTACAACTTACACCGCGTGTTGTCGTAGATATAATAACAACATGAAGCGCGTGTTGTTATAACTAATGACAACGTCTATGTATGTTGTCGTAGATATTTGTAACAACGCACCTTGTTCGTTTTCAAAAATATTTATGGCAACACGCACTGTACATAAATGTCTATAACAACACGCGTTGTGTGTTGCTGTAGATAAGTACCGCAACAAATGCAGTACGTTGCGGTAGATGTTAACACTACGTCGTCGCCATCCGGCCACCCGACGTCGTCCGGCAACCCACCTCTGTCACCGCCGGCCGTCCGGCCACCATCCGACCACCCGACGCAGTCCGGTAACCCACCTCCATCGCCGCCGGCCGTTCGGCAACCCACAGTCGCCACCGTCCTGCCGGCCGGCCACCTACCATTGTTGTCGTCTGTCAACCATCCAGCCACCAACCGCCGTCCGCCGTCCTTCCGACCATCGTCGCCGCCGTCCACCGTCCGCCGCCTCCATCCACTTCTGATAATAATGAAAATTAATTGTCATTAGTGGGAATTGAACTTGAGACCTCAAGTCAATAATTGAAAGTCTTTACCACTTGACTACAAGACTTGTTGTGTTAACAATTGAACAAGATTTATATATGAGTTGTTAGAAAGAAAAAAAAAATCCTTGTTAAATAAATTTAAATTTATTCAACTAATCAAAATTATAATTTCTACGATTAACATATATTAAAAAATATTTATTGAAACTTTTAATAAAATTATATTTTTAAAAACATATATAGTCGAGTTATTAGTCAATACTCTATGGTCACGTCTAGTTACATGGTGGAATGGTAATGAGAATGAGAATGAGAATAAGAATGGAAAGGAAAGGAAAGGAAAACTAAGTTTTTTGTTTGGTTGGAACTTTAGAATTAGTGTCTGAATCAGTATTATTTTGTTTGGTTAACAACGGAATGGAATCGAGTTAACTGTATTTTGACCAAAATACCCCTAGTTATAAAACATTTTTTTTTTTTTTTTGAAAAAGCAGACTGAAACATTCATAATAACATGATATATTATGGATAATAATAATAAAATATAAAAGTATATTATATATATAATTATATATTATTTAATAAAATAATATATTATATATATATAATATATAATATATAATACATATAATAATATATATATTATATAATATAATATATATAATTTATAATTTACAATATATATATTGTATTATAGAATATATATAATAATATATTTATATAATATAAATATATAATATATACCCCTAATTATAAAACATTCATAATAACATGATATATTATGGATAATAATAATAAAATATAAAAGTATATTATATATATATATATATATATAATAGATTTCTATGGCTGAATTGAATAAAAATAAATAACTAAATATTTAAATAATGAATTTTAGTCAAAATTTTAAGTTTTTTAATGTAGCGTAACCACCCTAATAATTATATTATTGCTATATATCTGTCTATATTGCTACAGTAAACATCCTTTAATAATATAAATAAAATGATCAATTATTAAATTTTTATTTTTATCTATTTAGATTAAATTAATTAGTATAAAAAAAATAATGAGCATTAAAAACACCGTATTTTGAAAATGAATATTTAGTTATTTTTAACAACATGCATAATCTAGTTGTAAAAACTCCGAGTTTCGACAACATTAAAACAAAGTATGTTGTTAAAGATAAGTCTATGACAACAATAAGATTGGTGTGTTGCAGAATATGTTACTTTTAACAACATAAGTAAGTGCGTGTTGCGAAAAACACATTTTTAACAACAAGCAAAGCTGCGCGTTGCGGAAGATAAACCCTTTCAACAACATGCAGATTGCGTGTTGTAAAATGTAGGAAATTTAGCAACATGCAAGTCTGCGTGTTGCGAAACTCAAGACATTTAACAACATACAGGTTTGTGTGTTGTGAAATGCAAGAAATTTAACAACATGCAAATTTGCGTGTTGTGAAAAACTAATAGTTTAACAACATGCGAACTTGTGTGTTGTGAAAGACAAGTCGTTTAACAACTTGCATAAAATGTGTGTTGTCATATATTGTGATTTTTTAACAACTCGCATTGCGTGTTGTAATACGTAACCTTTCGCAACATTTATCAGTTATACATTGCAATATGTCTCCCATTATTGACTACTTACGCATGTGTGTTGTTGTAAATCACTTCCACAACATGCATTTTTCGCGCGTTGCGATATGTGACTTTTGGCAACATTTACCTGATGTATGTTGCTAATTGAATGTTGTCTTACACTGTTTTTCTTGTAGTGGCTTTATAAATATATATATATATATATATATATATATATATATATATATATATTCCGGCAATTACCATATATATTTCATATATATCTATATATTGAGGCTGAAATCCTTTACCATGTAGGATTTGTGTCTTTTGACTTAAATCCTAACCCTAGGTAGATTTCCTTATAATTTCAAACCCTAATCCAACTCTTTAGTGTATTTGTGACTATAAAAGACTTCCTTATTTAACTAGATAAATAAATCCCTTATTTATCTACTTATCAAATAAAGTCTTTTATTTTATTTATACTACTACAATAGTATATTCTAAGAAACAATTTCCTAGTCAGAAAAAGATTTTGATTTTTAATTAAATAATTAATTAATCAATTAATTAATTTCCATTTAATCAAATAATGAAACAAAATAATATATTAGACTTGTATGCAAGCCTTGCCGCCCATACATATATATATATATATATATATATATATATATATATATATATATATATATATGGCCCATATATTATTTTCTTATTTCATTTAATCCATTGGATCTTAATTAAAAGGCCCACATGTGAACTAGGCTCATTCTTACTAAAAGAAACAAGTCCACATGCCTTAATACAATTCTAGATAGACTCATAAATTAGTCCGGTAGAATATATCAAGTGATCCATGCAAATCCGTGTAGATTGGGGATCTTGGCGGGCTATCTAAATTTAAGCTCTAATAGACATAACCAAATCACAATCAACAAATGATTCACTTAGGTTCGATCTATTAATTTTAGTTCATTCCACTAAAGAACTAAAATTGCACTCTTAAATAAAGATAGAACAAGTAAATGATTCTCATTCATACCCTAGACAATCTTATTGGTGATAGTAAATCCTCGTGAATAATATCAGTAATCGCCAAGAGCTCATAGACCGCCTATAGCTTTCCAAGTTACCATATTTACTCATATGACCACATTTTGAACTTTGGATATTTTGACTTGTCCAGAAGCCATGCTTTCAATAGTCACTATCGAAAACTCAACATTGAGATTTTATATCCAATTACCTCAAAACATCCATATGATGATATTATACTCTCATTGTATAAATGGAGCCACGATGTCCATATCTATAAATGAAGTCCTCTATCGATTAACAAATGAGAATATCACCAAACTATCGAGGATAGACTATGCTATATAATCGTACTCATTGATAACTCAAATGATACCACATGCAACCATAAGTCCATCATTTATCTCAGGATTAAGATAGACTCTCCGATTGTCCTCATAATGAAAAGACTTTTATCTATTGACGGTTCTAGATAAAGTATTTCATTGTGATCCAGTTCAATGCACCTAGTGCACTAGATTCTTTTACTCAAAGCCACTTTGATGATTTAGACCCATCATAACACATTTAATCCCACTCAAATGCTAGCAAAAGAATCTACAACTTTAACAAGATAAATGTGCCCAACCTTTAACTTAAGTTGTGAACATTATTCAAGACTAACTAAAGAATTGTGTCTACCTCATACATATCCAGATGTACGAACAATTCTTCTTTTCTCATAGTCTTTTGACTTTATGATTATTTACCTTGACAATTATAATTATAAATGCTATAAGATTTTGTTAAATAAACAGAAATCACTTTATTAATATGATAAGATTGTCAATTACAATATTACACTCTTGCTATTGAGCATAATCCTAACACTTTGGCCCCCCTAACATCAAACTTCTAGTTCCGTCCCTGCATAAAGGTGTCAACAAAAATTCAAGATGAAACTGATAGAAGGTTAAAACATATGCAACTCACATTGTTGGAGATAAATGAGTTAAGAACATCCTAATCTATTATACTACTTCCAAGACTCTTTAAACACCAAAACTTCGAGAAGCAAGTTCTCTGTCCAGATTAGCTCAAACACACATATGTCTCCCGCTTTTAACTTTATGTCATTCAAAAATTCAATCCATCCCCGCTCTGTAGTACACCCACCATACTTCCATCGGATTTGCACCGGCCACTCTCTTCCATTGGAAGCTCCCAAATTGATATGTTCTATATCTCAAATCAAATACTTGTCAATAAACTTGGTTGGCAAATGAATAACACAGCTTTATAGATGACTTGGCCACAGCATGATTATGAATGAAGGATTTACAGGCTTCAATGATTTGACGAGATTAAGAAGTCTCTCTCTTTATTTTGCCGATGGAAAAATTATAATTTTGGCTAGGAAAAATTATAATTTTGGCTAAGAAAAATTCATTTATCTTCAAGTAAAGCCCTCAACTCGTATATATCTTTGATTTGAGTTGAATGTTCATCTTCAGCATTGTGAGTGGTGTTCGTATTCACCTCCATCTGCTTTTCCATTTTACACTTAGTTCTTGACAACTTATGTTCATACTTAGAACTTGAGCTGCCAAGATTAGCAGCACCTTGCTCATCAAATTTTTCGGGATAGCTAATCTCGAAACAACTCATATCAAGGATAACAACGTGAAATTTTAAAATCTTTTCATACCTAAAGACCAAAAAGTATCCAATAGAAATCGAATAATATTCTATAAAATCCTTCCAGCCGTGATGAAACCATATTTTCCCGCCATCTTTTGAAAACCCCACTCGCCAAACTCAACTGTCATGTATAGTGATTATAGCAAAATCTGAAAGTCTATCCTCGAAGTCCCTCACAAACTTTTCTAGAATACTCAGCTTCTTGTCTTGAAGGGTAAACAGAGTAATAACCTTGAAAACAAATGTTGGGACGTCTCCTCCATGTCCATTGGCTTGTACAAGGAGTGTTCTACTTCTAATACTTTCTAACACTTTTTATACTCAAGTTTTAATATTTTATAAGAAAGGTTTCAATTCATTCAAAAAAAAAAAATGAATTTGATGATGTGTTCATTACTTGCATACAAAAAATTTCTTTCCTATTCTTAGTAAAATTCTTGATTATTGTACACATTTGTCTTGTGTACTCTTCTTTCCTATCAAAAAAAAAAACCGTCTTGTGTAAGGCTAAATCTTTTGCAAGGATTTTAAAAATTTTCAATATCATTCTGTCACAAAATTCTGGATCCAAATGATAGAATTCTTCATATGCATCAAGCTCCTACAGAAGTCTTATAAGAAAAATGTAGAGCAAATTGCTATCAGTTGCAATTAAGAGGATGAAGAAAATTCATATATAAGTATATGTCAAATGGAATACTATAACAAAAAGCCTACAAATTAAAAACAATAATAATAATAAAAAAACATTAACACTCCACAAAGAGGCCAAACCTGTTCTAAAATTATTTCACGTGTTTGTTTTATCACTTGTTTAGAAGATATCAGCAAGTTTATTAATGTTTGAGCACCATCATCTTTGACACCCGTGTAACATTCTATTGTTATCTAACAATCAATAGAAAATCAGATGGCATAAACAATTAAACAAATAAAATATAGTGAAGACAATTAGAGGCTTTCATGTGTTACCTTAACCCACACTTTCACCAACATCATGAGAACTGGCAACATAAGGAACAGTCTTCCAGCATCAGACCATGTTTCGAGACTCCTTACAATTTCTAGTTGTAGTTCAGAATTTTGTAAACCATAATAATTGAGAAAATGCAAAAGGTGTATGCTCTTAGAGTCTTGGAAAGTATGAACTTTCGGAGGTTCATACATTCATAAAATTGGAGGTTTATACCTTCCTAGAATCGGAGGTCCATACCTCCAGAAAAGTTAGAAGGTTCATACATCCAAAGGTTTATACCTTCCGAGAATTGGAAGTCCATACCTTCCAAGAATCAAAAGGTTTATACATCTGAAGGACCATACCTTCATAAAATCGGAAGTTCATACCTTCATAAAATTGGAAGTTCATACCTCCAAAGGTTCCTACCTTCCTATAATCGAAGGTCTATACCTCTCAAGAATTAAAAGGTTCATACCTTCCTAGAATCAGAGGTTCGTACCTCCCAATAGTCAGAAGGTTCATGCCTCCAAAGGTTTTTACCTTCCTACAATCGAATGATAAAGCTCAATTAAATGATATGTCCAGTGTTAAAAACTCAGGGAGTTTTAGTTTTGAGAAAATTGACAACAAGAATTCTGAGGGTGAAGAAACGCTCCATTCTGAGGATTGCGCTATCGTTGATAACAGCAGAGCCAATAACTTCTCATTGCCCATAGAAGTAGTGTTAGGGCTTGCTTCTTCCAAATTTTGACCCAGTAAGTGTAGTTACTCTGAACCGAGCTTTGCTATAGACTCGGTAATATCAAAATTGAAGGAGGATGAGCTTCGAGACTATATTTAGATTTATGGGGTCCCGAACACTAATTCTTGAGTTTACATTGGAAGTCCGATGTGTTGAGCGAACCCTTTAAAAATTTCGCTATATCCGTAGTTTTTATTAGATTTGAAATGAGATTACCTCTTTAACCTTTTATCGGGGGTATTCTTCATTATTTTAATATTTTTCTAAGGCAGTTAGCTCCCAATGGATGAAGGTGTCTAGTCAACACTTATGTTCTATTCGTAACTCATGTCCACTCTAAGCCCACTCATTTAGAGTTTTATTATCTCTATTCCATAAGAACAAATCCAGGTCATAAATATCACGATTCATATTATTTTTTCACCATGGTCAAGGTTAAAGAAATTAGTTTTAGGTCTTCTTATAAGTAACAAGAAATGACAAGAAAAGTGGTTTTTAGCGAGTGGGGATTGGGTTTATTCCTTGGTTGACGGGAGTTGAAAAGTTCCCAATCATTTCCAAACTCTAGTTTGTTTGTTTTTTTTTCGATTATTTTTGTTACCATAATTTTATTGAGCTGACCGTAATCATTCAATTTTCGCATTGTGCAGCTATCGAAAAGCCCAAGCCAGATCTTTCTTCCAAAAGTGCATCTCGTGTGTGCTTGGTTCTTGACATTCCTAAATGTTTTCGTTACTACAAGGATCTCTCCATTCGAAACGATTGTTCAAGACCGGCTTTTCTTCTTTCTATCATGAGAAGCAAGATATACATGTTACGAATAATTCATGTTGGTCTCCTATCATTTTCTTTGTTTTCAATTTATGGTGTTTCTTATGCATATAACATGGCTCTCAACATGCAATCCAAAATAAGGTTCTTAAAGAGGAAAATGATGTCATAATGTTGGCTTGTATAACTTCTATAAAAAAGTCGTCTCAAAAGAACAAAGAGCGCTCTTTCTCGCCTTCGCCACTCGAAGTAGGCTCTGATTCTTTGAACATTAAAGGTACTGATTCTTCTTCAACGGTTGCCTCCTAACATGAGGCCCCCAAGACTTCTATTTCCAATATTTTATGGGCTACATCAAAGCCTAAGGCTCAAGTGACAACTTCTCCACCAAAACCCATCACCTTGATGTCGGCTCCTCCTCCATTACCTGTGCCTGTTGTTGACGAGAATGACGATTCTAATGTTCCGGCTTACCTGACCCAGTTTCTTCTCCACACATTTGAAATTGGCTAGGCCAATGAAGAGCTTCTCAATAGCACCTTTTCTCAACAAGCTTGGAGTTGTTTTAATAACATGCTTGTCAATGTGCACAATCAAAGTTTTATTCTTTATTATTATTCGTTATTTTATATTGTTTAAGACTAACATTTTTTTTAGTCTAGCTTTTGGCTTATTCTCATTAAGATGCATTGTTGATTGAACTTACTAAGGTGGGGGGTGATCTTGCTGAAGCCTTCGATTCGACTGGCCAATTGGCCGGGGAACTTAAGGTTGCTCAAGAAGACTTAGAGAATGAGCAGAATAAGACCTCAGTTGCCTACATTTGAATTCAAGAGTTAGATGGTTAATTAAAGAGGCTTACAAAAAAGCCTAAAGTGGACAAGGCCAATCTTCGGTATTAGACAAAGCTATGTAAATCTTATAAAGTCAAGTTAGCGACTTTCAAAGCCAAATAGCCAAATTGGAAGAAAACATTGGCACTATTTATTTTGAGGAATATGAGAGCTCGCATATGGAGTTCAAGACCCAGTTCCCTAGACCTTGGTTTGATGACATAGCATGGTGGGTCGAGCATGTGGTGGCTGGGAGTGATACCTCTCATACTAGATGATTTCTTCTTCGACTGATTCGACCACACATGCTTAGTTATGGGTACCGCTTTTTGTATCGGGGGTAGGAGTATTCGTACACTTAATTCGTGCTGCAATGATATAATGTCTATCATGTATAGACTTTTTTTTTTTTTTTACTTATTATCTCTAAATGGTATGATGTATTGATCATGGGGTCGTTTCTTTGACCCGTGTATTTTTTGTCATGTATGGTCTTTCATATGACACTTAAGACTAATGCAAACAATTTCATGGAGTGCAACTTCATTTTATTTATGATTGGATGATTTACATACCTATTTGAGGTCCCTATTTCCTAGATTTTGTACTCGTTGTCGAGCTTGTTTTTGTATATAATGCGTTTTGTGAGCATTGTGTAGGTTGTATGGTCTAAAATAAGGTGTTGAGCATAACTGAAGAGTTTTGGAGGTTAAAGGGCTGAAATTGAAAATCTTTGTGCAGCGCTTTTAACTTTTGGGGGCCATATCTCCCTCTTTCGATTGAACTACATTTCGTATGACCTATTTCTAGAAAACCCCACGAGTCTACTTTCCAACGCTTTTTACAGATTATGATTCCGAGTTCTCTAGAGAAAGTTATGGCCTTTTTTGTAATGGTGCACGAAGCTGACAAAAAGAGCGAGCTCAAGGTGAGCTCACCAAGATCGCCCCAAACTCGCTAATCTCTCTGGTTTTGAAGCGAGCTCAAAGGCGAGATCGCCCCAAAGGTCGCCCTCTGCCCATAAATTTTGTAGATATCAAGGAAATTACTCCATTGCCCTTGACCTAATAGGCTCCCCTATATATTCATATGTTTTCTCTCTGAAAACTAACCAATCTCCTACCCAAAAAAAGATTCACCAAGACTCCACCTTTCCTAAATTCCTACACAATCCAAGAGACACTTGACATAAATCCATGATCTTTTCTTGTTCTTGGGAGAAAGAAAATTGAAGGAGTTTGAAAAAGGAAAGGAGCAAAGGAAGAAGAGAAGATCTACATAGTTTTCTCTATACTTTATTCTCTTTCATTTTCTATAGTTAGCCATGTATTCATTTGATATTATATATTGTATGGCTACCCTTTGCAATATGATGAGCTAAATATTCAATGCTAGGATGTGATGAAACTTCACCAATGACTATTTATTTATATTGACCATTGTTTATCTTTTTTATGCAATTGTAGTTTGTATGGATATTTTAGTATGTTTAATGCTTTCAATAGGTTGATCGTCTATTGAATGATCTTTGATTGTGTGTTATGAACCGACCGGAGACACGCACACATCGTGCTCGACGAAATGTCCTCTATGCATGTCTAGAAAAGTATACTTACTTAGGCTAGCGTATAGGGTTCATTTAATGCGTCAATGTCTTTAATGAACTCAATCATATATTCTAAGGTCATCGACCGATAGGCTTTGGGTATGATTTTGGTGTAACCTATTCTACTTGACCGAGATTTTAGGTTAATATTTGGGTGCATGAATCTATGAATTGCATGAGCACATTTAGGGTGAGCAATTGAGTCTAGAAATGAAGTTTAGGAGTGTGTGGGGTGTAGTCATATCCTAGTATCATTTCCATCATAATTACATTTGAATATATTTCTTGTCATTTCTTTATTGCATTTGATTAAATCCTTGTTATTAGTTTAGTTTAATTCACTTAATATGAAAACCAATCTTTATGCTCGTTTGAATAGCACCTAGACTGATAAATTTCGATAATCAATTGACTCGATCCTTGTGGAACGAACTTTATTTAGCATTATACTACTCTCCGACCTCGTCCTATTACGAGCGTCACTAAAGAGTGTAGTTAATTTCCCACCTTATGGATTGTTTCTTTTCACCAGGAAAACACTACTTAGTATGAATATAACTCGTATTATGTACATATCGAGGTTCCCCATTATGTGTATGCTCACTCTTTCATTAAATAACTTGGATGAGTTCGTAAATTCATGAATGAAAACAAAGGCAAAATATGAGATAACACCAATAATCTTCATTAACATAATTGGAGGGTACACTTCAAGTGCTACACAATCCATAAAACCTTATTCGGCCTATGGCGCGCTTGTCCTGGAATCTGAGTATTCTAAGTTACATTTTGGAAATGACTCACCTGGATATCAAAAGACCTGATACAATCTGAATCCCAGTTCGAAAGGTCTTTTGATATCCTAGAAGTAACTCAAAATACCTCTCAGTTCAACCATCAAAGTATTTTGAGAACCATTTTTTTTTACTTTTTGATTCCGAGTTGATCGAAAGTTCTCTAAAACATGATATCTACTAAGCTGCTAGGGTCAACAAGAATACGAGGAATCACCTTTCCCACGATTGTCAGGGATATCACAAGGACATCATCATATGGATAAATAACTATATTGGAGTCTTCGTCTGTGAACATAATAGGGTTGGTATGGACTTTGTGCCTTTTTGGTGCTTGAAAATCTAGACTTACTTGCAAACATTCCCTGTTAGCCACGGTAAACATAGAATATGCCTTTTTAGCTCGGCTGGGATCTGCTGCCAGAGTTGGGCCCCCAGCTATGGTATGAGTAACCATGTTTTTACCTTTATCATGTTATGGCACTGGATCAATCTCCATGGTGTTAGAAGCATGTTGGTGCATTTACTTGAGTCATAGATTCTTTCAGATAGCCATTCCGAACCAATAATTCAATGTAATCCCTCAATTGGAAGCACTTTGAAGTTGAATGTTCGAAGTGTAGGGAAAAATACGGTCAACGCAGCGGAAGCGAGACTAAAATAGAGTTTAGTATAGTTTAAAATTTTTCCATAATTTGAACCTTAACCCTTTAATTAATTAAACATACGTATCAAAAAGTAACATACCTCTTGTCGCGTGATCCGATTGACTTGCGTCGATGGTAATCCGCAAGATCTTCCAATCCAATCACGAACGTGAATCACCTAGGAGCGTGGTCTACCTTTCTTTGAATTGCATACCTGAAGGATGGAAATCAAAATCTCTTCTCTTGATCGTTAGTCACAATAAATTCCAAGAGATTACAAAGAATGTTCCGGTCACTTTTGAATTCACAATCGTTAGATCGAAACTCGCGTGAACCTTATTCGAAATTGTGCACAAAACCTTTTGGTGTAAAAGTTACCAGTGCACTATCGAAATAAGAACAATCTCTTCTCACTTTTCTCTTGGCCGAAAATAATCACACTAGTCTCAGAGTTGGATTTTATTTTTCTCAAGCAAAAGAAATAACTCTCAAGTCCAAGACCTTAGGGTTCCTTAAAATATACAAATAATATATATATATATATTTAGTGGCCGCAAGTCCCATGCAAAAAATATGTATATATATATCTCTTTATATATGCTTGAATCCTACTTTATATATATATATATCTCAAACATATAGCCTACATATTCTGCATGCCTATATGTATATATATATATTTCCGCATGAATTCCGCATGCATATATGTATATATATATTTCCCCATGCATTCATGCATATATTTATTTCCATTCCTCATGCATATATGTATAAATATATTTCCGCATGCATTCATGCATATATTATCTATATATTTCACATGCATATATATTATATACAAACCCTAATCCAACTCTTTAGTGTATTTGTGACTATATCAAAAACTTCCTAATTTAACTAGATAAATAAATCATTTATTTATCTACTTACCAAATAAAGTCTTTTATATTTATTATACTACCACAATAGTATACTACTAAGAAACATATTTCCTAGTCAGAAAAAGATTTTGATTTTTAATTAAATAATTAATTAATCAATTAATTAATTTCCATTTAATCAAATAATAAAAATAAAACAATATAATATCATATATATATCTCGGCCATGTGCCATATATATTAATATATCTATATATTGTTTTTCTATTTTATTAAATCCATTGGACCTTAATAAAAGGCCCACATGTGAACCAGACCCATTCTTACTAAAAGAAACAAGCCCACATGCCTTTCATTAATATATTAATATAATTGATCAGCCCATTAAATAAATAATGTGCAAATTATATTCTTAATATATTAAATACAATTCTAGATGGACCCATAAATTGGTCCGGTAGAATATATCAAGTGATCCATGCAAGTCCGTGTGGATTGGGGATCTTGGCGGGCCTATCTAAATTTAAGCTCCAATAGACATAACCCAATCACAATCAACAAATGATTCACTTAGGTTCAATCTATTAATTTTAGTTCATTCCACTAAAGAACTAAAATTGCACTCTTAAATAAAGATGGAATAAGTAAATGATTCTCATTCATACCCTAGACAATCTTATAGGAGATGGTGTATCCTCGTGAAGAATATCAGTAATTGCCAAGAGCTCATAGACCGCCTATAGCTCTTCAAGTTACCATATTTCCTCATATGACCACATTTTAAACTTGGATATTTTGACTTATCCAGAAGCCATGTTTCAATAGACTCTATCGAAAACTTAACGTTAAGATTCAATATCCAATACCTCAAAACATCCATATGATGATATTCTACTCTCATTTAATAAATGGAGCCACGATGTCCATATCTATAAATGAAGTCCTCTATCGATTAACAAATGAATATCACCAAACTATCGAGGATAGACTATGCTATATAATCGTACTCATTGATAACTCAAATGATACCACTTGCAACCATAAGTCCATCATTTATCTCAGGATTAAGATAGACTCTCCGATTGTCCTGATAATGAAAAGACTATTATCTATTGATGGTTCTAGATAAAGTATTTCATTGTGATCCAGTTCAATGCACCCAGTGCACTAGATTCTTTTACTCGAAGACCCTCCGATGATTTTAGACTCATCATAACTCATTTGATCCCACTCAAATGCTAGCAAAAGAATTCTACAACTTCAACAAGATAAATGTGCCCAATCTTTAACTTAAGTTGTGAACATTATTCAAGACTAACTAAAGAATTGTGTCTACCTCATACATATCCAGATGTACGAACAATTCTTCTTTTCTCATAGTCTTTTGACCTTATGATTATTTACTTTTGACAATTATAATAATTAAACTATAAATGCTATAAGATTTGTTAAACCAGAAATCACATTATGAATATGAATAGATTGTCAAAAACACTATTACACTCTTGCTATTGAGCATAATCCTAACACGAAGTCTTTAGGAAAGTCACAATACTTCGATTTGCTCCTCTGTTTAAGGTCACCTTGGAAAGGTTCCGGCTTGGTCAACAATTCTACCTCGATCTCTTATAGCCACGAGCACTTGCTCTTGAATGGCATTAAGGGTATGAGAACTTCAGTATTTTGGACTCATTTGACGAAAATTTCTTGGTGTTTCCATAGATGACTTTTTAGGGATGTTCATGACTAGAATATGCGCTTTCGACTGATCCGGCCTTAGAGGTTGTAGTATTGGCATATTATTAGCTGGCATGGGGAGACTAAGGCAATCATTCTTGCCTTTTGTTCGACCATCCTCTTTTCCTTTTGTTTTCTCCTTTTTGACACTAATCTTGGCCTTTTTAGTTGTCTTCTTTAACCTTAGTTGATCCCCAGTCTCAATAAAACGTTATGCATGTTCATACGGTTTAGTGTATTCTTTAGGCCAGAAATCTTGAAAATTAAACCACAACCTATATATTCTTATATTGCAAATAAAATCCTCTAAGGTGTTTTCTTCATTGTATGCTCCTAGATTGATCACCTTCATGTGAAATCTATCGACATACTCTATGAGGGTTTCAACCTCACCTTGCTTGACATCTCGAAGTACATTCGGTCTTTTTTCTAGTGGATGCGCACCTCGAAATCTTATGGAAAAACCTCGATACAGTTGAGCAAAAGATTGTACACTCTTGAGCTTGAGTTTGTTAAACCATTTCAGTGTTGCTCCTCCTAACGTGAGGGGAAAGAATTTGCACATTATATCTTCGTTTGCCCCTTGGACTTCTATGAGTTCTCGATGGAGTTAAATATGAATCATAGGGTCAGAGTTCCCCTCATAAGGAGTAATTTGAGGCATCTCAAATCTCCTATGTGCAGTGGCTTCGCGAACCTTGGCAATGAGGGGGGGACCTTAACTCCTTAAGAGGATCATCATTATGATTCTCTTTTGAATTTGCCTATAAGGATTGTATCTTTTCTTCCAACCTCTGGAGGTAGTCATGCAATTGTTGGAGATGACGAGGATTATTAACTTCGGTCTTTACCATACGTTATCTAGTGCGACGTCCAGCCTCTAAGTGATGTCTCATGTCTCCCTTGGACAATTGCTGTAAACGAGGCCTTTGGCCTGGTTCGTGAGCTACTATGCTAACTTTCGACTAGAACTATGTGTCCACCCTTATGTTGACGCTCACTTTGACCTCGGGTATGCTGGCTTCGAGCCAAATCTCCATCAAAAACTCTTAAACCAGCATTATCACGAAAAGTCTTATCATTCCAATGATTATATGAGCAACCATTGCGTGAGCGCAATCTCTCATAGAGATGGCAATATTTCCCGCGGGGCTCCGCCCCGAACGGGGCGAGGATGGAGGATAATATTCGGGGACGAGGACGAGGACGAGGACGAGGACGAGGACGGGGATGGGGACGGGGACAAAGTCTTGTCCCCGAAGTTGAAGCGGGGCGGGGAAGGAGGAGCACTCCCCGCCCCAATATATTATATATATATAATATTCAGATTTTTTTAATCATTTATATATATTGACACCACGTTTGGCCAGATTATGATTTGTTGGAATATATATATATATATATATATATATATATTATATTTATAACTGAATTTATATTATATATATATATATATTGACACCACGTTTGTCAATATATAACTGAATATTTTGACATCACGTTTGTCAATATATATATATATATATTATATTTATAATATATAACTGAATTTATATTTTTTTTTCTTTGTTTTAAGTTGTAATTTTTAAATATATAATTATATTAAACGGGGAATGGGGCGGGTATGGGGAAGGCCCCTCCAACGGGGAATCCCCGCCCCCGACCTCGCTTCTCTTAATGCGAGGACAGGGACGGGGACGGGGACGGGGACGGGGACGGGGATGGGGATGGGGACGGTTTTGGGAGGCGGGGATGGGGATGGTAAAGCATTCCCCGACCCCGACCCGCCCCGCCCCGTTGCCATCCCTAATCTCTCTTGTATCTAACCTCGAGGAGAGCGACTTGTATGGACTCCATTGTCTATACGTGGCCTTGGTAAATCGTGGATTCCATTGTCCAAACGTGGCATGGGTAAGTCGTGGACGCAGTTTTCTTCTCCTTCGGGTTAGGCCACATTTCTAGTTAAGGCTCGGATTCGGTTGCGTAATTGCTCGTTTTCCCTTGCAAGGGACTGCATCTCACTTTAGGAACCTCCCTTTCTCTCCGCTTTACTTGCACGCCTTATGTCACGAATAGTCTCTTAACCATCACTTGTGGTATGATGTACCTCTGATCTTAAAGCATTTCCTACTTAGGATTCAAGTTTGATGGGTGTTTTTGAAACCATGTTGAGTATAAAAACTAGACTTTTAGTTCTATTCCCACAGACGGCGCCAGATGTTGATATGAAAAATAGTTCTTTCCTCATCCAAACAAATCTCGACCGTTGGACTATTTTTGGTATCAACAATATTCAATCAAATCGAAGAATGCTTGACATTATTATTATTATTGAAAATTATATACATTGAATTCCTATTCACCCTAACATGAGCAAGTTCGAAACTAAATTCTTTTACAGAACAATAAATATCTTATCAACTATATACTAATATACTGAAACTACATCCATACAAGGAAATAAATATCCGTATCAGTAAAAATACTGAGAGCTTCAAAATTTTGAAATTTTGATAAAATTATCAAGAGTAATTGGTACCAATGCCTCCTAAAGTTTACGCGAATTCGCATGTTGCCCCATATAATTTTTTTTTTTTTTAGGCATTAAACCCCCAAACTATCGTTTATTGGCAAAACTCGACGGACTGGTGACGGAACCCAGTTT
The DNA here is from genome assembly GCA_008009225.1 of Acer yangbiense. Classification (NCBI taxonomy): domain Eukaryota; kingdom Viridiplantae; phylum Streptophyta; class Magnoliopsida; order Sapindales; family Sapindaceae; genus Acer; species Acer yangbiense. The sequence continues at coordinate 45,215,228 of CM017764.1, forward strand.
CCATCTGATTTCTCATCACGTGCCTTGCACGTGTGTTTGTAAAAAAGGTTAAAATTGGAATAACACCTTAAATTCTTCATTTGGATAATTAAAATATATTTACAAAATAATATAAAATAAATTAAAACAAAAACCAACCAAAATCAAAACTTTCTAGAATTAAAAAGAAATCAAAACTTTCCCAAATTAAAAAGAAATCAAAATCAAAATCTATTTTGATTTTTTTATTTATTCATGACAATAAAAACCCAGTTTCTGAAACCTATTTTTTATTCTTCAAATTCTATTTCGATTTTTTTTCTTTCCAATTCTTCAGAATCAACAACAGAAACCAAACCCAATCTCCAAGACAAAACCTACACCACCATTCATCTCAATCACCAAACCCCACCCCTCACAATTTTTCCAGAAACCCTGTAGACCACCACCACACTAAAACCGACTCCCCACTAGACCATCTAACCTAAACTCAAACACCAAACCTAGAAACCATCATCAAACAAGAACAACAAGAATACCTATCCAGAAACCAAGAACACCAAGAATACACATCAAGAACACCAGTCAAACCGCCCACCCAAAACACTAAGAACATAACACCATAACACGAAATTACACCAAGAACACAACACCATAACCCAGAAATCGCACAAGTCAACCACAACTAAAACCCAAAGAGAGAGAGAGAGAAATAACACGAAATACGAAATAGAAGAGAAAGAAGGTAGAAAGAAGATGAACTGGAGATCAGCAATGGAGGAGATCGACTAAGACGGATTCAGGAAGAGAGAGAGAGAGCAATGAGCCAAATGTGAATAGAGAGAAGATGCGGCGGTGACTGGGGAGGAGATCGAGCGCGATGCTAAGAGAAGACGTGGCGGATGGAACCAGATGCGTAGAGAGAGAGAGCGACGAACCAGATGTGAAGAGAGAGAGAGAGAGAGAAGACGCGGCGGCTTGGTTTTGGTGTTTGAGTGGTGGTGGTGGTGGTTAGGGGTTGTGTGTTTAAGTTCTGGTAGATTAGGTTAGAGTTTGAGTGTTGGAGATGTGGAAGATGATTATGATGACTAATGAGACATGAGTGGCGGTGGTGTATTTCCTTTAATTTTTTTTTAATCAAAAGAAAAACTAAATTAGTTTATTTTTTAATTTTAATTTTTAAAATTAAGCGTAAAATGAAACAAATGCCCTTAATGGAATTGCACGTGTCAGGCTCATCAAACGTAAACTGGGTTTCGTCACCAGCTCGTTGGATTTTGCCAATAAACGATAGTTTAAGAGGTTTAATGCCTGAAAAAAAAAAAAGATTAGAGGGCAACATGTGAATTCGTGTATACTTTAGGGGTATTGGTGCCAATTACTCAAATATAAAAAATATTATCTATATATAGGGATGAGCATTGGGGAAATGGGGATGGATATAGGTCCCCACCCACCCATTTCCCCATTTGGGGAAAATAGGGATGGGGGAGTTTTGGGGGGAGGTATCCCCATTTCTCTGTTTTCCCTATTTTTCCCGATATTTTCATGTTTCCCCGTTCTCCCGTTTCCCTTATTTTACTAAAACTTACATACTAAAAAAAAAAACCCATTACAAATTCAAATACAAATACAAAAATATTAAGAATAGAAAGAATAAAAAATATTAAGAATATATATATATGTGTGTATACACTTTGAGTCAAAGTATGTAAATCCAATGGTCCATATTCTTCGTCCTGATATATTTTATATTAGGACAAACTGATAATAGAAAAACTATATATATACAGAAATTCTATTATCAGTTCGAATTGACAAAAGTTATATCAGTTCCTTGCATGTGGACCACTGGATTTAAATACTTTGACTTTGCTGTATGCACTTGTCAGTCAAAGTATTTAAATCCAGTGGCACACATACAAGTAGACCTGGCACGGTTCTGGTTCGAACCGTGGAACCGAACCGGAACCGGAACCGAAAAAACCAAAACCAAAACCAAAACCAAAATCGGAACCGAAACCGGAGGCGGCCGGTTCCGGTTCTAAGATTTGGGCGAACCGGCGGTTCCGGTTCCGGTTCCGGTTCCGGTGGTTCCGGTTCCGGTTCCGGTTCGAACCGCCGGTTCGCCAATTTTTTTTTTTTTTTTTCTCTCTCTATTCTCTAATTCTAATTTCTCTCCAACACTCTCAAGTCTCTCAATCTCCAAGTCTCCAACAACTCTCCAAGTTTCCAAGGTTTTTAATATTTATTTCATTTTGTAATTATTTTATTTGAAATTAATTTTATTTGCAATTTGCAATTTATTTTATTTACAATTTATTTTATTTCGAATTCATTTTATCTCCAATTTATTTTATTTGCAATTTATTTTATTTCCAATATATTTTATTTGCAATTTATTTTATTTCCAATATATTTTATTTTCAATTAATTTTATTTCCAATTTATTTTATTTGCAATTAATCTTATTTCCAATTTATTTAATTTCCAATTAGTCAATTACTAAGTTTCCAATTTCATTTTCATTTATTTGCAATTACTAGTTTACTACTTTTGTACTTTACTACATAGTACCTACTATTCTACTAATAGTCTAATACTATTATTCTTCTAAGTTCTAAGTTCTAAGTTCTAAGTTTCCAATTCTCTCCCAAATTTATTTTTAAATGGCAAGTGGAAGTGGAAGTGGAAGTGGAAGGGGTCACGGCCGTGACGATCCTAGGCGTTCGATTTCGATGAAAGGTAAGGGTACTATGATCGATAATCTCAATCATAACAACCCCACCTATCACGAATATCTGCAACATCGGGCCTATGCTGAAGACCTAGGCCTAAACTGTCTTACTCTCCCTTTAATAATTTCTGAACCCGATCCCAATGACACCACCCTCAATTTGACAAGCCAGTCAGAAAATATGCCTGATATTGATACACCTCCAGATTTTGATTATGATCCAGCGGAAGTGGAACTACAAGAGGAGGAAGATCTGATACGAAAGCGGAACAAATCTGATCTCTTCGCCAAACATATGAAGAAAGTTAGGAAAGAAGATGGAAACTATGTAGCGGCATGCAATTACTGTACCAAAACATATAAGTGGAGCAAATCCGGAGGATATGGTACTTATTGGAAGCATATTGAAACCAAACATCTAGACGCAATAACCAGAATGAGGTCACAATCACAAATTCCCAGGTACGCTACTCCTAACCAACAATTAGTTCGTTATACTGATGAACAAAATAGAGAAGAATTAGCTAGAATGGTAGCAGTAGAACACTTATCATTCAGTTTTGGTGAAAAGGTTGGTTTTGTTAACTATTGTCGACGAGCATTTGCTGCATGCCGTGTCCCTAGAGCCTTGAAAAGATTTATTTGAAAGAGAAAAAAAAGTTAGAAAAATATTTTGAAAAATATAATGGTCGTGTTACCGTATGTGCCGGCATATGGACTGACCATTGGCAATCACATTCATACTTGGGTGTCACTTGCCATTATATGGATAATGCATGGACTATCCAAAAAGAATTCTTGCTTTTAGAGTTTTTGATGATGCACACACTACTCAGAATATTTATAGACAGCTTAGAATTATTTTTTCAGAGTATAATATTGAAAACAAAATTTTTGCAATTGGTTTTGATAATGCTTCTGCCAATACCGCTGCTATTCCATCTTTAATTGATTTATGCAAACCCTTTCTTGGTGGTACATTTTTTCATCAAAGGTGTGCATGCCATGTTTTAAATATATGTGTTAAAAAAGGATTAGAAACTCTTGGAGATTTTATTCTACCTATTAGAAAAGCCCTAATGTTTTTATGGAAACATCCTTCTACAATGAAAGCATTGGCAAGATATTGTAAACAAAATGGTAGACGTGTCGTTAAATTTGCTCATGATGTTCCAACACGTTGGAATTCTACTTATAAAATGCTTGCTCAAAGTTATGAGTATAGGGATTTATTAGTTTCTTTTATTCAATTTCATGTTCCTACCATTGAACTTTTTGAAACTCATTGGGATGCTTGTTACAATGTTTTCAATTTGTTAAAAAATTTTCATAATGCTACAAAAAATTTATCTAGTATTTATTTTCCTACAACACATTTATTTATTATTGAGAGTATTAATGTTGCTGGTGCATTTTTTTATTGTGAATCTGACCCAACAATAGCGGAAGCCGTTAGTGCTATGAAGGCAAAATGGTTAAATTATTATGAGGAGTTTCCAAATATTTATTTGATTGCTATGGTTTTTGATCCACGTTGTAAATTACAATCTTTGTCTTATTATCTAGAAGGTTATTATGGCAAAAAAGGTTTAAATATTGAATATGATGTTGATGCGTGTTGTGGTAGAGTTAAGAAATTATTGTATAGTTTATATGATGAATATGTTACATTGTATGGATCCTCACCGAACATAGATGTTACACGAACACAAACTGCATCTCAGCCTCCATCATCCTCCTCTGGATTTTTGAATTTAGGGTATAGTATGTTATTAAAAAAAACCAAAAAACCAAGATGTTCTTCATCAAGCTCTGGTTCGTATACCGAGCTTGAATCTTATCTAGCTTCTTCTTGTGAGTTTACAGAAGCATTTGATATTTTAAAATATTGGAATGAAGCTACAGAGTACTATCCAATTATGGCTATGATAGCCAAAAATATTTTTTCAACACCAGTTTCTACTGTGGCGGTGGAACAAGAGTTCAGCGCCGGGGGGAATATCCTAGATGAAAGACGTTCGTGCTTGACACCGAAAGCACTTCAGATACAGGTTTGTGTTGATGATTGGACAAAGGCGGAAAACAGACAACAAGAAATCGATCAGGAGCCAACATACGATTTCTTTAAGGATGACGAACCTGAAGGCTCTGGAGCAGTGGAGAATTAGTCCATGACTCCACATCATCACCAAACATGTAATAAAAGAATAAAAGGTAAGAGAACTACGTGGCATTTGATTCCTCTAAACCCCCCCAAGAGGATACGTAGGCAACTTAATTGTGGTAAAAATTAAGTGCAAGGCTAATAAGTTTACATATTTTTTTTTTTTGTTTTTTGTTTTAATTTAATTTTGTAATTTGTCATTTATTTATTTTATGTTATTTTTAAAATTTGGGTGACTCAATTTCCAAATACCCAATGAAATGTAAATTGTAATTTGTCATTTTGTTTAGTTTTATTTTAATTTAATTTTGTAATTTGTCATTTATTTATTTTATTCAAATAATAACCCAATGAATTTAATTTAATTTTGTAATTTGTCATTTATATATTTTATTTTATTCAATTACAATCTATAACTTATAAGTTACAATCAAGTTAGAACTTAGAAGTCTTTTTTTTGTTTGTTTAATTAAAAAAAAAAATAAAAAAAAAAGGTTCAAACCGCTGGTTCCTATAGAATCGGAACCGGTGGTTTCAGAACCGGAACCGGAACCGGAACCGGAGCCGGTGGTTTCGGAACCGGTGGTTTCGGAACCGGTGGTTTCGGAACCGGTGGTTTCGGAACCGGAACTGGCATATAGCGGTTCCGGTTCCACCAAACCATAGAACCGGAACCGGAATCGTGCCAGGTCTACATACAAGGAACTGATATAACTTTTGTCAGTTCAAACTGATAATAGAAAGACTGTATATATATACAGACTGTATATATATACAGTCTTTCTATTATCAGTTTGAACTGATATAAAATATATCAATTCCTTAAATGTGGACCATTAGATTTAAAAGATACTTTGACAAGTGCATATAGTCAAGTCAAAGTATTTAAATCTAATGGCCCACAGGCAAAGAACTGATATAACTTTTATCGGTTCGAACTGACAATAGAAAAATTGTATATATATATATAAGGTTTGGGGAAAATGGGAAAATGGGTCCCCCCATCCCCATCCATTTTTCCATTTTTCTCCAAAACTTCCCCTCCCCCCAAATAGGATAGAGAAGTGGGGATTTGAGAATCTGGGGATAAATGCCCATCCCTGTCTATATCCTTAATATATCATAATCAGATACATTACAAAATAATTTTAATATTGGTCCCCCAAATTATAAAAGTACAGGAAATATTTCAAATTCCAATCAAATATCGATAATTACTACTTAATGTTTGTTTGTTTGTTTGTGTTTTTTTTTTTTTTTACAATATCTACGGATAATGGGCACGAACGCAAGTATCGAAGGCCGGCCTAGACATGACAAGAAGAACAATCTACCCAAAATTTTTATGAAAACTTCGAAATAAATGTGAAAACGGCAACGTTTGATCGGTTGATTGAATCTATAAAACCGGAGAAGCTTTAACCATATCACTATTCACTATCACAAATTCACAATAGTGACAAATTTCTGCTTTCTGTATTTCTAAACATAGACAAAAAAAGAAAAAAAAAATGGAACTAAAACCTGGTTTGTCAGCTTTTGTCACTGGTGGAGCTTCTGGGATTGGTAAATATTCATTCGCACCCTTTCTTTTTTTCTGTTTATTTTTTGATTGGATAGTGGTGATCGAGTTGTTTTTTGATATAGAATTTGATTGTTTATGTTTTGGTTCATATTTGATCGGTTGTGCATAGTTTGAAATATGAGTTCTGCTGGACGTTTTTTTTGAATCTGGGTTTGTGTTTTAAAGATTTTAGAATCATTAGTGATTGAATTTGTCCGCTGTTGATCATATACTTATTGTTCTTGTAAATGCAAATTAATGGGTTGTTTCATAGACTTAATTTACAATTTGTGTTTGCGGGTTAAGTTTTGCGAGCTGGCCTTGTTCAAGATGATATGTGGGCGGGTGGGTGTGTGTGGAAGAAAAATTCAGTAGCTAATGGAGATATTGAAATTTATATTTTCGCGAGATATGGAGAATTTGTGAATCTTATGTAGGATTGTCCAGTGTGTCGTATAGTTTGTTAATATGGTTGTTTTTTGTATGCAGGTAGAGCTCTAAGCTTAGCTCTTGGACAGAAGGGGGTTTTTGTAACGGTCGTTGATTTTTCTGAAGAAAAGGGAAAGGAAGCTGCATCTCTTGTTGAAAAAGAGAATGCCAAGTTCCATTCAAACTTGGGATTTCCATCTGCTATGTTTATTAGATGTGATGTGACGAAGACAAGTAAGTTTATTAATATTTCTTTGTGACATATGCATTTGAATAGTTATCAATTTAGATAACTGTATGAATCTATACATGTTCCGAACAGGAGATATAACTGCTGCTTTTGACAAGCATGTAGCAACATATGGAGGACTAGATATATGTATCAACTGTGCTGGCATAGGTAATCCTATTCCATTTCACAAGGATCAGACTGATGGGGCACGTTCGTGGAGACTTACCTTAGATGTGGATTTGACTGCAGTTATTGATTGCACACGCACTGCGGTATGCTAATAGTTTGACTTGCTTTCGCATGGTTCTCCCACATAATGAAATGCCCTTAATCAACTCATTGCTGCCTAAGTATTTGGCTTGAAATTTTTGATAAGGTTAAATATTTTCAGATTGTTTCTAGTATTATGAAATGGGGTGTGGGAGTTAAATGCATGCTTAACATGTTCCTGCACTACATAAACTCATTCATGTGGTTTCAAAATCTTTTGAAAAGTAAGTGTTTTTTTATGCTGAGTAGTTGTTTTTAATATATCTAAAAAGTTGGACTATTTTAGCCATCCTTGAATATTTTCATGACTTTCCCTTGAGTTCATTATTGCACAGAACATAGTATCAATACTGCTATTAAATTTAACAAGTGATGCTCTTACCTGCCCTACCACATGGCTATTTATTGAGCAATTTTTATTTGTAGAGTCCAACTCTGTGTAATTTATAGTTGATAAATGGCATACTTACCGTACTCACCCTAAAGAAAAAATGCAAAAAACTGCTTTATAAGTTGGAGATGTTAAAGTTATAAGAGATAAGGATTTTTGTTTTATGGATGAGAATATGTGGTAACTGTGAGTAATCATCAATTCTTTTATGACAGATTAAAATAATGAAGGCTAGAAAAAAGCCTGGAGTGATTATAAATTTGGGATCTGCTTCAGGGCTTTATCCGATGTATGTGGACCCTATCTACTCTTGCTCTAAAGGTTTGCTGTTTTGTATTACTTTGTACTACTGATTTCATTTCCAGACTATGTCTAGGTCGACTTTATTTGTTTTCCTTATCTTTCAACCTAACTTATATTTTCCTTTTCCTTATGTATCAACTTTGACAGACAAAAATCCTAAACATGTACAAATATATGATTACTGCTCATGTATGTACAGTTTGATACTTACTGACGTTTGTTTTCACAGGTGGTGTTGTCCTATTTACTAGATCACTTGCTCCATACAAACGTCAGGGAATTCGAATCAACGTGCTTTGCCCTGAGGTAATTTCTATATATTTAAGGTGCAATATTTTGTTAGAAGGCATATTCTGGAGAATCAAATAATCCATTTCTCTTGGCAGAATTTCACATAGGTCCCACTTTTTTGGACATTTGTCACCTTTATAAATGTCTTTCCATATTCATCACTTTAGTCCCTATTTTTTTTCAAAACTCATCACTATAGTCCATTTGACTAAATATTTAAGAGTCAACTATTTTAAAACATGTGAAAGTACATTTTTGCCCTTATTACTATTTAATTTAGCTAAAATGATTATCTTAGCTTTAAATTAAAATGAAAAACAATAAAATTCTCAATAATAAAATCTTAAATAAATAGATTACAAATAAATCTTAAATAAATAATAATAAAAAAATCCATTAATTTTTTCTTATTTTGTATATTTTTTTCATAATGGATATTTATTTAGCTAAAATGATTATCTTAGCTTGATTATTTTTCACATTATTTTGTAATATATTTATTTAAGATTTTATTATCGAGAATTTTATTGTTTTTCATTTTAATTTAACGCTAAGATAATCATTTTAGCTAAATAAAAATCCGTTTTGAAAAAAAAATACAAAATAAGAAAAAATTAATGGATTTTTATTTATTTATTTAAGATTTTATTTGTAATCTATTTATTTAAGATTTTATTATTGAGAATTTTATTGTTTTTTATTTTAATTTAAAGCTAAGATAATCATTTTAGCTAAATTAAATAGTAATAAGGGTATTTTCACAGGTTTTAAAATAGTTGACTTTCAAATATTTGGTCAAATGGATTAAAGTGATGAGTTTTAGAAAAAATAGGGACTAAAGTGATTAATATGGAAAGACATTTATAAAGGTGACAAATCGCGAAAAAAGTGGGACTTATGTGAAATTTTGCCATTTCTCTTTTCTACTTGTTAATTTTTATGGTTTAAACACCTGGATTTGGAATTTCAAGCCTGAGCTTTCTCAAATGTGATGTCAAATTTGCAAGTAACTTTTGGGCCCACCAACTTGTTTGGCCTTTTAAAAAAACCTTGTTTGGCATTCTAGTTTCCTAAAAAAAAAAAACTTGTTTGGCCTTCAGTTTTTTTTATTTAGGTGACATCAGAAAGAGCCTATTAATATGAAGATCTGTTTTATAAAAAAATCTGGTGGCAGTGCTCATCCTTATAAATTTAATTATGTCTGTCACCTGTTTATGTCATTATCTAATTAAACAATGATTCAACATATGATTTTCCAATTGTGCATATAATCCTCCAAAGAAGCAGTGCTTGCGTTTTTCTATTATGAGTCAACAAAGTCAAGGGATCTGCTTTCATTTAGTTGTTTAATTAAAAGATAGCGACTGCTGTATGTGGTAAGGGTTCTTCACCTATTCAGCTTGATTTTTAACTATGAATTTGAATGCAGTTTGTTCAAACTGAGATGGGCTTAAAAGTGCAGCCTGGATTTGTTGATTTGATGGGGGGCTTTGTGCCTATGGAAATGGTGGTGAAAGGTATTACTAAATGCCAAATCTATTAGTTGACGCGGTTTTGACAACAATTTTCTTTTAAGTAATAGATTTTTTTTTTTTTGACACATTTTAATAGATTGATATGCTTCATTTGAGAGAGTTTTCTTAGGCATCTTTGTACAATGACTTATAAATGAATCAAAACTCTGAATAACTTCGAATTCATAATTAAGGCCCATTAATATGAAAAGAAATTTATCATCTATCTATAATTACTGCATATATCAGCTTTGGAGCCCAGGGAAGGTGGTAGGGGTTGGGGGAAGAGTGAATAAATTTCAGTCATGCTATGTCAAAGAGCTTTGCAGGATGTCAACTCTATCCATTAAAAAAAGTTCAGATACTTTTTGGTAGTTGCTTTCTATAACTTGTTTTAATGTGTACCAACTACCAAATTGGCCCTTTTGGTTCATTGGATAGGTTATTGATGCTATGCCAAGATGCTTGTATGTTAATGAATATTTCAGTTATATACATGGAAAAAAAATTAACTAACCATTGATCCTTTAAGCTTATTTCTCTCCCTGTTTTTCTGAAACTGTAATAAGTTTCTGATGTCCTAAGCATCTATGCTTTTAGGTGCATTTGAGCTTATTAGTGACGAGAGTAAAGCTGGTTCATGCCTATGGATTACAAATCGCAGAGGCATGGAGTATTGGCCTAGCCCTGCGGAAGAAGCAAAATACTTGGTGAAATCTTCAAGTTCCAGGAGAAGATCCTCACTCGGAGCCCCTTTAAATGTAAATCTCCAACTTCCTCAGAGTTTTGAGAAAATGTGAGTAACAATGTGTCAAATTTCCTTTCCTGTTTGGTGGTTGATGATAAAGATTCAAGTAAAATTTTGCGTAATCCATTTAGTTTATAATTTAATTTGATTTTGGGAATCAATAAAATAACCGAAGCAGACATAGATAGCCTCAGGTACAGAAGCTATAATAAAAAGTTAACTTGCATGGGTATTAGAGTTCTTAAATACTATTGTTCGGCCCTTTCCTAATAACTTAGGCTTTTGGGTCTAGTGGTTATCAACATGGTATTAGAGCCAAATTTGACTCTTTGGTTTGAGTCCCCACATGTAGTTATATTTGTAATATGAATGTTTATGTTTGGGTTTCTCAAAATTTTTAACTTCTTGGAGTGATTTAAGTATGCTTAATCAAGTATGGCCACTCCAGTCTTCCCATTAAGAATACCTTAGTTTGCGATAGTCATATCTTTATCTTTCTCACATTTGAGGCTCCTAAGATTTCCGCTTAGGATATTCTTATCTTCAAGGCCAGCAATCTTTATTTCAAATAATGGCACAGATGATATGAAAAGCGACCTGTGGTTTACTGCTTTCACTTATGCACTTGGTTCTCGGAAACAAATCTCTTAAAATACGTAATACTCAATTACTCATCACCTGGTGTAGTTGTGATCTAGAAAATTTGACAAATTTAACTTATTCACTCGTGTTTAGATCTGTTGTTTTACTCTCTCTGTTGAAGCAATTGATCATTTAAATGTGATCGGCATTAATGGTTTTTTTTGAAATGCAAGTGGTTTGCTTATATGTACTATCCAGTTGCTGATGTTTTGTTCACTCTTCAGAGTTGTTCACACCTTGACCCACAATTTTCGCAATGCAACCCGGACAGTTCGCGCTCCATTGAGATTACCCATCAAACCAAATCACATTCTTCTGAAAATCATTTATGCTGGTGTGAATGCTAGTGATGTAAGTCCATGACTTTTATTGCAAAGAAGTATCGCGAGTTTGCTTTTTCTCTTATTTCAAGTATTACTCTTTTGATCATCAATGGTGTATGCTTTTGTCTTACTCTCTTTCTCATTAATTTGAATATCTTTAAAGTGTACGGTTCCTGAACCATCACACAGAACAAGCATGAAGTTTCAGAGCTTTGTGATAGAACCAAATGATCAGTTTTTTTAGGCAGTTCTGCTATATATATTAGCTGAAAGTGATGTGGCATATTGTTACTTGTCCTCGTGTTATGATTATTTATATATGATTTAGTTTAATGATAGTTACACAAGTGGCTTTAAGTTGTCCCAGAATTCATTTATGGTGTGCTACCCGTGCTTAACTAAATCTTGTATTCTGTCATTTTCTTAAAGCAATTTGAACTTGGTGATCTTTGTTTATTTGGAAATTCTCTTTTGACTGGAAATATATGAAGTCATATGACTGATGCTTAGTTCAGACACTGTAGCTCATCATATATTGTTGGGATATCCGATATCATATTGAGAATATAGCTTTAAAGTCAAATTTTGAGCATGACATTTTTTACGGTTTCTTTTCCCAGTGTCATATGAATTGACTAAGAAACTAAGGTTGAGAAATCACACTGACTGACTCCTTAGTGTACACTGAGGCTTTGAGTACCTTGTTTATGAAACAGTCTTCCCTTTTTTTTTATATATATAATTAATGTTCGGAATAAATTTTAGCTAGTTCCTTGTACATTATTTGGAGTTTTTGGCATGTGCATAACAATTATGTGGTGCTATGCATGCATGATTTATGTCAAAGCCTAGAGAAATAGGTAGTAATGTTACTGAACATGGGCAGAAATGTGAAACAATTACCTCTTCATTATTTTTTATTGGTAGAGTAGGATTAGGGTGAACAGTATTGATGGAAAAAAAAGACTAATGACCTGGAGGAGGCAACCTTAGGGTAATGAATATGAGAAGAGAATGGGAAAAGCTAGGAATGAAAATTGTCTAATGTTGTCTGGTTTTTGTCTTTATGTTTGTTACCAAACATGAAGCATCACAATGTTGGGAACTTTAACTAGTTTTTTTCCATCTTTTGGCAAAATGATGTCTGACATATTTATCTCTTATATTTACACATATATGTGTATCTCTGCATGTAACAAGGATGCATTGTGAACTTATGGACAGGTTAATTTCAGCTCAGGTCGTTATTTCTCTGGAAACACCAAAGATGTCAGCTCCCGTCTTCCATTTGATGCTGGTTTTGAGGTGCATGAAATGTATACTTTGAATGTCGTTGTGTAATGACACAATTTTATTATGTTGATATCTTCTTGCTGATCATGTGCTTGATACTCATTATATCTCTAAAATATTGCTGTTTATATATACCTTGCACTTGCAGGCAGTGGGACTAATTGCAGCAGTGGGGGATGGCGTCAATGACTTAAAAGTTGGCACTCCAGCAGCAATCATGACTTTTGGGGGTTATGCTGAATTTGCAATGGTATATTATTCCTTAAAACATTGTCTTCATCATCGAGCACAAGTTCCTTTATTAAAAGATTTTGTCACTGTCGTCTAAGTTTCTACATTTTAATTAATCATAAAACTGTTAGATTTATCATTTATTTTTTCAATTGTGGATCTTTTCCATGATAAGATTCCTTCGAAACACATCATTCCTGTGGCAAGACCAGACCCAGAAGTTATTGCCTTGCTTACTTCAGGGCTTACAGCGTCAATTGCTCTAGAAAAGGTAATTCTCCTTATATTTGTCAAATCTGATGCGGATTTCACTTTCTCTGATAATATTTCTTTCATCTGGCACTTTTAGGCAGGACAGATGACATCTGGAGAAACAGTTTTTGTTACAGCTGCTGCAGGAGGCACTGGGCAATTTGCAGTACAGGTTTATTCTCAAATACAAAGATAATCCTTTAATACATTCTCTGTTTGTTTAAATGCAAATATTAAACGCTTTTTGGCTATTGCAATATTGTGTTTCCGTCCGTATTGCAAATATGAAAACTTTTTTAGAATCAAACAAATTGCTATGAATGCAGCTTGCGAAATTAGCTGGAAATACAGTGGTAGCAACTTGTGGAGGTCAGCAAAAGGCCCAGCTATTGAAACAACTGGGAGTTGATCGAACCATAGACTATAAATCTGAAGATATTAAAACTGTACGTCTGTAATTTTTGTTTCTGTTCTTATATATTCTCTATAATTTTGTAATCATGGAGGATTGACCAAATTTCATTTTGGGGGCAGTGAGTTAACTGATTCGGATAATGGGATTGATAAGGGCAAATTTTAATTCTTTTTATGGTGATTTCATTCATAGGCTTCTAGGAATAATTGCTAAGGAATACTATCAACATTTGCACACACATATTTGTACATTTCCTGGCCTTTAATATCACTTACAAGTTAAATATATTATTAGTAGAAGTAAGGGTTCTGTTGACTTCATCTTTACAATGGTTTAGAGCTTCCTACACTTTAATCTGACTTTTAGTCTATTTGTCTTGTACAAACCTCTTTGAAAATTCAGGATTTGCTTATTTGTATGTTAAAATATATGCCCTAGCTAGAATTTAATACCAAGAATGAGAGTATTCTAACTTAGCTACTTAGACTAGAAGTCTTTCAAACTTTTGAATCTGATTTATCATGTTAAACCATCATTTGTGTGTGTAGAAAATGCTTATGTTTTGAATCTTCCAGGTTCTTAAGAAGGAGTTTCCCAAAGGTTTCGACATCATTTATGAATCTGTTGGTGGTGACATGTTTAATTTGTGCTTGAATGCTTTGGCAGTCTATGGACGACTCATAGTGATCGGAATGATTTCTCAGGTTCTTTTTGTAAAACCCAGCTGGATATTTATTTACTCTCTTAGAGTCAAAGTTGAAGGTATATATTGCCATACTTAAAGCTTTTATCTTGGTTTATTATTCCTACACCAGAACATGGAGTTTTAATCTAGGCAAGGTATATTAAGGGCTCAACAATATGACATGGATTCCAATTCTGTAACTTATATTAGTTTTCTTGTATATCTAACTTGATAATATCTACTTATGACCAACTTTATCAGGTCATCTATGAGGTTCTTGTCTTCTTGATGCATATTTGGTTTGGTCTTCATTTAACTACGATATATATCATTGACTGCATCTGATTTATACAATTTAAAATCTGTCATTTATATCTAGCAACATAACTTCTTTTGTTAACTTTCTTATTCTATGTTTAAATTCGTTCTTGGATTCATTTTTTAGGGTTTTAATTTAGTGGTGATGAAATGAAATCTTTTTGTCTCAGTATCAAGGAGAGCAAGGATGGCAGCCATCAAATTATACTGGACTATGTGAGAAGATTTTAGCAAAAAGCCAAACTGTGGTATGTAGCTGCTGGATGATGAAATTATTTTTACATGATGGCATAGAACTATCCCAACTTAGCATGTATAGATACAGACGCTTATATTTGATATTTAGTTAAATCTTTGCACCTTAGACTCCTACATAAGATATCAGACTGACAGTAAATCTCCAGAAAACTAGTCCCTCTGCTGATATTATTTTGAATTTTCAATACAATATGGTGTAGATACTGAACAAATTGAGTGTTTGTTATTTTATTCATCTCCATATGGAGGAAATAAATAGGAAAATACATGAGTAGGCATCAAGAAAACAATCTCCTATAATCAATCTAAATCCCCTACAATCAGGATAATTAATGTAATCAATCATACAATTGTCAACTATATAAATCAATTACAATTGTCAACTATATGAGTGAGAATCAAGGAATAGATATCCTATGATTAAGATAGTCAACTATAGGAGATTAATGACAAATCCTTTACATTAATGACAAATATTCTAACAGATACATTCTCCTTTGGTTCGCATAATATGTTTTCTGCTCTTAGTGAAGTATATGATTTCTTAAATTCTTGTGGCTTTCTATTACTGAAAGAGACTCATTGAGTATTTCTTTTGAAAATCTAGAGGTGGTCAAATGTCAGTGGTTATCTCTCTTGGGTTTATTGGGATACATATGCAGAGTTGTTTCAAGTTGTTGATGTGTTTCAGGCTGGATTTTTCCTGGTACAATATGGTCACTTATGGCAACAACATCTGGACAAACTTTATCATCTTTTCTCAACGGGAAAGCTCAAGGTAATACATTCATCTTGTTATATTTCCTCATTGTCGTCATAGCCTGTATAGAAATTGTTGTGCAGAATTATACAAACATGAAAATGAACTCAATAGCTTATATTGTCGTATTGATGTAAATTTTTTGTTGATATGATCCGAAATCGCTTTTCAATTTTCTTGCTTATTTATAATATACACTTGGATTCTAAATATTGTTCTATAATCAGCAGTATAATTATTATTAATATTTAATAGTCTTTCTTCTAATTTTGATTTAAAAATTTATCTTGCATCTTCACTATGCTATGGAAAATGGAAAAATAACCTTTGTTTGGCCTCTTCTGATTGGGTAGCCTGCACCAATATGTTATTCAGATGAAATGCTCTGTAATGATCTGTATGTTGAGTTTCTGGCAAAAAATAAATCGATAAGACGATAATGTGGAACTCAATTTAGCGTAATGTAGTCCGATATGTTCTTTCATTCATAAGCTGTTTATCAAATCGTGACTTGTTTAAATGAGTTCTCTGGATAAAAAGTTGGTCTGATTACTTGCTCATATTCCATTTCTTACAGGTTTCCATAGACCCAAAAAGGTTTAATGGTCTCAATTCTGTGGCAGACGCTGTTGAGCATCTTCATTCTGGTAAAAGCGTTGGCAAGGTAGGCACTACTTTTCTTGAATAACAGCTTGCTTATCTTTACGTTATCTATTATTTACATTATCTATTATTTACATTATTTATTATTTACTTATTCCGATCAATCCCAACAATTTCTTCGACCAGTAATTCTACATGCTTTTAACTTTTGCGATAAAATTTTGCAGGTAGTCGTTTGCATCGATCCAGCCTTCAGTCAACAAATGGCAAAATTATGAGCAACTGCTGTTTGAATCTCCCCCTCCACAATTTCTATTTACTATGAAACAATAAGTGTGCGGCAGGCTCCACGGTACAATAAGTCGCATCTAAGCATTACTTAATAAGGCAATCAAAACTTACTTTTTTGATACAGAAACTCTGTAAATAATCGGTTCCTAGAATTTTTTTTACAAGCACAAAAACTCTGTAAATCACTGGAAATCGTTGATGTTGATGTATTCCGAATTTTGATTATTATTTCATGTTTTACTCCTAAAGCTATGAAACCTCACTTTGCAAACCACATAACAAGATCAATGTTTGTATTCTCTGTAAAGCCGATGGTTGAAGAGGCAATAACCAATTACAGAAGTTTTTTGAAAGGCATCCTCAACGGCTTCAACGCATCGAGGCCAAAAACAAATATATGGATGTAATTAAACACCAAGTCTATGAATAAAGCCTCAAGTTTCTTGAAGTAAATAGATATATAATACAGATTACAGAGCAAAAACAAGAAGTTATCTGCCTTAGCTTCTATGCTTCAAAATAGGGAACTTGCATTTTGGCATTTCCAAAGACTACTTTTTACCTGCCAAAACAATAACAAATGTCTATGAGAATTGATAACTCAAGGAAAACCAGAAGTAACAACCGTTTAACTAGATTTCTCACAAGTCATGATGAAATTTTATTGTCTATTTTCATTAATCGAAGTGTCAGATGTATGTGCATTGATCCTATAAAACCTTGAAAGTGCATCCAAATCAGCATTAAATGGAGCGAAAAGTACTTACTTGATCTAGTTCGTTTCGCAAAACTGCTCAACGGAGTGACACCCGAATCTTCATTCTTGTCCTTACCATCTTTGTCTCCATTGTCTATTTTCATTAATCGAAGTGTCAATGTATGTGCACTGATCCTATAAAACCTTGAAAGTGCATCCAAATCAGCATTAAATGGAGTTAAATGTAGTACTTACTTGCTCTAGTTCGTTTTGCAACACTACTCAGCGGAGTGACACCCGAATCTTCATTCTTGTCCTTGTCATCTTCGTCTTCATTGTCTTCTAACTCGTATGCTCTGATAATGTAGACCTAAGGAGAATAGTTAATGCAATTAATACCTTTCCATTTCCATTGATGCCAACGTACTAGCAACCGGAAAGCCCCTTGAAAGTTGAATTAAGAGATTATATATATAGGACATACATAAGAGTCTTAAGTTCTCACCTTAAATGTTGTAGGCTTGACAAGATGGAAAACCAGTGCATCTCCATCAACTAATCCATGTTCCAAGGAAAATCCTCGCCATCCGCCACTCAGACCAGTTTTACGAGGAAGGTATTTTGTTGGGGACTCATTTCCTTCCTCATCCACCAATATGATTGTTTCATCATTAGTGGGTAGATGATTCTTGCAAAAGTAGACAGGAAGACCCTATTTGAAAGTATTGTGAAGAAGAATTAAGAGCAATATATAGAAAGATAAAAGCTTACACTACTATGGCAAATGTGATCATCTTTTTCATACTTGCAGGTCAAGAAACTCGACAAACTTATGCATATATGCTCATTTCTAGAATAAGCAAAGTAATTAAGACTGCCCAAAAAAAATACCCTTTAAGGTTTCATTAATTTACCAGCCAAAAGCATCCAGTCACATGTGATTGTAGCATGGGCTTCACAAAACTTGGGTATTGAGAATCTAAGCCTGATTGAAGTTCTTCAGCTCTTTCGATTGCATACGCTCTCTCTTTATCCGAAGCAAAAACCCGATTCAGTAGGTTTCTCCGTGGGTAGCTCCTACAAGGTACCTCAAAAGTAGCATTTAGATAATCAATCTTCAAAATATCAACAGTTTTGAGAATTGTCCTAAAAACCAAAAATGTTTTAAAGACAGATTGAAGATAGAGTTCTTTACCTTCTTCTGGTCATGAAAGGTAGTACAACTACATCCTGCCATCAACCGATAAATTGGTGGTTCAATCCATATTTGACATCACAATCTTTAAACAACAAGAGAAAGCAAGCAAGCTAAGCTATACCATATGCAAAGAATTCATGTTAATGTTTCCCTAGAATTGATAGAAATAATTAAAATCAGAGTTCAAATGGTTACAACTATTCAATACAGATTGGCTAAAAATCTAAGTATATGAAATCAAGGCCAAATTCTAAGCTGTGAAAACACATGTAGAGAGTACACACCAATAACATGAACAAGCTAGAAGTAAAGATAATCAGAACCTAAACAGAAGTTTTCAACACCATTTGAAGTTTGAACTAATTACACCCAGTAAAACCCCCATATTGAAATAAATTAATAAATTAATTACAGCATTGTAATAGCATAAACTCTGTAAGTAAATTCTTCGTTCAAAAACCCACAAAAGAAAAAGAAAATGAACTTTGAAAAAATATATAAAAACATAAAAAGAATTAGAGAGAAAGCTCACATCCTTGTAATTGGGAGGAGGCCTATTGGCAACACGACTGGACCTCCTGACCTGATCTGATTCCAGTTGTGGGTTACGAGACCGCTTTTTAAGCTTCACAAAAACATAACAAAACAGACCCGTAAAAAATCACAAATTTTCGAAATACACATACAATGGTTTCTGATGACTCACCGGAGATGGGGTGTGGGTATTGGTGGTTTTTTTAAGAGAGTGAGAGAGGTTGGCGAGGTTGAGCTCTTCCATTCTTTTCTTGTTCTCTTCTAGTCTCTGTCGACGGCATTCTTCGTACGTCAAGTTTGATTCCACCATTTTTGGAGATTGAAGAAGACAGTGGCGTTGTTGGGTTTTTTGTTGTTTTTGATTTGGAATAAGTTGCCATGTTTGTGACTTTTCGTTTGAATTCAAATTAGTTCTGGGAAAAGGTAAAATATCTGAAACTTCCCTTCTACTATTCCTTTATTACAAGTAGAAACTGTTCAATATTACACTTATGATTGACCTCCCTTTTAAAGTTTCAAGTTAAAATTTTAGTTAAAAATAAAATAAAAATTATTTTTTAATGTAGAATTATATTATGTATATTGTTGAACTGAAACTTCAAATATGCTAGTGTAGTTGATCGTATAATAATGGAAAAAAGTTTCTTTGTGAATAATTAGACTGATATCTCATAGCAATCTGATATTTTCATAATTTTAAAAAGTAAGATTAATAATGCTAGAGTTTAAAGAGCATAATTTATTGTGGTGGTAATGTGTAATTGTGTACCGTGAGAAATGCTTCATTTACCTTCTTTGTTTATGATTTAATTATATTTTAAGTTGCCCAGAGATCTGCCAGGATCCGACGAGATCAACTGTTACAAATACGTTCCGAAATATGGAATGATATTAGAACACAATCAAAATCACAGCTTTGCTATTAGTTTGTAATATAGAGATTACAACATGAATGTCATTTCCTTCACTTTCTCCTCCTTTGAATATATTTTTGCCATAAATCAAGATCCAAGAGCTTAAAAAAGGAAAGCCAATAGCACTGATGGGCTTTTTTCAAAGACTATTTTCTACCTGCCAAAACAATAACAGATTGGATATTAGAACCCAGTAAAACAGAAAATAAAACCATTATCCAAATTTCACAACATTTTCAAAGACTATTTTCCAACCTTTTCTACCAAATTTTCAAAGACTATTTTCCAACCTTTTCTACCAAATTTTCAAAGACTATTCACTTGAAATTGAATCTATTTTAACTAATCAAGGGTGAAATGTATGTATGTGCACTGATCCTATAAAATCTTGCTAGTGTGTGCAAATCAGTATTATTAGTTTTCCTAATTTGTCAATATACTCAAATGTTATTCAAATCATTTAATCTAATTTATTTTGATACGATATTTTAAGTAACTTGTAAAAAAAAACTACTAGAGCTTTAGAAAGGAGTGAAAAGGAAGTACTTGCTCTAGTCCGCTTGGCATTCCTGCTCAGGTGAGCAACATCGGAATCCTCATTCTTGTCCTTATCGTCATTGTTGTCTTCAATCTCTTCTGTCTTGTCATTGTCGTCTTCGTTCTCCTCTGTCTCGTATGCTCTGATAATGTAGACCTAAGGAGAGTTATGAACACAATTAATATCTAGAAATATGGCTCAAATAAAAATGTAAGCTACCAAAAGCAAAATTACATCTGCATCCATTTCTGCTACATACATTCTGATTTCTGAGTCTAAGTTCTCACCTTAAATGTTGTAGGCATGACAAGATGGAAAACCAATGCATCTCCATCAATTAATTCATGATCAAGAGAAAACCCTCTCCATCCACCACTTAGACCAGTTTTATCGGCAAGGAATTTTGTTGGGAACTCATTTCCTTCCTCATCCACCAATGTGATTGTTTCGTCATAAGGAGGAAGATGATTCTTGCAGAATTGGACAGGAAGACCCTATTGAAAATGTCAAGAGAAGAGTTAAGACCAACACTTTAAAACTACCCAAATCACGAAAAATAAAAAGCTTTCAATCAATACAACAGATTTGATGAAATTTTCCATACTTTTATGATAAGAAACCGATAAACTGTTCTTTCAGACAAGATTAAAGACAAAAATCTATGTAAAAATGCCCATTTATAGAACAAGCAAGTAGTTCACAGCATGTAATTTTATTATTTAGTTACCAGCCAAAAGCCTATATTGACATGTGAATGTAGCATGGGCTTCACAAAACTTGGGAATTGAGAATCTAAGCCTGATCGAAGTTGATCAGCTTTTTCGATTGCATAAACTCTCTCTTCATGCGAAGCAGAAGCTCGACTCAGCAGATCTCTCCGTTGGTAGCTCCTAGAGCTAGAAGTTAACCTCATAAGTAATTGTTAGACAAACAATCATAAAAATATCAACAGTTGTGAACTGTCCCAAATGTAAAAACCGTTCAAGATTCAGTTATTTACCTACTTCTGGTCCGGAGAGGTTCAAGTGCATCCTGCCATTGATCAATTAATTGGAAAATCAGATAAAGGAAGCTATGATATGAGATGATATGCACCAAATTCATAATGAAGTTCCCTGTATATGACATAAACAACTAAAAATTCAAGTTCAAACAAATTACAACAATCCAAAAATCTGAATCCAAGGCTGTAATCTAACCTGTGAAAACAGAGCTCAGTGAGCCTATTTAATCGGAATATTAAAAACCTTTATAGCACGTTTCTTAATCAGAAATGAGAATGAAAGGGTATCAAGTTCCATTGGAAATAATGTAACTTAAATCAAGAAACGGAGCTTGATTCCTTAAGTGGGAGGAGTGAATTAAGGTCCTTTTTCAGCCGGAACTTAATTTGTAATTTGTGTGTAAGACTCACGTAACTTTATTCCCAACTAATTTCAGTAAACATTGTAATCACAAAGGAAACACTTCTAGAGTAGAATAATAATGATGCAACTGTAACTAGCAATGGAGATAATCAGAAGTTAAAACCTAACTAAAACTTAAAAAATTATTCCAAATACAAGTATTATAACAAGTAACTATCACCCTCTGTTACGTGCCTATTTTATAGGAAGTTATAAATGAAGTGGAGAGTGGTTTTCTCAAATAAACCAATCCTAATTTATTTAAATTATTCTAAATGCCCAAAATTGTCAAAAATCCATATTTCCAGAATCTGCGATCGTATCTCTTAGTTCCATTTGAATAAATTGCACCCAATAAAACCCCATATTAAAATAAATTTACAGAATCTAAAAGTATAAACTCTGTAAGTAAATTTTTGTTCACAGACCCAAAACAACACATGCTTCCAAAAATGAAAAAAAAAAAAACAAAAAAAAAATGAAACATATTTCCAAAAACATATAATCATATGTATATAGAAAGCTCACATCCTTGTAGTTGGGAGAAGGTTTGTTGGCAACACGACTGGATCTTCTGACCTGTTCCACCTGCTGTGTACGAACCCGCTTTTTAAGCTTCACAAAACAGACCCATCAAAATTAATCAAAACCTCGAAAAATCACAAATTTCGAAAAAAATACACATACAATTGGTTGAGGATGATGACTCACTGGAGATGGAGTGTGGGTGTTGATGGGTTTTTTAAGAGAGTGAGAGATGTTGGTGAGGTTGAGCTCTTCCATTCTTTTCTTGTTCTCTTCCAGTCTCTGTCGACGGCATTCTTCGTATGTCAACTTTGACTCCACCATTTTTGGAGATTGAAGAGAAGTGGCTCAAGAAACAAACAAACAAACAAAGAAAACAGTGGCGTTGATGGGTTTTTTGTTGTTGTTGTTTTTTTTTTTTTTTTTTTGATCATTTTTATCTTCGCAGCGCTAAATTGCCATGTTTGTGACTTGTCGTTTGAATTCAAATTCGTCCAGATAAAGGTAAAATATCTCAGACCCTCCTTCTACTGTGCCTTTATTACATGACACTTAGAGATTTAATTGAGAGAAAACCATAAGTAGCCATAACACTTATCATACTTTTGTTTTTAACCACTTTTGAATTTTTAATTGTTAATAACCACTTTTTTAAAAACAATTCAGTTTAGTACCATAAATTACTAGAGTACCCTTGAAAATAGTGTTTTTTAAACCTCGAAACAAACTTGAAATCACGACTAAATTGAAATACACAAACTTGAAATCATGCCTAAATGGAAATATTCAAACTTGAAATCATGCCTAAAATAGAAATATTCAAACTTGAAATCTGGACTAAATTGAAATTATGATAAGTTTTTTTTTTTTTTTTCCCTCTTTCTTCTTCCTCTTCCTCTTCCCCAAATTCAAATTAGGTTTAGGTTTTTTGTTTTAATTGCAGGTCTGTTCGCTGGCGATCACGCAAAAGGACGGTAGCAGCAGCGACGACGCCGGCCCACCTGCACGATGACGGCGCTGCACGACGACGGCCAACCCCTTCGTTCGCGAAGGAGCAGCTCGCACGACCCAGCTGCACGACGAAGGCGCTGTCGTGCAGCCCAGAAGGTCTCCGGCCCGCTGCGGCGCCTTCGTCGGCCCTCGGCGACGCTGCACAGCCACGCCGGCGGTGGCTTTGAGGGAGAGAGAGAGATCGGTGAGAGAGAGGAGAGGAGAGGAGAGAGAAAGAAAAGAGAGAAAAAAGAGAGAGAGTGTTTTGAGGGGGGTTTTTATATGAGGGCTTTTGAGTAATTTCTCAAAAACATGGTTAAAAACAATTAAAAGTATGGATGTGGTTAAAAAAGAAAATCCCATAATTAGATGGGTCAGTTTGGGCAATTTCCACATAAAATTATATAGGAATAACTTAATACGATATAATAGTGGAAATTGCCAAAACTAACCCATCTACTTATGGGATTTTCTTTTTTAACCACATGCATACTTTTAATTGTTTTTAACCATGTTTTTGAGAAATTACTCAAAAGCCCTCATATAAAAACCTCCCCAAAACCACTGTTTCTCTCTTTCTCCTTCTCTTTCCTCTGCTCTCTCTCCCGGTCATCTCTCTCTTTCTCCTCTCCATCCCGTCGCCCGTCGCCGGAATCGTCGCCCAACGCTGGAGTCATCGCCGAACAGCCGCCGGACGTCGCCTGGACCAGCGACGGTCACGAACCAGCGGCGCACGAAAGCCTGGTCGTCGCACGAACCAGCGCCGCTGGTTCGTGCGACGACTAGGCGTTCGTGCACCGCTGGTTCGTGACCGTCGCTGGTCCAGGCGACGTCCGGCGGCTCCGTGCTGCGATCTCCGACGACGTGATCTGCAATAAAAAGGAGAAATCAAAAAAACCTAAACCTAATTTGAATCTGAGGAAGAAGAAAAGGAAGAAGAAAGAGGGGAAAAAAAACCTAAGCCAAATTTCAATTTAGTCCAGATTTCAAGTTTGAATATTTCTATTTTAGGCATGATTTCAAGTTTTGATATTTCCATTTAGACATGATTTCAAGTTTGTGTATTCCTATTTAGTCGTGTTTTCAAGTTTGTTTCGAGGTTTAAAAAAACACTATTTTCAGGGGTACTCTGGTAATTTATGGTACTATACTAAATTTTGTTTTAAAAAGTGGTTATTAACAATTATAATTTCAAAAGTGGTTAAAAACAAAAGTATGATAATTTGGTTGGTTACTATTGGTTTTCTCTCTAATTTTATTGTATTTTATTATATTATAAAAATATAATAATTTCTTAAAAAATAGTTAATAATTAATTTTAAATATCCTTACCATGAATAAAGCAATAAATATTTTTATATAAAAAATCAATAAATATTTATTTTAATTGAAACAAAAAATTTAAATAAATAATATTTTTATAAATAAAATAAATATTTCCTATATAATTTTAAAATTAGAAAAAAAAAATTATCAACAATATAATACATATTTCATCAATATTCCATATTTGTTGAATTTTTTTTTTTTCTAATACAATACAACCTAATACCACCAAATATAATGTATTAGCTAATACGATGTTTTCTGTATTAGACAATTAAAATATACTAAAATAATACAATACAGTGTTTGCATCAAATATTATATTGTATTATATTATTTTAGTACATTTTAATTGACTAATACAATAAAATACAACGAAACAAACGAGGCCCTAATACAACAAACACAATCTAATAGTGATTCTAATTTATGTTGTATTAGCAAGTGAGATTTTCTTTTTGTTTTTTGTTTTTCAAATTAAGTTATAAAAAATATTAATATAATTATATATAATATTAAAAAATATAATATAATATTAAAAATGAAAAATTAATTATAATATGATTTTGACAATAATTTAATTAAATAAAAATAAAATCTAGTTATACATCAATCATTATGTCAACTTTATGCAATCTAATACAATATAGTTACCCCGTAGCTTAGTTTACGCATGTCTATTTGTACAAGCAGGGGCTGGACCAGCCTTAAGGCCAAGTGGGGCCCGTGCCCTATCTCAATTTTTTTTTTCATTTTACGCATGTTGTTTATATATATATACAGTTATACATCAATCATTGTGTCAACTTTATACAATCTAATACAATATAGTTACTCAGTAGCTTATTTTATGCATGTTTATTTGTACAAGCAGGGGTTGAACCCACCTTAAGGCAGAGTGGGGCCCGTACCCTACCTCAATTATATATATTGATATGAGGGGTTCTACTCCCATCATTTGCATTTTTCAAGCAAAATAAATATATATTTTTTCTTTAATTCAATTTTATCCTATAATTTTAATACTTATTTTTTTATGTCTTTTTTATTTTACCATCTTTTCCAATTCCTTTTTGAAATTTTTATCTTCTTCTAAAACAAAATAATTCAGTTTCTCTTTTTCTACATTGGCAACTTCTTAATTACCTTTAATTTATGAATATTTAATTTTATTTTATTTTATATTATATTATATATTATTATTTTAAACTTGTATTATTTCTAATAATTTAATATGACATACCAATACATCCAATCAATAAACTCTAAAATCTCAAATGTTAATTTACTGTATTAAAATAGTCAATCTATTATTATGATTAATTTTATTTTATCCTTAGTATTTTTATTTATTTTATTAAAAAAAAAAAAAAACATGTTTAGTAATATTTATTAATCAATCATTTTTGTATAAATTTAAAGTGAATTCATTAAAAAAAATCTTATTAGAAAATTAGAATGTAATTTATTATTTTAAGAATAAATATTGTAATTTTTAATTGTTTATGTTGTTTTTCTTGTTATTTTTTTTTTAATATCATGTTTTTTTTTTTGAATGTAAGATTATTTAGTTCATTTTAAATAAGTGTTCTATTTGTTTTATATATATATAAACCATTTAAGTTAAATTCAGTATTTTTTTTATATATAATTGCTATTTTATTCAAGTGCCCCACCTAATTAAAATTTCTCGGTCCGCCACTGGAGAGTGGAGGCCGAGGCTGAGGCTGAGGCTGGAGAGGAACACGGCTCGATTATTTCTCTTTCAGGTTTGTTATTCATTTTCTCCTTAGTCATTGTCTTCTTTTCTCTATAATTTTGACAATTTTAACGATTATCTTGTCATGTGCTAATATGGTCGGGCACACTATCAAGAGTGGCTAATGTGCCCAGGCACGTCATTACATCAATACCTTTGCTAATATATCTATACACACAGGGGCGAAGCCAGGAATTATTGTCCGTGTGGGCTAAATTAAGTACAAATTTGTTTTTTTGGGTATACATGCAATTGCAGTGCAGTGACTTGAACAATGATGAGCATTTACTATCAAACTACACTGGGTGATAGTACAATTTTTTTTTAAGCAAGCCTTACAAATTTGTTTCGATTTTACGAAATGAAGTAGGAATTCAAAATTTGAATTCAAAAGGAAATGGAAATTTTAATGTGTTTGAGTGTCAATAAAATATATATTGAGTAATGTTAATTTTATAATTCTCTTTCATTTGTATTTTTCTTTAAAAAAAATTATAAAAAAAAATAAAAATAAAAAAAACTCTTTAATATTTTTTTTAAGAAAAAGCCAGCATAGGGGTAACTGTGCGCCGATGTACCCGAGCACGTCAACCATTCTTAAAGGACTTGCCCAGGCACATCATCATTGTACTCTGATGTGGCTTGATATATCATCAATTAAGGATGACGTGTGCTCAGGCATGTAAATCAAACCGTCTCTATTGACATGGAGAGACATGTCATCACACTTTGCTGACATGTCTATATACCTTAGCCGCTCAATGCATAGTTGTACGTTGAGTGACTAGCCGATAGGGCTTATGGTGTTAGTGGGTTTAAGAGACCGAAAGAGCTTGGTGAGATTGAGCTCTTCCATTCTTTTCTTGTTTTCTTGAAGTCGATCTCTGTTTATGGCATTCAAGTTGCCAAATTGTGTCTTCACTTTTAAACTCTACTGGATTTTTTTTTTAAGAATAATCAAGTTAAATTTAGAAAAAGTGCTAGTGAGATTTTGAGGAGCAAAATTCACCGCTTGGTTTATATTTTTGGGGCAAAAATAACCTTTCTTCCCTCCTCCTTAGTCCACTTCATTTGAAAAATATATAACGAAAACTTGAAAACCTCTAAAAACTACACCGAAAACTTTTCAAATCACAAACCAAAATTTTCTATTAAAATATGGCTTAATTATAGGTTATTTTATGTCAAATTTTAGGAGAGTTTCAAAATGAAATTCTACAAGTTCTTGAACAATGGAGAGATGCATTTGTATTTAGTCCACACCAAAAGATATATAGACCAGTGGAATTTTTTTAATTACTTTATATTGGCTTGAACAATGGTAATAACAATTTAATAATGAATGTTTGGCCAATAGTATTAGTGGAAATGGTGGGAAATGTCACATTTTGACCGGTTTTTGTAATAAAGTCACCACTTTAATAACTTAAGTTTAAAATGTACATATTATGGTGAACAGACAAAAATGCCCTTACTTTACACATTCTCTTTCTTACTTTGAAGTTTTATGAGATTTTATTCCTTCATGTTCATCTATAACAGACCTCCAATGGAGGTTAAACATCATAACATTATCAATGCATCTTCATTAGATAATTAGTTTTGTGGCGCTACGCAGACGCATTCGGGGGGAGATTTTTTTTGGATTTGGTTTGATTTGTCGATCTGAGTATGGTTGTGGGTATGGTTAGGGTTTTAATTTATGAACATTTGTGCAGGAGACGATGAAGATCTGGGTTTTCGAGCCTTTTGAAACACTCTCCGAGTCTTTTGTAAACCTTAAGCTGGTTGTGTGAATTTTGAATCTAATTGAAAAGTCTCGGAGAACAAATGAAAAGGCTCGAGCCTTTAATGAAAAGTCTCGGAGACGGTATGAAAAAGCTTGGGGAACAATTGAAAAGGCTCGAGCCTTTAATGAAAAGTCTCGGAGACTAAATGAAAAGGCTCGAGCCTTTTCAATTGTTCCCCGAGCCTTTTCATACAGTCTCTGAGATTTTTCATTAAAGGCTTGAGCCTTTTCAATTGTTTCCCGAGCCTTTTCATACAGTCTTCGAGACTTTTCATTAAAGGCTCGAGCCTTTTCAATTGTTCCTCGAGCCTTTTCATACAGTCTCCGAGGCTTTTGTAAACCTTAAGTTGGTTGTGTGAAACAAATTGAAAAGGCTCGGATTACTGTAGAAAAGGCTCGGACAGTGTATAAAAAGGCTCAGATACAGTGTTAAAAGGCTCGGAGATTCAAAATTGACAAACATATTCATATTCCTTAAAAAAGCTCGGATTACTATTTAAAAAGCTCGGAGACTGTTTGAAAAGGCTCGGAAAAAGTGTGAAAAGGCTCGGAAACCCAGATTTTCATCGTCTTACATATTCTCGTCTACTTCAAGACTATAGCGCCACCGTCGGTGAGTTCGCCATGAGATTTTCAGTCGGATTTCTTACAGACATGAGATTTTCAGTCAGATTTCTCTCTCTCTCAACTTTTTTCTCTCTAGATTTGAAAAGACACAAACTGACAAAATAAGGGTATTTTTATCTGGTCACCTAAATAGGTGCCTTTTAAACTTGAATTAGTAAAGTGGTGATATTCTTACAAAGTCAAGCCCAAATAGTGACAAAAAAATTTTGAACCCTTGGCTAATATATCACTATTATGTATTCAATATTACCACTCACAGATTTCAATTTATCATGGTTTGACTAAATGTTGCAAGGCACTTCACAAAATGTTTTGTGTCAAAAGCCACAGAGAATCAAAGAGAACACAATTAATACATCAATGTAAATCAGTTACATCTTATGGCATTGTAGACTTGTAGTCTCTTCTGCAAAATAAATGATTAATTACAAGAAAAATGGCATTCTATCACTGGCGCTGTCCATGGTATAGCAGCTGTAGTTAATAATGTTATTATGGGCATTGGGCAACATAGCATTATCATCTTCTTCACACCAACTCTCCATCGATCCGAACCAAGAATCATATGATGAACTAATGCTTCTAGGATGAGTGCAATCAATTTCAGCTTCTGTAATTACTTCTCCACTACCAATACAAAGCAATAGCTTGCATTTTTTACTAATTCAGTGTGAGTATCTATTTGACTTGTAGAAACCCTAATTTATGACTAACATATAAAATAAAAAGTATTATGGCAAAACATATATCTTAATGTATCTAAAAAATTTACAATTTTTTTTTGGAAGCAATTGCAAAAAAGTACCCTGATGTTTGATCAAAATGCAATAAGACCATAGTTTTTACCAAAATTATGGTGAAGTATCTTTGACTAACTTCTTGACCGTTAGAATTAACGGATGTCATAATGTTAGATGGGTAAATAGGCAATTCTATTTAAAATTTATAAAATAGAGAAACAATTAAAGGAAAAAAAAAAAGAAGCTTTTTTATTTGAAGGAGATCTAGACCATTGGAAAAAATGTATGATTCACGATTTTTTTTTTTTAAAAAAAAAAATTGAAGAACAAATTTTATTTTTATCGAAAGACTTTTTTTTATTTTTCAATCATCATCAACTACATAAAAAACAATTTTTTTTTTCTTAAGATCTGGTGTCTGGTTCTTCATTTTATCTCCATCATCTTCTGCTTCAATCATCATCAACTTCTCAATCTTCCACTAAACAAAAATTAAAGGTTTTTTTTTTTTTGGAGAACCCAGATCTCCGTTCTTCTTTTCAAACATCATCTTAACAACACTGGTACCTAGTTCTTCATCTTATCTCCACCCACCAAACCCATCACCACCACTTCCTTCTCCACCACGTGAATCCGCCGTTGACACGGCCACCTTCACTCCATCTCCAACTACCTCCACATGTAGACGCGGTTCTCTACCTCCATGGCAAGCTTCGATTCCTCCTCCTCCGGTTTAGAGGAGCTTGGGCTCCATCTGATCTACTCTTTGAAGGAGATATCTCGACCTCCTCTGGCTTTGAGATACATCTTTTTTTTTTCCTTTCTAATTTTGTTTTCTTTTTTCAAAATGAATTTGTTTTATTATTATTTTTAAATATTTGAGTGATGTGTCGTCTTTTTATTGGACACTGATAATTTGCTTTATAGACACTTAAGGGTAATTTAGACATTTCATAATATTTGATCGGTCAATGGTTAAATGTGATGGTTAGAGGGTTAGTTAAAGGTACTTTACTGTAATTTTGATAAAAATACGGTCTTGTTGCACTTTCACTAAATGTCAGGTTACTTATTGCAATTTTCCCATTTTTTTTTTAATAAAATTTACTTTTGAAAAAATTCAACAATTTCCATTTCTTTATTACTTCCTTCCTTGAATATTGTCGCTAAAAAATGGCTTTTACAACAAATAAAAATTCAAAATCAAAATATGAAAATGAAAATGAAAAATTATTTTTATGTTATTTACCTAATAATGCATACTAGGAGAACGTGTTATTCCTTCTATCGTAGGTTTGGCATTAGACTAAATTTAAGATATACTTTAAAAAAAAAAAAAAAAATTAGAATATATTATACTATATATCAAATATACATACACCACGAATGGTATGAAGTTGTGGTTCGAGTCATCCCCTTTCCTAAAATCCCAAATTTATGTAATATTTCAAAAAAAAAAAAAAAAAAAAATTATGGTTGTCACATGCAGTAGTATTTTTACCAACCACGGCTGCATGCACTTTTGTTGGTGTTACACCAAAACCAAACCCTTGAACTTGACCTACATGTTGCTTTCCTACAACTCGAGCTGTAGCACCATCTCTAATTGTTTTTTTTTTTTTTTTTTTTTTTTGACACATTTATAGCAATATTCTCCATTTATTTCTATGTTTCATGCAAAATAATAATCACATGACAATAACTAAATAATTATAATAAATTTAAATTACATTACACAAAATAAAAATAACAACTTATCATATAATCATTTCTTCAATATTTTCGTTTACTAATGTCCTACGATCCAACTTTCCACTATGTCCACTTCATCGAGATCTTTGTTTTAGCCAATTTTGCAACAACCGATTTCGTTGTTTTATATTAATTCACCTGCACTTCAGAAAATTCACTTTTTAAAGCAAACTTTTTTTTCTTATGTCAATAATAAGGCAATACTGATTTCTATTGATTAATTACAAAAAGCTACGAGTGCTTACATATATAAATCAATGTCTTTTATCATGTCATGATTTAATTGTAGAAAAACTTCAACAACAAAAATAAAAAAATAAAAATAAATAAAAATAAAATTACCAGAATTGCTCCATTAATGATAAAAACACAAAGAGATCAAGTAAAATTAAAGTGTCAAAACTTGTCTGATTAAGACATTAAAAAAAATGTAAATACAATTTCATTTCAACATAAGTTTGATATGAACAGTGTACGGTGTACCCCTCACGAACTGCTGTGCAAAATTATTACGTACCTTCAACAAGAAGTGTATGTCTTCACCAGGAAGCCTTTGCCACTTCATGTAACACAACTACATGCCTAGCTAGCTAATAGCATTCACCTCCAATTAATGTCTCAATCTCGGAATCAAAGCTTGTTTATATATTATATCGTCTCTCTTACTTCCGGCTACGTACGTGCTCGTTCAAGTCTAGAGCTGTGCGACTCCTCTTGGACTTCGAAGTTATAATGTTCATAAGTTGTTCTAGCCAATCGATAGAGCTTGTAATAAGATGCCAACATTCATCCTGATCATCTTCGAAGTTTGAATTATCTCCTTTAACAACAACATCCCAGAGTGATTTTGCCACCTGAGACAAATCTTTGAAGGTGTTTCATATGATGGGGATGATTGGATGAACCGTTGGCTTCCTACAAGCTCGGCTAGCTAGAGCAATTTGTGAACTTGGCGACAACTCGAACTTTATCATCAACTTTTTTTATACTGTAAGGGACTGGATACACATTCAATTAAGTTCACTGGCACTTTGAAATTAATCCCCTATTTTTAGGCAAATTGTTTATGTTTTCGGTTGAAGGAATAGGATAGTATTATTTTTTATTTATATTAGGCAAATTGTCTTATACAAATGAATATTTAGTAAATTTTGGATGCTATTATATTTAGTTATTATAAATAAATCGTTATATTTTTATTTTAAACTTTTGAATTATGTTATTTATGTTTTGGTTTATAACTTATGTTTAAAGTTTATAATTTATTAGACATTTTTAACTTTAAAGTGTACGATTAGGTGATGGCACACTTATCCACCTCATCACTGTTTATAATGTAAGTATTATTTGACCCAATTGCATTGTCTTTTCTAGTAAAAAGTGATAAGGTGTGCTATAAGTATACTCACAGTTGTGTTCCTACAAGAGAAAAACTCACGATTAGGTATTGCTTTTATGTTAATTATTAGTTTATTAATTTTATTTGAAACTATTTTACAACCGACACATCTAGGGGTGGAGGTACGCCGGGGCCATGGCCCCCCAACAAAAATTGTTGTAACAAGAGTTGCTTTTACAAACTTCTTAAGTTTTATTATTTTAATGGTGAAATATAATATATCCAATGAACCCCTCCTGCTATTTCTTAATTTTTTTTTAAACATATTTTTTTTAATTAAAAACATAATTATTATAATAAATAAAGAAAAAGTCTCGAATCACTAATTATATCTAATTTTTTTTCTATTTACAAGTGTTTACTAATCGGAAATTAAATAAAAGGGAATCAAGTTTCATGGGAAATGAAATTAAAAAAGGAAACTTAATTCCATATTTTTGTGTGAGACCCATATAATAAGTTCCTTTTTCCTCATTAGGATTCTTAATTAGTAAGACCCACCCATATATATATATTTATATATATAGGAAGAACTTTAAAACTAGTCAAAAATTATGGTGACTTATTGTTTTTGTCCACAATTATCATTTGTATTGTTTTTGTCAACATATCCACTTTTTGGACAAGATTGCCCTTGTTCATAAAAAAAATTCTCTTTTTTTTTTCTTTTTCTTCTCTCTCCTTTCCACCGAATCTTTTTTTTTCTTTCTCTATCTCTCTCTCCTTCTCTCACACGTTCATCTTCTTCTTCTCTCTTCTCTCTTCTCTTTCACGCCTCCTTCTTTCTCTCCTTCTTCTCTCTCTCTCCTCCTCTCTCCTTCTTCTTTCACACCATCTTCTTCTTCTCCTCTTTCTCTTTCTCTTTTTTTTTTCTAGATTTTAAAAAAAAAAAATTGGATTTTTTAAAAACAAAAATTTTCAGATCGGACAACCGACGATCGGTCGGTCGTCCAATCTTCCCTCCTCCTTCTTCTTCTTCTCTTTCTCTCCTCTTTTCTGTTTCTCTTTCACGTTTTTTCTAGATTGTTTTTTTAAATTTCAGATTTTAAGTTTTTAAATTTTATTTTGAAAAACAATTAAGATTTTTTAGATTTTTAAAAAAATTTCAGTTTTTTAAAACAAAAATTTTCAGATTTGTTTAAAAATTTTCAGTTTTTTTTGTTTGAAAAATTTCTAGATTTAAAAAGGGTTTGGATTTCAGTTTGGGTTGTGATTGTTTTTATGAATGAGAGAGTTGTGCTTGAGTTTGGGTTTTGTTGAAAAAAATTCAGATTTTTTTCAATTTGATCTTTTTCAAACAAAATTTTCAGATTTCATTTTGTTTAAATACACCAGGCCACGAATTAAACACACCAGACAAAATGAATTAAACACACCAGGGCAAAAACAATTAAACACACAAGGCAAAATGAATTAAACACATCAGGACAAAACGAATTAAACACACCAGGACAAAACGAATTAAACACACCACA
This sequence comes from Acer yangbiense, assembly GCA_008009225.1. NCBI lineage: Eukaryota > Viridiplantae > Streptophyta > Magnoliopsida > Sapindales > Sapindaceae > Acer > Acer yangbiense. Next base: position 45,249,590 of record CM017764.1, read on the forward strand.
GCAATACGAATTAAACACACCAAGGCAAAAACGATTAAACACACCAAACCACCGATTAAACGCACCAGACCAACCCAATTAAACACACCAGGCAATTAAACACACCAATTGTAATCAATTAAACACACCAGGGTAAAACGAATTAAACACACTAAGCAAAACGAATTAAACATACCAAGGCAAAACGAATTAAACACACCAGGCAAAATGAATTAAACACACCACGGCAATAATGAATTAAACACACCAAGGCAAAAACGATTAAACACACTAGACCACCGATTAAACACACCAGGGCAACCCAATTAAACACACCAGGTGTGAACCAATTAAACACACCAGTTGTAATCAATTAAACATACCAGGATAATTAAACACAACATGCCACCGATTAAACACACTAAGAAAAAAAAAAGATTGCCCTGGTGTGTTTAATTCGTGTTGGATTCTTCGATTTTTCGATACGAATCCAACGGTATAAAGAACGTAAATTCCGGGCGGTATTTTGAAAGTTATGATCAATTATTCATGAGTGCTAAAAGGTCAAGCGATTGGAGATTTTTTTGTGCAAACTTTTTCCTTAAAACTGTATCTTTTGGCAAGGAAATAAATTTTTTCGTCTACTCTAGATTCATCGATTTTTCGATACGAATCCAATGGTATAAAAAACGTAAAATTTCGGATGGTAATTTGAAAGTTATGATCAATTATTCATGAGTACTCAATGGTCAAGCGATTGGAGATATTTTTGTGCAAACCTTTTCCTTAAAACTGTATCTTTTGGCAACGAAATAAATTTTTTCATTCATGTTGGTTTCTTCGATTTTTTGATAAGAATCTAACGGTATAAAGAACGTAAAATTCTGGGCGGTATTTTGAAAGTTATGATCAATTATTCATGAGTACACAAAGGTCAAGCGATTGAAGATTTTTTTGTGCAAACTTTTTCCTTAAAACTGTATCTTTTGGTAAGAAAATAATTTTTTTTTCGTCCACTCTAGATTCTTCGATTTTTCGATACGAATCCAACGGTATAAAGAACGTAAAATTCCGAACGGTATTTTGAAAGTTATGATCAATTATTCATTATTACTAAAAGGTCAAGCGATTGGAGATTTTTTTGTGCAAACTTTTTCTTTAAAACCAATTAAACACACCAGGGCAAAACGAATTAAACATACCAGACCACCAATTAAACACACAAGGCAAAAACAATTAAACACACCAGGGCAAAACGAATTAAACACACCAGACCACCAATTAAATAGTCCCTCCCTATGTTTGATTTTTACTCTGGTGTGTTTAATTCGTTTTGCTTGATGTGTTTAATGAGTTTTGCCTGGTGTGTTTAATTGGTTGTCTGGTGTGTTTAATTCGTTTTGCCCTGGTGTGTTTAATTGTTTTTGCCTAGTGTGTTTAATTGGTGGCCTGGTGTGTTTAATTCGTTTTTGCCTTGGTGTGTTTAATGAGTTTTGTCTGGTGTGTTTAATTCGTTTTACTCTGCTGTGTTTAATTGTTTTTGCCTGGTGTGTTTAATTGGTGGTCTGGTGTATTTAATTCGTTTTGCCCTGGTGTGTTTAATTCATTTTGCCTTAATGTATTTAATTTAAACACACCAGTATTAACCCATTAAACACACTAGTAACATCCAATTAAACACACCAGTACACAAATTTAAAGTCTGAAAAAACAAATTCAACCGGAAATTCTAGAAATTTTTAAACATGAAAATTCTAGAAATTTTTTTGAACAAAACAATATCTGAAATCTTTTTTAAAAAAAACACTCAAACTTTAAAAAAAAAAAAAAATGAGATGTGAAAATAAATTTTTTAATAAAATCTGAAAATTAAACACAAACACACACAAAAAAAAAAAAAAAAAAAAAAAAAGGAGATCTGAACAAAATATTTAAAATCAAATCAGAATTTTTTTTTCATAAAAATCTGAAATTTTTTTTTTTTAACAAAACTCAAACCCAATCACAACTTCCACAATTCTTAAACACAACAACCACCCTAAAAACTGAAAATTTTATGTGAAAAAAAAAAAAAAAAACGAAATCTGAAAAGAGGAGAGAAAGAGAAGAAGAAGAAGGAGAGAGAGAGAAAGGGAAGAAGAAGGATAGAAGAAACGATGGAGAATAGAGGAGAGAAAGAGAGAAGACAGAGGAGAGAGGAGGAGAGAAAGAGAGAAGAATGAGAGACAGTGAGAGAGAAAATGAGACAGAGAAAGGAGAGAGAGAAAGTGTCTGCAGAAAATGAGAGAGAAAAGGAGAGAGAACTGGTAAAGTAACAAAAAATTAGGGGTAATTTTGTCTTTACAGTCACTTTATTGACAAAAACAATAAAAATGATAATTGTGGACAAAAACAATAAATCTCCATAATTTTTTATTAAAAAGACATATTTCCTCATATATATACATTGTAGTGTCACCTGCGGTTGATCTTCATAAATTGATGGATTTTACAAAAGAATTAAAACCTCGATTCATTTTCGTAAATATCTAAATGATAATACATTTTGTTTTTTTTAATAACTTAGCTTTTAAATACTAGTATATTTGTCTTTTGTTAACTTGAATTTGTTTTTGTCTTGTCATGCGCACTAATGTATTTATATAAATGCAATGCATGTAAGCTATTGATTTTAATGTTGACTAGTCATCGACAATCGATGAATTTTACAAAAGAATTAAAACATTGATTCATGTTCGTAAATATCTAAATGATAGTACATTTGGCTTTTTAATAACTTGGCTTTTAAATATTAGTATATTTGTGTTTCATTAACTTGAATTTGTTTTTATCTTGCCCCCCAACTAAAATCATGACTTCATCCCTGGTCATTATTCGGGCATGGTAAAATATGAATTCCGTGCAACATGAGAATTATTTTATTGCGGGATTCTAACCAACAGAGTAATTACAAAAAAATTAGGTGGTGTTTGGATTCATTTTTAAAAACTGTTTTTTGTTTTTAAGAACAAAAAACAACTACAATATTGTTTGGTTGAGCATTTTACAAAACTGTTTTTGAAAACAAAAAACAACTTTTTAAAAGTTATAACTAAAAAGTTAAAAACAACTTTTTATTGTTTTCTATTGTTTTCAAAATAAACTTTAACTTTTCCCTCCAAACAACTATTTCACTCATTTTAAAAACAACAACCAAACACTTTTACATCGTTTTCCATTTCAAAAACCTACTTTTAAAAAACACTACCAAACACATTACATTTTTTAAAACATCATTTTTAAAACATGATTTCCATTTTTAAAAATAGTTTTCAAAAACACCATTTTAAAAACGATACCAAACGCGCCCTTATATTTTTTGGGAAAGTACTAAAAAAGAAAGTTTAAAGAAGATTGTCATATTTGGTTCTGGCCGGGCTGGCCTTGGTGCTGCTTACCAGTACCACCTCTTCATGTAGTTTTTCTGGCAAAATAACAACAAATTCTCCTTTGAGCCATGGATCAAGATTCCATAACTTACAAAAACAACATCAAAAGACTGTAAACCACTATGTGCTATATATATATATATATTCTTGACAGGAAATGTTAGTCCGCCTCACCACTCACCAGGCAGCCTTTGCCACTTCCTGGAACATGACTGCAAGCCTAATAGTATTCCCCTCCAATGTCTCGATCTCGGAATCCATTCTGTTTATCGCCTGTCTTACTTCCGAGAGTTTAACCTCCAGGATTCTCCTCGCTTCATCTGCACGTGCTCGTTCAAGTCTAGCTGTGCGACTACTCTCAGACTTCAAAGTAAAGTTCACAAGTTGTTGAAGCCGAGCTTGTAGGAAGCCAACCTTCATCCCCATCATCTGAAACGCCTTTAGAGTTTTTTCCCAGGTAGCAAAATCACTCTGGGAGGTCGTAATGCTGGAAGCTCTAATGGCATCAGCGATATCAATGATCTCCGCGATCATACCCACAACCAACTTGTAGTTGAGATCGCCGAGGAGTCCATCATGAAGGAATGAACTTTGACTACAGCAAAGCTCATAGTACCTGCTGAGGAGGTGTTTGGAGAGAGTAGAGTTAATGACTAACCCGTTCACTACAATCTTGAAGTCTTCAATACTCTTCACGTCCTTGAAATCAACGGTAGATTCAGAAAGCGTGATTCCATCCAGTGCCTCAGAGCCAAAAGGTTTGCTTTCGTTTTCAGAGTAATTGGACATGGGCTCCATGTTATCCCTCTCGAAATTTTCTTGAGGAATATTGTCCTGTGACATGGGATCCCAGTACTTATCCTCCTCTTCTTTACAGATACCGGTGTCGATGTCGATGTCCTTCACTGAATGATTTTTGTTGCAGAAAAAGGAAAACAGAAAATCAATAAGAAGCTAACAGAACAGGGAAGTAATTAAAAGTGTGCACCAACTTACCAGAGTTCTGTTGTCTGCAGCAAGTATCTAAGTTTAGAAGGTCAAGAGCTCCATCTACTTCATCTGAACCATTGGATCTCACAATGTACACCTATTGAAGGATTGGTACCAAAACAAGCATACAAGATTTATCAACAAACAATGCAACTGCAGAACTGCTTCATGCACTTATAAAATGTGTTTGAATTGATAAACCAAACAATCTTGAAAAGGGAAGAACAAAACCCAATTTAACCACTAATCTCTACATGCAAGAGCTTAATTATCCATGAAAAAGCCCCAATTAAGTAATATAAATCATCCATTTTGTATAACAAAGAGGCTAAATTATATTCATCTGCATGATCTCATAGATTTTGCAAGATTTGTTCGTATGTATTGTATAGTATTGGAGATTTAAAATGTATTAAAATAATATAATGTAGTGTTTGGTGTTCATTTACATATACGAATAGTGTTACTAATACATCAAATATCGTATTACCTAGGACACGTTTGGCACACTATATTGTATTGGATTAGATTGAATTATATTGTATTACATTTATTTTTATACAATCATGTATTTGGTGATATTTCGTATTAGATTTTATTAAATTGTACTATGTTTGGATGTGATTTTAGTGTTTGAATATTTTGTGAACTAATAAAATTAATATATATATATTTTTAATATTTTATTTAATTTATATAATTTTTAGATCAATACTATTAGAATAACATTTTATTTTTATTTTTATTTAATTATAAACATATAATTTAATATTAAAATAAAACTATACTATTTTTGTATTATATTTAAAATTGTTATTATTGTATATTGTATATTGTATATTATTATTATCATCATTATTAGATTATTATTAAAAATTATTATTTTTATAATTATTAAAATTTAGTTTTTTTAAATATTATTTAAAATTCAGTATTATTAATATAATTAATCATTATTATAATAATAATTATTAAATTTATTATTATTATCAAAATTTATTATTATTATAATATATATATATATATATTTTTTTTTTTGACAATTGATATTATTATGATTATAAAATTTATTGTTATTACTTCTCTAGACCAATTAGCATGTATTAGTCCAAAATACGTCAAATATTGTATTACATTATTCTAATACATTTTAAACTCCTAATATAATAGGATACAAACCTACATTACAATAGGGTAGTATCTTGTTGTATTGGAGCTTTAACATATATATTTTCTTTAAAAAAATAAACACATAATAAAATAAATTAATCAACTAAAATAAATACTAAAGAAATCCAAGAATTTCAACTTCAAACAAATAATAATAATGAAATACCAAAGTGCAATCCAATACAATCCAATAACCGATGTTTAATCCAATACAATCTTTCTGCCTCACCGTAAATCTCAATCTGATCCCCCATAAAAAAACCAAATATATGATTTCTTGTGACATACATCAACACTAATAAATTTCTCCTTCTAGTTCTAACTTTGAGCACTAATGCATTGAGAGAAGGGAAAGTTGAAAGGTGAAATATAAACATATATATATATATATATATCAGCAAATTCAAACATTTAATTACCTTGAATTTGGTTGGGCTAACTAAATGAAAAACTGCAACATCCCCCTCCCTTATCTTATGAGAAATGGAAAACCCTCTCCATCCTGCACTTAGGCCAATCTTTTCTGCAAGATATCTTGTATCGTACTCGTTCCCATCTTCGTCTTCCAAGACGATCATGGTGTCCTTTCTTGGCAAATGCTCGAGACAAAATTTACTAGGTAGACCCTGTGATCATAAGAAAAAGTTAACTAGATGCATATCAGCAGGCTATTAATCTCTTGCTTAAAAATGAAAACGCGTTCGATAGACGTTTTTTACCAGCCAAAATCCTCTTGTTACATGAGATTGGAGCATATACTTTATCAAGCTTGGGAATTGAGGTGCCAGATTAGCTTGAACTTGACTTGCTCGCTCCATCACAGCTAACTTAACTACTTCATCATCATACAGGCTTTCGAATGTACTGGTCCTCCTTCTTTTTTCGCTAAAGCAAATAACAGAGGAAGTAGCAGCACTATTACATGACAATTCAACTTCTAATATACTAAAACAGACTAGATACACATTCAATTAGGTTCACTGACCATTTGAATTCCCCAGGATCATTGCCTTTTTCCTGTTGAAAAAATTCACAAAAAATCTCCATTAGTTTTATACTTTTATGCATCATATTCCAAACATTCAAAGAAGCAACAAAGAAACGACAAAATGAGGTTAGCTCTGTGGTATGCTCCTCACACTTACATCTAAAAGGTTGTTGATTCGAGTCATGTCCATTCTCCTAATCCCGAAATATTATTGTAATAGAGTGTTGTTGCTATTATTTTCAGGAAAAAGAAAATCATTCCATATAAAACTTGGTACCACATGGTGGGATCGACCCACCAACAACAGTGATGCTTGTCAAAAACTTTTTGTCAACTCATCTTTTCAACTGTTCTTTGATTCGACAAAATAAGTTGATTCAGTCGTAAACCCCTCACACTTATATCCAAGAGGTTGTGGGTTTGAGTCATGCCCCCAAATTCCGATAAAATTGTAATAGTTCAAAAAAAAAACAACTGTTCTTTGGTTCTTTAAACAAAAACTCATCTGTCAAAAATCCTTCAATGACAACTTCTAAAGTTTCCATTCAAACAACCAATTCAAATTTCATGTCAAATTTTTTTTTTTTTTTTTTTTTTTGAAGTATTACATAAATTCAAGGTTTTGGGATGGGAAAAACTTGAACCCACATCCTCATAACGTAGGTACGCGTATGGACCAACCTCATCTCATAATTTCATGCCAAATTTTTATTTTTTTTGAACAATTTCATGTCAATTTTTTAAAAATTTGAAAAACATTTTTGTTTCAATAAATTGAAAACTCACATCTCTGTTAAAACAAACGTGTTTAGAAGAAGACATCAACAGAAGTATAAAGACAAACATCACAAGGCAGCAACTTTAAAAAAGAAAAAAAGAAAAGAAAAACAGAACAGACATTGAAACAGCATACAAACAGAGTGGTGCTTACTTTCTTGCAATTCGACATGTTGTCTGTTGACTTTCTCTTGTTAAACTGCAAAGTGACCAAACCCAGATCATATAATTTAATATAAATGAAATAAAATGTAGTGAAAAAGATGAAGATTGAAGAAGAGATCTTGGTTGGAGCAGGACGAGAAGTGTCTCTATTCTTTGAAGGAACAGGCATGGCTTCTACAAAGGAGCTGTATTCAATAAAATGGGTTTGGTTTTTAGTTAAAAAAAGAAAAAAGGTTTGGTTTTCATTTAAAAGTCGTGAGAGATAAACAGAGTAATGAAAAAGACATTTTTTTTTTATAAAAAAAAATTAAAAATATTTCATTTAAAAGTTGTACGGTCCCAGGATCATGCATCTGCTCTGTATTTTCTTCATAAGTAGATGTAGAGTCTCTTAAGTTTTTTTGGTATAGGATTCAATTTTATTTATAAAAAAAAAAAAAACATTACAATGCCATTATGATCTCTTCTTTATTTTATTTTTGGTATATTTTATTTTATAAAAATATTTTTGGTATAAAAAAATAAAAAAAAATTTATTTTTATAAAAATTATCAAAAACATCCCATTCCATTCGTTTTTGAAATTACCTTAATAATTTTTGATAAAATCTCATACCTCTACACATACAATGCAATTATGATCTCTTCTTTATTTTTATTTTTTGTTCACTAACAAACCAATTCTTTAAACTAAGGGCGGTTCTATTACACCCATAAAATATTTTGCTACACCTATTTTTCTTTTTATACCCATATTGAAATATTAAAATTGTTAATTTTACTCTCTACACTCTTTAAAATACCAAACATATCCTTTAAGTACTTTTGGTAAATTTAAACATATACTTTTTTACATTACACCAATTTTTCTCATTAAATCAATATTTATAGCTAAGAGAAATAGAAATAGGCTCAGATTAGTAAATTTAATTTTGACATCAATCTTTCTCACATGAGAAGAAAATAGTATGGTAGGGCAAGTACTGGTAGTATCAATAGTATCACTAATTTAATTATTTATAATTTGAAGAAGATCATCATATTTATGCAATCTAGATTTGACGTACACCATGCAATCTAGTTTCGGGTATTACAATTTATATATTCAAATAATATTAACAAACTAATAATTAACATAATACGGGTAAATTGTACAATTTTACCCTATGTTTTGGTAGTAAGGCATAATATGCTAGAAATGCCCTCAATTATAACCATGACCTTGGCAATTAATGGTCAACCGTTAAATTTAACAATTAACCATAAAAATATTAAAATGCCCTTTGTCTGAAAATTTTAAAAAATAAATAAATAAATAGGGAAAACTCCACGGGTGGTTGACTCTATCGCTATGGGAGATTAGATCTCCTCTTAAAGTCTTAGAGGAGAACACAAGAGGTATGGATCTCCTCCAGGGATGATCAATCAAAGCTCCCTTGGAGGAGATCGAACGATTTTCTATAAAGGAGTCCATCTCCTCCTCTAACGGAGGAGATTCAATCTCCATCGACAGTGATCGCTAGTGGAGTTTTCACTTTTTTTGGGTCATTTATAATTACATAGAATTACGGGTTCTTTTTATAATTTTTATTTAGGTAGATTTGTACTTATAAAAAGTTTTTTGAATAGTTTAGAATACTTTTTTATTTGATAGGTAAAATGACCATTTTACCATTGATTTTCAAAGTCAACAATTAAGTCTAACGGTTGACTGTTAAAGAGAAGAGATATGACTATAATTAAGAGGGTATGTTTTGCCTTATTGCCAAAACATAGGGTAAATTTATGCAATTTACCTTTAACATAAAAATTGTACATAAATATTAACTTTAAAGTTCCAAAACACCTTGCCGCTGTACAAAATCATAAACAGTTTCTACATGAAAAGAAAGAAATCCTATCTAGATACATTACAGTATTACACAGCATATGAAATTAGTTATTTGGGTTGGACCTTTAATTGGGCCTCACATTAGAAGATAAGTAAATAAAATAAGTGGAAATTGCTAAAAACCACATAAAACATATAAATTTTGTTTGTAACCACAAACGAAATTTTAATTGTTAATAACCATGTTTTTGTAAAATTACTTGAATGCCCCCATATAAAAACATCTCAAATCAGCTCACTCTCTTGCTTTTTCTCTTTTTTTCTTTCTCTCTCCTCTGCTATCTCTCCCCGATCTCTCTCTCTCGTATGCAAGCTTTGATGGTCGCCGAGCGCTGACGAAGGCGTCGCTGAGAGCCGGCGAGCGCTGTACGCTGTTGGCTTCGTGAGCGATGTCGCTCTATGCTCGGCGACCCTCAAGCACGCCAGCAAGAGAGAGATCAGGGAGAGAAAGAAAATTGGGGAATTTGGGGAAGAAAGGAAATTGGGCATGATTTCAAGTTTCACATTTTAGTTTTAGGCATGATTTCACGTTTGGTCCATATTTTAGCCGTGATTTCAAGTTTGGTCATATTTCAGTCGTGATTTCAAATTTTCTCCAGATTTTAGTCATAATTTCAAGTTTTCTCTAGATTTTAGTTGTGATTTCAAGTTTGCTACGAGTTTTTTTTTAAAAAAAAAAAAAACTAATTTCACGGGTATTCTAGTAAATTATGGACATACAGTGAATTTTTTTTTAAAAAAAAGTGGTTATTAACAATTAACTTTTCAAAAGTGGTTACTAACAAAAGTTTAATAATTCCAATGGTTATTTTTGGTTTTCTCTCATAAAATAAAGAGTGGTGATAATGGCACTTCTAATAAAACTGTATATACACCACTTTCGTAATCACACCTATCAAAAATTTAAAATAATTTCTTGTTTGTAAATAAACCACACTTAATGCCAAAAATATCATTTCTTTAATTATATTATATTGTAGTTTTCTAAGTACACACCACTTACACCTATTATTTTGTTATTTAATCAACTTTATTATTATTATTATTATTAATCTTTAAATATATAACTGTTCCTTCTCTTCCATCACTTCGTTTATCTTCTATGTTTTCCTTCCACAAAATCAGAATCCATTTTTTTTTTCTCTCCTCATGTCAAGTAGTTCCCTCCATATCTTATTGATTGTCTTATGTCCATAAATCACTTCAATTTAAATTTTTTTTCGTGTTGGAAATCCATTTTCTGTTTGTGAAATTAAGTCATAAGGGTGCAAGATCATTTGTGCCATGCCCCAATTGATTTAGATGTAGAAAAGTATTTGATGAAATCGAAGAACAACTAATATTAATAACATACGATGCACCTCCATCTATGTATAATTTTGTAAATTTTTTGGGTTATTTTTATAATTATTATTTGGATAGATTCGTAATTATAGAAATGCTTGGGATTCCTTTGGAATTTAATTATTATTGTGTAAAAAGACGGTTTTACCTTTGATCAACTCTAGACCATTAAATTGGCCATTAATCAAACTGATAGTTAGGGATGGTTTATGCAATTAAAGAAAAAGGTGAAAATGCATACAATTTCGTCTAAACTCAGGGTTATTTGTGCAATTAATCCAATTTTTTATTTGTCAAACCCTAATTACCCCTTCTCTTGTTTCTAACGAGACCGAATCTCCTTATCTTCGCACCAACCTGACCCAGGTTGTGAATCCCTCTGTAACAACTAGAAAATTCTGAGTTAAATTTGTGAATTTGGTGACCAATTTACTTGTGATTTGTGGGAAATATTGAATTTTTCGCAGGTTAGCGTGTGTCTCTCGGGCTTTAAAATTTTCTTTCTGGGTATCCTTTGAACCTTTTTTTTTTTTTTTATATATAAATAATTCAGTTTTTTATTGTCAAAGCAGTATAAGTTCATTCTCTGGAAAAAAAAATGTCTTTAAACAAAAGAAAGTAAATGTACTAGAATAAATATTGAAAGCTTGTCTTCATGTATTCACTTATAGATGAAGTTCCTAAAGCCCTTGAATTTCTACAAGGAAGTTTTCAAGGATGTTTTGATGAAGGAAAATTCGAAACATGGTCGGTTGCTAGGTTTGGATGTTAGTGATAAGTATGTGTCGTTGGCCTTGTCAGACTGGAAGAACCTTACTGCAGTGCCTTTAAGGTATATATAACATCTCTTATTATATAATGTTCGTTATTGTGTTCTCAATATGTTGTGATGTGAATTTTTTTCAACATAGCAGTGCTTGGCATAGGCAGGAAAATAATATGAGTTCAGCGGTGGATATATTTCAATCTTTGGTACGTAAGTTTAACTAATCTGTCGGTGTGTTTTGTTTCACCTGCCAACGTGGGTACAACAAGCCATCTTATATCGTAGTACATATCTAATGTAGTGTTAAAATTTTTGAGCCGTTTTCATACTGTAGAGTCATTTTTTTCCATTTTTGTGCAGATCTCTGAGCATAATCTAGTGGGTTTCGTTGTTGGCACTAAATATTCTAAAACCATCGTGAGTCTTTATGTCATGATTTTTCAAGATTATTTCCTATTTGCTCTCATATGTGATTATGTTATTTTCTTTTTATTTGATTAGGATGCACAAACACATATTTTTCTTGACGACCTATGCAAAACAGGAAAAGTTGAAGGTTTAAAGTATACACTTTGGGATTGTGGCATTATGTCAAAGGTATATGTCTGTGAACCTATACAAAAATGATTTGTAAAGTACAACCATTACTCTTCATTATAGTTCAAACATGATAAAGGCCAAGAGTGTATTAATTTGTAGTGTGGCTTATTGGAAGATTTGTCAAGTAGATGTTTGTGACTATTAAATAAGCTTAATTTTCTGTTAGAACCGCTTATGACAATTATTTTGCATGCGAAATAGCCAAATCATTAGTGATGCAAATCGTAAGATCTATTCATTTTGTTGGCAGAATGCAGAATTTGTATTCAAGCAGCATATGAAATTTATATTAGAGAATTTGAATCAGCCTCAGGACATATCAAAAACAATTTTTGAGAGAGGAAATAGGAGTATATAGCATTTTTTTAATTTTGAATTGTACAAATATCAAACTTTAATAACTCTTGTTTTAATAGCACCAAAAATGGAATTTGGACAAAAATACCCCCCAACTTCTTTTCTTTTCTCTTGTGTGTCCTCACCTTCTTCTTCCTTTTTCCAAAACCTCCATTGATGGAGCTTCAATGGAGGTGCCACCGCCGACCGGCGAGTTGACCGGCAAAACCACCGGGAAAACGTTCCTCGAGTGCCAATAATTGTAACCGAAGTGTTCGTTTTCATTTTCGAGCTGTGTAGAGAGAGAAACGAAGCCAAACCCAAACCGTCGCAAATCTTCATCGTCCGATCTATGACGATCCGTCGCGAGTCTGACGAAACCGATGGCGCCAACGAACTCGGCGTCGTTCGTTCTTCCAGATCCAACTATCTCCGGAGTCAACCGGCGCCGTCGTCGGATCGTCACTGTTCACTATTGATAGAGGTCGAACAGAATAAGTCCCGAACAAACTTGAATTAAGTCTTGAAAAAGCATGAATAAGTCTCGAAAACACATGAATAAGTCTCGAAAACGCATAAAAAAGTCTCGAATTTTTGAGAAAAAAAATAAAAAGGAAAAGAGTAAGTGGGGGTATTTTGGTCTCATCACTTACTTTGGTGCTATTTAAACATGACTTATTAAAGTGGTGCTATTTGCACAAGCCCTCCCCAAAAAAGTGCTATTTAATTTTTGGCCCCTTTTTGAGAAGTGTTATGCTATTCGTGCACTACAAGTAAGTGTCTTAGTTCATTTTATGACAATTGATTGTATTCCAATGTTTTATGAGTTTATTCGGAATCCCAAGGAAAATGAAAAAATGGCCAATTAACACTTGGGGTATTGGAGAAAATCTTTGGTGCATCAACAATGTGTCAATTATTTCTAGGGATGAGCATTTATCCCCTGGGACCCAAATCCCCACATCTCCATCCCCATTTGGGGGAAAATTTTGGGGGAAAATTTGGGAAATGGTGGGTGGTGGAGGTGGAGATGATTTTTATCCCCAAAAGTGGGGGTGGGGGTGGGGGTGGGGGTTGTTGGATGGGGGAGGGTTTCAAAAGTGGGGTTGGGGATGGGGGGACCTATATCCATCCCCATTCCCCAAATGTTCATCCCTAATTATTTCTCTTGGTTTTCACACATTCTCTTTTCTGTTTTTTCACTTCCTTTTTCCTCCTAATGAGTTTTTATTTTATTTTTTAAGAGTTAAAATTATTGATTTGTCTTGGGTTCACACATTATCTTTCTTGTTTTCTCTCTCTTTTGTCCTAAAGAGCTTTTTTTTTTTTTTTTTAAAGTTAATATTGTTGATGTGTCAATTTTTCTATGGCTGGGTGCACCCAGTTTACTGCAAATTGTCACTTTGGCATTGATCATTTAGTTATTTAGATAGCGCCAATTGAAATTTGGTGATTATTAAAATTTTATGTATCAAGTTATTTCAAAATTTTCAACATTCTTTAATTTCAATTTCGTTTGACCTGTTGAATTAGAACATTTTCATTTTGACTTTTGAGCTTTTGCTATTATGTTTTAAGTGGTCATTGTTACTTTGACATTTGGCAGGGGTACCTGGATTGTACAAACAAGATGGTAGAAGAGGATTGGGATTGAACATAGGTGGATATTGCACAAATCCATCTTCATGGATGTAGGTGGATGCTAAAAATGCCCTCACTTGAATCCCAACCTCTTGCTTATACATATTCTTTTAATAATCACCATTAATCAGACATTGAATTATATATGTTTTCTGGAGACCTTTTAATATTCATCATTAATCAATCATCGAATTAGATATGTTTTTACGTTGAATTTTAAGAAATCAGCAAGTGCTTGAATTCTTAGTGTACTATTGGTTTTTTATTTATTTATTTATTTATTTATTTTTATTTATTTATTAAAGATAAAGATTTTTATAACGGATACTGAATGAGGATGGAGATTAATTTTTATGTAAATTTATTATCATTACATCTCCTAATTTTTTGCTCTTTAGGTTTAAGTTTATCAGCCTATCAGTTTCTTTATAGATACAATATACTAGATTTGGGTAAAGTGTTGAAAACAGCCCACATTTGATCATATGTAGTGGCCGATAAACATTCCTCAAATATTAATTCCGTGTACACTCAAGTTTCTTCACATTGAACTTCTCCTTTAACCAAATCATTCAGTCATTATTTATCGATTAAACTTGAAAGCAACACTTTCTTCTATAGAAAAATCAAGTTTTTTTTTCTAATTTTAGAATTTTATGAATTATGTATGATCTTGAGAAGTTTGTTTTTGGAATCGAAACATACCTCTGTCCACCAAAATATCTTGCAACAAACAACAATGTTGTTAATATGGAATATCAAGTATGAAGCAAGTAAATTACTTTTAAGTTTGCTTTTGACAAAACTAATACCAGGGAGTTCAACACAGAGCAAATATTCATGTCTATTGTTGAAGCAAGAGGTGTGAATCTTTTCTCCTGCAAAAAATGAAGACCATGTTTGATAACTTGACAGCAATTGGTGAACCAATAAAAAAAAAACTTAATCAATATGTTCTTTGAGGTTTGCGATACGAGTCACAAAAAAATAACTCAATCAATATGTTTTTAGAAGTTTGCGATCAGATTATGATGCCATAGTAGCTAATGCCACCTCTCAATCAATAACTTATGAGGATTTGTGTGGATTTCTTTTAACCCATGAAGGGAGAACGGAAGAATAGAACGATATAATAATTTGATAACGCAACAAAACAATCGAAGCAAGGGTTAACACAATCAATAGTATTCTCATGGTGCTTTTGGTACTAAAAACCAAAACCAAAATATGTACCGTGCTAGAGGATGCAGACATGGAGGACAAAATCCCAATTATTGTATGCATGGTCAGACTTTTGGAAGACCACAACATACTACTCCTGCTTGCTATTATTGGCTAGATTAGTCATATCAGCATGTTACCAACTCTAATTATCAATTTAAGGCATTTGTTGCATCATCAGAAACCTTAGACGATCATGTTTAAGCATCTAGACTCGGGAGCTACAAATCATATCTTAATAAGTTGCTAACACGTACCGAATATAATAGGTCAAATAAGATCATTGTAGGTAATAGAACAAATTTGACAATTTCTCATAATTTTACCCGTTGAGGGGTTTTTAACACAAAAATCGTGTGTATTTTCTCTCCTCTTTACTTGCTTTTGAGTTTGTGATTTTTTTTTTTTTTTTTTTTTGGTTTACACCATCCGGTTTCCGGGTGGGGCGGATCCACCATACGGTGCAATCAGCCCAGACCACACCCCGACTAATCCGGACTGGCACCAGGTCGGCCCACTAAGGGGTAAAGTGCTCCCAATATGTGTAGCTCCGTTCACAAGGGGAGTTGAACCCACGACCTTGCTTAAGGGATGAGAGCGCCGAACCACTCACACCAACACATGATTGGTGTTTGTGATTTTATTGATTATCAAGAAAGTAGTAGAAAACTTATTCACACCCTCTAGGTTTGTCATGATTGATAATTGATGACTTTCAATTTGAATCATAAGCCCCTTGGAGCTTTCAAGAGATGGATGGTAGAGATATATACTCTTTATTAAAATTTTCTTTTTAATTTATTTTAAAAACAAAAAACAAAAAACTTTTGATTTAATTATAATAATGGTGTCATGAGCATTTTAAGCTATGTTTGGAATTGTTTTTGCTTGAGAAATAATCACTTATTTCTCAAGTTTTAAGCAAATGGGTGTTCGGTAAACTTTCCAAAAGCAACTTATTTCACAATTTACTCATCCAATAATCAGCTTTTGATAAGTTGGGTGGGGGTTACTTTTGGAAGCAGAAGCTGAATTTTTACTTCATAAATGTCCAAAATATCCTCACTATTTTATTAAAAGACAATATTACCCTTATATTTAATAATGATATAATAAAAATAAAAATAAAAACTAAAAAATATCTCTTCAAAATATATATATATATATATATATAAATATAAATATAAAAGCTATGGCCACCGCCGGACGTCGAGCTCGGAGGAGGACCGGAAATCTCCGTCATTGGAGGAGGATCGACCTCCTCCGGCGACACCGGATCTAGATCCATTGGCGAAAGCATAGGCAAGGAAAGATAACCTCGTCTCTTCCACACCGGGTCGAGGACTTTGACCCGATCATCGGCGGAGCCCAATTCGAACCTGACCTAGGACGTCTAGAAAGCTGCCAGAGATAGGGCGAGTGCAGACAACGGAAGCCGCTGAGAGCAAGCATGACAGATCTAAGCCGCCAGTTTTGCTTATGGTCGTCATCTCCGTTCGCCGATGGATCCAGATCTGGATATGGAGGAGGCAATATGCCTAACGAGGCCAAAGTCACCATCGCCGGAAGTCAACTAATCCACCTTCGGCATTTGAAGTTTAGGTTTTTCAATTTTTTTAATTTTTTAATATTTATTATAATTATAATTCCTTTTCAAAAAAAATATTATAATTATATTATATATTTACTATATTTAATTTTAAAATATACAATTACTATGCCAATTGATTGATGTATATTTTTGTCATTTCATCAAATACATTTTCCACCATTTCAAAAGTAAAGCAATTTTAAAATATAGATTACCAAACACTTGTCCACTTTTTTATCAAACCAATTATTTCTTAAGTTAAAATATAAGCGGATTAGTTTTTAAGCAAAGCAATCTCAATCATAGCCTTAGTCTTTTAACTTTTTAACTTGGTCAACCGTTATAATTAACAGGCAGCTCTAACGGTAAGGGAGTTCAATGTAGATTATTTGAAAAGTTGTTTTTAACTGTGAAATGTAATACCTCAAATAGGTTGGGTGCAATTTCCTCTTTGAATTAACACATTCTTATGTGTGGGACCCTTTCCAATCCAACCACTTGAAGATTTTCGCTATAAGAGCAACTCCAAAAGACTCTTTTATTTTCACTTTTCAAATATCTATTTGCTTACTTAAATGGTAATTTGAATAGTGAAAAAAGAAGTCATTCCAAAAGGCTCTTCCATTAGAAATAGGTTTATATTATTTTAATGAAAGCTATCAAACAAAACTGTTTGAAATCTTTCAGATAGAGGTGTTTGAAATCAGAAAGATCTATTCAAATACAATTGATAATAATAATGATGTGATATAAAAAATAATAAAATATAAATTGAAGAGGAGAAATCACTCGGTAATCGGTATTATTGAAGAGAGAGAAACAAAATCTCTATTGAATAATCTCAATTGTAGTCTATTAGAGTTGCTCTAATAGTATATTTCTTTATGATTTCATTCGATTTACATAGTATTCCGCTCGAAAGGCCAATGGCTCCTAGGAGTCAACCAATCTTTTCCAGGGAGAACCAACGGAGGTGGCACCATCGATGCCACATCTCCCTCCTATAAAATTACTTTACGGTTAGGGTATGTGGGGTTTTGAAAATTGAGAATTTTTACTGGAGGGTGTAATAATTTTAATAGATTAGGTAGATGAGGTTAGTTTCAGTGCCAAAGTGTTGTGCACGTAAAGTAGATATCTCCTGATGTTATAAAAATATAGATTTTGCAGAACAAATATGTTAACCGTTATCTCTAATATGCATTATGTATATCATTATCTATATATTCAATTCAAGTGAATAAAATACCCAAAGTTTATCATAGAAATGTTAATTTTATTATTGAACTTTTAATTCCTCATTCGAGGGTCATAATATTTCCTAAATATAGTCTTTTCACTCATTTAAGCAAACAAACAAGCTTTTATTTTCAAAGTGTTTCACACCAAAGTAGCCATACCCAATTTCTTAAATATTTAATAAGGCTAATTTTTTTTTTTTCTTTTCAAAAGTCAAACCTACTAAAACTAACGGTCTAATGAGGAATACAAATTATAAAGAATCACTTTTATTTTTGTTGTTTTGCAAAATTTAGTGACTAAATTAGTACACCCTTTAAAAATCAAGGAACATTTTTATAAGATTAACAAACAAAAACAACTTTTCAGATAATTTGTATAACAAATGCAGAATAATAAATGAAAAAATATGACTAACAAAAATAATGGCTAATTATGATTGGTAGTTTCAGATGCAAAATAACAAGATTTCTTACAACTACACACAGTGACAAATGAGATAAACAGAATTAAGATTACTAAAACATACACACACACACGTACCGTTGATTGCATGTTGTCATTCCAACATGTATACTTTAAACTTTCAAACTTTCCCTTTTTGCATAGGTCGTCCATAAAATTATGAATATTCACCGGTGGAGTCTAATAAGATAGAAAGTAAGGTAAGGAATATAAATAGATAAGCTAGGGAATGAATGAATGAATGAATGAGAGAATAGATGAAAACTCACAACGGAATTATTGCCGCCAACAATTATACCCTCCAATTCACAACCCTTAACCAAAACATAATAGACATGAGACATACATATATGCTTCATAGAAGAAATTAAGGAAATACAAAGAAATCAAAAGGCTTAAAAATTTTAGAACCGATTCTACCAATTTATCCAAAAGGGTTTCGTCTCTGGGGAATATACTGCAAAATGGACAAAATTCAAATAACATAAATAGTTAAATACAATTATACATAAAGATTTAAGAAATCATAAACATGCACTAGTTACTAGTATATGCATACCCACATAAAGTTGCTAAAAAATAGCAATCGTCAGACATCGCCACGCTCGCATACTCATCAGTAAAATTCAAACCTAGAAACACAGCCGATGGCATATAATAAGTTCTCTTCATAGTTTCCCCAAACAACTGCAACGGCTTCATGTACTTGATCATCTATCGGTCAATTAAACTCAACTGTTAGAATTGAATCTATATATGAAACAGAGAAAACAGTGAAAGTTGAAGAGGAATATTATTTCCTTGTGCTTTGCTCTATATGTTTGTGGAGAGGCTGCAATGAAATAGGGATGGAGTTGAATTAAATACTTGCGGGCCGAGTTGAGGGTAAATTACTTTGTTCATATGGGCTCAACCTGGAACCCAATTCCTTGCAAACTGATAGGCCATAAATAAATACAAGATATTTGGGATTTTTATTTGATCTGTATTGACTGTAAGAAGAAAGGTAAAGAAGGCCTGAGGAAATTGCAAATCAAAGGAATAATTCAGAACTCAGAAAAGGATGATAAAAGTACAACTACAGGGTATCTTGCCTAGCAAATCAAAACATAATGAGGTTTTACATAGGTAGCTCTTCTAACCTATGGTAAAATTACAGGATTTTTACACACTATTTCTTGTGCAAAATTAGTACAACAAATGCGCTCGCAATTACCCCCAACAAAGAGAAAATAACAAGTAATTAAGGTACAACAACAGGAACTGATAACTATGAAGCATCAACCTCTTCCTCAGGTCCTAGTTTCCAGCAATAACAGACATGGTTTGCATGGAAAGTATTCGATCACCATGGAGCATTAACCTCCTCCCAAAACAATAGGCCGTGCCTCTCAGCTTTCACTTTCAGAGACTCTACCTCAAAATCAAGCCTTCCTATTGTCTCTTTCAATGTCAAGAGTTTCAATTCAAGGATTCTCATCTCCTCTTCGGCGTGAGCTTGCTCTACACATACTTCTTTAAGCCTCTTTGTTTCTGTAGACTCTTCTGATTCCAAGGAAAGGGTCATCAGCCTTTGCAATCGATCACGTAAAAATCCAACATTCATGCCCAACAACTCGAAGCCCTTTAAAGTTTTGTCCCAAATCTCATAATCAGCTCGAGAGGTGGAAATGTTGCAAGATCTAATAGCCTCCGCAATGTTAACAGTCTGAGTAATTATTTCAGCAGCCAATTTACAGTTGATACTTCTGAGAAGATGGTCATGCAAATAGGAATGCTGAGAGCTGCAGAGCTCATAGTATTTAGTTCTATGGTCATGGGAGATGTCAGAGTCAATGGCCAAATTATTCACAATAATGACGAAATTGTCAATACTTTTCACTCCTTTAAAGTTACCAATGGATTCTGAAGTTTCAGCACCTTCCAAAGTGTTCGGGCCAAGATCCTCACCATCCTTCTCCAACTGACGAACTTCAGCGTGCCCATTACTGGCTTTTGATACTACCGGACTATTGCTTTGGATATTGTCTTGAAGGCGTGCTGGAAGACGCCTTAAACGCTTAGCCCTTCTGAAGTTTTTCATGCTCTCCGTACTCTGATCTTTTGGAGTTACTTCAAGCTCAACATCCAAGGGAACTGTAAACATAATCAACTTTCTACGGTCAACATCTACGAATTGTAAAAAGGACCTAGAACAGAAATATTTAGACAAACCAGAATTTAGTGGTCTTGCTTCAGCAGCAAAATTCGGAATCCCGTTTGCTCTCACTATGTACACCTAGATGAATGCAACAGGATGGAACAAACAAGTTAAAGAGCTATAAAAAGATCTAGCCACTGTTTCAATTATAGAAAGTTAATCAGGAAAAAAGAAAAGAAAAGAAAAAAGATCAAAAGAACCACACACAGAAGGGGATCGGAGAAAGTAGAACAGTAAAAGTTTTACGGATTACAACTGAATTACCCAAAACAAGTTTTACTTGTTAAACTGAGTTCCTCCTCAAATCTCAATTTCTGGTGCTCAGTTTGGTCAACAACCTCTACTCAGATAAAGGTTATCAGCCACACTTCACCATGCTACAACTTCCTTCTAATTATCAACCATAGGCCGGAAATGTATCTAGAATAGCATTACTATTAATCTTTTTCTCCATATTCTCTATGCTAAGAATTGCCAATTTTAGCTATTTTATTGAATTTGTTTGGCAAGCAATATCCAAACGCTCCAAGATGTTGAATGCTTATTCTGGATTATTTCTTATCTCATATGAAGCGGCAAAACAAATACTAACAATTCAAGGATTTACAGAAAATTTGTAAGATCTGTAAGAGTAGTACCTTAAACTTTTCGGGTCCAACTAAATGGAAAACTAAAACATCTCCCTCAAGTAATTGGTTTGCATCACAAAATGCTTTCCATCCACCGCTCAGTGCTGTCCTTTGCGAAATATAATTTACTTGGTATTCCGCCCCATTTTCAGTTTCCAAGAAAAATCCTGTATCAACCTTTGGCATGTGCAATTTGCAGAATCGCATGGGAAGGTGCTGTCACCAATAAATTGATAAAGTTAGAATGAATGAAACTGTCCAGCAAGGGAGGAATTATTGCATTCTCAACTCTTAAGTTTGGGATAGAGAATATCAGACTTACCAGCCAAAATCCATGAGTAACATTTGACCGAACCATAGATTTCTCAAAGCTTGGAAAAGTGGCTTCTAGATTTGCTCGAACCTCTTCTGCCCGCTCCGTTGCTGAGGGCTTAGCTATGGCCTGATCATAGAGTTCATCAATCAAAGCTCTCTTCTGTCCACTGCTTTACATATATAACCAAGGAATCAATATAACATTGTAACTCCACTATAACTTATTTGTGATTGAAATCAAGGGTAATAGATAACATCACAGACCTTTCAGACTCCTTTGAATTATCATATGCTACCTGCTCAAAAAATTCACAAGAAATCTCCATTAATACATTGTTTGGATTTATGAGAAAAATGACACCACTTATATACTTCTATCAACTGAACAAATTAGACTGTAAAAATACACACACTAAAGTATAAAAGACAATCTATGTGGAAAATCCAGGAAAGGCCTCAATCATGTACAATCAACAGCATAACCAAGAAGAATTGGTGTAAAACTCAGCCCCATAATGTTGTTGAACATCCATACAAAGATCTTGCATAATTAAATATACAAAATGGTCAACTTTCTATTGCTAACAAAATTAAATAGACTATAAATAAAAGGAAACAGCAAACCTGTAACCGTGACTGATGTCTTCAATTGATTACAGTTTCAAAACCTCAACAGAATAATTTAAAGCTTTCATGGGGATTGTTAAGATTTCAAGAAGTTCTAGTGCTTGCTTTGATGTTTTTTCAACCAATATTGGGCTTTTGGTATATTAGTAAAGCTAATGAAAATTGTTATCACAACAGGTTCCATATCCTGTGTTCAGGTCATTTAGGGATCGCCAAGAGCAGAGTGCAGCTATCAAAACTGAAATCGATGGCATCTTGCAAGACCCCAAGCTAGATAGACAAGAGGTAGATTGAAATGGAATATACAATTAAGAGACACAAGTAGAGAAATGAGTAAGTCGTCACCAAAAATTGGAATTTCTGCAAGTTCTTCTATTCTTAAGAATTCAGGACTCTTAAATCACTAACCAAACACCATCAGTTTTCACCATTCAGCTGTTTAGGACATGTAAATCACTAGACTAATCCACAGGAACATGTAAAACACATCTTACATTCACCTAACATTGGTTAAGATAAACCTATGAAGGCATCCCCAGGAGACTAACCAACTGCAGTACAAAATGGGGACCTGAAGCCCGAGCGAAAGCTATCTAAAGTACCAAGACTATGTCTAATTGCCACAATATTGAAAGCCGGGAAGACAACAACAGTGGTCTGAAACTGAAACCAATCTGGGGTTCCCAACAGTTTCCAAAATTCAGTTTCAGGATTTCATAAAAATCTCATTTTCTCGAAGCAAATACGACTCAATATAATCAAACCCTTGAACACGAAGAATGAAGAAACAGAAAAAACTCAACTTTCACAGGACAAAACACGAACAAATTCCTGAGAATAATAACCCTTCTTATATCACCAGAGAAAATTAATAAACCAAGAATTATAAGTAATACATGAATATCACTAAACAGTTATCAAAGATTAAACCTGAACAACAACAAATTTCAGAAAATGAGGCGTCGAATTTTTTTTTTTTTTAAAAATCTCACTATTTCAGTACAGGAAGATGGATCCAGAGGCTTCTCACTATTCTGGGCAAGCTTCATCTTGCTCTCAGCCGTCTTCCTTCGCTTAATCTGGAAGTGAACACACAGATTCAAGGACTTTCAACATACACAATCAAGACATGCAACAAAAACGTGCCACAGAGACAAAGATAGAGAGAAAAAGAGAGACCTTGGGTTTGGAATCTGTGGGGTTTTGTTTAGATAGAGAGAGCTGATGGGGTGTGGTTTCATTGGCTGCTTGGTGGTCGTCCATGGCGGTCTCGGTCGGGCTTGCTGATTTAGTGGCTCTGTTTCTCTGAAACTGTAAAAATCTGCTTCTTCTTTTTTTTTTCTTTTTTTTTTTTTCCTGATACTGGCTGCTGCTCTCTTCTCTCCGTTTTCTAGTTTCTTGTACTAAACTACTATACCCTTATGACAAAAATACCATGTTCGATTTCGCTTCTCATTCGGACAACTTCTATATCTTTTAAGATTTTATTTTATTTTTATTTTTTTTAGTTGGATCGAGATCCTCTCCTATCTTGAAACCCGAACATTGCGCCGGGTTTTAATGGTTTTGTGAGATAATTTTTACTTAATATTAGAAAAAAATTAATTTCATTAGTAGGTTTCATGCGTCAGATTCCACAAAAACAAAAATTTAATTTCTATAATAGGTTTCATATGTGAGATTTCAAAAGAAAATTAATGTCGGTTGTCGATTTTAGATGCAAGATTCCACACGTGTCTTCATGTAGGGATTATCAAGTCTGTTATTCTTGAAACGTGTGACATGTAAAATCTTAAAAAATGTGTAACGTGTGAAATCTCATGTATGATAAATTCTATTTATGTCATGAAATAGGGTTTGTGAATGTTTGGTAAAGTGGTCATATGTTAAAAGAGGATCTTTACAAGGAGATGGTATTAAAAGAATAAAAAATTCAATGAGTGATTCACATTTTCTACAAGGAAATGAAATAATATATATTATATATTGAAGGAAAACTTCAGGTAAAATTATTTTTGGCAAAATTTGTAGGAGTGTATTTAAGATTAGACTGTCTCGATTAAACTCCATTGTTTGGATTTTGTTAAGAGTTCCAATTAAGCATGTGGAATTGAATTTTGAAAATTTCTGCTCAGGAATTTTGATGAATTCTTAGAACATAATCATTATTATGCAATATACAAATTTTCCTGTCTAATCAGTTTTGTTAATTGTCTTTGGCTTTTGGGTTTCACAGGTTTCCTATCAAATAATGTGATTCCATAATCTATTATCCTATTCTTTAATTTGTTCTTTTTGCTAGTAAGTGTTCGTTTTTAAAATTAACTATAAATAATAGTATGAAAATGATTATCCAATTTGAATAGTCAATTTTATATATTCAACATAGATGTTGTATAAACCTGCGTCATGTGACTAGTTGCTGTCCAAATCAGACAGAACATTTGATTTGTACTTGATATTTTCTAATTGTCTGAATAAATTTTAAGTGATGAGGTTTAATTGACGATTATGCTCTCTAAGAAATATCAAACTCTCCTCATCATCTCTCAACATAAATACATTTAATTTTCATGGTCACAATTTAATACCAAATACTAAAATTCAACAGTTCTCATGCATCTTCTGTGTTGTTGCTTGTAGGGATCATGGATCAGGTTTAGTTTCTGCCTGTAACAAATCGATTCCTAGCTAGCACGTAATTAAACATCCAACATCCACGCGCGAAATATCAAAGCTAGCCATTCAAAACTTTCTCTCGATTCACATTTTCCGCGAGCTCCAATGGCATCTGCAGTGTTATTAATACTTATATTATAGACTCGGATACAGTTATATATAATTTGAGAAACAGAGCTTATACTAATATACAGTCGAACAATGTACATCGGATTTTCAAGTGTTAATAATATCCTTTTCGATCTTCAGGATTATTGAACTGCTGATCCTGATCATGACAATCTGATTCCTTTTGTCTCAACAAATTCCTGAGGCATATTAATATATATATCTTGTGGATAAGATTCTGAATACTTTCAAAACTAAGAAGAATAACTTTACAGGTTTACTTGAAAATGATCAATAGAGCTAAACATAAGCAAAATAAGTTCCCTGATTACGAATCCAGGACCCCCCCATCTCACTTTGTCTCATTCATTTGCTCTCTCTCTCTCTCTCTATATATATATATATATATATATTCACATCACATGACCTGTAATTTTGGTGTGTGTATGCACGATCCTATCTTTCTAGCTTACAAGAAAATGAATCTATGTAAAATTTGAACTAAAATTAATAAGAAAACACAGAACATGGTCTGTGACTGTGAGTAATATAACGAGATACTACAGCTGGTTTTACACCAGAAGAAAAAAAATTTAGGAAGAAAAGCACCATCCTGCCTGATTCAAGCATAAATATATATCCTGCTGACTACAATAGGCATAGATCAAAGATTTTCGCCTAGTTTATCAATCGAAAAGAAAACCGACCTCTTTGCGGATTTATGTGTTGAAAAAAAAAAAATCTGGGAAATGGTCAAATAGACATGATCATCAGCATCACCAAAAGGAGAAGATCTTGGGTGCAGCGGCATGATGCAGATACATCATACATGCATGTATCCCCCACTGCGATCTTGCCACGTGACAGTTTTCCCATCAGAAGAGCCATATAGATGTATCATTTCTTTCTTGACTTTCATGTCAAAACTGAAAAGGCCATTTGCAAATAGTAATAGTCAATCCAGAATTCTATTTGAATATTTTGAGTTTGCTTTTCTGCACAAAAGATGTATAAAAAAAAAAATTAAAAAATAAAAATAAGGACATATTTTATATCCGACAGACCGGTGAGATTTAATTTTTTTGTTCCCTGTATAGTGAGAGAATATTCCTTGATGAATTTCTCTAATAGACAAGGTTAATTTTTTACCTGCTTTTGTTCTAACAAGTTGAAAAGAAACAAAACTTCAGGGAACAGAGAAAAGTCAATCAAGTACATGTATGTAAATTAAGTACAGAATCTTTTTGTTATGTATTTATAGAAATTGTATGTAGATAGAATCAATCACATACGTCTTCAAAGTATATGGTCTTGTTTTATTAGTTGAATCGTAGCAAAATTTCTCTCCGGCTTCGATTGAGTTAGGGGTCTAGTGAGACCTGATCATCTTATATACAACTATAAGTACGGTTTGGAACACACTTAACGATTTAATAGGTAAATGTAAGATTTAAACCCCTGTTACATAAATGAAGTGAAAGTGTCCAACCGCTT
This sequence comes from Acer yangbiense, assembly GCA_008009225.1. Taxonomy (NCBI): domain Eukaryota; kingdom Viridiplantae; phylum Streptophyta; class Magnoliopsida; order Sapindales; family Sapindaceae; genus Acer; species Acer yangbiense. The sequence goes on from CM017764.1 coordinate 45,276,232, forward strand.
TGCTAAGAGCGCTTCCGATTCATTTTTTATTACACGGAAGAAGCATAAGAAGATAACTTCTTCAAGATTGTAGAAAAGTCAATTATGACAGTACAATTCAAATACTAATTTATTAAATAGAATCAATCTCATACATCTTCAAAGTATATGGTCTTGTTTTATTAGTGGAATTGTAGCAAAATTTCTCTCCAACTCCGATTGGGTTAGAGATCTAGTGAGACCTGATCATCTTATATACAGCTATAAGTACGGTTTGGAATGTAACTCCCACCGGAGGGATGTGACTCCCTACGCTTTACGATTTAATAGGTAAATGTAAGACTTAAACCCCTATTACATAAATGAAGGGAAAGTGTCCAACTGCTTTGCTTAGAGCTGTTGTGCTTCCCGTTTTTTTTTATTCCACGGAAGAAGCTGCAAGCATAAGAATGATTGGAGAAAAGTCAATTATGACAATAAAATTCAAATACTAATTTATTAATTACTTGGAAGTTGGATGTTGGATGTTGGAACCTTTGTTGTGATTCTTGCGAATAGGAGGTTTTGACAAGACCTTATTCTCGCTACTATAATTAATGCACCTATTAATTCGCAAGTCTATCAAATATCAATCAATCCCTTTTAGCCAATATGTGCGTAGCTTAATTGGTCTATGGACGAGCTTGGGATTTAGAACTTGTTTAGTTGAGTTTTTGAAAAACCTCTATTAGTAAAAGATCTATTAGAAAAAGAATTTAAAAAAAAAAAAAAAATTAAAGTTGATTGGTTAGTAGACTTTTTTTTTTTTTTTTTTAAAGGTCTATTTCGAGAAACACCTCTCCATGAGTTTTTATCTAGTAGAGGTTTAAACTCTACTATCATCTACTCAATTAAAAATAGACGTTTATAGGCCTTTTGAGGCAGTAGAAAGCTCAACCAAACAAGCACTTAGTCAAATGACTCTTACGTTAGCAGCTCAAATCCTATCAATGACGAAAGCTTTCAAAAAAAATACATGGTCCCAAATTAATAGATATTGTCAATAAAAAAAATAAAAATAATAAAAATCAATCCCTTTTATATTAATTTTGAATGAAATTTTAATTTAATTTGTACCTGTATGTAGGAGGATATTATGGTATGATGTGTGATTAGAAAATAAAATATACAAACGACCAATTAAGTGTCTGGGAAAAAAAAAAAAACCAACAAACAACCCCATATCTTAGGGAATAATTTTTTTTTCAAGGCATTTTTAAGAGAACATCCCTTGAAGTATAATAGAATAAGAAGTAATATTTTCATTAAAATTACAATTCTATATACTGAACAAGAAACCTCTCAAAGTACCCCAAAAAAAAAATTAAAAAAAATTAAAAAAAAAAAAGCCACAAAAAAGGGAGAAAAAGAAAATGAAAACCATATCATACACAGGTTATTGATATTTTCTCCTGTCATAATTTCATAGCAAAAGGAAACCTGGATAATATACAATAGTATTTACATCTTCTGCTCCACAACTTCTAACACCATCTGCAGTCATATAGCAAGCAACGATTTTGTGATCAGCAGCCCTATACTATTCCAAGATGACATCAACTGATACCATAAAATTTCACATCCCATCACAAATATAGATCTGTCTTGAACATATACATCATTCTACCCGTAAATTTCATCCCTGAGGATTCGTCTTACAAAATGTCCACAAAGACCTTAAACACGTTATGGCGAAGAGGTGTACTTAGATGAAATATCATGTAGAGATTTAGTTAGGCTTTCTAGTTATCGACAAGCCAAGCCAAGCCAAGCAAAGCAAGACCCACAGTTATACGATATTCTATAACTTAAGATGCTATAATCTAGATCGACGATTGCGTTTGATACCATTGAAAGGTGAATGCCTACGAGAAGAGGCAATCGGCTGCCCATTTACAGAACCTGAGAATCTAATATCCCAACCTTCAACATTCTTGGGAACACAAACATCAAAGAGAACTTGTCCGAGAAGACTATGTGCACTCAGGCTTGGCGGGGTGGGCAGATAGATTGATCTTTCATTCCGTTCGTCTTGTAAAGACCCAGACTCTTGACCCTTGCCATGCTCTGCTGAACTTGGCAAGAAGAAATAGTCACTTGGCCCAACTGCAACTCTTCTTAGGCTTTCGTTTGAGTTAACTGCTACTTTCTGAAGGTCACAAATTAGCTCAGATATCTCATCATGCATACCCTCCATGCCAGCTCTTTCCCTAAGTTGTCGGATTCTTTGGGAATAAACTGAAGTAGCCTTCTCGAGTAAACTGGTTATAGCAGCTCTGTATTGGATAGGATAATGCTCATAATGACCTGATGCAGTAAAGAATGGATCAATGGCATCAGTATAATAGCACATTATTAAATGGCGCAAACATCACTGAGAAATGAGAAAGGCTGAACGCATTATTCAGATATAAGAAAATTGAGGATATCATAGCACTTCCAGCGACAGAGAAGAAAACACACACCAATGACCATAGACCTAATAAAACCCACCCGAGAGAAGGGGAATTTCCAAGTTTAAAGAAATCCACCAGCGAGAGGGATTTCATCCCTTTGGTGTGAACTGACAGAAGTAAGACAACTACTATTTATTGATGATCCCCATCAGTATTATCTAAACCTTTCTCATTGGTTTAAGGGTTGGATTTCTCTCATTGGTGTTAACTGACAAAATCAGGAGCCTTGCAATGTATTGACAGTGTCTATTGTAAAGTTTCGGCCCAACACCATCCCTGCAACCCCAACCCATCTTAAAATAAAAAATAACATAAAATAAAAAAAGAAGAAAGAGAAAAAGAAAACCAAGCTAACCAAAACAAAAAATAGACAAGAATAAATTAAATAAATGTTCAACAGTGAACCATGTCTGGGCAGCACATATATCACAGGTTCAAGGGACCAGGACCAACCACAAGAGATTGCAAATGCCACAGGTTTTGAGACAAGAGAAACTTCAGCTATCATAGATTACTTGAATCATCCAGGTTTTTACCACTTACATTGACTTGCAGTTTTTAAAAGTTCCATCTTTAAAGTGTAAGTGAAGTGTCAAAAGAAAACAAGGGTGTTTCAAAACCCATATATGTCCATTTGCCAAAATCATCTTTAGTTCAAGTCCCATAACCTCTTGGCATGAGGATATATGTAACTTACAGGATGTTATGTAACCACATCAACTAGCATCAATGCCTTGATATGGAGTTGACAAACAGAGACTTTCAAGTGTCTAAATCCTTGTTACGACTGAGGTAAAAATCTTAAATTTGTAGTATCATCCCATTGAATCAGTAGATTAACATGGAGTAACTAAGTAAATCTGGTATGACACCCACCCTTCAGCATATTGGTTTGCTTACAATGTTTTTCTTAACTTTTGGCACTCTGCTAGCCGCATCGCATATTCACATTTAATTGCCATATTGGCGGATAGTTAAAACAAGAACACATAATGTGCAAAATAATTGTATTCTTGAATGTAGTCTACCCAATAACACCTGTTAAAACAATTTAGTTATACCACGTGGTTGTAATTAACAAAACTCAAATGGGCTTAAGACAAACCTATATGAGGAGAGCCTTTCCAGTTGACAAGCTCAACATCTCCTCCAAGTTCTTGCAGACGTTGAGCGAAATTATAGATGACTTGTGGTGGTGCAAGTTCATCATCCTCCGAGAATAAAATTAGAAATGGTGCTTCCAGGTCCTACATAAGAGTCAGAGAAATGTCAGAGTAATTGACAAGACAGAATTAGAGACAACTTAAGGTGGCAACAGGACAGATAGAAACTTACAACTGAGGAGTATAAAGTCTGCCAATACTCAGCACGTTGAGAATCAAACCTAGTAAGGCATAAACCATCCAGACCGGAAGCAATGCCTTTTGCAACCCAAGATACAAGTTTTGATGTTCCAGGCATTTTCTGAATTGTGGGGTGGAGAGAAAATCGGGCACAAAAATCACTTGTGAAATCTACGGGACTGGAGTCATAGATGTGCCCAGCAACACAGTTTCTGACCAATCTACTTTCATCCTTAGTTAAGAAAGGAAAAAATAAAAAGAAGATTTCAGAAATGAAGTTCTTGAAATGACAATCTAATACAAAATTTGCTTTTGATATGCTAAGTTTAGTTGAAACCAAAAGAAAAACAATTCATACCACACTAAGTTGACCTTCACATGTTCCCTGAATAATCTGCATCATCACAGATAGTAAAGTTATTATTACCACCGTAGTTGAAACAAGATAAATAGCATTTCAAATGCATTAGGAATTACTATAAAAACTTCACTCTAATTTTTCTCCATGCCATAGAAATTGTGATGTATAATATTTCACCGATTTTACCTGAAAAACCTTGTACATACAAGCTTTTGGTCCACCAGAAAAGGCTATGAAGACTACAGGACATGGTTTAATCCTTAGCTCCTGCAAATTAAAAAATAAATAAAAAGATTTTAATCCAGACATCAAAGTGACAAATAGATAAGTTGCACAAATGACTAATTTGTGTAATATACTCACAATAAAACTCAGAAATTCACAAATAAGAGCATCACACAATTGAAATTATGGAACAAATTTAAAGTTGCAACCCCAAAAGAAACTAACCTCGACAAGCCCACTAACGAGACCAAATGCTAGAGATGTAGCCCTCTCAGGATAGAATCTGCACAAGAAAATAAAAAATCACAAAAGAATTTTTAAAACCGTTGGAGAATACACCAAACATACATGAATATAAGATTATGAAGAATTCCACAAAAAGATCTCAAGCCTGTAAAAGTACCGAGCAACAAGGTCCCCAAATAAACAAATTAAAAAAATGTTGAAATCGTGCCCAAGAAGTCTACCCTCCTCACCACATACTACAGAAAACTAATCACATTTCTTGAAAATGATTATCATGGTACATCTTTTCAAAGCCGTTATATGTTCAGACAAATAACAACAATCTCTAAGCCTATTATCTCTACAAAAACCATTACTTCGAACTCCAACTAAAATTTCTGGTCCACAAAAACATATCTTCTCAAACAAATACAAAATTACACAAACTTCTCAGATCAATCGAAACCGATTGAGACCGATCAATGAAGTCAATAACACAAACCTACAAAATTCAATTTTACATATCTACTTAGCTCGATAAACACAACACAACCAAACAAAACACGATTGTTCAAGGGTATACGAGTAAAAACAAAGAGAAGAAGCTTACGCGTTGAGAAAATCAGCATGACAGACGATCGAATTCCAGCGAAGTGACGAGTACAAATCGACGAAGCTCCTCAGCTGCTTTTCATGAAGCGAAACCCAAGCAAAAACCACCACAATCCCGCGAAATTCCGGCTCTCTCCTCCCCCAATACAAACAATTACCGTTACTTCCACCACCGAACATGTTTACCAGAAAATTAAAAATGGTGTTTTTCGATTCAGCTCCAGAACTGGAAATTAATTTTTTTAGGTGGGAATTGGGATGGTCATGGTCATGGTCACGGACTGGTGGTGGAGATGAGTCAGTACTCACTGCTAATCGAGAATGCGCCACGTCAGATGCTACGCACTATGCGCATTTTAATATACTTCTCTTATCTTGCACCGGAGAATGGAATATACATTGGATTATGTGGAAATTGCTAAAAATGGCCACATATATTATGGGAAATTCGTTTTTAACAACAAACGAAATTTTAATTGTTAATAACCACTTTTTTGATAAATTACTGGAAAGCCCTCATGTAAAAACCATCCCCAAACCCACTCTCTCTCTTTTCCTCTCTTTTCCTCTCTTTCTTTTCTCTCTCCTCTGCTCTCTCTCCCTGATCTCCCTCTCTCTCTCCCCGATCTCTCTCTCTTTTCCCTGGAAGTCGTTGCGCCATCGCCGTCAAACATCGCCGGAAGCCGTCACGCCATTGCCGAACGTCATCGCCGTCAAACATCTCTGGAAGCCGTCGCGCCATTGCCGAACGTCATCGCCGAGGTCTGGGCTACGCTGGAGCCGGAGCCGAAGCCGTCGCCTAAGCTTGATGAACCAGCGGCGCTATGCTTGATGAACCACAGCGCCGCTTGTTCGTCAAGCTTGCGCGACAGCTCCAACGCAGCCTAGACCTTCACGACGACGTCCGGCGATGGGCAACGACGTTTGGCGGCCATGCTTCCCCTTTACCAGCTATGATCTGCAGAAAAAAGAAAAAACCAAATTTGGGAATTTGGGGAAGAAAGGAAATTAGGCATGATTTCAAGTTTTACATATTTCATTTTAGGCATGATTTCAAGTTTCAAATTTCATTTTAGTCATGATTTCAAGTTTCAATAAACAAGTTTTTAGCCATTATTTCAAGTTTGAGGTTTTTTTTAAAAAAAAAAACTAATTTCAGGGGTACTTTTATAATTTACGGACATACACTGAATTTTTTTTAAAAAAATGGTTATTAACGATTAAAGTTTCAAAAGTGGTTACTAACAAAAGTTTAATGTTTTAAATGGTTAGTTTTGGTTTTCTCTCTTGGATTATTGATTATTCTTACATACGGCGTCGGATTGTAAAGGTTGCTTTGGTTGACGTAATGTCAATACGTGGCAGAGATTGATTGACCTATCAATTATTATTATTATTATTTTTTAAATATTATAATAATTTGGGATTTTTAGGGATGGACTCGAACCCATAACCTTACACTGTATGTGTGAGGGATAAACCACTAAACCAAATCCATCTAAATTTTTTTATTGTTAGTTACAAATTTGGAATCATGGGAGAAATATAGAAAAATATGATTCGAACCCAAAACCTTAAAGCCTTAGTTGGGAGGACATTGAAGAGGTTACTAGCAAACATACTAAACTTTTGTAAACTTTCAATTGGCTTGATTGAACTTTCAATTTTTTTTAATTTTTTTTTTTATATCTTTATATGATGACTCGAAATTGAAATATTGTCAAATTGAATAAGCCTTTTTAACCGAACCACATTGGGTGGTATTGAACTTTCAATTGAATGGTCGATTTTTGTTTAGATATATGGAGACAGTTAATCAGCCTTTTTTATCCTAAATAGTTTTTTTTTTTTTTCTTAAGAAAAAGAAATGTCATTGAATTCAGAAGTCCTTTCACTTGGTGTTCAACTGTTCACTGACTTTAATTATATGATAAGAGTAAAACTAAAGGCACAAATTATTTGATGTGACCTTGTATAATTACAGGAATCTTTTTTAATTAATAATTAGAAGAAGTTAGGGATAGGCGGATAGCCTATTTTAATTTAATTGTTGAAGTCCTCCTACGGTTCATGAAAATTATTAATCTGAAGGCAAATTGCAAATTACCATGAATTTTGTCCCGAATAGCCTTTAATTACATGGACACCTTTTGCCGTTTATTGTTATATTTAATAGTTGACTCATAAAAGACTAAATTGCTCTTGATGATATATATATATATATATATATATATAAATTAAAAAAAAATTAGAAAACTAAGAAATTCCATCAACCTCTTCTCGTTGCGAAGGAGATCAATATCTCCTCCTTTTAGAGGAGACGATAATGGATCTCCACCCAGAGGAGATCGATTCCTCTATTGGGAGATTGTTGATGTCTTCCAGGGAAGATTGTCAATCTCCTCTGTGATGAGAGGAAACTTCCCTATTGGTGGGCTTCTCCACCGGTGAAGTTTCATGTTTTCTAAAACAAAATATTTTGAGATTGAAATATGATTATAAAAAGATGAGGTTGTTTTATAATTTTTCCTTAGGTATATATGTAATTGTAGAAAGTTTCAAGACTTTAAAATTTTCAGTTTAATTATACAAGTAAAATCTAATGGTTGACCTCTCGTGTAGGTATCCGTATAATTATGGTCATCTGTTATTTATAAAATTTGCCTTAAATATAATCAACTTTTTAGACTGATTCAATTGTTGTTGTCGTGGGAATCAAGAACTATATAAGCTTATACTAAAATTTTATAATATTGTGATACGAATGATTTTTCACCACCTAGATAATAATGAGCAATTACCTCTTTTAATCTTATTTCCTATTTTATTGTAATGGCAATTCTTTCTATGCATGTATATAGGCTTATTGTGTAAGAATTCAAAATACACAGAAAAATAAACTAAATAGAACTGGTTTCCTCTCATTTTTTCTCTCTTCGGTTAGTATTACTTTCTTTACTTTTAGGTTTTGATTTATAACAATATATATATAGAGAGAGAGAGAGAGAGAGTTAATAGGGGTAAATAGCACCTTATAAGGAGTTTTTTTTTTTTTTTTTTGTAGAACTAGCACTGAGTTAATAATATTTGTGGAAATAGTACCAAAGTATAGTAACCGACAAAAATACACTTGACTACACTTTTTCTTCTTCTCTCTCTTTCTCTCAAGAAACACAACTTTTCCCTTCAATTTTTCTCAAGAAAAAAGAAGAATCTCTTAAGAAAGTTATACAGTAATTGTGATTTTATCTTTTTTGTAAGTATTTGAGATGAAAAATGAAATCGACAAGAAGAAGGAACAAAAAAAAATCGTGAAAAAACATAAATCAAAAGAAAAAACGGATCTAAAAAAATTTCAAGAAAATAAGTCTCGGATTCAAAAAAATAAGTCTCACAAGACTTATTTTGGTATTTTTGAGTCTTGTTTTTGAAGTCCGAGACTTATTTTCTTGAATCCAAGACTTATTTTTGAAACCTGAAACTTATTTTATTGAATCCGATACTTATTTTGGTTTTTCCGAGATTTATTGTGCATGTTTGAAATTTCAAGACTTTTTTGGTATTTCCGAAATGTATTGGGCATGTTTGCAAATCCACGACTTATTGGGCTTTTTGCAAATTCGAGACTTTTTGGGTAAAAACAAATTCAAGATTTTTTTTTTTTTTTATCATCATCATTTACCTTCAATGGAGGTCGTCAACCTCCATTAGAGGTCGAAACTGACCACCATTTCAACCTCTAACGGAGGTTGATGACCTCCATTGGAGGTATGTTAGAGCATCTCCAAGAGATCCTTTAATCAAGCCCTTAGTTTAATTAAGGGATACAGCTCCAAGAGATCCCTTAATGACTCCCTTAATTAGAATCTAGTGGAGTTCACTCCCTTAATTAAGGGTAGGGATGGCAAAATAACTAGTGGGTACGAGTCCCCGCGAGAACCCGCACTTATTGGGTGGGAATGGGTTTCAATTTGATAGGAATGGAGTGGGGATGAGGATTGATAGTAAAACCCGCAATGGGTATCGAGCGGGGATGGGTATTATATTCCCCGCCCCACTTAAAATATAATTTTTTTTTTATTTATAGTTTTTTTTTTCTTTTAATGTTATGTTTAAACCTTAATGAATTAATTTGTTTAGTTATGAGATTTATGTTTATTTTTAATGTTTATGAGATGTTTTTCAATAAGTTTTTAGAATTAGTTTATATATTATATCATATTCATTAAGTTAGATATTTATTATTTTAATAAATAATTTTAATAAATGGGTTAAATGGGTGGGGATGGGAAAAGCATACCCTGACCCTCCCCGCCCCGCTCCATTAATTGTGGGGTTTTATCTGGGGATAGGGTTTCAAAAAATAAATGGGGTGGGTTGCGGGGAGGGCCACCCCGTCCCGTACCCGCCCCATTGCCATCCCTAATTAAGGGGTGGCTTCAGTCTCCTTTAATTAAATGGACTCTACATATAAAAAAGAAATATAGTTAATGAGTATATAAAAAAATAATAATATAATAAGTGGGTTTCGCATAAAATAATAATAATAATAATAATAAATTATAAATGAGTCATTTAATGGGTATACTTAGAACACATACCCTCATCTTAATGGCCCCATACAACAACATTCACTCTTAAATAAGGGAGTCTTCAAAGGAGACTTTTGGAGATGCTCTTAAACCTCTATTGATAGAGGTGATCTCTATCGATGGAGGTTTTTGTAAAAAAAAAAAAAAAGACATAAAAAGAATAACAATAAAGAAGAGGGTATTTTTGTCCTTTGGTGCTATTTCCACCAAAAATCTTTAAGTTTGTGGTAGTTCCAAAAATTGAGGAGTAAAAAGTGCTAATTTTTTTTGGGCCCAAGACATATATGGATAATGTCAAAAAAAAATTAATAAAAAATATTATGGTTCAATACTTCAATATGTTCTCTTTTTTACAAATTTCAACATTTATTTAAATCAATAAAATAGACAACAGCTTCTGAAAATAGTACAAATATTAATCATTAAATTTCTAATAACATCCTCCTATTATTAATCTATAAAGTATAGATTATCGGCATATTAGAAGCACATACCTTTTTTATTTTTTTTATAAAAACAAAAAGTATATAAATTCAACAAAGAAACAAAATTTAGGAAGAAAATACAAGAAAAACTGCAAATCGGACAGCATGGTGAGCCACCATATTACAATGTCTAGTCACAAAATTAATATCCACATTCTTAACATTAGAAATGCAAGAAATGATATCATGGATATTATTGTCTATCTCCCCTCTAGACCTCTCCTCAGTCCTCACCATTACAAAGCTTGACCACTCCTATTGCATCTGATTCCAAACAGACAGAAAGCCATCTCCGGTTAACAACATCAAGATTTCTTCCAAGATATATTTATTAACTTAGATTAATGGCCATATTATCAATATTCCACACATAACAAATCATTATGTTTATTATTTATTTATTTTTGAAAAGAACAAATCATTAATTATATGTTCCAAATGAAGATACTGAAGGTGAAAAACAAAATTGACCACTTGAGTTTGTGTAAAATAGAGATAGAGTCAATAAAATCATACCGGTGAAACGAAATGGCCAAACTATCATACTAATACAACACTAAACTGTTAATTTCCTCCAATATTTCAACTGTTTAATTGAAAATTAATTAAAAAGGGCATAAAATAAAAGTAACACAATAAAATTTCATTTATTGAAATGGTAACAAGAAATGCTAATATAGTAATATGAATACTTCATCCTGTCAAAATAAAACAAATACAGAGTGCTTGTATTAATTGTTGCTTAAATTCATAGCGAAACTGTGTTGTGTACATGTGTAGCTGTACAGGACAACCACCCACATCATGCAGATCATATTACCTTGCCATTAGTCACGTAAGATGTGTTTATTTTTATAATGACTTTAAATAATTAAATAATGAGTAATGCTACTTTGCCCAAATTTAGTGCCCAAATATGGTGTCCAAATGACGTGGCAACACTCTCATCCATTCATTTAAATCAAGCAAATCTAATACAATCTAAATGAATAGATGAGAGTGTTGCCACATCATTTGGGCACCAAATTTGGGCAAAGTAGCATTACTCTTAAATAATATATTGCATTTAAAATTAAAAGTGTGAAAAAAATAAAAATAAATAAATCTCAGTCATTAATTATAAATGTCACTAGATCTATTGAGATCAATAATCCTAATCCGTAAAGAAACACTACAACTCTTCTTTTAACCAATCCACAACTAGAAGTCTAGAACTACAAATTTATTATACTTAACTTGGTGGGAAAGATGTTCATTCAATCTAGTAATATTCGGATATATATAAAATAATAATAAATTGTTGCATCTCTTGAATTTTTTTTTTCCGAATATATTATTTATTTGGTTAATTGGAAGTTAAGAACTGAAAAACATGAGAATGTATTAAAAATATTGGCACTTCTCTTGTAAGATAGAACTTTTTTTGGGTGAAAGTAAGATAGAACTTTAAAAAATACACAAAAATAATATTATGCATTTTCTTAGTACTAATCAAATTATATGTTCTAATTTGACCTAGTGGTAATTTTCTCATGAGTTAGGATATGTTTGGTATGGCTTTTGAAGTTGAGCATCTAGAGTAGATCTTTTACTATTATAGCTTTTATTGAGTAGAACTTTGAACAAAATAGCTTTTGGTTGTATAAATTACAAAAAAAAAGTGTTGACAATGTATTTTTTAAAATAGCTTTTGGTTGTTTAAATTACAAAAATGGTATTGACAATATATTTATAATGAAGGAGTTGTATGTTGGAATATATAAAATTATAAAGGGTAGTTGAGACAATTCATATGTTTTAAAAAAGCTCAAAAAAAAAGCTTTTTGGAAAAGCCCAAATGTTGGGTTTCTTCTAATAGACATAAAATAGCTTTTATAAATGGTAGATGAGACAATTTATATATTAAAAAAAAAACTGTTTTGAGTTTTGTCAAACAACCCAAAAAAACTTCAAAACAGCTTCTAGAATTAAAAAACGTTTCTGACATTTACAAAAGTCATACAAAACACACACTTATTCCTAAAATTGTATCTCCCTCTCATAATTCTCCTAAAATTGTATTAAGAAATATAAAGTTACATGTTGATCCTTTTATTATTATTATTTCCAAATTATACTATCCAACACATTGTTGCATCTTGAAAATACAAGAAATATCCATTTGACAGTTTAAATAAACAAGCAACACGAATTTTTTTTAATTATTTTTTGAAACACAAGCAACTAGATTGTATAGTATACGATCTTAGCATTAATATTCAAGAATAAGCCTGATAATAACGCATAAAAGAAATAATTGTTGTATATTTTCATAGATGTTTTTTTTTTTTTTTTTTTTTTTGTTGTTGTTGATAATATCTATTAATTTGGGACCACATATTTTTTTGAAAGCTTTCGACATTGGTAGGATTCGAGCCGCTGATCTAGGAATATAGATGTGTTTTTAAAAAGAAGAAATTACAAATAACCTAAACTAACAAAGACCTCTCTTGTAGAATAGTTAGTTGTTGACAATTAATTTTAATAATATACCGTGTCGAAAAGGGAAAAGGGACTTAAATATCAATATGACCCTTAATTTAATAAATTACAAAAAAAAAAAAAAAAATTAAATTAAATTAAATTAAATAAAAAAGTAAATCTTTAAATAAATAGATCTCCACTATTAGATAGCCGGTGGAGATCAATTAAAACAAACCAATTCTTTTAACAATTGTACGTGTCCCCCCTCCCCTAAAGATATATCCAAAGAGAGGCCGGTGCAAGATTAATCGATTGTATAACGATTTAACGTGTGAGATTTCTACATCAACTAAGAACTCACTCATTCTCTCTCTCTCTCTCTCTAAAGGAAGATAGAATGATTTTTTTTTTTTTGAAATACAACTGCTGCCGGGACCCGGTGAGATTAATCAGACTCTACAAGAACGGTCTGGAATACTACTCCCACTATCGGGGAGAGGTTATATATGTGCTACAACTCTCACAATCAGAGAAAGGGTTGCTCTCACAAACCGGGAGAAAACTCCTTACACATGCTTGTAAAATGCGCATGGTGGGACTCGAACCCCTGACCATTATGTGTGAAAGGGAGGTGCACAACCATCTCTATTAAGAGGTGATGTCTCTCTCTCTCTCTCAAATTGCAATTCCTTCGTATTTAATTTATAGAGTATATGTATTTAAACTTCACCTTCGTTTGTACTGATATATATATATATATATATATAGTACTTTAGCAGAGTCTCTTCTCTCTTGCATGCGATAAAACCTACAAAAATAATAACAAACAACAGTTTTTAAGTTGATAGTTGTACCTACCATAGTACCATTTGATTAATTTTTAAGAATTGTATGTACGTACAGTGTACAGATAAAATAAAATATTAACTATATACGTACGAGTTTCGACTTATGAGGGTAGCTCCACATATATAGACAGTATATAATATCTGTGCACACATTTATGATTTATATATAAGCATCATTTTTTTATGGAGTTATTTGTACATTATAAATTTTAGTGTAATTAAATTGAGTGATTCTATTGATAATCTGTCAATAAGGATGTAGCTCATAGATGAACGAGTTTGGGGTTTGGACAAATAACTTTCAGGTTAACGGCTTAAATCCTACCAATAACGAAAGCTTTCAAAAAAATATCTGGTCCCGAATTAATAGATATTGTCAATATATATATTGACAATCTATTAAATATCTTTCCACACACTATTTTAAATTCTTTTATCATATTACAATTTTATCCTAATTAAGATTACTAATAAGCTTAGTCATATGCAATATCATCTGGCTAAAATGTTTATTTGCTGACATAAGATGCACAAAGTTTGCACCCTTTGTTTATTTTTGCAGATTTTTTTTTTTTTTTTTTTTTTTTTGTATAAACAAATAATAAAAAATAAAAAATTGCGATTTTTTAAAATTAAACTCTTAAAAAAATTTTGGAAAAAAGAATTAAATATTGACAAATTTTTTTTAAAAAAAAAACTTGTCAATTCTGGTATTCAATGAAAAAAAAAAAAAAAAAAAGATAATTTTAAAACAAAATGATTTTATCTAAAAAATAAATTAGAATTTTATGATCCGATAGAGTGTTTTAAAATGAGTGTCAAAAGATAAAAATGATAATTATAGAACAAAATGGAGTGTCTTTATAATTTTTAAGAATTTAAGTTATTAGAATGAAGTGTATTTAGAAAAGAAACCTAAAAAGATAAAATTTGATTGTAAGGAGAAAATCTCAGTTAAATTTTCATATCGACCTCTTTTCAATTTTGAACCAGCAATAATATGGATGGATTTGATTGGTTTTTTTTTTTTTTTTTTTTTTTAAATTTTAATTGTATGCATCAAAATTGATGTGGGTGCAATTCCATCATAATTTTCTTTTAGTAACTATGAGTGCATAAATTATCATTTGTGGACAATGTTATCGTAATGCCTTACAATCTTAAGATAAACAAAATCATATTGTCGTCAAACAATAACGATAACGATAGTTATTAGTAATTATAGAACAATCATTTTACAAGTGTACGGTGATTTAAACAAGCAAGGCCGGAATGATATGTAACGGTGTTACTCGAACCATATTATAGAAGTAAATGGTAGTATACATAGTCTTCGTTCAACACTTCAACGTTAGTGGTTAGGGTTCGAGTCACATCATACATATTTTACAAATATATATGAAAAGTCTTATTTCCGATGTTATGTGAGTAGATATCCCCCTTTATAGAAATTGATAAGTAATATTTGATCTCAGCATTGCTCGGTTTGGTAACACGTAAAAGAAAAGAAAAAAAAAAGTGTCACATCATTAACGATTGGAATATGATTAGGGCAGCAATAATTTAATATCTACCTGAAATGAAAAGATACTATAATAAGCATTGCATCTAAGTACATTTATGATTTTTTCCAAATTTAACAGAACCGATACACCTTAATTAATGAAACTACCATTTCTGATTTCTGAATCATCCTCCCTAATTGCTCCATTCAATTATTCATATATGTTTATAAAAAGAGTAATGCTAGATATCACAACTAAAATCACAATTATTTCAACACAACACATGTGACACATGAGATGTCAATTGGTGAGTGGATACATAGATAGATGAGATAAATCATTATTAATGTGTATCCACTCATCAATTGACACCTCATGTGCCACATGTATTGTGTTGGAATAGTTACGATTTTAGTTGTGATATCTAGCATTATTCTTATAAAAATTTAATTATGATACAAAACCATTGTAGTACTATTGTAGGTCCTTGAAAGTTAAGTAGGTTATAATCTACAAACCCCTTCCTAACTCAAGTGGTTTGTTACCACTTCTTTCACTTTTATGTAGGGCGGTTCGAGTTTTACTATACGTATTTTATAAGTATATATATAAGAAGTTTTCTTTTGATACAGTGGGAATAGGTATCTCCAAATTGTAAAAGTATATATCCAATTCGTAAATTAATATAGTGTTTGATTTCGATAAGTTTCAAAGGTATTTTTACGGGTTTGATGTTAGATTAAAATAAATAAATAAATAGGTAACGTTTGGAGCTCGTGAATATGAGTGTGTTTACCTCTACAATTTATGTTCCTACTTTTGTTCTTATCAATATTAATGCCATACGTGATATGTACCAAGTAGCTGAATAGATGGTACATCACTTTACTCCCACTCGTTTATGATTATGATATTTGCTTTATCGCTTAGTGGCCCTCCCAATTGTTATTTGTTTCCTCACATATTGGCAACCCAAATATGGAAGTCAGATGAATGGTAATGAGTCCAAAAAAAAAAAAGGTTTGGGAAGTTTTGGGTGTTTATTAATTTTTAACTATTTTTTTTATTTTTTTATTTTTTTTATAGTCAAGATTAAGCACTACATACTTTGACCCGAATATCTACTCTTGCAATCAAGAGATATCCACTTTCACACAATATCGGGTAGGAAACTCTCAACACATACTTGTAAAATGAACATACACTCCCGAATATTTTGGCTTTATAATTTTAAGTTTTGATCGGAAAAATCAGTATAGCAAATAATAATTCTTATAATGGTTTCTTAGAGATCATTTGCATTACATTTAATTAAATAATTAATACAAATCTTCGATCCAAACCACCATATTCACTCTTAACAAAGTGGTTATACATCTCCCTATATCTCTATAATAACCGGGGTTAGAGTTTTATATTTACTTATTAAATTGCAAAAAGTATTAATAGATATCTCCTAGATCTTGTTAGACCTTAACCGAGCCCAATTAGGTCTCATTCGATGATCTAGACAATTGTGTAGTGGATAATCTTGCTAGATCTCGTAGGACTCTTGATTGATTGGTCACATTGATTGATGAGATAGACAATTATGTAGATGATATTGCTAACAATTATGTCGATCATTTGGGTAGGTCTCATCGGATCTTTAGCCGATTGATTTCATCAATACAACTCTATAGATAATTAAATTTGAATGAAATTAAAATCAATCGGTCGTGTCGTGACTAGATAGAAGTAGAAACGGTAGGTATATAATATATTGCAAATATGTGCCCATTTCCCAAAGTAACTAACTGCAACTGACTTAATAATATATATACAAACAAATAAAGGTAGTTATTGGAACCTTTTATAGTTTCACCAGAACGGACTCACGGCCACGCTGTACCTAAAAACGGTGGCGTATTAATTACAGAGGCGGTGGTAAAGAAAGACCCAGTCAAAACGATTCCAAAGTGGTGCGTTTTGGCATGTTTAATCGTTAATCAAAGCGATACTGGCGTTAACGACTTAACGGAGTAGAGATGTGGGGACCACACGTCCATAACAAACGCATCCCATCCACAATCAAATCTCAACCGTTTATTTAATCAATGGCTATTACGCCATCCCCATCCTCAAAATCCTCCATTTTTAAGTTTTTAACCATTCTCTCTCTTTCTGTCACTAAAGTCAAAAACTTCACAATCGAAAAAGGAAAAAAAGAAAAAATAACAAAAAATAGAGAGAGTGATGGGAGATTGTACGAAGAAGAGTAAGCGAATTGCAGGAGCTTTGGAGATGGAAGAAGAAGCTTCAAGCACAAACTTGTCACCGAAGCGAACAAAGTTTAGTACTAGTCAACAACTCAAGGAATCGAAACCTTCAACTACTACAAACGACGTCGTCGTGGTTTCGACTCACAAGAAGATGACGTCGTCGTCTGGCTTTGTCTTCTCCGACGAGTTCTCAGCTTCTCGCTGCTCCAGCAATGGCTCTCTTGAAATTGTGAAGCACAGCTTGATATTTGCAGATCTAGAGGTCCCATTTTAAAATTAACTTCCATTTTATAATTTTGACAAAAAAAAAAAAAAAAGACGAACAGTAGTTTGTTATTTGTATTCCTGAAATTTGCCGTTTCTCATGCTCTTATTATTTTTCTAGGTTTGGAATCATAAATTTCGCATTTATTTAAATTTTAAAGTTATTCAATGTGATTTACTTGCAGGTCGCGAGTTTTGAAACCGAAGTTTCAACATGCAACAACAACAACAAATTCAGGTTCATGATTATTTCCATTTATGACCTTTAAAGTCTAAAACGATCGAATATGACCTTTGAACAGTCGTTTTTTCCTTTTCAGTTTCATTTTCTTTCATTATAAACCTCGTTTTTGTGTTCATTAGCAGGGAAACAAGTCCGTCAAGTGAGATTTGTGGTGACTCAGAGGAGATATCATCAATGGATCACTCGACACCGAAGAATCAGCCACCGGGGTCTCGCCGGAGAATCTCACCTGAAGGGACGAAGATGCCGACGTCAGCGGAGATCGACGACTTCTTCTCCAAGGCAGAGAGGAACGAGCAAAAACTATTCGCCGAGAAGTGAGTAGTGAAAACTCAAAACTCCCAAGTCCCAACTATTTTGTTCATGTGTGCGCAGGATAAGCAGTGACACTCAATGTGCGCATTTTAGCAGACCGAATATATATAATCTAACTAACTAACAAACTTTTATTCTCCTTCTCAGGTACAACTACGATATTGTGAAGGATGTTGCGCTTGAAGGTCGCTACCAGTGGGTTCGTTTAAAGCAGAATTAGAAATTAATTAATCAAAAAAAAAATGGAAAAATTAAGTGAGAGAGATAAAGCTAACTTCACACATGGGTAGTATACAAGTTATGTGTCACAGTCACAGACGGAGGAGATCGTTGTTTTGTTTATTTGTTACATTTTGGTTTATGCTTTGTACAGCTTTTCTCTATATCTCTATCTTTATATGTGTAACAAGTAAAAAGAAGCTACTAGCTTAGGGCTTACTAGTACTACTACTACTAACATCCAGAGAAGCTTCTTATTCTGTTCACGTTTTTTTTTATATAAATGATATGTTAAATTTAAGTTCCAATTTATTATATCTGTGTTAAAGTAATTCTTATGTTTTTGTTTGTTTGGGGTGAGAAAATTAGAGAAGGATAAAAATCTTTTTATCTAGTGTACCCAGCCATTGAAGATTGATATCTGACGAAAAATGTATATGTTAATCAGATATGTATCAGTCATATTTTCGATGGTCGAGTGTGCGATATCTTCTCGATGAGAAGAGAAAGGAATGTGTGGAATGTGTGGGCATTAATTGATGATGATGATGATGATGATGAAGAGGTTTGTATATATAGGGGTGTTTTAATTTGTTTATATTTGAAAGGAGTTTTTTGTTTGCTTATTTTGGTTGGTTGTGGTGAGAGACTGTTGTTTTCTTTTTTCAAGTTTGTTACTGCATACTGGCACGTTAATTTGATCTCCAGCTACCATATTTCTTTTTGTTAGTTGAGGAGGCTAATTTTGGAATATTCGTTTGAAAAGTGAGGATAAGATTCTGTTAGGCAAAATCATTACAAAATACTGGAGGGGTCAGGTCAGGGGCGTCTCCTTGTGTGGTGTGGACTGTAACTTAGTGGGACCGTCATTTCTCATTTCAAAAGAAAAAGTAATCATTACTTCGTGTCAAAAAGTTGATCAAATTTGTAATGGACTTGAATTTCCAAAACAGAATTCCATGGCTAAAATGTCTTAAAACTTTTCTAATATTCATGTTTTGGAAGTGAATTCCTAAGTGGTAATAAACAGTGAAATAAATTATTACTAGCTCATATTACATCTTAAACAATAATAATTCTCTAGTAAAACGGTCAACAGTTTTTAGGAGAGTTAATTCTAATACTATAAAACGAATTACTTAATTTTGTTAATGTTACGAATCAATAAATTATATGACGTTACAAAACAAAACTATATTCACCTACGAGCATTTCATTTGGAGTCAGCAATATGATGAGCGTTTATGTATACGTTCATTCCAATCAAATTATATACGTATGTTGAGTGTATAAACCCAAACTTATTGAAGTATTTTTCCCAAGAGAAAGTAGGAGGAATTTTTGAAGCATGAAAGCGCCAACTTTGCAGGATGCAACTAATTACAAGTACAAGCCATCAGCGTTAGAAAGTAAATGCAACTAACAGCTAGTCACAAAAGGGTGGTGGTGGTGGTACTGGTGCATGCACACCACACACACAAAAAAAAATTTATTCGTTATATGAAGATCACAATCACCGAGTAGAGAATCAGAGATAACAAAGGTGGTGGCAAAAACAAAAATAAGCAGATACATATAATGATATACAGTACATACATATGCACATAATTAGCATGATAGACACGTGTCAAAATCCAACAAAGCCATCTCATCGATCCATGTGATGATGAAACGTTCTTTTCTTCTTCTATCTTTCTGGTGCACAATATGAAAAAGATAACTGACATTACAAAAGAGGAAAGGAATATAATATCATTAATGCTTCTTATATATTTAATTCAAATAAGTTTATGTTAATTTCAACATTTATCCATCAAAAAGTTGTGTGACTATTATTAGATTTGATAAAATAAAAGTAATAAATTTCTCAAGTTTTTGATTGGTAAATGAATTATTAAATCGTATATCTCTTTTTTAGATTGCATAGTATATGGTTTTCCTTTTACATCAGTGGTAGAATATTCGAATCTCACGAGGAGTTTTCTCTTTGATATAAAGAGAGTATATTCCTAAATTGTATATATAATGGTTGATATGGGGGCAGCAATTGAACCGATCTTTGATAATCATAGTTGTCAAAATGATTTTAGATCCAATTATGAATTTATGATTAAATTAGTATAGATGATAGTTGATGAAAATGACATAAAGAAAAATAGAAAAGAAAAGAAAAAGGCATAGGCCTTATTGGTGGTTTGCACGTGGTGTGGTGCGTGGTGGTCTCCTAAGTTAACATGCATCGGATCTGGTGCATCTTAATTTTATAGCAGATCGAGAGTATATGATTTGAGTGATGAGAGAGTGGTGGTGGGGGATAGAATGTTGTTTCTTTAATTAATTTATTTTTTTCTCGAAAAAGGTAGTGTTAACATATGCCCTAACCCTTAGGACACAAGGTAACAACTACTTTATTTACACTATATTTATTAAAATAGAAGGAAATAAAAGGGTAGTCTCAAAAAAAGAAAATAAAAGCACTGTATTTATTATAACAAGACAATAAATATATTAATTGACTTGTATTTTTATTTCGTTTTATAAAAATAAAATAGTTGTTAACCTATGTCTTTAGGGCACAGGTTGACACTGTCCCTAAAAAAAAAAACCTCCTAGAACTTCTTTTTCTCTTTTATTCATTCAAGGTTATTGATTTCTATGTTAATAATTTGTTCTTGTTCTCTTAGGGTTAAAATAATGGCTTTTCATGAAAATTAATTAATTAGATCTTGATATTGCGACTCGTATATGAGATATTATTTGACTACATGAATGTCTTTTATCACTAAACCATATTGAGCGAATAGATCTTACCATATTATAGTTTCCCTTTTTCACAACAAATTTGGGTAAACCTCCACCCTAGAAGTCTAGAACATTAAATTATATAAAAAGAAAAAAGAAGAAAGGGTGTTACCACAGTCATGTGTGGTTGTATTGTCTTTTTTTTTTTTTCCTTAAATTATTATAAATTTGAGTGATTAAAACTTATAATTTCATTGATGTGGGTGTGAGAGACTTATAACCAAACTAACTTCAGTTTCATCTTGTGACCGTATTGGTGTCCATGTCAAATTTGTGTAAAGGTAAACGTTTTATTTATAACGTTGATAGTGAAAAAATATTTAATGTAACTTAATGTTGTAAATTGTGAAAATGTTACAATCAACACCTATTGAAAAGTACCAAAAGAATTTGCTCAAATAAAAAAAATAAAAAAATAAAAAGAGTACCAAAAGAAAATGACCAATATGAAACTTGTCATTTTTGGTGTTTCAATTTATCCTAATTATATATATCATCTCTTAGTAGAGTTGGTAGTGCACCTTCCTTCTACATAAATAATGAGGGGTGCGTATTTTACAAGCATGTATGAGGAGTTTTCTTCCCGGAGTAATTATCTCCTGTTATTGGAGTAGATTTCCGAACTTTACATGTATTATTTTATCTCGACAGGTCTCGACAATCCTACTGTAACAGTTCTTGTAATACTTAACAAAAATAAAAAATTATCCTAATTTTATGTTCTTGTTCCCCTCAAAAGTCTCCAATTGTCCCCTTTTCACGAGCCAAAGAAGCTGGCATGACAAGCTAAGGTTTTGGTACTTTTTTTTTTTTTTTCTACTTTATGTTTGCAACCAAAGATATTATATAATTAGTACGATTGTCCAATGTCCATATATGACATGTAAAAATTAAAGTCACTTAAACGTTAAAACGGAGAGACATATATATATATAGAAGTGATTGAATGAGTTCAACATACAAATTGAGCTGTGAAGTGTGAAGTAACAAAGGTGGATAAGGTAAGAAAGACAACAATTTCATTATTTTGTACAACAATTTTCATTCAGTACTCTTGTATGGATATATAAACTGATTTAGGTCGACTAACATACTTTGGTTTTTTTGAATCTGGCAGGATTTTAATTAAATGTATGAAACTAGTATAAACGTTCACTGTCGTTGGTTAATACTATTAAAGTTAACTACTGAATTTTAAAAAGATGAAATTGTCCATGATATTTAAAAAGTCCAAATTACCCCTACTTAGAAATGTATGAATAATTAAAAATAAAAAATTTAGAAACTCTACCAACGGTGGATATCGGATCTCCTCCTATCACAGAGGATATAGTTGGACGATCTCCTCCAAAATGAGAAAGTCGAGTTCTCTCTCTTGGAGGAGATCGTTCTCTTCCTTTTAGAGGAGATTTCTACTTTGCAACACCCAGGGACAGACCTTAATGGTGGGCTAGCCGAGCCAGCCTTTTGTAATTTTGTTTTATATAATAAATAATACTCTTCTCCCTAATCCCAAAACAAATCCTTGTCACCTCAAAACTTCACCTCTCACCTCATTACCTCAACATCGATTATCTCTCTCCCGTCCCATCTGTCCTCTCTCTCTCTCTCTTCCCATCTACCCTTCACTAGCTCTCATTTCCCCTATCCCTATTTCCTCTTCCTAATTAATAATTATCTTTATTCTTTAAAATTCTCGGTTTCGAAATTAAATATAAAAAATGTTCATATTTATTTCTTCGATTTAGATATATTTTTTAGAGTTGTTATTCATAATTTTAAGTTTTGTTATTTTTTTTTTTATGAATTTATTTTCTAACTATAATTTATTATTTATAGTATTATATTATAATTTATAAAGCATCCTTTATTAAACTGTTTGATAATTTTATGTTATAATATCAAACAAATAAACATCAAAGTTAAGAAAAACTATACTTTCATTCTTTGAGAAAAAAATAATAATCAATTATTGGGTGAGAGTTGATTAAGTTCTCTATGTGATATCGTGGACTGAGGTTTTAAAAGTTTTGGGGTTCATAATTTTTTAAACTTTTGATACGCCCCTGGCTACACCAAACATAGAGTCAGTGTACCGGTGGGGGGCATGTCCACTATGCTCTCTATATATAGTTTTATTTTAACCTACTCCACTCAAAAATCCTGAGTATACCCTTGGCTACACCAAACATAGGGTCAGTGTACCTCCATTCCAATAATGTGTCTAATCAAGTTCTATATATTCTAAATGCAAGAAAGTTTTGGGGCATTATTATTATTAACTTTTTGTACTTCTGTTTTTAAAATTATTACAAATCTAAATATTAAGCAAGATGGACATCATTTGAATCCATAATCTCATTGATGTGATTACAAGAAGGCTTATCATTGAGCCACCTTAACCTTATACTTCTGTCAAGTTTTATATATTCTAAATGCAAGTCCTAGTTTTATCAAAGTTAATTCAGCTTGTCAACAAATACAAAATTTATCAAAGTTCATTCAATCATTTTTTTAAAAATAATAAAATTCTTTGCAGGAGATCATATAATGGTGGAGGTGAACATATCTCCTCCATCCATATATTTTTTTTTCTAAAAAAAATAGTTAGGCATTATATAAATAGTTAATGAAGATTTTGGGTAAAAAGTCCTTTTACCTTTAAATTGTTAACTTCTAACGGACTATTAACGGTAGGTGATGTTATGCAATTTTAATCAAAAATCTTATTTGCATGCAATTATATTAAATGTTGCTACATATTTGTACAGTTTAACCAAATGTTTAATTCAATTTTTGTATGTTTTAAATTTCTTTTTTACATAAAAGTACCTATATATTCGAAAAATGGCATTAAAATATCCAAAACTTTTTCAAAATTGGTTAACTATTTTGGACTATGGAGACCTTGTAATTCTAGCTGTGGATTGGCTAAGAATGTTGTACTACTTTCACATGCGAAGGCAATATGATAAGTATGATGTGTCTGGTTGCAGCTATACATAACAGTTTGATGAATTCAAGCATCATATATACAAGTTCTCTTTATGTAAAAATCTATTTTGGGAAGATGAAATATTATGATATATTAGCATTTTTTTTTTGTTAGCATTTTAATTGAAATATTGGAGGAAATTAACAGTCTAGTGTTCGAGAAAACTTAGGTGCAACCGATGCACCACGCTAGAATCTGATGGTGGTGCATCGGTTCCACTCAAAAGATGACACGTGTCATGTCATTTATGTTAGGTTTTTTTTTTTTGTTAGCATTTTAATTGAAATATTGGAGGAAATTAATAGTCTAGTGTTCAAAACTGTATATTTCAGATTCTACGCACAAAAACTCAACATGAAAAGATATGTCTATCTTGATAGCCAATTGATAGATTAATAACGAAGAGAACAAATTATTGATGAAAACATACTCCGCATTTGATGTTACCTCATTTTCTTTATATTGTATTTTGGGATGTTATGGAAGAATCTTCCTTACAGCAAGTAGAGATGGAATTAATCGGTAGAGAATTGGTTGGATATATATATAAGCTAGCAAGAACGGTATATAATTTTTTATAATTTTCTACGGAACTACCAAATTAAAGATTTAAAAAAATAATAATAATAAATAAATAAAGATGTTAAAGGATTATAATAACCTAGCTAGAAACTGAACCAATTAAATGAATCCGCCATGATTAAATATTCATTACAATTAGAATTCGAATGGTTGTAAAAAGGTTTACATTTGTGGTCCTAAGTTAGAGGGATAAACAAGAGACAAAATTTCGAATGGTTGTAAATGGTTTATATTTGTGGTCCTAAGAAACAAAAACGAATGTAGATATATGTACAATCTTCTTCTTGAACTACATAAATGCATTAATTGCATTAATTATTAACATTTTTACAAGTTATGAAAAGCAATTCAGCAGCAGAATCATAAAATTAAAATTCAGATCATGAAAACCATTTATACATATGACTAAATTAAATGAAAAATGGAATGCTGTTATACAGTCTTTCTATTATCAGTTCGAACTGACAAAAGTTATATCAGTTCTTTGTATGTGGGCCACTGGATTTAAATACTTTGACTGACAAGTGCATACAGCCAAGTTAAAGTATTTAAATCCAGTGGCCCATATGCAAGGAACTGATATAACTTTTGTCAGTTCGAACTGATAATAGAAAGACGTATATATATATAAACTAAATTAAAGAAGGCATCATGCATGTGATATTCACTGAAATTAATTAGGTGAAGAAAGCCACACATACATAACATAATATTAATAACAGGTTTTTGTTTATAAAACAAAACCTGAGTCGTAACATTGCATTTTCATGAAGTTGAAATCTTTTCATGGAATCAAATTCTTTTTTTTTTTTTTTTTTTTTTTTTTAACGATTAAGTTTACACTTTTTTTTTTGTTTTTTGATTGCAATAAACAACTGGATTACAACACCTGGAATACATATCCAGGACATGATTACATGAAAACAGTAGCTGGGACCCATCAACTATCGGCATCCAAGCACAGCCCAGACAAGATCTCCCACGAAGGGGAGAGAAACCCACACACAAAGGTGGGACAACCCACACTAGGGGGACAAACACCCTCACCAAGAGGGAAACAACTACAGATACAGAAACCAAAATAAACCTAAAACGAAACGAAAATAAAACCGATCGGAGGAAGGGGATCCTTGGCTGCCGGAAAATGTCCAAGACCAGGTCGGACGGCACCGAAGTACCGGCTGGATCGGGAACCAATTGGTCGGCTCAAATGGAACGCCCCAGACCGGAGGGCTGCCGGAGGCAGCAAGAAACTGACCAAACGGCAACAGAGAGGTCGTCCAGACGAGCGTCGTCCCCGGCGCTGCAACCAAAGGATGAACCCTAGCTGGATCGGGAAGATAACCGACGAAAAAAGAAGAAAAACCTCCGGCAGGCCGCTAAGAAAAAAGAGAGAACCTCTGCGGAACTTGCCGGAGAGCGATGTCGATAGACCGCCCAAAAGATCGAAGTCGCCGCCGACACCCCCTAGCACAGCAGGGTGTCGGCGGCGGATGGGATGAAGATGGATTGAAAAGTGTTTAGGGTTAAGAAAAGGAAGAGAGAGGTAAGAGAGAAAACTCTAGAATTCACTTGATTATTTTAAAACTTTGAAAACTTTTTTTAATGGAATCAAATTCTGAATCGTAAGCGATGTATAGAACAAATGAAGGCTGAAGAATTCAAAAGTTAATCATGAATTGAATATCGGCTTGAATACAATAATCCAAAATTCTTAACGGTTTATTTCGTTGTTAAATTGGCGTATTTAGGTCTGTTTAACTAGTAATTAACCAAAACATAAAATGTTCTTAAAAAAAAAAAAAAAAAAAAAAAAATCTAAGGGAGCTATAAGTGAGTCAGATGTGCAATGTTTAGTAGGATGCCATCTCATTTAATTTCTTCAAAGAGAGATCTCTCACAATTACATGATAAATTGAAACTCACCCACGTCAGGATTGGAAAATAAATTATAAAAAAAATTAATCATAATTGTTATAAGTACGGAACCCACATTGGTATGATATTGTCCACTTTAGACCTACGGCACGAATTTGTTCTTGGGACACTACCCAAAAGGCCTCATACCAATGGAGGTAGTGTCCATACTTATATGCTCACGATCATCCTCATATCTAGCCAATGTGTGACTTTGGTCGCACACCCAACAATCATCCCTTCGAACAAAGGACCATTATCTTTATTCATTATCTTCATGTATGGTCCAAGCCTCCTCTCAAGCGATCATCCATCCGTCAATGCTAGGATAGTCACTCCTCTACACAGCATCAGAAGCACATGTCTTGCATGAAGCACCGGAGCATCTTCTGCCTCGAGAGCTAACAACATGAATCCATATAATACAAAAATATCTATACATATGATGACCACTAAGTACAAATTATGTTAATTAAAATTCATTCGGATTTGGCTAAATTGTTGTTAACAGTAAGGTTACTGGGTCAATTTTAATCTTTAGATTTCAATCCAAGGGTATATAAAAATTAAAAATTTGAAAATTAAGAAAAAAATTAAAATAAAAAATAACCAACTCTCTCTTACATAACTACCCAGTAATCTTGCTGTTAACAGTAAGGTAGCATTTATAGTAGCAAAACCCAATTCAGTCACACCCATCTTATCTTTTTAACCTTTTTTTTTTCCAGAAAAGAAAGCTTATGAGATAATTACAAGTAAAAAAAAAATCATAATAATTAAACCCTAATTCTAAGAATGAATCTCCGAAAATATTCAGATGCTCAAACAAAGACCCCTGCTAATAAGATCAGAATCCAGAATTGATACACCATTTACAAAGACCGCATCACTCTCAACTCTCAAGAGGACTATGAGATTCACGATGGCATGGGCCTCCTACTCTATTACAATTAATTCAACCTTTTTGTTTTTTTTTTGTTTTTTTTGTTTTGCTGTTTGCTGATTTTAAATCGAGGTGCATGGGTGGCTATGAATGCCTTGTCTGTTCAAGAAACTATGCAGTTTATCATGCAAACTGTGTTTGTATGTGAACTGTGTTTAGACATATCTCAACAAAAAACAATTAATTCCCCTTTATATTCGAAAAGAAATATAATTGATGTTTATGCCTTTTCAACTAACATGATAATGTAAGGATTAAATTGGGTGTATTCATGTTTAGGAGGATTTATTTCTCAAAAATATATATATATATAAGGATTTACAAATAGAACGTGTGAAAATAAGTAAATTAATTTTAGTGAGGGTAATATTGGTATTAGATTGGGTTGCTTATGGTAATGATTTAATTTTCAAATTTTAGATTTGGGTGTACTTATAAAATTATGAGTATCTAAATCATATCTATAGGTGGCAATATCAGATCCTAAAAAATGTCATCAGCCAACATGACAAGATTTTAACGGGAGATACATGATGCATCCCGTTGCACCCAAGATTTTTCCCTTAATTAGATACCTAACAAATCATGTCATCAGAAATCTAGTAAATTTTTCTATAAGACATTTGTTTTTGGTTAAAAAAAAATCCGCTTTGGTAAAAGATATCAAATTAGAAATAATTTTGTAATTTGTTTTAACTATTAGTAGTTTAAGAGTTAGGAGGAGATGGGCACATTGCTAATGGTGTGGGTAAGAAGGTTTATCACTTATCACTGCCACCCTGGTGAAGTTGTGTCGATGTATGTGGGGGGGTTGTCCCAAACACAAAACATTGAAGGACAAATACCCCTACATTCTGCTTAATAGCATGCATATGAAGTTTTTTGCTCTAAATTGCACAAATATCCCTGCCTGTATGGATTCTCTGTTATTTTTAACGGCTGAGGGGCAAAAATATATTTTCAAACAAGAAAAAAGTGATAATTAATTTCTTTATTAAATAATTAAATTATTAAAAAGAAAAAAAATCTCCACTGTTGGTGGAGGATCATATCTACTCCTTCAACGGGGCAAATCAACTCCACTGTTTTCTAATGGAGTATTTCAGAAACAATAAAAGGGTATTAATAATGTTAATAATACATTGAACCTCATTTAAGGTTCCTGACATTGTACATATGCTGCAAAAACATTTCTAATTCACTAGTAATTCGTAATTGATTCCTAAGAAAATTTGAAAAAACCCTGTGACAATCTGACTGTAGAGAAAAAAATATATATGGCGTGTAGCGGTGTAGGTAAGAGAGACACTTTCTGTTGAAGCAGATTTTCAGGTTATCTAGAGGGCTTTCTTGACTTGAAAGAAGTTAGAGCGCTCCTTGTTTGCAGCATCAACATCGTCCAGGGATGCGACTGCAACCGCAACTCCTTTATCGTTAACCGCAGCATCAATTACATCAGAAAATTCCCTGAAGTCTTTCAAACTGTGGAATGAACAAAAGAAAAACTTACATATATTACTTCAAAAGGTTTCATAGATCAGCGTACTCGATCGAATGTATAGAGTTCTAAAAGTAATTCTAATAACATGACATAATTCTATAGTTACAAGCAGGACCAAACTTGATCTATTTCGTTTTTTATGATTTAATCTGTAAACGGGAGTTATATGATGTCAGATTGTGCTTACAAATCCTAGTCAGTTCTTGATTCCGATTTTTATTAATAGAAAACCTCCGCAGCTCCATAGCAGGTCTAAACTAACAAATGTGTTACCATGATTATGGGTAATGAACATAACAATATTATCTTTACCTCGTAGATAATATCTCTCCCCGTCTCTTTTGCCTTTCCTCTTCCGTAATTCCTAATAGATGGCGTAACAAACTGAAAAAATAATAAAGAAAGGATGAATATGATATCTAATGAAACCCATGAAAAGGAAATTAATTTAATTGCAACAAAAACAATAAGAATAGTACATTCGCAATCCACCCGAGATTTCTGATGGGATGAATGAACAAAAAAAAAAACCTCTTCCTCGTATTGAATCAATTCCGCACAAAAGATTTAGAATACCACCACTTACATAATAAGTTTACAAAACCTATAATCTACTTAGCAATTTTTTGAAGGTGAAATAAGATCATGTATCAGATATTGTCATATTGATTTGTTTTTAATAAAATAAAATTGAAAAAAATATATATAAGTAAAAATAAGAGTGACAGTCTGACAGAACAACCACACATACTAATAAAAAGAAAGAATTGGCTGTTAACATACCTACTATAACCTTTGGCGTCGGGCAGCTGATATGAATCTACATCTCCAATGGTCCCAATAATTGCTTTAGTAAGCGCATCGTCATCCATTTCCAGTTGCCGTAGGTAATCCCCAGTTCCATCATATATGTCAAGTGTCTTTAGCAAGTTGGGATCCCGATAAGATAAGAAGGAAAATACACCTACATAAGGAGATCTGAAGGTCAGATTGTTCAAATAGCAACCAGAAAACTGTTTGCCAATATATATAGAATGATAATGCACCTGAATGAGTGTCAAAATCACAGAAACCTCCATAGGCCCCGCCACTAACCCGGACACGATCCCACAACCATGTATTGTTAATGTGTTTTGATATTACATAGGCACTTCCATTGAGCTGGTAACCTGTGCTATAAATGTTGGCTGCTTTCCCAACATAATTTACCTGCAAAAGGTAGATGTTTAGATACGCTTATCCATATATAAAAAAATTAAAAAAAAAATTAAAAAAGTAAAAGGAAAAGAGACTAGGACCTGGGTAGGTACTACAATAGCTTCATTGGATAAAGGAAGAAGTCGAGCATTCCATTTAGCTTTTTCAACAAGAGAGTTGTTAGGAAGCATATCCAGAAATTTGTCAACAAACCTTTCCGAGTTCATTAGATTTTTCCCATCGGCAGTTAGATTTACCAGGCAACCTTCCCTAGAAAGTAAGGATTTGCGAATCTCCTCAAGAGATGAAGAAATCCCAGCCCAATCTTGATCAACTTTCTCTTCAAGAGTTTGTAAGAATTCCAAGTAGCTAAAAGTATAACAAAAATACAACTTACATTAGTAAGTTAATTAGGCATGAAATGTTATGTTAAAGTGGCTTGGTTCTAGAAATTAACCAAGATAAAAAGGAATTTTCTAATAAATAAATAAAATAAAAGGAACTGTCGTTCATTATCAAACTGCACAGAACAAATCCTAGATATACTTCATTTTTTATCATTTAACAATTTTCAGATTGAGAATTAGACACGACACTGTAGACTATAAGTAAAGGTTGGCTCATAGTCATAGGAGAAATCACTTAAAACCATCCAAATATTCCAACCTGACACCGCCCATTTGTTCAGAAATCCACCCTGCAACATTTAACTTTGCATCCATTCTTGCAGCTGCAATTCCATGACCACTGCCTCTCAATCGATTCTGAAAATAAATACGAGGTCTGCAATAAAAAAAGAGTTGCATTTTTTTGTTTTCTAATATGACTTTGTAATATCACAATATATACCTCCATTCTTGCTTTGCTCTGGGAAACAAACTGCTTGAAACGCTGCTGGTCTGTAAACTGGACTTCTTGAAGGACACAGTTAACCTGTGATTGGAAAACATGCATGGCATAACATGTTGAATGGTATAACATCAAACAACAGCCCAAGTATCACAGTTTCATTTATATCAACAAACGACATGATTACACATTTAATTTGGCAGTGTAAGAGAAGAGAGGGGGAGAGAAGAAAAACTGAAGCAACATCATTAAGTTTTACACCACAATTAACAATCTCAGTAGAGAAGAAATAGTTTCATGGTTACAAAAACAAAAAGAGAGTTGCTCCAGTAAGTCAATTCTTCCTCCGTTTCTGACAAACCATAAAATAAATGAAAGTAATTGAGAAATAACATTATGAAAAGCATCAATGAGAGGTATCTAGAAGTTTTAGAACTCAATTGCTGATGTTTCCTCATTATATGGTTAAAGCTAAGTTAGGAAAAAAAAGGGTAATTGTTGTATCGACATGATAAATATAGTTATATAGTTATAAAGACGATTCTTAAGTGTTGTTAATACTGCATCCAGGATACAAAACACTGAAGAAATAAAGACAGATAAAATAGATCCATTGACAATTTTTTCCAAAAATGAAATTACCAGGTTAAATAGATCTTCAGCACGTCCTGCCATGGCCTTGCCTCTAACAATCATATGACAACAAGGATCCTCTTTGCCTTGTACAGATGATGTGAATGGATAAACCGATATTCCTCCAGTTTTCCTCCCAATTAACTGATTAAGTTGCACAAAAGTCAAGTCTTTTGTACCCATCTCCAGCAACGATTGACTGTCAAGTTTATAACAGAAGTCAAAATATGTAATCTCTGTCAACTTGGTAGAACTATAGAAGAAACACATTAAATGCACATAGTTTGTTCAACATCACAGGTATCGTTACTACTTTTCTGCTAGCATGCTATATGTTCTATAAGTGGTTTTCTCTTCTTCTCAGTGAGATCTAAATACCTAAAAGATTCTGACAGGAAATCAGCTTGAATTCATGCCAATGAGATAGACTAAGATGCCATTTCTTACTCAGGTAACTATGAATAAGCTCCAGAAATAAACATACAATCCTCCAGATGATATAAAAGCATGTGAAGAAAAGTTGACAAGATATAGTTGGTTTAAGAAAATTAAATTAAAAACAATAATAATAAGAAAAGGTAATGTTACACAACATAAGGCAGTCAGACTCTGGAAGAGGCTAATGCTGCCTGTGATTGTTGACAATTCAACTCAGATTGATAAGACCAAAGTATGAGATGGACCTACTTATCATAATGAAGGCTCTATAATGGTAAGAAAGATTATTAAATGCATGGGTTGAGGCAGCAAGAGACGACATAATTTCTCCATATCCAACAAGAAATAAAACCCAAGAGGAAATTAATGGCTAAAACCAAACAGTGTAGCTCACACCAAGTGGCTAAAACGAAAATCATTTAGAGAATGCATGCATATAAGGAAGATGGTAGAAAGAAATGGTAAGATATCCACAGTAGGCTTTTGTGATAAGACTTACATATTAATTTTTATGATACAACCCTATTTACGGGGAGAAATAAAGCATAAAAAAATGACTATAACTTCATTTCACGAACACAGCATACATAACTTTTCCTCAGTAGCAACCTAAACATTTCTTGTAAGAATAATACAATTTGGAGAATTTCACAGTTTAAATAATAATAATAATAATAATGAAAAGAAGAGAACAGGGTATGCACAACAAGAAATTGGCAATTAGCAACTTAAGGCAACATCTTACCAGAAAAGCGGTACCAAAGGAAGAAGCTCTTGTTTCAGCGGACTCATATCAAACACAACTTCTGTATAAAGGACATCATTTGTGAAAAGGTCATGCTGCAGAACTTTTACACCATTGATATTACCAACCTACAGTAAAATGTAGAAAACCTCAGTTAAATCCTCCAACTCAAAGGGAATACATGAAACACTCCTACCCAAAGCAGAAGGAGTTGTGATAACCTCTGTGGGAACATATATAGGTTCTTTAGGAATGTCATGTAAACATAGACTTGGAACACATTTCAAAGCTTCAGGAGGGTCGGGAGTTTCTTGCTTCAATCGTAGCTCCTGTGTCGCACGGGCTAGCTCAGCCAGATCTTCTTCTGTCATACTTGCTTTAAATTTCGTGAAAAATTCTTTCTCAGCCGCCTCATCAAGTGAAGATTTCTCTGTATCAGGCTGTAATTGTACAAGAAGATGATTAGCATCTAACAACAGCAAGGAAAGCACCAAATAAACACAGGAAGAGAGCTAAAGACAAAATAATTACCTGCATTTCTACAGTAACAAGGTGACGATTGTTCAATATAAATTTCTCAATTAAAGGAGAGAAGACAGCCTTAGCCCCTTCCTCCGCTATTCTTGCTTTCAGGGCCATCAAGGGTTTCTCATATTTTAATGGCTCAAAAGGATCCATATCATATATCCATTTACCCTATCAAAGAAAAACCAAATCAAGCATTGACATTGAAAAATCCAGAGAAAAACGGTGTGCGGTATCTATAAAGAACTAACAAAAGAAACACATCTTACCATGGATCGAAGCATCAGTGATAAGCCACGAGGAAATGACCCAGTGTTATTTTCCCTGAGAGAGAACTCAATAGTATTCATGGATGCTTCCACAGCATCTGAATCAAAACCTTCCTCTGCTAATTTTTTCAGTGTACTCATGATTAATTCTTCTACCTTCTGAATATCATCTTCAGAAACATTCTTCAATCCAATACTAAACTGAGGCTGAAGAAGGTCATCATCAATCCCACCACCAACAATGGCATCTCCAAGACCACTTTCTAGTAAAGTTTTCCTCAAGGGAGAAGCAGGAGTTCCCAGCATAAGGTGATCCAAAAACCCTAGGGTAAGTTCAGTTTCCAAGTCTAAGGGTTTATCAGAAAGCAACCAATTGAGGCATACCATGTGCTTCTTTTTGATATCTCCACCTTCACCAGCAGGATATTTCTCAACTATCCTAACTGGCTCTGAAAATAGTTTTTGTGGTTCAATTGTTGATTCACTGGCTGCTGAGTTTGCATCAAACATGTCCAGATACTCTGTGATAGAGAAATAGAATAAGATGCTATGTTCTATATAATGAATTGAATTTATAACTTATCATTAAACTAAACCCTAGATATAAACCTTTTTGCACATATTTAGACAGTGAAGTTATGGAAACAGATTGCTTAAAGAACATTGGTTTTATTTTAAATTGTCTGCCAAATATCATAGTTTTTAAGCCTATCGGTACAAGAAATGGTAAAGGGAACTGTTTTCTGCTAAAAGTTTTACCAGCTGGTTAGTAAAAAGAATAAAATATATGGTATGCTAGATACAATAACCAAGATAAATTATAATATCATTATTTATTTATGGAACTAGTTGCATCAAAGCAGCTAGAAGCGACACACATTAAGAGAAGGAGATTCTAGTTTCCACATAGGTCAATCTGGTGTCAATTTCAACTAACATTCCTACATTAGCACCCGTTATTTGAGGGGACACTCCAAAGAGGTCTCCATTGGTGGAAAAAAAACAAATTAGTACTTAGTTCTGCATCAGTAGAGATATCAGTCATTACCACTCAGGATGCGTAGGCGTTCAGTTGGATCATCATCCCCATAGAACCATATCCTGGCATTGCTAGGGTGGTAATATTTACGGTGGAACTCCTGTGAATTTTCCAGAAAACAAGATACAATATTATGAATTAACATCAATGAGAATAACTAACATATCAGTACATACAGAGTATAGTATTATTCTTGGGTTCCCATGGAGACAATTAGGCGGTAAAACCTTATTCGAATCAGTAATATATACACATAAAAATACTTATCATGACTGTATATATTTATGCAACCGAAAGCATTAAAACTCCAGAACATTAACTAAATGAAAATTTAAATGAGGAAAAACTGAATGAAACAATTCAGAACCACCGTATTTCAAGACAAAATAAAAAGTAAACTGAAAAGCAAGTTATTTAAGTGCAACAACAACAAATGATAGTCTTCACCAAGATAAAACACCTACTCAATTATCATTTGAAAGTTTAATCACATGATACCAACATACTAAAACAAGTACATTAACATGTTGTATGAAACCAACCTTAAATTCCTCAAACGTCAGCTTAGGAATAACTTTAGGGTCACCACCGCTATCAACACCATAGGTGTTGTCAGGAAATAGAGCCTGTGAAGAAGTTGCAAAACACAGTTATAGAAACAAACATGAGAGCTGTATCAGAAGCATTTACACAAAACAACTAATGTTAGTGAACTAGATGAAAGCATCCTTGCATTGAGATGCCTCTAGGCACATATCACACCATCACCAGATAAGTTTAAGGTCCAAGTGGAAATCATGCACGGAAACTATTACCACATGTATTTCAGTAAAAATGAAAAATTAGCATAACCAGCACCCAGTTAGCTCAAAACAACTTAGTCAAGATTGCATTAATTACTAAGACATCTGCTTAGTGAGAAAAAATATAAATAAGATTTACAGCTAATATTTGCTCAACGTATGGTCGTATGCTATAAGTATAACCTAAATATAAAGTTTAGCTTAAAGTTAGTGTTATGCATAAGCTTTAAGCCAACTATGTAGGTAACCCACCATTGCATATCGATGATTAAATTGAAAGTAACATAACTGCATATAAGCCAATAATTTTATCAGCACCTGGATTTATGGTCACTTAACATATTATTGGGATGGGAATAATTGATACTTCCAAGTAATATAAATCAGGAAAAGGTTCCGCATAGTCGCAAAGTTTGAAAAATGTGAAAACATTAACTAGACAAGAATGGAGAACATGCCTGTTGAGAGACCCGGCCTAATATATTATCGGGCTGAGAATAGACACCTTTCATCTCGTTAAAAACAACACCTGCAGTCAAGAATAATAAAAAGGTAAGTAAAAATTATGTAGTCAGGAGTTGGATAAATCATCACCAGGAAAGAAAAAAAAAAAAAAAGATTTTGTCATAATGAAAGGAAAATTTCAGTAAGGCAATATCACAATGGAAGTTCCTTTCTTCTTTGTGAACATTAATTGGGAGGTGGCTGTAAACTGATAAAGGGTTTGTTTCTTCTTTTTGTGGGAGCTTTTTGGATAGACCTGTCTTTTGGGGTAGTGTATTCTTTGGCTGCTGGCCTTGGCACTTTTTGTAAGATAGGGCTGGCATTCCTCCTTTTCTTTCTACATGTTTTTTGTCTTATGAAGTTTTATTGTTTTTGTTTGAAAAAAAAAGGTAAGGCAATATCACGATGAAACCTTTATAAGAGATGTCATCTGAAGGATTGTTTAGCTCAAAATGCCAACCCTCCTGCTGAAAAGTATGGAAGTCCTCCACACACTTAGGGAAAAAGACAGCATCCAGGTAGACATCAACCAGATTATAGAAATCCTGTTCAAAAAAATTATAAAATTAGTGTAGTTTTAATTCAAAATGGAATGATATTTTCCCAAATTTAGTTACATTTCTTATATAATCTAACTCATTCTACCTTTGCATTTGTGGAAGCAACTGGGTAACAAGTCCTATCAGGATAAGTGAATGCATTCAGAAAAGTATTCAAGCTCCCTTTCAATAATTCAACAAATGGTTCTTTTAAGGGATACTTTCTTGACCCACACAACACACTGTGTTCCAATATGTGTGGAATCCCAGTTGAATCTTTCCTGCATTGGCAATTAGAGGCAAGGACATGATAAGATATTTTGCTATGCCTAATTAAATAAAGAACCTAAAAGCAGCTTGCACTAAAAATTTCATAAAGCATATGTACTGGATACCCAGTTTCAGAGAAACAGTCATGCTATCTCATGCAGTACTCTGAAAACAGTATAAACAGTATCATAAACATAACTAGTTTACTATCATCTTCAAAATACCAAGATCACCTGAAATTATATATCATATCCAAAGCTTTTAACTATTAATTGATTCACTACACAATTAATGTTCCCCACAAATTCACGATAACACCATCATACAGAGTTTAACTTCCAAAAAAAATCGAAGGCTATTTGATAAATTTCTAGTAAAACAAGGCAGCCAATAAAATATGCTATAAACTAAGCTCTAATGATGTACCCAATTCAAATTAAGTCAATCCCCATTAACAAAATTCCGCTCTACGTGGATAAATAAACTATGCAATAAATTAGAGAAAGTGGTACATATATAAAAACTTACGGAGGAGTTCGAAGGACGATGCCAAAGACCTTGTTCTCATCATCATTTGATACAGACATGACCTCGGCACCAGTTTTCTTGTGTTTGAAAAGCACGGCCTTTGATTTACATTCTCCAATGAACTGTTCTGATACCTTTTTGAATCCAAGCTTCTCTGCAACCTCATTACTGACTTCAGCAACATCTACACCACCAAAACCAATCAAAAATTGATCAAAACTCCATTTTAACACACTATGTAAATATTTTTATTGGCACAAAATCCTTCCCTTGCATTATACACATCAAAAAATTAATTTGTGCATGCAAGTGAATTTACAAACTTAAATCATGTAAATTTTATAGGTCATCGTCACCCCAAAAACAATGAAAAATAAAAAATAAAGAAAAAATAAAGAACCTACAAATGACAGGACATTAATGAAGTATAAATGTGCTCTGGTATCTTATTAAACAAGAGTCAACAATAACTAATTTGGAATTTTTTCAGTTCAAATAATGATAAAAGCAAGTTCAATTAAACATCACTAAACAACAAAAACACTAGAAAGAACTCTAAAACAAATCTCCAAATAATTAAACAAGTACAATTGGAAAGATAAAAAAATTTAAGCAGTATTCAAACAAACAGTAGTAATAAAAGTTAAATCAACCACCAATAAAGGGAGCGCGAATTTAAAAATGAAATTTGCACCTGGACAGGGCTGTGTTGGAGGAGAGGCGACAGCGCGTGGAGAAATGGAAGAGAAGTGTTTATTGAAGTGTAATGAAGAAGACGATAAAGCGACATTTAATCTTCTGTGGCTACGGAGCAGGGAGCGTCTGGTGAGGTTTCCAATCAAACGGTGCTGATTACGTCTGGAAGCAGCAACAACTGACGCAGATGATGATGAAGCGCGAGAGAAGGAAGACCTAGAGAGCTTGTGAGAAGAGCTGAAGTAGAATCTGTTGCAGGCGAGTGAAGAGCAGGAGAGAGACCGAAGAAGAGCTGCTCGCTCCATTGTTATGGATTGGATTAACCTAAGCCAAGTTCTGCAACAAGTACTACTCAAGTTTGTTTGTATATTGTTTTAGGAGGAATTGCACATATTATCCTCAAGGTTTGATAAAATTGCACAGATATTGCAGTTTTGGCCATATACACACAAACTTCCCTCAACATTTGAAAATTATTGCACAAACATCCCCTGCCGTTAGATGGATCCGTTAGTCAATGGTCATAAGTGTAAAAAGTCTAAAATTCCCTTTATTTTTATTTTAAATAAACTAAAAAATTAAAAAATAAGATAAAAAATATATAAAAAAAATTATTTTAGATAACATAAATGTATCTTACATCTGAAATCTAAAAAAAAAAAATTCATCTTTACAAATAAAAAAAGTAGCATTTTAAACAATTTAATAATAAATAAATTTTAAATTTTAAATTTATTTAAAATCAAAGGGGAATTGCACAAACATTTTTTTTTTAAGATGAATTTTTTTTTTCCAGCTTTCCGATCTAAGATACATTCATATTTTCTAAAAGATTTTTTAATATTTTTTTATCTTATTTTTTAATTTTTAATTTTGTTTAAAATAAAAATATAGGGTATTTTAGACTTTTTACACGTTTGACCATTGACTAATGGATCCATCTAACGGTAGGGGATGTTTGTGCAACAATTTTCAAATGTTGAGGGATGTTTGTACATATATAGTCAAAACTGCCATATTGTGAAATTTTATCAAACCTTGGGGGATGTTTGTACAATTCCCCCTTTTTTATAAGACAAACGGTGTGTGTTGCGTTTGGTTTTGTGTTTGTGACGTGGTGGGTTTTGATTGGTTGGGTTTTTGGGGTTTTGTTGATGAGACGTGGGGATGGGGAAAATATCTGTCTATCAATTTAGTAATTTAACGGTGAGAGATGAGAATGAAAATGCGTGCTTTTGTGGTCTGAAGAGTACCAAGTTTTCTAATTAATTCTTGCCCTCAAAAATTAAATATTAAACAAAAACAACAATATGTTTTTTAACATATTATTTCTAAGACCACGTTTGGTTGCCTGTATCGTACTGCATTAGCCATTTAAAATTTATTAAAATTATACTATATGGTAAGGGTGAGCGTTTTCGGGTTGGGTTGAGTTGGGTTGAAAAATTTTCAACTCAATCTAATCCAACCTAAATTTTAACCTAACTCAACCCAACCCAATATTTATCTGGTTAGGATGGGTTGGGTTGATCGAGTTAGGCTTTTTAAGCCCAATAAAAAAATATATTTGAATTCAAATTTTGTTATATCAAAATTCAAATTTAAAATAATTTTCACCATAATATTATATCACATGGAGTTTAGAATTCTTAAAAGCATCAAAATCAAATCACAACATATAATACAAATTGTTTAAATATCTGTTACATAATTATAAAATAAAAATATAACAATTTATCTAACTTGGAAAGTCTCCATCGAAGCCTCTCATCAATTTTACAATTATAATCACTTCGCGAAATATCTCGTGGTTGGATAATCTATTATTTATTTCAACCAACATAATAGTTTAAGTTTATATACAATTATTAGACTTTTTTCAACCAAATTCTTAATCAAATCCTAAAAAAAAAAAAACAAAAACAAAAAAAAAAACATTTTAAAGTATATCAAAGGAT
This sequence comes from Acer yangbiense, assembly GCA_008009225.1. NCBI lineage: Eukaryota > Viridiplantae > Streptophyta > Magnoliopsida > Sapindales > Sapindaceae > Acer > Acer yangbiense. Next base: position 45,316,401 of record CM017764.1, read on the forward strand.
GTGCTAATTAATACAAAAGACGAAAACAATATAATTGCATACTTTTAATAAATGTATTATATATTTATGGTATAAAAATATTTAAAATTATGTATTTATATTTGACATTTATAATATTATAAATGGTGCATAAGTAAAACTTTTAATATTTAAAAAAAAAAACAAAATTTCATAATAAATCTAATAATATATAAAATTATTTAATTTATTTTTTATTATTTATGTCGGGTTGCGTTGGGTTATATTTTATTAACTCAAGCCAACTCAATCTTAAAAGCAACCCAGCTCAATCTAGTCGGATTAGTCGGGTTGGGTTGGGTTGGCGGGTTGGTGCCCACCCCTACAATACGTTGTTTGGTGTTCTTTTGTATTGTATTATACTAATACAAAATTTTGCACATAATACACCATTCTCGAATAATATGTGGTATTACAATGTATTGTATTAAAACAATGTTGACTTAATTCACTTTCCTTTTAAATAGATATCAATATCTCTTCGTTTTTTCTCAAAAATTCACTATTTGTCTCAGATCTACTCTGGTAAAGAAAACCCTAAGTCCTAGCAAATCCGATCTGCATTAATAATCAAGATCCTTCTCTAAATCAAATTTGTTTCTTTATTTTGAAACAATTTTTCTATTATAGAACCTCTTTTAATTAGACAACAATTTAGTGAGAAAAAAAAAAAAAAACCATTTTTGTCACTTTTTTCCAGTATATTTCTGTTTACTTTTATTTATTTATTTATTTATTTATTTATTTTTATTTTATTCTCTCCACCTTTCTTAAATCTACAACAAACACATAAAAATCTCATCCAAATTCATAAAACAAAAGAAAGAAAAAAAACTTTTGCCGACTATGAGATTCGTAATATTCCGGTAACCTTGAGCAACACTGTGTTTTATAGCTACAAATTCTTTTGTTGATTTGTTGGCCAAGAAGGGATTTAGTAACAGTGAGGACTTTGTGCAGTTGGGAGATACTTGATGGTATTTTTTCTAGCTTCAGTTATGGTGGCTCTTTGCGGCTTGGTGTTATAATATGAGTAAATATGAAATTTTGATGAAAAGATATGTAATGATGTTAATTCTTTTTTATATTTTCAAAATTATATTGGAAAAATTTATTAAAAAATCCGAATTTCTATAGTGGACTTTAGATAATATATATATATATATATATATATTGTTATTTCTCTTCTCAAGATAAACAACTTTCAATAAAAACAAAAAGCTTCCTTTAACATTTTAGCACCTGTTAACAGTTTTATGTGTAATTGACATTAACTTAATAACTTAGTTTTAATAGAACTAAAAATGTGACTCAACAAAAATATTAGTCCTAAGTAAGAAAAGAGCGAGATCCATTAAGTCTTGTGTTGTTTTTCAAGCCTTAAGTCTTTTTTTCAACCATTTTGTCGTTTAAGTTAAGTAAATGACATTTTGATATGTTTAAGTTAAGTAAATTAATTATCTTTTGCTAAAACTTAATCAATGGTTGTGTGGCTTTACTTTTGGTGTTTTATTGGTTGCCATTAAATTTTACAATTTTTTTTTTCATGATGGAGTTTGATCACTATTACATAAAGGTCCAAGGCTTTAGAACAATAGTGATTAAGCTCTAAATCGTTTTAGATCGATAAGTGTATCCTTTCATGATAATAGTTTGTCTTTTGTCTATACCCATTTAGTCTTTGTTTTTAGACATTTTGTTGCTTAAGTTAAGTAAATGATATTTTGGACGGTTTGAGAGAAGTAAATTGATTATTTTTTGCTAAAACTTAATCAATGGTTGTGCGGTTTGCTTTTGGGTTTTATTGGTTCCCCTTAAATTTTACATATTGTTTTTAGAGGATGACTTAGTCACCATTGTTCTAAAGCCAATGACCTTTTGAGGATGACTTTGCGTTGAATGACGATTCTAATGTTGTTGATGATTAGGGGTGGGCAAAAAACCATTAAACACGAACCGAACCGGTCTAATCGGTTTTTTCTAGTTTTTTACTGTTAACCGGTTCAGTTTGGTTTTTTTTAATATAAAAAAACTGGTATTTCCAGTTCGGTTTCCGGTTCTAGGGTATGAATTGGTGAACCGAACCGAGAACTGGTGTATATAATCAAAAATCCCTAAAAAAATTCTCTGCTCTACGCTTCTGCCTTTTTGCCTCTCTCTCTCTCTTGTCTAATCCCTGACCCTAAATCTCTCTAGTCTCAACTACTCTCTCATTAGAGACGACAACTATTTGGTTCCTTAGAATCTTTAAATAACAAAAAAGAAAGAAAAGTTGAACTTATATTCTTACACAACCGGCGCTTTTGACTAAATTTTGTTCAGAGGACTCTTACGGGGTTTAGTATCTCCTTCTTCTTTGATTTTTTGGCTGTTTCTTTTATATATATATATATACATATATATATATATATATATATATAATTTGTGTTCTTTTTAGCTGTTTTGGGGTGGTATTGTTGATGTTGTTGTGTGTTGTTTAGGATGTGTATGTTTCTTGATTTATTGAAATTTTAGTTTTGTGTTATAGGAGTTGCATGTTTGGTGATAGCTGAAGAATCTGGAGTTTAATTACTACTTGTTTGGTGTGTCTTTGAATCTTGATTTTGATATTCTGTTGAAACTTAATCTGTAGCAATTAGATTCTAGATTGGTGATTATCTTTATCTATTGACATTTGAGGGTTTCTTTTCTTTTTTTGTTTGGCTATTGGGAAAGCATTTGTGAGATGGTTGAAGATCCTGCATTTGACTGTTTTTATTTGTTCAATTGGTTTGAAGATTTTGCATTTCTTCAATGGTTGCAGCAGTTTCTGTTCAATTGGTTTTGTTGGAGATTAACTATATGACTTAAATTTATTTGAATATATAGACTGCCTGTGAACATATATTCTTAAATTGGAGAATTTTCTCAAAAACTTGCATCAATGTTGCATCTGTTTCAGTGAGTATGCAAGTAATTGCAATTAAAGATTGTTAAGTATAAGCTTCTTTGTTGTTTCTAACCATGGCAGATTTTAAAAATTAAAGCCCAGTAATTTGGCCCAATAGACCCAAAACCAGAACAACCAACCGAACCGAACTGAATCGGTTCAATCGGTTTTTGATTGGTTCACACCTTTAAATTTTATCGGATCGATTCACTTTTTCAAAAACCGGATATTATCGGTTTTTTATCAGTTTACTCGAAAAGTGAACCAATTCATTAAACGCCCACCCCTATTGATGACAATTCTGATGACTATGGTATGACAGGTTTGTTTAATGAGGAGGAATTATGGGATGCTGAAGTGTCTAGAACTTCAGTGTTGCCTATATGTTTAGAGGGGAATACGCATATGAGTTTATGGCCGACTGGATTGTTGATACGGGGATGGTATATGGGTAGTATGAATCTGACAAATGACCATTTAAATACTAAGAAGAAATTTTTGTAATGGTCATTTTTGAGTTTAAATGCTTGCCCGAATCTGACTGTTTTGTGTTTGTTTGGTTGGTGGTTATTTTAATTGGGATTTTTCTATAAATAATTAGTATTTTATACTTTTGAGTTCCTTTTGTGATTTGAATTATTATTTTTTTCCAACCACAATAAAAGGTGTCAAATTGGAATACCGAGAAGAAAAAATTCATCAATTCTCAATTGCAAACTATTACTATCCCTAAGTACAACAATTGGACACATAAACTAACAATCAAAAACATCAACATAAAGTTCAATTTCTATAACAAAATATTCTTACGGCAAGTATACGGCTGCTTGCTTCCTTGTCGCACCAGTAAGCTCTCCAAGTCTTTGTAATCTTTAGTTTGTCCTCCTCGCTAAACTTTCTGCCAAAATGGTATTTTGCATTTTTAGATGTACTATACTCATTGTGTGTTTTTACAAATATACCACTGAGCAGTTTTACTTCGATAAATTCTATTACCGGATTGACATGACTCTTTTTCTCTAAAGGAATAGCAATCTAGTTTAAAGAATAGCAGTGACCTTCTCCAATAGTAAGGACATCAACTCTACGTTTCATGATCATTCTATACAATTCGTTGAATATATCAATCATAGGTCTTTGTTTACCCTCTTTAAAAAAATTTATCATGCCCAGATGATATACTTACATGACGTTATCAGTTGTTATTGATATACCAATCTTATCCTTCCCGTAATCTAGTCCCATCGTAGTAATAATCCGATAATCTCGAAATATGAGCTTAGTGGTGTTAGGATTATACTCAATAGCAAGAGTGTAATATTGTTTTTGACAATTTTTTCATATTAATAAAGTGATTTCTGGTTTAACAAATCTTATAGTATTTATAGTTTAATATTATAATTGTCAAAGTAAATAATCATAGGGTCAAAAGACTATGAGAAAAGAAGAATTATTCGTACATCTGGATATGTATGAGGTAGACACAATTCTTTAGTTAGTCTTGAATAATGTTCACAATTTAAGTTAAAGGTTGGGCACATTTATCTTGTTAAAGTTGTAGAATTCTTTTTCTAGCATTTGAGTGGGATCAAATGAGTTATGATGAGTCTGAAATCATCGAAGGGTCTTCGAGTAAAAGAATCTAGTGCACTGGGTGCATTGAATATGATCACAATGAAATACTTTATCTAGAACCGTCAGTAGATAAAAGTTTTTTCATTATCAGGATAATCGGAGAGTCTATCTTAATCCTGAGATAAATGATGGACTTATGGTTGCAAGTGTTATCATTTGAGTTATCAATGAGTACGATTGTATAACATAGTCTATCCTCGATAGTTTGGTGGTATTCATTTGTTAATCGATAGAGGACTTCATTTATAGATATGGACATCGTGGCTCCATTTATTAAATGAGAGTAGAATATCATCATATGGATGTTTTGAGGCATTGGATATTGAATCTTAACATTAAGTTTTCGATAGAGTCTATTGAAACATGGCTTCTGGACAAGTTAAAATATCCAAGTTCAAAATGTGGTCATATGAGTAAATATGGTAACTTGGAGAGCTATAGGTGGTCTACGAGCTCTTGGCGATTACTGATATTCTTCACGATGATACACCATCTCCAATAAGATTGTCTAGGGTACGAATGAGAAATATTTACTTATTCTATCTTTATTTAAGAGTTCAATTTTAGCTCTTTAGTGGAATGAGTTAAAATTAATAGATCGGACCTAAGTGAATCATTTGTTGATTGTGATTAGGTTATGTCTATTGAAGCTTAAATTTAGATAGCCCGCCAAGATCCCCAATCCACACGGACTTCCATGGATCACTTGATATATTCTACCGGACCAATTTATGGGTCCATCTAGAATTGTATTTAATATATTAAGAATATAATTTGCACATTATTTATTTAATGGTCTGATCAATTATATTAATATATTAATGAAAGGCATGTGGGCTTGTTTCTTTTAGTAAGAATGGGCCTAGTTCACATGTAGGTCTTTTATTAAGGTCCAATGGATTTAATAAAATAGAAAAAACAATATATAGATATATTAATATATATGGCACATGGCCGAGATATATATATGATATTATATTGTTTTATTTTTATTATTTGATTAAATGGAAATTAATTAATTGATTAATTAATTATTTAATTAAATATCAAAATCTTTTTCTGACTAGGAAATATGTTTTTTAGTAGTATACTATTGTGGTAGTATAATAAATATAAAAGACTTATTTTGGTAAGTAGATAAATAAGGGATTTATTTATCTAGTCAAATTAGGAAGTCTTTGATATAGTCACAAATACACTAAAGAGTTGGATTAGGGTTTGTATATAATATATATGCATGCGGAATATATAGATAATATATGCATGAATGCATGCGGAAATATATATATATATACATATATGCATGCGGAATGGAAATATATATATGCATGAATATATGCACGAGAGATATATATAAAATTGAATTCGTGCAGTGATGTATATTGTGCAAGTAAATGCACTATATATATATAATGTATATTGAGCAAAGATATCGCAATACATATATATAATATATTGTGCAAGTAAATAGCACTAGAGATATATATAATATATATTGTGCAAGGATATCACGAGAGATATATACAATATATTAGGCTAACCCTAATGTCTTGGTTTTTTTTAGAGTTTCTTCTTTTGCTAGAGAAAAATAGAATCCAACTCTTAGACTAGTGTGATTTTCGGCCAAGAGGAATAGAGAGAAAAGTTTGTTCTTATTTCGATAGTGCACTAGTTACTTTTACATCAAAAGGTTTTGTGCACAATTTCGAATAAGGTTCACGCGAGTTTCAATCTAAAGATGGTGAATTCAAAAGTGACCGGAACATTCTTTGTTGTCTCTTGGAACTTGTTGTGACTAACGAAAAAGAAAAAAGTTTTGTCAATCCATCCTCAGGTACACAATTCAAAGAGAAGGGAGACCATGCTCCTAGGTGATTCACGTTCGTGATTGGATTGGAAGATCTTGCGGATTACCATCGACGCAATGTCAATCGGATCACGCGACAAATGTATGATATCTTTAGTATTATATGTTAATTAATTAGAGGGTTAAGGTTCAAATTGTGGAAAAATTTTAAACTATACTAATCTATTTTAGTCTCGCTTCCGCTGCGTGCACTGTGATTTTTCCCTACAAGTGGTGAATATGGTTGTAATTGTATGTTTATTATAATTAATTAGTTTAAGTGTTTTGTCGATTTTTATTTTGTTTTTGCAAATGCAATCGTATAAAATTTATGCGGTTGAAGACAACTATGTTTTAGAGGATGACTTTGCGTTGAATGACAATTCTAATGTTGCTAATGACAATTCTGATGACTATGGTATAACAGGTTTGTTTAATGAGGAAGAATTATGGGATGCTGAAGTGTCTAGATATAGAGATAACAGGTTTGCAATCGTATATTCTCTTCGAATATAACTGGTTTGCAATCATATATTCTTTTTGTAAACAAATCGTATCTTCATCTAAACTTTTATACGGACATATATCATATTTCTAATAGATAAATAATAAAACACAACAAAAAAACGTATTAAATTTTATAAATTCTAGAACAATATGTTAGGATTGAAGAAATTGGAGGTTTGAAGAAAAAGGATTTGGGGATTTAGGGTTTGATGTGGAAGAGATTTGGGGATCTATGGTTTGAACAGCTGAAGTGTTGAAGTGATCGAAGTGTTTGAAGTGGTGATTTTTTAGTCAACGTTACTTTTATAGTTAACAACACCATTACCCCTGAATTTTTAGCAAATTTTCGATTATTAAACCATCTGCACATATTAGACGGAGATACCCTCTCGTCAAACTCCCCATTTCAAGAACCAAATTCATCATTTTGTCTTTGTCAGGGGGTATTGATTTGTTTCAAATTCGCGCATCAGAATATTAAGATATTGTTTAGTTGGGTACCAACATGGTTTTTTGGACTGCCCAACAGATGTCATCGACGGACCGACACGCCTTTTCACTCCTCTCTACGGCCCGGACTAACTGCCCACCACCTGTGGCCCAAGCTGAAGGCCCACCTTTGACGAACCTCCAACCACCCCACCCACCTCCGACGGACCTCCAACCACCAATTAACGACCCACCTCTACGGCCTAAGATCGTAATTTTTTATCTTGAAAGGTTAACAAGGAAGTAATATCATGTTTCAATTTTTTGACCGTTTCCATATGGTGAAACAGTGATCCGATAGATTCATATAACTTATATATATATATATATATAATATATATAATATTTATAATATATAATAATATTGTTATCTTGAAAAATCCGTCGGGAGTTTCCCGGGACAAACCTGGACCACGGCGTACGGGTGTGCCGCAGCTGGTTCGGACCGGGTAGGGATGGCTCCTCTCTTCCCAGGGTAGGTACCGGGGGGAGGCCCTTGATCCGGTTGCCAGGGACCGGCACAATGTAGTAGGATCGGTCCTGCAAGCGGAGATGAGGTTGAGTTTGTGTATATAGGGGCGTGACAAGTGCGATTTTATTACAGGGAATGAGGGGTCTCTTTATTCTTTAACGATGGAGTACATTAGGGATCCTTTTATGCATTATGACTGGTTATTACAACGAGAGAAAATAGGACTAACGTAAGGTACACTAGCTAAATGGGGGCAAACTTATAAGAGTTTTAGCTAGACGAGGTAGCAGCCAAGTAGGTCACGCATGGGAGCTTGGATTAAGCGGGGTGGTAGCCAAATAGGACACACATAAGAGCTTCGTTTAGGCGGGGTAGTAACCAAGTAGGGCACACATGGGAGCTTTGTTTAGACGGGGTAGTAGCCAAGTAGGGAACACATGGGAGCTTTGTTTAGGCGAGGTAGTAGCCAAGTAGATCACACATAGGAGCTTTGTTTAGGCGAGGTAATAGATGTCTCGGTTTTCAGAGGCCAACCCCTTATTCTTGGAACGTAGGGGTATTTATAGTTGTTAACCGGGAAAATAGGCAATTAATTCAAGGAAGAGCTTTTCCACTTAAAGGACCTCATCCTTCCCTAGCATCCCCCCGAAGAAGCACCCCCCCGGTCACTCTAAAGTGCCTATTGGGAAGAAAAACCCAGTCCTCCATGTGCCGCGTCTCCTCCGGGACACACCAGATCTAAGCACGGTTCACATGAGATCCGGGGTGCTCTCCTAGAATGCTTATTGAGAAGGAAGACCGGGTCCGCCTATGATCCCGCCTCCAAGAAGCGGTCCATCGATGACCCGGCTCCTCTCGAACGCCCAATGAGAGGAACTACATATTCCAGTATAGGACCCGCTCCCAGCCAGCGACCCGGCTAGAAGCCACCCTAAATAATGCATACCTAGTCCTTCATAACACACTCCTACAACCTGGACGACCCCTCCTGTAGAAGAACTCCTTGAGACTTTCTAACGACCCCTGCTCCGGAAGGGTTGACGCCAGCCCTTACCTTAGCTCACATGGGATGAAGAAGGGACTGGGAGCACCTGCAAAGCCACAGCACCAGTCCATCAATGTGAAATAGCAATCACGAATGGGGGAAGGTAGGCAGCCTACGGTCGAGATCATCCACTGGCCAAGCTGCATCAACGGTGGAACCACCCTCCATCTCAGCCTTAATAGAAGTCAACTATCTCATACATGAGAAGGGATACTCTGTTTCTCCAGCAAAATACTCGCAGAAATGCAATAAGCATGAAGATGGAAATGGTGGAAGAAGGAGCCTGACAGTGTGCAGCGGGACAGACGCTGACACTGTCCCCCTCTAAGCCAGATTTTGACAACGATTTCCCTCTGCAACAATGACCTATCCAGCCAACCAAAACCCCTGGAAACACCACCTGTATGCCATATCAGCCCTAGAGAAACGCCTGCATGGACCTAGGGCCTAGGTGGAAGGATCAAGACCCTTCAAGGAGTGTGACGACCACGGCCCCGCTCAAAACTAGGGGCTGGGATCATGCCCACCAATTACGCCCTAGGGACTAGGGCTCCCACCTACCAAAACCAAGCCCTCAACAGAGGGAAAACATGGTGGAGCGATCCTAGCCCTTGGTTTTGTACCATCGCGGTTGTTGACAACGAGGGGGGGAGGGGGGGGGGGGACGGTGGAGATGTAATCGGGAGTTCCTGCCTAAATAAGCTGCTTCCACCTACCCCTCAAGGAGAGACACTATAAATACCCCTATGATCCAAGAATAAGGGGTTGACCTCTGAAAACTGAGACATCCTACTACCTTGCCTAGACAAAGCTCCTATGTGTGTCCTACTTGGCTACTACCTCGCCTAGACAAAGCTCTTATGTGTGTCCTACTTGGCTACTACCTCGCTTAGACAAAGCTCCTATGCGTTTCCTACTTGGCTACTACCCCGCTTAACCCAAGCTCCTATGTGTATCTACTTGGCTACTACTCCTCCTGACCCAAGCTCCTAGGCATGATCTACGTGGCTACCACCTAACTTAGTTAAAACCCTTGCGAACTAGCTCCCATTTAGCGAGGGTATCTTACCTTTGTCCAATTTGCTTTCGTTGTAATTATAGCACATGTAATGGCTCATAATGTACCCCATCGTTAAGGAATAAAAAGATCCCTCATTCTCGGCAGTAAATTGTACTTGTCACGCCCCTATATACACCAAACTCAACCTCATCCCCGCTTGCAGGACCGGTCCGACTGCATTGTACCGATCCCTGGCAACCAGACCAAGGGTCTCCCCCGGTACCTACCTCGGGAAGCGAGGAACCATCCCCTACCCGGTCCGGACCAGTTGCGGCGCACCCGTACGCTGAGATCCAGGTTGTCCCGGAAAACTCCCGACGGATTTTTCAGGATAACAATAGTGTCTCTGGTAGATGGGTAGGTGAGGGTGGTCTGTTTAGGCAGGAATCCTTGACTTCCTTGACTGGAACATGTAGTTATTTTCATTGGGTGTTCAAGGGGAGCCGGGTCATCGATGGACCGCGTCTCGGAGGCGGGACCCTGGGTGGACTAATTCCCCTTTCTCAATAGGCATCCTAGGGGAGTAGCCCGGTTCTTAGTCGAGCCGCGCTTAGACCCGACGTGTCCTGGAGGGGGCGCGGCACATGGTGGACCGCGTCTTTCTTCTCAATAGGCGCCTTAGAGTGACCGGGGATGCTTCCACGGTGGGTGCTAGGGAATGGTGAGGTTCTTTAAATGGAAAAGTTCTTCCTTGAATTAATTGCCCATTTTCCCGGTTAACAAATATTTATATATCATCATATATATTATAATAATATAATATATATACATATATTTTTTTTAATAATATAATATATATTATTATATATATTATATTATGTTATATTTTATAGAGATATATATATATATTATATTGTTATATATATAGTATATAATACATATATATATATATATATATATATATATATATATATATATATAAGGAGGGTATTTTTGGAATTGGAATACTAATTTTAGTTTGGAATTGGAATAAGCTTTCCATTAGTTTTTGGATGGAATGTCCATTCCACCAAAATGGTGGAAACATCATTCCATTAGAATGCCCTTTCCATTAGATTTTAGCCAACCAAACATTCGGAATGGAATCCTTTCCATTTTTTTCAATTCCTTTCTGGTCAATCAAACACAGCCTTAGTTATTAGGGTTAATTGCACAAACGTACCCTAACATTAGGTATAATTACAGCCATGTTCAAATTTTACTCATAATTACACAAAGATACACTACTGTCAGTTGACTTTCGCTAACTATACCAGTTGACCATATTTTAAGTGTGAAATGACTGAAGTGGCCCCGATGTCCTATTTTATCTATTATTTTATTATTTAAATTAATAATTGGAGAAATAAAAGAAAAACGTAAAAAAATAAAAAAAATAAAAAATAAAAAATAAATAAAATCTTCAAAAGAACAACAAGACGAAAATCAATCTTGTTTTTTCCTTTATTTTTCCTGCATTTTCTAACTTCCCAAAGCATAGTCCAAATTCCTTCAATCAAAATCCACCGATCCATAGCCAAAAACCAAAATCCAAAATTTCAAATCAAAATCAATTAAAAAAAAAAAAAAAAAACAAATCTATTACACTAATCTGGATCTTTTACTTCAACCAAAGACACATCAATTTCAAAAGCAAAAAAAAAAAAAAAAAAAAAAAACACCAGAACTTGAAAATGAAAAATGGAGCAAATCTGTATTGTAGACACCTCCATTCTCAGCACCCTAATGTTTCTCTGTTGCCTCATGTATTGCATGCTTGCCGAGATCCTCTGTCGGTTGTACGCGTTTGTCTCTGCCCCACCCTTTGTTTTCGTCTTCTTCATCGCTGTCATCATCGACAATGACGACGCCATCGGAGTTGTCATCGACAAATGGAGTGGGCTCCATCTAATGCCGGCAATGGGGAGGCTAGCCTCCTCGCTTAACAGCAAAAGGGTCGTGTGACCCTCTCCATTTCTGGACTAAGATCTAGTTGCAGACCAAATCTTGTCCTTGTTATTTTTTTTAATAAAATATATGTATTTTTCTTTTTCTTGTTTTGAAATATAAGTGATTCTTATTTTTTGATCATTTTATCATTTTAAAAGTCTCTTCACATTTCCCAATGCAATAAAAAAAAATAAAAAACAATTATTCAACCTCATTTCAAACGGAATGGACAAATTTACCCTTAACCTGTTAACTTCTAACAACTTCCTATTAACGGTAGGGGATGTTTGTGCTATTATGAGTAAAAGTTGAATATAGCTATAATTAAACCTAATGTCAGGGAACGTTTGTGCAATTTACCCTAGTTATTAATTTAAAAACCGATAAATGTTGTAACATGTTTGTGGCTTTCCACACTTATCTCCCATATCTCCCACACGTGTGACATTCACACTTATCACCAAATTTACTTACCCACCAAGTAATAAACATGTCAATTAGTTTGACCATCAGCAATCCTTATATTGCCGAGTGGATGTGGCTATCGGAACGTTTAGGTGAAGAAAATGAATAAAATCGGTGTGTTGCTCTCTGCCACACTTCATCTGATTTCTTTAATTTATATTCATGTATTGTTATTTTTACTTTCTTCTTTAAAGAGATCCGTACATGGGCTGCTGGAGCAGCAGATATTGCCATCTTCAACTGCAGCAGCTCAGCTCCATCACTAACAGACATGTTTAATGAGGATGGATTAGGGCCCTAATTTCTCTAATTCTTTCTCGTTAAACATGTCTGCCGGACCGTAATCGTCCAAATTGTTATCGTCAACAATTTGGTATACGCTTTTCTCTCTTTTGGTTCTCAATGGACGTAGAAAATGAGTGTTTTTAGGTAGTTATTTCTTTTCTCTATGGATTTCTAACAAATCAATGTTGTCACCTAACACAATATCGCATTTGCAGAAGAAAATTATTATGAAGTGGCTCTGGTACGTAGCATGTGAAAATTATCGCATTTGCATGTGAATTCGGTGTAAATAAATTAGACGCCTGTTCCACTACTTGTTGAATTTTTGTGAAAAGTTTGATATTAATTTGCCTTTTGCAGATTGTTGATGACACATGATTTTATTTTCCTTGCTATTATTTTCCAAAGCCATTTGCAATTTCTTTTCACATATCTGTTACAACTTCTGTAGCCTGTTTAAGTTGTGTGTTCCCCTGTTGCACCTCCTATTTATTATATTTTCCTTATTATAAGTGAAAAGCAGACGCTGCTGGTTCTTTGGGTGGTGTTCATCAGAATTCTGCAATATAGATTTTTTTGTGTTGGTTTCCAATGCTAGTGCATGCAAATGAAATTCATCTGTTTATTTTATCGGGGGTTTAGTTTAAGAAAACGCTTCTGCGTCACCTCTCTTGCATTAGTTTTTAACTAAAATTCAGTGTCTTGTAACTCACAGGTGGTGTTTGTGTTGGAACTGTTCTTATTGTGTACAATTTCGCAGCAATCCATTTGTTGTTGTTGTTTAAATACTTGTTTTCAGTTCTCAAAAACTTTTGCAGGCTAAGTTGTCTGCTAGTGGTGATGAAGCCTGGAAAGACAGGGAAGCTGCTGTTTTGGCTCTTGGTGCCATAGCCGAGGGTTGCATTAACAGCCTTTATCCTCGTTTGTCTGAGGAAATCCATAATCCTTTGTTGTATACTCGTATGATCTTGATTAGCAGGTTTTTTTATTATATTACAATTAGCTTGTAGAATACTGGGTGTCAACATATGAGTATGATGATTAAGTCTTCCATTGAAGTCGATTTAAGTTATATCCAGTTTGGTTTATTCATATTCCTCTTTTTGACATTGCTTCTGCTGTATTCTAGGTTTTTTCTCCTCCCCTAATTAGTAGTGACTGGAGTGACTGGACCTTCATGCACAGATTGTGTCAAATTAACGGCGAATTTATATTCTTTGGATTTTCTCATGTTTTGATTAGCAGGTTTTTTAAAAGGTGGCTAAGACACAAAAAAAAAAAAAAAAAAAAAAAAAAAAAAAAAAAAAACCTTGAGGCTTAAGCCTCAAGGTGATTATGTGAAGCCTTGAGGCTTACGCCTTGAAAAAATAGGAGTTTTTGGACTTTTTATATAGGTGTTTGTGTTGTAAATTAAATTGAAACAATAGATAATATAATAGAAACAAGATGAGAGGTAATAATATGATAAAGTAAATAATTAATAAGAGAAAAATAAAATAAGAAATGAAACAAGAGATAGGCAAGAGAATATTGCCTTTTTATTGATTTGAGTGAGAGTGTTAGTTTTTACAACAACTTTAAGTAATTACAATGAAAGCCATATATATAGTCAAGAAGAGAGGGGTAATTGATGTAATGTTCAACTACTTACACATGAAGTAAAACCATAGAAGTTTGACATGTGTGTTGGCTTCTTCAAGAAGCCAAGGGGAAAATGTATGGTGGAAAGCCACCCATTTGTAGCATATGTGTTGTGACACATATATTGTAACACTCCCCCTTGGATTTCCACCATTTGTATTTTAATTTGCTAGGAAAAACCTAGTGGGACAAAAAACCTTAGCAAAAATATATACAATGATCTTTAGGATCAAGTGGTGTGGATGTGTTTAGAACTGCCTCATTAAAACCTTTCCGGTAAAACCCAGTGGGACAAAATCCGGTAGAAGGAAAAAGAGTACAGTATACAAATATATGTTCAAAATTTTGCCCCCCCTGATTGAACTCTCCCCCTGAATGAAACTTCAATATCAATCATGTAATTTACAAAGCCGACGCATGCTAATTCCATATACCAGTTTCTCAAAAGTTGATGTAGGCAATGTTTTGGTAAACAGATCTGCAAGATTATCTATAGACCGTATTTGTTTAACATCAATTTGTCGACTTTGTTGAAGTTCATGAGTATAGAAGAATTTAGGAGAAATATGTTTGGTTCTATCTCCCTTGATATATCCTCCTCTAACTTGAGCAATACAAGCCGCATTATCTTCAAATATCGGTGTAGGCATTTATGTAGATAATGGAAATCCACAACTATTTTGAATATGATAAATAACTTACCTTAGCCACACGCATTCTCGGCTTGTTTTATGAAGTGCAAGGATCTCAGAATGATTAGAGGATATAGCAACAAGAGTTTGCTTTGTGGAGCGCCAGGAGATTGCTGTGCCATTATATGTAAAAACATATCCCGTTTGTGAACGGGCTTTATGGGGATCAGATAAATACCCGGCATCAGCATAACCAATTAAACCTGAAAAGTTGTTAGATTTTGAATAATATAATCCTAAATCTTTCGTTCCACGAAGATAACGAAAAAGATGTTTAATCCCATTCCAATGTCTCCGAGTTGGTGCTGAACTGAATCTAGCAAGCAAATTCACTAAAAATGCGATATCTTGTCTAGTACATTGAGCCAGATATAATAAAGCACCAATTGCATTAAGATATGATACTTCAGGACCAAGTATCTTTTCACCATCTTCTCACCATCTTCAAGTGGCCGGAATGGATCTTTCTTAGAATCAAGATTTCTAACAATCATGGGGGTACTTAATGGATGAGCATTGTCAATATTAAATCTTTTCAGGATCTTTTCAATATATGTTGATTGATGGATAAGTATTCCGTCTGATTTATGCTCAATCTCCAGGCCGAGACAATATTTTGTCTTCCCTAGGTCTTTCATTTCAAATTTCTTTTTCAGATATTCAGCAGTTTTCAGGAGCTCTTCAGGAGTTCCAATTAAATTCATATCATCAATATAAACTGCTATAATAGCAAATCCAGATTCTGATTTCTTTATGAATACACATGGGCATATGGGATTATTGATATATCCCTCTTTAATTAAATATTCAGTGAGGCGGTTGTACCACATGCGCCCAGATTGCTTTAATCCATACAAGGACCTTTGTAACTTAATTGAATATAAATTCTGAGGTCTCAAGTTGTATGCTTCTAGCATTCTAAATCCTTCAGGGATTTTCATGTAAATATCATAATCGAGTGAGCCATATAGGTAGGCAGTTACTACGTCCATAAGACGCATTTCAAGTTTTTCTAAGACGGCCAAACTTATCAGAAATCAAAACGTAATTGTATCCATTACCGGTGAATATGTCTCATCAAAATCAATACCAGGTCTCTGTGAGAAACCCTGTGCTACGAGTCGTGCCTTATATCGCACCACCTCGTTTTCCTCATTACGTTTCCGTACAAAAACCCATTTGTATCCAACAGGTTTGACGTCTTCAGGCGTCTGGACTATTGGTCAAAATACTTTACGTTTGGTTAACAAAGTCAATTCTGCTTGAATTGCTTCTTTCCATTTTGGCCAATCAGATCTTTGCCTACAATCGTCGAGGTTATGAGGCTCATAATCATCATTTAAAATTTCAGTAGCTACTGTGTACGAAAATATATCATCAATGATTGTTTCTCCACGATTCCACATTCCTCCTGTATAATTTATAGAAATTTCCTCATTTCTAGGTTCTTGTATCTCTTCAGAGATTCCTTCCCCTGCGGGGGTTTCTTGTGTCCTTTCAGGGACATCTAACTCTTGTGGAATTGATTTAGAGAAAGTGGATTTATTTATAATTTTAGGAGTATGATCCTGATATTTTGTTTTCTTCCTTCGGGGAACAGTATCTTTCGAACCAAGTGGCCTACCACGCTTCTGGCGTATAGTAGATGATTCTTTTGCTATTATTTGTTTAGATTGTTCTCCTGGAACAATCACCCGTGCTGGTACATTAACAACTGGGATGTGTGATTTTGTTACCTTAGTAGCATCTGTAAATGCATCTGGTAACTGATTTGCTATTGTTTGAAGATGAACTATCTTGCGTACTTCATTCTCACATTGAGATGTGTATGGGTCAAGATGAATTAGACTAGGGACTTTCCAAGAAAATTCACGCTTCTCTTCAGGAGAAGTTTTTTCTTTCCCTAATGATGGGAAATTTTTCTTATCGAAATGACAATCTGCAAATCGCGCAGTAAAAAGATCACCAATTAAAGGTTCTAGATACCTAATAATTGATGGTGAATCTAGACCAACATATATTCCCAAACGCCGTTGGGGTCCCATTTTAGTTCTATGTTTAGGTGCAATTGGGATATATACTGCACAACCAAAAGTACGCAGATAAGAAATATCTGGTTGATGGCCAAATACAAGTTGCACTGGAGAATATTGATGATAAGAAGTGGGACGAAGATGAATTAATGCAGCAGCATGCAAAATAGCATGTCCCCAAACAGAAGTTGGTAATTGTGTTCGTAATAATAAAGTTCTTGCAATTACCTGGAGATGCTTGATAAGTGACTCTGCTAATCCATTCTGAGTATGAACGTGTGGAACTGGATGCTCAACATCAATCCCAACTGATTTGCAATATTCATCAAATATTTTGGAAGTAAATTCACCCACATTATCAAGGCGTATTGATTTAATCGGGTGATCGGGAAAATGTGCCCGAAGCTTGATAATTTGTGCGAGTAACCTTGCAAAAGCAACATTACGTGTTGATAATAAGCAAACATGTGACCATCTGATGGATGCATCAACTAGGACCATAAAATAGCGGAACGGTCCACTTGGTGGATGAATGGGTCCACATATGTTCCCTTGAATCCTTTGTAGGAATGCCGGGGATTTAAACCCAATCTTAGAATGAGATGGTTTTATTACTAATTTCCCTTGTAAACATGCAGTACATAAATTTTAATGGGATAAAAGAATCTTCTGGTTCTTTAGTGGATATCCATGAGAATTTTCAATGATTTTACGCATCATTGTAGATCCTGGGTGACCAATGTAGGGAAAAACGGTTGCACGCAGCGGAAGCGAGACTAAAATCGAGTTTAGTATATTTAAAATTTTTTCCTTTGATGAACCTTAACCCTTTAAATTAATTAAACATATATATATACTAATAAAAGTAGAATACCTTTTGTCGCGTGATCCGATTAACTTGCGTCGATGGTAATCCGCAAGATCTTCTAATCCTATCACGAACGTGAATCACCTAGGAGCGTGGTCTCCCTTTCTTTGAATTGCGTACCTGAAGATGAAAAATAAAATCTCCTTTTTTTCTGATTTGTTAGTCTCTCAGCGTCCAAAAGATAACAAAGATTATTCTGGTCACTTTTGAGTTCTCAATCTAGTGATCGAAACTCGCGTGAACCTTATTCGAAATTGTACACCAAAAGCCTATTGATGTATAAGCTAATAGTATACTATCGAAAAAAAAAAAAATCTTTTCTCTCTTGTGTCTTGGTCGAAATTAAACCCTTGTCTATGAGTATGATTCAAGCTAGAAGAAGAAGAAGTTGATCAAGCAAGTCAATTAGAGGATTGAGTGGCCGAACCCTATAATGTGTATTATATAGGGTGGCCGAATTCTACTTCTTTTTCTATTAGGGTTGGCCGAATTCAACTTATGATGTAATTAGAGTTGGCCAAATTCTCTACTAAAGAGGATTTGTGCTTTACCCTAATTCCTATCAACTTTAGAATCCTAACCCTAATTCAACTCATAAGTGTTTAATTCTTTATTGACTTAATAAAAGACTTCATAATTTGATTAAATAAATAAAACTTATTATTTATCTTCTTACCAAATAAGTCTTTTACTTTAGTATACTACTACCAATAGTATTTAATCTAGGAAACATATTTCCTTATCAGAAAAAAGATTTTGATTCTCAATTAAATGATTAACTAATAAATTAATTAATCTCCATTTAATCAAACAATAAAATAAAATAATATCTTTAGACTATTTTCTAGTCTTGCCGCCCACACCATTAAACATGGGCCTAATATTATTTTCTTATTTTATTTAATCCATTAGACTTTAAATAAAAAACTCATATGTGAACCAGACCCATTTTTACTAAAAGAAACAAGCCCACATGCCTTTCATTAATATATTAATATAATTGATCAGCCCATTAAATAAATAATGTGCAAATTATATTCTTAATATATTAAATGCAATTCTAGATGGACCCATAAATTGGTCCGGTAGAATATATCAAGTGATCCATGCAAGTTCGTGTAGATTGGGGATTTTGGCAGGCTATCTAAATTTAAGCTTCAATAGACATAACCTAATCACAATCAACAAATGATTCACTTAGGTCCGATCTATTAATTTTAACTCATTCCACTAAAGAGCTAAAATTGAACTCTTAAATAAAAATAGAATAAGTAATTATTTCTCATTCGAACCCTAGACAATCTTATTAGAGATGGTGTATCCTCGTGAAGAATATCAGTAATCGCCAAGAGCTCATAGACCGCCTATAGCTCTCCAAGTTACCATATTTCCTCATATGACCACATTTTGAACTTGGATATTTTGACTTGTCCAGAAGCCATGTTTCAATAGACTCTATCGAAAACTTAACGTTAAGATTCAATATCCAATATCCAATACCTCAAAACATCCATATGATGATATTCTACTCTCATTTAATAAATGGAGCCACGATGTCCATATCTATAAATGAAGTCCTCTATCGATTAACAAATGAATATCACTAAACTATCGAGGATAGACTATGCTATATAATCGTACTCATTGATAACTCAAATGATACCACTTGAAACCATAAGTCCATCATTTATCTCAGGATTAAGATAGACTCTCCGATTGTCCTGATAATGAAAAGACTATTATCTATTGATGGTTCTAGATAAAGCTTTTCATTGTGATCCAGTTCAATGCACCCAGTGCACTAGATTCTTTTACTCGAAGACCCTCCGATGATTTTAGACTCATCATAACTCATTTGATCCCACTCAAATGCTAGCAAAAGAATTCTACAACTTTAACAAGATAAATGTGCCAAACCTTTAACTTAAGTTGTGAACATTATTTAAGACTAACTAAAGAATTGTGTCTACCTCATACATATCCAGATGTACGAACAATTCTTCTTTTCTCATAGTCTTTTGACCTTATGATTATTTACTTTGACAATTATAATATTAAACTATAAATGCTATAAGATTTGTTAAACCAGAAATCACTTTATTAATATGAAAAGATTGTCAATTACAATATTACATTCTTGCTATTGAGCATAATCCTAACAACCAAGACGGTCATGCAAAAGCATAAATATTTTTGGATCTGAGAACTTCTGGTTCATAACTGCATGAACTTCTATACCTCTTATAAGAGTGTAATATAATCCATATGATAAAGCACGCAGCTTTTCCATAATGAGTTTCTGGCCTGAACTATGAGAAGTAATGCACAGATACTCAATATTCTCATCACTTATAGTTTCTATGTGGTATCCATTACACCGTATATCTTTAAAACTGAGCAGATTTCTTTTGGATCTGCTTGAATATAAAGCATCGCTAATACATATTTTAGTATTGTTTGGTAACAATATCATGGCTCTACCAGAGCCTTTTATTAGATCTGCTAGACCTGATATTGTATTAACATTTGCTTTAAGCAAGGTTAAATTCAGAAAGTATTTCTGATTTCGTAGAATCGTATGTGTCGTCGCACTATCGGCTAGACATATATCTCCTGTATTTTGCTTTTCAATGTCACTCATCTTATCGCTTAAAGACATATCTATTCACAACAGCAAAACAAAAAAATAAAAATAAATAAAGTACATTTCAGATATAGTGGTAAAAAGAAAGACATATATTACATAAGGAATATTTACATAAATATTTCACATGATAACAAAAGAAAATTACAAGCAGTACTTAATTGGTGTGGACATTTCCATCACCAGTTGAAGTGGTCACCTTTTCAGTCGGATCATTTAGAAAATCAGAAACATCAAACTGGACATCCATAAAATCTGAATCTTCCAAGAAGTTGGTTTTACGATTCTTTTCTTTGCCTTTTTCTTTGATTGATGCCTGATAAAGCTCAACCAGATGTTTAGGTATGCGGCATGTCCGTGACCAATGGTTATGACATCCACATCTGAAACAAACACTATCATCCTTCTTAGGCCCCTTTTGGATACTCTTTCCTTTATCTGGTTTGGCCTTATAAACATTCCACTTCTAGGGAGTGTTTTGATTATAACCACCTGGACCAAAATATCCATATGATCCTTCACGACCCCGACCACGGCCACGACCACGACCATGGCTAGGACCATGACCACATCCACGGTAGGAACCGCGACCACGACCACGACCGCAAGTATGTCCTCCAATAGTGTTGGCATTCACGGTAGAGCCGGTCGGGCGTGATTCATGATTCTTTATTAAGAGTTAGTTATTTTTCTCTGCAACCAGGAGACATGAGATTAGTTCTGAATACTTTGAGAATCGCCGTTCTCGATACTGCTGCTGTAATATCATGTTAAAGGCATGAAAGGTTGTAAATGTTTTTTCCAACATATCATTTTCTGTTACTTCCTGACCACAAAATTTCAGCTGTGTAGTGATTTTGAATAATGCAGAATTATATTCAGAGACTGATTTAAAATCTTGGAAGCGTAAATGTTGCCATTGATATCTGGCATTTGGTAACGCAACATCAGGTTGGTTATCAAATCGGTCTTTCAACTCTTGCCATAGAACATCTGGTTCCGTGACAGTTAGGTATTGGGCCTTTAGATCCTCATGTAAGTGGTGACAGATAATAACCATGGCTGTTGATTTGTCTTGTTCAGATGCATCAGCCGAATTTTCAATAGTGTAATACATGCCTTCTGATTTCAGGAGTAATCCGGCATCAATAACCCATGACATGTAATTTTCTCTAGACACTTCTAGTGCCGTAAATTTTATACTTGCAAGCTTTGGCATTGTTATATCTTTTGGTTATCTGAAAATTACAATCGGAGTCAGAACTTCTGGTCTGATAAAAATCCAAGAAATTTAAATATTTGTTTGTAAGTAAATAAATCCAGAAGCTTCAGGTTCCGGTAATGATAAATAAATCCATGAACTCCAGGTTCTAGATAGGTGACCAAATTGTTTAAATAAAAATTGCATAAAAGTAAATAAAGTGCGAGAAAGTAAATTGCGTAAAAATAAAATACGGGAAAGTAAATTCAAAACTGCAGGTCCTGGTATTAATAAATAAAAGTCTAGAAGCTTCAGGTTCTAGTAATAATAAATTCAGAACTTCAGGTTCTGGTAATAAATCTAGGAACTTCAGGTTCCAGTGGTAATAAATTCATAAGCTTCAGGCTTTAATAATAAATTCAAAACTTCAGGTTCTGGAAATAACAGCATCGTGCTGATAACGTGTTGTAAATTAAATTGAAACAATAGATAATATAATAGAAACAAGATGAGAGAGTAATAATATGATAAAGTAAATAATTAATAAGAGAGAAATAAAATAAGAAATGAAACAAGAGATAGGCGAGAGAATATTGTCTTTTTATTGATTTGAGTGAGAGTGTTAGTTTTTACAACAACTTAAAGTAATTACAATGAAAGCCATATATATAGGCAAGAAGAGAGGGGTAATTGATATAATATTCCACTACTTACACATGAAGTAAAACCATAGAAGTTTGACATGTGTGTTTGCTTCTTCAAGAAGCCAAAGGGAAAATGTATGGTGGAAAGCCACCCATTTGTAGCATATGTGTTGTGACACATATATTGTAACAGTTTGAGCTTTTATTTATTTCTTTCTTTATAAGTTTTTGGACCTTTTATATAGCTAAGACTCATTCCACAATTTGGATTATTATTATTAGTATTATTATTATTATTATTATGTGCTTTTGATCATTTAATTTGAATCCAAATGCCAACCTAACTTTGGTGAAATAGTACAGGCAAAAGTGCATTTTCTTCCCCTTCCACTTTTCCCAAATAAATATCAAGATCCAATTTCCATATTCTCTGTTTGATTTTTTCACTTAACACTGAATGATACTTAGGGGTCGTTTGTTTTTTCCACTTAAGATTTAATGGGTCTGAATTGAACTCATTAAGTTGTTTTGTTTGTTTTTTTAAGTGGTCAGACAACTTAAAAATATAAAAAAACAACTTAAAAAAAAAAAGTAAGAAATCCTAACTTTTAACTTAATTCAAAATCACTGAATTATAATTAAAATATTTTATTCCAAGTCTATCCTTCAAAAAAAAGATATATTTCTAAATTTATCCTAAATTGATATGGTGTAAAATTCTTTCTTTTAACGTATTTCTTAAGAAATCCTGACTTTTAACTTAATTCAAAATCACTGAATTATAATTAAAATATTTTCTTCCAAGTCTATCCTTAAAAAAAAAGATATATTTCTAAATTTATACTAATTTGATATGGTGTAAAATTCTTTCTTTTAACGTATTTCTTATTTTAAAAGGCTTTTAAAAAGAAATAAAGAAAAAACTCTAATCACTTCTCATATTAAAATCTTCCTTGGATTAAACAATTGAATTTCTCTCCTACAAAATCCTGGTAAGAACTCTTTAATTTTTTTTTTTTTTATCTACGTATAGCAGTGAATAAACTTGTCTACCATATTATGGTGTTTGTTATCGTTATTTTATTATGATATTATGATCATGATGTTTTGATATATTATTTTCTTCAGTAATCCAATTGTTTTTCCTACATATCTTGATATATATATATATGTATGTACTGGTGTATATAATTTAGAGACTTATTTTTAAAAAAAAAAAAAGGTATCTATGAACCTTAAAAAAAAAAAATGGTTTTGAGAATTATATACTGGATATTTGAACAATATGTAAAATTGAACTTGAACCTTTTTTTTTTTTACAATAAATTGAACTTGAACTTTATTTGCAGAATAACATACAAAATTATATTCCTGGATGAATTTTTTGTTTTGTTAAATTAAACTTTGTTTGCGGAAGAACATGCAAAATCTTATAAAGAGTGTTGCATGTTAAATTACTTATTTTAATTAGTATGGGTATATATGTAAAATTACTTCTTTTCAGACAATTTTATTTTAAAAAAACAAATATGTTGACAGTACATTCGGACGTGAGAGAAAAAAAAAAACAAACATGTCATTCAGATTCAGATTTCAGTCACTATTCAGTCTTCAGTAAAATTCAGGATTATTCAGTCTTCAGACAAAAAAACAAACAACCCCTTAGTGTGTTCCATTCAGTTATTTTGTTGGATTTTTTGAAGTGTTAAAATCACTTAATGAACCCCTAAAACCACTTGTTTTGAAAAGTGAAAATTTTTCAATTTTCACTTTAATTTTCACTTTTCACTTAACACAAATCCAGTATAATTTAATGTAAAGTTTTACTTTCAAAACTATCCTCACTAATTTAATCTATTTCCAAAACTAACCACTTGTCCTATAATGTTTTTTTTTTTTTTTACATGAAATCTATAAATTATATAATTATCCAAGTTTATTCCAAATCAAATAAAGAATAAATTCTGGGCCTTTGCCCCCACTTTAACCAAAGAAAAATTAAAGAAAAAATTATACACATGAAGTAGATTGCTAATAAGAACATATTGAAGAACTTCATTTGAACTTCATTTTGTCTATAATATACACATGAAGCAGCCCATTAGTTTTATAATATCATTAGCTAAGAGCTTTGTAATTATTATATTCTATACAATAATATAAATTTAAAATATTATTAATAACTAAATAAATTTATTTTAGAATTTAAATGTTAGAGTTGTCCGTAATATATTAAAATGTAAATATATAATAAATAATAGTTAGAATGATATAAATGTAAAAGTATTTATATTCAGATATTTATAACTTAAAAAAAACAAACAACTTATCACTTATATTCAGTTTTCAGTGGAAGAAAACAAACATATTTTTTAATTTTCAGTTTTCAGTCACTATTCAATCTTCAATAACATTCAGCATTGTTCAATGTTCAGTCTTCAGACAAAAAATCAAATGGGGCCAGCTGACACAGCACAACCAGACTTATCAACTTAAAAAGCAAAGATTCCAACAAGACAATCCCATCAATTAGTATTCTCCAACTCTCTTTATCCTTTAGTTCACACTTCACACCCACCAACCACAGTCACGAGTATCACACTCTGTGATGTAAATTCCACCATTTATATACATCTTTTTGAACAATCAATCCTTTTTGAAGATCAAAATTAATTGACCATCAATCATGGATTCAAGCACAGATGAAATCGCCTATGAATTCCATCCATATTTTCGAGCCTACAAAAATGGAAGAGTGGAGAGATTCTTCGGCGCTGACAGAGTCCCCACTTCAGAATTTGGTTCATCAGACGGTGTCTCCTCCAAAGACGTCGTTATTTCCGCAGAAACCGCTGTTTCAGCTCGCATTTTTCTCCCATCAGAGACAACACAACAACAACCCCAGATCAAGAAACTCCCTGTCCTTGTCTACTTTCACGGCGGAGGCCTCTTCATGGGATCAC
Source organism: Acer yangbiense (assembly GCA_008009225.1). Taxonomy (NCBI): domain Eukaryota; kingdom Viridiplantae; phylum Streptophyta; class Magnoliopsida; order Sapindales; family Sapindaceae; genus Acer; species Acer yangbiense. Next base: position 45,341,767 of record CM017764.1, read on the forward strand.
CGTTCTGTTCCACTTACCACAACTATGTCAGCTCTGTTGTCTCCAGAGCCAACATTATTGCTATTTCTGTAAATTACAGATTGGCCCCAGAAAACCATGTCCCTGCAGCTTATGAAGATTGTTGGTCTGCTCTCAAATGGGTCACTTCTCATTTTCAATTCGGTGTTGGGACCGATCCTTGGTTGAACAATTATGCTGATTTTGACAGAGTTTTCTTAGCAGGAGACAGTGCTGGAGCCAATATTGTACACAACATGTCTGTTCAAGCAGATACTGATCATGAGGGTCTAAATGGAGTGAAATTGTCAGGAATTTGCTTGATCCATCCTTATTTTGGTAGAAAAAATGGTGGGGTTGACAAGTTTTGGGTGTTTGTGTGTCCGGACACAAGTGGGTTCGATGATCCTAGGATCAACCCAGCTATTAGTAAGAGGTTGTCGAGATTGGGCTGCTCCAGGGTGCTGGTTTGCTTGGCTGAGAAGGATAATTTGAGAGAGAGAGGGATGTTTTACTGTGAGAGTTTGAGAGAGAGTGGTTGGGTTGGAGACTTGGAGATTATGGAGACACAAAGTGAAGATCATGTTTTTCATTTGTTTAAGCCAAATTCTGACAAGGCTTTGGCTTTGATGGATCAATTAGTTTCGTTTATAAATCAATACAAGGTTTCTTCATTGTGATCAATTGTGATAGATTTTTGTTCTTCAGAAACTATAGATGTACTGGGACCATTAATTTACCAAATAATAATGACATTTTTTTTTAACTTTTCTTTTTGATTTTGAAGTCTTGATTTCCACTGATCAATGAAAACAAAACTCAAATTTCATGTGGAAATATTAACAAGTATCTGTTATGTTGTCTCAGCCATTTCAAACCAAGAGGACATTAAAGCTTATGAAATGTATTGTAAATTTGATGTAGGAGTCAATTGAAAGAGAGATTTTAGGAAGAAAGCTGGAAGCTTCGATTCCTAACTAATACGAAGCAAACAAGCAACTAATTAATCACACCTCTTGAAAGTTATGTAACCAGAGTCATGAAATTTTTTAGGATGATCTGACCAGAGAAGGACTCGTTAAATAAAGCTAAGCATTTTCTCTATCTTAAGGAAATTTCTTTCTAAGAAGAAGAAAATGTTCGGTTGTAAATTGTGTATAATGTGATTACCAGAAACAATAAATATGAAATTTATTATTCTTCTTTAGAGAATTGTTAGTTATTGATTGAGAAAGTGAGTACTAAACTTAATTACTTGTTTGGAATTGAAGATTTGGGGAATGTCTTTGTCCACATTTACTCAATGTATAATGTAATTTGTATCATTTCATTATTCTTCTTTCCATTCATTCTTTTTGTTTCATCTTTAAGGGTTTTGTTCACATACTGTACTTCTACATTGTTGGGTACTTAATTTATTTTATTTAATACATAATTATATATATAATATTTTTTTAAGCGGACACCACTGTGGGTAAGAGGTCCGACTGAGATTGGGTTCTATGAGAGTGGCCTAAAATGTAACTTAGGTGGGATTATATGTACAATACTAGTGGTCTGAACCTTATGGTGGAGTTTCTCTTTAAAGTCTCTAATCACCAAGGCAAAGGACCATGTAGATTATATGGTAATTAGATTCATTGGAATGAAATATAAGAGTAATGCTACATTACTCAAATTTGGTGCTCAAATGATGTGGCAACACTATACTGTAGGCAATTCATTTAAATCATGCAAATCTAATACAACTTAAATGAATGGTCTACGGTACAGTGTTGCCACATCATTTGGGCACCAGATTTAAACATTGTAGCATTATAAAGGACAAGAAGAGTTAATACTTCTTTCCAAAAAAGAAAAGAAAAGAAAGTTAATATTTAACATTTTTTTTTAGTTTACTTTGTGAATCACGGAGGCACCCCCCCCCCCCCCCCCCCCCCCCCCCCCCCCCCCAAAGTTTTGAAAATTTACAATTTTGCTTATATATTAATTTTTATAATATTCTTAATTTTTAAATCTTTGTATTTTTACCCCTATTTTATTTTTTTATTTTTCTAGTTTTTATATATATGAAAAATCTAATATTTTTCCATCAAATCATATAAAAAGATATTATTAATTATATATATATATATATTATTTATTTTGATGTATCTTAAATATAAATGAAACTCTAATCATAACATATATGTTGCATCTCAACTTGTAATATTATTTTCCCATTCAAATAATGTTGTTTTCTCTTATAATCTTAACTAGCTATCTCACTCACCCCTAATACCATATTATATTTTTGATATGTTATTTATTTTTAAATAATCAATGTGTTGTTTTATATAATTAAAACATATCAACCAAACATATATTCATATTACACAAGATAAGGTTGTCCATCACACCTGCACCACGGGGTTGTGTGTTCGAGTCTCTCCCCCTCTCCATACCCCGAATTATTACAATATTTTAAAAATATGTACATATATTTATGTTTAACTGTTATGATATTTTATCAAAAAAACATTTATAATTATAAAAAAAATTAAAAATAGTTTTGGATGTTAGTAAAATACTATGAGTACAATTTAAATTTTGATTAATTTTCTAACTCCAAAACACTATTATTGAATCATGAATATTTTTCAAAAGGTTTTCCTATATTATTTTTAGAGTAATTTTTAGACATTCTAACTCTATAAATTAATTTATATTCCAACTACTAATGTATCAATTGTCAAATGAATACACAGTATTTTATTTTTTATTTTTATTTTTTTTCTTCAACATACCCTCTAAAATATATGATATAACTCATTATATTATGACGCCCCCTCTAGAAACCATTTCTGGCTCCGTCCCTGATTATTGTGATTATACCAAAATGCGTGTGATTTTAAATCTGGTGTCCAAATTTGCATCATTAAAAGTTAAAACCCAACGATTTCAATCATCCAATTCTAACACAAAAAAAAATAAAAAAAATCAATGATCCATATCATTTGAACACCAAATTTGGGTAAAATAGTATTATTAGTTAAAAAATTTTTACTTTCATTTCATGTAACTGATATTTCTACTTTGTCATTGTACCAAATTGGGTCTAGCTCCTTATGATCCTCATAAATTCAATTTAATCCCCCAAAGGGCAAAAGAGTAATTTGGAAAATAATTACAAATATCAAAATAGGAAAGTTATTTAAAAATAAGGGAAACTATCATTTTCCCCCTAAGGTTTGCCATATTAGATAAACTTGTCACTCTAGTTTTAATAATTGTCAGTTAACCCCCTGAAATCCTAAATCAAGTTTTTTATCCAAAATCCTTTTGACTGTTAATAAAAAAATTAAAAAGCCTCCATCAGGGATTGAACCTTCAACCTTGTGGTTAAAAGCCACACACTCTAACTAGCTGAGCTACACTACCTTATTGTTGGAGGTTTGTTGATTTAAATGTATATATATATAGTTATATAATTTGTTTAAAATAATTTAAATCTGTTTATATAATTTAAAATAAACTCATTACTCATATATACAGTCTTTTCATTCTCAGTTCGAACTGATATAAAATATATCAGTTCCTTGTATGTAGGACATTGGATTTAAAAGATATTTTGACAAATGCATACAGCCAAGTCAAAGCATTTAAATCCAATAGCCCATATACAAAAAACTGATATATTTTATATCAGTTCGAATTGACAATAGAAAAACTGCTCATATATATATATATATATATATATATATATATATATATATATATATATATATATATATATAATTTAAAATAAACTCATATTTAATAATAATATATTAAAACATATTTATGAAAAAAAAAAAAAGAAAATAAGAAAACAAAAGAAAACCCGAAAAATCCAGAAAATTAAAGCCCGTAAATTTTTTTTTTTGTTGATTTTTTTTCCTTTTCAAAAAATATATTATTTCAATTTGATAAAAAAAAAAAAAAAAAAAAACCCAGAAAATTAAAACTCATAAATTGAAAAAGCAAAAAGTGCAAAAAAAAAAAAAAAAAAAAAAAAAAAAACGACGAAAGAAAGTAAAAAAAAAAAAAAATAATAATAAAAAAATTTCCATTTTTTTATATTTTTTTTCCTTTTCTTTTTCATAAATTTATTTATATATATTATTATTAAATATGAGTTTATTTTAAATTATATAACACATTTAAATCAACAAATCTCTAACAACGAGCTAGTGTAGCTCAATTGGTTAGAGCTACTAGACAATTTAAAATTCCAACCAAACAACTCTAAAAACAAAACTCTATTAGCCTCTACTCAATTTAAGATTTAAACTTTATTATCCTCTACTCAATTTAAAATAGACAATTTCAAAAGTCCAACCAAACAACTCTATATAAAAAAAAAAAAAAAAAAAAAAAACTCAAATGGACGTTGCTAGACTTTTAAGATAGTAGAAAACTCAATCAAACACACGCTAAATAAATGAGTAATGCTATATTGCCTAAATCTGGTGCCCAAATGATGTGGCAACACTCTGGGCCATTCATTTAAATTGTGGCTTCGAGTGTTGCCACATCATTTGGGCACCAGATTTGAACACCAAATTCGGATAATGTAGCGTTACTCTAAATAAATTAGGGCTTCAAAGACCATAGCAAATAAACAATGAAACGTCTCTGTATCGTCCTGGCGGCAAGCAAGTTGAGAAGCTGCGAAGAGCAAAGAACTTGAATCTCCAACCAAGTAAGAAGTACGTAATTGTGTTTCTAAATTTATTTAATCTGGTGCTTTTAAGTTGGAAAGAAAGAAATGTCATCGATTCATTTCCCATTCGAAATTCTATATAACATTCTAGGCCGTTTACCAGTAAAGGAGATTATTAGATTCAGATGTGTTTGCAAAGCTTGGCGTGTTTTAGTTGTCGACCCTAATTTCATCTCCACACACCTCAATCTCCAAACTGATGATAGTGATAGGTGTTTATTGCAATATAAGGCTGGTCGACATGGTGGTGGCAAAGATTTTTTCGTTGCCTTCAATGCCAGGAATTTCGCTGAGCATTTGAATCTTGAAGTCCCATTTAGTTGTGAGACTAATTATTTTAAAATGGTTGGTTCTGTTAACGGGTTGCTTTGTTTGAGCCTTTCGTTTACACTATTTGGGAGAACTTTGTATTTGTGGAATCCCTCTATTTGGAAACTTAAGATCCTTAGTGGTTCTTGCTTTCGTCGCCAGATTGAGAAATGGCAAACTGATTTTGCTGTTGGGTTTGGGTTTCACCACCGGACTAACGACTACAAGATAGTAAGGATAATGTATTTTACTGAGATTGGTGAACTGTACGTTGAGAGAGAGCCACCGAGGGTTGAGATTTTCTCACTGGCGAGGAATTCGTGGAGAAAAGTTGGAACTAATTCTGGAAGTTATGCAAGGGACAAGTGTTCAACAGTGGTTGTCAATGGATGTGTTCATTGGTTTGCTTATAGGACTAAGGATGCTTCTGGTAAGTTTATTTTGGCATTTGATTTTGATTCTGAGGAATTTGGAGAAATAACGCTACCAAAATATCATCACAATGGAGATAGTCAGTTTCATGGACATCGGCCTGAAGCTTTTGTGGCGGTGTTAAGGGAATCACTTGCTCTGATTGCTAGCTTCTATAAAAATCGACTGATATGTTACAACATATGGGTGATGAGGGAGTATGGCATGGCTGAGTCTTGGACTAAACAATATTCCATTGTACCAAAGGAAAGAATTTTTAGATGCTTAGGCATTGTCAACAACAGAGATTTAATGTTGAATGCAGGTGGTGAGAAAGGGGTGATTTCTTACGACCTTGACAAACAGGAATATAATAAACCTCTTGTGTTTGATGAGGATCTGGATGAGTTGGTTACTTTTCACGAGAGTCTAGTCTTATATGAGGAAGGATTTCGTTTAACTCCACGGAAAGATTTATTTGTCGAAGGAGGGATACATTTAGGGAAGAGGAAGAGGAGCGTATTTGAGCTGCTGCAGCAAAAGTGGCTTTGAGAGGTGAAAGGCAAAGAACAGATGGAGGAGGCAGAATATTTGGTCGTTTTTCCTCTCTTACTTGCTTAAGAACTTGTTTTTTGTTATCATCTTAATTAAATGTAAAACTAATCCTCCTAATTCTGATGCGGTTGTTAAAGTTGCTTAAAAACTAATTTCTGCTCATATATTGTTTAATATATATGCTTTAAATTGCTTTAATTGCTTATGTTTTATTAGTGCTTGTCATTTTTCTTTTCAATTGTGACTGGATGGAAGTGTCTTAACCAACTTTTAAGTTTAACTCTTTCATGTAATGTCTGTTTATTGAATTACCAGTTAGAATTAGACTTTTGTCTAACAATGGCTTTAGAATTTATTTTTTTATGGAAGCCATGCATTTTATTCCCTATAGTTTATAAATGCCTACCTTATGAAACCAATAAACGTCACGACGTTATGTAATCTCAATCATGAAATTTTTCTGGAGGGTAATGCTATTGGACCCCAAAAACCAACCCCGCAACATCACACACAACATGGGCCTATGTCACTCTTTCCAAGATCCCATGTGATGTTGCCACAGGTTTGGCTTGGAAATTTGGGTTGGTTTTTTGGTCCAATAGCTTTACTCTTTTTCTGGACGACCTAATCAGAGAAGGGCTCATTAAATAAAGCTAAGCATTTTCTTTATGTTTTGTCAAAGAAAATGTTCAGTTGTTGTTGTGTATAATGTGATTACCCTATGAACAAGAAACAATAAATATGAAATTTACTTGTAACCTCTAATGTCTATATATGTTTACTCTGTTTCTTATACTAGTTGCTTCAGTAATTTCATTCACCAATTCACCATTTTGTTTCAAATATGTTTTTTATTATTAATTGCTGGAATTACTAGCTACTAATTGGATTGACATAATATATATCTTGTTATCTCGTAAGTCATAATTAGAGCTATTAAGGGCCATTTCCCCTGTTTATTTTGTAAGAAAACATAATATCTTAATGCCATCTTTACAATGCTACTTTATAGAATTGTTTGTTTTTGATATTGAGAACTGACTTAGACTCTACCAAACTTAATTACTTGTTTGGAATTGAAGATTTGGGGAATGTTTTTGTCCACATTTACTCAAATTATAATCTAATGAGTAATGTTAGACATCCCATTTCATATCTCAACAGCTCAATTTGTGAGATGTCAATTGGTAGGCGGATATATACGGTTTTTCTATTATCAGTTCGTCCTGATGTAAAATATATCAGGACGAAGAATGTGGACCATTAGATTTACATACTTTGACTCAAAGTGGGCACTTGTCAAAACTACTCTATAATCTATGGTCTATATTTTTCGTCTTGATTTTATATCAGGACGAACTGAAAGTAGAAAGACTGATATATATATATGGTATGCGAGTTAAATCGTTATTAATATATATCCACTCATCAATTGACACCTTACAAATTGGAATGAAAGTTGAGATATGAGTGGAGATATCCATTCTTACCCTTATCTAATTTGTATCATTTCATTGTTCTTCTTTCTGTTCTTTTTTTTTTTTTCCAGCTCTCAAGGATCTTGTTCATATACTACACTTCTACATTATTGGATTTTTTTTTAATATGGTAATTAGGTTCATTGGAATGAAATATAAAGGTTAAAATTTCTTCTTCTTTTTATTTTTTTATTTTTTATAAATAGTTAATATTTAACAATTTATTTATTTATTTATTTTATTTATTTTTAAGTTTACCTTGTAATTATACCAAAATGGGTATGATTTTTTTTAAATCCATTACAAAATTACTTACATGAATTTTTTTTTGAAAGCTAATAACACTGGTCAGGGTCCTCAGGGGATCTAACGGAAACTGACCAAATTGGGATGTCCTCAAAAATTAATTTTAATCCCAAAAAAGGGCAAACGAGTAAAAATTACAAATATAAAAATTAATTAAAATAATAAATAGATTAAGGGCTTCGAAGTTCGAAGGATTAGCAAAGAAACAATGGTCTGTGTAATGTTCAGAGCGAAGTTGAAAAGCTGCGGAGAGCGAAGAACTTGAAGCTCCAAACTCGTGTACAATTCAATCTCAAAGCAAACAGATCCAACCAAGTAAGAACTTCAAAATTTCTATGGTGCTTTTTAAGTTAGAAAGATATGTCATCAATTCATTTCCCAATCGAAATTCTATATAACATTCTAGGTCGTTTACCAGTAAAGGAGATTATTAGATTCAGATGTGTTTGCAAAGCTTGGCGTGACTTAGTTATCTACCCTAATTTCATCTCCACACACCTCAATCTCCAAACTGATGACAGTGATAGGTGTTTATTGCAATATAAGGCTGGTCCACGTTTTGGTGGCAAAGATTTTTTCGTTGCCTTCAATGCCAGGAATTTCGCTGAAAATTCGAATCTTGAAGTCCCATTTAGTTGTGGGACTAATTATTTTGAAATGGTTGGTTCTGTTAATGGGTTGCTTTGTTTGAGCCCTTCGTCTACATTATTTGGGAGAACTTTGTATTTGTGGAATCCCTCTATTTGGAAACTTAAGATCCTTAGTGGTTCTTGCTTTCGTCGCCAGATTGAGAAATGGCAAACTGATTTCATTATTGGGTTTGGGTTTCACCACCGGACTAACGACTACAAGATAGTGAGGATAATGTATTTAACTGAGATTTATAAGAGAGAGCCACCGAGGGTTGAGATTTTCTCACTGGCAAGGAATTCGTGGAGAAAAGTTGGAAATAATTCTTGGTTCTATACGAGGGACATGAGTTCAACTGTGGTTGTCAATGGATGTGTTCATTGGTTTGCTTTTAGGATTAATGATGTTTATAGTAATTATATTTTGGCATTTGATTTTGGTTCTGAGAAATTTGGAGAGATAACGCTTCCAAATTATCTTCACGATGGAGATAGTCAGTCTCATGGATATGAGCTTGAAGTTTCTGTGGCGGTGTTAAGGGAATCACTTGCTCTGATTGTTAGCTGCTACAAAACCCATCTGAATGGGTGTTGCAACATATGGGTGATGAAGGAGTATGGCATGGTTGAGTCTTGGGGTAAACAATATTCTATCCCAAACGAAAGAATTTTTAGATGCTTAGGCATTGTCAACAACAGAGATTTAATGTTGGATGCAGGTGATGAGAAAGGGGTGATTTCTTATGACCTTGACAAACAGGACTATAATAAACCTCTTGTGTTTGATGAGGATCTAGATGAGTTGGTAACTTTTCGCGAGAGTCTAGTCTTATATGAGGAAGGATTTCGTTTAACTCCACGGAAAGATTTACTTGTCGAAGGAGGGATACATTTAGGGAAGAGGAAGAGGAGCGTATTCGAGCTGCTGCAGCAAAAGTGGCTTTGAGAGGTGAAAGGCAAAGAACAGATGGAGGAGGCAGAATATGCGGTCGTTTCCTATCTTACTTGCTTAAGAACTTATTTTTTGTTATCATCTTAATTAAATGTAAAACAAATCTTCCTAATTCTGATGCGGTTCTAGCTTAAAAACTAATTTCTGCTCATGGATTGTTTATTATATATTTGCTTTAAATTGCTTTAGCTTCTTCTGTTTTATTAGTGCTTGTCTTTTTTCTTTTTAATTGTGATTAGATGGAAGTGTTTTAACCAACTTTTAAGTTTAACTCATTCATGTAATGTCTTTTTATTGAATTGCTAGTTAGAATTAGACTTTTGTCTACCAATTGCTTTAGAAAATTTTATTTTTTATTGAAGCAATACATTTTATTCCCTATTGTTTATAAATGCCTGCTTTTTAATTTCTATTATTATTATTATTATGTTTTTGTCATTAAATAAGGCTAGGCATTTTCTTTCTAGTTTCCAAACATTTACTTGTGTAAAAAAGCAAATTGCTAAAAACTTTACAAAAATAAATAAATACTAGTGGTGCAGGCATACTGGCATAGTCCGGTAGTAACCCTCCTTTCAATAGCAATGCAAACATAGTTCGGTAGTAACCACTTAAGTTAAGTCTCAAGTTCAAAACCCACCTTTAAATAGTGGTGTGGTCTAGTCCGGTAGTAACCATGTAAGTTAAGGTCACAAGTTTGAATCCCTTCGGATAAACAAAATAGATCAGGGTTTCGAAGAAATAGCAAATAAACAATGAAACGTCTGTGTATTGTTCTGGTGGCAAGGAAGTTGAGAAGCTGCCAGGATTGAAGAACTTGAAGCTGCAAACTTGTGTGCAATTCAATCTCTAAGCAGATTAGCAGACAGATCCAACGAAGTAAGAAGTAACCGTGTTTCAAAATTTGTTTCATCTGGTTCTTTTGAGTTGGAAAGAAATGTCATCAACTCATTTCCCGGTCGAAATTCTTTATAACATTCTAGGTCGTTTACCAGTAAAGGACATTATTAGACTCAGATGTGTTTGCAAAGCTTGGCGTGACTTAGTGGTCGACCCTGAGTTCATCTCCACACACCTCAATCTCCAAACTGAAAGTGGTAGGTGTTTATTGCATTATAAGAGGTGTTTCTTGCATTATGAGACTGATGATCGAGATGGTCGTGACAAAGAATATTTCTTTGTATTCCATGATGGAATTTTGCTGAGCATTCAAAATTTGAAGTCCCATTTAGATGTGACACCAAATTCTTTAGGATGGTTGGTTCTGTTAATGGGTTGCTTTGTTTGAGCCCCTGTTTTAGGCAATTCGGGCGAACCTTGTATTTGTGGAATCCCTCTATTTGGAAAGTCAAGATCCTTGATGATTCTTGCTTTCATTACCCTTCTGATAAAAGGAAAACTCGTTCCGCCGTTGGGTTTCACCACAAGACTAAGGACTACAAGATTGTGAGGATAATGTATTTTCATGGTATTTATAGAGCGTATGTTGAGAAAGAACCACCTAGGGTTGAGGTTTTCTCACTGGTGAGGAATTCGTGGAGAGAGGTTGGGACTTATGCTGGATGCTGTGTAAGGGATGATCGTTCAACGGTGGTTGTCAATGGACGCGTTCATTGGTTTGCAAAAAGGACTAAGGATGCTTCTAGTAAGTTTATTTTGGCATTTGATTTTGGTTCTGAGAATTTTGGAGAGATAACGCTTCCAAATTATCATCATGATGGAGAGAGTCAGTCTCATGGATATGAGCTTGAAATTTCTGTGGCGGTGTTAAGGGAATCACTTGCTCTGATTGTTAGCTGCTACAAAAAGCATCTGATTGGGTGTTGCAACATATAGGTGATGAAGGAGTATGGCTTGGTTGAGTCTTGGAGTAGACAATATTCTATTGTACCAAACAAAAGAAGTTTTAGATGCTTAGGCATTGTCAACAACAGAGATTTAATGTTGGATACAATTGATAAGGAAGGGGTGTTTTCTTATGACCTAGACAAACAGGAATATAAACCTCTTGGGTTTGCTGAGTATTTGGATGATTTGGTTCCTTTTCGCGAGAGTCTAGTCTTATATGTGGAAGGATCTTGTTTAACTCCACGGAAAAATTTACTTGTCAAAGGAGGGACATTCAGAGAAGAGGAAGAGCAGTGAATTCATGCTGCTGCAACAAAAACGGATTTGAAAGGAGAAACTGAGAAAGAGGAGGCTGAATATGTGGTCGTTTCCTGTCTTACTTGCTTAAGAACTTATTTTTTGTTATCATCATAATTAAATGTAAAACTAATCCTCCAAATTGTGATGCGAATGGGAGATAGTTTGCACAGAAAGAGGTGATTTTACCGGTTAAACTTGCTTAGGGACTAATTTCTGCTCATGGATTAATGTTTAATATATATGCTTTAAATTGTTTTAGCTGCTTATGTTTTTATTAGTACTCGTCTTTTTTCTTTTCAATTGTGATTGGATGGAAGCGTTTTAACTCACTTTTAAGTTTAACTCCTTCATGTATTGGATTTTTATTGGATTACCGGTTAGAATTAGACTTTTTTATACCAATTGCTATATAATTTTTTTATTGAAGCCATGCATTTGATTCCGTATAATTTAGAAATACCAATTTTCTCTGGTTAGTTTTCATTGTAAATTATTATTGACAGTTTACTCAATGAATTGAGAGGATGTTTAGGAGTGGCATGGTAACAACCCTGTCGAAAAGGTGCTAGTCAAGATGTTACAAGTTTCCCTTGCGGTTTTTTTTTTCTTTTCTTTTCTTTTCTGATGCATTACTGTGAGTTTTTGATTTGGAATGATAAAGAAATATGTAACACTCAATACAAGGTCCATGAGTGCCGATTGTTGTTACATGTTGAATTCTTTGGGAAAGTCCAATGCAAATAGCTTCATCTGCCTGCTACGCCTTTTTGTTAGTATCCGAAGGAGGACATAAGGAGGATTTATACCAAGACACGAGAGTTTACAATTTGTATTTCAAAAGTGCAGCAAGTGATAGAATGGTAGTAAGGTTGTGGTAGTCAAAATTGAATGATGCTAGGATTGAAAACAGGCTGCATTTGAACCTGCTTCATAGCTCACTACAAAATTTTCTTTTAGCTATTAAGGGGCAGTTCCCCTGTTTATTGTAAGAAAACATAAGGTCTAATACAATGTTTATACTGCTTTAGAGAATTGTTTGTTTTTGATTGAGAATTGAAGCCAACCTTTACTCAATGAATAATTTAATATGTATCATTATTCATTTTTCCATTCTCACTTTTTTGTTTCAAGGATTTTGTTCATAATTCATGATTATAGGGTATAATTAGTATTCATTGTAATGAAATCTAAAAGTTAAAAAGAAATTTTGTATATATATAATTAAATAGTATAAAAGTAAAATGTCTTTTAAGGTTAAACTCCATCTATTTTATTTTTAAGATGGCTGAATTAGGGATCTATGGGGACTTGTTTACTCGATGTTTAATTCAAACAATACGTACCTTGGTTACAAACAATACGTACTTTGGTTAAAAGCTTTATATTTATTTTTGTTTAAATAATTTTTTATAATTTTTTATTTTCAATTATTTTTTAAAATACTTTTATTAATTTTTTTAGTTTTAATTTTTTTTATTTCTGTTTTTTTTTTCCTTAAAAACAATTAGTGGAGTTATTAGGGGCATAACTAATGTGTTCAAGGGTAATAAGGTCATTTAATTGATTTTTTGACTGTCAAAGTTGTTGATTAATGAACTTCCTAACGGTTAGGGGCAAAATGTCTAATATTTTGGTTTTTATGGGGGAAAATGGCCATTACTGAAACTAGAGGGGGCAAAATGTCTAATATTTTAGTTTTCAAGGGGGCAAATGGCCATTATTGAAACTAAAGGGGGTAAAAAGTCTAAAATTTTAGTTTTCAGGGGGTAAATGGCCATTACTGTAGCTGGGGCAAAGTGTCTAATATGGCAAACTATAGAGGGGAAAATGATTATATTCCTTTAAAAAACATTAATATAAAGAATGGAATGTAAAAATAATTAAATTTTTTAATTAATGTAAAAATAAAGTAAAAAACATTAATTTTTTTTTTTGAAATACTGAATAATTTATTTTTAAAAAATTAATAAAAATAATGAAATGTAAAAATAAAAATTTCATTTAAAAAACTTTAATATAAAGAATGAAATGTAAAAATAATTAATTTTTTAATTAATGTAAAAATAATGTAAGAAACATTAATATTTTTTTTGAAATATTGAATTTTTTTTTAAGTTTACTTAAATTTTATAATTTTTATTTTCAATTATGTTTTTTTTAAAATACTTTTATTAGTTTTTTTTTTTTTTTTTTTTTTTTTTTTTTTTTTTAATTTCTGATTTTTTTTTCTTTAAAAACAATTAATGGTGTCATTAGGGGACATAAGGGTAATAAGATCATTTAATTGATTTTTTAATGGTCAAAGTTGTTGACTAACGGGCTACCTAACGGTTAGAGGGCAAAATGTCTAATATTTTGGTTTTCAGAGGGAAAAATTACCATTACTGAAACTAGAGGGGGTAAAATGTCTAATATTTTGGTTTTCAAGGGAGGAAATGACCATTATTGAAACCAGAGGGGGCCAAAATGTCTAATATGGAAAACTATAGGGGGGAAAATGATTATTTCCCTTACACTTACTGTCCCCACTAATGAGATTACGAAATTACCCTCTATCATTAACGGTCAACTCAACTCTTAGACAGAATTCCTAACTGATAACTGAAGGGTTCATTTTCCATTAATTCTATTTGGGGGTGATTAAAGGCCAATATGGGAAACCTTGTCCTTACCTTTCTAATAGGGTAGAGGTCGGGGGAGAGATTATAATATCCCTAATTAAAATGATAAATAGATTACTGCTTCGAACACCACAGCAAATAAACAATGAAACATTGAAACTTCTCTGTATCGTCCTGGCGGCAAGCAAGTTGAGAAGCTGCGAAGAGCAAAGAACTTGAATCTCCAAATTTGTGTGCAATTCAATCTCCAACAAAGTAAGAAGTACGTAATTGTGTTTCTAAATTTATTTAATCTGGTGCTTTTAAGTTGGAAAGAAAGAAATGTCATCGATTCATTTCCCATTCGAAATTCTATATAACATTCTAGGCCGTTTACCAGTAAAGGAGATTATTAGATTCAGATGTGTTTGCAAAGCTTGGCGTGATTTAGTTGTCGACCCTAATTTCGTCTCCACAAACCTCAATCTCCAAACTGATGATTGTGATAGGTGTTTATTGCAATATAAGGCTGGTCTACATGGAGGTGGCAAAGATTTTTTCGTTGCCTTCAACTCCAGGAATTTCGCTGAGCATTCGAATCTTGAAGTCCCATTTAGTTGTGAGACTAATTATTTTAAAATGGTTGGTTCTGTTAATGGGTTGCTTTGTTTGAGCCTTTCGTATACACTATTTGGGCGAACTTTGTATTTGTGGAATCCATCTATTTGGAAACTCAAGATCCTTAGTGGTACTTGCTTTCGTCGCCAGATTGAGAAATTGAAAACTTTTTCCATTATTGGGTTTGGGTTTCACCATCGGACTAACGACTACAAGATAGTGAGGATAATGTATTTTATTGAGATTGGTAAGAGAGAGCCACAGAGGGTAGAGGTTTTCTCACTGGCAAGGAATTCATGGAGAAAAGTTGGAACTACTTCTGGGTTCTATGCGAGGGACAGGAGCTCAACTGTGGTTGTCAATGGATGTGTTCATTGGTTTGCTTTTAGGATGAATGATGTTTGTAGTAAGTATATTTTGGCATTTGATTTTGATTCTGAGGAATTTGGAGAGATAACACTACCAAAATATCATCAAAACGGAGATAGTCAGTTTCATGGACATCGACCTGAAGCTTTTGTGGCGGTGTTAAGGGAATCACTTGCTCTGATTGTTACCTGGTACAATAAGCATCTAATTGGGTGTTGCAACATATGGGTTATGAAGGAGTATGGCATGGTCGAGTCTTGGAGTAAACAATATTCTATTGTACCGAACCAAAGAATTTTTAGATGCTTAGGCATTGTCAACAACAGAGATTTAATGTTGGATGTAAGTGGTGAGAAAGGGGTGATTTCTTATGACCTTGACAAACAGGACTACAATAAACCTCTTGGGTTGGATTACCATCTGGATGAGTTGGTTACTTTTCGTGAGAGTCTAGTCTTATATGAGGAAGGATTTCGTTTAACTCCACGGAAAGATTTACTTGTCGAAGGAGGGATTCATTTAGGGAAGAGGAAGAGGAGCGTATTTGAGCTGCTGCAGCAAAAGTGGCTTTGAGAGGTGAAAGGCAAAGAACAGATGGAGGAGGCAGAATATGTGGTCGTTTTTCCTCTCTTACTTGCTTAAGAACTTGTATTTTGTTATCATCTTAATTAAATGTAAAACTAATCTTCCTAATTCTGATGTGGTTCTAGCTTAAAAACTAATTTTTGCTCATGGATTGTTTATTATATATATGCTTTGGATTGCTTTAGCTTCTTCTGTTTTATTGGTGCTTGACTTTTTTCTTTTTACTTGTGATTAGATGAAAGTGTTTTAACCAACTTTTAAGTTTAACTCCTTCATGTAATGTCTGTTTATTGAATTGCTAGTTAGAATTAGAATTTTGTCTATCAATTGCTTTGGATTTTTTTTTATTGAAGCGATGCATTTTATTTCCCTATAGTTTATAAATGCCTGCTTTTTAATTTCTATTTTTTTTTATTATTATGTTTTTGTCATAAAATAAGACTAGGAATTTTCTTTCTATATTGTCAAGGAGAATTCTTGAAAATATGGGAAAGTTTAGCTCTACAGTGTGGGAAAGTTTCCAAACATTTACTTGTGCAAAAAAGCAATTTGCTAAAAACTTTACAAAAATAAATAAAATAAATAACTACTAGGGAGTACTAGCGATGCAGGAATAGTCTGGTAGTAACCCTCCTTTCAATAGCAGTGCAAACATAGTCCAGTCGTAACCACTTAAGTTAAGTCTCAAGTTCGAAACCCGCCTGTAAATAGTGGTGTGGGCTAGTCTGGTAGTAAGTTAGTAACCATGTAAGTTGAGGTCTCAAATTCGAATCCCTTCAGATAAACAAAATAATACTAAAGTTAATTAAAAATATTAAATAGATTAGGGTTTCGAAGAAATAGCAAATAGACAATGAAACGTTTGTGTACTGTTCTGGTGGCAAGGAAGTTGAGAAGCTGCCAGGATTGAAGAACTTGAAGCTGCAAACTTGTGTGCAATTCAATCTCTAAGCAGATTAGCTGACAGATCCAACGAAGTAAGAAGTAACTGTGTTTCAAAATTTGTTCTTTTGAGTTGGAAAGAAATGTCATCAAGTCATTTCCCGGTCGAAATTCTTTATAACATTCTAGGTCATTTACCAGTAAAGGACATTATTATTTATTAGACTCAGATGTGTTTGCAAAGCTTGGCGTGACTTATTGATCGACCCTGATTTCATCTCCACACACCTCAATCTCCAAACTGATAGTGGTAGGTGTTTATTGCATTATAAGAGGTGTTTATTGCATTATGAGACTGATGATCGAGATGGTCGTGACAAAGAATTTTTCTTTGTATTCCATGACAGGAATTTTGTTGAGCATTCAAAATTTGAAGTCCCATTTATATGTGACACCAAATTCTTTAGGATGGTTGGTTCTGTTAATGGGTTGCTTTGTTTGAGCCCCTTTTTTAGGCAATTCGGGCGAACCTTGTATTTGTGGAATCCCTCTATTTGGAAAGTCAAGATCCTTGATGCTTCTTGCTTTCATCATCGGTTTGATAAAAGGAAAACTCGTTCTGCTGTTGGGTTTCACCACAAGACTAAGGACTACAAGATTGTGAAGATAATGTATTTTCATGATATTTATAGAGCGTATGTTGAGAAAGAACCACCGAGGGTTGAGGTTTTCTCACTGGCGAGAAATTCATGGAGAGAGGTTGGGACTCATGCTGGATGCTGTGTAAGGGATGATCGTTCAATGGTGGTTGTCAATGGACGTGTTCATTGGTTTGCAAAAAGGACTAAGGATGCTTCTGGTAAGTTTATTTTGGCATTTGATTTTGGTTTTGAGAATTTTGGAGAGATAATGCTTCCAAATTCATCACGATGGAGATAGTCAGTCTCATGGATATGAGCTTGAAGTTTCTGTGGCGGTGTTAAGGGAATCACTTGCTCTGATTGTTAGCTGCTACAAAAAGCATCTGATTGGGTGTTGCAACATATGGGTGATGAAGGAGTATGGCTTGGTCGAGTCTTGGAGTAAACAATATGCTATTGTACCAAACAAAAGAAGTTTTAGATGCTTAGGTAGATGCTTAGGCATTGTCAACAACAGAGATTTAATGTTGGATACAATTGATAAGGGGTGTTTTCTTATGACCTAGACAAACAGGAATATAAACCTCTTGGGTTTGCTGAGTATTTGGATGATCTGGTTCCTTTTCGCGAGAGTCTAGTCTTATATGTGCAAGGATCTTGTTTAACTCCACGGAAAAATTTACTTGTCGAAGGAGGGACATTCAGGGAAGAGGAAGAGCAGTGAATTCATGCTGCTGCAGCAAAAACGGATTTGAAAGGAGAAACTGAGAGGCACAATAACAGATGGAGGAGGGTTTCCTGTCTTACTTGCTTAAGAACTTATTTTTTGTTATCATCGTAATTAAATGTAAAACTAATCCTCCAAATTCTGATGCGAATGGGAGAAGATTGAAGAAATATTGAACAAAACTGAAATTGTTAGTAAATTGTGTATTGTTCTGGCGGCAAGGAAGTTGTGAAGATTGAAGAACTTGAAGCTGCAAAGTTATGTGCAATTCAATCTCAAAGCAGACAGTTCCAACCAAGTAAGAAGTTACTGTGTTTCTTAGGATGGTTGGTTCTGTTAATGGGTTGCTTTGTTTGAGGCCGTTTACTTCGTTTAGGCAATTTGGATGAACCTTGTATTTGTGGAATCCCTCTATTTGGAAAATTCTGGTAGATAACTACTCCCACAACTTAAGAAAACTCCCCATACATACTTGTAAAATACGTATGGTGGGATTCGAACTCCTCACCATTTATGTGGAAAGGAGGTGTACTATCAGCTCTGCTAAGAGGTGATGTGCAAAATGACACCAATATTAATCGAGTAATGCTAGACGTCCTAAATTTTTTTTCTCAAATTATGTCTCAAATAATGTAGCACGTGAGGTGTCAACATCACATTAGTCACCACATAATCACATTAGTGAGTTTTGTGGGTTTTGATTATGTTGATTAAATGTAATTGTTGGTGGGTTTTGATTGTGTTGATGAAATGAAATTGTTTGTGGGTTGATGAGTATGAAATTGAATGTTTTGGTGATAAAGTTGGTTTTTGAAATCTGAAAATTTGGTGTTTGGGGACATGGAAAATGTAAAAAAAAAAAAAAAATGATAGAAAGAAAAAGAAAATAAAAGCAACAAAAAAAAATTGTACTGAATTTTTTAAATTTTTAAGTAAATATTTTTTAATATTTTTAAATAATAAAAGAAAAGATAGATAAGTTTTTAAGGGTAGTTTAGTCATTTCGGGATACAAATGTGGTTAAAGGTTAAAGTTAACAAAAGTCAAATGACGGTATGGTATATTTATGTAATTATTAGAAAAAAAATGAATATTTTACAATTACACCTAAATTCAGGGTTGTTTTTGAAATTTACCCATCAAATAACCTCTCCCTTTTACCCAATGACACTATTGGCTTTCTATACCTTAATCACATTCTAATTGGGATGTTTGTGTTTGAATAAAACATTTATTTGAAAGTTTGTTTAATTAGAGAAATAGAGGGTATGTTTATGCAATTCACCCCATAAAAATATTGGACCAAACTTAAATTGTTAATAAAGTTTTAAAAATGAAAAAGCAAAAAGTAAATGTCACTCCCTTAGCACGGCTCAACAAAAATAATTTTAGACGATATGAGGTTTGGTGGTAAACAGTAAACACCTCACATTTGCATAAAGTTACGGGTTCAAGTTTCCCTAAAAAAAACACCGTTGTAATAATTAAAAAAAATAATAATAATACCAAAGTTCATTAAAAATATTAGGGTAAATTGCATAAACTTTCCTTGACTTTAGTTATAATTGTAGCTATATTCAAATTTTGTCAAAACTTACATAAACATACCCTACCGTTTGTGGTTAACAGTTAGTTTTAACCTTTGACTGTCTAATTGGTTGAAAAAGTCTAGAATACCCCTAGTTATTTTTTTTTTTATCATTTATTTTACTATTACTTTATCATTTATTTATTTATTCTGAAAATATATTATCAATTATGTGGTCTTTCAAAGGAATTTAATCAAGTAATATACTAAAAATAATTGAAAATTAAAAATTAAAAAAGATAAACAAACAAATTAATCGGAACAATTTTTTTTCTTTTTTCCTTTCAATTTTTTTTTTGAAAAAAAAAAAAATAACAATTGCTTCTAAAAACGAAAAGTTGATCTTCATCGGTGGTGGAGCCTGCTGATGAGGTCACCTTTTCCAGTCGATCTCCTCCAGACATAAGAGATCGTCAATCTCCTCTGACTAGAGGAGATCAATGCTCCTTTGGAGATCTAGCATAGATCTGGATCTAACTTCCTAATTCGTCCCAAATTGACCAACCTCTATTATTTGGCCTATGGTTCATTTGATTTATGGACCTCACTAGAAGTCTAGAAGTTCATGAAGAAGCTCTGCAATACTAAGCTTCTCGGATGGGGAAGAGACCAAGCGGTGTTTGAGGTTGATGATGAAGAAATCTAAGGCTAGAGAGGAAGTTTGGAGGAGAGCTAATGAGATTGATTTATAACATATTAATTAGAATGAACACTAGGTCTTCAGATAAGGAAGACAAAGCTGGTGAGGAATTGAAAACACAAAATGATTTTATCTTGAATGAAAATCAAAGTGATTTGATCGTTTATTATATTTTTTTTATAAAGATTATTTTTTAATAGATAAAGGGGCTGTTTGGGATAGCTTTTCAGAGGCTTGGAAGCTCTTTTGAGACCCAAAAGCCACTTTTGGGAACTGTTTGGGTAAAATATGAAAATAGCTTCTTGAGCTTGGAAGCTCTTCTAATGGAAGCACCACATGAGGTGCTTCTCCAAGAATGACTTCTAAAAACACGCGAAGCCCAAATCTGATTTGTGAATAGTTTAATGAAATTTTCGTATTACCAATTTTACCCTTATCTTTCATATATAAGAAATTGTGAATTTCAGACTCATCTCTTCCACGTTTTTTTTTCACATGTATGCTTTGAATCTCTGATGTTCTTCCCCAAATTCTCATTTGAACCCTAATTTCTCTAATCTCCCAAATATATGTCATCAAAAGATGATGCTAGATGATGATTGATGATCATGAAAAGTGTTTGAGAATCAAGAATGGAGTTCTTGGAATTTTTCTTCTCTTTGAAAAATATCCTAAGTATGAATTCTGAATATGAACTCTCTTAATTGACCTAAAGTCAAAGTGGCATATATATAGGGGGCCAAATCAAAGTGTGGTCGTTTAAGTAAATTTCAAAGAAACGCGCCAATCGGCGGTTTCAATCGGCAGCCAGGCCGCCGTTAATGACCGCCGAATTGAGCTCGTGAAGAACAGAGCATAAACGGCGGTTAATTCGGCGGTTTCGTGACCGCCGATTCCAACCGCCGAAACAGAACAGAGAGATCAAAATCAACCAGGTATGAACGGCGGTTTCGAACGGCGGTTTCATGCCCGCCGTTTCAACCGCCGAATTGGACTGAGAGATAAATCAATCAGGTCTTGAAACGGCGGTTTCGAACGGTGGTTGTGACCGCCGATCTTAACCGCAGAAATGCTTCAGACCAATCTGGACTGAAACGGCGGTTTCATTCGGCGGCCAGGCCGCCGATAATAACCGCCGATCACCTAGATAGGTGAAAACCAAGGAGAAGCCAAGGGCATTCTCCATAGGCGGTCCTCGCGCTAAACCAAGCACATTCTCGTGCATGCGCGGACGTTTCCGAAAGTTATCGGGAAACGAATTAACACAACAACAAGACACAATTACACACCATAAAATATAATAAAAAGTGCAAGTGTGAAATGTGACAAATGAAGAGAATGCACACATATGCAATGAATGTTAAGTGTGTGTGTGCAACTAATCTCTTCAAAGAAAAGTAAGCACATAGAAATTTACCTTCGGTGCTTATCAACATGAGGTCTTCAAAAGGGCTTCGAACAACAAGACCGATACTTAGGCTACCCTTACAAAGAACCCCCACATATGGTTTGATCACGAAATAAGCCAATTAAAAACAACGGGAATCCTTACAAAGCCTATAAGGAGACATGCCCAATGGGGTTTTGAAAGCCGTCCTATAAGCCCATAAAGTATCATCGAGTTTCTTAGCCCAATCCTTCCTCCGGTTTCCCACCGTCTTTTCTAGGATGCTTTTGATCTCTCGATTTGACACCTCCACTTGACCATTTGCTTGAGGGTGGTAAGTGTTAATGATGCGGTGCTTCACACCATACTTTTTCAATAGAGCTTCAAACAACTTGTTGCAAAAGTGAGAGCCTCCATCACTAATAATTGCTCTTTAAGTGCCAAATCTTGTGAAGATGTTCTTCTTTAGGAATTTTGTGACCACATTGGCATCACTCTTTGGTGTGGGTGTGGCTATGGCTTCCACCCACTTAGACACATAGTCCACCGCCACCAAGATATATTGGTTTCCGTAAGAGATTGGGAATGGTCCCATGAAATCAATACCCCAGACATCAAATAATTCCACTTCAAGCATCACATTGAGTGGCATATCATCCATCTTGCTAATATTATCGATCCTTTGGCACCGGTCACATGCTTCCACAAATCTTCTTGCATCTCAAAAAAGTGTGGGCCAATAGAATCCCTATTGAAGGACTTTCCTTGAGGTTTTAATTGCTCCAAAGTGTCCTCCACACTCCTTAGAGTGACAATGCATGAGGATATCCCTCATCTCCTCCTCGGGTACACATCTTCTAATAAGACCATCACTACAAATCCGGAATAGGAGTGGCTTATACCATAAGTATGACTTTGCATCTGAGAGGAATTTCTTCTTTTGGTGGAAGTTCATCTCCACCGGCATGATCTCACTTGTTAGAAAATTCACAAAATCGGCAAACCAAGGAGCCATTAAGTCTTGGACCACTAGTAGTTGCTCGTCCGGGAAGGCTTCATTTATGGCTACTTGCACTTCATCCTTCTCATTCCTCTCTAGCCTTGAAAGGTGATCCGCCACAAGGTTCTCAGATCCTTTCTTGTCTTTAATCTCTAAGTTGAACTCTTGTAAGAGGAGAATCCACCTAAGTAACCGTGGCTTGGAATCTTTCTTTGCCATCAAGTATTTAATTGCCGCATGGTCGGTGTACACAATCACCTTTGAGCCCACTAGGTAAGATCAGAATTTGTCAAAAGCAAAGACAATGGCTAAGAGTTCCTTTTCCGTGGTGGCATAGTTCACTTGAGCATCATTTAGGGTTTGGCTCGCATAGTAGATCACATGGAGCCTCTTATCTCTTCTTTGTCCTAAAACGGCTCCTACCGCATAATCACTTGCATCACACATGAGTTCAAAGGAAAGTTCCCAATTCGGTGCCGACATGATAGGAGTGGAGGTAAGCTCATTCTTCAATTTCTCAAAAGCAAGAAGTCAATTTCCATCAAAAATGAAAGGGACATCTTTCCTTAGCAAATGGCAAAGGGGTTTTGTGATTTTGGAGAAGTCCTTAATGAAGCGTCTATAAAACCCGGCATGTCCAAGGAAGCTTCTAATGCCCTTGCTCAAGGTAGGAGGAGGTAACTTCTCTATGACTTCTAACTTGGCCCGATCTACTTCAATTCCATTGGATGAAATCCGATGGCCTACAACAATACCTTCCTTCACCATGAAGTGACACTTCTCCCAATTTAGTACCAAATTAGTTTCTTTACATCTTTGCAAAACTAACCCCAATTTCTTCAAATAATCATCATAGGATGCTTCGAAAACCGTGAAGTCATCCATAAAGACTTTAATAGATTTCTCCACCATGTCCGAGAATATTGCCATCATGCACCGTTGAAATGTGGCCGGTGCGTTGCACAACCCGAATGGCATTCTTCTATACGTAAATGTGCCATAAGGACAAGTGAAGGTGGTCTTTTCTTGGTCTTCGGGATCAATATGGATTTGGTTGTAACGGAAAAATCCGTCAAGGAAGCAATAGTAGTCATGGCCGGCCAACCTATCCAACATTTGATCTATGAAGGGTAATGGAAAGTGGTCTTTTCTTGTAACATTGTTCAACTTCTGATAATTAATGCACACTCTCCATCCGGTAACAGTCCTCATGGGGATCAATTCATTCTTCTCATTTGGTACTATCGTCATCCCCTCTTTCTTAGGCACCACTTGAACTGGACTAATCTAAGGGCTATCCGATATTGGATAAATGATCCCCGCATCCAATAGTTTCAACACCTCCATTTTTACAACCTCTTTCATGTTAGGATTGAGTCTTCTTTAGTGTTCCACCGAGGGCTTGAAATTGTCTTCCATCAAGATTTTATGCATGCATAAGGATGGGTTAATCCATTTGATGTCTGAGATTGACCAACCAATTGCTCTTTTGTGCTCTCTAAGAACCCTTAGTAGCTTCTCCTCTTCAATCTTGGATAAACCTGCCGAAATCATTACCGGCGAAGTCGATGAATCTCCCAAGAATGCATACTGCAAGTGAGATGGTAGTTGCTTGAGTTCTAGAGTATAAGGCTTCTCAACAGATGGTGGGAGTTTTGGCTTTCCCACACCAAGTTCTTCAAAGTGCAATCATCCCCTAAGTGTCCTCAAGGGTAGGGAGTTGAGTTGTTTGGTACATTCTTCAACTTCCAAGTTCTTATCTTCCTCCACTACTCCATGCATTATACACGCTTCAAGCGGCTCCTTAGGGTTTTCCTTTCTCAAGTACTCTTGTATCAAGGGCTCAACCACATCCACCCTATAACAATCGCCCTCAATCGATGGTCTCTTAGTTGCCTTAGACATGTCAAACACCACTTGCTCGTCACCAACTCTCAAAGTCATATTCTCATCTCTTACATCAATTAAAGCGCCCGCCGTCTTCAAAAACCACCTTCCCAAGAGAAGAGGTATCTCTACATCCTCCTCCATCTCCAAAACGACGAAATCCACTGGAAAGTATAAGCTATCCACCTTCACTAGGACATCCTCCATAACACCTTTAGGATATTTGATTGACCGGTCCGCCAATTGGAGTATGATATGTGTGGGCTTCACTTCTCCAACATTTAACTTCTTGAACACCTAGTAAGACATCAAATTTATGCTTGCCCCCGAATCGATCAAGGCTTTGCTAAATTTTAAGATTCCAATAGTGCATGGTATTGTAAATTTGCCCGGATCCTTCAACTTAGGAGGGAGCTTGTTTTGCAAAATAGCACTACATTCCTCCGTTAGTGCCACCGTTTCAAATTCTTCCAGCTTCCTTTTGTTGGAGAGTACGTCCTTCAAGAACTTGACATAAGTGGACATTTATGCTAAGGCTTCGGCAAATGGTATATTAATGTGGAGCTTCTTGAACACTTCCAAGAACTTTGCAAATTGATGGGCATCCTTGTGTTTCCTCAACCTTTGGGGGGATGGGATTGGAGGCACATATGCCTTGACTTATGGTGGGGGTGGATCACATGATGTTTTGGGTGGGCTATCTTCAACATTGTCCTTCGCAACAAGCTCCTCCTCAATAACCTCTTTTTCAATCACTTCTTCTTCAACCACCTCTCTTGCTTCAACCATGTCTTTTTTTCGCTTCTTGAGAACTTCTTCCGTTTGCTCAACCGTTCTTCCACTTCTTAGAGAAATTGCTTTGCATTGATCACTGTATCACTTGGCAATGTCCCTTATTGGCGAGCTTGAGATCCCCTAGCTAATTGACCAACTTGCATTTCAAGATTTTGAATTGCGGCTTGTGAATGTTGTGCAAGTTGATCAACTTTGGTGTCTAGCTTCTTCAAAGCCAAATCTTGAGTCTCCATGCGAACATCGAGTTTACCCATGTACTTAGAGAATAATTCTTCAACGGTAGGCTTTCTCTCGGCTTGTTGTGGTAGGTTGAATCCATGTGGTTTAAAGTTGGCTTCGGGTTGAAGGGTATTTTGGTTATCTTTCCATGAGAGATTTGGGTGATGTTTCCAAATGGGGTTATAGGTGTTGGAGTACAGATTATTTTGGGGTCTTGGTTGGTTGTTGAAGTTCCTATTGTAGTTCAGAAAAGAAACTTGCTCCGAGGATCCTGGAGCAAATGGGTTCCCCGCTTGACAATCCACACTTTCATGAGGTCCCAAGTATAAATCACAACTCAACGCTTTTACTTGGGCCGCACTAGAGCTTGCCCCCATCTTGCTCACTTGCCTTGTCAATGCCTCGACTTGTGCTTGCAAAGCGGTCACTTGATCAACATCCAACATACCGGGTGCTTTCTTTGGTGTCTTCCTATCGCTACCCCAATGACTATTTGCAACAGATATGTCTTCTATCAAGTCATATGCCGCATCCATCGACTTGTTCATCAAAGAGCCTCCCACCGAAGCATCCACAAATTGACGGGTGGACAAGTTCATTCCCTGATAGAATTTCTCCACAATTGACCACTTCGGCATTCCATAGCATGGGCACTTCCTAAGCAACTCCTTGTATCTCCCCCAAGCTTCATATAAAGATTCCAACTCAAATTGGGAGAATTCGTGAATCTCATTCATTAGTTGAGCCGCCCTTCCCTGAGGGAAATACTTGCTAAGGAAAGCTTGGGCCAACTCATCCCATACCGTGATTGACCTTGATGCAAGACCATCATACAACGCCGTGGCTCGATCTTTCAATGAGAACGGAAAAATCCTCAACCGAATTGCATTATCCGAAGCCCCGTTGATTCTAAATGTTGAGCATATTTGATCAAAATTCCTTAAATGCACGTTTGGATCTTCAGTAGGCATGCCACCAAATTGCCCTATCATTGCCAACATTTGAAAGACATGGGACTTGATCTCGAAGTTGTTGGCATTTATCGTTGGGAGTTGGATTGGTGACATATTTTGGTCCACCCTCAGCATGAAGTAGTCCCTCATGACTCTATCATTCTCCCCAACTTGCTCATTTTGCCCATGTTGCCTCTCTTGGGTTACGGGTGGTATCGGATCTTGATTCAAATCGTCCTTATCCATGGCTCGCCTCCGGTTCCTTCTATTTCTTCGAGCCGTCCCTTTTATATCCGGATCAAAGCGCAAGTCCTGTATGTTGTTGCTCCTTGTACTATGATGCATACACGAGCAACCGCCTACAATCACAAAAAATAAACACAAAATAAAAGATCTAACTTAGTAATAAACCAACTATTAGTGATATCAATAAACCGCTCAATCCCCGGCAGCGGCCCCAAAAATTGATCACTCCTAATTGAGCACCCGCAATAGTACGGAACCGTAGGAGTAGCACAATGATAAATAGAATTCGTCTTACGAGGATTGATGTATTGAATACCACAATTGATTGATTAACTACTATTTAGACAAGCAATATTTAAATGATTGAATTGCACTACTCAAATTTAACTAAATTAAACATAAAACTAAAATGCAATAATTGAAACTAGGCAAGCAAACAAACTCAAGCACTTCAAACACAAACAAGTGATTGTATTTCTTATGGGAAATTAGGCTAAGACCATGAATCCACCTATCCAATTCTCATCAATTTTAGGCACATCATTAAGGTAAAGTATGCAAGTGTGTGTGTAGATACGTGACACCCTCAATTTGTCTCTAACCTCTCTCAAATGAAAAAGACAACATTTATATGCACCAACAACCTATTTCTCAATGGTTATCCGAACTACATACAAATTCATTAAGTTCATGGCACACAAATTGAATCCTAGAGGCTAGCATCGCATATTTCTATCTTACCAACCTCTATCACTCATTTCATCGAGCACGTTGTGTGCTTCTCCTCTCAGTGCTTCACACAACAACCAAACAATTATTAAATGCTAGCTAGACATTCAATAATAATCAAGAACATGAAATAAGTATACACAACACAAGCAATAATGGTAAAGTGATGGCCTTTATTAATAATTCATGGAAAAGGCTTCATCTTGGCCTTAGCCAAGGAAGTTTTAGTTCATGATACAATAAATGGCTACAAAAGATGTGTAATAAGCACAAGTCATAAATGAAGACAAATAAATGTAAAGAGAGAAAGGATTAGAGTAAACTAATATAAAGAACTCCTCCTCTCTTGCTTGGTTGTGCTAGGCTTCTTCTCTCCTTGACTTCTTTTGCTCCAAGGTGTGATTTTTATGGTAGATCTAGGTGAGAAAATGAGGTGGTGAAGAGAGAAATGGGTTTAGATGATGGTTTGATGAAGGATTTGGGTGATTTAGTGAAGGATTTGGGTGAAAGATTGGTTCTTGGATGATTTGGAGTGATGTGAGAGTGTTTGGAGCTCAAGGGTCGTGCAAGAGGTTCAGAGATTTGATCTGAAAGAATGTATTTATAGTGTATGGAATTAGGGCATGAAAACCTAGACCAAATTCTGATGTGGCAGTATGGGTGTTGTATGTAGAGCGCTTCTGTACATTGCCACTTTTCTGTTCTCGAATGTCAAGTTTGGGCGCTGTACGTAGAGCGCTTCTGTACAGCGCCAGATCTCTGTCCCTGAGTCGCTCCCATATGGGCGCTGTACGTAGAGCGATCTGTACAGCGCCCAACCTTGATTTTTCCTCAATATTGCCATTTTGCCTCCAATTCTTCATTTCTCTACAATAAAGCCCTTAGAAGACTAGAAACCTGCACAAGATTATTTAAACATTAAAAATACCGGTTTTACCTGGAAAACGAAGGCAAATGATAGGTAAAACGGGGCTACATCAAGTGTAGAAATAGACATTATCAATAACCTCTTCCTCAAGGACATTGGTTCGATTCCCACCCATTGCAACTTTACAAAAATAATAATAATAACAATAATAATAATAATAATAATAATAATAAATACATGTATATAGGATGGCTTGGGACCTAGCATGTTGGCTAGACCAGGCCTCTTTGGCACAACCTATTAGAAGGTCTGGCCCGCCACAGGTCGGTCTAGGCAAGGCGGCTTGTTTTGCCACCATTACTTGAACATACAACCTCATGGTTTAGATGTGAGAGTATACCATTGATTCAACTCATTTCCGTGAAGAATCTCTAGTATTAAACATGAGGTATGAACGATATATTTCAATGAAATTTGATGTAATTTGTTTTTTGTTTTTTTGTTTTTTGAAATATAAGAATAAAATACACTTGGGAAAAAAGTTTGACATTTTTTTAAAGCGAAAGTGTCATTTTCCCCTTATATTATGCCCTATTAGTAAATCGTCCCCCTATATTTTGCCTAATGGCCATTGGCCCACCTGACAGCAAAAGTAATCGCCAAATACCCTCTTACCATTAGCTTTTCTATTAAAATGTCCAACTCTGACAACAGTAGTAGAATGAAAGACTCTTTTTCCCTTGACATGTGCTGCTTGAAGTAAAAATACTTTTATTGGCACTAGCACTGTCTCCGACAAGAAACACTAGCTTGAAATCAACATTGTGGTTGAGCCAATCTTCTGTTGGATGCAAATTTAAGAGTGGTGAGAAATTAGAAGAAAATGAAAAGCTTAAGTAGAGAAATTTTTAATTTGCAGAACTGCAACTGCATGTTTATACTTGTTGTATTTTTGATAATCCTTTAACATTACAGAGTACATCAACAATTTTATATGAAGTAAGAATCATTCTAGAAAAATATTTAAGACACTTAGGGCCCGTTTGGTGCATGGGATAGGATAGGATTATTTTTATGAAATAGGATAGGATTGGATTGGATTAATTATAGTGTTTCCCGTGTTTGGTGTAACATGAGATTGGACTAAAAATATTGCTATATTGTGTTTGGTATGTCATGGGATTGGAGAAAAAATAATGTAATAATAAATTTTAAAAATAAAAAGTTGTTTTGAAAAAAAAAAACAAAAAAAAACCAATCGAGAATCATATTCATATATTTCCCATTCTCTCTCCTGCATCTCTCTCTTCTTTCCCATTTTACCACTTTATTGATAAGAAAAAACGATCTCTCCTCCTCTCATCTCTTTCTCTCACCAAAAATAATTATCAGATTCATTCACACACAAAAAAATCTGTTGAATCAAATCTCATCCATTTAACTTTCATCCAAATTCAACAGCAATCACCAAACAAAAAAAACCCACGGTCAAAGCCATACCCAAATCCAAACAAAATAAAAACCAAACATCCACTTCAAATCTCCTCATATCGGCACTCGATCTCGCCGCTGGATGTTTTACCATATATATATATATATATATATATATATATATATATATATATATATATATAGAGAGAGAGAGAGAGAGAGAGAGAGAGAGAGAGAGAGAGAGAGAGAGAGAAATTCCAGATTTGTTCATCTGGGTTTGTTCATCTCATATTTCTCTTTTCTTTATTTATTGTTATAATTTTTTGTTAATATGACCAATAAAAAAATCGATTGTTTTTTTTGGAACAGATTGAAGATAAATGAATATATGTCTGGATCTTGATTGTTTTTTATGGGTTTTTTAATTGATTGAAGAAGTTGTTTCTGGGTTTTTTTTTTATTGATTGAAAAATTGGATGGGATTCATTTGAATCCCACCATTTTAGTTGGGATTCATTTATCCCACGTTGGTGGGATACAAAATTTTAGTGGGACTAATTTATCCCATCCGATCGGCCAGCCAAACATGGGAATGAGACTAAAAACAAGCCGATTCTCATCCCATCCCATGTGCCAAAAGGGCCCTTATAGTTTCAATACAAGTGCTTGAGAAACCAACAGATTAACTGACATAGAGCTCAGCAACTTTTATTTTGTTTGAAAAATATCATGCTAGCTATAACTAATCATACATTTCTAATATTGCAAGTTACTTTTCAACACCCCCTCTTAATTTGTAATCTTGAGTTGAGACTTGAACTTCTCAAATTTCTCCAAAGTAATTGTTTTTGTTAGAATGTCAGCTGGCTGATCATTGGTGCTGATAAATTCCATAACGACTTCTCCTTTGCTAACCAAATCTCTGATAAAGTGATGACGCAGCTCTATATGTTTTGATCGGGCTTGAAAGACCAGATTCTTTGTCTTTGTTATTACTGACATGTTGTCACAATCAATTGTTGTTGGATTATTTTGCTCAAAATGCAAATCTTTAAGAATTCTTCTCAACCACACAGCTTCACATGCAGAATCTATAGCATCAATATACTCTGCCTCAGTTGAAGATAAAGCTACAAAATTTTGCTTTCTTGAACACTGTGAAATCACATTTGATCCCAAGTAAAAAATATATCCTAAGGTACTCTTTCGATCATCAAGAGACTCTACCCAATCACTGTTAGTAAAGCCAACAAGCTTACAATTATCTTCTTTTTCATATTTGAGACCTTACGTCTTTGTCCCTTGAAGATACCTTAAGATTCTCTTGGTTGTTGCAAAATGAATCTTGCTTGGTTCCTACATAAATCTGGAAACAACAGTTACATAATGCATGATGTCAGGTCTTGAGTTAGTTAGATACATCAAAGACCCAACTAAGCTTATGTACAAGCTAGAATCTACTTTTTCATCACCATCATTCTGCTGCAACTTCTCATTAAGAGCCATTGGAGTGGGAACTAGCTTGCATCGGCTCATATGAAATTTTTTTCAGCAAATCTTCAGTGTATTTTTCTTGAGAAAGAATAATTTTGCCTTGTCTTGCTTTACTTGAATGCCAAGAAAATACTTCATTAAACCCAAGTCACTCATCTCAAATTCTTTCATCATCTGCTTCTTGAAATTTTCCACCAATCTCATGCTAGTGCCAAAGTAAATTAAATAATCAACATATAGGCACAACACAAGAAAATCAGCTCCATGTTTCTTGACATAAAGAGAAGGTTCACTTGAGCTTCTACATAACCCATTTTGTGTGAATTAGCCATCAATCTTGCTATTCCAAGCACGAGGTGCTTGCTTCAAGCCATACAATGCCTTCTAAAGCTGATATACTTTTTCATCTTTCCCTTGCACCTTGTATCCTTCGGGTTGCTCCATATAAACTTCTTCTTCGATCTCTTCATTTAAGAAGGCTGATTTTACATCCAGCTGAAACACATTCAGCTTCAATTGTGCTGCCAATGCTAAAACAGTTCGTATCGTCTCCATTCTTGCAACTAGAGTATAAGTTTCTGTCAAACCAATACCGGGCTGTTAAGAATAGCCCTTAGCAACTATCCTTGCTTTTTATTTTTGAATTGAACCATCTTCTTTGTACTTTATATTGTAAATCAATTTCACCAAATTTCTTGAATGGTATCCCCACATCTCTTTATTTGATTCAATCTCTGTAACTCGTGAAGAGAAATCATGAATCGATTTGCTTTCTTTCATTGCCAAATTATCAAAATATTTCCACAAAGATTGCAACTTCAAGGAGATTGCTTTTTCAGAACCTTCAAACTCCACCTTCAATATTTCCCAAGTAGATTTGGTTTACTCCAAAAATTCTGGGAAATATTGATTTGCTAACTCTTTTCTGAATGTATCGAAGAGCTGAAGCATCTCTCTTTCTATTTTCTTTGCATTGCCTTTTAATGGCTTGTCTATCTCTTGCTAAAGTTTCTATCTCTGTCTCTGTCTGTCTCCCTCTCTGGTAATTCAAGATATCTGATCCATCTTCAATGATATCCCAAAGATCTTGGGAGATAAAAAATGTTTGCATTTGACTACTCCAATATTCGTAATGTTCTCCATCAAAGATTGGCACTTGACTTGGGATAAATTATTCCCAACCAAAATGATGGGATGAATCTCATCTCTTCTTCTTTCATCTGACATCATCATTTTCTTCTTCGTCGAAACTGGTTAGAGCGAGAGCATTATTATCTTCTTCTCCTTCTCCTTCTCCTTCTCCTCCTCCTCTACCATTACATACTCACCCAAAAACACAATCAATTGTTTATTTTGGTTTATAATTTTGATGGGTTTTGGTAAAATCGTGCCTCGTTGCTTGGGAATGGAGCTGATGTTGCTTGTGAATCAACTACCCAAACCAATCAATTACACCAACACCAAAATAAATTAACTAAACCAACACCCATATCAAACAAACACAACCACCTTTGGAGTTTTGAGAGCTTGAAATTGGGGATAAGTGGATGACAATATTAGAAAAGGAAAGATGAGAGGGATGAGACAATATTGTCGTGGAGAAGAAGAAGAAGAGAAGCAGACGGAAAAGAGAAGATGAGAAGATGAGGAAGAAGAACTAAGGAATGAAAGAAGAAAAAAAAAATTGATGGGTTTTGGTAGAGTTGAATCTTTCACATGGAGATATGTTTTTTTTTAAAAAAATTTTTTTAAATTTTTTTAATTTTTTTTTTAATTTGATTTTTAAAATTTTTTTAATCATGGTAAGTTTATGTAATTTACCCTTCTATTTTAATCATATCTTATGTTGCACCAAACACATGATTACTCTATTTTTAATCATATCCTATATTGCACAAAACATAAGATAACATTAAAATTAGTCTCATCCAATCATATCCTATCATATCCAGTAAAAATAATTATATCCTATCCCATGTACCAAACGGGGCTTAAGTGTTTATTTTTAATGCTAGAATGCATCACTCATCATCATCATCATCATCAACCCAATATTTTCTCGTGGTGGTATATGAGTAGCTGATTGTAGTTTTAGAGTAATTCAGAACATCTCCGATGCAAAAGTGGTTTTCATATTAATAATATTTGATATGGCAACAATATCAAGAAACTTGCTTTTTATGTGACATAAAGACATATTTGATAAACAATCAACTTAAAATTTAGTCTCCAGTGCTTCTGTTTAAAACATTTTTTTTTTTTAATGACGTATTTAATTTTTTTTTTTTCCTGTTTTCTTTTATATTTTATTTCCTTACCAAAAATATATGAAAAATTAATATTAATTTTAAATACTTGCTGAGTCAACTGAAAAAATAACTGTGAAAGACCGTCTGAAAATAGACAATCATCTTGACAATGTCTAATTTTTTTTATTTTTTATTTATTTTTTATTTTTTACCACATAAGCTTGCATTGGAGATATATTTATTAACAAACTGTTTATTTATCCTACGTGATATCTTTGTTTTTTATTTTTTTTTTCACAAGTCACTCTTACATTAGAGATGCTCCTAACACCTTCTGTATATGTAGAAAGGATCTCTTTAAGTGTTATTTATTTATCACTCATGTTTGAGTTGTTTAATTATATTTTAAATCATATAATTTATTTATGTGATTTGACTATACTTTTTTTTTTCATTAGAAGTTTAGATAAATTTACTTATGTGATTTAACTATATACTTTATGAACTATATAAGAACAATAAAATACACTTGGTGAAAAAAAAATTGAAATTTTTTCAACCGCTATAAACTTTTTCCGATATTTTTTTAATATGAAGCATTAAAAAAAATGAAACACAGGAAACAAATTATAGTCCTCGAAGATTTATCAAATTTATTTCATAAATATATTTTATTGTTCTTATTATCTGTAAAAAAAACATCACATTAAAATTTATTGAAATTGATTTAATTTCATTTATATCCTCGTAGATATTAATATAAGTGATCCTTATAGAGAACAACTATGTGTGTTTATTTATTTGTTTGAGGAATAAAAATGTCAAATTAAATTAGGGTTTTGAATGCTTATATAAATTTTTTACCTCCTCATTTATTATTATTATTATTATTATTATTATGTGAATTATTTGAATTATTATAATATTTCGAGATTGAGGAATTGAGACATGACTCAAACCCACAATTTTATGGATGTAGATGTGAGGGGTTTATCACTTAATTTTAAGAAACATTTCAGAGTAATGTTAAGGATCCTAACCAATAATTTAACAATTTCGTTAAGTGACGTGTACCAAATGTGAGTGGATTGAAACCACTTTTATTGTTGATTATTTTAGCCCATAAAGCCCAACACAATTTCATTTGGTGTTGATGGTTTGATAATGGTGTTAATGATGAATATGAAGTTGGGTAATGTTTAGGTGATGAATTTTGCTTATGAATTATGAAATGGTTTGAAGATGAAGTTGGGTGAAAATGGTGAAGTTTGGTTGGGTTGGGTTGGGTTGGGTGATTATTAAGTGATGTATTTAGGGCATATTCGGTAACGTTTTCGTTTTCTATTTTCTGTTTTCGTTTTCGGTTTTTGTTTTCTGCTTTCTATTTTTTGAGTTTGGAAACGCATTTAGTAACAATTATTGAAAACGGTATTTCGAGAATGAAAACATTGAAAACGCGTCTGGTAGTATACTTCATATTAAAACGGTAAACACAACAACAACAATAATAAAAGATAATATTAATATTATAACCCAAAAGTAATGTACTAATGTCAGACATCCCACCTACAATCCCACTTTTTCAATCTCAACTCATGTGGCAGTTGAGGTGTTACTTCGTGAATGGATACACATTAATAATGAGTTATATCACTCATGTATCCACTCACCGATTAATGTGTATCCGGGTTACCAATTAACACACCAATTGACACGTGTTGAGATTGAAAATGTAAGATCGTAGATGAGATGTCTAACATTACTTTATTTATTATTATTATTGTTATTTTTCCATATTGTACAATGTTAGTGGGGTAAATAAAAATAAATAAAAATAAAGATGTCATTCTTTCATTTCTCCTATTTTTTTATTTGAAAATTATTTCTATATTTTTTTAATAAATAAAATATAAATTACGATTTTATATAATATAAAAACAAAATAATTAACCAATAATTAACTCTGCCATATTAAAAAAATAGAAAAAAGTCAAAAACGTGCCTTTAAAATGTTAATAATAATAATTTATGTGGTGGGGCCTATAAAAACAAAAACTGAAAGAAGAAAGCAACTATGAAAGCATCTTTTCACGCTCTAAATGAAAAAATAGTTTTCATTGATTTCGTTTTTTTTTTTTTTTTTTTTTTTCCCATAAACATGTGCTGAATGCGTTTTCTATTTTTTTCTTTCAAAAAACTAAAAAATTGTTCTCGAGAATGATACCGAACGGGGCCTTAGTTTTTGAAATCTAAAATGGTGGTTGGGAAGTAAGAAAATAAATGAAAAAATTTGGAAGAAAAAAAGTTTTAATTTATTAAATTGGAAAATGATAAATTAAAAGATAAAATAAGCAAACAGGAGTATTTTTAGTCATTTTGCACTAAAAATGTGGTTAATGATTAAAGTTGAAGGAAATCAACTAACGGCAAGGAAGATGTTGCAATTATGAGCAAAAATTGCATATTGATGTAATTATAGCTAAACTCAAGGTATAATTAATTTGTACAATTTGCCCAAAAGTTTATAATAATAAAAAATAAAAAAAAACCAAACAAATAAACAATCGTAACCCTGATCAAATTAGGCTTTTGCATTAGTACACTTGAATACTTGATCATATATAAAGCATACATATCTTACTTTGGGCAGCTAACATCACTTAACATGTCTCTCTCGGAATTGATGCTTATACAACACTTTGTCAAGGAGAGACCTTATTTGTATCTCCCACATGTTTATCGTCTGAAATTCAACTTTGTATCGTTATAGATCTGTAACACTACATCTCAACGAAAAAATGTACAAGATCCTGTGCCTT
The DNA here is from genome assembly GCA_008009225.1 of Acer yangbiense. Taxonomy (NCBI): domain Eukaryota; kingdom Viridiplantae; phylum Streptophyta; class Magnoliopsida; order Sapindales; family Sapindaceae; genus Acer; species Acer yangbiense. The sequence goes on from CM017764.1 coordinate 45,378,023, forward strand.
ACCGTTTGGAAATCCATTTGGAAAGAGCGTTTGTCTGGTTTCAAATAACTATGACAAGCTAGATATTACTTTTCTTGAGATTCAAAAAAGAATCCCATATGAATCCTTGACTGACAATTAATTTCACATTGAAAGTTTAGCTAGAAAATTAATGAGAAAAACAATTAATTGAAATTTCTGCCTCTTAAATGCATAGTTATTACATAACTTGACAATGACACGATCCGATCCAATGAAGTTTTTCTGGATCGAGATTGTCATAAGCTTCCTCTATCACCAAACACATTGGACAAATGCAGAAACGAGGCCTTATCCTTCAAGATTGATGAAAGAAACAATCCTCTTGAACATAGCCACAGCCTTTTCACAAGTGGGTTTAAACAAATGAAAAACATGATCCTCTCCTTTGAAATCTATGACTTCCAGATCACCACTCCACCCACTCTCTCTCACCTTTTGAGCATAGTACCAGCCCCTCCCTCTCAGAAGATCCATATCTGAAACAAAAACCTGAAGCCTCGCACACCCAAGCCGACCCAGATTCGGATCCTCGCCCGGATTGATCCGTGGATCATCAACCCCACTTGAGTTTGGACAAGCAATTTGCCAGAGTCCTCCAATCATTGCTCTCTTGCTCAAATCATCTGTCTCACCTGTAGCAATTTCACTTCCCCAGAAATATGGATGACACAAAATCATACCTTTTACATTAAGCATCTCCAGCTTCTCTTCGTGACCATGTTTGATTGCCATTCGATGTGCGATATTGGCACCAGCACTGTCTCCTGAGAGAAACACTCGTTCGAAATCCGCATGGCGGTTGAGCCAATCTTCAGGGCCTTTTCCATTGAAATGGGAAGCAACCCATTTGATAGCAGTCCATGAATCGTCATAAGCTGCAGGGACATAGTGTTCTGGGGCTCTTCTGTAATCAACCGAGACTGCAATTATATTGGCTTCTGATGCTAAGGTGTTGACAAAATTGTGGTAAGTTGGAGAAAAGGCTGTCTCGATGACGAAGCCTCCACCGTGAAAGTAAACAACAAGGGGAAGTTTCTGGTTTTGTTGGGTGTTTTTGGGGAGGTAAATTCTGACAGAGAGATTGTGTTCTGGTGAATAGACAATGTCTTTGGATTCAACGTTGGTTTTTGGATCAAAAGATGGAGGGACTATTTCTGTGCCCATTAACCTTTCTACACGGCCGTCTTTGTAGAATCGTAACATGGGAGGTAAGTCGAGGACTAGTTCTGAGACGTTGGTGGAATCCATAGCAGCAGAGATAACTAACTGTGTGGAAGAAGTTATTGCCAGAGAAGGTGAAAATGAAGCTTATGAAATAATTGCAGAGAAGATGTGATTATATATCACTGCATCTACAGAGACGATATTTTCTATGAACCGATATGATAGGACAGAAATTACACCGATGAGGGTTTTGTGAGAAAATGTTGTTGCAATTCTATCTTATAGTCATTTGGAATATCCTATTAGGGTCTACTATATTGGACCTAACAGGCTGACACTTCCACTAAAGGTTGGAGAACTCCCACGTATTACAGTTATAATACCATAGTGTGAACTATAATGGTGAATTTTCATTTTAAGATCTCTAACTACTAAGATAAAGAAACTTGCCAATATAGGTGTAGCTCAGCTGGTAGATAGATAAACTTGAGATTTGGATAAATGATTTATAGGTCAGCGTCTCAAACTCTACCGATGACAAAAGCCTAGTCCCGAAATAATAGACACTGTCAAAAAATAAAGAGATAAAGAAACTTGGTGAGGGGTGATATTTATTTATTTATTTATTTTTATCTGATTTTGAAATTGTAAGATTACTTTTTTCAATTTTTGTTAAACTTGAAGGGTTTTTGGAATTCACTCTTTAAAAAATTTAAAATGACGATATTTCTGATTAATTTGAAGTGAAGTCTCTCAAATAAATTAAGAAAAACCATAAAAGATTTGTGATGAGTTTACTTGAAAATAAAATTAGTAGGATAACAATTAACAACCGAAGAAAATTTCAAGCACAAACTCAACGCCAACCTAACCCAACCACACACACCTAATATTCTTTGGCACAATTACATATATGATATATCATTGAATTGCCACGAATGTCGTCCATATATCTACAACATTTATTGATCACCAACTCCTTCATTGCAATCCAATTGGTACAACAATGGAGGTGATTAGTATATGATAATAAAAGCTTTTGCTGATATATTATAAAATGTTTAATGGTGATATGTTAAGTAGTTCAGACAACAAACTCTGGAATCTCTCACTGTTAGACGCAACACCACCCTTACTGGTGATCACTTTGCAATTTTATCGAACACCTTACAGGCAATTAACTAAACAAACAAGCATCTTCTTCGAAGACCTTATTTGAATAGACTTGCAACCACAATAAAATAATACTAAGCAACAATAAAACACAATCAATCGAGAACAAGCAAACCACAACACAGCATAAACAATTTTACTTGGTTCAACAAAAATTGGCAACATCCACGGAAGTTACCGATTTCATTTGATATGTAAATGATAAGATACAAGAGATTACCTTTATCCCACAAGTCTTCTCTTCTCTCTAGTTCTCAAATCTCAATCTTACAACCTCACAATCTCTTTGGTTTTATTTTTTTTTTTGTTCTCTACCCACGTCTTTCCTAAAAAAATCCTTTAGAGAAAATAACACTAGACACCATTAATTGTTGGATGGTGTATAAAAAGGTCATTCATTATTTAAATTGTTTTAAAATCACTATTTTAACAAAATATTGTTCATTGGCAGTCATTCGATCAAAATCTAACAGAAAGCTGTCATTATCTGTGACATGGAACACATCAAGAATTTTATTAAGGGCCAGTTTGATATTGTTTTGAAAAGTTAAAATTAGATTATTTTATAATTTTAACATAAAATGATGTTTAGTAAACTTCCAAAAATGATTAATTTATAATCTGACAAGTTTTGACAGTGATTTTGAGAAGTAGGTGGGGGTTACTTTTTGAAAGTGATTATGGAATAATTTATTTCGGCATTTAATGCTTGTTTTAAAATATCATTATTATCTATATGAAATCAAGTTAAAATCATTTATATACCTTATTTCTTCTCAAAATTAAATATTCTATTTAAATATTGATTTGATTTATAAAATCTTTTTATTGTTCTTATGGATTTTTTTTTTCAATTTAAAACTATTTAAATATTGATTTAATATATATAATTAATAAAAAATTAAAATAGGATCCTAAACTCATGTATATTTTAATCATTGTAACTAATTTCAGCATTTTTACAATAAAATTACCAAACATATGTATACTGCTTTTGAGCTATACAGTAGTTTTAAAAATACAATTAACCAATAATATGCTGATTAACTTCACAACTAACAGTGATTATTATAAAAGCTACAGTAATACTAAACTGGTCCTAACAATATTTTATGCCTTTTGATTATTTAATTATATATAAAATAATGATTTGATTAATTTATTATTTTTATATTATATGATTATTTAATTATATATATAAAGTAATGATTTGACTAATTTTTTATTTTAAATGAATTATTGACATTAATCGTTACTTTCATCTCCAACTTATCTATCTCTCAACTTGCTATTATTTTAAAAGTAAGAGTAACGATTTCATTCTTTACTTCCTTTAAATTAAGAGTAATGATAAACATTCCAATTTTATTTTTTCCCAAATTAAATCTCAAATGATGTGGCATGTCATATTTATAAGATGCTTACACCTCACGTGCCACATCATTTGGGAAAGAATTTGGGAAAAAAATTTGAGACGTCTAGCATTACTCTTAAATTAAATATTAGAATCAATATGATCACAACGATCCAGTAAAACTTTTGTTTTTATAGAAAATTAATCCAGGCCCACCCTTTCGCTGCGCCTGTTTTGTTTTCAAAACATGTTTGAGCCTTCTTGATGATTTTACAATATTGCCCCTTCTTTTTTTTTTTTCACTATTTTGACTATTATTCTAACAGGTTATGATATAAACAAATGGACTTTAAACAATTAATGGGTAAAATGGCAACAATTGATACTTTCTTTCTATGAAATTGCTAATTTGAGCCATTTTGAAAAATTAATAGTTATTTAGGGACAACTTCACCAAATCAGTGGCTCTAGAAATCATTGACCTATTCATTTATATACTAAGGAGATTTTTAACTAACTACAATAAAACCCACCAAAAACCCACAAAATAGCGCCAAATACCAAAACGTAAAGTTCTTTGAGACATACATCAACACTCACTTCCGAGAAAATCTTGGCTAGGACGGTCCCATACACGTGGCCATGGGACCGCCCAATGAGAGTGCGCCACATATATATTGGGATAGTATGTGCAGAGTATGTGGCACACTCTCATTGGACGATCCCATGGCCACGTGTATGGGACCGTCCCAGCCAAGATTTTCTCCTCACTTCCTAGACGTGGGAGTTTTTTTTATTTTATTTTATTTTATTTTATTTTATTTTATTTTATTTATTTATTTTTATTATTATCTAACTTCTAGTTAAGGATGATAATGAAGCGGATTGGGGATAGATACTCAATTTCCATCCCTGTATTCATTTGAAATTTAAGTCCTCATCTCTGTATCCATCCATGTATCATTGTTTATGTTGTTTTTCTTGTTATTATTTATTTTTTAAATATTGTGTTTCATCTCAAGTATTCTATTTTTTTATTTTATTTAAAATTCTTTATACCATCAATTTTTATATATAAAAAAACTCATTTTATTATGATTTTAAATTTTTATTATTGTTTTATATAATTGTTATTTTGTTCAAGTGCCCCACCTCGTTAAAATTTCTGAGTCTACCACCGTAGGTGACACGTGTGCTTAGCTTTATCAGCAGGCACAAAACCAAACAGATACAACACGCAAAGGCCACCAGGCACAAAACGCACAAGCCACCAGGCACACAGCCAAACAAACAAGAACCCAAAACAGAGCACAGAGAAACAGAGGGGAAGACACTCCAAACCAAGAAAACAACAGGCGCCCCCAAGAAACAACAAGACAACAGAGAAAAAAAAAAAGGAAAACTACTCTCTCCACTCAATAACCTCCCCATCCATGGTAGAACCTATCCTTGCCAAACTGTCAGCAGCAGAATTGGTATCTCTACTAACGGAGTGAACAGACGAGTTACCCAGCTAACGAAGCATAGAACGAATGTCCAAGATTAAGTCCAAGTGATCAAGGTTGCCAAACTCAACATCATTCACCCATGAGAATTTCCTTTCCTTTATAATTCTGTTATAGTTTTGTAAACATTTGTTAGCGAACAAATGTCACTATACGCGCGGAAGCGTTGCCGGATAGAACACAAACAAACACAATGATAAAGAAAAGATAAGATAAAGAGAAGTAATTTAAATCCAATCACACACAATACAAGAATTTACGTGGAAACCCAAATAAGGGAAAAAACCACGGCCGTCAGGACGACAAGAGAAAGTTCCAATATGTAGTAAATTGTTACAACCGCACACTTAGGTTCTCTATCTAAATAATACCACAAACCCAATTACACTCAATGCTTACTTTGAGATCTCTCTAGTATTTGCTATTTTGCTCCACCACTCTCAGGTGTTTTTCACACACCTAATAACCTAGTTATTATGGTCTATTTATATGTGTTACGGGGAGTTTAAACTAACAAGGAAATCTATCTCCTAGTCATACAAGAATACTTGTTCCACATAAATACTATTTCCTATTTAAGACAAGTCTTCTTTCAAGGAGAAAACCTTTTCCTATTCGAACTTCAAGAAACAACTTATTTCCTCTTCCATGAATATTTCCTGATTCAACGCATGCTTGTGATTGACTACGATTCAAGCTGCAGTTGGCCACTCGCTTCCTAAACCGTGTTGAACTTGATCATTCAGAAAACCGTGATCTTTATGCGTCATCATCGTCGACCGCTGCCATGGCCGTTGTGAAAGCCACAGCGCCACCCGCAGCATGTAACACTGGAGTTGGACCGCTCTGCTTGTGCTGCCGAAACAATTCACAGCGATGTCCTATCGCTGCCATTATCGCTACCAAAGCGACAGCTATTTGAGCTGTTCTTCGTTTCTTCTGTTCTTCAATGTCCTCAAGCCTCCCTCAAACATAACTTCATACTCCCAAACGCTATGACATCTCCAGGAAGTCTCCGCATTGGTAAATCGTGTTTGGTAATCATTGGAGAATTCAAGTCATATCCAACAATCCTCCCTTATGATGAGAATTCCCAAAACTTGTCCTCAGCTACAATCCTATCATCAAGAATCAACATACCCACCACTAGGTATAACCACTTAGGAAACAACCATCCCAAGATTTCACCGGCACATGTCAAAATTTACCTTGTTGAAAATTATGGTGCAACTCCTCACGTTAGGTTCCCAGAGAGTTCGCTCAACCATTGACATCCTTGTCCACCACACACCTTGCATCACTTGGACCCGCTATCAGCTACATCCTTTTCACGGCAACTAGCGGTCATGCCATGAGGATGTTTATGCCCCTTTAGAGAACATCGCTGTAGTCGTCAAACTCAAGAGAGGCGATTGCCAAATCACCCTCTTTGGAGCCCTTAGCCACACTTGTCTTCTTATTTTGGCAATCCTTTCTGATGTGCCCAGACTGTCAACATCCCCAACAAGTGACTTTCCATTTGGAGTTTCCCTTTTTCATGTCAACCAAAAGAACAGAGTTATCAGAAGATTTACCTTCACTCTTTAGCCTTCGTTCTTCAGAGATAAGTTTGTTCGCTATATCTCCAAAGCATATGGTTGAACTCCCATGCATCAAGATTGGCTTCATATGCACATAGGACGATGGAAGAGACCAGATGAGTCTAAGACCTTTGTCTTCTTCATCAATCTTTACTCCAATCGACTATAATTCTAAAACTATTCCATTGAGCACTCCTAGATGATCAGAAATTTTTGTACCTTCAGTCATTTGCAACATGTGAAACTGCTCCTTCAAGTAGAACCGGTTGCAGACGCTATTCGCTTGATACAATTCTTCAAGCCTCTCCCAAAGTTCTTTCATTGAATATATTCCATGAATATTTACAAAAACGTTCTTGGCTAGACATAATCGTATCGCACTCACAGCTCTTTCATCCAAATCCTCCCAATCATCATTGCTCATCTTTTATTTTTCAGAACTAGTACTAGCCGCATCTTTATTAGAATCTCCAAAGCCTTCAGGGTTCGCAGGGGTTGACTTGCCCTTCAACGCCTTGTGTAAACCGTATTCGATTAATATATCTTTGACTTGAACTTGCCACAAGCCAAAGTTCATCTTTCCGTCGAACTTCTTAATATCGAATCTCATCATCCTTGTCATAAAGATGTTAAGACCACTACTAAGCAACTGGGGCTCTGATACTAATTGTTAGCGAACAAACATAACTATACGCGCGGAAGCATTGCCGAATAGAACACAAACAAACACAGTGATAAAGAAAAGATAAGATAAAGAGAAGTAATTTAAATCCAATCACACACAACATAAGAATTTACGTGGAAACCCAAATCAGGGAAAAAACCACGGCCGTCAGGACGACAAGAGAAAATTCCAATATGTAGTAAATTGTTACAACCACACACTCAGATTCTCTATCTAAATAATACCCCAAACCCAATTACACCCAATGCTCACTCTGAGATCTCTCTAGTATTTGCTATTTTGCTCCACCACGCTCAGGTGTTTTTCACACACTTAATAACCTAGTTATTATGGTCTATTTATATGTGTTACAGGGAGTTTAAACTAACAAGGAAATCTATCTCCTAGTCATACAAGAATACTTGTTCCACATAAATACTATTTCCTATTTAAGACAAGTCTTCTTTCAAGGAGAAAACCTTTTCCTATTCGAACTTCAATAAACAACTTATTTCCTCTTCCATGAATATTTCCTGATTCAACGCATGCTTGTGATCGACTACGATTCAAGTTGCGGTTGGCCACCCCCTTCCTAAACCATGTTGAACTTGGTCACTCAGAAAACCGTGATCTCTATGCGTCATCATCGTCGACCGCTGCCATGGCCGCTGTGAAATCCACAGCGCCACCCGCAGCGTGTAACACTGGAGTTGGACCGCTCTGCTTGTGCTGCCAAAATAATTCGCAGCTGTGTCCTACCGCTGCCAAAGCGACAGTGGCAGCGGCAGCGGTTTGAGCTGTTCTTCGTTTCTTATGTTCTTCAATGTCCTCAAGCCTCCCTCAAACATAACCTCATACTCCCAAACGCTCTCACGTCTCTAGGAAGTCTCCGCATTGGTAAATCGTGTTTGGTAACCATTGGAGAATTCAAGCCATATCCAACAATCCTCCATTATGGCGAGAATTCCCAAAACTTGTCCTCAGCTACGATCATATCATCAAGAATCAACATACCCACCACTAGATATAACCACTTAGGAAAAAACTATCCCAAGATTTCACCGACACATGTCAAAATTTACCTTGTTGAAAATTGTGGTGCAACTCCTCACGTTAGGTTCCCAGGGAGTTCGCTCAGCCATCGACATCCTTATCCACAACACACCTTGCATCACTTCCTAACCAATGCCTGTGCGCAATTGTGGACTTGCTATCAGCTACATCTTTTTCACGGCAACTAGCGGTCACGCAAAAAGTATGAAAAGGCTCGAAAACCCATATCTTCATCGTCTTGCAGATTCTGGTCGACTTCAGGACTGTAGCGCCGACACCGGTGAGTTTGTCATTAGATTTTCAGGCGTATGTTGTTGCAACCGGTTGCTTTCTCTCTCTACTATTTTCTCTCTCTACTGTTTTCTCTCTAGGTTTGAAAATGACACAAAGTGATGAAAAAATGGTATTTTTGTCTGATCACCTAAATAGGTGTCTTTTAAACTTAAATTAGTAATGTGATGAGTTTCTTACAAAACCCGCCCCAAATAGTGCTAAAAAAATTTTGAACCCTATTTTATAGTTCCCACACATCGTGTGGGATGCAATCTAGTATAGAGTATTTTTAAGAGTGGCGATATTTGCAACCCTCTAAAACTGTATGTGCACCCCATATTAATATTATTTTAAAATTCCAACTTTACCCTTTAATAAAGCTATTAAAGGATTAAAATAATTATGAATGTACCTTATATATTATTATAAATACAATATTTATTATTTTGAATATTTTAAGAAATATATATATTAATTATCTTTTGATCATAATATTAACCATCTATTTATTAAAAATTAATTAAATAGTGATTATTTCCAGTTTAAAGTTTTTTTAAAAAATCTCCAGTTGAATTACCGTCTTACTCTCGTTATATAGTAATTTTTCAGATGTTTTTATTCATGGCAGTATTGCCTTATTTGACACATAAACCTGGAGCATACATAATCAACATCTGACAGGAAGGATCAAGAAAGATCACGACTACTTAATTCCAATTAGGCCAGAAGATATCATGCGTCAGAGGAAATCTTCGGTATGTGAAGTGGCCTACACCCGACCATAAAGTTTGACGAATCACACGAAGGTTCCATTAGGACTGAAGCATCACTCCATTTCTCATTGATGAAAGTAACGATTCTATTGCGCAGAATAGTAGAATTTCGAGAAGTGAGATTTTTTAAATGGAAAACATGACCCTCTCCTTGAAAATCAATAACAACCTGATGACCACTCCATCCTCTTTGCCTCAAGTTTTGAGCATAGTACCATCCCCTTTCTTGCAAAATATCCAATGCTTGTACTGGAGACGACCTTCAACATACTTGAATATTTTCTGAGTTGATTTGATTTGTATATTGACCCCATACATCAATTTATACATATCAATGCGACAATGCATGCATGTTTGCCAAATTCACAGGTGTGTACAATCAGAGACGTAACCAGGATTAAACAGTAGAGTGGGCAGGGACGTAACCAGGATTAAATACTAGGGTAGGCTAAAATAATTTTTTTATTTAACGATTATTAACAATACGAGAAAATTGTATTAATTAAAAGTAAAGATTCACCTAGTCAATAAGATATAGCAAGGCTTACCCTATAAATGTATATCCTAAATAAATACATTAACAAAATTAATTACAAAAAAAATAAGGTCAAAACAGGTTATAAAATAAACATGAAATGCAAATACAATCAAATATTAATTAAGTTGTATCCTATGATTTTTGAAAAGATCAAATATATCAATTCTAAAAAATTCTAATTTATTTGATTGTTATATTAGTTTAGTTATGATGGAGCATTCACGTCACATAGGGAAATAAATATGCACTTATATTACTATTTACTAACAAATTTTAAAACAAAAGAATAATTAAAAACCAAAAAAATAATAATAATTTAACTTAACAAACATGTATCTAAATTTCAACCAAAACAAAAAGAAATTCATTAAACAATATTGTTAGTTTGTAAATTTAAATTAGAATAAATGATAATTAGATTACTCCTAAAATTTTATAAACTAAAAATTATAGTAATACTAAAATTTCAATACAAAACAAAATATTTAAATTTATAATATTCATAAAAACATGCCTAATTGAAAGATCAATTCTTAATATTGATAAAGAGAATGTACCAAATTTAAGTAAACTTGGGGAATTGTGGGAGAAAGATAATAATTATTAAAGAAAATAAGAAAATGAGAAGAAAAAAAACTTGCCTCGTGAATCATGAGACCGAAAAACGTATTCAAGTAAATTTAAATATATACTAAAATAGTACAATCCTACTCTTACACGGTTACTCATTTACTGATTAGATTAGGAATATATTAATTATTATTATTATTTTTAACTTTTCAAAATTTTTTAGAAAAGCTAGGGTGCTTGAGCCCACCCTAGCCTATCCCTAGGTACGTCCTTGGGTGGGTTAGCATATATTTTTTTCCGATCATATATTAACAATTCAAGAAAATTGTATTAATTAAAAATAAAGATACACCTAGTTAAAAAGACATAGTAGTGATTACTCTATAAATGTAATTTATAAACAAATAAGTTAACATAATTATAAAAAAAAATCAAAACAAATTATAAAATAAACATGCTATGCAAATACAATCAAATATTAATTAAGCTATATCCTACGATTTTTCAAAAGATCAAACTTATCAGCTATGAAATCAGGATCAATAGCACCATTTTTGAAATCAAGATTAACAGTTTTCCTCCGATTGTGTTTCTGGAGAGATTGAGGCAAAGAAAATGAATTATTGGAGTGTTGGAAGTTGGAACAAAATTTGGGGGAAAGATGATAGAGATAATAATTATTAAAGGAAAAGGAAAAAAAAAATGATATCTGTTATCTCATTTGCCTCGTGGGTGGTAATTAATATTTAAACCATATATTCATTACAATAAATCAATTATGTTGTACTCTGCTTTTCTACATCATTAATTATATTATTATATATAAACTAGTTTTCCAACCTGAGCGTTACAAGGCTTTGTATAAAAAATTATTTGTAAAACATTGTGTTGTTTAAACCGAAATAACATAAGATGACTCATGAAGTCATGATTGTTTTTTATTATTATTATTATTATTATTATAGATTATTGTAAAACAAAATTATATTTTAGTAAAATCCATCTAGAATGGAGTGAATTGTAAATTTAAATATGAATTTAATTGATTTATTAATGTCTAATGATAAGACTTTTGGTTCACTTTAAGATTTTAATTAGATACTTATTTATGTGTAGCATTAATATTAATTAATAGATAAAGAATGATATATTATATAAATTAATTAAAAAGCTAATTTTTTAAAATATCACTTCCACATAAAAAGTAAGAAGAAAGGTTATTGTATTATTTATTATTATATTATATTATATTATATTATATATACTACATCAAAAGTAGAAAAAAAAAATGCTATTGTTATAGAATTTGGGTCCTCTACTAATCCGATATTTTTCCTGACATCACCTAATTAATCTCATGACACATAAGCATTGCAATGAATGTGTGGTTAAAATGTGATTGGTTTCAACAACCATTTTATCAACGACCAATCATATGCTTTAAAAAGATCAGAAAAAAGATCATGAAAAAGATCATATCAGTATAGGATCCAAATCCATTATTATTATTATTATTATTATATATATATGATATGATATGATATGATATGATTATATATTATATACTATTATATGATATATGATTATTAAAGAGTTTCTCCTTACAATCTAATGTTTTTCTTTTTACATTTCATTTCTAAAGACACTCCATTTTAAGAATTTAAATTTAAAAAAAATTCTAAACACACTTTAATTCTCCAAATTTGGTTGAACTGGAAAACATGACAAAAGTGGAAAAAAAAAAAAAAAAAAAAAAAAACTAAAGATAGAAAAAAGCTTATTTTCTAAAAAAAGGTCCGGAGTGTCTTTATAACTTCTTTTCTTATTTAGTAATTTTAATTCATGGTAAAATTATCATTAATAATAATAATAAAAAAAAAAATTAGAGTGCAAACAGATAATTAATGGATTGTCAATAGCATTTGTCTAATTATTGTTATATATAATAAAAATAATAATAGAATTTAATGAAGGACATGTGTCGCTATAAAAAATTAATATCATTTATGACTGCCATGTGTCGCAACCACATCAAAAGTAGAAGAAAAAAAAAATCTATTATTATATTATTAGATATCAAAAATGACCATTATCTTTATAAAATTTTTGGAAAAAGCTAGGATGGGCTTGAGCCCACCCTAGCCCGACCCTAGCTCCGTCTCTGTGTATAATAGCTATGAAGACATGCAAAAAAACAAGAACGTGCATAGATTATACGATCAAATGTACAAGGAATGTCACATTGTAATTACAATTGCTGCAAGACAAATTTTTTCATTAATTTTTTGGGTAAATGTCTTCCACGTTTATGGCTCTATTTCAATCTAAAAAGACTTCTCACTACACCTATAGTTTAAATAAATAAAAAATATTACTAATATATCTATATATGTATACTCATACTATACTATATAATCCATCATAAACCCTAATATTATATTCGTAATAAAAAATGGAATTATAACATGAAAATATAATTTTGATATATATATGTAACCAAAAGAATGGATGAACAATGAATTGATTTGAATGAAGCGACTGTGTGGACCATATGGGAGGTACGGAATCAAAAGATCTTCAAGGATGTTCAGCTGGAATTCGTTAGAGTAGTAGACATGGTGAGATTTAGAGTAGGATGGCGGTTCAAACACTTTGGAGGAGGCTCAACAGCTCCTATAAGTGCTATAACCCATATTCTGTTGAACATTGTTGAGTATTGCACAGAGGCCCCGAAAAGGAAGGTGATTGCTGTGGAGAGGTGGATCCCTCCTCCGGACAATGCTTTAAAATTTAACGTTGATAGCTCGGTGACGGATTCTCCAGGTAATTCTGGTATAGGAGGTGTTTTACGTGATCATATGGGTAGCTCACAAGCTTGCCTCGAAAGCCTTCTCCTCTGTGAGAGAAAATCTTTGGCTGGATCTCAGCCTTGTTGTTGGTGGTCCTTCTGTTGTGTAAGTTGTTCGTTTATTATCAAAAAAAAAAAAAAAAAAAAAACATCTGAAAGCAATTTTCAATTTTCAACACCTTAGACTGATGAGAATTTCAAATTGAACTTGACAGCAATTTCATCCTTTGAATGCTTCTATTTGTCTGAAGGAGAAGCGTGGGACCAAATGTTCAATCAACATTTGACAGATCAGATCTAGAAATTGCGTCGAATGTGCATTTACCCAAAATTATAATAAATTAAAAATAAAACAACTATACCACCTGACCCAATGTAGTAATTTAGTGATCAATAACGCTTATTCAATCCTTCAATATCATCATGATATATCAAATATATATATATATATAATAACAACCAGAAATATCAAACATAGTCCAATCAGGAATTCAGGGCCCGTAAATTAATCACACAAAACCTAATAATTCTTGAGATAAATTTTTATGCAATCACTGTTTTATCATTAATTCATTAGTACTTTTTATTTCAATAGCTTCGATAGAACCATCTAATAACTTATACGATAGTCTAAAGTCAATACCTCAAACAAATTTTAAGGATACATTCATTCATGTTCTAACTTCTAAGATCATATAATTCTTTTATTATTTTATGGGTTAAAATACAACATATAATTGTTAAAAAAAAAAAAAAACAGGGAAGGGGATACATACATTCTAGAAGGTTATTCGGCTTCAAATCTACTTCAAGAGAGAGAAGAGACCACAAAACGAGATCGACGAAATGGGTTTCGGTTTTGGTTTCGGTGGAAGAACCGAAATGGTGTGGAAGAGACGAACTGGAGGTCGCAGATCTCGTTTTTAGAGAGAGAGAGAGCATATCGGATTTTGAAACATAAAAGTCACAGCAAACATAAAAGTCTATCAGGAGGTGAAGAGAGAGGCAAATTTTTGGAGGGAAATTGGGAGGGAAATTTTGATCCAAGTAAAACAAAATTCAGGACAGTTTTGGCAATTCAAGCACAAAGATAACAAAAATAATAAAAAATAAACTTTTGGCTAAAAACAATAACTCCATAAATTTTGTGATCATTTCTTGCAATTTCCACTATAAACAATTAAAACATGAAAAATGCTAAAAACAATTTTCCCATAATCTGTTTGGCTAGATTTGATAATTTTCCTAAAAAAGAGGCACCTATTTTTTTTATTTATTTTTTATTTTTTTGTGTAGCTTTTTGGCTTTTTTTTTAGGTCCTAAGCACATGCTTTGTTGGCTTTGTCTCATAGCCGACACTGGTGTCAAGTGTCAATTAGGTATAGCTTTAGGTTTCGACATGAGTTTTTGCAGAAATGAAATTAAACTTGATGCGATTATACCGAATATCCGATTATAGAGTTGGTGAGAGGTGATTGATTTCTATACCTTCATTTCCAAATAGATGCTAAAAAAAAAAAAAAGGTTACATTTTGCTGTAGAAAAAATATGTTGTAATCCGTGGTAAAAGAGTTGTATATGTTGTCGCAAGTAAACTTTTGCCGCAGGTTACATATGTTACAAAATATTTTTGCTACATTGGGACAAATAATTCAAACTATTTGAGTGCTTTCCTTGGTCTACCAAAGGTTCTCGTATTACTTAAATCACCTGAAAACCATAATAACTAAGAACTAATAGGTCATTAAGAGCTAACGGTGAAGTAAACCAAATCATCCTTAGAAAGTGAAAGTTTTTATGTGAGAGGGAGGAGTTTTTGCTTACGGGATTGCATATTACTATATGAGTCGAACATGATGGGTTCCTCTACTTATAAAGAAGGTGAAGTGTTTGGTTGAATAATTTCCAGATACTTAAATTGATGTTGAACACGGATTGTTTGGTGGCATGGTGTGTATGCCAAGTCAGAATTCACCTACATGCTGCATCAAGAATGCTGAACCAACCACAGAAATCCCTTGACAATGAAAAAAGTTGATTATTACAACAGAGTAGCTAATTGATGATGCAGATTGCAGGCAACAAGCAGCATATTATGGGCATGGCTTCTAGTAGTGTTTGATGAAAGAAACTATTCGACGACGAAGATTCACGGAATTCTTGGAAGTAAGATTGGCCAAATGAAAATCATGTCCTTCATCTTTGTATTCCACAACTTCCATATCACCACTCCACCCACTCTCTCTCAGCTTCTGTGCATAGTACCAACCTCTCTCTCTCAGATAATCCTTCTCCGAAACAAAAACCTGAACCCTGCTGCACCCCACCCGACCCAGATTCGGATCCTTTCCCGGATTCATCCACGGGTCATCAACCCCAGCACTTGAGTTCGGACAAGCAACTTTCCACAGTAACTCACCCCATGCTCTGTTTTTTTCATACTCTGTTTCTGTCTCTCCAGGAACAGAGTGATTTCCCCAGAAAAATGGATGACATAAAATCATACCTTTGAAAGTAGTATTGATCATCAAACCTTCAAGCTTTTCTTTTTGGCCATGTTTCAAGGCCATTTGGTGTGCTATATTAGCACCGGCACTGTCGCCGGAGAGAAACACTCGCTTGAAATCGGCATGGAAGTTGAGCCAATCTTCAGGGCCGTTTTGATTGACATGAGAAGCAACCCATTTGAGGGCGGTCCAGGAATCATCGTAAGCTGCAGGGACAGGGTGTTCCGGAGCTAGCCTGTAATCAACTGAGACTGCAATGAGTTCAGCTTCAGAGACTAAAGAGTTGAGAAAATGGTGGATGGTCGGATTAGAGGCGTTTCCGACGATGAAACCTCCGCCGTGGAAATAAACAAGAAGGGGAAGTTTCCGGTTTTGGTGGGTGTTTTTTGGGAGGTAAAGTCTGACAGAGAGATGGAGTTCAAGTGAATAGACAATGTCTTTGGATTGAACGTTGGTTTTTGGATCAAAAGATGGAGGAACTACTTGTGTGTCTAGTAACCTCTCAACGGTGCCGTTTTTGTAGATTCGGATGAAAGGAGATACGTCGATGGCTACTGGTTGTTGTTCTTCTGAGTTGGACTTCTTGTTGGTGGAGATAACAGGGTGGATGTTAAGTGAGAAAGTGAGAAGAGAAGACAGAATAATTGAAGAGAGAATGTGAATGCGTTCCATATTCAATCACGTAGTAGATAGAATAAAGAAAGACCACTCTCGAATCTCGATATCTTTTAATTTGATTTTCATGTGGCCGTGCTCTTTATTATATTCTGGCGGGCCTACACGCCCAGCTGTTTATGTTGAAGGCTATCTTGTCTTTACTCTTTAGGGGCCGTTTGGTATACTGGCATCTTGGCATGGGAATGGGAATCTGAGAGGATTCCCACGTTTGTTACAAGTTTTGCAATTTCAGATTCTTGGGAATGTGAATCCCATGGGAATCACATTACCCTCCAAGGGTGTAATCTGATTCCCACTCCAACAGGTGGGTTTCTGATTCCCGGGCATCTTATTCCCACCGTGGGACCCACCTCATAAAAAAAAATTATTTTCTTCTTCTTTGTTCTTCAAAACAACAGTGCATCTTCAAAACCTACTTTCATCAATTTTCAGATTTATTAATTATAATTAACACCAAATTTTCATAACAATGCCAACTTCATCTTCATCAAGCCAAGATCAACGAGCATCGACGAGATCGACGAG
Source organism: Acer yangbiense (assembly GCA_008009225.1). Lineage (NCBI taxonomy): Eukaryota > Viridiplantae > Streptophyta > Magnoliopsida > Sapindales > Sapindaceae > Acer > Acer yangbiense. The sequence goes on from CM017764.1 coordinate 45,395,249, forward strand.
CAGATTTGAGCATCGATCGACGAGCATGATGACGACGATGAGCATCGATCTGAGCATCGGCGACGACGAGGAAGATGTTGACGCTGGAGAGACGCCATAGGAAGAGGAAGATGAAGAGGAGAGAGGCCATAAGAAGAGGACGATGGAGAGAGGTCGTATGAGAGAGGCCATAGGAAGATGTTGACAATGACGATGACGATGGAGAGATCGCTTTTTTTTTTTTCTCCCATTTTTTTTCTTCTTTTTTGATCTGAAAAGAGGATCTGAAACCAAATTGGGAGATTATTGATTTTATTTTATGGGAGATTATTATTACATATAAATATTTTTTTTATGGGAGTTTGACTGAATCTGGAAACCCAGATCTGTATTTTAAATATATTTTTTCTCAGTTTTTTTTTTTTTTTTTTTTTTTTTCAAGTTTGATTTCTGTGGTGGAGATCCATACAACAAAATTAATAATTAAAAAAAAAAATTATCTTTTAATTTATCTTTTTACTGTGGAGATCCATCCAACAAAATTTTTTTTCAGTTTTATTTTTAAAAAAAATTCACTTTATCTTATTTATAATTTTTTTTAATCACTTTTAAAATTAATTTTGGCATGTTTTTATTTTTAAAAAAAAAAAGATTCCGATATACAACCAAACACTGTTAATTGATATTTTCAGGAATCCGACATAATAATCCCATGCACAACCAAATGTATGTATACAAGTTTCCCAGGAATCACATTACTAGGAATCACTTTCCCAGAAATCACATTATTTTGATTACCCCATACCAAACGGTCCCTTAGTGATTTCATTTAGATAATTTAATACAACTGACTCTTTAGGGTAACTCCAACCCTCGTTATACACAATATCAAACTTCAAATATTATAATTTATAAGAAAAAATTTTTTATGTGGGTGAGCAATTGAGCATAGTTTAAACAGATGCACTATTTAAAAAAAAAATGATTTTACTTTAATTTTTTTTCAAATCCCTAATTTTACCCTTCTATACTTAATTATAACAATATACCTTTGGAAAGATCTTATAGAGATCTTTAAAATAACACCAATATTGATATATATATTCAATTTTTTCAATTTACTTATCAATTATATATTTAAATAATGTTAAACTTTTATAATAATTTAAATATTTATTGAGAGGATATTTTCAAAGATGTTTTTTTGATGTAAAATTTGATATTGAACATTAGAGTGGAAAAAAAAATTGGCATACACATATTCCTAAATATTACCAAAAGAAATTAGAGTAAAGTTTAGTGTCTAATATGGATAATGTTACACATCCAACCTTTTTGTCCAACCCCTGATGTGTCAGTTGGTGAGTGGATGCACATTAATAATGATTTATCCATATATCCACTCACCAACTGACACATCAGGGGTTGGACAAAAAGTTGGACAAAAATGGTTAGATGTCTACTATTGTCCGTCCAAAATTGGAGTTGCTCTTAGAGTTCCAAAAAGCATCCTTAAATATGAAGATCCACAAAACATTCACTCTACCTACATAGCATAGTTGGTAGTTCAACTCCTCTCGTGCCTCAATAATCAATGGTGAAGAATTTGAGTCCGTATTTTCCAAGATATTAATGTTATGAGAATAAGTAATCGGACTTGACATAACCCTGACCCAATCATTCGAATAAGAAAAAAAAAGACAAGGAAAAAGATAATGCCTTCCCTTTGATTACTAGCAAGAAGAAGAAGCTAAAAGTAAGAACAAACCCATATATAGATTCAATCATAGGCTTCTTACTGATTGATGAATTGAACAATTTTCTTGCGCAAGGACACAGAATTTTCACAGGTGAGATTTTCCAAATGGAAGACATGTTCTTCTCCTTTGTAATCAATAACTTCCATATCACCACTCCATCCACTTTCCCTCAGCTTCAAACAATAGTACCATCCCCTTTCTCTTAAAGGATCCTTCTCAGAAACAAAAACCTGAACCCTTTCGCATCCGAGCCGATCCAGATTCGGATTATACGCCGGATTGATCCATGGATCATCAAGCCCTCCTGTACTTGGATCAACCACTTTCCATAAACTTTCAATCCAGTTTCTCTGCCACTCTTCCTTGCTCTCACCTGGAATCGGCTTCTCGCCCCAGAAAAATGGATGACATAAAATTAAACCTGCAATATTCAAACCCTCAAGCTTCTCTTCATGTCCATGTTTGATTGCCATTTGGTGTGCAATATTTCCACCAGCACTGTCGCCGGAGAAGAACACTCGCTGGAAATCAGCATAGCAGTTGAGCCAATCTTCAGGGCCTTTTTGATTGAAATGGGAAGCAACCCATCTGAGAGCAGACCATGAATCGTTAAAAGCAGCAGGGAGAGGGTGTTCAGGAGCATTTCTGTAATCAACCGAGACTGCAATTATGTTGGCTTCTGATACAAGGATGTTAAGGTAATTATGGTTGATCGGAGCGAAAACGGTTCCGACGACGAAACCCCCGCCACGGAAGTAAACAAGGAGAGGAAGTTTCTGGTTTTGGTGGGTGTTTTTAGGGAGGTAAAGCCTGACAGAGAGATTATGTTCAAGTGAATACAGAGTGTCTTTGCATTCAACGTTGGTTTCGGGATCGAAGGACGGAGGAACGATTTCTGTGCTGATCAACCTCTCTACACGACCATCTTTGTAGATTTTAATGAGAGGAGAAAAGTCTTGGGCTAGTTCTGGGTTTGTGGAATCCATAACAGAGTGAAGAAGAAGAAGAAGAAGCTAGAACAGAAAATATGGTGGCCTAAAGCTTTTGTAATTTCTTCAACAGAAGAGGATTATTTTAATCAGAGAGGAGAGATTCGAGGACCAATAAATTGAAGTTAATTAAATTGACATTTGTACAGCCACTTTTTCCTATTAATTCATGACAAGTTTCCTACAATATGCAAAGAGACAAGAATACACGAATTTGGATCATCTGTTGTATTGATCTCCGTCCTGATTTAAAGCATTTAAAATAATATTATCAATAATAAAATCTTAAATAAATGGATTTAAAAAAATCCATTAATTTTTTATTTTTTTTTCATAATGGATTTTTATTTTGCTAAAATGATTATCTTAGTTTTAAATTAAAATGAAAAACAATAAAATTCTCAATAATAAAACCTTAAATAAATATATTACAAAATAAATTATGAAAAATAATCATTTAAAGCTAAGATAATCATTTTAGCTAAATAAATATCAATTATGAAAAAAAAAAATACAAAATAAGAAAAAATTAATAGATTTTTTTATTATTATTTATTTAAAAAAATTGTAATCTATTTATTTAAGATTATTATTGAGAATTTTATTGTTTTTCATTTTAATTTAAAACTAAGATAATCATTTTAGCTAAATTAAATAATAATAAAGGTAAAAGTGTACTTTCATAGGTTTTAAAATAGTTGACTTTCAAATATTTAGTCAAATGGACTAAAGTGATGATTTTTGGAAAAAATAAAGATTAGATATTTATAAAGGTGATAAATGTCCAAAAAAAAGTGGGATCTATGTGAAATTCTGCCTAATAATAATAATAATAATAATAATATCTCAGTTTTTTAGAAAGTAGAAACTGAGCCCACCCTGAACGGAGTCTTCACTGTTTTATAAGAAATGTGGTGACAATCCTCTCTTTAGTCAATTCTTCTAAAAACAAAACAAAAACAAAACAAAAAACACACAAAAAAAAAAAAGTCCACAATTCAAAGCTAGTGTTGGAATTTGGAAATAAAAGTTGTGATGAGTCAGTCAATGGTCTTTATCTAGAGTGCATTTTTGCTCACCCACATTAACTAGGGTGAACCATTACCACCCACTCCAGGTGTTGACATGTGTCCCAAACTTTGGGTTAACTTTGAACTTTGGGTTGAATTTAGGACACATATCAACACCTGAAATGGGTGGTAATGATTCACTCTAATTAGTGTGGGTGAGCAAAAATGCACTCTTTTTCTGCATCCTGTGAGTACGCTACATGATGCTTTTCACATTGTGAATTTAAAGCAGACATAAAAGTAGAACAAAAGAAGCACTATCTGATTTTTGGGACATTGCTATGTGCATTTAATTGTTTTCCGATCTTCGAAAGTTAAATAATGAGGATATATATAAGTCATTTAACATCTACATTCTTACGGACATAACATTGTATTTAGGCATGTGAAAATACAACAAACGAACAGACAAACTGTAGAAGATAAATATGTTCTCATATATTGATCATTAATTTGATTTGTAGTATATATACAAGAGATGACTTGTAGAAGTCTCGTACAAAGTGAAATTGTGTAACCTATAGATAAGGAGATAACTACGGGAAGAGACAGGCGAGTCACGACGCAGTAGCAAGCCGTGACCAATTGTATCACACAGATACCAAATGAGACGTTTTGCAAGGGACTAGTGACCAGTTGTCGGACAATGCATGAATTGAGCAAGCTTGTTCACAGCGAATGCAATGTCAGATCGAGTAAACGATAGATATTGTAAGTCACCAATTATCTGACAAAACTCAGTGGCATCCGTAGGGGTGGGCGTTGATTGGACCGGTTCGGTTTTCCCTAGAACCGATAAAAAACCGATAAAGTCCGGTTTTTGAAAAAATGAACCGATCCAATCAAATTGACAATTGCCAACCGATCAAAAACCGATCGAATTGGACCGGTTCGATTCGGTTCGATTTTTTCGGTTTTGGGCCTAATGGGCCAAATTTCTAGACTTGTTTAATTACATAGTTTTTTTCATATATTGGGCCTATTGAACCAAATTTGACTAAAATAAAAAATAAATATCAAATATGGGGACAAATTATATATATAATATTTTTGATGCAAATTGATGATATTCATTACACTGTCCACACTGTCCACAACATGCAAATTTAAATAAAAACAACATTCCACAGTACACACTGTCCACAGCATGCACAATCCACACTCCACAGTCCACTATAATAAATAGCTGATTGATGATATTCATTACAAGTTTAAAAACAATAAAAACAACATTACACACTCCACACAATGCAGAAAAAAAACAGTAAAAACAACACTTCCACAACATAAAAGTCTTAAAGCAGTAAAAACCACACTCCACACTTCCACAGCTTCATGGTGATGACTGATGACCATTAGCCACAGCATGATGAGCAGCAGCCTGTGATGAACTAGTTCTGCACCTGCAACATTGTTAATGTCATTAAATTAACTTCATTATTCATCAAACAATAAGTTACAATTAAAAAAAAAAATCATAATATTAAATTATTCTTACTGGTTACCATTAATGGTTCACTACTATCCCATATCCCAGCAATTCGTTACTCAACTTCGCAAGCTCTATATAAAGATCAAAATAAAGTATGTTAAAATTTGTTAAAATAAAACATGAAAATTAAATAAGATAGGTAAGTATTCAAATTAATTAATAACTACTTACCTATCTTATTTAGTAACTTCATGCTTTACTTAATCATTATCAATCAATACAGGATAAGCTGTTTCCAAAGTATAGTAATCCTTTAACGATGATTATCTCTAACCTTCATGCTTTACTTAATCAGGTGAGGTTATACAAATTCATACAATTGAAAGCAGTCAGCTTTCACTGAACCATTTTGCACAGGGCATAGTGGACCGTACACAAAATCGTGTTCATTCATAAACTCCATGACAAAATGCAATTCCATTTTGATAGATTTTGGAACTGTTGGATTAGCAGTAGCTTCTCTCATTATCTCTCTACAGTTTACTAAGGAAAATTAGAATTAAGATTAACTGGTTAGTTATAATCTTTGATGTAATAGCTTTTGTATGTATCATAGTCAAACTGTCATTGAGAGGGACTATTGAATACAAAGAAGTGAACTTTTGTAATTTGTGTTTTCATGGAAATTACTGACCAAAAAAAATCAATCAATACAGGAAAAAATCTCTACCAAATCGGCGAAAATGGAAGCATCAATCAAAAAATATTTTCAGCCAAGAATCAACCATGGATGGATTTGTACCTGAGAGGCTGAGACCCACGATCTGTCAAGAGATGTGTCTTCTGCGGCAGTTGAGGTCTGAGAAGTGAGAACCCACGATTTATTGAGGAAGAATTAAACAATTATGAAACAAGGAAGAGGTTAGACTTGAATTAAACAAAAAAACAAAACAAAAAAAAAAAAAAAAGAGGTCAGATGGATTTGTACCTGAGAGATGAACAAGTGATGACGAACGAGTAGAAGACGACCGGCGGAAGATGGCTGATCGACGACGACCGGCAGGCGAAAGTGGTGCTTTAAGCGTGTATGTGTGTGGGTGAGACTGGGTGTGGGCGTGTCGCTACTGTCTGCTGAAACTGAAGAAGTGAAGAGTGAAGAATTAGGTTTTTTTTTTTTTTTTTTTTTTAATACTATGTATACCGGTTCGGTTCACCGGTTTTAGGTATCAAACTGGACAAAAACCGGTTTATCCGGTTTTTTAAAAAAACCAACCGAACTGAACCGGTCACTTAACAAAAACAAAAAAAAAAACCGGTCCAACCGGTTTGATCCACTGGTTCGGTTCGGTTCGGTTGGCCGGTTTTTTGCACACCCCTAGGCACCCGTGAGAGAGGTACCATCAAGAAGCTTAAGATCATAATCTGTAGGAAGTGGTGTAGAAACCGGTTTGGAGTCAAGCATTTTAGTACAAGTTAGGAGATCGGTCACATATTTCTACTGAGAGAGAAACAGGCTAGTAGAGTAGGAGAGAACTTCGACTCCAAGAAAGTGTGATAGGGCGCCAAGATCCTTGATCGAAAAACGCCTGTAACGAACTTGTTAACAAGTGCTCCATCACTACCGATGACAATTATGTCATCAACATATACCAACAAGAAAAGGACACAACCGTTTAGCATTAAATATGAATAGAGAGTGTCGGAATGAGAATTGCCAAACCCATTTTAGAGAAGAAACTGTCGAAGTTCGTTATACCACGCCCGTGGCACCTGTTTGAGACCATAAATGGCCTTCTTGAGACGACATATATGCGACGGATAAGTAGGATCCGCAAACCCCGGCGGTTGTGCCATAAACACGCCTTAGCCAAGTGTCCCTGAAGGAAAGTATTATTCACATCCAATTGGCAAATGGACCACCCCCCGTGACACCGCAATGCTCAATAGTACTCGGATTGTAGTGGTTTTAACTACTAGACTGAATGTATCTGTGTAATCAAAACCCGGCCGTTGATGAAATCCCTTAGCTACCAAGCGAGCTTTGTACCGAGAAATAAAGCCATCCGGAGACCGTTTTATACTAAACACCCACTTGCACCCCACAATATTATAGGATGAATTTGAAAGAACCAAATCCCACGTTCCATCCCGAATGAGAGCATCAAACTCATCCAACATTGCACGTCACCATTCCTCAATTTTCAACACTTGTGATACGCAGGTGGGCTTAGTGTGAACAAGTGATAGAACACTAATAAGAGACAGTTTTGAGAGGGGTTTGTGTATGTTGTTCTTCGATCTAGTTACCATAGGGTGACCAGCATTTGGTGCGGAAGTTGGTGTGGACATGGGTGGAGGCTGAAGCATAGCAGGTTTGACTGAATTGCGAGCCGCATGTGGCTGTGAGGAAGCCGAGACCGTAGCTTGTGCTTGAGAATCAGGGAGTGCAATCTGACGAGGGGTCTTATGCGCAGCCAGACCTGTCAAAGAGTGGGCATGGAAGATCAGAATAGTGACAAACGGAGAAGCATGGGACAGCCAGGATATGCAAGTGTCAGCATTAGACTTAGAAAGATTGGCGTGAAGAGCATTGTATGGAAACACTGACTCAACAAAGTTAACATGTCTGGATACAAATACATAATCGGTTTCTGGATCCAAACAATGATATGCACTCTGTGATAATAAGTACCCTATGAAAATGCAAGCTCTAGACCGAGATTCTAGTTTGTGATTATTGTATGGCCTAATTCATGGGTAACAAAGACACTCAAATACACGTAACTTGGCATATGAAGGACACACACTGAAAAAAATTTCAAAGGGAGACAACATATCTAATAGTGGTGTAGGCATCCTATTAATCAAGTGTACGATCGTGGTAAATGCATATGACTAGAATGTGAGAGGTAGTGAGGTGTGAATGAGATTAGATAAGCCCGTCTCGACAATGTGGCAATGACGATGCTCGGAGACACCATTGTGTTCCGGCGTGTGGGGTGGTGTGGTAAAGTGAGAGATGCCATGACTTGCAATAGGTTTTCTTAAAGCTATGTACTCACCACCATTGTCAGTGTAAAGTGAAATAATGGAATGATTAAAAAAACAAATTCAACCAGGGTTTTAAAGCGAATGAAAACTACATGAACGTCAGATTTATTTTTCATCCACATGTATTTTATAAAATGATCGACAAATAACACATAATACTTGTAACCATCCTTAGAGATAATCGGAGAACTCCAAACATCAAAATAGATAACTTCAAGTGGTTTAAAACTAAGAACAGTTGAAACCAAAAAGGGCAATTTGTGAGTTTTATTACATTAGCATACACTTCATGGATTGCCAGAATTACTGGACGAAGTAATAGACAATGCTTGAGAAGATACTAATTTGGATAATATTTTTGACGACAAATGACCTAAACGATGTTGCCAGTTAGGGAGAGAGGCTTTGACACTGGAAAAAGCGATGATAGAGATGTTTCAGGCTTAGCATGAGACAGTCACTCGTAGATTTCATTCCAAGTCCTTCCTTGCATGAGCTGCGCCTCCGTAAGAAGATCCTTCACACAAATGAAAGGGTGAAAATTCAACAGCAACTTGATTAGATACATAAAACTTTGAGACAGAGATCAGATTTTGTTTCATATTAGGCACGCATAAAACATCAGATAGCAAAAAAGATGAAGATTTAGTAAGCAAGTGTAGAGAACCAGTGTGTGTGATAGCTAAATCTAAGCCGTCACCAATCATAATGTCATCGGAGCCATCATACGGAGAGCGCAAAGACAGGTTTTGTAAATCAGCAGTGACATGGTGCAAGGCACCATAGTCGAGAAGCCATTGGAGCGTAGTGGGATTTGGTGTAGTGTAATGTGCACAAGGATGCCATTGCTTGGTCAGCTGATTTATTTGAGGTTGAAGGTTGACAGGTGTGAAGGTAACGTGGAGCAGCATTTTGATGTGTGACCCTGCTCACCACACAGTTGACAGAACCCACGATAGGGTTTGGACCTGTTTGACTGATTCTGAGAGGTCGGGTTTCTAAGGTTTTGATTTTGAGGGAGAGAGTCAGCCTGTTTGTTAGTGGAAGTTTTTTGTGTAAGGGTTCAGTTATTGTTTTAGTTTCGATGGTGATTGGATTGGTGACCACTAGGGAATGGTTTGGCAACATAGTTGGCACTTGGCAGTGATGGGTAGCCTATGGTTTTTCGTGGCTTATTGTTTCAGAACAGCCTCAAAATTGTGAAGCTTCTCATGTAGTTCTTCAAATGAAATTGCAGAGTCAGGAGCATGGACGACAGATGATATATCTTTGAACTCATCACCCAGACCATTTAGAATTTTAACTGTCAGATCTTTAGGATTTTTCGGAGCATCAAGCATGGCCAATTCATCAGCAACACTCTTTGCATGTTGCATAAATTTGGTAATAGATTGAGTACCTTTTGTGACGTTGGTGAGCACGCCCTTGAGATACAAGATGTGTCCTCTAGAAGGCTTCGCATATGTGTTAGCATGTGCAGTCCATGCATCATGAGCAGTTCTAATGGAAGTGATAAACAGAATGATGGACAAAGATATGGAGTCAAGGATTGCATTCAGAAGCAACTGATCTTGCCTGGTCCAAATATAGTAGGTTGGATTTGGTGTTGTAACATCAGCTATTGTGATAATGGCCTGTGGACATGGGTGTCATCCATCAATGAATCCCATAAGATCAAACCCAACAAAAAGGGCATGAAATTTAAGTTTCCAGGAACGGTAGTTTGTTGCTGTAAGTTTCAAGGGTGCTTGAGCAGCAATATTGATAGAGATGATAGTGTTTGAGGAGGAGGTAATGTCATGAGACAAGGAGGATGAAGAGATAACAGTCACCGAATTTGAGGAAGAAGAGGTGGTATTAACCATGGTTGGATCGTGAACTCTTTTGAGTTATGGTTGCTCTGATACCATGTAGAAGATAAATACATTCTGATATATTGATCATTATTTTGATTTGAAGTATATATACAGGAGATGACTTGTAGAAGTCTTATACAAGTGAAATTGCGTAACCTACAGATAATGAGATAACTACTGGAAGATATTCAGAGATAACAACATAATTAAGATAAATACAAAAATACAAATATAACTAAACTGAATTATCCTTAACAATAACATCATATTTAGGCACGAGAAGAAGCCACGAATAATTTGGCCCTACAACCATGTGAAAATACAACGATTAAGATCCTGAATGAATCCTGTCCTTAACAGATCATGTTTAAGACTTGATTGTGATGTGTATCAAATACACGAGCAAAATTTAGAAGAGAGAAATGGAAAGATTTGAAGGAAAGGTTTACTTTTATAAATTCATCATGATCTCAATACAATTGTATCCAGTTATTTATAGGCTAGAGATGCTGTGAATGAGCTTGCAAATAACAATAACCGATTAAACTAAATACTAGGGATGTGCACCACTCATGTAATTGTGGAATTGCACCACTTATGCCATCATGGCCATGATTCATTCATGGATCCCCCACTTATGTCAACAACACAACTAACAATAACTAACAACACTATGACTAAGTCCCTTCCTTCTTCGTTGCACATACATTAATATATGGCAATTTATCCCCATTACCAATCTTCCTCTGTATTTCTCATTCTCTCTTTCTCTAATATCTGCTCATTCTCATTCTAAATTCTCTTTGTAATTTCCTTAACTGGAAAATACATATCAGTGGTATTAGAGTCATTCTGTTCCATGGCATGGACAAACGATTTTGTAATAAAGTCTATGAAGCCATAGCTCGTCATGAGTCTAGCCTCGTCCAAATTCATAATACCCTTCAAACCATTTTGAATGAACTTCAATCTCTACGTGTCTTCCACAAAGAGAATTCATTTCAGAAAAACACCAATCATTCTCTTGACAGTAACCAATCTTATCTCAAGCTATCGTTCCCTACATTGGGTAAAATCCCACGGCCTCACACCGTATCAGAAACAATCGGTGCAGCGCATCCAATCGTGGAACATAACTTTTTACAGAAGAAAGTCTAGACCTCTTTTTGTTCTCATGTATTGCTTCATAAATCCTCTCTTAATAACTTTACAGGTCCTCCAGGTCTTCCACCAACCCAAAAACAAAAGCGGCCAACTCAAGTCTCTTTCTCTACCGATGAAAAGCAGTACAAACCAACTTTTGCGAAAGACATTTCCAAAATATACTTCCAGTACATATCTCAGTTTTATCCTTGCGAACACGGATAATTCGAGAGGAGAGGAATGATGGGTGCTTAGATTGATAATTAGTGTTGTTAATGGTTAATTTGTTAGTGGGTAATTAGTGCCTTTATTTTGGTTCCCATCATTAGCATTTTCCTATTAATTAGCTGCTGTTTCTAGTAAAATTGATGTAGTGGGCGAATGGTTAATTAGTTGTTAATTGGCAGTTAATTGTTGTAGTGTTTGCACTATAAGTCTATAAGGCTTATAAATAGCCAAATATCAGTTTAAATGAAGATATGAAGATTATATGACAATTTATCCCTCTTACCAATCTTCCTCTACATTCCTCATTCTCTCTTCCCTTAATCTCTGCTTATTCTCATTCTAAATTCTCTTTGTAATTTCCTTAACTGGAAAATACATATCAACTAATTGTTGTGCACAAGTTGGCGAAGATTAAGATCAAGATCCCGGCTTGCGACTGTCTCATCAATGTCAATTGCATACTTTGTAATTTTTCCTATATATATAAAAGCGTCCTATATTTTCAAAAGGGCAATTCATGGTGTGACCATTTGCCTTATTTCCCTCTGTATCCCTTTTTTGTTTTTTTCCCTTTCTTTGTTTCTCAGACATGAATCTCTCTCTCATGTGTTTATCAAATGTGAATCTCTCTCCTGCAACTCAAATTCAACTTCTTCACACTCTTTCTCATCCACCTCTCTCGTATATATATATAAAAGAGGCTAAAACTTTCAAAAGGGTAGTTCTTTGTTTGCACAACTACCTTATTTCCCTCTCTATCCCCTTTTTCTTTTGCCCTTTCTCTAATTCAATTTCCCTCTGTATCCTTCTCTTCTGTTTCCTTTTCCAATTCAGCTCTTCTTCTTCTTATCGGCTTCTTATCGGCTTCTTCTTCTTCCTCTTTTTACAATCACAAAATCAAACATGAATAATAAGAAAAATAACAAAATCAAAACCCACAATCACAAATGTACAAACATTATCATGGAACAACGAAGAGACAATAACCAAATCAAATCGCACCACCACTACCACTACCACCACCACCGTTAAAAAGAGAAACCTTATCACCCAACATCATCAACAACAAATACGCCTAATCACTTTTTGTTTGAACAAAAAAATCTAAATAAAAATCAAACCCCAATCAGCCATTCCCACCTTCTAAAAGAACCCAGTAGCCCCTCTCACCACCAAAATCAAACCTAGCCACAAATGGAAATCAAACCAAACAATCCACGGAAATCGAAATCAAACTACAAAATCAACCCAATTCACACCGAAATCGAACTCTAAAATATCTAATCAACCACAAAATTGAACCTTAAAACCAGCCCGGAAATCGTTGCCACAAAATCGAACAACACCAAACCACAGAGAGAGACGGTCGTGAGAGAAAGAGAGGCGGTGATGAGTGAGAGAGAGAGAGAGAGAGACGGTGGTGAGAGAATGGTGGGAGAGAGTGAGAGGAGCAGTGGTGAGAGATTTTTTTTTTTTTTTTGAAGAATGAGTGAGGAGAGAGATCCATGGTGAAGAGAGAGATAGGCTGTGATGTCTAATCAGATAATGGTGAGTGAGAGATTGATGGTGGGGTTTAGGTGTTGTATTTTTTTTTTTTACTTTTTAACAATTTTTTTCCGGTTTCAAAAAAAAAAAATTTGTTGTTTCTCATTTTAGTTAAAATTTTAATATTGATAAAAAACAACAACAACAACAATAATAATAATAATAATAATTGAAAATAATAATAATTAGAATAATAATATTAATAAATTTAAAAAATAATAATATACAAGAAATGCTAAACTTTTTAGATCCCTACCTTTAAACAAGTGTTCAGAGACTGAAGCATCAATCACCATCACACACTACGATGGTAACGAGCAAAGACATTAATATATATATATATATCATTTAAGAAAAAATTATATAAAATGATATTATTTTTTTATTGATCCAGTTCAATTTGATATTTTTTGTGTTATTTGTCATATTTAATTGTATATGTAATATAATTGAGTAATGCTAGGCTTCCCAAATTTCTTACCAACCGGTGTTCGCCAGTGACTTGTCAACAACTTATAAATCATAAGATTATGTGATGAGTGATAAGATGTTGACATGTCACTTGCGAACACCATTTAGTAAGAAATTTGGGAAGTCTAGCATTACTCAATATAATTATAATAGTCTGTCTCTTTTCATACTTCTGATGTGGGACTGTGGGAGCGATATGTGGCAATTGTAAATGTTATTGTTTATATTTTTTTTAAATGTATAATAATAAAGTAATTTTAATAGACAAGTCTTAGTAAGAACTCGAAGTTCAATTGCAACATTAGATGTATTAACAATTTTTGATTATAAATATGTTGTAAATACATTTGTATTCACATAAAAATATATATATATATACAGTCTTTCTATTATCAGTTCGAACTGACAAAAGTTATATTAGTTCCTTGTATGTGGGCCACTGGATTTAAATACTTTGACTGACAAGTGCATACAGTCAAGTCAAAGTATTTAAATCCAATGGCCTACATGCAAGGAACTGATATAACTTTTGTCAGTTCGAACTGATAATAGAATTTCTGTATATATATATATTATTTTAAGGTTAAATACTGTAAATTTGGCACGTGCATTGCACGTGTCTCCCCTACTAGTATTAACAAAAGTTACAACCTAGACTGAAAATTATTACCGTAACATTACACCTTCGCGTGCAGAGGCGGAGGTATTTGAAAGCTAGCATGGGCTCCAGCCCAGGCTAGCTTTTTCTAAAAGAAAAAAAAAAGTTTAAATTAAAGAGTTTGATTTTAAAAAAAATAAACAAGTAAAAATGCAGAAAAAAATATTATAAAATTAACATTCTTGATAATTTATAAAAATGGTATATAGTTTATAATTTAATTTAATTGAGGTAAATTCAATAATTTCAACTCATATCTCAACTTTCATCCCAACTGATCAATCGGTGAATGGACACATATTAATGATTTAAGTTTGGTAGAGTGTGGTCCGTTCTCAATATCAAAAACAATCAATTCTATACAGAATTGAAGCAGTGTAAAGATGGCATTATGATTTAAGACATTATATGTTTTCTTACAAAATAAACAAGGAAAATGGCCCTTAATAGCTATAATTAATTATGTGATAACAAGATATATAATGTCAATCCAATTACTAGCTAGTAATTCCAGCGATTAATAACAAAAAACATATTTGAAACAAAAGGGTGAATTGGTAAATGAAACTACTGAAGCAGCTAGTGTAAGAAACAGTGTAAACATATATAGACATTAGAGGTTACAAATAAAATTCATATTCATTGTTTCTTGTTCTTAGTGTAATCACTAATCACATTATACACAACTACAACCGAACATTTTCTTCTTATTTAGCCCAGGAAAGAAATTTCCCTGACAATACACAATGAAAATGCTTTACTTTATTTATTGAGTCCTCTAATTAGAGCATCTCCAAAAGACTCTTCAAATAAGATATATCTAAAAATCAAACGAGCCACGTCAGCATATATGGCTCCAACAGACTCTTCAAATGAAATTCTTCAAATAAGATTTTGCTTCTCACTCTTCAATATTGAAGAGCGACTTCTCCCTCTTCAATTATTATTATATTATTTTTTAATATCACATCATCATTAATATTTAACGTTTATATCCTTATCTTTTTAATTAAATTCAATTAATATATAATAAGTTTTAATTTATAAATTTTATCATCATAAAAATTATACCACTAGAAAGGTCTCATCTAGATCTTTAAAATGAGGTTAATATTGAATATTTAATAATAACATATCAATAACATGAGAAGTTATTAATTCTAACTTAAAAAAATAGAGGGTAATTAGATTTGTTGGTGGGGAGGGGGGAATTTGAGCACTTTTATTAAAATAATATAAATTTATTTCTAATTGAAGAGTCTTTTGGAAAGGCTTTTCTTTTTTTCACTCCTTAAATTGCCATATAGATAAGCAAATAGACATTTGAAGAGTGAAAATAGAAGACTTTTTTGGGGATGCTCTTAGGTCGTTCTGAAAAATTTCATAACCGGGGTTAGATAACAACATTGTGAAGCGGTTCCACGTGGAAATGGTGGAAAATGTCACCTTTTTGAACTGATTTGGTGACAAAGTCACTGCTTTAATAAGTTAAGTTTAAAAGACACATATTATGGTGAACTACCAAAATTGCCCTTACTTTACATATTCTCTTTCTTACTTTAAAGTTTTCTGATATTTTATTCTTTCACATTCCTTTATAACAGACCTCCAATGGAAATTGAACACCATAACATTATTAATACAACTTCATTGGATAATTAGTTTAGTGGCGCTACGCAGACGCATTCGGGGGTCGAGCTAGGTTCTTTTTCATTTGTTCTCAGAGTCTTTCATAAACCTTAAGCTGGTTGTGTGAATTTTAAATCTAATTGAAAAGGCCCGGAGAAAAGGCATGAACAAAAAGGCTGGACCAGTGAATGAAAAGTCACAGGAGGTGTATTAAAAGTCACGGGAATAGTAGTAAAAGTCACGGGAAGTGTATTAAAAGTCACGGGAACAGTAGTAAAAGTCACGAGAAGGGTTTCAAAAGTCATGGAAAGGGTTTCAAAAGTCACGGGAAGGGTTTCAAAAGTCACGGGAAGGGTTTCAAAAGTCACGGGAACAGTAGTAAAAGTGACGGGAAGTGTATTAAAAGTCACGGGAACAGTAGTAAAAGTCATGGGAAGGTTTCAAAAGTCACGTGAACAGTGGTAAAAGTAACGGGAAGGGTTGCAAAAGTCACGAGAACAGTGGTAAAACTCACGGGAAGGGTTTCAAAAGTCACAGGAACAATAGTAAAAGTCACGGGAAGGGTTTCAAAACTCACGGGAATAGTGGTAAAACTCACGGGAAGGGTTTCAAAAGTCACGGGAACAATAGTAAAAGTCACGGGAAGGGTTTCAAAACTCACGGAAGTGTATTAAAAGTCACGGGAACAGTAGTAAACGTCACAAGAAAAGTTTAAAAACTCACGAAAACCGAGAACTTCATCGTCTTCAAAACAACTTTTTTCAGAAATTAAATTCTAACCTAACCTCATCATACAAACATAATCAACCACAAATCAAATCAAACCTAAGCTCGAACAACGTTTCAAAAGACTCGAAAACCCAGATCTTCTTGCAACGATGAGTTCGCCGTGAGATTTACAGTTGGATTTCTTGCAACGATGCTTTCTCTCTCCACTGTTCTCTCTCTCTCAACTTTTTTCTCTTTACGTTTGAAAAGACACAAACAGACAAAATGAGGGTATTTTTGTCTGATCACCTAAATAGGTGCCTTTTAAACTTAAATTAGTAAACCAGTGATATTCTTACAAAAACAAGTTGAAATAGTGATAAAAAGTTTTGAACCCGCGGTTCCACATCATTAACCGTTACCCCGATTAACCGGTTTCATTACAGAATTTCAGTCCTGATATTGATCATTAGAACCCTTTCTAGTATTGGTTGATGAACTGAACAATTCTCTTGAGCATAGCCACGGCAATATCATAAGTGAGCTTGTACTAATGGAAACAATGATCTTCTTCTTTGAAATCTTCAACTTCTGAGCATAGTACCATCTTGGCATCCTCTCTCTTTATATATATTAGACTCTCAGTGCATCCTCCGCAACAGCAATATCCAGAACCCTGTTTCACCCTAGCCAAGCCAGGTTCGAATCGAAAGCCGGATTGATCCAGGGGTGATCTAGCCCGCCACTTGCGTTTGGACTAACAAATTCCCATTGTTTTCCAAGCTTGTCTATCTATTATTCTTCATCAGTCTCACAAGGAAGTATACATTGGCTTCCCCAGAAAATTGGATGGCTTAAAATCACACCACTAACATTAATTCCCTCATCGAGCTTCATTTCTTCTTCTTCTTCGTGATGATCATGTTTCATGGCCATGCGATGTGCTATATTAGCAAGTGCATTTTCGGTTTGGTTTGATATGTATCAGTTTGGCTATATATTCAACCCAAACTAAACCAATATGATTTACCAAAACCTATTCAAACCAAACCAAAAAAAAAAAAAAAAGTCGGACTGGTTTGGATAGATTTATCGGTTTAAGTTTAAATCCAAAAATCATTTTTTGTAGTATTGTTAAAAAAAAAATAAAAAAATTAAGTATTAAACGTAAGTGTTATTTAATTATTCTGAAAATTAAGAAAAAAAATTATAAAATTAACAATAATAATAATATCATGCCAATGAATGAGAATGAAGATTCTTAGTAAAAAAAATTACTTATTTGTATGAGTTAAACTTTAAATTATCAAGTTTGTACTTGTATTATCTTTTTATATGTGACTTATTTGGATATGAGTTGTCATCAAAAAGACTACAGTAACATAACATAATAGGTTAAAAAAAAAAAAAGTAAATGAATTATTGAATGTATCATATATATGGTTGGTTTGGGTTGTATGAATTTTATTTTAAGCAATCCAAACAGAACCAATCTTTGATCAGTTGGGTTGGGCGGGTTGGTTCGTTTACACGATTTTTTTGCATACCCCTACCAGCACTGTCAATGTATTGGAGATCCACCAAAAATTTACTTTACCTAGCACGAGTTACTGACAAACCTGCGAGTCTGGGATAGACTTCTGACTTGACCGACTATTCGGTGCGAGAATTTATTGTAATAGCAGGAAGTTAATGCCTTCCTTTGATTAATAGCAAAAAGAAGAAGTTACATGTCAGAACAAGCCCATATATAGATTTAGAGCCTGTTTGTTTTTGCCTCTTATAACTTAAAGTTACCTTTTCAGATATTTTTGTTTGTTTTTTTTGGCATCTGAAGTCTGAGATTGGGCAAAATTTGTCTGATAAAAAAAAGTTCAATTTTTGGACTTTTGTCTGAAGTCTGATGTACTTCACTTTACTTTAATTTTCTTTTGTCCAAATTACCCTTTACAAAAGACATTATTTCCCAATGTATCCTTATATATACCTGACCAAACCATCGTTTTCCAAACACCACTTTTTTTTCTCTTCACACCGTCTGTGCTCCTCTCTCAAAACCCACATCATAAACTTCCATAAATCATGTAATTTCATCCATATTTGCTGGAATCCAACAAATTTCTAATCATCCTATCAAGATCCGGTAAGATTTTTTATATTTGATGATTATTCTTCATTTGATTTTTTTTATTTTGATGTATAACCCTAACAAAACT
This sequence comes from Acer yangbiense, assembly GCA_008009225.1. NCBI lineage: Eukaryota > Viridiplantae > Streptophyta > Magnoliopsida > Sapindales > Sapindaceae > Acer > Acer yangbiense. The sequence continues at coordinate 45,413,984 of CM017764.1, forward strand.
CTTCTATTTTTTTTTTCAAATTGCAAACTTTTGTTGTCTATTCTCTGTTCTTAAAAGATTTTTCTCAGTTACATTCGAAGTTCATCTTCTTCAATTTCAAATCTCATCACAATCAGGTAATTAAGCAAGCTTTTGTTAACAAAATAATTAGTTGGGTTTACTGCAAGTTGAACAAAGTGACTTTTTTTTTAATATATAAATCATGTTTGTTTTGTTTATTGTGTATGATCTGTGAGAAAAGTGACTTTTGTTTATTGAACAAAGTGACTTATGTTTATGTTCTGCTCTGCTGTTGCTTTTGTTTCCCCGCTGTTGCTCTGTTTGTGTTGTTGGGTTGTTTTGGTGCATGGCCTTTGGCTTTAGTGTGCTGGGCATTCTCTATCTTTGTGGTTTTGTTGGCCTTTTCTTGGCTTGTTTAATATAATCACTTGCTGTTTAAAAAACAAAATGATATGTGAGAAAAAATTCCTTTTTATATGTGATTATTTTGTTGTAAAATGTGTAGTGACGAAGACCTCGAAGTAGAGAATGAGAATGCAAATCATAATCAACCACCAAGTACAAACCATGATTTTCGCATTTCGGATCAAGTATTCATGCAACACTTTAGAGATCGAATTGCGAATCAACTTTTGGAAAGGTCCATTTAATTTTGCTATTACTTTTAATGGAGTAGAACATTTTGGTTATGTAATTGAGCAATATAGAAATTTTGCTTATGAGAAATGGAACAAAAACATTTGACTCTTGAGCAAAAATATGAATTTTGTGTTGATGTTTTGAGTGTCCAAAAGACTTGTACATGATGTGTTAACTTTTGAATTTTGCTCAATGAAGTGAAGACTTGTTGGGTGCATGTATTGCTGCAGGGGTTTTTGCATTGATGCTTTGGTTCTTTTTCTTTGTTTTTCTTGCTGTGTTGTTTTAGTACAGTGTTGTGGTCCCTGTTATGTTTTGTGTGCTTTTAATTTGTTTGTTGGTGTATGCGGGTTGAGCTGTGGCTCCCCTGTTTGCTGTGTTTTTTTTTTTTTTTTAATTTGGTTACTATAGTTCTTCACCAAACTTTAATTATAATATATATAATTTTATTTAATATTAAAATAATATTTTGTTAGAATATTAATAAAAAGGAACTATAATTTTATTTAAATAGGGATTTATTATTTTTGGATTAATAAGATATAAGTACATAATAAATAAATACAATGATATATAACAATCAATGAGGTAAGGGTATAAAGGTCAAATTACAGGTTTTCAGATGTTTTTGTTTTAAAAAAACAAACAGCTTAACACTTAATTCAGGCTTCAGAAAATAAAAAACAAACATATTGCTCAGACTTCAGACTTTAGACTTCAGACTCAATTTAAAACTTTAAGTTTTCAGCCAAAAAAACAAACGCCACCTTAATCTTGGGCATCTACTGATTGATGAACTGAACAAATTTCATACGTAAGGACAGGATTATCGCAGGTGAGATTTGATAAATGGAAAACATGTTCTTCTCCTTTGTAATCTATAACTTCCATATCACCTCTCCACCCACTTTCCCACATCAAACAATAGTACCATCCTCTTTCTCTTAAAGGGTCCTTCTCAGAAACAAAAACTTGAACCATATTGCATCCGAGCCGATCTAGGTTTGGATCATATGCCAGTGGGATGGCAATTTGACTCGCACCCGTGAGCACCCGCCCAAACCCGACCTTATAAGGTCAGGTTCGAGTGGTGAATTTACGACCCGTGAACCAGCGAACCGGTAAAAAGAAAAACCCAGCGGGTTCGGGTGTGGGTACGAGTTTAGAAAACGAACCCGCGGGTGAACCTGCGAACCCGTATAAATAAAAATTATATAATATTTATTATTTAAAATATTATAAATTTAAACTCCAATGGAAACTTTTTAACCATATAAAGAATAAAATATAAAAACCCCACTCATTCTAAGTTTGAGAATTACAATACTCAACTCTCATTTATATATAGCTAATGGTACAACCTTGCACTCTTATTTTTTCAATGTGGGACTTTCAAAAGTCCCACATTGAAAAAATAAGAGTGCAAGGTTCTACCATTAGCTATATATATAATGTGCTTTGCCTCTTGTCTCAACTAAGAAACACACTTGTATTTGTAATTCTCCATGATATATTACGAATAAATATGAGTTTTGTATTGTATAAATAAATATAATTAAATATTAAATATTTATAAATTAATATATTTTGTGGGTTGGTGGGTGTGACCTGCGAACCTGTATAAAACCCACAGATGAAAACCGAACCCAAACCAGTTTATTTTCGCGGGTTCGTAAGCGGGCGTGGGTGAGGAAAAATTTTACAGGTGCAGGTTTAGATTTTGTAAAACCTGCCCGAACCTGACCCATTGCCATCCCTATGCCAGATTGATCCATGGATCATCAAGCCCTCCTGTACTTGGATCAACCACTTTCCATAACTCCCCAATCCAGTTTCTCTATCAATCTTCCTTGCTCTCGCTTGGGATTGGTTCCTTGCCCTAGAAAAATGGATGACATAAAATTAAACCTATAATATCAAAACCCTCTAGCTTCTCTTCATGCCCATGTTTGATGACCATTTGGTATGCTAGCGGTTGAGCAAATCTTCAGGACCGTTTTGATTGAAATGGGAAGCAACCCATTTGAGAGCAGACCATGAATCGTCAAAAGCAGTAGAAAGAGGGTGTTCCTGAGCATTTCTGTAATCAACTGAGACTGCAATTATGTTGGCTTCTGATACCAATATGTTAAGAAAATTGTGGGTGATCGAAGCAAAAACGGTTCCGACAACGAAACCCCCGCCACGGAAGTAAACATGGAGAGGAAGTTTTTGGTGAGGTAAGGCTTGACAAAGAGATTATGTTCAGGTGAACACAGAGTGTATTTGCATTCAATGTTGGCTTTAGGATCAAAGGACAGAGGAATGATTTATGTGCTGATCAACGTCTCTACAAGGCCATCTTTGTAGATTTTAATGAGAGGAGAAAGGTCTTGGGCTAGATCTGGATTGGTGGAATCCATAACAAAGAGAAGAAAAGAGATGGAGCAGAAAATATTGTAGCCTAAAGCTTTTGTAAATTCTTCAACAGAAGAGAAGAGAGATTCAAGGACCAAATAATTGAAGATATGATGTTGTGTTAGAGCAAATTCAACGTGTAGCATCAAATTTTACACTTTGTTAAAAGAGAAATTAGGGAATATGTTTCTACCAAATTTTTTTTTAAGTAAAATGTATTCTACTTCAATTTACTGTGAATGGTATTTTTAAAGAATATTCTTTTAATAAATATTTATATAATATTAATATTAATTTTTTTAACATAATTAATAATAGTGTCATTTTAATGGTATATTTTTTAGAATAAATATTATTTTAATTAAATATATGACTTTAAAAAAAAAATTTAAAACAAAAAATTGGTGTGGAGCTACAGTATAGCACCAAATTGGATGCTACATTGTAGCATCACATAAAAAAAAAAATCTGGTGAACCACAAAATGGTGCTCCCGTCCAGCCGCCAAAGTGGTGCTTATGCAATATGCACCAATTTAGCGCCCGTTGGAGCTTGCGGAGAAATTTCAAATTAAATTGACATTTGTACAACCTGCAATGATAATAATTATATCTCAGTTGTCTAGAAAGTAGAAACTGAGACCACCTTGCAAGGAGTTTTCATTGTTTTGTAGAAAATGGGGTGACAATTCTCTCTCTAGTCAATGCTTCTGAAAAAAAATAAAAATTAAAAATTAAATTAAAAAATTAAAAAATTAAAAAAATTAAAAAAATTAAAAAATAAAATCTATAGTTCAAAGCTGTTATTGGAAATAGAAGTTGTCACTTTTGAAAGTTTAAATTAGTGAATTATTAGAGACATACATCTTCTTTATCTCCATGAAACCATCAAATATGTAATGAGACACACTAGATGATGCTTTTCACACTGAATTTAAAGAAGACATAAGTAGAACAAAATAATCACTGTCTGATTTTTGGGATATTGCTAAGTGCATTTAGTGGCTTTCCAAGTCTTCTAAAGTTAAATAATGAGGATATATAAGTCATTTAACATCATGTTCGTACAGAAATAATGTCGTATTTAGGCAAGCATGTGAAAATGCAACAAAAGCCCCGAGCCTGAATGAATCCTGTCCTTAACAGATCAGGTTTAAGGCTCGATTGCAGGGAGCAGGTTGGCATAGATTGGGATCTAGATCCCTGCTTGCAACTATCCCGGCAATATCAATTGCAAACTTTGTAATTTTCGTTAACAAAAGTTACAACCTAGACCAGATTATTTCCGTAACATTACACCTTCGGACAACAAAACCTAAGGCCCTTGCTAAAGCATGAAAGAAAGGACTCTAAAACCCAAACAACCTGATATAATCCAAACATAGACTATGGTATTATAATTTAAGAAAAATGTGAATAAATCATATATTTAACAAGGGTCTCAAAAAATCTCATGATATAAAAAAAATAATAATAATAAGTTTGCAAAAAAAGAATTCTTAAGTTCATACAATCTTCAGGACATCAATCACCTTAATCAACAATTGCACAAACTGGTGCAATTTCCAAATATATATTCAAATTTATAATCTTTGGAAACTATACAGGTTGAAAAAAGCTACTTTCTTATAACACACTTGCAAAATCCTATACCAACAAGGGAAGCCTAAGCAGTTGTTACGCAATCTAAGTAATACCAAGTTTCATGATTATAACAAAAAATAAGTTCTTAAGCAAGTACCACATACTCTGCCTCAAAGCCGCTTTTGCTGCAGGCATAAATTCGCTCCTCTTCAACTTCCCTGGATGTATCCCACCTTCAACAGTTTTTCATGGAGTTAAATGGGATCCTTCCTCATATAAAACTAGACTCTCGCGAAAAAGAACAAAATCATCCAAATACTCAACAAACCCAAGAGGTTTATATTCCTGTTTTTCTAGGTCATAAGAAAACACCCCTTTATTATCAATTGTATCCAACATTAAATCTCTGTTGTTGACAATGCCTAAGCATCTAAGAATTCTTTTGTTTGGCACAATAGAATATTGTTTACTCCAAGACTCGGCCATGCCATACTCCCTCACCACCAATATGTCGCAGCATCCAATTAGTCCCCCGTTGTAGCAGCAAACAATCAGAGAAAGTGATTCCCTTAACACCGTCACAGAAACTTTCGGCTCATGTCCATGAGATTGATTATCTCCATCCTGATAATAATTTGGAAGCATTACCTCTCCAAATTTCTCAGAACCAAAATCAAATGCCAAAATAAACGAGGCAGAAGCATCCTTAGTCCTTTTTGTAAACCAATGAACACGTCCATTGACAACAACCGCTGAACAGGCATCCCTTGCACAGCATCCAGCATAAGTCCCAACCTCTCTCCACGAATTCCTCGCCAGTGAGAAAACCTCAACCCTCGGTGGTTGTTTCTCAACATACGCTCGACAAATATCATAAAAATACATTATCCTCACAATCTTGTAGTCATTAGTTCTATGGTGAAACCCAAACCCAATGAAAGAACGAGTTTGCCATTTATCAAACTGATGATGAAAGCAAGAATCATCAAGGATCTTGAGTTTCCAAATAGAGGGATTCCACAAATACAAGGTTCACCCAAATAGACTAAGCGGCCTCAAACAAAGCAACCCATTAACAGAACCAACCATCCTAAGGAATTTGGAGTCAAATCTAAATGGGACTTCAAGTTTTGAAGTCTCAGCAAAAGTCCTGTCATGGAATATAAAGATAAATTCTTCGACACAACCATGTCGAACATCAGTCTTACAATGCAATAAACACCTACCACTATCAGTTTGGAGATTGAGGTGTGTGGAGATGAAATTAGGATCGATAACTAAATCACACCAAGCTTTGCAAACACATCTGAGTCTAATAATCTCCTTTACTGGTAATCGACCCAGAATGTTATATAGAATTTCGACTGGAAAATGCATTGATGACATTTCTTTCTAACTTAAAAGCACCAGATGAAATAAATTTAGAAACACAGTGACTTCTTACGTGGTTGGATCTGTCTTCTTTGAGATTGAATTGCACATAAGTTTGCAGCTTTTCCTTGCCACCGGAACCATAAACAGACGTTTCATTGTTTATTTGCTATATCTTTGAAACCCTAAACAATTTACCCCAATATGGGTAAGTTGCACAAATATGCCTTGACTTTAGGTGTAATTGCAGTTATATTCAAACTATATCCAAACTTACACAAACATACCCTGCCGTTAGTAAGACAACATTAGAATTTAACTGCTGAAGGGCAAAACAGTATTTTGACACATTAATAAGATAAAATTATTATTATTTATCTATATAAGAGTTAATGATTTTTTTTTTAGAGAAAAAAAGAAAAGAGATGGATAGGCATCTTCTAATCTCTAGGCTCGTTTGAGATAACTTTTACTTTTGGTTTTTGACAGTAAAAGAAGAGAAGTAAAAGCCTGAGCTTCTTATTAACTGTTTGGATAGTGTATTTCAGAAGAGCTTTTGTATATAGAAGAGCTTTTGAGACTGTTTGGATGGAATTTTTTAAAATAACTTCTAATTAAGATATTACTTTTTTACCCTTGTAAAAGAGCTTTTGAATATGTTTGGTTGGAACTTTTTAAAAGATCTATTCTAAATTTAACATTTGTATATTTTTTTTAATTTTTTTTTTATTACATTTGTATCTTAGTTGAGTAAACAATATATATATATAATAAAAATTTATTTCATTCACTAGGGAGTTTGACCCCGTGCGTTTGTGCGCATGTTCTCTTTTCTTTTGTTGTTTGTCTTTTGTTGTGCTGGGTTGTGCTAGCTTTGTTGGTTGTTGTTTTGTTTCTTGGCCTGTTTGCTCTTGATGGCTATTAATAAAATTTGCCGTTCTAACAAAAAATATATACATATATATAATAAAAATTTACTTCTTAAGGAATAATATAAATTTTTATTATTCCACTTTTTCTATTATATTTCAAGAAACAATTGAACTAAAAGAAATAAAGTAATAAAAATTCACTTAAAATTACTAATACATCCATACATATAAGTTTACTACAGATTAAGTATGACAATTTTAAATAAAACCCTACATATAAAGTTAATAATCAAATTATACAAGCATGAGTTCTCTAGCAATTCTATCACGAACAACCCCCATCTCACTTTCATCTATTGTTAAATTCATATTTGATTCTTCATCCTCAGGCATGTAATCTTCATCTTCATTATGTGATTCAAATTCAACATCTGCAATGGCCTCTCTTCTTATGAAATTATGCAAAGCCATTGAAGCAGTAACGATAGTTACTTGCTTATCAAACTTATAATTAGGCATGTGTTGTAAAATTTTCCATCGTGCTTTCCATACACCAAAACAACGCTCAATAACACTACGTAACGATGAATGCACATAATTAAATGTTTCTCGAGATCTTGTTGGTTGACCACTAGTACGAAAGACTGGGAGATGATATCTTTCACCTTTATACGGAGCTAAATAACCCTTCATATTTGGATATCCAGCGTCAACCAAGTAGTATTTATCTGCAATATCAACTTCAATCATTAATCAATAATATTCAAAATAATATATATACAATATTTAAAAGTACTAATTAAAAAAATATCACATACCATCTGGTGGTATAGGAAATTTTAACTCGGTGTTTCTTAATGCCTCTAAAAATATGCGTGTGTCATGTGCAGATCCTTCCCATCCTGACCATACAAATGTGAAAAGCATATCAAATCCACACACGGCCATAATATTTTAGGTAGGAAATCCTTTCCTACCAATATATGGAATTTGTTCATCCACCGGAAGTAACACACGAACATGCATTCCATCTATGGCTCCAATGCAATCCTAGCAATTACCGGATAAATTTAAAAAAAAAAAAAAAAAAACATAACGTTAGTTTACTTATCAACAAATTACCAAGTATTCACAAATTAAGTATATACAACATTACAACATTACGTTAAAATATGGCCAATATTTGGGATTACTTCGAATGTAATGCGGGACTTCATTAAATTCTCTAGGTTGCCTAATTTCATCAAAAGCTAGCATGATCATTTTCTCAATGACAATTCCAAATTGTCTACTCACAGTTTCACCCGAATGTTGAAATTGTTCTTGAATAATTCTATTTCCAACACCATGTCCCAAAGTCAGTAAAAACATACATACTGCCTCCTCAAGCCTAACTCCTTTAGTGAATGTTAATCCGTAACTTCGTAATCTATCACATAATTTGACAAAAACATGTTTCTCCATTCGACACTGCTCTTGACAACGTAGATCATTTCCATTCAATATCTCCATTATGAACATCCATTGAGTACAGGGTGAATTTCTACATGGTTCTTTAATTAAGAAATTATTGTTGTGATATACTGTTGCTCTAGCAACAGTGAGAACAACTTCATTAAACTCAATCTCATCTCTAATGGCTTGTTCAACAATTTGTTCTTCAATTTCTTCCTCTGAATCAATATCCATTCTGCACTATATTAAACAACAATTAAAAACCAATTTGAGTGGTATTAACATTTTCGTGTCAACTAAGTTGGTTAGCACTACAGATAACAAAATTCATTAGTTTACTGAACAAACTAAAACCATCAAACCAACACTAACTTTTATTTATGTCTTATAAACCATGCCGGTATACATAAAATTAGTGGGACAAGTAATATGCAAAGAAGATTAAATGCATCTATTACCAACTCGCAATAACCCTTCATATTTATGCTTTCAAAGGTATCACAACAACAAAAGTAATTCATTGAAAACAAAGTAAATATCACTGTGAAAAAAAACCATAAACAAAGTAATATCACTAGTTCATAAACAAACAACACGTTGCTTATATATATATATACAAAAAGTGTCAACTGTCTTATAAAGAGACAACTGTTGATGATATACATATTACAAAATTTATCATACGTTAGCATAATAGATTAGTTCTTTTCAAAATATGACATTTCTACAAAAGCTTCATTTCCCTTCACCTTTAATTGTCTTCATAATTAAGGTTGTGATCTTTCAACCACTGAATTTGGTATTCGGGTTCCCTTAGAGCCACAAAAATCTTCATATTTGCCTTCTTTGTGAACAAACTAATACCCAGTTTAAAAAAAGGACTCATTGGTTCACATTCTGGCAGAGTAGCTAACTTATCAAGAACTTCTTGAACACTACAACCAGGTGGATCAGTTCGTATGTAAGAATTCTTATTCTTAATACTCTCACAAAGATCCTCAAGTTGCTTGGATAACTTTGAGGATGTAGAATTGTTTTTTTTTTCCTTTCTTGAATTTCTTTCTATTTGGTTCAAGTGTTTTTTGTTTGCGGTTTCTACTTTCTACTTTCTACTTCATCCTCATGAATAGCTTCTTCAAAATCTAAACTAACATTATCCTTGGTCATGAAAGCTTGTGTATATATAGGAGGCATTAAACCAGAAATAGGTGCACAAGCCCTAACTCCAGTTGCAGTAACATCTCGAAACAATTCATCTATCTTGAATACATGCTCCAAACCTTTCACACGAAATTTTGAAGCTTATGGATATTTCTGTTATAAGTTTGAGGTTAGTTTAATTTAAGAAGTTAAAATATAAATTACAATAACAAATAAATTTTTTTTTTTATAAATACCTACTTGTAATTTTGCTTCCCACCATTCGTTTGAAGCATCAATAGTTGTCTCTCCATATTCCAACCGAGTCCGGTTTCTCCTCTAACCAATGAATCCCAAAGTTGCCACTCTTTTTTCACATTGTCCCAATGATTTTTTAGTTGCTTTCGATCATATGTTCTACTCGTAATCTTATTAAAGTTATCAATAAAAAATTTCCAACCTTGCTTGCTTAGATGTGTTCCATTTCTATTTCCGGCTCTAACTTGTTCTATAGCCAAATCAACCCAAACCTCATATGTTTGTGGATCCCGTACTGCTTTTGCTTTTCCTTGTCCTCATTTGCCATCCACTTTAAAATTTAAAAGTTTGTAAGCTACTTAGAATTATAAAATTACACATAAAAGACATATTTATTTATCAAGTGATGTACAATCATGTAAAATTTTCTACAGTGACAATATTAACACTTCCAATAATGACAGTATATTATGTGGAGTATAAAACACACACTCTCTGTTTCACAGACCCAACAACAACAACAACATGGACAATGGCACTGTTTCATCGAATATATATCATTTTGGTGTCCATGGAATTGAAGAAGAAAAGAACCCAGATGCTTTTTTTCCATGTAGAACACAAACATTCCAGTCCAAAGGCAAGGGTTGTTGTGTTACCACAAACCCATCTCCTATCAAATTAAAAGACAACTTTAATCGGATACTATATAGGGATGTTATTGGGTTAAGTAGAGCCAAACATTTGGTTCCTGATGATGGGATGATGCTTTAAGATCAAATGAGTTTCCAGATAACTCTAGGCCCAAATTTTTTATGAAAGGTAGTACTTTGGATTCCATTATAGACAAAATAAAAGCTAATGATGCATATAATTCTCATATAGAGGATATGAGAGATGGGTGGATGTTGGACCATAATCGTGCTCGTGATCAATACCAAGATGGTGAAGTGTATTTCAGACTTGAAATACATAAGAATAAATGATAGAAGAGAAACGAAAGAGATAACAGGGAAGGAGATGATTTGTCTTATATTTTTTTCATATCATTCGATTCATTGTTTGCCAATTTATATAGGCTTACAAATAGAATTACTAATCAATAAAATAGCAAAGTGCACTAACCACTAGCACTTATTAAATAGTCACTAACAAAAGCACTACCACTTATTTAACACAGTACTCACTCAATTGTGAAGCACTCATATAATCATGGCCATGATATCCACTCATGAATCCTCTTTATGACCGGAGATGCACCACTCTATGACTAAGTGGATCTTATTTAATTAACATAATTAATGCACATATCATTTTCTTGTTAAGCATGGATTGGAAGTGGATTGGATGATGGAAGTGTACGTGCATTCACATGTATATTGGCTATATTCTGTTTATTACCTTTACATTTATTTTTTCTAACTGTGATATATATTAAAGGCCAACAGTGGGACAAGCAAAGACAAGACAGAGCAAAGTCCCAAAAACAGGAAAAGGCAATAGGTGAAAAATAACACTCACACCCACCAAAAACAAAGACACGAAACAGAGCAACACCACCCAAAATGCAGCAGAAAAACAGTAAAAACAAATAAACAAGCAAACCTCAACTAATATCACCACATTCCACAAAATCCCCAAAAATTGAATAAAAAGAAAAGAGAACATATACAATTTGTTTTCTTAGAAATAGAATTTTACAAGTGAAATAGAATAGAACATATCAATAAATAACTTACGTAAGTGTAGCTTGATCCGTGGATTATCTGAGGTGAAGAAATTACTGACACGTCTTAACCGGGTCTCTAATTATACTATAATATGGTCTAAATTACCACGGTTATGTTACTGAATGTGTGAGTATTTCACCCTTTTGCAATCGTACAAGTTGTTGGACTAGTATAGTGTACAAAGTAAGGGTATCGATCCACAGGGAAATCAATTGCACGGTCTAAGCTAGAATTAGTGAATCTCTACTGAATTAACTTAATGTGGTATTAAATTATTACTATTAAAAGCTAAGATGCTAGGGAATGTATGAATTTAGTAATGATGCACCACAAATAACCACTTTCATGCAATAAATATCAAGTCACTAGTGTAGTTCCATTTATACAATTAGCTCACTCAACCATTCACCTAATATATCATCTAAGGTTTAGATTAATCATTAGCGAATGTAAGTTGTGGAACTGAGGTTGATAAAGCGGATTCTTAAGATATTCTTATTATCGACACACTCTAATCAAACAGTAGTATATGAACATACACCATTCAAACATCAGGAATTTAGTATTTCATCACTCCAAGGTAACCAATTCCATGCTTCCAAGGTTCCTTAGATACATGGCATGATTTCATCAAGTTTAGGCATGTAGACACAAGTGATTCATATAAGAAAAGTGGTAACAAGTGATTACATCAATACTTTCATAAATTCCCCAACAAAAGTGGATTAGTTACACATGATCATTGAGTATAGCATAAGAATGAAGAAAAGGAAGAAATACTACCCCTTGAAGTCTTAATCGATTCCAAGGCCAAACCTCTCCTTCTTCCACAACAACACAAACCAAATGAACACTAGTAACTTTCAAGAGATTGATTAACTAGGTGCTCTACTAAGACTAATATCTTTCTAGCTACAAAGATTACAAGATGATGAGCTTCTTAACACACTAGTCTATTCTATCATGTAATACCAAAAACTACTAATAACTTAGTTCTATACTAATTTTGTCACACCCTTGTTCTACAGGAGAGAGAAGTATATATATCTTTTTTCTTCAAATTGGGCAAGGAATGCCCAATTTGTCCTTGGACATGCCTCTGGCGGGTTCATTCCGCGGCTTCTGAAGAATTCTCGGAGCCTTCTTTCCCGCCAGCACGAACTCGCCGCGGCTTCTGATGCGTTTTCGGCGGCTTCTTTCCCGTCGGAACGAACTCGCCGTGATTTCAGGCGACTTCTGACCTTCGGGACGGCTGGAATAATCTCGCTGCATGAACCCGCCGTTAATAACTTGGCGAGTTCTGACCCTTTGGATGGCGGCTTATGTCTAGCCAATTTCTGGCAACTTTGTGCCGCGGCTTCGTGCTGCGGGCTCTGTCCCGCCACATCTTCATCTCATGGTTTTGCTCCTCTTTTGACAATTTTGATGCACACATCTCCCTGAAGGGTCATATTACCTGAACTTAACAAAAACACATGTTATGCACACAAAAGTGCTCTAATACGAACACAAAAGGCAGGAAAAAGGGGCGCTAAATGTAAACATTTATAACGCGATCAATTACAGCTATGAATCCTTCCGAAATTGGAGTTTTCAAACCAAGAAGGAGTAATTTTAAGTGAAAACTTGTCTCAATCTTTCAAGAAACACATTGCCCAGGATCATGGAATCTTCATCATACTTTGCTTGGTAAGCTTTTCACTAATATCTTACATGTTTTGTGTTTCTCTTATCTAGCAATCTCAATTAATTACTTGTTTGTTATTTTGTATGCTTTAGATACAATATTGAGATGAGTATGATGTATGTTTGAGATTTTATATTGTGCTAGCATATTAGGTTTTGTGCTTAATATTGATTAGCTAAACTAATTGACATGTCATTTAGTTTTGATATCTAGGATTATTCTTAATTGCATATTAATCATCTTAGATAAGCATATAGGGTTTCCCTTGCTCTATGTTGCATTTTGGATATTCACATATATTCACTTAGGGTTGTATTCTCTTCAAAGAGAAAGTAAGTCTTGTGTGTAGCATCCGGGATTAGGTTGCTTAGAACGCAATCAAATTGGACTAGGTTCACTCATACCGGGATTAGGTAGGTGTGTGATTACTTCCGGGATTAGGTTGTAATCGTTTGCACATTTAGTGGATTCGAGGTTCGAGTGTGGCTTACTTACATAGCCCGTGGTTTTTCCCGTGAGGGTTTCCACGTAAAAACCAAGTGTTGTTTTAATTTCCGCACCATATTACAATTGCTTGGTTATATTATCTTGAGGGCATTTTCGTAATTTTGACTAACATGAAAAATTGGGTAAAAAGCGTAAAATCTATTCACCCCCCCTCTAGATGGCTTTATACACACCGTGCTTTTATTTGTTTCAGGCTTGTCTACGGAAAGGCATGCCACCTTCTGGTGGAGCTTGAACACAAGGCGTATTAGGCTATCAAAAAGTTAAACTTTAACATGCAAGCGATGGGAGAGAAAAGGTTGCTTCAACTCAATGAACTTGGTGAAATCCGGCTTGAGGCATATGAGAATGCCCGCATTTACAAGGAGAAAGCCAAGAAGTGGCATGATAGAAGAATTACGAAGAAAGATATTCAAGTGGGGAACCAAGTTCTCCTTTTCAACTCAAGACTCCGTTTATTTCCCGGAAAACTCAAGAGCCAGTGGACGGGTCCTTTTACCGTCACCCAAGTGTTCCCATACGGAAGTGTGGAAATTGAAAATGGAGCGAAAGAGAAGTTCAAAGTCAACGGGAAAAGACTAAAGCTTTATTGGGAGAATACATTGGAAGAGCCAAAGGAGAAGGTTCTTCTCAAAGAACCGCCTTGATCACTCATCAAAGGGAGGTACCTTCTTGTAAATATTAGTTAGATTTAATTGCTTTCAAGTTTATTTTATTTTATTTTGAGATCGAGTTTTTCCCCTCCGAAATTGAATGGCACTTTGTGAAATCTTTTTGACAAATGTGGACACAATATGGACATTGCGCAATTTAGGTTTGGGGGTATAGGAAACTCAATCGTTTTTATTGTCGCTTATTTAAGTTTATTATTTTAGTTTATTTGAGTTTATTAAAAAAAAAAAAAAAATCCATACAAGTAATGTTTCTAGTTGAGTTTTTATAAGTATGCAGGACCAATTTCAAGTAGGGAAGCATAGGGGTGAAATAGGTGTGCAAATAGGTCCAATTTGCCCAAAAACCCAGAAAGGCCCTGTACGTACAGCACCCATCGTGCAGAAAGGGCCCCACCACTTACTTTAAACGCACCGTTTTTAGCATGGGCGCTGTACGAAGCGCCCAACCCAGATTTGCGTTTTTAAGAAAGGCGTCGAGCAGCAGCCACACCACTTCTCCAAACTCACCAAAAAACACCCTCCTCTCCTCTCTCAAGGGTTTTTCGTCCAAAGTGGTAAGTTTTCCATCCAAATCCCATTATTTTTACTCCCTTATCCTCCCAAGTCTCTTTATTGCATGATTTAAGCCAATTAGGGCAAGATTTGGGTGATTTTCGCATGATTAGGGCATAAATTGGGGGTTTTCAAAATTCTGTAGATTTGGTGGTTTGTGGGTGTGATTTTGTTCCATTTTGGCTGCAACTTGCACGGGTTATTGTTTGTTTTTGTTTAATTTTCATTTGGAGCAATTATTGGCATGATTTTGGTTGTCCTTAGTTGAGAATCCGAATTTGGCAAGAAATTGAAGTTTGTGTGGAAGAGAAAATTGTTTGGGTTGGCTCTTGAAGTGAAGTTGGCTTGATTGGCAATATTAAAGTGCTAGATTTAAGGGTGGTTGTGCTTTATGAGTTGCTTGGGAAGTGTTGTGGTTTCGGTTTGCCTCAATTTCAGTCGAAGTGCTACCCAATTGTGCCGAGAATGCCGCCAAGGGTTAACAAGTGTGCTAGGGCCGGTAAGGGGACTTCAATGGGTGAAAGTCAAGAATTAGCCCCATGTGTATGGAATAGGGATTATGCCACAAGAAAAGCAATACTTATGAACCGTCCCATCATTCACGAGAGAGGCATTCAGGTTTCCACTTTAGAGGGTACCACCATCCCAGCCATTGTCGAGGCAAGAAAATGGGAGAATTTTGTCATGTCAACATCACCTTGGTGAGAGATTTTTTTGCCAGTATGGTGCCTGAGACCTTCAGAAGTAAGGGATGTGTGTTGGTCAGAAATGTTGTGGTGGAAATTTCAGAAAACAAGATTAATAAGCATTTTGGCACAACCCCCGTGAGACAGAATACCCTACCTTTAGGTTATGCCCCCTTCAATGGTGACTCTAAAAAATTGGCTAAGCTGCTAAGAGGGAATGAAGATGGGGTGTGGACCAAGAAGCACTCAATTAGGCAATCCGACCTATCCAAAGATATGGTTTTGATAAACCTTTTCAACTCAGCCTCCCTGAGACTGGTATCCCACACCAGTTCCATTTCAGTTAAGCGGGCGGAGTTAATAGCATGCTATCTCACTAGGTGCTCGATTGATGTGGGAAGAGTCATAAAGGCTGAACTTAATGAGGCATGGGACATTGACCTCAAGAACAAGCCACAAGCAATGAAGAAACATGTCCCTTTTCCGTACTTAATCACTACACTATTAAGGGAAGCTGGTGTTCCGAAACATGACAATGATGAGATGGCCAAGGGAGAAAATGGAGATCTAAACCTTCGCTCTTAGAATGACACAACCAGCAAGACCAAGGGAATGAGAAAGTTATGGAAATTGCCGTCTTCCCGTTCAAGAGCAGATTCTGAGCTTGAGGACTCCGATGAGGAAGATGAGGATTTTGAGCCTCAAGCAGAGAAGTTGTATTTTGGGGATTCATGGTAGGCAGGCAACTCAGAGATGTCTTAGTTTGATCAAATTATGAAGGCTATTGCGGGCAATAAGCTCGCCACAGAACGAGTGGAAACGAAGATTGATACCCTCACTCAGCAGTTCTCTGACTACATGCAGACACAGGAGTTCTATAGACATGAACAGGAAGCCGAAGTGGAGGATGTCAGGGCTGATGTGGCCACCGTGAGGACCCAGTTTGGCTATCAGACCTATCAGATGAGAGAGCGCCGCACGAGACCACCTTCGTCCTCCCGTACCCGAGGCTTCTTAGCTGCTGATTATGTGCCTGACAATATGACACCTAAAGAAATTGAGAATCTGAGGAGAGGCAAAGGTCCAGTGAAGTAAGATTGACCGAGCTAACCATCTCATGCCACCATTTGCTCCATTTTCTTTCATTTGCTTTTTATTTTCATTGTTGAATGCTTAACTTGGTAGTTGTTTTTATTTTGGATTTCCATTCATTTTTTGCTTTTTTAATTTAGAACTTGTAGTTACTTATCGCATATTTTATCTCGGATTTCTATTTTCCATGATTTGACTTTCATATCTTGCTTTTATTGCCCTTTACATTCTCTATATTTACTTTAATTTTTCGTTTACATTTAGTTTTAAGTTGCGGAGTTGTTTTGTGCCTAGCTTTTAGGTTTAGTTGTGTTAGGGTTGCATTTTGGCTTCCCTTCCGCTTCTAAGCTTACATTGTCCAATCATTTTTATGTGTAAACATTGGGAACAATGTTTCATTTAGGTTTGGGGGTGCGGCCATCCAGTGACCCTCTCGCGTCTTTCATTTTTTTTTTCTTTCTTGCATGAGTGTCTTGTGTGTTATTAAAAAAAAATATAAAAAAAAATATATAAAAAATATAAAATAAATAAATAAAATTGCATGATTGTGTGAGCTTAGAGCCAAATTTTGTCAAATTTCTACCTTTTTGAGTCAAAATCTAGAGCAGTAAGGGCTGCTTGTTGAGATGCCTTTGGGTTGAGCCGTTGTAGGCACTTTTTACATGCCATGCGTTATTAAGGGAGGCCGTGTTGGTCAAAGTTGCATCACATTGCTTGCACACATCCTACCGGACTCATTTTGTGTTTTAGTGAATGAGGTAGCGCGCTTGAGATGTCTAGATCATTAGTGGAGACTACCCATATGAGCTTCATTGCCCAAATATTGCGTCCACAAGAGTGATTTTATTTCTACTCTCTAAACACTCATCATGTAGATATTAGGCATAATAAAAAGGACCTTTTTTCATTACATTAAGCATTAAAGAACAAATCTTTAGTATTTTTACCTCATGTATTCCCCTTGTTGGCTTGCTTGACTCATACCTTTAGAGATGACGTAGACAATGTGTGTTAGTCACTCAAAATGACACAAACACATCCTTAAGCCTTGTGTGTGTGTGCTTAAATGTCCAAAGAATGTAGACCTACACACTAAACCCAATCACCATATCCACCCATGTTACATCTACACCATATTTAACCCAAACACTAAACCATCCCACACTACAAAAAAAAAAGGTCTTTTCTGACGGCATTTAGCCGTCGGAAAAGACCATTTCCTGTCGAAAATACGCTTTTCCGACGGGAAAACGCCGTCGGAGGTTGTCGCAAATACGATTGTCAGAAATAACTAATTACTGACGAGCCGTTAGAAATACTACCATTTCCGACGGCCAAGATGAAAATACCGTCGGTAATAGTAATTCAAGGTGGTCAAAATTACTTGTATTTTCGACGGCTTTACCACTATTTTCGATGGCTATAAGCCGTCGAAAATAGTCGAATTTTCTAAAAAAATGGTGCGACTCAACTTGATAGTCGCCATGTCACCCATCACGCGCCACGTCATCCGTCGCCCTACACGTGCCACATCACACAACAACTTTAATTCCATGAAATTCATGTGGTTTGAACCCTTGACTTGGATGACAGTAAGGGGTTACCCTTACCATTTTGCTATAACTTTATATCTGATATGTTTTGCATACTATTTATATATGAGCTATTGATATGTTTGTATAATATCTAATTAAATATATTTTTTTTGTATACTATTTAAATATAACTATTGAGATATTGTTTTTTAAAATAATATTTTATTAAATTTATTAGAGTTTGTTTTAAAAAATCTGATATAGTAGTGTCACTAAATATAATTAAAAATAACTAAATGTTCTTGTGATTACTAATAATTTTGCTATATTTTATATTTAGTTAATTTAGTAAGATGTGTCCATAAAGTAATTTGAATTAAATTTTAGCATTTCCGATGACACTTTTTATGTTGTTAGAAAAGTGGGTAATATTGACAGCTTATTTGACTATTTTTGGACGGCCCAAAAGTCATCGGAAAAGCGGTATTTTTTTTTTTCCGATGACACAAAAAGTCCCACAAGTCATCGGCATAACTCGACAATTTGACACAACCCGAATCAATCTTGCAGATGTCATGTACGAGGGCGTTGTAATGTTCCTTGACATCCCTATGTGACTTTCCCGGCAGTTGAATGGCGATATTTTACCATCGGGCAATTTCTCAAGATAAAAATGCTTATAATAAGAGGGAGTTCCTAAAGAATGACGTAAATATCTCACAAATCTCTTCATCATAATCCTGACAAATGTTTTGTGTATTTATGTTGTATTAAAGTGTTCACTCTTGATTTTTGCACATATATGTCATTGTCCGGATAGCAATTTAGGGAAAATCAGGTGTATTAAATGCATACTATGAAATATAGTTTATATAATTATTTTATCTAACTTTTTATTTTTCAAGAAAAAATAAATCATGAAATTTTTATTTGTACAAATTATTTGAAGAAACTTTATATAAAAAATACGGTTTTAACACTAAAATAAAAAATTGGTCTTTTCCGACGGCTAAATGCCGTCGGAAAAGAACATTTACCATCCGAAATGTAGACTATTTCCGACGGCATTTAGGCCGTCGGAAAAAATGTATTACTTTTTCCTCATTTCCAATGGAATAAAGACTATTTCCGACGGAATAATATGATACCACATTTTCGACGGCACTGAAATGGACGTCAGAAATGGTACCTTTTCCGACCGCAATTAGTGCCGTCGGAAATAGTTCGTCACTGATAGGCTTTTTTTTTTGTAGTGCCATAGCAATGATCATGGCTAGTAAATATGAAATGAAAAAAAAAATAAAAAAATTGAAGCTCAAAAAGAAATGTATCATCCAAGTAGCGTGTACTTAGGCTTTTTTTGTAAATCACTTTATCATCAAAAAAAAAAAAAAAAAAAAAAAAGTTGCTCAAATACTAAGCAACCACAGATTGTACAAAGTTCTCAAAGTCAATAAAATGCCTAGACGCTAAGAAGGGATGGCAAAGTGTGCTAAGTAGAAAATTCTAGCATGATCATTTGCTTGCCATTAATTCCATATCCACCCGGCCTATACATCACCATCCAACCATCAATTCCACTTGCACTTAAAAGAAGTCCTAATTGATCTTTAGGGAGGTTCTAGCTTGAAAACAAGGGTGTTCTTAATGCTTGATTCCATTCTTGAGGTTCATTTTGCATGAAAGTATGAGCGTTCTTAATAACTTTTCATATGCGTTTTATTTTTGAAAATTTCTTTGTGCATTAACTCTAACTTGCATATGTTTGATGAGTGAGCCTAGGTTCGGTGTGATAAAATAATGAGAGAACCCAAGAGAGGCTTAGAGTCAAAGCGAAATGTTATCTAATGACTCTTGTGTTCGATGCTTTTGATACTAAGTTCACTAAGAAGTCCGGAATTGCAAGCATTAGTGTTGTAGCACCTTGGCTGTCACGCCTCTAGATTGCACTCAATGATCTTGGCATGCTTGTGTCTACTTTACGGTTCGTCCAATATCGCATCTCATCTTTCGTTGACTCGGTAGAAAATACATTTGTGGGTACCGTTCTGTAGGCCCTCATGAGACTTCACTTGTCCACTAGGGATCGCCTAGGGGTTTAAAAGGCTTGTGGCACGTGCCAATTGCCATCGTGTCACCCACGAAAGTGGTGTTTTCCTTTCTTTGATTTTTAGGAGGTTAATTTTAGTTTTGTTTGTTTTGGTTTTGCTCGGGGACGAGCAAAAGATAGGTTTGGGGGTATTTGATAATGCCTATTTCTACACTTGATGTAGCCCCGTTTTACCTATCATTTGCCTTCGTTTTCCGGGTAAAACCGGTATTTTTAATGTTTAAATAAGCTTGTGCAGGTTTCTAGTCTTCTAACAGCTTTATTGTAGAGAAATGAAGAATTGGAGGCAAAATGGCAATATTGAGGAAAAATCAAGGTTGGGCGCTGTACAGGTCGCTCTACGTACATCGCCCATATGGGAGCGACTTAGGGACAAAGATCTGGCATTGTACGGGCGCTGTACAGAAGTGCTCTACGTACAGCGCCCAAACTTGACATTCGAGAACAGAAAAGTGGCACTGTATAGAAGCGCTCTACGTACAACGCCCACACGTACAGCGCCCACACTGCCACATCAGAATTTGATCTAGGTTTTCGTGCCCTAATTCCATACACTATAAATACCTTCTGTCAGACCAAATCTCCGAACCTCTTGCATGACCCTTGAGCTCCAAACACTCTCACATCACTCCAAATCATCCAAGAACCAATCTTTCACCCAAATCCTTCATCAAACCATCATCTAAACCCATTTCTCTCTTCACCACCTCATTTCCTCACCTAGATCCACCATAAAAATCACACATTGGAGCAAAAGAAGTCAATGAGAGAAGAAGCCTAGCACAACCAAGCAAGAGAGGAGGAGTTCTTCACATTAGTTTACTCTAATCCTTTCTCTCTTTACATTTATTTGTCTTCATTTATGGCTTGTGCTTATTACACATCTTTTGTAGCCATTTATTGTATCATGAACTAAAACTTCATTGGCTAAGGCCAAGATGAAGCCTTTTCCATGAATTATTAATAAAGGCCATCACTTTACTATTATTGCTTGTGTTGTGTATACTTATTTCATGTTCTTGATTATTATTGAATGTCTAGCTAGCATTTAGTAATTGTTTGGTTGTTGTGTGAAACACCGAGAGGAGAAGCACACAACGTGCTCGATGAAATGAGTGATAGAGGTTAGTAAGATAGAAATATGCGATGCTAGCCTCTAGGATTCAATTTGTGTGCCATGAACTTAATGAATTTGTATGTAGTTCGGATAACCATTGAGAAATAGGTTGTTGGTGCATATAAATGTTGTCTTTTTCACTTGAGAGAGGTTAGAGACAAATTGAGGATGTCACGAATCTACACACACACTTGCATACTTTACCTTAATGATATGCCTAAAATTGATGAGAATTGGATAGGTGGATTCATGGTCTTAGCCTAATTTCCCATAAGAAATACAATCACTTGTTTGTGTTTGAAGTGCTTGAGTTTGTTTGCTTGCCTAGTTTCATTATTGCATTTTAGTTTTATGTTTAATTTAGTTAAATTTGAGTAGTGCAATTCAATCATTTAAATGTAGTTAATCAATCAATTGTGGTATTCAATACATCAATCCTCGTGGGACGAATTCTATTTATCATTGTGCTACTCCTACGGCTCCGTACTATTGCGGGTGCTCAATTAGGAGTGATCAGTTATGTGACTTAACTATTTCAATACAAGTTCAACTTTGTTAAATTATGATTGAAATTAGATATATATATATATATATATATATATATATATATATATATATATATATATATATATATATATACAATTTTTCTATTATCAGTTCGAACTGATAAAAGATATATCAGTTTCTTGTATATGAGCCATTGGATTTAAATATTTTGACTTGGCTGCATGCACTTGTCAAAGCATTTTTTAAATTCAATGGCCCACATGCAAAGAACTGATATATTTTATATCAGTTCGAACTGATAATAGAAAGACTGTATATATATATATATATATATATATATATATATATATATATATATTAAAATATGTAAACAGGCCAGGCTGGGCCCTGCAGGCCTCATACATGCGGCCTAGCATGGCCTGCGGCCTTATGAGGCCTTATGTAGGCCTCGACCTGGCCTGCTTATGGTCAGGTCGGGCTTGGCTTGCCAGGCATTTCCCATTTTACATCCATTATGTTCGAGTCTTCCCCGACCCCAAACTCCAAATTATATTATACTTCAAATATATATATATATATATATATATATATACAGATTTTCTATTATCAGTTCGTCATGACAATAAATATATCAGGACCTCTTCATAATTCTCGGCGCACCCCTTCACCTGTTCATCATAATCAGTGTAAAATATAAAGTATAGCCAAATCACTTAAATATATTATATGCTTTAAATATAGGGTTATTAGCTCTAATGTCCCCCAAGCTTTACGCGAGTTTGCATTTTACCACATGAACTTTTTTTTTAGGCGTTAAACCCCTTGAACTCTCTTTAATTGGCAATCAGTGACGGAATAGGGATGAAACCCTTATTCTGTCTTCTGATCTAGATACATGCACCCCATGTGTCAAACGACTAAGGGCAATTTAGTCATTTAAAGGTTGTCTTTAGGGGTATGTGAGTATGTTGCTGATGGTAACTTTGTATTTAATTAAACTAAAAATGAAAAATAAAATAAAATAAAATCCAAAACACAAACCATCTTCAGATCTCTCCCATCTTTAGATCAAACACAATCGATCTCATCTCTCCATCTCTCTCTTCAGATCTCTCCATCTCTCCATCTCTCTCATATCTCTCTCTTTCTCGATCTCATCTCTTTAAATCGATCTCATCTCTCTCTCCTTTTGCCAGTGTCAAATGGAACCGCGAATCTGAGATGGAGCTATGGGGTGATTGGGTTTGGGTCTGAGATCCGTGATTCCGTGAATCTAAGATCTCGATCTCGTCCGACTTCTGGAAAACTGATAGAGATAGGGGTTTGGGTCTGGACGGTGTTGGTGGTAGTTGTGGATTTCCATAAGAAGAGCCAAGAGGGCAGTTTGTATTTATTTTAGTTTTTCAGTTTATGAGGTGTGAATTTTCAACTTGTTTATATCGATAAACGTTTTTTTTTAAAAGGTAAATTTTATTCAAGTGCCAAGCAAGGCAAAAACAAACAAACAACAAGCTGAGAGACTAGCAGACCAACAACAGCACTTAAGACAAGAGCAACAACCTAGCAGCAAAGAGCAAAGCAGCAATATTTTATCTTTTGTTAGTTGGTCCCATTTCGACCTCGTCACTTCCTTAGTTCCTTATGAAGCCAAAAGGCCCAAAACGACAGTCCAACTTATTTGTAATTATGTAAGTATTATAGACTTTTATTAATAATATTTTCAATTAAAAAAAAAAAAGACTTTTGTTAATAAGAATGTTCAAATTGGATCAGATTAATTGGTTTGATTATATCAGTTTGACAAAATGTACATCATATATGTATACAACGACGGCATATAGTACTTTAAGAATTTGCATTTTATTGCATATCACCTCAAGTGGTAGTGCACATTCCATTCCATGTTAGTAATGGGGTTTCAAGTCTCATCATACTTATTTTACACGCTTGTGTAAGTTGTTTTTTCTCTAGTATTATAGGAGTAAATATCTCTTATTATGAGGGTAGATATCAGGCCGCGCATAAATTGTTTGATCTTGTCAGGTATGGTCATAATTTATTGTAATACTTAAAAATAACTCATTCTATATATTTACTAAAAAAATTTATTATTATTTTTGAAATCTAACATCCTACTACAAGGAGCAATCTCTCCACACATCACAATTTAATAGACAAGTATACGACTCAAACCCCTATTTTATAATTAGGAGCATCAACGTCATCGTATTTTTTTTTTAATTACATGGTAAGTGTAATAAACTCACTATTATCATCTCAATGCAATATTATTATTAGTGAAAGGGATGTTTTACTATTTCACAAAAAACTTTAATTAGTGTTCTTTGAAGTTTGAAATGTGTCAATTTTTTCTTATGTATTACATATATTCAGGGTTTTTTTAGGAGGATCTAGAGTCTTTTCCTTACCTAAAATACTTGAAGATAATATTATGCATTTAACGCTAATGGAAGTAAAAAAAAATAATAATAATAAACAAACAAATTTTAGTTATTGATTACACATATCACTAGATCTATATAGGTCAGCACAAAGATCAAATTAGTAGAAGATCCAAATTGTTTTTAGGGGGGAATGACTCGAAACTGTGATCTCGTGTTATAGGTACGAGGGTTATACCACTGCGCTTAGGGATGGGCATGGTGGCCTAATGGGGCGGGGGAGGGTACCCCTACCCCTCCAAAAACCCATTTGGGGGGACTAGGGGTGGGGGTGTCTTGGTGGCAGGTCCCCCCTCCCCTACACCCAAAATCCATCTCCCATGTTTCTTTTCAATTTCAATTCTAAATTTCCAATTTTTAATCTGAAAATCGGAATTCGAAATTTGGAATTTGGACAATCCAATCTTTAATTGACACTATTAAAATATTCAATCCAAAAAGTAATAAAAATATAATACAAAATAAAATTTTTATATATAAATATATATTTTAATTTTGGAGGAAATGAGATTTTGGGTTTGGGGGGAGGTCCCCACCACCTCCCCCAAAATCTATTTGGGGGCAAAGTTTGCCCTCACCTCCACCCCAAAATCCATTTGAAGGCAAAATTTATCCTCAAAACCCCTTGGGGAAACATCCATCCCTAACTGCACTGGCCTCATCTTGTCTCTGTGTTCAACGTGTCAATATTCTCTTCTAGGTAATCTGATGATGGAAATCTGAGTAAGCTTATCCGTAGATGATATTTTCTTCAAATAGCAAATCTTCTTTGATACATATACACAATTTTAAATTAGGATTCAATGAACATAAACGGTATAAAATCTAGCACCACCTGGAGATGATCCTGATCTAATTTTCCTGTACATCTATAAAAGCAGCCTCCATTTTATATTATCTTTTAAATTTTGTTAAGCTCCTGATCATCTTCTTCTTTGGCCATGGATACCACCAAGTCTTCAACAGAAATCTACATCGACTTTTCTCCCGACTGGATCGTATACAAAGATGGCCGAGTAGAGCAACTCACCGGTAGAGTCTTCGTCCCACCATCTCTCGATCCAAAAACCAACGTTGAATCCAAAGACACTCCATATTCACTTGAAAACAATCTCACTCTCAGACTCTACCTCCCCAAAAACACCCACCAAAACAATAACCAAAAGCTTCCTCTTCTTGTTTACTTTCACGGCGGTGGCTTCTGCGCAGAATCCGCCTTCTCTTCTATCTACCACAGCTTCCTCAACTCCTTAGTCTCCAAAGCCAATATCATCGCAGCCTCTGTTGAGTACCGACAAGCCCCGGAGAACCCGGTTCCTTTTCCTCATGACGATTCATGGACTGCACTCAAATGGGTTGCTTCTCATTCTAATGGAAAAGGCCCAGATGATTGGCTCAACAGCCATGCCGATTTCCAGCGAGTGTTTTTCTCCGGCGACAGTGCTGGTGCTAACATAGCACACCACATGGGACTCAGACATGGTTTGGATAAGCTTGACGGGGTTGATTTAAACGGCATCGTTTTATGTCATCCGTATTATTGGGGTGAAAAACCCATTGCTGGTGAGACAGATGATGTAAACTTAAGAGAGAAAATCGATAAACTGCGGCGGTTCACTTGTCCGGCGACAAAAGGGTTTGATGATCCGTTGTTTAATCCGGCTTTCGATCCCAATTTGGGATGCTTGGGGAGCAAGAGAGTGCTGATTTTTGTTGCTGAGCTTGATTTTCTAAGGGCTAGAGGATGGTATTTTGCTGAGATTTTGAAGAAAATTGGATGGGGAGGTGATGTGGAGGTCATGGAGACTAAAGGAGAGGGACATTGCTTCTTCTTGACGAACCCTACAAGTGAAAACTCTGTGGCTTTTCTCAAGAAATTTGTTGATTTCATGAACCAGCAGGACTAGGCCTGGATTCTAATTGTAGAAGTTGTTCTTAATTGTCAGTTCTTTTCTTGCTTAATTTGTCTTTCAATTTTAATAAGTTAGTATGTTCTAATAAGTCTAGGATGCTTCATGCATGTGTCTCTTTGTCAAGGAAGACATATATGTTTATGGAATGATAAATAAATTTTAAAGCTAGTTTGTATTCTCTCTATTCTGACACCGATGAGGTCAAGCAACTTGACTACCCGTATGAAATATATATCTATTCCTTCTACTTTTATATCGGGAGATATATGCTCTATAATACTGAAGAGAAAATTTTTGCACATACTGTGTTAGGGAGGCCCCGTGCCACCGGTTGGTTTTGTAATAAAAATATATATTAATATCATTGTATTCACTGTTTGTGGAGTTATATAGAATTTGAATTATGTAATTGCCGAATCAACTTATACGTGCCTTTGAGGAAATCGAATCAAATTATACATAGGATAATGCTTGGGTGCTGACCGGTCAGCACCCAAAATACTGATCCATCAATTGAAGTATATCACGTGGCTCAATTTATGAAGAATGTAAGGAGATAAATATAAAAAATAAAAGAAAAAAATCTACGTACTACACTTCAATTGATGGGTCAGTATTTTATGTGCTGACCAGTCAGTACCCAAACATTATCCTTATATATATTTTACCAGGAGCAAATTTCTTTCTTTAATTAGATATGTAAGTAAAAGAAGTTGAAAATTTGGTTAGATTACAGCTAATACTTTGTCATGTGGAATAATGCCAAGGACGATTGTCTTTCTTATCCCTTTCATTTTTTTAAAGAATTTCTGATCACTTTCAATGCTGCAGAAACCACAAAATTTCAAACTTACAATTAATATAAAAGTAAATTATTGTGTGGGTCACAATTAGGTATATTATATTATGACCTTAACTTTAATTTTATTAAGAGCGACAATATTTATGTCTCTTTAAAGGTTGTGCATGCACTCCTTTTCTTATATTTATATTTATATTAAATTTTTTAAAATATTATAATTTATAATTACATCCAATATTTTACTAAATATATTCTCTCTAGATTTATTAATAAATACCATAGAGTAATAAAGTAATAAACTGTAAAATAATTAATAAAAATGAAAAATGAAGGAGAACACTCTTGCTTCTAAGGCTTTCGTCATTTAACTGGTTGAATTCAAGTTTTTTTTTCTTTTCTTTTTTCTTTTTGATAGTGTTTCTAGAATTCTAGTTCTAACTTTCTTCCATGGATATTAAACATATCCTCTAAACAAAGAGAAAATGAAGTACCTGGATTTATTTGAAAAAAAAAAAAAAAAAAAAACTTGGATCTCTATTATCAAAACACCTAGCTATCATGATATCTTTTAAAGTTTGCTCTTTTATCCATTTTGTTTCAAAAGAAATCCACATATTAGAATTTTGTAAGACAAATGATTAAAGAAATTGATTCCAAGAAGCATGATGACTAGGGATGGCAATGGTTGAATCGGATCAGAGGTGTCTCATACCCGAAATTCGATTTGTACTAGTTGTCCCAAACCCGACCCATGCCCCAAATGGCCGGGTTTTCGTTTTCTGCCCTAAACTCGACCCGAAATGACCCGTTTCATTTTTTGTATAAAAAAATAATTCTCAAACCACTAAATGTACAAATTATTTTACCACATAATTGAATTTTAGAACATTGATTTAAATTTTATCATTCTATTAAATACATTGAAATTAATATATATATATATATATACAAATTTTTTTTCTTTTTTGATTGGAAATTTAAATATACACTTAAATACAAACATACAACATAGAAAAACATTTTCACATACACTTAAAATTCGTACATAAACTTAAATTTAATAGAACACAAAATCTAAGTTTAATAAACTTTAAATTCAAACATAAAATACAATTAGGTAAAGAGACAAAGAGATTAGAAATTTGTTTTTTTCTTTATTTTTTTATATTTTAAAAAATAATTATACAAATGCCAGGTCAAATGTGGCGTGTCGGGGCATAAGGCTATAAAGGGTTGACCTATACCAGACCCGATAAAAAACTAGGTCAAAAAAGTGACCAAAACCAACCCGAGCCCAGTTTTAAGTGCTCCAAACATGCACCAAATAGATCGGAACCCCGCCAATTTGGAGCAGGTCAGGGATTTTTGCTATCCTTAATGATGACAAAGTAGGTAATTTTCAAAGATTTAAACAAAAATAAAACTCAAACACTCTGGAAATATAAAAAATATAAAAAAAAAATAAATAAATAATTAATCGAATATAATCACTATTATAATTTAATAGCTTTAATTAAGGGTAATGTTGGAATTTTAAATATAATACTAATATGGGGTGCACATACAATTTTTAAGGCCTTAATTCAACAACTCCAAGTATTAAAAAAAAATATATTTTTTAAGTATTACACTATTACATAAATTGGGTGTTTTTATTAGGGAGGGGGATGACTCGAACCCTCAACCCCATGGTGCAAGTGTGAGAGGTTTTACCACCAGACCAACCTTATCTTGTCGTAAAAAAATATTTAACTTCATAATATAAATGTAGTCCAAATAATCCATAATATATTATATCATGATTCTAAATATAATCCAAAATAATAATAACAACTTCATAATAAAAAATGTTTATGCTGTGTTGTGGTTTGCTTGTTGTCGATTGATTGTGTTTTGTTGTTGCTTAGTATTATTTTATTGTGCTTGTAAGTCCATTCAAACAAGATCTTTGAAGATGGTTTGTGTGTTTAGTTAATTGCCTGTAAGGTGTTCGATAAAATTGCAAAGTGATCACCAGTAAGGGTGTTGTTGCGTCTAACAGTGAGAGATTCCACAGTTTGTTGTCTGAACTACAACTACTTAACATATCACCATTAAACATTTTATAATATATCAGCAAAAGCTTTTATTATCACAAACTAATCACTTCCATTGTTGTTTTAACATTTTCTTGAATTGATTACCAATTGGACTGCAATGAAGGAGTTGGTTATGATCAATAAATGTTGTAGATATATGGACGACATTCAGGGCAATTCAATGATATATCATATATGCAATTGTGCCAAAGAATATTAGGTGTGTGTGGTTGGGTTAGGTTGGCGTTGAGTTTGTGTTTGAAATTTTCTTCGGTTGTTAATTGTTATCCTACTAATTTTATTTTCAAGTAAATACATCACAAATCTTGTATGGTTTTTCTTAATTTATTTGAGAGATTTCACTTCAAACTAATCAGAAATATCGTCATTTTAAATTTTTTAAAGAGTGAATTCCAAAAACCCTTCAAGTTTAACAAAAATTGAAAAAAGTAATCTTACAATTTCAAAATTGTTGTAAATTAAGTGGAATTGGTGAGAAATGTCACCTTTTTAAACTGATTTGGTGACAATGTCACTGCTTTAATAAGTTAAGTTTAAAAGGCACCAATTATGGTGAACAGACAAAAATACCCTTACTTTACACATTCTTTTCTTACTTTGAAGTTTTCTGAGATTTAAAACAGACCTCCAATGGATAATTAGTTTTGTGGCTCTACACAAACGCATTCGGGGGTCGAGCTCCCCGCTGAGCTCGCGGTGGTCGAGCTGCCCGGTCAGCTCGTGGGGGTGTGGAGATTTTTTTTGGTTTTGAATCTTCCATTGAAAAGGCTCGAAATGAAGTGTTCGAGCCTTTTCATACACCAATCGTGCCTTTTCATTAGTGTATGAAAAGGCTCGAACACTTAATGAAAAGGCACGATTACTGTACCATCGTGCCTTTTCATACACCAATCGTGCCTTTTCATGTATAAAAAGGCACGATTACTGTACAAAAAGGCTGGAAA
The DNA here is from genome assembly GCA_008009225.1 of Acer yangbiense. Lineage (NCBI taxonomy): Eukaryota > Viridiplantae > Streptophyta > Magnoliopsida > Sapindales > Sapindaceae > Acer > Acer yangbiense. Next base: position 45,444,115 of record CM017764.1, read on the forward strand.
CTTTGTTCAAAAAGGCTCGAAATATTTTTTAATTTTTTAATCGAGCCTTTTGGAAAAGTTATCGAGCCTTTTGGAAAAGTTATCGAGCCTTTTAGAAAAGTTATCGAGCCTTTTGGAAAGGTTATCGAGCCTTTTGGAAAGGTTATCGAGCCTTTTGGAAAGGTTATCGAGCCTTTTAGAAAGGTTATCGAGCCTTTTAGAAAGGTTATCTAGCCTTTTCCAAAAAGGCTCGATAACCTTTCTAAAAGGCTCGAAATGATTTCGTGCCTTTTTGAAATATTTTCGTGCCTTTTTACACTGTCATCGTGCCTTTTGAAGTTGTTATCGAGCCTTTTGGAAAAGTTATCGAGCCTTTTAGAAAGGTTATCGAGCCTTTTGGAAAAGTTATCGAGACTTTTCCAAAAAGGCTCGATAACCTTTCTAAAAGGCTCGATAACTTTTCCAAAAGGCTCGATAACAACTTCAAAAGGCACGATGACAGTGTAAAAAGGCACGAAAATATTTCAAAAAGGCACGAAATCATTTCGAGCCTTTTCCGAACTTTTTTCGAACCTTTTTCGAGCCTTTTGGTGAAGAAGGTTACTGTGGGGGGCAATTTTGTCCGTTCACCATAAATGGTGCCTTTTAAACTTAAGTTAGTAAGTTGGTGCCTGTTCCCAAAAAAGAGCCTCAAATAGTGCTATTTAATTTTTTAACCCGTAAATTAATAAAATACATAATGAATAAAGTGAGAAAATGAGATGAGAGAGACGAGATATATAGCTAGTAATAAGATGCGAGAGATATCAGTGATATATAAAGAGGAGATATGAGAGAGAGATGAGATTAACAACAAAAATGAAATAACAGAGATGAGAGAAGAGAGAGACACATGATAGATAGAGAAGATTATTATATTGATTGTAAGAGTGCTTCAGCTAACCACCAATTTTACAAATGAATGCCATATATATATAGAGGCAAATTGTTTAACTTAATCATGAAGCAAGTGAGGAGATATTTCAGCAAGTGGGTGTGGAGATATTTAGCAAGTGGGTGGAATCAACACTTGACTCACAACATTTCCCTTTGAATTTTCACCACTTGTATTTTAATTTACTATGAAAAACCCAATGGGACAAAAACCTCAGTAGCAATATATACAATTATCTTCTGGATCTTGTGGAGTTGGATATTTTTAAAACTGTCTCGTTAAAAACCTTGTTAGGAAAACCCAGTGGAATAAAACCTGATTGAAGGGAAAAAAAGTACAGTGTACATATGTCCAGGATTAATGTTTTCTTCAAAATTGTGTTTACATTTATACTTATCTAGGAAAAACTCAATGAGATAAAAACCATAGCAATGATATCCATTGATTTGTCAGATCAAAGTAATATTTATGATGATTTTCTGGATCATTGTAACATATATACGATGATTAGCAAGATCAAAGTAATATTTACAATGATCTCTTCTTGATCAAGACAACATATATACGATGATCTACTGGATTAATGTAATATTTATGATGATCTTTATGAATCAAAAGATTTTTGGGTGTGTTTAGAGAATTATCTCATTAACAACCTTTATCATGAAAACCCAATGAGACTAAAAACTTAATCGAAAAGAAAAAAGAGTACAATGCACATATGCCCAAATCTTATTAATATACTTTATTTGATATGCTTCCCCCAATAAAAGTTCATTTGAAGCAATCTTCTAGATTACTGAACTAACATACACTTATGTTTATTTTATTAAATGCAATAACATCATAAATGATTTAGGCGAATATAAGCAAAGACTTGTTTTATGGAGTAATATCCATATGGAATCTTTTTAAAATCTTTTCAACATATTTTGATTGATAGACAAGCATTCCATTTGATCTATACTCGATCTTTAGGTCGAGACAATATTTTTTTTCTCATTTCTTTACGAAAACACTTGAGTATATATAATGATTTATTATATCCTTATCTTATCGGATATTAACTGAGACGGTTATACCACATCCGTTCATATTGTTTTTAATTCATATAAGGGTTTTTGTATGTTCATCAAATACAGATTACAAGATCTCGATTTATACGCTTCTAGCATTTTAAATCATTCAAGGATTATAAATATCTGCATTGAATGAAACATATAGATAAATAATTACTACGTCTAGAAGACATATTTCAAGCCTTTTAAAGGCAGCCAAATTTATTAAAAATTCGGAACGTAATCGTATTCATCATTAGTGAATACCAAGTTTCTGTAAGAAACCTTGTACTACGAGTCGTGCCTCATATCTCACGATCTCGTTTTTCTCATTACGTTTCCATATAAAGACCCATTAGTATCCAACTAGTTTGACACTTTCAGTAGCGCTACTGTGTATAAAAATACATCATCAATTATTGTTTTCTTATGATTCCACATTTTTCTCATATGATTTATAGAAATTTTCTTAATTTCTATATTCTTGTATCTATATTGAGATTACTTCCATTTCAATGGATTTATTCATTTCATAGACTTGTGTGATTTATAGAATTTCTCTCAATTTCTATATTCTTGTATCTCTGTTGAGATTTCTTCCATTTTAATGGATTTAGTCATTTCATTAACTTGTGTGATTTATAGAGATTCTCTCAATTTCTATATTCTTGTATCTCAATTGAGATTTCTTCCATTTTAATGGATTTAGTCATTTCATAGACTTGTGTCTCTTTAGATATATCAGACTCTTATAGAGTTGATTTAGAGAAAGTGGATTTATTTATAACTTGAGTTTTGTTTACATTAGGATCCTGATAACAATACTTTTCAAAAAGGTTCACAAGCTTATGATATGTATTAGATGATTTATTTGTTGCTCTTATCTATGATTGTTCTTCAGGAACAATCACTCGGCCGAGGTTTATGAGATGCAACTTATAAAATCTTTTTACCTTTAATATATCAGGTAACAGATTAATAATCATCTGATGATCAATTATCTTTCGTATTTATGCAATACGAAGATTGAAACAAGACACATTTATATATATATATATATATATATATATATATATATATAGAGAGAGAGAGAGAGAGAGAGAGAGAGAGAGAGAGAGAGAGAGAACCGAACTGGTATCTCTATTTTGTATAATAGTAATTTTTCATTTACTCTTCTCTTACAGAGAAACTTTCCATTTGAAAATTAATCGATATGATAATATAAAGATTGTGCGTAAAAATATAAACTATTAGAAGTTTAAATGATCTAATTGGAAGATTAATCAAAATTAGTATTAATCTCATATAGATATAGAATTCTTATCTTAGATCATGCCAAAAATGTAATAAGGAGATATACTACACAATCAAATATCTTAAAAATATGAGCAAATCAATGACCAATTACAAGTTGTAATGGTAAATAATGATGATAAGTAGTGAGTTATAGATGAACATATCAACATGTAATACATAATGTACAATATAGAAATTGGTAACTGTATCGAAATACTAAAGTTCTCGTAATTACCTAGAGACGTTTGATAAGTGATTCCGCTGATCCAGTCTGATTATGAGTACATGCGAAAATTGGATGTTGAACATCGATCTCAACTGGAGACGTTTGATTATACACAAACATGTGACTATCACGTAGATGCATCAATCAGTACCATAAAATAATGAAAGGGTTCATTTGGTGGATGAATATATCCACATATACCCCCTTGAATGATAGGGATTCAAAACCAACCTTAGAATAAAATGGTTTATTAATTTGGTGGATGAAAATATCCACATACATCCCCATTTTTTGATCAGTAATATAATCCATATGATAAAGCACACAGCTTTTCTATAATGAGTTTCTAGCCCAAATAATGCACAAATATTTAACACTCTTATTATTCATAGTCTCAATATGAATTTAATAAAGTTATATGTCTTTGATCTAAGCAGATTTCTTTATGTTCTGCTTGAATGATATAAAATATTATTGATACACAATTTAATACCATCCGGTAATAAGATTGTGGCTCTTCTAGAGCTTTTAATTAGATTCGATGGACCTAATCTTGTATTAACATTATATGTCTTTGAACTAAGCATATTTATGTCTATTATGCTTGAATAATATAAAGTATAATTGATACATAATTTAGTACTATTTGATAATAATATCGTGGCTCTTCCCGAACTTTCTATCAGATCCGTTGGACCTAATACAGTATTAACATTTGCTTTCAGCAATGTCAAATCCATAAAATTTAGTACTGTGTGATAACAATATCGTGACTCTTCCCGAGCTTTCTATCAGACCCGTTGGACCTGATACAATATTAACATTTACTCTCAGTAAAGTCAAATTCATAAAATATTTCTGACTCCGTAGAATTATATGAGTAATTGCACTTGCACTCTCGGCAAGACATATATTTTTCCTTATGAGAATTTTATGGGCATTATTTGTAATGCTATTTTATATTACATCTGAAATGATAATTTTTGATAGGTTTATTCTATAAACCTTTTCACATATAATTTATACGGTGGATATGACGATCCCACCATTTAATATATATATTGTAAATATCACAATCATGGACTCCACCATTTAGTGTGTATATATATATAATTATACTATATATTGAAAGTATCTGCCCATTTTTATTTTGTTTTTATAGTATCGGGCTCAGACTGCATTTTCTTAATTAACACACTTACTTTCTCTTATCATATTCTACCTAGGCAGTTAGGTGGCCAGACTCTTTTCATCAATTCTTGATATTGCTTGTTTAGGAGCATAAAGCATGTATGAAATATATAAAAATATTATTTTCAATTTTATTATATGTTAGGATCTTAAATCCCTTTTATGTACTCATAACATCCTGTTGGATGTGTAGATCCTTCTCTGAATATTGCTCTTCATGAGCATCAAGCACGTATGAAATGAAAAAAAAAAAAATATTATTTCCAATTTCATTATGCATTAGGATCTTAAATCCGTTTTATAATACTCACAACATCTTGTTGGATGTGTAGATCCTTTTTCTCAAATGAATAATATGTAAACATATCACTTCCATATGAGATAAAATAAACTTTAAGTTCTGATTTTTTGAACTTCCGGTTCAACCATGAATTGTAAGTTCATAGATAAAATTCAGAAAACTTCAGATTCTGAATGGATTTAAAATCCCAGGTTCCAAATAATAAATTATGGAATTCATGCATATAACACTGGATCCAGAACTCCATGTTCTCATCGATTTTTAAAATTGTACCATATGACATTCATGTATATATCACTGGATCCAGAACTCTAGGTCCTCATCGATTTTTAAAATCGTGCCAACTTAAATATCATAAATCCAGAAATTTTAAGTTATGGTTAGTCGGTCTAGCCGATCTCATATATTGTGTATAAATAAATAATACGTATATTTAAAGAGCATAGGTTCTGTCGATACGACCGTAGTCAGTCTCTGTCGACACGGCCGCGGCCAGTCTTATATATTGCAAATAATTAAATGCGAATATTTAAATAATTTATCTAGAGACACAGTATAAGCCAGTCTGGACACACAACATAAGTCAGTCCCTAGACATAGCATAAGCCAGTCTCATATATTGCATAAAAATAAATGTTGAATATTAAGCAATTTCAGGAGGCTGAGCTCACCTGTTATGTGCATAAAAATGGATGCAAATATTTAAGCAATATACATAAATCCAGAACTATATATAGATGATATGTTGACGGTATAAGCCATCTTATATACGGAACTATAAATAGATCCAGAATATTAAGATGTAAGTAAATCACCCATCATGGGATCCTTTTTACTTACATACACGAGTATCGATGTTAGGTTTTGATTTCTATTCCTAAGCAAACAAATGTGAAGCAAACAAATGTGAACCAAACAAGACTCAACTGATATGGTACTTCCTGGAAGACGTGAGATAACATTTGGGAGTTGAAAGCGGTGTTTGAGGGAGGATGAAGAACAGAAGGAACGAAGAACCGTCACGACCGCTCTGGCTTTGGCAGCGGTATAGGGCTATGAAGAATGCTGTGGGTTATGACAACAGTAATAGCAGCGGTCCTTTTCCAGTGGAGAGCGCTGCAAGTGGCGCTGCAAAAGCCACAGCGGTGGCAGCAGCGGTCGTGGTGACAGCAGCCAGATTTGTTTCAGCGTATGGATCGCGGTATTCTGAGCGATGTAATTTAAGGTGACCTGTAATGTTTTAGGAAACGGGTGTACAACCGTGACCCGAATCATAGTCAATAATAAGCATACGTGAAACGGAAAATCTTTAGCGGAAAAGGAAGTAGTTTGTTTCTGGAAGTTCTTATGCTTGAACGAAAAAGATTTACTCCTTACAAGAAGACTTATCATAAAAGGAAATAGTATTTATATGGAACAAGTAAGTTTTGTATGTTTGGGAATAGGATTTCCTTTTATATTATACTCCATGTAACTAGTATAAATAGAACATTGTAATTAGGTTGAAAGTGTGAGTTGAACACCATGTAACATCAGAGAGTGTAAGTGAGATCCGGGGAGACCCATGGGAATATTCGAAGAGGGATCCAAGGGAATATCGGTGGTTCAAGTTAGAGATCCGTGGGTGATATTTAGGGGAGACCTAGGGGATATTGGGGGTTCTTGGTGAGGATCTTGTGAGTGTGGTTTGGGGTTAGGTGTGAGAGAATCCTGGAGTATATGGTTGTAATAGTTTATCATATAGTGGAACTTTCTCTGTCGTCTTGACGGCCCGTGGTTTTTTACCCGTTTTGAGTTTTCCACTTATATCTTTTGTTGTGATTGTTTATTCTCTCTCATCTATTTTTCTATTTATTGACATTATTATTGCTATGAGTTATGGGCGTATATTAGGCACGGCGTTTCCGCGTTCATCGGTTCAAGAGGATTATCCCCAACAATTGGTATCAGAGCCTCGTGGTTTGGCGATGGCCGTGACAAGTCTTTACGGGAGATCGTATGGAGGACTTGGTGGCATTGGGATAATGATGATCATAGTTGTCTAGTATGGTTTAGCAATGGAGATATGTCTTGAAGGCGATATTCAAACTCGGTAGGGTTTGATGAAAGGAAGAATTTGATGGAGGAGAAGTTTGGCTTGTGGTGATAGGTACGAGTCATGGAGATTCAATCTGGGTTACACAAGGAGTTGATTGACTATCAAAAAAAAAAAAAAAAAAATCTCTCTCTGTGGTATAGTGTGGACTTATCTGGTAGAGCACTCCCAGTTTCTAGTAACAAGTCTTTCACCAAGTATGTGATGTAAGGACGGAATGTCTTTCACATGTTTGGGTGATATAAGAACATGTTTATCTTTTTTGGCAGTTTTCCCCACTGGCCATGGAAGAGGATATGTTGCTGCTAGTGGTCCATAATTGTGCATGGGGCATTGGCCAGAAAGTAATGTAAGATGTATGGTGGACAAAGATGTCGATGACTGACGAACTCCCTAGAAATTTGACTTGAGGAGTTGTTCCACAATTTTAGCAGGTTATTTCGACATGGTGCCGGAACAACGAACACAAAATTGTGTAAAGAAAAATCTTAGGATGGTTCGTTCCTAAGTGGTTATACCTTGTGGTGTGGTATAATGATTCTCGGTGATGAGAATTATGGTTGTGGACAAAGGTCTTGAGAATTCAAGTCAAAGGGGAGAATTGTTAGGTTTTGACTTGTATTCCTAAGCAAATAAATGTGAACCAAACATGACTCAACTGATGTGGTACTTCTTGGAAGACGTGGGATAACGTTTGGGAGTTGAAAGCGGTGTTTGAGGGAGGATGAAGAACAGAAGGAACAAAGAACCGTCACGACCGCTGTCACAGCCGCTCTGGCTTTAGCAACGGTATAAGGCTGTGAAGAATGCTGTGGGTTTTGATAGCGGTAATAGCAGCGGTCCTTGTCCAGTGGAGAGCGCTGCAAGTGGCGCTGCAAAAGCCATAGCGGTGGCGGCAGCGGTCGTGGTGATAGCGGCCAGATTTGTTTCAGCGTATGGATCGCGGTATTCTGAGTGATGTAATTTAAGGTGACTTGTAATGGTTTAGGAAACGGGTGTACAACCGTGACCCGAATCGTTGTCAATAATAAGCATACGTGAAACGGGAAATCTTCAGCGGAAAAGGAAGTAGTTTGTTTTTGGAAGTTCTTATGCTTGAAGGAAAATGATTTACTCCTTACAAGAAGACTTGTCATAAAAGGAAATAGTATTTATATGGAACAAGTAAGTCTTGTATGTTTAGGAGTAGGATTTCCTTTTATATTATACTCCATGTAACTAGTATAAACAGAACCTTGTAATTAGGTTGAAAGTGTGAGTTGAACACCATGTAACATCAGAGAGTGTGAGTGAGATCCAGGGAGACCTATGGGAATATTCGAGGAGGGATCCAAAAGAATATCGGTGGATCAAGTTAGAGATCCGTGGGTGATATTTAAGGGAGACCTAGGGGATATTGGGGGTTCTTGGTGAGGATCTTGTGAGTGTGGTTTTGGGTTAGGTGTGAGAGAATCCTGGAGTATATGGTTGTAACAGTTTATCATATGGTGGAACTTTCTCTGTCGTCCTGACGACTCGTGGTTTTTTACCCTTTTTGGGTTTTTCACGTATATCTTGTGTTGTGATTGTTTATTCTCTCTCATCTATTTTTCTGCTTATTGACGTTATTATTGCTATGAGTTATGGACGTATATTAGGCACGGCGTTTCCGCGTTCATCGTGTATATGAATTATCCCCAACAATCGAGCCGTAAGTAAATCACTCACCTAGAGATACTTTTTACTTACATACGATCGTGATAATAACGTGTTATAAATAAAAAAAATACATAATGAATAAAGTGAGAAAATGAGATGAGAGAGACGAGATATATAGCTAGTAATAAGATGCGAGAGATATCAGTGATATATAAAGAGGAGATAAGAGAGAGAGATGAGATTAACAACAAAAATGAAATAACAGAGATGAGAGAAGAGAGAGACACATGATAGATAGAGAAGATTATTATATTGATTGTAAGAGTGCTTCAGTTAACCACCAATTTTACAAATGAATGCCATAAATAAATAAATAAATATATATATATATATATAGTCTTTCTATTATCAGTTCGAACTGATATAAAATATATCAGTTTCTTGCATGTGGACCATTGGATTTAAAAGATGCTTTGACAAGTGCATGCAGCCAAGTCAAAGTATTTAAATCTAATGGCCCACATTCAAGGAACTGATATATCTTTTGTCAGTTCGAACTGATAATAGAAAATTTGTATATATATATAAATTGTTTAACGTAATCATGAAGCAAGTGATGAGATATTTTAGTAAGTGGGTGTGGAGATATTTAGCAAGTGGGTGGAATCCACACCAGATTCACAACAACAATCAGATAAAAATAAATAAATAAATAAATGTCACCCCTCCCCAAGTTTCTTTATCTTAGTAGTCGGGAGATTTTAAAATGAAATTTAACCACTATAGTTCACACTATGGTATTATAAATATAGTCTCACTTTTGTCATTTACTCCCACCTTTATGGGAGTTGTATTACGAAATCGTCGGATCCAATAGACTTATAGACCCTAATAGCATATTCCAAATGACTATAAGACAGAATTGCCACAGCATTCTCTCAAAACGACAAAACCGAGTGTAATTTCTGTCCAATCGGTTCATCGAAAATATCGTCTCTGTAGATGCAGTGATATATTTATCACATCTTCTCTGCAATTATATCATAAGCTTCATTTTCACCTTCTCTGACAATAACTTATTCCACACAGTTATCTCTGCTGCTATGGATTCCACCAACGTCACAGAACTAGTCCTCGACTTACCTCCCATGTTACGATTCTACAAAGACGGCCGTGTAGAGAGGTTAATGGGCACAGAAATAGTCCCTCCATCTTTTGATCCAAAAACCAACGTTGAATCCAAAGATATTGTCTATTCACCAGAACACAATCTCTCTGTCAGAATTTACCTCCCCAAAAACACCCAACAAAACCAGAAACTTCCCCTTGTTGTTTACTTTCACGGTGGAGGCTTCGTCATCGAGACAGCCTTTTCTCCAACTTACCACAATTTTGTCAACACCTTAGCATCAGAAGCCAACATAATTGCAGTCTCGGTTGATTACAGAAGAGCCCCAGAACACTATGTCCCTGCAGCTTATCACGATTCATGGACTGCTCTCAAATGGGTTGCTTCCCATTTCAATGGGAAAGGCCCTGAAGATTGGCTCAACCGCCATGCGGATTTCGAACGAGTGTTTCTCTCAGGAGACAGTGCTGGTGCCAATATCGCACATCGAATGGCAATCAAACATGGTCACGAAGAGAAGCTGGAGATGCTTAATGTAAAAGGTATGATTTTGTGTCATCCATATTTCTGGGGAAGTGAAATTGCTACAGGTGAGACAGATGATTTGAGCAAGAGAGCAATGATTGGAGGACTCTGGCAAATTGCTTGTCCAAACTCAAGTGGGGTTGATGATCCACGGATCAATCCGGGCGAGGATCCGAATCTGGGTCGGCTTGGGTGTGCGAGGGTTCAGGTTTTTGTTTCAGATATGGATCTTCTGAGAGTGAGGGGCTGGTACTATGCTCAAAAGGTGAGAGAGAGTGGGTGGAGTGGTGATCTGGAAGTCATAGATTTCAAAGGAGAGGAACATGTTTTTCATTTGTTTAAACCCACTTGTGAAAAGGCTGTGGCTATGTTCAAGAGGATTGTTTCTTTCATCAATCTGGAAGGATAAGTTCTCGTTTCTGTCGGCGTCCAATGTGGCTTGATGATAGAAAAATCTCAAATTAGGCAATAACTACGTTTAAGAAGCAGAAATTTCAAGTAATTGCTAATTAATTTTCTAGCTAAACTTTCAGTGTGAAGTTAATTTTTCAGTCAAGGATTTAGATATATGGGATTCTTTTTTCAATCTCAAGAAAAGAGTATCTAGCTAGCTCTAGCTTGTCATAGTTATAAGTTATTTGAAGCCAGGCAAACACTCTTTCCAAACGACAAGGCAATCTCTACAGATTTGCAACAATGTGCGAGACCCAAATAAGGTTTTTACTAAACAAGTTGTTTATTTGGGTCTCTTCTAAACAAATTGTTGTATAATATAATGGCTATGTATTAAACCTATTAATGGAGTTGCTTTGTTCGTTTATTTTTTTTAATATAATTTTTTTTAGGTAAATTGCATAAGTCCGAGTTTAAGAATAATTGCACCGATATACAATTTTTACTCATAATTACATAAACATTTATATGCTGTCAGTTGACTTTAGTCAACTTTAAACGTTGATGACCATATTTTTAATTCAAAATGACTAAAATACCGTGAACATGTCAAAACCATGGAAAATTGGAGGAATAATTCAGAATAAACAACATAAAGCATGTACACTCAAAATCATGTCATCAAAAAATATTCCTCAAAATCCATACGTATAAAAAGAAAATCCCACAACAAAACACGGAGATAAAGCAAATTAGTTGAATATAATCATTACCGCCCCAAGCTCTTTCTAAACAATGACTATCCAGACAGGGAAAAATCACTACTCCTACGGATTTTAGTAAAATTAGAAACAACCACAAAATTATTTAATATCAATGGTATAAACAATTTTTCCAAAACCCAGTATAATTTTTCATGACTGGTGTGAAGGTTTAGCCCATCAGTTTGTTTTACTTCAAAGGCCTAATAATACAATTTGGTGGAAGCCAGAAGAAGTCCAAGTGCCAATTACTCCCAAACAGCCCAAAGCCAAAACGGTGCCATTTCACTTATGTTATCTGATCAACTTGAAGAAGCTGAGTCAAGATTTCCTTGTGAGCTGGCACGTTGTGATTGGTCTCTCTTGGCTGATGTGTACCTTATCTCTTAAGCACTATATATATGAAGAGATGAGGAGAGAGAACTAGTGCGTTCATAATTTCTAGGTTTTCCTATTCTGTTACAGAGTCTGTTTCTCTCTCTCTCTCGAATGTTCTTCGTGTTCTTGGTATTCATTTTGAATATCTGTCTTCTCTGCTTTGAATTTGCAAGAGTGTTAGAAGAGAAAAAGTGAGATCGTTTTACTGTGATTCTTCTGATACCAGTTTTGTGTATTTCTGGGTTGTGATCAGAAGTGAGTTGAGTGGTTAGGGTTTCAGTGGTTGAGTGATTGTTGTACTAGGGCTTCTGGGCTCCTTTTGAGGGCTGATCTCGAAGAGATCTGTGTTGTTTAAGGCTGTAAAGACTCCATATAGTGAAAGAGTCTCATGTGTGGCTCAAAGTGGATGTAGGCCTATTCTTGGCCGAACCACTATAGTTCTGGAGTTCTTTATTTTTCCTGTTTATCATATACTGCTATATCTTGTTAGATTTGCATGTATAGGTGATATATCTCTAGTAATATGTTAGATGATGCATGTGTAACTTAGATCTTGATATATATGCTTAGATCTGAATGTTTTAGGCTTATATCAAATATGTAGCTAATCTTTTGCATATCTGAAATATTAATATTGATTAGGTTGCTAGATATTTTTGTTTAGTATCTCTGTTAAGTAAGTGAATCTTGCTTTGCATGCTTTAGAGATATTAATATTTGTTATATTGGATTTATACTTGCGGTAAATCCACAACAACCGGTCCCACGATGGATGAGTACACAATCAAATCTAAATTGGTGGTTTTATTGTTCAACATAATATTCACACAATTAGCAAAAGGGCTCAAAAATTAAATAGCACCTTTTGGGTTGGTTTTTGGGGAATAGGCACCAAGTTAATAAGTTAAGTTTAAAAGGCACCATTTAATGGGACCAGACGAAAATACCCCTTTGTTGTCTGTTTCTTTGTTTTGAAACTTTGGAAGAAAAGCTCTGAGAGAAAACCCCGACGGCGCAACAGTCGACCAAATTGTGACGACGAACCACCGTCGACGGAGCTACAGTACCGACGAACCGGCGAAGTCAATACCGACCACGGTATGTCTTTATCTCTCACGCATTTGTTGTCCATTATGTTTGTTTGATGAGTTTAGGTTAGGGTTTTAGTTTAGGAAAAAATTTCGAGCCTTTTGGTAGTGAAAACGATGAAGTTCTGGGTTTCCAAGAGTTTTTGAAACTGAATCGAGCCTTTTTGCAGTCTTATCGAGCCTTTTAGAAAGGTTATCGAGCCTTTTAGAAAGGTTATCGAGCCTTTAGAAAGGTTATCGAGCCTTTTAGAACCTTTTAGAAAGGTTATCGAGCCTTTTTAGAAAAGTTATCGAGCCTTTTGAAAAGTTATCGAGCCTTTTAGAAAGGTTATCGAGCCTTTAGAAAGGTTATCGAGCCTTTTAGAACCTTTTAGAAAGGTTATCGAGCCTTTTTAGAAAAGTTATCGAGCCTTTTGAAAAGTTATCGAGCCTTTTAGAAGAAACTTTTGTCGAGCCTTTTAGAAAGGTTATCGAGCCTTTAGAAAGGTTATCGAGCCTTTTAGAACCTTTTAGAAAGGTTATCGAGCCTTTTTAGAAAAGTTATCGAGCCTTTTGAAAAGTTATCGAGCCTTTTAGAAGAAACTTTTGTCGAGCCTTTTAGAAAGGTTATCGAGCCTTTTAGAAAAGTTATCGAGCCTTTTAGAAGAAACTTTTGTCGAGCCTTTTAGAAAGGTTATCGAGCCTTTTAGAAAAGTTATCGAGCCTTTTGAAAAGTTATCGAGCCTTTTAGAAGAAACTTTTGTCGAGCCTTTTGAAACAAAATCGAGCCTTTTAGAACCTATATGTTATCGTGCCTTTTGTTACTGTTATCGAGCCTTTTGAAAAGTTATCGAGCCTTTTAGAAACTTTTGTCGAGCCTTTTAGAACCTATATGTTATCGTGCCTTTTGTTACTGTTATCGAGCCTTTTTGAACTGTTATCGAGCCTTTTTGATATGTTATCGAGCCTTTTTAAACATTGATGTTATCGTGTCTTTTTATACTTTTATCGAGCCTTTTTGAACCTTTATGTTATCGTGCCTTTTTGTAATGTTATCGTGCCTTTTTGTAGTGTTATCGAGCCTTTTTGAATTTTATCGTGCCTTTTTGCACTGTTATCGTGCAGTTTTGAATTTTACCGTCAGTTTTCAAGTCTTTTCAGTAACTTATTTGCTTTTTTTCCGTCAATATGCAGATGGCGAATCCGAATGATTTCCTTAAAACCCCGGTGGGAGAATGGTTCAATGGAAAAATTATTCGGCATGACCATTTTGATGACCTTAGAGATATCGACAATGCACTTGAAAGAGTACCTGAAAATCTAAGGATCGAAGACCGACGTCGGTTTACTGAGTCATGTTTCGGTCATTTCCTCCGGATGCATCGTGAGATTAATTTTTCTGGCGGCATTGTCCATCGGCTACTTTTACGTGAGTTGCATCACAACGGGCCGGAAGATGAGATGCGATTTCTGTTAGGGAACCATACGGTCCGGTTCTCGAAGGTTGAGTTTTGTCTAATCACCGGATTGAAGTTCGGAGTGATTCCCGACACAGCGAGTTATGATATGGTGGTACAGAATGGCATACACGACCGGTACTTCCAGCGTCGAGTCATCGAGTTTCAAGAGCTGAGAGGGGTGCTTCGGATTGGTGTTTTCCATTCGCAGTACGATGCAGTGAAGCTGTCATTATTGTTTTTGCTGAACTGGATACTGATGGGGGTGGACGAGAGATTTAAAGTTCCAGCATGGCAGTTTCGAGTAGTCGAGGACTTGGACACTTTTGATGCGTTCCCATGGGGCGCATACGTGTATAGGCGGTCTATTTATGGTTACATGCATGCTTTGGATAGTCCACGGGAGGCAGCACGACAGGCAGGACAGGGCGTTGACACCATCGAGTCCTACAACATATACGGTCTAGCGCACGCACTATTGGTTAGCATTTACAATTTGCATCCGTACTTTAATTGAGAATTTTTTATATGACTGATGTATTTACTTGTGATCGTACTTGTCTATTACGCAGGTATTTGCTTTTGAGGTTATCCCCTCCCTTGGCATTAAAAAATGTGGGATCCGCAGGGTTAACCCCGAGCTACCCCCTCCACGTATTCTGAAATGGAAGTTGACTAAGCGACCGCGAGGGAAAAAGCTGGATGAGATTTTCTCTGAAACTGTAAATATTGTTGTTGTTAATGTTTATAATTTTTAGTATGTGTATAATTACAATGATGTAATTACAATGATGTAACTCCAATTGCAGATGTCTGCGCGGTCTAAATTGGTGGCGACAGCTGTTGAGATGGGTCAACGGTATTACGAAGGCATAGATCAGGGACCCACTATGTATGATCACTATGCTGTAGATTTATCTGGAGGCCTCCCGGATCCGGAACTACATAGGACTGGCGGACCCAGTCATACGGAGGATTCTTGCGGACCTAGTGATATGGATCCTTCGTACTCTGGACCCAGTGATACGGAGGGCTCAGACCCGGATGTCGGCAATGGCCGTGGGAGTCCCACGAGGTCTAGGCGGGTACGCGTGACTTTGCCCAGACAACCTACAGCTGGACGTGATTCAGAACCGGAGGTTGGCAGTCCTACTCCCGTGAGGCGTAGGCGGGTACGATTCAATTTGGACAGACAGCCTGGACCTCAAGGTCATTCACGGGGAGGCGTCGGAGAGCGTCCACAGGTACGTAAGCATTTTTAGGACCACATGATTTAATTTCAATTGACTTAATAGTTTTAGTACTGACAGAGTCCGAATTCCTTTCAGGCTTGGGAGCATAAATTGGCAGAGGTGATGGATGCTGTTCGAACATTACGTACGGATGTCATGGAGGCTTTCCGTACGAGTGAAGAGAAAAGAGCTGCGCAGCATCAGGAGTTGCTGGATTTGATCCGGGCCCAACAGGGTCCGACGTCGCAGCACCGTATGGATGGTCCACCATTCGATGACCAACCATTTGATGACCATGACGGAGCATTTACTCCCACAGGTACAGGGTGGACAGACCGAGGGACCAGCCATAGGCAGCCACGTACCACAGACACAGTCTCAGATCCGCAGGGTCATGATGTGACAGCACGAGAGGAGGTGCGCGGTGGTACACAGACAGCAGGTGATATAGAGCCAGCAGTCTTGGAGCAGGTACTGCCTGAGGACATCACCACAGTCCGCTCATCACAGCTGCTGGATGATCCTGTTCACTCCCAGGAGCAGGTACTGCCTGAGGACATCACCACAGTCCGCTCATCACAGCTGCTGGATGATCCTGTTCACTTCCAGGAGCTCACACCTATACATTTCCAGGAGGTCACCCCTGACGCCATAACCCAGCGCAATCGTCCAGTCGATCCCAGCGTACGAGGTTCCTCCTACGAGCATAGACCTTCGGTCGACCCGAGTGTAGCCGACCCCTCTAGCCGACCTCCGGTATGTCATTTGACACCCCACCGATCGATTTTAGGTGATCAACAGGGAACGAGTTCCTCCTCACACCACCCCGATCACCCTGATTTGGACCGGAGTCCACCACCCCTGAGGCGTGGAGACCGGATTCGACGTCGAGGTTGGATGGAGCGGAGCCCATACACAAACCCCTGTGAACCGAAGAGGCCACGGACGATGCCGCATCCGCAGCCAGCACATGAATGGATGCCACACGAATTGGTAGATCCTGACCAGCTTGCGGCGTACCTAGCCTACAAGAGGAGCATGACAGGGGAATTGTAAGTATAATCTAAAAACTTACAATCTGTTTATAGTTTTTTCGTCCACAGGTACAAGTAAGTATTATGTTAAATTTGTTTCCAATTATGCAGACGTGATGTGGATCTGCACCACCCAGTTGGTGTCAATGTGACTTGGTTCCACCGGTTTCAAACCAACTTCATGGAGTTGGACGATTCGGTATGTTCCTCACTTGATTCACCTGTAGAAGTTTCATTCACAAATGGTTGAATCCTAACAATACGAATTGTTGATATTTGTCAGTACATTGACGCATACTGCAACGTTCTCCGGAAACGTCAACGAGCATTCCCCACTGTGTACGAGAGGAGGACCAACATACTAGATTCACAATTCTATGTAAGTGTTTATTGAGTACGGTTTTCTCTTCTACCTTGATGTGTTCAAATATTTTTTGCCTGACGTGTCGGTTAATTTTCTATGTACAGACATTGGCATATCATAGCTGGCAGAGAATCTGCATGGGTGAGGACAAGAGACCCCCAGATGGTTGGACTGTGCTGGATCGCCAGTATCCTCGTGATGAGCTTGAGGTGGTATGTGGCCTGCTCCCGCAGGCAAACCTGCCATGGCACGACGTTGACACGGTCAGTGTAAATTTGACTTTGCGTCCATCTGTATAATAAAAAAATTTGCTAACACTTTGGAGAAACACCTGTAGGTTCTGATTCCTTGCAACCTCGGAGGTTACCATTGGGTCGTGGCCAGCGTCAACCTTGCGAAAGGGCACATTTTCGTGTTTGACCTGTTCAGACAGAAGGTCCGATATAGCCATAGGAATACCCAGTTCGCGTGCTTAAGGTGGTTGCTACCCTCGATGCTGGATGCGGTACACTTTCACCGGAACAGACAGAGAGGTGATGCGACGTACAAAAGGGAAGAAAAGCCGTTCCGGATGTTCTACGTGCACGCCAACCGTGTGCCGCAACAGGAACGGGGGTATGACTGTTTGAAGTTCTTATTCTATCACAATCGGTTTTAATAGCATCCCATTATAATGTTTGTTCACGTGGTTAATTGCAGGGGAAACTGTGGGGCCCATACATTGAAAATTATTGAGTACCTGGTGGCGAACAGGGATACCTTCGACTGGTCCGAAGCTGATATGGCCACCATCCGGGAGAAGATGGCCGTCGAGGTTTTTTGTAACTCGAAGCCCATATAGTTGATGTAGATGTAGTTGTAGTTGATGTACATAACATTTTTTGAGTAATGAAATGATGAATTTTTTTTCTTCAAGTGTTTGAAGTGTTTGCAGTTCAAAGTTAAACACGCACATTTCATACATTGAAATCCATAAACAATACAGCAAATTCAATAAAGCATCTAGTATGACATTAGACGAACAACTAAATTCTAATATATTTTCGAACATAAAATCAATCACATTAGTTCTACATAAGAACCAAGGGTCTCACCAAACAACTGTATCGAGCATGGTTGTGAAAGTTTGAACGATGTTGGAAGACATCAGGTTGGAGACATGTTCCTCATAAAACAAAGGTACTATTGCGGAAGTTGATAAGCATCTAAGGATTGAGAAAGCAGAGTATCCCACACGGATAGTTTACTGTTTTGGCATTTCTCATGAGCATCCGGGAACATTCATTCTAACTTATATACGAAGTACAAATCCCCATCATGAGTATATTGGTCTATATCCCAAGGGATTTAAGTTCAGTAAAAGGATGTTTGAGGACATTGATCGGCTTGTGGCATATTTCCAGAGGCATATCGACGATCCTCAGCATGAGTCAGCACCATCAATTAGATCAGTTGCTGCTATGGTACCAATGTGAAGCCCTGCAACTGGGGGCTCCTCTATAGCTAGAGGTGGCACGGTTTCGGTTCCAAGGTTTGGTGGAACCGAAATCGAAACCGAAATCGGAACCGGGTCCCCCGGTTCCGGTTTTGGTTTCGATTTCGGTTTCGGTTCTGAAACTGACGGTTTCGGTTTCGATTCCGATTCTGGAATCGGAACCGTCGATTTTAGAACCGAACCTTTTGTAATATATTTTCAAAAAAATTAGAACCAAAACCGGAACCGGCCTCCCCCGGTTCCAGTTCTGGTTCTTGAATCGAAACCAGAAATCCGGTTCCGATCCTGGTTTTCCCGGTTCCGAACCCCCCCGATTCGACGGTTAGAACCGGAACCTTGCCAGGTCTATCTGTAGCATCTGGGGGTAGTGGCTGGGGAAGTTCAAGCAATGAAGGTGGCTGGAGAGATTGATGTATTAAAAGTTCAACACATTTCATACATTGAAATCCATAAATAAAGTTGGGATATACATAAACACTATAACAAACGAAATTCGAACATGAAATCAATCATATTACTTCTACATAAAACATAAGAACCAAGGGTGGCAATTCGTCTTCCTCTTGTAAGTAAGGCTCCATTCATTCCACGGTACAGTCTTTCTCAGGGCACGTTTGTTTGTTGTGTCCAATTTTATGACAGATACTGCACTTGCGGCGGTATTCCTCGGGGACAATTGTGCTGGGACCTTCATTAACCATAGGTGGGTTGGAACACCTCCTGCTGTTATGTCCTGGTTGTCCACACCTTCTACACGACTGTGTGGTTGTCCTCTCCGAAGACGAGGCATGTCGACCCTCCATTGGTCTACCTGATTGCCTCTTCGCCTTTGGATTTAAAACCACCCGTGATGCGATGTCGGATGGCACAACCCATGAAGCAGGATGGCCAACAGGCATAATAGGAACTGAGTATGCATCAATAAGTGTCTCCCTCTTGTAGTAGTCCGCACACAGAGATGTAAAATCCAAATTTCGCTCCCTGCAACAATGAAAAGGGTGAGACTCACGTTTGGATAATATAAACCGTTAACTGTAAATTGTAATGTACCTTGCCGCTGCAAGTGCGTGTTTACATGGTAAAAAGTCCATTTGGAATTTGTTGCATGTGCATGTCTTCCGGGCTAAGTCAACTGTCCACTGTTTTTCCTTGTGTCTGACGGAGAATATGTTCCAGTCAACTGGATTTACGGTCATATAACCGCACTTCTCGACACGTTTGAGGATCAAAAGATGTGCGGCGTCGGTCAATCGATGACGCATGGACTGTGCATTTGCATGACGATCATGAAACCACTTCTGTATCATATTCCGAATGAACTCTGCCAGTGTCATTAGTGGCAGTTGCCGAGCGAATTTTAGGCATGAGTTTATGCACTCTGCAACATTTGTGGTCATCAACCTGTACTTTCTTTGGGGACAGTGAACGCGGGACCACTTCTGTGGACCGGCATCAATGGCATAATCGTATGCACCCTGGTGCAGCTTACGTAACTCCTCCATGTGCCGATCATACTGGATTTCAATGTACGACCTAGCAGCGTAATCCATTATCTGGGCAACATCCTTTCTGTGGAATCGCTTCTTCATATTTTCACCAAAATGCCATACACAAACGGTATGGGTTGCATAAGGGAACGCTTTAGAAATCCCTGCTTTAATGCTTGGATGGCGATCGGAAATGAAAACCAGATCATCTATATGACCAAGGGCACCCCTCAAGCATTCTAAAAACCACTCCCATGAAAGGTTGTTCTCTGAGTCACCGTACCCAAAAGCAATTGGATATACCTGTTCGTTTCCATCTTGTGCAGTTGCCACAAACATTGTACCCCCGAATCTTCCCTTCAAATGGGTACCATCTACTGCAATAACAGGACGCATACACCTCCGAAAACCTCTAATTGAGGACCCTAACGACATGAAAAAGTAGAGGAATTTACCATGATCATCGCACTGTAAGTCCGTGATTGTGCCCGGATTTTACTGTTCGAGAACATACGCAAAAGATGGGAGCAGTTGGAAACTTTCTTCATGCGTTCCATAGGTTAATGACAATGCATATTGCAAGGCATCATGTGCCTTACTGTACATGATTTGGATGCCATACATTGTTTTCATATCGGCGATTATGTCCTTCGGACGCATGAGACGACCATCGGTTTGTTGAAGTCTAGGGGCAACGACTTCTCCGATTATGACTGCACCAGCTTGTCGGTGGCGACGGTGAATCTCCTCCAAGGGACAGCTGTGTTCGTTGACAAAACTTCTGACTTGAAAGTAAGTACCTTCTTCTCTCCTCACCGCTCTTAATTTCCACGTACAGTCGTCAATGATGCAAACCAAATGTAAAGTTGTCTTATTAGACCTTTTCACCTTCCATTCAAAGTTCTGCCGCATCGTAAAATGGCCAACTAGCCTCTTCAAATCCTTTTTACTCGGAAAAAATTGACCTTTATAAATCATGGTTCTCGGTTCTTGCGCTGCCAAGGTGCTGCTTGTACCAATACCAAACGAGTATGAATCTGCTCCTGGAATAACCCAAGTTCTCGCATTAACAGAATCAGATGATGTCATATTACAACGGACCTCGGAAGTCCCAGGCATATCTGGTGCAGTGCAACTAACTCCTTGTACACGTCTACCGCTTGTTTGCATTTGTGCAGGCTCTTCATCTACATTTTGGAGATCATGAACATGTTCATTATTTGCCTCAGTATCAACCTGTTCATGGTTCGGGTAATTGCTCTGTTGATTGTACTGCGCATCGTACTGTTCATTGTCCTGTGCATCGTACTGCTCATTGTACTGCTCATTGTACTGCTCATTATACTGCACATCGTATTGCTCATTGTACTGCACATCGTATTGCTCATTGTACTGCTCAATTCGACTGCCAAACACATCACCCACATCACCCAATTGAATTTCAGCTGCATGTGCATGGTCGACCGCAACTTCTGGGACACCACACATGTTTCCCACACCTTCGCTGGGACCCCCTTGGGTGAACACTTGGTTGCTACCGCTAAAGGATCCAAACTGTTGGGTATTTTCAGGAGGAGGAATATTATTCCCTACCACATCTCCAGCTGTCCGCTCAGTTAGACTGACACATACTTGAGGGATCACTCGATCTTCCCCTAGCATAAACTGGATATCGTCGTCATTCCTTATCAATGTGCGACACGTACTGCCAGGAACGAGTGATATTGATGACAACTCAAAATTGTATTTGTTTACATCATAGTTCACAATAGTATGCACGATCGTCACCAATTCTTCGTAAGTCATATTGTTTGACACGTACATTCCCCGGTTATCGGATCCAACAAACCTCTGACTTCCGTCGGGTAACTGGTCCCATCGACCGTTGTAAG
Source organism: Acer yangbiense (assembly GCA_008009225.1). Taxonomy (NCBI): domain Eukaryota; kingdom Viridiplantae; phylum Streptophyta; class Magnoliopsida; order Sapindales; family Sapindaceae; genus Acer; species Acer yangbiense. Next base: position 45,466,047 of record CM017764.1, read on the forward strand.
ATATTACTATTCTAACCCGATTCATGAGGCTGTCAAATTAATAATCACAAACCATTAACAAAAACCCATGATTACACAATGTCTTCAAATATTACATGAAAAGCCTCGAATATTTTTTGAAAAAGGCTCGAATTTTTTTTCAAAAAAGCTCGAAATATTTTTGTCAAAAAGGCTCGAAATCAATTTCGAAAAGGCACGAATATTTTGTTAAAAGGCTCGAAACTTTGTTCAGAAAGGCACGGATATTTTTTGAAGAAGGCTCGAAATCAACCAAAAGGCTGGAAACTTTTTTCAAAAAGGCTCGAAATATTTTTGTCAAAAAGGCTCGATAATAACTACAAAAGGCACGATGACATTGTTAAAAGGCACGAATAAATTTGAAAATCAATCCAGCCTTTTAGAAAGGTTATCGAGCCTTTGGAAAAGTTATCGAGCCTTTTGGAAAAGTTATCGAGCCTTTTACAAAGGTTATCGAGCCTTTTGGAAAAGTTATCGAGACTTTTCCAAAAAGGCTCGATAACAATTTCAAAAGGCACGATGACAGTGTTAAAAGTTATCGAGCCTTTTGGAAAAGTTATCGAGCCTTTTACAAAGGTTATCGAGCCTTTTGGAAAAGTTATCGAGACTTTTCCAAAAAGGCTCGATAACAATTTCAAAAGGCACGATGACAGTGTTAAAAGTTATCGAGCATTTTGGAAAAGTTATCGAGCCTTTTAGAAAAGTTATCGAGCCTTTTAGAAAGGTTATCGAGCCTTTTGGAAAAGTTATCGAGCCTTTTAGAAAGGTTATCGAGCCTTTTAGAAAAGTTATCGAGCCTTTTGGAAAAGTTATCGAGCCTTTTAGAAAGGTTATCGAGCCTTTTAGAAAAGTTATCGAGCCTTTTGGAAAAGTTATCGAGACTTTTCCAAAAAGGCTCGATAACAATTTCAAAAGGCACGATGACAGTGTTAAAAGGCACGAAAATATTTCAAAAAGGCACGAATTTTTTTTCAAAAAGGCTCGATAACAACTTCAAAAGGCACGATGACAGTGTAAAAAGGCACGAAAATATTTCAAAAAGGCACGAAATCATTTTCAAAATGGCTTCAAGTTTACATACTAAAATGTGAACAACTTCAAAGAAGCAAGTTCAAGAAATATTACCTTATTTTACTGAAGAAGAAAGTCGGGGCAAGACCTTGAACTTTTATTTGTAGAGAGAGAGTAACTGAGTATTTCAAGCCTTCGTTTGAGTTGCAGAGAACAACTCAAAGAGAATAACATAAATGTTTAACTAAGGGCAATTTTGGTAGTTCACCATAATAGGTGCCTTTTAAACTTAACTTATTAAACCAGTGACATTCTCACCAATTCACTTTAAAAAGGTGATATTTTGGACCAATTCCACATTAGCAAAATCGACCTTCCAAAACCCACAATAATTTATCATGACTGGTCACTGGTCCCACGACATGTGAGTACACAATCAATCAAAATTTTGGTGGTTTTGTCATTCAACATAATATTTGTGAAATTAGCAAACTTGATTTGAGATTATAAATAATTTTCGATTCCAAAATATGCGACAACCAAATGCATATAACTAGAAATTTAATAATAAAAAATAGGTATAATCTCAAATATGTGTGAATATAATTTTGTGATTATTGACCGAAATAATGTTTAGTCAAAATTTTTATTTTTTTAATAATATCTATTAATTCTGGATCAGGTATTTTTTTTTTTAAAGCTTTCGCCAAATATTTAGCCAAATGTTACACAAACGAATAAATGGATAACAATAAATAAATTAATTATAAGCTAAATGGGTCCATAAAATAATCCAAGCAAAAAAATTGCCCATTATAAAAATGACCCAAGCAAAACAAGCCATTATAATTCATGCAACAATAATTTTAAAACAATATTCGCTCAACAAGTCAGGCACACAGTTCAGTCGTGTGTGCTGCAACAAGCCAAAAAAGGGCCATTACAATTCATAAGATATTAATATCACAAAAAAAAACTTTGGTGAACAAGACATTGGCCATGAGGGTCGGGCACGTGCAACGCCTGAAGAAGACTTGTGGGCGCGTGAAAAGCAAGCGCCGGTCGTCTTTTTCCTCTAGATAACCCATTTCTCTACAAAATGGGTACCTAAAACCCGATCCAACCAAAAGACAGCTATTTTGGAACTAAACGAGTAATATTAGATATCACACCTAAAATCACAATTTTTCCATCACAGCACATGTGGCAGGCCGGCAGCTGATGTGTGAATTGGTGAGTGGATACACATTAATAATGATTTATCTCACTTATCCATGTATCCACTCACCAATTGACACAAATGTGATATCTAGCATTACTCTTTTCTAAAATGCATCACTTTAGTCCATTTGACCAAATTATTAACAGTCAACTATAACTAAATATATAAAAGGTCAATTTTACCCCTAAAAGTTTTTTTGTTATTACAATTTAATTTTCCAAATAAAATTTCATATAGTACTTTTCATATTTTAATATTAAATAAAAAACAAATTAAGAAAAAAAAATTCTTAAAAAGACAGGATTTTTTTTTTTAATTATGAGTAGAATATTAATTTAAATATTAAAAGTTAAGATTAAAAAACATATAAGAAACAGAAAAATAAATTATTATTTTTTTTTGAGATCCAGTGGATCTCCAAATCTGGAAATTTCCAAATCTCCATCAGTTGAATTTGAGTAATCATATAAGAAATGATTTTTATGGTTGAAATAGCTCAAGAATCAAAATGGGTTTCCATATTCATCTCAAATATTCAAATGGGTATCTTGTTAGGTTTGGCTCGTATTCTCGAATGAACCAAATTGAACCAAACGAAGTTGGAATGGTGTTGTTTGAGGGAGGTTTGAAGACCAGAAGAATGGAAGAATGAAGATTGTTTTAGTGTATGGATCACGGTTTTCTAAGCGATGTAATTTCCAGTGATTGTAACTGCGTAGGGTACGGCTGGCCAGCATATGACCTGAACCTTAGTCAACCATAAGCATGCGTGGCATGTGAAATCTTCAGCGGAAAAGGAAAGTGTTCTTTTGGGAAGTTCTTGTGCTTGAAGGAAAATGAATACTCTTTACAAGAAGACTTGTCATAAAAAGAAATAGTATTTATGTGAAACAAGTAAGTCGTGTACGTTTATAAGTAGGATTTCCTTTTATCTTAAACTCCATGTAACCGGTATAAATAGACCTTGTAATTAGGTTATTTTGAGTGGAGCAAAAAAGAACACCATGTAACATCAGAGAGAGTGAGTGAGATCCGTGGGTGATATTCAGGGGAGATCTATGGGATATTCGGGGGTTCTTGTGAGCGTTGCGAGTTGAGAGTCATGATGTAAAGCTCAGTTGTGAGCTTGGGGACTTAGTGAGGCTATATGGTTTGGGGTTAAGGTGTGAGAGAGAATCCTGAAGTATATGGTTGTAACAATTTATCATATCTTTCTCTATCGTCCTAACGGCCCGTGGTTTTTTACCCGATTTGGATTTTCCATGTATATCTTATGTTGTGTGATTGTTTATTCTCTCTTATCTTATTTTTCTACTATAGACGTTAATTGTTATGAGTTATGGATGAATATTAGGCATGTCTCTTCCGTGTTCATCGGTTCAAATCCCAACATATTTGTGATTCTGTGTATAGAGATCAAACAAGGCTTGATCATTTGGAGATCTGGAAACGATGATCTCCAAACGATGGAGATCATCACCAATAGAAACACCTACACCAGCAGAAGGCACCGAGTCTATCTAGTGCTTTGGACGGAAAAAGATAGTCGTCGCCGTTACCCACTGCAAGAAAGGCCACAGCCTCATCAAGATCAACAGCTGCCCCATCGAGCTCGTCGAGCTTGAGATCCTCCGTTTCAAGGCCTATGAGCTAATCCTCCTACTCAGCCACCACCGTTTCGCCGATGTCGACATGCGCATTCGCATGATGGGAGGAGGGCACACGTCGCAGATCCGGTTAAGAAGATGGAAAAAATGCCTGAAACTCACATTTGGTTGCTGTCTTGGTTGTGGTTTGGCAACCCAAAGTGAAGAAGAATCAGCCCTTCTTCTAGTGAAGTTAGGACTGGCACAACGAGCCAACACACAAGTCGGTTGTTGGCTCCTAAAGCTGACAATTCAAGGCATAAGGAATATTGGTAATCCATTGGTGAACTCTGATCATCTTTGACGTAGATCTGCGATGATGATGGACTGGAAATTTTAATCACCCATTGGTGAACTCTGATCATCATTTCTTATATGATTAAAAAAAAATTGTAATAATTAAACAAAAAAAAAAATTAAAAATGAGCATGTAAACAAATTATAATGTGATATTTTCTATAGATAATAAGAACAATAAAATATATTTGTAGAAAAAAAATAAAAAATTGATAATTCTTTGAGCACTAGAATTATCATTTTCGATTTTCCCTATGTTTCACCCTTTTATTCTTCGGGTTCAAAAATTCAATAGCACCATTTGGGGCGCTTTTTGTAAGACAGTCACCAGATTATTAATTTAAGTTTAAAAGACACCTATTTAGGTGACCAGACAAAAATACCCTTTTTGTCAGTTTGTGCTTTTTGAAAAGTTGAGAGAAAACCTTTGAGAGAAACAAACCCGATGGCGCAACAGTCCAAAAGGCGACCAAAATCTGACGGCGAACTCACCGGTGACGGCCTACCGTACTGACTTTTAAAACATTTTCCGAGCCTTTTCCGAGACTTTTAAAACGTTTTCCGTGAGTTTGTAACACAAATTTGAGTTTTTTTAAATCTTGAATCTCCGAGACTTTTAAAACATTAATCGAGCCTTTTAAAACTTTTTCCGAGCCTTTTCCGTGACTTTTCCTTGACTTTTAAAACGTTTTCCGTGCCTTTTCCGTGACTTTTAAAACGATTTTCGATCCTTTCTATTTTGCATCTCTGAGACTTTTATAACGTTTTCCGAGCCTTTTCAAACATTTTCCGTGACTTTTCATATGCTCTCCAAGACTTTTCAAAAGTTTTCCATGACTTTTCATATGCTCTCCGAGACTTTTCTAACGTTTTCCGTGACTTTTCATATGCTCTTCGAGACTTTTCCGAGCTTTTTTAACCATCAGCTTTTTTTTGTTAATTTTGTATCTCCGAGACTTTGTAAATAGTCTCCGAGCCTTTTAACACTAGCTCCGAGACTTTGTAAATAGTCTTCAAGCCTTTTAACTATGGCTCCGAGACTTTGTAAATAGTCTCCGAGCCTTTTCAATTTGTCTTCGAGCCTTTTCAATCAGTTCAAAATTCCCAGATCTTCATCGTCTCCTACACAAATTTTTATAAATTAAAACCCTAACCATACCCACAACCATACTCACATTGACAAATCAAACCAAAACCAAAAAAATCTCCGGGGGCGCTGCCCCCACACGTACCCCCGCGAGCTGACCGGACAGCGAGCTGAGCGGGGAACTTGACCCCTGAATGCGTCTGCGTAGTGCCATTAAACTAATTATCCAATGATGTTCAACCTCCATTAGAGGTCTGTTAAACAGACCTCTATGAAGAAGATGAAAGAATAAAATAAAATAAAAACTTCAAAGTAAGAGAATGTGTATAAAATAAGGGCATTAATGTCCGTTCACCATAATAGGTGCCTTTTAAACTTAAGTTATTAAAGTGGTGATTTTCTTACAAAACCACTTTAAAAAGGTGACATTTCCCACCATTTCCACTTTATTCTTCTTATCATTCATAAAAATAAATTACATCAAAATTCATTGAATTAATAGGATTTTATGAAGACTTACTGATATTAGAAATCCCTATGATAATGTAAGGGTTTCTTCACAAGTCACGGCATGCCCCTTGACACATTCAACATTTGACGTGTTTATTGATCGATAATAAAAATCAAAGAGAATTTAGGTGGGACTTGGGAGGCGGATTTTTTTTTTTTTTTTTTTTTTTAAAACAAGAGAAGTTTTATAAAGAAATCAGAGATTACAAAGCAAGAGCTTGACAATCAGCCAAAACAAAACTACTAACACAAGAAGGATAATTCTCCAACCAAAACCTATCCTCAATATTAGAAAAAGCATATTTTGTTTTGCTAAAACATGAGCTACTTAGTTTGCCTTTCGTGGCACATAGCTTATATCCTCAATATTAAGTTTCATTACCATCCAGAATTTAATTCATGATTTATGTGTGGACCTAATTCATGATTTATGTGTACAATCTACTAATTTGATTCCTAACAATCTTTAGTAAATACCGTAATAAAAATATCAACTCTAGATATTATGCCCATTAAAAAAAACATAAATTAAGTTACTTTTTGCCTCATTACGGATTTCCGATTATTAAACTTCTAATTAAAAAAAAGTACATCACCTTAAAGTAGAGATGGTAGTGCATTTCCCTTCCACACTTGGTGGTTAAGGTTTCGAATCCCATCATACGCATTTTACAAATATGTGTAATAAATTTTCTCCTGAATTGTGGTAGCCTAGTTGTAAATGTAATACTTTTAAAAAAGGTGTAGTCAAATCACATAAATAATTAATTGTGTGCTTTAAAATATAAACAACTCAAACATGAATGGTAAATAGATCAATCTTAAAAAGATCTGTTTTAAGTACGTAGTCACGTAGATGATGTTAAATAACTCTAGCTTAAAATATAATCAATTGCACCAATATAATATGAGAAAATTTCCCATGAACGGTTATAATAAGTGATGCATCCATTTACTGAAAATAAGATAGAAAATATGACACGTGACAGTCGATTAGATTTTTTTTTTTTTTTTTTTTATTCAGTATTTATCTAGACCAGGTATTTTTTTTTTTTTTTTAAAACATTTTACAGTTGATAGGATTTAAAAAGTTGATTTATGAGTCATTTACTTCAACCTCAAGTTTGTTCATGTACCAACCGACCTCAAATTTACAGTTGATAGGATTTGAAAAGTTGATTTATGAGTCATTTACTTCAACCTCAAGTTTGTTCATGTACCAACCGACCTCAAGTTTGTTCATGTACCAACCGAGCTATGACCGGAGACGAATAGATTTATTATCTCATATCTTATTGTCAGTGGACATATGGACAGAAGATTTTCTCCCACTAAACACCTGTCAGAGTCTATGACTTAGATAACTACGAATCTATGACAAGCTAGAAACTACTTTTCTTGAGATTCAAAAAGAAGCAATTTTAGTAAGAAAGTGAGATTGTTTATTAATTGTTACATGTTCTTTGAAAATAACATGGACTACTACTGAGGCCTTATGATCTTATCCATCCATATTGATGAAAGAAACAATCCTCTTGAACATAGCCACAGCCTTGTCACAAGTGGGTTTAAGCAAATGAAAAACATGATCCTCACCGTTGAAATCTATGACTTCCAGATCACCACTCCACCCACTCTCTCTCAGCTGCTGAGCATAGTGCCAACCCCTCCCTCTCAGAATATCCTTCTCTGAAACAATAACCTGGACCCTGCTGCACCCGACCCGACTCAGGTTCGGATCCTTACCCGGATTCATCCATGGATCATCAACCCCAATTGAGTTTGGACAAACGGTTTGCCAGAGTCCTCCAGCATTTGATTTCCTGCTTGAATCAACTGTCTCACCTGTAACAATTTCACTTCCCCAGAAATATGGATGCAACAAAATCATACCTTTAATATTAAGCATCTCGATCTTCTCTTCGTGACCATGTTTGATTGCCATTCGATGAGCGATGTTGGCACCAGCACTGTCTCCGGCCAAAAACACTCGCTCGAAATCGGCATACCGGTTGAGCCAATCTTCAGGGCCTTCTTGATTAAAATGAGAAGCAACCCATTTGAGTGCAGTCCATGAATCGTCATAAGCTGCAGGGACAAAGTGTTCTGGGGCTCTTCTGTAATCAACCGAGACTGCAATTATGTTGGCTTCTGATACTAAGATGTTGAGATGATTGTGATAAGTTGGAGAAAAGGCTGTCTCGATGACGAAGCCTCCACCGTGGAAGTAGACGAGAATCGGAAGTTTCTGGTTTTGTTGGGTGTTTTGGGGGAGGTAGAGTCTGGCAGAGAGATTGTGTTCAGGTGAATAGAGAACGTCTTTGGATTCAACATTGGTTTTTGGATCAAAAGATGGAGGGACGATTTCTGTGCCACTCAACCTCTCTACACGGCCATCTTTGTAGAACCGCAGCATGGGAGATAAGTCGAAGGCTAATTCTGTTGAGTTGGTGGAATCCATAGCAGCAGAGACAATAAGATCAGATCATGTAAATTCGATCAAGCTTGGAGAGAAGCTTGCAAACTTCACAATTCACAAAGTTTTAACTGTGAACAAAAGTGTAGTAAAACAAGAACTTTCTGACAATATATATTTTAGTAAAAACGTGGCTGTGCCACCAGTTCACATTTGGCACTCATGCATTTGGAAAGCATACAGGTGTAGGATGGGAGAAAATCTTCGGTACATAGAACGGATGCATCCTAATTATTATTATTTAGTGCACCCAAGATTTTCTCGTGGGCAACTGATTGTATTTTAGAGTTATTTTCTCGTGCGCAAACTCTTTGCAAATGGATTCCTAAACAGTGACAATGTGGCTGGACTTTGCAACTTTAATTTGACCTTTTCCTTCCTCATACAAATTAATAAACCCCACAGTGGTTCTATGCAGGAATGCCTTATATTAATATTTATGAGAATATAAATGAAATTCAATGAATTTTAATGTGATATTTTCTAAATATAAAAGAACAATAAAATTTCATGTGAAAAGATTTTGATAATTACTTGAGCACTGAAATTATTTTTAGATTTATCATATTTTTGTCCATTTTTCTAATGCTGAAAAAATAAGAAAAAGTTTCTACTAGTTTAAAAAATTTCAAACTTTTTTTCCCAAGTGTATTTTATTCTTATAGTTCATAAAAACAAATTACATCAAATTTCATTGAATGGAATATTCTTACATCTAAACCATGAGGTTGTATGTTCAAGTAATGGTGGGAAAACAGGCCGCTTGGCCTGGACCTGTACACATGCATTTTTATAATTTTTTTTGTAAAGTTACAATGGGTGGAATCGATCCACGGTTCATGAAGAAGAGGTTGTGTGACTTAACTATTTCACTACAAGTTCAACTTTGTTAAGTTATGATTGAAATAATATTATATATATAAACATGCCGGGCCAAGCCGGCCTGCATGCCTCATACATGAGGCCTAGCACGGCCTGCGGCCTTATACAGGCCTTGGCCTAGACATAGGCTGGGCCAGGCTAGGCTTGGCCTGCCAGGCACGGCCCATTTTACCTCCATTATGTTTGAGTCTTCCTCGTCCCCAATGCCCAAATTATATTATACTTGAAAGGAAAAAAGAAAAAAAAAAGAGAGAAAACCATAAGTAGCCATCTAACTTATCATACTTTTGTTTTTAACCACTTTTGAAATTATAATTGTTAATAACCACTTTTTAAAAAAAAATTCAGTTTAGTACCATAAATTACCAGAGTACTCCTGAAAATAGTGTTTGTTAAACCCCGAAGCAAACTTGAAATCACGACTAAATTGAAATACACAAACTTGAAATCATGCCTAAATGAAAATATCCAAACTTGAAATCATGCCTAAAATAGAAATATTCAAACTTGAAATCTGGACTAAAATAAAATTTTCCCCTTCTTCTTCCTCTTCTTCTTCCTTAGGTTTAGGTTTTTTTTTTTCTTTTTTCTTTTTTGTTACAGATCCATGGAGGCCATCATCATCCCGTCGGTGAACCAGCGAACGATCCCGTCGCCATCGTCATCCCGTCGCCAGCCCGTAGCCATCCCGTCGTCGACGAAGCTGCAGCGAACCGACGAAGCTGCAGCGAACCGCCGAAGCAATGAAACGGCGATCCAGCTGCGCGTGAGGGGCTGCCGCGACGCCCAGAAGCTCGCCGAAGCTCGGCGACGCCGGCGGGAGGCAGATCGGGGAGAGTGTGTGGCAGATCGGGGAGAGAGAGAGAGGCAAACCGGAGAGAGAGAGAGGCTCATCGTGAGAGAGAGCAGATGAGAGAGAAAGAAAAAGAAAAGAAAGGAGAGAGAGAGAGCTGATTTAGGGGTTTTTATATGAGGGCTTTTGAGTAATTTCTCAAAAACATGGTTAAAAACAATTAAAAGTATGCATGTGTTTAAAAAAGAAAATCCCATAATTAGATGGGTTAGTTTTGGCAATTTTCACAAAAAAAAATACATGAGATAATATTCTTCACAATTCTCGGCGCACCCCTTCACCCATTCATCATAATCAGTGTAAAATATAAAAGTATAGCCAAATCACTTAAATAAATTATATACTTTAAATATAAACAATTCAAATGCATGGGTGACATAATGACGTGGTGGCACATCGCACAGCCACGTTTGCACTTCTGTTCACATTTCAAGTTTGTGAAGCTGGTAAATGGCAAGCATCTCTCCAAGCTTGATTTTACATCACATGATCTGAACTCTACAATTCCCAGAAATTTCTTCTCTCATTCTCTCTGCTGCTATGGATTCCACCGACTCAGAACTAGCCCTCGACTTATCTCCCATGATGCGCATCTACAAAGACGGCCGTGTTGAGAGATTAATGGGCACAGAAACCGTTCCTCCATCTTTTGATCCAAAAACTAACGTTGAATCCAAAGACATTGTCTATTCACTTGAACACCATATCTCTGTCAGACTTTACCTCCCCAAAAACACCCAACAAAACCAAAAACTTCCCCTTCTTATCTACTTCCATGGTGGAAGCTTCTTGCTTGGAAGCGCCTTCTCTCCTGGCTTCCATAACTAACTCAACTCTTTAGTCTTCGAAGCCAAAATAATCGCAGTCTCGGTTGATTACAGACTAGCTCCAGAGAACCCTGTTCCTGCAGCTTATGAAGATTCATGGACAACTCTCAAATGGGTAGCTTCCCATTTCAATGGAAAAGGCTCTGAAGATTGGCTCAATCGCCATGCTGACTTCCAGCGAGTGTTTCTCTCCGGAGACAGTGCTGGTGCTAATATAGCAAATCGAATGGCAATCAAACATGGCCACGAAGAGAAGCTGGAGGTGATTAATGAAGGTATCATTTTGTGTTGTCCATATTTCTGGGGCAGTGAAATTATTGCAGGTGAGACAGATGATTATAGCAAAAGAGAATTGTGTGAGAGAATTTGGATCATCAGTTGTCCAAGCTCAAGTGGGGTTGATGCAGGGCCGGTCATGAGTTTTTGGAGGCCCGGGGCGAAAAATTTAAAATGGGCCCCTTTGTTAAATTCCGCACGAATATATATAATATGTTTTTTCGTAGTATATAGTTTATGCGGTACCAATATCGAAAATTGTTTTATGTTTTATTACTTTGATAACATACTTAAACCGTTTTAAATCGGGTTTTATACCATCAAAATACAAAATTTATAATGAGATGAGGTTGGTCTGGTGGTAGAACCCCTCACACATGAGCCACAATGTTGCGGATTCGAGTCTTCTCCCTCCCTAAAAATACCCCAATTTATGTAATAGTGAAAACTTCAAAAAATGCAAAATTCATAATACTCATCAAACCAGTATATTCCAAATGGTTGACGTTGTTTTTTCTCATTGCATTTATCCTCCTTAAAGTGCACTTTATAACTTCAATTAGATTCAAGAATCTTCATATTAGTGCTTTATGAAACTAAATTTGACTACGTGCATATGTTTTTATTTATTTATTTATTTATTTTTACAAATGTTTGGACTTTTTTAAGTTCAATGAACTCTTAATATGTAATTTGATCACGTGTATATATTTGGATATTTATTTATTTTTTACAAACGTTTGGATTTTTTAAAAGTTATAAATTTATTGTTTTCAGTCAACTCTTAATATTAAGAGTAATTTGTTCATCAAAAGACAAAAACCTATAATTGAATCAGACTTTGATTTATACTCTTGACCATTATTTAATATCGCAACAAGTGTTAAATATATGATAATAATGGGATGTTTATTTTCATTGCATAAGAGGGACATGGATCAATAGTAAAAAAAAAGGACATGGATCCACATGTTTTTGGTTTGATTGTAATTTTTATGATGTATTTTGGGATTCTTATTTTTATTGTATAAGAGGGATATGAATTAGTAGTAAAAAAAAGGGGGGAAAAGTGAATAAGTAATGAAACCCTATAAAAAGTGAGAGAGAGAGATGCAATGACCGGTCTAATTGTCTACAAAAAAAAATGGGCATTAGAGAAATACTTGAGGGCCCTCTTATTTTGTATTTTGTTTATGTAATTGTTGGACTTTGTTTAAAACAAATACTTGGGCTTTCTTTTATCTGAAGCTAAATGTATTTATTGGGTCATTTTAAATTTCAACCCATATATATAAAACTCAATAATAACTCATTATAAGTAAATATAGGCCCTTTAAAGGATGGGCCTTGGGCGGGCGCCCTTGAAAACCAGGCCCAGGGCCGGCCCTGGGTTGATGATCCATGGTTGAATCCGGCCAAAGATCCGAACTTGGGTCAACTGGGGTGTAGCAAGGTTCAGGTGAGTGATGAAGCCACCTTTTGATGTGTGGGGATCTGGATCCCATCCTTATCTTAATTGTCCTCACCTTTATGATTTAATGTCATGTGTCTAATAAAACAAATCAATTATTTGAATTATTTCTATTAATTTTTATATTTTAGCCTAACAAAAAGATAGAATTAATTAAGATTATTGATTTAAGTGAGGAATGTAAAATGTGGGGGCATTGCTTTAAATTTTATTATTATTTTTTTTTTGTTATTTATATTTTTCTATTAAATTGTATATTTTTTTCAAATTGGCCATCTGAACCTCTAAATTAGATTAAGCTGGCTTCGCTCATGGTTCAGGTTTTTGTTTCTGAGAAGGATTTGTTTAGAGAAAGAGGATGGTATTATGCTGCGAAGTTGAGGGAGAGTGGGTGGAGTGGTGATCTGGAAGTTACAGATTTCAATGGAGAGGATCATGATTTTCATTTGATAAAACCAACTTGTGAAAAGACTGTGGCTATGCTCAAGAGCATTTCTTTCATCAATCTGGAACAAGAAAAGGATGATTATGGTATGGAGATCTAGTAATCGTTCAAGATGGATCTTGCTTTTAAGAAGGAAGAAATTTGTGATGGTTGTTGTATTGTGTTCCTTTTCTGCTTTTATAGCAGAGCTATGCAAATGCAATTTTCTGTTATTTTGGATCTTTTTTGTTACTTAAATTGGTAATTTCTGGGAAGTTTTACTTTTATTTGTTGCATACTTAAACAGAAAGTATCGTAACTTAAACCTGAAACATCGCATCAAGATTTGTTTTTTTTAAGGAATATCTAAGAAGTTTTAATTAATTCTAACATTGGGTGGCCCGAAGAGCTAGATTCTAACTTTGTGTATGTACGAGTACTGTCCCTACGGACCAAGGGACAGTCCATGTAAAGTAAAGAAAAGAAAATTAATCTTTGGATTGAATATCGAAATTGCATGAAGGATAAGTCTATATACACCGTGAATACGAAATGAAGAGAAAATTGTGATAAACTGATAATAACAAAAGAGAATTTTTATTCATCCACCCCTGATTTGAGTAGCGTACGCATATATTTTTCAGGTTTGTGGTAAAATCTCACTATCCCTATTACTATAGAATATGTGAGGAGATTCTATATGGTGTCGTGAGAGTAATTAAATATCTCGATCCCAGTATTATAGGGAATTTCTGGTGTGGGACAGTTCTAGGACCCCCTTGACTCGGATTTATATTCATAATATATCATTGTAATTGTATCGACGATAAATCCTACAACTATCTTGGAGAAACCCCATGATAAACAACCTTTTTCCAAAATTAAGTTTGTTGGCTTTTTGATTTTGCATTTCTTTTCCTTTTTAGACCGTATTTTCAGATCTTAATAACTTTCGGTAGAAAATTATGTTTTCAATGACTTTTTAAATTTTTTTCAATAAAGTTGTTTAGAATATGTGAATAACTCAATTTTTCAATTTGAATTTGTAAATTTGAGATTTTTCTTTATTTAAGCTACCTTAGGAGTTCTACTCTTAAGTTAAAGTATTCTTATTTAATATATATTTTTTGTGCTCTTTAATTCAATAATTGAGATGTTGAAGTTGAAAAATTATATCAGAAATTTAAGTTGATATAATCTGACCTATTTTTTATTATTACAATTGTTCATTTAAAGCAAATTCTTATCATGGATTTGACTATTCTACCAATTTCACCTTGTTAATTTCTTTCTCTCAATATTACACCCGTAACGCTATATGCCTAACCCGATTATTAAAAGTAATAGATGTCATTTTTTTATAAATTTACATCATCAGCTTCATTGGCAGTGCAAATGTATAGTATAGGAAACTTCGTTGTCTCTACGTTCTAGTCTCTATATAAAGTAGAGACAATGAAGTTTCCTCACCTTTTTAAAGCATGTGATTGGTTGTTGATAGGGGTGGGCACAAAACCGGCCAACCGAACTAAACCGGAAAACTGAACCGGTCCAACTGATTTTTTTCCGATTTTAGTTGGCTAGTCGGTTTTAATCGGTTTACTTTTCTTAAAAACCGACCAGTTCGGTTTTTTTCCGGTTTAGTACCCAAAACTAGATAACCGAACAATCATAGTGTAAATAAATAAAAAACACCTAATCCTAATTTCTATCCACAGATTCAGAAGCCACAACCCACAGATTTTCAAGCTTCAGTTCTTCTTCCTAATCCTATTTTCTAATAACTTATTCAATAGCCACATCCCACATATTTTCAGGCTTCAGTTCTTCACTCTTCACGGCTAACGCTCGTCGTCTTCCGACACTACAGTCTTCATGGCTCACGGCTCACGGCTGGATCATATCAATTATATTCAATCGAAAAATTTGTTCATATCAATTACCAAAATGATCTTCATCGTAATGGCTGTCTTGCCTGGATCAATTCAAGTTTGTTGGCATTTGGGCTTTAAGTAAATTATACTGATATTGACTGGTCCGAATCTATCAATTCCAACCCAGTTAATGCATCTGCAGAAAGCTGAATAAACTTTGAAATTGTAGAAAGTATGATTTCATGGAAGAGAAGGGCAAGGGATTGATGATTCAAAACCCTTGTTTTGTTATAATTGGATTTGACTTGGGGCATTTAACTGGTTTAAATAATTTAGATTCTGCACTAGCAAATTAATTAGTTTTGTTTTTGATCTTTTTTTTTGACAACGTCAATCCCATTTATTTTTTGAAAAACCCATTCCCTCATAAAACCCCACCATAGATCGAGCGGGTTGGGGCGGGGCGCGGTACAACAGGGAGTACTTTCCCCATCCCCACCCATTTACCCCATTTATACTTTTTTTTATTTAAATAACAAATATATAATCATTGAATATGATATGATATATAAATTAGTAAATAACTCCAAGAAACTATTAAAAAACATCTCATAAACATAATTCTCACAAGTAAATTCAATCATTTTCAAACATAAACATAAAGTATGAAGTTAAAATGTTCAAAAATCGTAATGCTAATCATCTAATAGTTGCATTTATTTCTCTAGTTCTCTTTTCTTTAGTTTTTTTCCACCCCATGTTGTTCTTGTATGTTTACACAATTTTCTCTTGATGACACCAGTATTGGGTCTTCATTTTCTAGTGCATCTGTAGACATATTTGTGCCTATCTAAAGTAGTGATAAACGAATTAAATTTAATTCAAGAATGGAGAATTATTAAAGTAATAAACTTAAAAAAAAAAAATGTTGTTATTAAACTTTTAATTTTAAAAGTTATTTGAGAAAGAAACTTACTTTATGTCTTCTTGTGTTTGAGGATTAGAGCCTTAGAGTTGAAGTTAGTGGCTAGGGTTTTTTTAATAGTATTTTGTTTTGTCACATTTTGTTAAATAACGGTGAAGAGATGTAAAGTTAGGGTTAATATATATATATATATATATATATATATATATATATATATATATATATATATATTTATTTATTTATTTATTTTCTTTGAAACTATGTAGTTTAACTAAGTATTATTTTAAGCGAGGAGGGGCGGGGCGGGGAGTATAAAACCCATCCCCGCCCCATACCCATTACGGGTTAGACTATCTATCCCCATCCCCACCCCATTCCCACCAAATTGAAACCCATACCAACCCTAAAAGTGCGGGTCCCCACGGGGCTCCATCCCCGAGGGGAATTTTGCCATCCCTAAGCGTTTTGTTTTTTATCTTTGAAACTTTTTAAATGTTTTATGTGAATAATCTGGTGGATTTATTCTTAAAGAACAATAATTGGTGATGAGGATTTGATTGTTTAGGATTTGGTTCATATTTGATCGTTTGTGTGCTGTATTTTGTTGGACGTTTTTTTGAATCTGGGTTTGTGTTTTTAAGATTTTAGAATATGGGTTTGGGTTTGGTTTATAGTTACTGTTCTTGTAAATGCAAATTAATGGGTTATTTCATAGACAAAACCGAAAAACCGAACCGAACCGAAATGTCAATTTGATCGGATCGGTTTACTTTTCAAAAACCAAATATTATCGGTTTTTTATCGGTTCACTTTTCAAGTGAACCGACCCAATCAACGCCCACCCCTAGTTGTAGATAAAGTAATTGTGAAAAACAATTACATCTCAACCACACATTTATTGCAATTCTTATATGTCATGAGATTAAATGAGATGGGGAAGATGTCAGGTGAGGAGATGATCCAAGTTCATAAAAGAATTGAATATCCCACAAACGCAAAGGATTTAGACCCCCTCCCCATCTCATATCGTCCTTACCTAAATCAATAATCTTGATTAATTCTATTTTTAGTAGAGTAAAAACATAAAAATTAATTGAAATAATCCAAGCTATTGATTAGCTATAATAGACACGTATCAATAAATTATGGAGGTGAGTTGGTGAGGAGATGATCCAGATCCCAAAACAAAATATCTTCGAATTAATTGGCAAATTTATTCAAGAGTTGGGGTTGCCCAAGACTTTTCCTTGCAATATTTTGTCTTTTGTTAGTTGGTCCCATTTCGACCTCGTCACTTGACTTACTTCCTTATGAAGCCAAAACGACAGTCCAACTTATTTGTAATTAACTAATTATGTAAGTATTAAAGACTTTTATTATTATTACTTTTCTCAACCAAAGACTTTTATTAATAACATTTTCAATTAAAAAAAAAAAAGACTTTTGTTAATAAGAATGTTCAAATTATATCAGATTAATTGGTTTGATTAAATCAGTTTGACAAAATGTACATCATATATGTATACAACGATGGCATATAGTACTTTAAGAATTTGCATTTTATTGCATATCACCTCAAGTGGTAGTGCACATTCCATTCCACGTTAGTAATGAGGGTTTCGAGTCTTACCATACTTATTTTACACGCTTGTTTGAGTAGTTTTTTCTCTAGTATTGTAGGAATAAATATCTCTCATTGTGAGAGTAGATATCAGACCGCACATAAATTGTTTGATCTCATTAGGTATGGTCAAAATTTATTGTGATACTTAAAAATAAGGGGGAATTGCACAAACATCCTCTGAGGATTGATAAAATTGCACAAATATGGTAGTTTTGACCATATACGCACAAACCTCCTTCAACATTTGAAAATTATTGCAAAAACATCCCTTACCGTTATATGGATCCGTTAGTCAAAGGTCAAACATATAAAAAGTCTAAAATACCCTATATTTTTATTTTGAACAAAATAAAAAATTCAAAAATAAGATAAAAAATAATTAAAAAATCTTTTAGAAAATATGAATGTATCTTAAATCTGAAAGCTGGAAAAAAATTCATCTTCAAAAAAAAAAAAAAAAGTTTGTGCAATTCCCCTTGATTTTAAATAAATTTAAAATTTAAAATTTATTTTTTATTAAATTGTTTTAAAAACTTTTTTTTTTTATTTGTGAAGATGAATTTTTTTTCCAGGTTTCAGATTTAAGATATATTCATATTTTAAAATATATTTTTTAAAAATATTTTAATCTTATTTTTTAGTTTATTTAAAATAAAATAAAAAGGGTATTTTAGATTTTTTACACTTTTAACCATTAACTAACGGATCCATCTAACGGCGGGGGATGTTTGTACAACAATTTTCAAATGTTGAGGGAAGTTTGTGTGTATATGGTCAAAATTGCGATATCTGTGTAATTTCATTAAACTTCAAGGGACGTTTGTGCAATACCCCCTAAAAATAACTCATTCTATTAGAGCATCTCCAATGTAATGATAAATCAATGTGCTAATGCTATAATTTAGCACAAAATGAAAAAAACATGCTCCATTGCAATACTAAAAGCTGTGCTAAATTTAGCATATGCTATAAACTGTGCCAAATTTGGCAAATTTGGCACATTGTATAGCATATGCCAAATTTGGGACAGCAATAAATGTAGCTGTATTTGTTGACTTTTTAATTTTAAATAATAAAAATTTAACAAACTTAGTAGGGAAAATTGAGATTGAAACAATTCTAAAATAATATTCAATGCATCCATTGAATGTATTGGTTGTATTTGTTGACTTTTATAATTTTAAATAATTAAAAAAATAATAAAATAGCATATTAAATAGAATTTTGCATTGGAGTACAATGCTAAAATGATATGCCAAATTTAACATTTTACTATATTTTGTGCCAAATTTAGCATTGGCATTGGCATATGCATTGGAGATGGTCTTAGTATATGCAAATTTGTTTAGTTGGCAAAATTTATTATTATTATTATTATTATTATTATTATTTTGAAATCTAACATCCTACTATGAGGAGTAATCTCTCCACACATCGCAATTTAATAGACAAGTGTGGGACTCAAACCCCTATTTTATTATAAGGAGCATCAACGTCATCGTATTTTTTAAAATTACATGGTGCGTAATAAACTCACTATTATCATCTCAATGCAATATTAATATAACCAGTGAAAGGGATGTTACAATATTTCACAAAAAAACTTTAATTAGTGTTCTTTGAAATGTGTCATTTTTTTTTTTTTTTAATGTATTACACAAATTCGTGGTTTTTTAGGAATGATTTGGACCCTCTATTGATCTGATCTTTATCTTGACTTAAAACATTTGAATATAATATTATACATTTAGGCCATCTCCAACCATTCTTCAATTTTTTCTTCAATTTGAAGACTAAAAATGGAAGCGCGTTTGGTATCGTTTTTAAAATAGTGTTTTTGAAAACTTTTTTTAAAAATGGAAATCATGTTTTAAAAATGATGTTTTTAAAAATGTAATGTGTTTGGTAGTGTTTTTTAAAAGTAGTTTTTTGAAATAGAAAACGATGTAAAAGTGTTTGGTTATTGTTTTTAAAATGAGTGAAATAGTTGTTTGGAGGGAAAAGTTATGGTTTATTTTGAAAACCTGTTTTGAAAACAACAGAAAACAATAAAAAGTTGTTTATAACTTTTAAAAAGTTGTTTTTTGTTTTCAGAAACAGTTTTATAAAATGGGTAGCCAAACAACATTCAAATCATTTTTTGTTTTTAAAAACAAAAAACAGTTTTTAAAAACATATCCAAACACCACTGAATATTCCATATTCATAATTTTACTACTCCAACCATTCTTCATTTTACAATCTCTAAACAATAAATATTATTATTTTACTTTATAAATAATATTTCAAACTTTCTTTAATAAAATTGTTTTCTCTATATTATCTTATTAGATAATAATTAAAATATAGTCAATATTATACTT
Organism: Acer yangbiense; assembly: GCA_008009225.1. Taxonomy (NCBI): domain Eukaryota; kingdom Viridiplantae; phylum Streptophyta; class Magnoliopsida; order Sapindales; family Sapindaceae; genus Acer; species Acer yangbiense. The sequence continues at coordinate 45,485,833 of CM017764.1, forward strand.
GGTTGAAAGGTCTTAACAAAATATTTCTAATAGTATAATTTTTATACTAATTACATTTATAAATAAAAAATTATATATGATTAATTGAGATTAATTAAAAAAGTTAAAATGGAGATGGAAAGAGAAAATAATAATATTTTAATCAATTAGTGAAATGAAGATCCAATTTTGGATCTTCAATTTTGAAGAACCAAAAGCCATCTTCATTTTGTGATCTTTATTTTGAAGAATGGTTGGAGTTAATATTTTCTTCATTTTGAAGAAATGAATGATGAAGAACCAAAAACTATCTTCATTTTGTGATCTTCATTTTGAAGAATGGTTGGAGTTAAAGGGGTGTTTGGATGTGCTGTTTTTTGTTTTTAAAAACAAAAAAACGATTTGAATGTTGTTTGGCTGTACATTTTACAAAACTGTTTATGAAAACAAAACAAAAAAAACTTTTTAAAAGTTATAACTAAAAAATTAAAAACAACTTTTTATTATTTTTCACCATTTTCAAAACATCATTTCAAAACAAACCACAACTTTTCCCTCTAAACAACTACTTTACCCATTTTAAAAACAACTAAACACATTTATATCGTTTTTCGATTTTAAAAACTACTTATAAAAAACACTACCAAATACATTACATTTTTAAAAATATCATTTTTAAAATATGATTTTCATTTGTAAAAATAGTTTTCAAAAACACCATTTTAAAAACGATACCAAATGTGCACTAATATTTTTTTCATTTTGAAAAAATGAAGGATAGTTGAAGATCCAAAATTGGATCTTCATTTCACTATTTGATTAAAATATTATTTTCTCTTTCTATCTCCTTTTTCACTTTTTTTTTAATTAAACTCAATTAATCATATATAATTTTTTATTTATAAATGTAATTAGTATAAAAATTATACCATTAGAAATATTTTATTGAGATCTTTCAACCGAGTATAATATTGACTATATTTTAATTATTATCTAATAAGATAATATAGAGAAAACAATTTTATTAAAGAAAGTTTGAAATATTATTTATAAAGTAAAATAATAATATTTTATTGTTTAGAGATTATAAAATGAAGAATGATTGGAGTAGTAAAATTATGAAGATGAAATATTCCTGTAATATTCTATTTTCAGTCTTCAAATTGAAGAAAAAAATTGAAGACTGATTAGAGATGGCCTTAAAGCTAATGGAAGTACAAAATAAATAAATAAATAAATCTCAGTCATTGATTACACATATCACCAGATCTATATAGGTCAGCAGTTCAGCACAAAGATCAGATCAACAGAGGATTCAAATTCTTGTTAGGAGAGAATGACTCGAACCTATGATCTCGTGTTATAGGGACGAAGGTTATACCATAACACTTGCCCTCATCTTATCTTTGTGTTCAACGTGTCAATATTCTCGATCTTCTAGTGAATCTGATGATGGAAATCTTATCCGTAGATATTTCTTTTCTACAAATTGCAAATCTTCTTTGATACATAATACACAATTTTAAATTAGGATTCAATGAACATAAACGTATAAAATATTAAAATCTTGCACCACCTAGAGATGATCCTGATCTAATTTTCCTATACATATCCCTAAAAGCAGCCTCCATTTTTATATTATCTTGCAAATTTTGTTGAGCTCCTGATCATCTTCTTCTCTGGCCATGGATACCACCAAGTCTTCATCAGAAATCTACATCGACTTTTCTCCCGACTTGATCGTATACAAAGATGGCCGAGTAGAGCAACTCAACGGTAGCGTCTTCGTCCCACCATCTCTCGATCCAAAAACCAACGTTGAATCCAAAGACACTCCATATTCACTTGAAAACAATCTCACTCTCAGACTCTACCTCCCCAAAAACTCCCACCAAAACAATAACCAAAAGCTTTCTCTTCTTGTTTACTTTCACGGCGGTGGCTTCTGCATAGAATCCGCCTTTTCTTCTCTCTACCACAGCTTCCTCAACTCCTTAGTCTCTAAAGCCAACATCATCGCAGCCTCCGTTGAGTACCGACAAGCCCCGGAGAACCCGGTTCCTTTTCCCCATGACGATTCATGGACTGCACTCAAATGGGTTGCTTCTCATTCTAATGGAAAAGGCCCTGATGATTGGCTCAACCGCCATGCCGATTTCCAGCGAGTGTTTTTCTCCGGCGACAGTGCTGGTGCTAACATAGCACACCACATGGGACTCAGACATGGTTTGGACAAGCTTGAGGGGGTTGATTTAAACGGCATCGTTTTATGTCATCCGTATTATTGGGGTGAAAAACCCATTGCTGGTGAGACAGATGATGTAAACTTAAGAGAGAAAATCGATAAACTGAGGCGGTTCACTTGTCCGAAGACAAAAGGGTTTGATGATCCGTTGTTTAATCTGGCTTTCGATCCGAATTTGGGATGCTTGGGGAGCAAGAGAGTGCTGATTTTTGTTGCTGAGCTTGATTTTCTGAGGGCTAGAGGATGGTATTTTGCTGAGATTTTGAAGAAAATTGGATGGGGAGGTGATGTGGAGGTCATGGAGGCCAAAGGAGAGGGACATTGCTTCTTCTTGACGAACCCTACAAGTGAAAACTCTGTGGCTTTTCTCAAGAAATTTGTCGATTTCATGAACCAGCAGGACTAGGCCTGGATTCTAATTGTAGAAGTTGTTCTTAATTGTCAGACGTCAGTTCTTTTCTTGCTTAATTTGTCTTTCAATTTTAATAAGTTAGTATGTTCTAATAAGTCTAGGATGCTTCATGCATGTGCCTCTTTGTCAAGGAAGACATATATGTTTATGGAATGATAAATAAATTTTAAAGCTAGTTTGTATTCTCTATTCTGATACCGATCGGTTCAGCTACTTTACTACACGTATGAAATGAATATCTATTCCTTTTACTTTTAGATCGGAAGATATCTTTTCTATAATACAGAAGAGAAAATTTTCACACATACTATATTTCGTAAAATATGTATAGTGAAACTCGAACCGTGTAAAGGAGGACCCGTGTCACTGGTTTTGTAATAAAAATATATAATGTCATTGTATTGACTGTTTGTGAAGTTCGATAAAAATTTGAATTACCTAATTGCCGGATCAACTTATACGTGCCTTTGAGGGAATTTAATCAAATAATATATAGGATAATGTTTTGGTGTTGACCGGTCAACACTTAAAATACTGACCCACCAATTGAAGTTTAGCACGTGACTCAATTTGTGAAGAATGCAAGGAGATAAATGTAAAAAGTAAAAGAAAAAAGTCTACGTGCTACACTTCAATTGATAAGTCAGTAATTTGAATATTGACCGGTTAGCACCCAAACATTATCCTTATATATATATTCTACGTGGAATTGGTCCAAAATATCACCCTTTTAAAGTGAATTGGTGAGAATGTCACTGGTTTAATAAGTTAAGTTTAAAAGACACCTATTATGGTGAACTACCAAAATTGCCCTTAGTTAAACATTTATGTTATTCTCTTTGAGTTGTTCTCTGCAACATAAACGAAGGCTTGAAATACTCAGTTACTCTCTCTCTCTACAAATAAAAGTTCAAGGTCTTGCCCCGACTTTCTTCTTCAGTAAAATAAGGTAATATTTCTTGAACTTGCTTCTTTTAAGTTGTTCACATTTTAGTATGTAAACTTGAAGCCATTTTGAAAATGATTTCGTGCCTTTTTGAAATATTTTCGTGCCTTTTTACATTGTCATCGTGCCTTTTGAAGTTGTTATCGAGCCTTTTTGAAAAAAATTTCATGCCTTTTTGAAATATTTTCGTGCCTTTTAACACTGTCATCGTGCTTTTTGAAATTGTTATCGAGCCTTTTTGGAAAAGTCTCGATAACTTTTCCAAAAGGCTCGATAACTTTTCCAAAAGGCTCGATAACTTTTAACACTGTCATCGTGCCTTTTGAAATTGTTATCGAGCCTTTTTGGAAAAGTCTCGATAACTTTTCCAAAAGGCTCGATAACCTTTCTAAAAGGCTCGATAACCTTTCTAAAAGGCTCGATAACCTTTCTAAAAGGCTCGATAACTTTTCCTCGATAACCTTTGTAAAAGGCTCGATAACTTTTCCAAAAGGCTCGATAACCTTTCTAAAAGGCTCGATAACCTTTGTAAAAGGCTCGATAACTTTTCCAAAAGGCTCGATAACTTTTAACACTGTCATCGTGCCTTTTGAAATTGTTATCGAGCCTTTTTGGAAAAGTCTCGATAGCTTTTCCAAAAGGCTCGATAACTTTTCAAAAGGCTCGATAACCTTTCTAAAAGGCTCGATTGAGTTTCAAATTTATTCGTGCCTTTTAACAATGTCATCGTGCCTTTTGTAGTTATTATCGAGCCTTTTTGACAAAAATATTTCGAGCCTTTTTGAAAAAAGTTTCCAACCTTTTGGTTGATTTCGAGCCTTCTTCAAAAAATATCCGTGCCTTTCTGAACAAAGTTTCGAGCCTTTTAACAAAATATTCGTGCCTTTTCGAAATTGATTTCGAGCCTTTTTGACAAAAATATTTCGAGCTTTTTTGAAAAAAAATTTGAGCCTTTTTCAAAAAATATTCGAGGCTTTTCATGTAATATTTGAAGACATTGTGTAATCATGGGTTTTTGTTAATGGTTTGTGATTATTAATTTGACAGCCTCATGAATCGGGTTAGAATAGTAATATCTTACAACGGTCGATGGGACCAGTTACCCGACGGAAGTCAGAGGTTTGTTGGATCCGATAACCGGGGAATGTACGTGTCAAACAATATGACTTACGAAGAATTGGTGACGATCGTGCATACTATTGTGAACTATGATGTAAACAAATACAATGTTGAGTTGTCATCAATATCACTCGTTCCTGGCAGTACGTGTCGCACATTGATAAGGAATGACGACGATGTCCAGTTTATGCTAGGGGAAGATCGAGTGATCCCTCAAGTATGTGTCAGTCTAACTGAGTGGACAGCTGGAGATGTGGTAGGGAATGATATTCCTCCTCCTGAAAATACCCAACAGTTTGGATCCTTTAACGGTAGCAACCAAGTGTTCACCCAAGGGGGTCCCAGCGAAGGTGTGGGAAACATGTGTGGTGTCCCACAAGTTACGGTCGACCATGCACATGCAGCTGAAATTCAATTGGGTGATGTGGGTGATGTGTTTGGCAGTCGAATTGAGCAGTACAATGAGCAATACGATGTGCAGTACAATGAGCAGTACGATGTGCAGTATAATGAGCAGTACAATGAGCAGTACGATGCACAGGACAATGAACAGTACGATGCGCAGTACAATCAATAGAGCAATTACCCGAACCATGAACAGGTTGATACTGAGGCAAATAATGAACATGTTCATGATCTCCAAAATGTAGATGAAGAGCCTGCACAAATGCAAACAAGCGGTAGACGTGTACAAGGAGTTAGTTGCACTGCACCAGATATGCCTGGGACTTCCGAGGTCCGTTGTAATATGACATCATCTGATTCTGTTAATGCGAGAACTTGGGTTATTCCAGGAGCAGATTCATACTCGTTTGGTATTGGTACAAGCAGCACCTTGGTAGAGCAAGAACCGAGAACCATGATTTATGAAGGTCAATTTTTTCCGAGTAAAAAGGATTTGAAGAGGCTAGTTGGCCATTTTGCGATGCGGCAGAACTTTGAATGGAAGGTGAAAAGGTCTAATAAGACAACTTTACATTTGGTTTGCATCATTGACGACTGTACGTGGAAATTAAGAGCGGTGAGGAGAGAAGAAGGTACTTACTTTCAAGTCAGAAGTTTTGTCAACGAACACAGCTGTCCCTTGGAGGAGATTCACCGTCGCCACCGACAAGCTGGTGCAGTCATAATCGGAGAAGTCGTTGCCCCTAGACTTCAACAAACCGATGGTCGTCTCATGCGTCCGAAGGACATAATCGCCGATATGAAAACAATGTATGGCATCCAAATCATGTACAGTAAGGCACATGATGCCTTGCAATATGCATTGTCATTAACCTATGGAACGTATGAAGAAAGTTTCCAACTGCTCCCATCTTTTGCGTATGTTCTCGAACAGCAAAATCCGGGCACAATCTCGGACTTACAGTGCGATGACCATGGTAAATTCCTCTACTTTTTCATGTCGTTAGGGTCCTCAATTAGAGGTTTTCGTAGGTGTATGCGTCCTGTTATTGCAGTAGATGGTACCCATTTGAAGGGAAGATTCGGGGGTACAATGTTTGTGGCAACTGCACAAGATGGAAACAAACAGGTGTATCCAATTGCTTTTGGGTACGGTGACTCAGAGAACAACCTTTCATGGGAGTGGTTTTTAGAATGCTTGAGGGGTGCCCTTGGTCATATAGATGATCTGGTTTTCATTTCCGATCGCCATCCAAGCATTGAAGCAGGGATTTCTAAAGCGTTCCCTTATGCAACCCATACCGTTTGTGTCTGGCATTTTGGTGAAAATATGAAGAAGCGATTCCACAGAAAGGATGTTGCCCAGATAATGGATTACGCTGCTAGGTCGTAAATTGAAATCCAGTATGATCGGCACATGGAGGAGTTACGTAAGCTGCACCAGGGTGCATACAATTATGCCATTGATGCCGGTCCACAGAAGTGGTCCCACGTTCACTGTCCCCAAAGAAGGTACAGGTTGATGACCACAAATGTTGCAGAGTGCATAAACTCATGCCTAAAATTCGCTCGACAACTGCCACTAATGACACTGGCAGAGTTCATTCGGAATATGCTACAGAAGTGGTTTCATGATCGTCATGCAAATGCACAGTCCATGCGTTATCGATTGACCGACGCAGCACATCTTTTGATCCTCAAACGTGTCGAGAAGTGCGGTTATATGACCGTAAATCCAGTTGACTGGAACATATTCTCCGTCAGACACAAGGGAAAACAGTGGACGGTTGACTTAGCCCGGAAGACATGCACATGCAACAAATTCCAAATGAACTTTTTACCATGTAAACACGCACTTGCAGCGGCAAGGTACATTACAATTTACAGTTAACGGTTTATATTATCCAAACGTGAGTCTCACCCTTTTCATTGTTGCAGGGAGCGGAATTTGGATTTTACATCTCTGTGTGTGGACTACTACAAGAGGGAGACACTTATTGATGCATACTCAGTTCCTATTATGCCTGTTGGCCATCCTGCTTCATGGGTTGTGCCATCCGACATCGCATCACGGGTGGTTTTAAATCCAAAGGCGAAGAGGCAATCAGGTCGACCGATGGAGGGTCGACATGCCTCGTCTTCGGAGAGGACAACCAAACAGTCGTGTAAAAGGTGTGGACAACCAGGACATAACAGCGGGAGGTGTTCCAACCCACCTATGGTTAATGAAGGTCCCAGCATAATTATCCCCGAGGAATACCGCCGCAAGTGCAGTATCTGTCATAAAATTGGACACAACAAACAAACGTGCCCTGAGAAAGACTGTACCGTGGAATGAATGGAGCCTTACTTACAAGAGGAAGACGAATTGCCACCCTTGGTTCTTATGTTTTATGTAGAAGTAATATGATTGATTTCATGTTCGAATTTCGTTTGTTATAGTGTTTATGTATATCCCAACTTTATTTATGGATTTCAATGTATGAAATGTGTTGAACTTTTAATACATCGATCTCTCCAGCCACCTTCATTGCTTGAACTTCCCCAGCCACTACCCCCAGATGCTACAGATAGACCTGGCAAGGTTCCGGTTCGAACCGTGGAATCGGGGGGGTTCGGAACCGGGAAAACCAGGATCGGAACCGGATTTTTGGTTCCAATTCAAGAACCAGAACTAGAACCGGGGGAGGCCGGTTCCGGTTTTGGTTCTAATTTTTTTGAAAATATATTACAAAAGGTTCGGTTCTGAAACTGACGGTTTCGATTCCAGAATCGGAATCAAAACCGCCAGTTTCAGAACCGGAACCGAAACTGAAATCGGAACCGAGGGACCCGGTTTTGATTTCGGTTTTGGTTTCGGTTTTGGTTTCGGTTTCGGTTCCACCAAACCTTGGAACCAAAACCGTGCCACCTCTATCTACAGAGGAGCCCCCAGTTGCAGGGCTTCACATTGGTACCATAGCAGCAACTGATCTAATTGATGGTGTTGACTCATGCTGAGGATCGTCGATATGCCTCTGGAAATATGCCACAAGCCGATTAATGTCCTCAAACATCCTTTTACTTGAACTTAAATCCCTTGGGATATAGACCAATATACTCATGATAGGGATTTGTACTTCGTATATAAGTTAGAATGAATGTTCCCGGATGCTCATGAGAAATGCCAAAACAGTAAACTATCCGTGTGGGATACTCTGCTTTCTCAATCCTTAGATGCTTATCAACTTCCGCTTTAGTACCTTTGTTTTATGAGGTACATGTCTCCAACCTGATGTCTTCCAACATCGTTCAAACTTTCACAACCATGCTCGATACAGTTGTTTGGTGAGACCCTTGGTTCTTATGTAGAACTAATGTGATTGATTTTATGTTCGAAAATATATTAGAATTTAGTTGTTCATCTAATGTCATACTAGATGCTTTATTGAATTTGCTGTATTGTTTATGGATTTCAATGTATGAAATGTGTGTGTTTAACTTTGAACTGCAAACACTTCAAACACTTGAAGAAAAAAAATTCATCATTTCATTACTCAAAAAATGTTATGTACATCAACTACATCTACATCAACTATATGGGCTTCGAGTTACAAAAAACCTCGATGGCCATCTTCTCCCGGATGGTGGCCATATCAGCTTCGGACCAGTCGAAGGTATCCCTGTTCGCCACCAGGTACTCAATAATTTTCAATGTATGGGCCCCACAGTTTCCCCTGCAATTAACCACGTGAACAAACATTATAATGGGATGCTATTAAAATCGATTGTGATAGAATAAGAACTTCAAACAGTCATACCCCCGTTCCTGTTGCGGCACACGGTTGGCCTGCACGAAGAACATCCGGAACGGCTTTTCTTCCCTTTTGTACGTCATATCACCTCTCCGTCTGTTCCGGTGAAAGTGTACCGCATCCAGCATCGAGGGTAGCAACCACCTTAAGCACGCGAACTGGGTATTCCTATGGCTAGATGGGACCCGTTGTCTGAACGGGTCAAACACTAAAATGTGCCCTTTCGCAAGGTTGACGCTGCCCACGACTCAATGGTAACCTCCGAGGTTGCAAGGAATCAGAACCTGCAGGTGTTTCTCCAAAGTGTTAGCAAATTTTTTTATTATACAGATGGACGCAAAGTCAAATTTACACTTACCGTGTCAACGTCGTGCCATGGCAGGTTTGCCTGCGGGAGCAGGCCACATACCACCTGAAGGTCATCACGAGGATACTGGCGATCCAGCACAGTTCAACCATCTGGGGGTCTCTTGTCCTCACCCATGCAGATTCTCTGCCAGCTATGATATGCCAATGTCTGTACATAGAAAATTAACCGACACGTCAGGCAAAAAATATTTGAACACATCAAGGTAGAAGCGAAAACCGTACTCAATAAACACTTACATAGAATTGTGAATCTAGTATGTTGGTCCTCCTCTCGTACACAGTGGGGAATGCTCGTTGACGTTTCCGGAGAACGTTGCAGTATGCGTCAATGTGCTGACAAATATCAACAATTCGTATTGTTAGGATTCAACCATTTGTGAATGAAACTTCTACAGGTGAATCAAGTGAGGAACATACCGAATCGTCCAACTCCATGAAGTTGGTTTGAAACCGGTGGAACCAAGTCACATTGACACCAACTGGGTGGTGCAGATCCACATCACGTCTGCATAATTGGAAACAAATTTAACATAATACTTACTTGTACCTGTGGACGAAAAAACTATAAACAGATTGTAATTTTTTAGATTATACTTACAATTCCCCTGTCATGCTCCTCTTGTAGGCTAGGTACGCCTCCAGCTGGTCAGGATCTACCAATTCGTGTGGCATCCATTCATGTGCTGGCTGCGGATGCGGCATCGTCCGTGGCCTCTTCGGTTCATAGGGGTTTGTGTATGGGCTCCGCTCCATCCAACCTCGACGTCGAATCCGGTCTCCACGCCTCAGGGGTGGTGGACTCCGGTCCAAATCAGGGTGATCGGTGTGGTGTGAGGAGGAACTCGTTCCCTGTTGATCACCTGAAATTGACCGGTGGGGTGTCAAATGACAGACCGGAGGTCAGCTGGAGGGGTCGGCTGCACTTGGGTCGACCGAAGGTCTATGCTCGTAGGAGGAACCTCGTACGCTGGGATCGACTGGATGATCGCGCTGCGATGTGGCGTCAGGGGTGACCTCCTGGAAATGTATAGGTGTGAGCTCCTGGGAGTGAACAGGATCATCCAACAGCTGTGATGAGCGGGCTGTGGTGATGTCCTCAGGCAGTACCTGCTCCTGGGAGTGAACAGGATCATCCAGCAGCTGTGATGAGCGGATTGTGGTGATGTCCTCAGGCAGTACCTGCTCCTGTGAGTGAACAGGATCATCCAGCAGCTGTGATGAGTGGACTGTGGTGATGTCCTCAGGTAGTACCTGCTCCAAGACTGCTGGCTTTATATCACCTGCTGTCTGTGTACCACCGCGCACCTCCTCTCGTGCTGTCACATCATGACCCTACGGATCTGAGACTGTGTCTGTGGTACATGGCTGCCCATGGCTGGTCCCTCGGTCTGTCCACCCTGTACCTGTGGGAGTAAATGCTCTGTCATGGTCATCAAATGGTTGGTCATCGAATGGTGGACCATCCATACGGTGCTGCGACGTCGGACCCTGTTGGGCCCGGATCAAATCCAGCAACTCCTGATGCTGCGCAGCTCTTTTCTCTTCAGTCGAGCCTCCATGACATCCTCCCGTAATTTTTGAACAGCATCCATCACCTCTGCCAATTTATGCTCCCAAGCCTGAAAGGAATTCGGACTCTGTCAGTACTAAAACTATTAAGTCAATTGAAATTAAATCATGTGGTCCTAAAAATGCTTACGTACCTGTGGACGCTCTCCGACGCCTCCCCGTGAATGACCTTGAGGTCCAGGCTGTCTGTCCAAATTGAATCGTACCCGCCTACGCCTCACGGGAGTAGGACTGCCAACCTCCGGTTCTGAATCACGTCCAGCTGTAGGTTGTCTGGGCAAAGTCACGCGTACCCGCCTAGACCTCGTGGGACTCCCACGGCCATTGCCGACATCCGGGTCTGAGCCCTCCGTATCACTGGGTCCAGAGTACGAAGGATCCATATCACTAGGTCCGCAAGAATCCTCCATATGACTGGGTCCGCCAGTCCTATGTAGTTCCGGATCCGGGAGGCCTCCAGATAAATCTACAGCATAGTGATCATACAGAGTGGGTCCCTGATCTATGCCTTCGTAATACCGTTGACCCATCTCAACAGCTGTCGCCACCAATTTAGACCGCGCAGACATCTGCAATTGGAGTTACATCATTGTAATTACATCATTGTAATTATACACATACTAAAAATTATAAACATTAACAACAACAATATTTACAGTTTCAGAGAAAATCTCATCCAGCTTTTTCCCTCGCGGTCGCTTAGTCAACTTCCATTTCAGAATACGTGGAGGGGGTAGCTCGGGGTTAACCCTGCGGATCCCACATTTTTGAATGCCAAGGGAGGGGATAACCTCAAAAGCAAATACCTGCGTAATAGACAAGTACGATCACAAGTAAATACATCAGTCATATAAAAAATTCTCAATTAAAGTACGGATGCAAATTGTAAATGCTAACCAATAGTGCGTGCGCTAGACCGTATATGTTGTAGGACTCGATGGTGTCAACGCCCTGTCCTGCCTGTCGTGCTGCCTGCCGTGGACTATCCAAAGCATGCATGTAACCATAAATAGACCGCCTATACACGTATGCGCCCCACGGGAACGCATCAAAAGTGTCCAAGTCCTCGACTACTCGAAACTGCCATGCTGGAACTTTAAATCTCTCGTCCACCCCCATCAGTATCCAGTTCAGCAAAAACAATAATGACAGCTTCACTGCATCGTACTGCGAATGGAAAACACCAATCCGAAGCACCGCTCTCAGCTCTTGAAACTCGATGACTCGACGCTGGAAGTACCGGTCGTGTATGCCATTCTGTACCACCATATCATAACTCGCTGTGTCAGGAATCACTCCGAACTTTAATCCGGTGATTAGACAAAACTCAACCTTCGAGAACCGGACCGTATGGTTCCCTAACAGAAATAGCATCTTATCTTCCGGCCCATTGTGATGCAACTCACGTAAAAGTAGCCGATGGACAATGCCGCCAGAAAAATTAATCTCACGATGCATCCGGAGGAAATGACCGAAACATGACTCAATAAACCGACGTCGGTCTTCGATCCTCAGATTTTCAGGTACTCTTTCAAGTGCATTGTCGATATCTCTAAGGTCATCAAAATGGTCATGCCGAATAATTTTTCCATTGAACCATTCTCCCACCGGGGTTTTAAGGAAATCATTCGGATTCGCCATCTGCATATTGACAGAAAAATAGCAAATAAGTTACTGAAAAGGCTTGAAAACTGACGGTAAAATTCAAAACTGCACGATAACAGTGCAAAAAGGCACGATAAAATTCAAAAAGGCTCGATAACACTACAAAAAGGCACGATAACATTACAAAAAGGCACGATAACATAAAGGTTCAAAAAGGGTCAATAAAAGTATAAAAAGGCACGATAACATCAATGTTCAAAAAGGCTCGATAACATATCAAAAAGGCTCGATAACAGTTCAAAAAGGCTCGATAATAGTAACAAAAGGCACGATAACATATAGGTTCTAAAAGGCTCGACAAAAGTTTCTAAAAGGCTCGATAACTTTTCAAAAGGCTCAATAACAGTAACAAAAGGCACGATAACATATAGGTTCTAAAAGGCTCGATTTTGTTTCAAAAGGTTCGACAAAAGTTTCTTCTAAAAGGCTCGATAACTTTTCAAAAGGCTCGATAACTTTTCTAAAAGGCTCGACAAAAGTTTCTTCTAAAAGGCTCGATAACTTTTCAAAAGGCTCGATAACCTTTCTAAAAGGCTCGACAAAAGTTTCTTCTAAAAGGCTCGATAACTTTTCTAAAAGGCTCGATAACCTTTCTAAAAGGCTCGACAAAAGTTTCTTCTAAAAGGCTCGATAACTTTTCTAAAAAGGCTCGATAACCTTTCTAAAAGGCTCGACAAAAGTTTCTTCTAAAAGGCTCGATAACTTTTCAAAAGGCTCGATAACCTTTCTAAAGGCTCAACAAAAGTTTCTTCTAAAAGGCTCGATAACTTTTCAAAAGGCTCGATAACTTTTCAAAAGGCTCGATAACCTTTCTAAAAGGCTCGATAAGACTGCAAAAAGGCTCGATTCCGTTTCAAAAACTCTTGGAAACCCAGAACTTCATCGTTTTCACTACCAAAAGGCTCAAAATTTTTTCCTAAACTAAAACCCTAACCTAAACTCATCAAACAAACATAATGGACAACAAATGCGTGAGAGATAAAGACATACCGTGGTCGGTATTGACTTCGCCGGTACGTCGGTACTGTAGCTCCGTCGACGGTGGTTCGTCGTCACAATTTGGTCGACTGTTGCGCCGTCGGGGTTTTCTCTCAGAGCTTTTCTTCCAAAGTTTCAAAACAAAGAAACAGACAACAAAGGGGTATTTTCGTCTGGTCCCATTAAATGGTGCATTTTAAACTTAACTTATTAACTTGGTGCCTATTCCCCAAAAACCACCCCAAAAGGTGCTATTTAATTTTTGAACCCCTATTCTACTAGGGAACAAATTTCTTTCTTTAATTAAATATGCAAGTAAAAAGAAGTTGAAAGTTTGGGTAGAATATTACAGCTAATACTTTGTCATGTAGAATAATGCCAAGAACGATGGTCTGATCACTTTCATTTTTTTTATAAAGAATTTCTTTTCGCTTTCAATGCTGCAGAAATACCCCCCAAATTTTAAACTTACAATTAAATTATTCTATGGTGTCACAATTTGTAGGGAGGGTCATTGGGGAAATGGGAATGGATATAGGTCTTTCCATCCCCATCCTTATTTTCCAAACCCTCCCCCATCCCCCCACCTACCCTCATTTCCCCATTTGGGGAAAATGAGGATGGAGTAGGTTTTTTTTTTTTTTTTTTTTTTTTTTTTTTTTGGGGGGGGGGGGGGGGGGGGGGGGGGTTCCCCCATTTTTCCCCGATTCCCCGTTCCCTCGTCTTCTCCATTTCTCTTGTTTAAGTAAAAATTACAAACTTAGTAAAATAGAAAGATTAAAAATATTAAGAAAAATATATATATACTTAGAAAGAATAAAAATATTAAGAAAAACAATATATATGGGGGGTTAGTAAAATAGAAAGATTAAAAATATTAAGAAATATATATATATACTTAGTAAAATAGAAAGAATAAAAATATTAAGAAAAACAATATATATATATATATATCTATAAGGTTTGGGGGAAATGGGGAAATAGGGATAGGGGCACTTACCCCCATCCCCATTTCCATAAATTTATGGGGAAAATGGGGAGGGGGAGGCCAGCTCCCTCCCCAATTTCAATTTGGGGATAAAAATCATCCCCATCTCATCCAGCTTCTGAGGCTTTCGTCATTTAACCAATTGAATTCAAGTTTTTTTTTTTTTTTTTCCCTTTTTGATAGTGTTTCTGAGTTCTAACTTTCTGCGGTGGATATTAAAATTATCCTTTGAACAAAGAGAAAAGGAAGATGTACCTGGATTTAAAAAAAAAACAAAAAAAAACTTGGATCTCTATTATCAAAACACAATTGGCTATCATGAAATCTTTTAAAGTTTATCTTTTAAAGTTAGCTTTTTTATCCATTTTGTTTTGAAAGGAATCCACATATTAGAATTTTGTAAGACAAATGATTAAAGACATTGATTCAAAGAAGCATGATGACTAGGGATGGCAATGGATCGAATCGGATTGGATTAGAGGTGCCCCATATCTGAAATCCAAATTGTACGAGTTGTTCCAAACCCGACACATGTTCCAAATGGGTTTTCGTTTTCTACCCAAAACTCAACCCGAAATGGCCCGTTTTGTTTTTTGTATAAAACAATAATTCTCAAACCAATAATTAAGTGTACAAATTATTTTACCATATAATTGAATTTTAGGACATTGACTTAAATTTCAACATTCTATTAAATACATTTAAATTAATATATATATATACAATTTTTTTTCTTTTTTATTGGAAATTTAAATATACACTTAAATACAAACATACACCATAGAAAAACATTTTAACATACACTTAAAATTCCTACATAAACTTAAATTTAATAGAACACAACATCTAAGTTTAATAAACTTTAAATTCAAACATAAAAAAAATAAATAAATAAATAAATAAAAAGGTAAAGAGACAAAGAGATTAGAGATTTGTTTTTCACTTTATATTTTTATATTTTAAAAAACAATTATATACATACCGGGTCAAATGGGGTGGGACGGGGCATAAAGGGTTGACCCATGCCCGACCCGATAAAAAACTAGGTCAAAAAAGTTTGACCAAAACTCGACCCGAGCTCCGTTTTAAGTGCTCCAAATCCGCCCCGAACGGATCGGAGCCCCGTTGGTTTGGGGTGGGTCGGGGATTTTTACCATCCCTAATGATGACAGAGTAGGTAATTTTCAAAGATTTAAACAAAAACCAAACTCAAACACTCTGGAAATTAAAAAAAAAAAAATTAACCGAATATGATCACTATTTTTTTTCGATTATTAAATAGTTAATATTATGATTGAAAGATAATTATATTATGTATATTTCTTAAAAGGTTCAAAATATTAATTTTGTATTAATAATAGTATATAGGGTATATTTATAATTATTATAATAATGTAATAGCTTTAATTAAGGGTAATGTTGGAATTTTGAAAATAATACTAATATGGGGTGCATATACGGTTTTTAAGAGGTGCAAATATTGTCAATCTTTTATTAATTTAATCAACCTAAACAGGGGCCGAGGGAGTGAGGGTGGGTGTTGGATGTGGGTGCGAGTCAAATTGGTTTGGTTTTCAGTCGAAACCATCTGTGATCACTTATACTCGGTTTTCATTTTTTGAATCGGATTGATTCGTCTCAACAGAGTTACTCGAACCTACTTTTTCCGGTTCGAATTGGTTCGGTTTAATACAGTTTTGGACTTGATGGGCCTTTTGGGCCTAATGAAAATTTTACCAACTTGTTTAATTGTATGAGCCTTTTGGACCTTAATTCAACAACTCCAAGTATTAAAAAAAATATATATATATATATATATATTTTTGAAGTATTATACTATTATGTAAATTGGGTGTTTTTTAAGGGTGGGGGATGACTCAAACCCTCAACTTTATAGTGTAGGTGTGAAGGGTTTTACCACCAAATCAACCTCATCTCATCTTAAAAAAATATTTAACTTCATAATATAAACGAAGTCCAAATAATCCATAATATATTCTATCATGATTCTAAATATAATCCATAATAATAATAACAACCACGAGGTCCAGGACTAAATGTTAATAGCATAGTCCAAATTAAATTAAAGATAAGTTTCGGTCTTTCATCTTCAAAACAAAAATAAAAATCATCCGTACACTTATAATACATTAATATATATATATATATATATTAATGAAATAATATTCATTAACTTAAATCATTATATGGGGAGATCGGAAAAGAGGAAGGTTGTGAGGAAGTTAGTGCTAAGATATAAACCTTCAGTGTTATTTTTACAAGAAACTAAATTGGGGTCTTTTGATAGTGGTATCATTAGATCTCTAGGTGGTAATATTTTAACTAGAGGTGTTGCGGTGGATGCCGTAGGAGCTTCGGGTGTTTGATTTCTTTATGGAATGAGGATCTCTTTAAGGTTTCGGCATGCATCCCGTCTAGAAGAAGCATTATTTTGGTGGGAGAATTGGTGGGCATTAAGAGAGAGATGATTTTTTGTAATATTTACACGGCTAATGTTGAAAGTGAGAGGAAGATTTTATGGGACTACATCGTTGATGTGCAAAATTCTTTTCCATATCCGTGGTGCTTGGGGGGAGATTTTAATGCGGTTTTAGACCCTTCGGAGAGGAAAGGGGAGGGGTGTAATTTGGGATTGATTTGGAATTTCAACTCTTTTGTGCTTCAAGCTAGGGTGGTCGATATCCCCCTTGGAGGGGGTCCCTTTGCTTGGTCGAATAATAGAGAGAAGGAGTCTTGGGCTAGGTTGGACAGTTTTCTCCTTTCCCCGGAAATTTTGTCTTGGTTTCCTTCTTTGAAGCAAATTGGTCTGCCTCGGTACCTTTCAGACCACAATGTTATTATGATTAGTGAGAACAGAGTTGATTGGGGTCCAAGTCCGTTTCGCTTTTTTAACGGATGGTTGGAGAAAAAAGCTTTGATGAAAGAGGCGAGGAAGGGGTGGGGTATGTGTAGGGTGGCAGGATCTAGTAGCCTTTCCTTGGCTGCCAAGATGAAAGCTACTAAGGGTAGCATTAAGAAGTGGTTGAGTGCTAACAAAAAAGATTTGTTTCCTTCTAAAGCTTGTGAGGATAGATTGGCCTTGTTGGATAGGAAGGCTAGTGTGGAAGGTTGGTCTGAGTCCCTGAGGAAGGAGCGCTTGTCTCTTCTCTTTAGATATTGGATGGATTTTAGAAGAGATGAGCAATTGTGGAGACAAAAGTCGAGGGTGAGTTGGTTGAAGGATGGAGATAAGAACTCGAAATTCTTCCATGTTTTGGCAAATGGGAGGAGGAGAAAGAATTTCATTGGTGACATCTCTTTTGAAGGAGTCAAGGTGGTAGAGCCGTGTCAAAAAAAAAAAAAAAAAGGTGGTAGAGCCTTGTCAGGTTAGGGATGGGGTTTTGAAATTCTTTAAAAACCATTTTTCCAATGTTAAATGGATTCGGCCAAGGATTAGAGGGCTTGAGTTTAAAAAAATTTCGGTGATTGAGAAGGAAGCCTTAGAAAGTGCTTTTACCAAGGAAGAAGTGTGGGATGCCGTTTGTAATTGCGATGGGAATAAAGCCCTGGGTCCGGATGGTTTGAATCTAAATTTCATCAAATCCAATTGGGAAGTGGTTCAAGAGGATTACATGAAGTTTATAAATGAGTTTCACGAAAATGGTTGCATTGTTAAGGATTTGAACAAAACTTTTATTGCTCTCATTCCGAAATGTACTCATCTGGAATCTATGAGGGAGTATAGGCCGATTAGTTTAGTAGGGTCTATGTATAAGATTTTGGCTAAAGTGCTAGCCAAGTGGTTGAAGAATGTGATGAACTCGGTAATAGGAGAGAATCAAATGGCCTTCGTTAAAAACCGTCAAATCTTAGATAGTTTCATGATAGCGGAGGAAATTATTCATTCTTGGAGAAATGACAAAATAGGAGGTCTTGTGGTGAAGTTGGACTTTGAGAAAGCATATGATTCGATGGATCACTCTTTTTTGGACTCTACTTTGGAGGATATGGGATTTGGGGATAAATGGAGACATTAGATGAGATGTTGTATTTCGACTCCGAGTGTGTTAGTTCTACGGTGAAATTTGAGGTGGAGAGAGGTTTGTGCCAAGGAGATCCGTTGTCTCCTTTCCTATTTAATATTGTGGTGGAAAGTCTGAGTTGGTGCTTTGAGAAAGCCTTTGATTTGGATATGTTGAAGAGTGTTCTTTTTGGCAATGGAGAGGTCCATATTTCGCATCTTCAGTTTACAGATGATACCATTATGTTCTTAGAACCAAAGGTGGAGTTTCTTGTCAACACTAGAAGAATTTTACGGTGTTTTGAGATGGTGTCGGGGCTCAGTATTAATTTCCATAAGTTTGCGCGGTGAAATTGGGGAAAAAGGTGGTGGGAGAGAAGGATTGGGCGGCTTTTTTTAGATGCAAAAAAATTGATCTTCCTATTATGTACCTTGGTATGCCTCTTGGTGCTTGGCCCAATTCTAAGGCTTTTTGGAATTTTGTTTTAACTTGAGTGGAGAGAAGTCTAGCTCCTTGGAAACTTAAATTCCTGAGTAAAGGTGGAAGATTCGTTTTGATTAAATCGGTCCTTTCAAGCATCCCAACCTACTATTTATCGGTCTTCAAAGCTCCGGTTAGTGTGGCGAAGGCCATAGAAAAGCTTCAGAGGGGTTTTTTTATGGGGAGATGGGGTGGAGAAAAGAAAACTTCACGCTATTGACTGGGGTTCTATCTGTCAAAGTAAAAGAAATGGTGGGTTGGGGATTGGTAGGGTAGTGGACAAGAATAATGGCTTACTAGCTAAGTGGGTGTGGCGTTTTGGCAAGAAGGGTGAGTCTTTGTGGAAGAAGGTTGTGTGTGCCAAATATGGTGTGAAGCTGAGTAGTATGTTTTGGAAGTGGAATGCCTCTACTTGTTCCTCGCCGTTTGTCAAAGCAGTAGGATGTCTTTCTTGGGAAGGTTCCATCACGAAGAACATCATTGAGGATGGTTTCAAGGTGGTGGTGGGCTACGGGCGTGTTTACTTTTGGAACGAGAATTGGTGGGATGCTAGCCCGTTAAAAGAAGTTTTCCCGAGAATTTACGCACTAGCTGCTCAAAAAAGTGGAGAGATCAAAGACTTTGGGAGATGGCAAGGGGGTGTCGGGTTTGGGATGTGCAGCTCCGTAGGTGTCTTTTCGATTGGGAATAGGATCAATGGATCTTGTTCTTGGCTGATCTAGATAGAATAAAGTTGCGTAGTTCGGTTTCGGATTCCCTTGCATGGTCTTGGTGCCCAAACAAAATGTTTTCTGTGAGGTCTTTTAGAAGATGTGTAGAAGACTCGGTGTGTGATTTAGATTCAGAGCTGGAATCTATTTGGAGAGGGATCAGTCCTCCGAATGTTAAGTTTGTAGTGTGGCAATTGCTTAGAGGAAGGATTTTGGTGAGAAGTATGCTTCATAGGTTTAGGGTTCTGTCTTCTGAAAGTAAGAAGTGTCCATTCTGCTGCAGTTATAAAGAAACTTCTGACCATTTATTTTTATTGTGTTCGTGGTCATGGTCTTTGTGGTCTATATGTTTCGGATGGTGGTCGGTTAAGGGCTGTTGCAATTCTAATGTAAAAGAGTGGAGGAGGGGTTAGAAAGGGCTGTGTTCAAATCCCAAATGGGGAAGAGTTTGGGAGACTCTTTTCAATGCCATTGTGTGGATGATTTGGGAAGCGAGAAATCTGGTTGTTTTTAAAGGTAAAAAGGCTGATCTAACCTACTTTATTGACTTGGTTCGTTTTAGAGCGGTTTGGTGGTTCAAACACCATGGGAAAGGTTCGTTGGAACCGATCACTACCATTGTTGAGAACCTGCAAACTTGTTGCGTGGATTATAGAGTTAAAAAGAAGAAAAGAATGGAGGCTAAAACCCCTGCCAATTATGGGATTCTGATTTTCAATGTAGATGGTTCGTATTGTAGAGAGCATGGAAGGGCAGGGATTGGAGGGATTTTGCGTGATTATAAAGGGGAGTTGTTGTGCTCTTTCTTAGCTTTTGTGGGAAATGTTGATGCTCCCATAGCTGAATTGTTGGCAATCCTCAAAACTTGCAATTTATGTGAGACAAAGGATGTCTTCAAGGTGAGGAAAATCATTATTGTGAGTGATTCTATGGAGGTAGTCTCTTGGGTGAATGACGATGATTTCGGTAATTTAAACCTGGTGGATATTATCTACGATATCAAATCATGTTTGCGTTGTTTGAAGAACACTTCGGTTCAACACATTTCTAGAGATTCAAATTCTGAGGCTGACAGCTTAGCAAAGAGGGGCTACTCTTCTTTGATGTTTGGGGAGGTTATTAAGTGGATGGATGTTTAGTCGGTTGGGTGCTGTTTTTTCTTTGCTTTTTTGCTGTCTTTTGCTCTGTTTTTGTTTTTTCTAGGCTGTTTGGGTTGCTGTGGTTCTCTCTGTTCTTTTTCTGTTGCTTTCGTATTGTTGTGGTGTTTCTGCGGTTGCTCCTTGGTGCTGGCAGTTTTGTGTTTAGCCTTGGCCCTTGGTTGGTGGCTTTGTTGTTGTTTATGTTGTGCTTGTTGAATAAAATTTGATGTTTTCAAAAAAAAAAAACTTCAATCATTATAAATCTAATATTTAATAAAATTTTATAATATATAAATATGTATAATTACTTAAAATAAACCTTATATTTATTTATATTTAGTTTTATTATATACAGTATTTCTATTGTCAGTTCGTCCTGACAATAAATATATCAAAACGAAGAATGTGGACCACAAATTATAAAGAAGTTTTGACAAGTGCATACACTTTGAGTTAAAGTATATAAATCTAGTGGTCCACATTCTTCGTCCTGATATATATATTATCAGGGACGAACTGATAATAGAAAATCTATTATTATATATATATATATACAAAAATTCTATTATCAGTTCGAACTGATATAAAATATATCAGTTCCTTGCATGTGGGACATTGGATTTCAAAGATGCTTTAACAAGTGCATGCAGCCAAGTCAAAGTATTTAAATCCAATAGCCCACATGCAAGAAACTAATATATCTTTTGTCAGTTCGAACTGATAATAGAAAAATTGTATATATATATATATATATATATATTTACTCGGTTTAGTCGAGAAACATCCATAACTCACTTAAACTCGGTTTTCATTTTTTTAAATCAGATTGAGTACTCATATCAATAGGGTGACTCGACTCAAACACGTATTCGGTTCGGTTAACCACATATCGTAAAACTGTGTCTTAGTGGTGTAAAGCATGGCTATATCCTGATCTGATTAATTTTGAAAGAAAAAATAATTAGTATAAAAATATCAATAGATAATTTTTGGTTATTAAGGATAGGATTCATTTTGTGTTGTTCAATGTGGATTCTAACTCTTAATTAACATCTCATCTTGAATTTAGTGTCGATCACAAGTTGGGTTTATTTGAACAAATTGTAGAGGGGACCCTAGCTATCTTCTTCATTCAATAATCACTACCGTCGTTACTTGATCTTTTATGATTCTCAATTCTCATACTGATATATCAATATCACTTTATTTATACGACCAACTGCACCAATCAATCAAGGTATACTCGATCATCAATCAAAGTTTAGTAATAATGTTTGGGTCACCACATGAATATATATACATGGTAGCTACCAGCTAGGATCATTATTTGTGAAACAACAAACAAGTAGAGAGAGAGAGGAGAGAGAATAAGTTGTGTAGATTCTTTTTGAAAATGTATAAACTTCATTAAAGCCAAAAAGGCAAACAGGGGAAACCCCTAAACAACAACAGCGACACATGCAATAAAAGAGACGAAAACCCAGAATAAGTTGTGTAGATTATGTTACCCTCCATTCCAATGTATATATATTGTCATAAAATTTGTATCAAACTCTGATTACTGCTCCTCCCTTCATTACTAGTGCAGACAGAGGAGCTTTTCTTTCCTAAATACAGTAACCTATAAATCCCTAAACAATCAATGAGAAAACCAGAAAACCCATAAGTAAATGAG
The DNA here is from genome assembly GCA_008009225.1 of Acer yangbiense. Taxonomy (NCBI): domain Eukaryota; kingdom Viridiplantae; phylum Streptophyta; class Magnoliopsida; order Sapindales; family Sapindaceae; genus Acer; species Acer yangbiense. The sequence continues at coordinate 45,508,328 of CM017764.1, forward strand.
AATAATTAATACATCAGAGCTGATCAAGTGTGGGATATTTGCACTGGTACAAATTGGATTCAGAGTTCAATTTTGCACAAGTATACAGTAAATTGAAATCTTACACCGAAAACTTGAAGAATTCCCACACCTGATAATTTTTAATTGATATATTCAAGCCTTGTCTTGATTGATAAAAGAAACAATTTTTTTGAGCATTGCCTCAGCATTCTCACTAGTGGGTTTAATCAAATGGAAGATATGATCTTCATCTTTAGACTCCATAATCTCCACAACACCTCTCCATCCACTCTCCTTTAACTTCTCATAATACAACCATCCTCTATCTCTCAACAAATCCTTCCCACCAACACAAACCAGCACCCTACTGCACCCCAGCCCAGCAATGTTCGGATCTGCCACTGGATTGATCCACGCGTCATCACAACCACTCGTCTTAGGATATGCAAACCGCCATAACTTCTCCATTAAGGAACTTTTGACTGACTCCTTAGCTTCAGATCCAATAGCTTCACTTCCCCAAAAATATGGATGAATCAAAACAATGCCTGAAACTTCAACACCTTCCAGGTTCTCTTGGCCGTATCTCATCCCCATGTGATATGCAATATTGCCACCGGCGCTATCTCCGGCGAAACATACATTTCCAAGATCAGCTAGACGATTTAGCCAATCTTCAGGGCCGTTACCATTTGAATGAGAAGCAACCCACTTGAGAGCTGTCCACGAATCATCATATGCGGCGGGGAGAGGATCCTCCGGGGCTCGTCTGTATTCAACAGAGACTGCTACGACTCTAGATTCACTGACCAAGGTGTTCAAGTAGTTATGGTAGGTTGGAGAGAATGCGGTTTCGAAGCAGAAGCCACCACCGTGAAAGTAGACGAGAAGAGGGAGTTTTTTATTAGGGTTAGGGCTTTGGAGTTTTGTTGGGAGGTAAATCCTAGCAGATTGGCCGGTTTCCAGTGAGATAACGACGTCTTTGGATTCGACACTGGTTTTGGGGTCGAGAGATGGTGGGACGGTATCAACGCCCATGTACCGCTCTACACGGCCGTCTTTGAACATGCGAAGGAAGGGAAACAAGTCATGGGCTACTTCTGCTGTGTTGGTTGAATCTGCCATAGCAAAGATCAGAGAGAGAGAGAGAGAGCAGAAAATTGATATATATGGATGCGATGCGTGGCCTTTGATATAAAGTGAGAAAAAATAGATGGGATCAATGGTTTCTATCTTATATATTAAAGAAGGTGACGAGAGATGTGATTGGATGAAGCCATTTGTTGCAGGTACTTGGAATTAAGCTAATTAGAGCAGCTGAACGAATAGATCACATGAATGACCTCAAGTCTCAAGTACTCAATTTATATTATCTTCTATTAGGATAGTCTGTAGAATCAAATCCGATCTAATTCAATTCAATCCAATCCAATTTGATATAATCTAATCCAACATAATCCGATAGGATTTATTGGATCTAATCCAAATCCATCGGATTGGATTGGATTTGATGACATGATTGGATAGGAATAAATTTTGAATTCCATATGAAAATTTGTATAATGCATATATAAGGCGTAATTTATAATGGGTCATTTTTTTATTTTTTATAAAGATTAACATTGAGCAAATTTGATTTGTGTTATTGTATTTTGTTAGAGCAAATTGCATAAACATTCACCAGGTTTTGCTATAATTGCATAAATATTCAACTTTTGTCAATTGTACAAACATACCCTGCCGTCTATTATCCTCTATTAAAAGCTAACTGCTCAATGGCAAAATCGTCAATTTTAGTTAATAAGTATTTAAATAATAAATTACAAAAAATAAGTTGTATATAGATACTGTTACCTTCCAATGTATATTGTCATAAAATATAGGGTGAAATTGATTTTCATCCCTCTAGTTTGACCTAATAGCCATCGGGATGGGAGGATTGTGAAGGATCTAAATCAGACGTTCATAGCTTTGATTCCTAAATGCGTGAAGCCTAAGACAATGAAGAATTATAGACCCATAAGCTTGGTGGGATCTCTCTACAAGATTTTGGCTAAGGTTTTAGTGAATCGTATGAGGAGAGTTATTGGCTCAATAGTTGGTGAAACTCAAATGGCTTTTGTCAAAGGCCGCCAGATTCTGGATGGGTTCGTCATAGCTAAAGAAATTATCCACTTATGGAAGAAGTGTAAAGTGGGGGGTTTGGTGGTGAAGTTGGACTTCGAAAAAGCATATGATACTGTAGATCACACGTTTTTGGATGACATTATGAGTGATATGGGTTTTGGTTGGAAATGAAGACAATGGATAAGAAATTGTATATCCTCCCCAAGTCTTTCAGTTTTGGTGAATGGTAGTCCAACTAGGCAATTTGGGTTGGAAAAAGGGCTGCATCAGGGGGATCCTCTATCCCCTTTTCTTTTCAATATTGTGGTGGAGAGGCTCAATGCCTTGTTTATTAAGGCTGAGAGGTTGGATTTGATGAAAGGTGTGACTCTTGGTAGAAAAGTCCAGGTGACCCACCTTCAATTTGCAGATGACACCATCTTGTTTCTTCAACCGAGAGAGGAGTATCTAGTCAATGTAAGAAGGATGTTGAGGTGCTTTGAAGTGGCTTCGGGCCTTTGTATTAACTTTAGCAAGTCGTGTGTGGTCCGGGTTGGTAGGAGAGTTAGTAGGGAAATAAATCGGGCTGCGGTGTTTAAGTGCGCCCAAGGTGCTCTTCCTATACCATACTTGGGATTTCCTCTAGGGGGTCGTCCATGTTCGAAATTATTTTGGAAAGATCTAATCCATCGTATCGAGAACCGGTTGGCGCCTTGGAAGAAATCGTTTTTAAATAAAGGGGGGAGACTTGTTTTAATTAAATCAATTATGTCAAGTATCCCAAACTATTTCATGTCAGTGTTCAAAATCCCGATGGTGGTTGCTAGGTGCATTGAGAGGCTGCAGAGAAGTTTTTTTTGGGGAGATGGTCGTGAGAAGAGAAAACTGCATGTTTTGAAGTGGGATGTTTTATGTAAAAGTAAAGATAATGGAGGGTTGGGTATTGGTAATGTCTTAGACAAGAATAAAGGTCTATTGGCGAGATGGATTTGGAGGTTTGGGAAGGAAGAGACCTCGCTTTGGAGGAGAGTCATTTGTGCAAAGTATGGGGTCCCTATGCACGCTTTAAGGTGGAATTGGAATTGTGGTCAGTCTAGTTCTTTTTTTATTAAGGCTATGGGGAACCTTCTTCAACAGAATTCGGCTATGGCAAAGTTGATGGAGGAGGGGCTTAGAGTGATTATAGGCAGCGGTGATAGAGCAAGTTTTTGGGAAGACATTAAGTGTGAAGGTGTGCCCTTAAAGGAAGTCTTCCCTAAGGTTTTCTCTCTTGCTTGTAACAAAACAGGTTGTGTGAAGGAATTCAGTGGCTTTATTGGTGATAATGGTGGACATGTTTTGATTGGGAGAAGGAACAATGGGAATATTTTTTGAATTTTCTTGACAGCATAAGGATTCGTGAAGCAATTCCGGACACAGTGGGATGGACCTTACGTTCGGATAGTCAATTTGCTGTTAAGACTGTGTGGAAAAGTCTGGAGAAGAATTTTACAGGTGACCCGATGGTGTTTACTAGGATTTGGAAGAGCATTTGCCCTCCGAAGATAGAAATTTTTGTGTGGCACCTTTTTCACGGTAGGGTGCTTGTCAAGGTGGTTTTGTGGCGTTTCAGATTGTTGTCAGAAAATATGGTGGATTGTGCGATGTGTGGTGAGAAAGAGGAGACCATTGATCACCTTTTTTTTTGCATTGTAGTTGGGCGTGGAAGATGTGGTCTTGTTGTATGAATTGGTGGCATGTCAGTTGTTGCGCTTCTATTTCTGTTCTGTCCTAATGGGAGAATTGGATTGGTTTGTGTCCAAACAAAAGAGCTGAAAGATCATGGAGTGCTCTTTTCTTTGTTATGACTTGGACCATTTGGGAAGTAAGGAATGAGAAGGTGTTCAAGGATGTTTTGATCAATTTTGAGTAGGCAGTGGATTTGGTAAAGCTTAGGGTAGCATGGTGGTTTAAATACATTGGTAACGGTTATAAGGATCCAATTACATTATTAACTTTGAATATTGCTGAGAGATGCCATGATTTTGTGAAAGTTAAGATTCCGAAGCATAAAGAGTGGATTCCTCCGGAACTGGAGTCTTTGAAGTTTAATGTTGACGCTTCTGTTAGGGGTACCTCGGGTCAAGCTGATGTTGGTGGTGTGCTTCGGAACAGTAGGGGTGAAATTCTGTGTCAGTTTGCTGAGTTTGTGGGGATTCATGATATCTCTTCGACAGAGCTTATTGCTATTGCTGGAGCTGCAGGCCTTTGTTTGTCGAGACCAGGGTTGGTGAAGTATAGGATTATTATTGAGAGTGATTGTAAGCAAGCTGTGGCCTGGGTTAACAGCAAAGGTGTGGGTGATTGGAAGAATTTGCAATTAATCCTAGAGATAAGAAGTTTGTTGAAAACAAGGAGTCAGTTTTCTATGGAATTCAGTCCTAGAGATTCTAATACCATTGCTGATAGTCTGGCTAAAAAGGGTGTTGAAGGTTTGGGTGATATGCTGGACTAGAGGTGGTCATTACTGGGGTCTTTTTGGGGTTTTTGTTTTGGCTGGTAGTTTTGTGTTTTTGCTGCTGCGTTTTGTGGCTTGTATGGTTTGCCCTATTCAAAACCCAGTGATAGGGGTGGGCTGTGTTGCTCCTGTCAAGGTTTTTTGATGCTGCTGGCGTTGGCCTTGTGTTTCTGTTTGGCTGCTTTGCCTTTTTATAATATTCTTCTTTTCAAAAAAAAAAAGTTTGACCTAATAGCCAAATTGGTCCTCCGTTTTTTAGAATTGTCTCGTTTAGTCATTCTGTCATAATTTTCGTTGAAAAAGTGAAATCTGACAGGGACAGAGGGTCAAATAACCCTACTGCCCCTTAAAGTAGGTCAGATTGCTTAAATGACATTTTACCTTCCATCTCTCTTTTTTAATTTTAAAAAAAAAAAAAAAAAAAAAGAATCATCTTAAATAAATAAATTAAGATGATTTAATGTTAAAAAATAAATTTAAAAAATGGATTTAATGTTAAAAAAAAATAAATCTGGGTGGACATTAGTTATTAAAAGCCCCACTCAAATCTATTTTAAAAAAGGGATATTATGATTTTAGTCCCTCTGTTTTGCGTTAATCTGGGTTTGGTCCACTAGTTTTTGGAATTACTAACTTTAGTCTTTCTGTTAGGAATTCCGTGAAAATAAACGGATTGACATTGTCAGAGGGTACAATGACCAAAATACCCTTAATGAAGGTTTATGATGAAGGGCAATATGGTAATTTTATATTTAATTAAATAAAATATGAAAAAACAAAAACAAATTAAATTTAAAATTAAAATATATAAAAAAATTAATTAAAATAATAATAATAATTATTATTATTATTATTAAATGAATTAAATTTAAAAGATGGATTTGGTGGAGATCCAGACCGTCCATCTCATGAGATGGACAGTGGAGATCCACCAAATCCAATTTTTTTTTAAATTTAAAAAATGTTGAAATTAAAAATAAAAATAAAAATAAATAAACCATCTTCAACAACCCAGAAAATCAGTGCATCACATTTAAACAATATGGAAAATGAAACCTAGATATTGAAAAAAAAAATGGAGATGAATCTCCACCAAAACCAAGACTAGATCCATCAAAAACAAAATTGAAAAAAAAAAAAAAAAAAAAGTAAACATCATCTTCTTCTCCAAAAACAAAGATTATTCTGTACAAATCTTTTCTCTAAAAATTGAAAAACATCATCTTCCTCACCATCAGAACTGGTGAACTTGGTCTAATAGAGAGTGTTCTCTCAGTCATGTCAGTGCCGTTGCTGCTCTTCTTTCGTTCATAGTCCGCTCCAGGGCCCATGCTGCTGCTCCAGTCACCTAAGCCTCACCGCATCACACCGCACCACACCACCATCATCATCAATTGAAGATCTGGGTTCACCAGTGCCACCACCACACCGCCAAACCACCCACCATGCTCCACCACCCAAACACCATCAAATCCAACCCTAGTCGATGACTAAACAAAACTCAAACCAACTCTGCCTCCTCAACCTTTATCAACCACCACCCAAACCATCTCATTCAAACAACCACACCTAAAAAAACGATAAGAGAGTGAGAGAGAGGGAGAGAAAGAGATGAATCAGGGAGAGAGAGGGAGAGAGAGGTGGTGAGAGTGAGGGAGAGAGAAAAAGATTATATAGTTAGGGTTTGATTGATTTTTTAATTTTTAATTATTTTTAATTTCGTTTTTCTATTACTTTATTATTTGTTTTTATTAATTTTGTTTTTTAGTTGTTTTATTATTTAATTTATTTAATTTATTAATTTAATTAAATATATTAATTTAATCAAATTTAATAATTTAAATGCATTTAATATATATATATATATATTATTTATTTATTTATTTATTTATTTCTGTTTTTAAAGTTTAATTAAAAAAAGTTTAATTTCTTTTTTTTTAATTATTTTAATATTATTTATTTTAATATATTTTTTAAAATTTTTTAATATTTTTACATTATTAAATACCATTTTTACCCTTGTTTATGAAAAGCTTCTAGAAGCTTTCATCACATTTCCCATATTGCCCTTGTTGACCTAACGGAAGTCAACGAAATTCTAACGGAATTATTGGACGGTAGGGACTGGAGTATGTATTGTCAGAGAACGAGGTGACTAAACATGGTAATTCAAAAATCTAGCGGACCAAACCCATATTAACACAAAGCAGAGGGACTAAAATCATAATATCCCGAAATATATATAAATATGTATATATATATATATATTAATTCTTGATTAAAATATAAAATAGAAAAGAAAAAAAAAAAAAAAAAAACCAAGAACAACTCCATACCTAAACCAAGTCGATTTTTTAAATTTAAACGATCTCACTTTATCAAAAAAATTAAATATAAAAAATAAAAAATAAAAAGAATTAACCAAATTAGCCATGATTTGCACAACCAACACTAACAATAGAACAATAGGTGATATTAGATAACCCCATATAGCAACAGTTTTGCAAAGATGGAATCAAATTTCAAAGAAAAGAAGTAAAATTTTCCTCCAATTATTAATTTCTCAAACCCTTTTAGTCTCTTTAATATTACATCTATTAGCTGAAAATATAAACATCAAAAGAACTAGCTAGAAATAAAGATTTGAAGATGACTAACATTTGTTCAATTTGTTTACCAACAGTGAGAGGATGATGTTTGAGAAAATTAGAGCAGAAGTCCATGGAGAGACCAAGGTTGAGTTCAAGGGTTTTGTTCAAGTGAGACTCCAAAGTGAACTTCAATAATTCTTCAATGCATTGTTTGACATCAACTAGGTTCGTTCCTAGAGATGATGATAATTGCTCCATTTTCTCTCACTTTCATTTGTTCGTCTTTCATATATCTAACTCAAAAGTCAAACATGGTCCATATCTGGTTGACTGAATAACTGTTGAGTCACCCACAACTCATAAACCCCTCAAGCCACCACACACAACAGCCCAAACTAATCTAGCCACCACTCCCAATCCAAAACCCTAATCGAAATCAACCACCCACCAACAGTTCTTCGTTCACCAACACCCACACACCCGCACGACGACAACCACCAGCAACGTCGATTTGGGGTTCGATTCAATTGATTTGTAGTGGTTGAAGAGGTTCGATTCGGTTTGTTGTGTTAGAGAGAGAGAGAGAGTGATTCATGAGAGAGAGAGTGTTCGATCTTCTCATCTAGATTTAGTGAGAGGGAATCATCTGGGTTTAGAGAGAGGGAGGAACACGATCCGGTGATGATGAATTCTAGATCATGATCTGGTTTTTTTTTTTTTTTTTCGATAAAGAAGAGATCAGATTTGGGTGTTTTAGTTTAGGTTGAATTTTATTTTTAATTTTTTAGTTTTAATATTCTTTATTATTATTATTATTTTATTTACTAATGTGTACAGTGTATCTCGATGTGTCCCAATGATAGCCGTGTAAAATTGGGAAAATACGATTATGCCCTTCTGTCAAACAAGCTTCTAGAAACTCTGATGTCAATTTACCGTCTTACCCTCGTTGACCTAATAGAATTCACAAAAACCCTAATAGAATTGGACGGTAGGGACTAAAATACAGATTTTTGGTAATTAGAAGGATTTGTCAACACAATACTGAAAATCGGGGGACCAGTTTGGCTATTAGGTCAAACTAGAGGGATAAAAATGAATTTCACCATAAAATATATATATTACCTACCATATTGAAAGTTTTTTCAATCCAAAGATCACCATTATGAGTAAAAATTTATAGAGTTTTGTTTTGTTTTTTTTGTTTTTTTTTTTTTCTCCTAAATAAAGTAACCTAAACTCCCAAACAGTTGATGATAAAACCAACAAGTAAATAAGAAGAATTAATACATCAGACCTGATCAACCATGGAATATTTGCACTTGTACAAATCGGGATATTAAAACGTGTACGTGTTCCTACACCTGATAATTTTTAATTAATATATTCAGGCCTTGCCTTGATTGATAAAAGAAACAATTTTTTTGAGCATTGCCTCAGCATTCTCACCAGTGGGTTTAATCAAATGGAAGACATGATCTTCTTCTTTAGACTCCATAATCTCCACAACACCTCTCCATCCACTCTCCTTCAACTTCTCATAATACAACCATCCTCTATCTCTCAACAAATCCTTCTCACCAACACAAATCAGCACCCTACTGCACCCCAGCCCGGCCATGTTCGGATCTGCCAATGGATTGATCCACGGGTCATCGCACCCACTTGTCGTAGGATATGCAAACCGCCATAGCTTCTCTATAAACTGTCTTTTGATTGACTCTTTTAACTCGGATCCAATAGCTTCACTTCCCCAAAAATATGGATGAATCAAAACAACACCTGACACTTCAACACCCTCTAGCTTCTCTCGGCCGTATCTCATGCACATGTGATATGCAATATTGCCACCGGCGCTATCGCCGGCGAAATATACATTTCCAAGATCAGCTAGACGATTTAGCCAATCTTCAGGGCCGTTTCCATTTGAATGAGAAGCAACCCACTTGAGAGCTGTCCATGAATCATCGTACGCTGTGGGGAGAGGTTCTTCCGGGGCTCGTCTGTATTCAACAGAGACTGCTATGACGTTAGATTCGCCGACTAAGGTGTTCAAGTAGTTATGGTAGGTAGGAGAGAAAGCGGTTTCGATTACAAAGCCACCGCCGTGAAAGTATACGAGAAGTGGGAGTTTTATATTAGGGTTTTGGAGATTTGTTGGGAGGTAAACCCTAGCAGATTGGCCGGTTTCCGGTGAGATCATGACGTCTTTTGATTCGACATTGGTTTTGGGGTCAAGAGACGGTGGGACAGTATCAGCGCCCTTGTACCGCTCTACACGGCCGTCTTTGAATATGCGAAGGAAAGGAAACAAGTCATGGACTACTTCTGCTGCGTTGGTTGAATCCGCCATAGTTGAGAAAAGAGAGCAGAAAATTGATATATACGGATGCGATGCAGGCCTTTGTTTAATTTAACATTATAAAGTAAGAAAAAATAGATGGGATGGTTTCTCTCTTATATATTAAAGATGGGCACAAAAGATATATGATTAGATGATGCCATTTGTTTCAAGTATTTGGAATTAAGCTAATTAGAACAGCCGAACGACTAGGTCACATGAATGACCAAGTCTCAATTATTCCAATCACATGAATGACGAAGTGGGGATTAATCCCACTCGTTAACGATCGGAGTGAGGGATACCTCGTGGTCTAATAAAAAAAAAAAAAAAAATCTTGAATGTTTTTTTTTTTTTTTAAATTCTCAAATATTTTAACTTGACAATTTGACATGGTTGATCCAATGATATGTCTTTCACACTTAATCGTGACCTCTCCAAACCTCCGGTTAATTTTAATAGCTCAAAAAATATTCAAATTTCTTTGTGTGATTACTAATTTATATTGTATGTGGATATTGATGGATGTGATAAATAATGTAGTCCTTATTAAATAATCCTGCACGATCCCATAACAGGAGATATTTTCTGTGCATATAACTATCAACAGTGCTAGGAAGTGATAGTGCATCTAAACTCTAACTTGTTACTATCAATGAAATGTTCTGATTTATTTAATGGAGATTTCCACCTCAATACAAATACACATAAATACACCAGTTGAAGTTTAATCACATAATTAGTTCTTATTTTATCACAAATAAAACTTGTAATTGCTGAATATTGTAAAGGAACATAATAACTGAGTGAATTTTTTTAATCACATATTATCAATAACAATTACATATTCTTTTTATTTTTATTTTTTTTATTTTTTTTTTATTTTAAGTATTACATATTCAAACCTCAACTGAACTCAAATTAGAATATATATATATATAGTCTTATGATATATTTTATATCAATTTGAAATGACAATAGAAAAATTATATATATTTTTATATATGTTCAAGTCAGTGTGCACTGCTGTAAATATATGAAGATATTGAATCTGAGCCACTCATTTTCCATGCTTTGACTTAGTATGTATGCACTTGTCAAAACTTCTCCATAATAAGTGGCTCACATTCAATGTCCTTATATATTTACATCAGTGTATATATATATACAGTGAGTTTCTTATAAGGGATCTCTTATTTTAATTTCGGTAAGGACCACCATAAAATCACATTGATTTGAATGATTTTTTATCTGAATTTTTGTGTGAATGATAAGTTCATTAAAATCTACTTTCAAACACTAGAACTATTTATTCCGATTTTTTTAAATATGAAGGCATCGGAAAAATGGATGAAATATAGGAAAATTCAAGAAAAATAGTTCTTGTTCTTGAAAAATTCTCAAATTTTATTCATAGATAGATTTCGATGAACTTATCATCCACACAGAAAAAAAAAAAAAAAATTCAAAATTCATTCAAATCAATGTGATTTCATGTTGATCATCACCGAAATTAAAATAAGAGATCTATATATATATATATATATCATCTCAAGTATGTTCTATCTAGATTATGGGACGAGCATGTAGGTACCAAATACCATCAACCTTTCAAGTAAGTTTTTATCTGGATTATAGTTAAGCATGAAAGTGCAAAGTCCTATCGGGATTCAACATGAACAAGTGAGACAGTATATTTATAAACAAAAAGAAAGCCTTTTATTGATCAAACAAGGTGCCCAACCCCCATTTACGGGCTACAAAAAATATATGAGTATAGTGAAAAGTGAAAAATGACAAATGAATCATGCACTCCCATCGTTCGTATTCTCCCCTGCTTCTTGGCCTTGGCCAACAACATTCTTAGTCTCTTTGGCTCCTGCAACCTCTAGGTCAGCCTGAGTCTCTCCAGCTCTTGGTGTCCCAGTCTCAGTAGGAACCTCCACCTCCTTCACCGGATCTGTAGAACCCTCTACATCCTACATTTGGTTATCTTGATTTGCAGAAGGATCGGGAAGCACCTCTCCAGTGGCTCCTAATTGACCAACAGCAAGCAGGTCAAATCCCTGAGGCAATGAGGGATCTAGGATGGTGCCTGCTTGAGGAGGATCCATCTGAATCGGAGCTACATTTGGAAATTGGACAGCCTTGGCTATAATCTGCTCCCGCTTCCACTTGAAGGCAGCCTGTAGGTCGAAGGGAGGAGGAAAGGCCTTAGCAACCTCATAGGAGGCAAAGAAGTACCCATCTACAAATGAGGAATCTACAATAGCCTCCAAATCCTCTACCATACCCCGCAGAAGATGGTTTTCATCTTAAAGCAGGGTCTTTTCCACCTTCAAACCCTCCCTCTCCTTATGACGGCGTAGCGACCTGATTGTCTCTATATCCAGGGCACACTTCATCCGCTCCAATTCCACCAAGGCCTCTTGCTTGCCACTTTCAGACTCAGTCGCAGACCTGATCAAGGTGTCTACGCTCTTCTCAGTTCGGGCTAGATCCTCCCTAGCCTCCTCCAATTCTACCCTGGCTACAAGGTTGGCCTCCTTTAGAGCTGTTACATGTTGTCCCATAGTCAGAACAAACTTAAAACCCTACAAAAGAGAAGGATAGAGTGAGTACCTTCTAAAACTACACCAGGCAAATAGGAAGATCAAGAACCATACCTCAACAAGCAAGGAAGCTCCCTTTATGACCAAGATGTATGTAGGCAAGGAAGACATGGACTACAAACCTCCCCCAGGACAAGCAGCAGCAAATTGGGATAAAATCTTCTCTTGGCTACTATCCCGTGACCCCGATCCAGAAGGCAGATCAGTAGAAAGAGTGGCCGCAATACCAATATCTTTCTCCTTTTCCAATCCTAAGTTGACGCTTGGCAAGTACAGCTGGGGGAGGAGGAGGAGGAGCTGCTTGTGGGGGCCTAACAATGGAAGCAGTTGGAATATGCCTTTGGACTTGAATAGGAGAGCCCTGAGCTCGGGCAGCCCTGGTGGCCATCTCACCCATAGTAGGGCGCGCTAAAACTAGAGTAGGGAGTGGAGTAAGAGGATGAAGAGGCAACCTCGCCGAAGCCAGGGGTGGAGTTGTTGTAGGCTGACGGGACCCAGATAAGGCACTGGTACCAGTAATAGGGGAAGAAACAGGAGAATTGACCGAAAAGGGGTCTTGGAGCCCCGATCCAGAAGAAGTGGGAGGAGGGGGTAAGAGGCAAGTTACAGAAACTGTCAGAAAATGGGTTAGTATAAGGCAAAAGAGATTAATAAAATGAAAATGAACAAAGAGAAGAAAGTTACATACCTGGATGGGCGAGGGAGATCCTGAGATACCGATTCACCCTGGCAGCATCATAGGAATCAACAAGAGGGTACTTCATATTCACATAAGACCTCTTCTGGATATTCTTTAGGATACCTAGGGACTCTGCAGAAATGTTTCCTTTGTCCCGTTTGTCCTTTTTTGTGAATTAAGTAGAGACCGGGTACTCAGTCCCACCTATGTATACTAATTGGCCATAATCTCCCCCTACCACGATCCACTCATCGTGCCAAGGGTGGGTGAATTTTACATTGGCCCTGGGTACAATGAACTTTATACGGTTATTCACCCTCAAATAGAACAGGCCTTTGAGACTAAGTGTCAGGTTCACTATCTGAAAGACATACCGGATCTCGTCAAAGCTCGGTTCCCTCTCCACTTTGTCCATCTCGCACTGCTCCTTCCAGAGTACCAAGAACCCCGATCAGATGTTTCTAGAACCCGGGAGAAATCTGTAAAGAGGTGAGCTCAAGAGAATGGAACACCTTACGGAGAGTAGGGTGGAGGGGTAGCCTAACCCCGCACTCGAAAGCAGCCACATGAATAAGAAGGAGGTTTGGAGGAGGGGTACACACATCATAACCCCGATGGGGAAGAGATATGGTGATAGCATCCGGAATCTGATATTCTTTTCTCAAACGTGTCAAGGTATGGAGGAGAAGGACATGGTATTTATAGAAGGAGGTGGCCGGTTACCGGAGTATAAAAGAAACAGTAATAATGACCGGAGACGTGCAAGTGATGGTTTCGAGAAAATCACACCAAAAAACGGCCCATTCAAACAAGCCGATCACTCATCGCCTGCCACGTGGATCGCCTATTAAATACAGGTGTGCTAAAGGGGGACTTCCACCTATACAGTTGAAGCCAGCTAAGCAGGATGAGTAAAATCCTTCAAGTGATCCAGGTGTCCTGACCTAACCCCGGCTATGTATCGGTGTTCAAGTCAGGGGGGACTTCTGTTAATTGCCAAAAATGGCAGGGGTTCAAAGAAGAATTTTCCATTCATGCCAGAGATTATTTAAAGTAAAAGGACATTATAGAGAGTATTAAGCTACCCCGAGAAGAAGCCAAACCGATATGTCCAAGTACCCCACTACTGCCTTATCTGATATCCTGGCACCTCGATATCCTGATACATAAGGAATACAAGTACCACGACCCAGCAGGATATAGGGTACCCGGGTACCTCGACCAATCTCCCAGGCAAAGGAAAATCGAGTTGAAAGGAAGACTATCAAGAAAGAGATGGACCGATGCACCAAGGAACTAGAATCAAGCTCCAAGTAAGACGATATACGCTAACATTTAAATACAAGGAAAGTTGACTTCTCCCGCCATCTTTAAAGCTCCACTTTGAAAGGGATTAGTCAACTCTGTTAAGATCACCAAAGAAAGAAACGAAATCACTTGATTATGGGAATCATTCCCGCACCTGAAATTAGGCCACCATTAACGTCCCGTTGATTACTTAATTGATTGATTTATTATCATAATAATGAGTAAGAAACAAGACCCACAAATAAGGGAAGACTCTTGACTGAGAGGGGATCGAAAATCAGACTTTCGACTTACACCTTACAGTTTTTCCACTTATCAACTAGCACGAGATCGTCATCGCCAACGGTGTCTGAAAGCTCCATATCTAAACCTCTCAGAAACCTCCATTCCTTGTGTTGTACCCTTATATCATTTAAACTGTATATCTGATCGGACTATTTTATAACTATTTGAGGTCCCCCATTTTCGATCGTTTATCTCGTTTTCGAGCGTATTTTTATATATAATGTTTTGTTTGAGCCTTGTGTAGGTATATATTCTACAATAAGGTTTTGAGCTTAAAGATTAGTTTGGGAGGCAAAATGAGCCAAAAACGGAAAAAATTGTATATGCTCGTGCAGAACGGTCAACCTGTGGGGATCATATCTTCCTCCTCAGATCAAACCACGTTGATATCTTTATATATTCGGAAAACTCTGGAAGTCTAGTTTCCAGAATATTTTACGGATTACGATTCTGAGCTTTCTGTAGGAAGTTATGCCCATTTCCGTAACGGTGCGCGATGCTGAAATGTTGTCAAGTCCAAACGGCTACTTCAAACAGTGGCCTGGCCACTGAACCAAAATGGCGCCGCTGCCGGGGAGGCGTATTCATTGATTGTTTCATGTTTTAGTTTAGGTTCTATGAATTTTTAGATTTATTTGCTTTGCGGATATATATGTATGTGTTTAGGATTTTTCTTTTTCTTATTCTTATTTTCATTTTTTTTATAGCATATGCGTTTAATGTTGTTTGAGTTACGCTTGTGCAAGGAAAGGAAATTTCAGGTCGGATAGACCGCACAACTCAAGAGAAACATATGGTGTGTGTTGACGGTGATTTTTCGTGGTCACCCAGTCAACGATTTGATTTCAGTTTATACTACTTTATGAATGAGAATGATTGAAAACAAAGAAGAAACAATAAACGTAATTACGTGGTAAAACTCCGATAACCGGAGAAACATCCACGGGTTGTTGCCTTAGCAACGAAATAGAATCCACTATGAAAAACTGTTACAAAATATTGTGCTCTGATCTTTCTTTCTAATTCTTGCGTACCCCTTATTTTGTGTGTTACAGGGGTATTTATACATAATGTTACTAGGGTTTGTGGGTGCCGCTAGGGTTTGGTGTCGTGGTGCCCAAGTTTTGGGCGATTGTCCAGTCCTTGATGGATTCTGTTTCCTTCTTGAGCGTAACATGTTTCCCGATTTGGCCGAATCCCAGTTTAGGCCGGATTCTTTCTCCTCTATTTACGGGAAACCTATTTGTTTCTTTGTTAAACTCTAGGGATCCGCACCGTTGTTTATTGTGGGGATGTTGGTTGCTGATTCTGCCCGTGTTTGGGACGTGAATGTTGGTGACTATCTTTTTTATCGAATCCCGAGCATGCCCGAGCAGGCTTTGCTGCTCGAGCCGATTCTCTCCGTTTGTGATCGGGCTGCTTTAGTTTTAGCCGAGTAATGTTACCTTAGGGGATTTCTGCCCTTTCGAGTTGACTTCTCTTGACTCCTGCTTACGTGGCTTCTTATGGTGATGACGTGTCCTTTGTGATGATTTTTACCTATAACAATACCCCCTTAAATATTTGAGCCGAATACACCAGGTCCGGCTTATTCGGGATAAATATTTAACTTCCGTTTGCCTCTTTTCTCATGACTTGTTTTCATTTGTCGTCTTCTGCATTAATGTTGGGTTTCAACATCCTCGTTTGACTCGAAGCATTAATGACGTGTCTTAATTATGTCCGCGTGTGTTTGATCCGCCCCTCATTCAGAAATCTCTTGATGGTGACATACTGACTTTCTGACGGCCCAATGCTTTCTTCAATTGCCACATGTCCGCTCTTGCTTGGTCGTGGTATAGGGCATTTATGGGACACGACCCTTCTGTTCGTTCGTGTACAGCCCACGTCACTACCCCCGTCTCTTTATTTTCCCACTTCTCTACCTACCCTTTCTAGGGTTTCGATTTTTCAAACCTGATACCTGGCCTATATAAACATTATGCTTGAAAGAAGATTTTCGCCTATTTTTCTTCTGCCATTGTCTTCTTTCTTCGAGAGAAAAGTTTGCCTGCGTCCGTTGTATTTCTGGTGAAATTCCTAAATAACTGTAATTTGTTCTTCAACCTGCTTTGAGTTTAGACATTTCTTGGTCTTGCTTTGTTGAGATTCTATCTCAACCCCCCGGACCTTTACTTGAAGATCCTTCCTCCGCAGCTCGTGTATCTCCAATTTTTCGATATATCAAGGTTAATTCTCATGGATCCCGCAGCTAGGCACCGTCTTTTTATTGTTGGTATGATTGCTATTGAACAAAACGATGCTCTCACTGCCACGGTTGTTCACAGGTTACTAGGAGATCCTCTTTTCGATCAGCCTCCCTTCTTAGACGCCGACGTTTCTGGGCTTTTCCGTGAAGTCTCTACTACTTTTGAAGTTCCACCTGCTTCTGAAGTCCCTTCCGCTTCTTCCGACTCTTCAAAACCTGAGTCTTATCAACCCGAAGCTCAATCAGATCCTTCTGTTTCCGTTTGTGGTAACACTCGGCCGTGGAAACGAATGGGGAAGAAGAAGAGTCAGACCAAAATCTACAAGGATTCTTACTCCCGAGAAAGCCGAATCGGGACCCAGAGAGTTGTTGAGAATGACATTGAAGAAGAGCACAAGGGGGCTCGCATTATTTTCTCTCCCCGAGCGGGTGTGTGCTTATGACATCAAGCCAAATGTGGTCGGTCCTGAGGAGCTCAACAAATACAAGGGATGGTTTGATCTGGACGACGGTGTCATCTCACTAAGTCACTAAGTCCTGCTGACGACCGAGCTGTATGGAACCCCCCACCCGTCCAAGTGGCAATCTATGGGGCAATGCTTACTTGTGGTGTTACTCTTTCTCTTCAGCCTTTCATTACTTGGTTTTTAGCTGAGGCTCAGCTTGCTCAAGCATAGCTGACTCCGAACAGCTATCGGATTTTGATGTGCATGTGGCACATGTGGCATAGGATGAAACGGCCACCTCTCACCCCTCGCGAAATTAGGCATTTTTATTCGTTGAGGCCTCTGGGGAAATCCGGGGTTTATTTCCTCCTTTCGACTCAGCCCGAGAACTGGATACCAAAAGACGTGGTGGTCAAGAGTGAAGTCAAGCCGGCTGTGGATGAGAAGAAGGGGTTTGTTTGGGGCTTCCCTTCTTCAAATAAGTTCTGGAAGAATAGTTGGTTCTTCATCGGTAAACGCTGGTGCCAATCGGTCAGCTTCGATCTTGATGGTACTCAGGTGACGTGCAAGGTCCCTCGGTACTTTTGCTCGCTTGACGTATGGAATCGTACGACTCCCTACTATACTGATGACGAGCTCAAGACTTTGGCATGAGCGGCCGTTCGTCCTTTAGAGAAGAGGGATAAACCTTATCTCTTTGACGAGGAGAAAATGGTTAGGGCTCTCCTTTTTCCTCAGATTTCTGCATGCCGACGACGCCGTAAGTTTTTTTATAGAACTTTGCTGATTATTCTTGCTCTTAGTCAGCTCACTAACTTGAAAATTTCTTTTAGTGTTCGATGTAGATATCGTTTGTGATGCTCAGGCGTGCTGGATGAAAGGTATAGTGGAGGCGAGCCGAAGAGAGGTTAATCGTCAGCGGGATGCTAGGATTGCCCCTCCACAACCTGATTCTGATGAGAGTTCTCCCGAGGATCTTCCCGAGGGAGATGGTGAAGAGAGCATGCCTGATTATACGCCCGAAGAGACTCATGATCAGGAAATGACCACATACTCGGCAGGGGCTATAGGTAATCCGGGGGACCTTACTGCAGACAAGGCTGCTGCTGAAAAAGATAATCAGGCAGGTTCCTCTTCATCTAAGGGGAAAGAGAAGATTGGGGAGCCATCTGAGGTTGATGAGCCTGCGCCGGCGGCTTCGATTTCTACTAGGTTTACTCCGACCCCAGCTGTAGATATTATGGGTGAGCGGGAACACTTGTCTGCTAATCAGGACGATCTGAGGGGTCCTGCTACTGATGAAGTAGCTGCTGTGTCCCCAGGCATCAACGGGGTCGGGGAGCCCTTCGATGCTGCACCTGTTGTGGTTCCGGTTTCCATACCAGCTTCCGTGTCAAATTCTGTCCCCTTATCACCTGAGGTTGGGGTTGATGTTGAGGTGGAAGATCCTGCTGCCGACCTCGACACTCGTGGGAGGCAATCCAGAAAAAAGAAAGCTTCATTTTCTCCTGGGCGTCCTGCCCCGAAAATTCCTCGGGTAGTCGCATATGTTGACTCATCTTCAGGAAATGAGGAAACTTGTGTCAGTGTTGGAAAAGGGCTTTTTTTAACCCCCCATGGTGATCGTATTAAGTCTCGGGTTGGAACTCTCGCATGCTCTTTCCCCTAAGCCCAAACATCTACCGCTATGCCTGATGCTGGTGCCGTTGGTTCAGGGTTACCATGTTAACCTGGCGATCCTACCCCCTAGTCCATGTTGAAAGCCATGTCCTCGGGCCATGCTTACATTGGGGAGGATCATTGGAATCGCTTTAGGGTTGGTACTCCGTCTGACCGACTCTGCAGCTTCTTCAACAGTGCCTCCTATGTGAGTAATGCTTCAACTATATGTATAATTTTGTATTTTCTTTTGCTACTGTTGCTTCACTTTGTTATTCACTACTGATTTGCTGTAGATGGTGGCCGAGATGTCCGAGGCCTGTCGAACCGGTGAAGTTTAGAAAGAAAGAATAAAACGGCTAGAAGCCCAACTAAAGGAGAGTGAAGATCGCCACGCTCGGGTTGAGTTGGCTTGTCAGGAAGGGGCCAGGTCAAATCAGGTGCTCCTAGATCAATGTTTGGCCCGTCAAATGGAGGCTGAGCAGAAAACGTCTTTTGCTGCTGAGGAGGCCAAGACTTTGCAAGATCAGTTGTCATCTACTTAAGATGCTTTGCTCCAGGCCGAGCAGAACGTAGAAGATGCTAAATCATCTTATGAGCGCCAAATCGAAGACTTGGAGCGTCAGGCCTTGACAGTTAAGTCCCTGTCGAAGGAAGCTAGGCTGGAGTTGGAGATACGGGGGGTCGATCGTTTTAAGAGATCTCCGGCCTATGATGCTTTACTTTTCCGGGAGTTCCAACGGGGGATGGTCTCGACTGGGGAGTTCTTCAAGATGAAGAATAGGGCAACTGACCGGGCTAAGGCCAACTGGAGCCTTTCAATTAAGAAATATGTGGATACATCTCTGGAGTCTCTTCGGATCCAGATGAAAGAGTGGCGAGCATATTGCCAGAGTAAAGGTAAGATGCCACATCCCATGCATCTAAAGGTTCCTGCTGCCGATTCATTCTCCACTTTTTAAGCTTGTCAGAAAGCGGGGATTGATGGTGAGAATCCTGACGTTGGGCCCGTCCCTGGGACTGATTATAGCACCTAGATGGATGATGAAGATGAAGATGAAGAAGAAGACGTGATCGTATGGCCTACTGATGATAGCCTCTTTAGCGAGTATGTAATGGAACCTGACCCGAGCGTCGGCGGGAGCAGCTCACAACCCCCAATGCTGTCTTCTTGATCTTTTATTTGATTATTTTTGTAATGATCTTTGTATTCACCTTTACTTATATATATATATGAATCTTTATTCTTATGTTGTTCTGCTGTTTCTAACTCCCTGCATGAAAAACACATAAATGGGATGAACTAAATCTGTATTGAGTATAATTTATTTGATAGACTGTACTCGGCTATCTTTTTGGAAATTCCTAGCTTTACTTTGACCGAGTATCTTATTAACCGGCAGTTAATTAATTCAGCCGAGTATCTTATTTAACTGGCATTTAATTAATTCGGCAAAGTATCTTATTTAACTGGCATTTAATTAATTCAGCTGAGTATCTTATTTAACTGGCATTTGATTAATTCAACCGAGTATCTTATTTAACTGGTATTTGTCTTTCGGCCTTTTATTAAGGTCTTTTTACCTCAACGTTACACCAAGGCTCACCACGACCATACATTAAGGTCCTTGCACAAGTCACCTAGGACGTCTTCCGGTTTTGTCTTTGCAAGGTTTCACCGAATCATTGGGGTAATATGCACCGGCCAACACGGCTGCGCATCTCACTAGCCTTTCTAGTGGCGCTCCGAGCAGTTTTCCAGTCACCCTGGTGCCTCGATTTTGTCTTTTTGCCAAGAGATGCGTTCGCATCGTCTTAACTAGACGGGCACGCTACTTCAGCTTTTTCGCCCTTCAAGCACTACTCGTCCACTCTCTCGCGGCTTCATAGCGCCCGAATTTTATTCTTTTTTGGAGTTTATTTGGTCGACTTTTGTGTGGCCGCTATTGAAGTGTTGCTCTTTGATCATGGAACTCATCGACTTCACTGAATAACTTTTTTATTGGCAACTGAACTTTATTAGATAATTAACATGGTGATGAAATCAGCGAATAACTCTAAAACAATCAATGCAAAGCTAAAACTGAACCAAAGCAGAACAAATTAACATAAACATATGGATGAGTTCCTTTTTAAGGATAGAAGAATTTGAGGTACTGTGCATTGCATGGTCGGGGCACTAGGCTACCCTCTGGTTGGGCTATCATGTAAGCTTCATGTCCAGCGACTCCTTTAATGATGTACGGTCCCTCCCATATGTCAGCAAGAGATCCTGCTGATTTGTCTTTGGTGTTTGGGGATACCCTTTTCAGCACCAAATCTCCGAGCTGGAATTTACGCACGCGAACGTGAGAATTGTAGTACCTCGTAGCCCTTTGCTGATACGCTGCATTCCTTACTTGTGCTGCGTCTCTGACTTCTTCCAATTCATCTAAGTTTTGCTGTAACATGTTGACATTGTGCTCTGAACTGTATAACCGAACCCTAGGGGAGGTGAAAGTTGTTTATGCCGGGATAACAGCCTCCGTTCCAAATGCTAATGCGAACGGAGTTTCCCCTGTGGATGACCTCATAGTTGTTCGGTATGCCTATAGTACCTCAGGCAACTTGTCCGCCCAGCAACCCTTCCTTACCTCCAGCTTCGCTTTCAGCGTGTGCTTGATCACTTTGTTTACTGCTTCTGTCTGACCATTGGTTTAAGGATGGGCGGGAGATGCGTAATAATTTATGATTTTGCATTCCTCGCACATCTCCCTGAATTTACTATTATCAAACTGGGTCCCGTTGTCTGTTATGATGATGCTCGAAATCCCAAACCTGTATATTATGTTCTTCTTGACGAAGCTGGTGGTGTTGGCCTCAGTAATATGCACGAGTGCCTCTGCTTCTGCCCATTTGGTAAAGTAGTCCACTGCCACAATAATGTGCTTCGCACCTCCCTTTGTTCTTGTGGGCATTGGTCCTATTAGATCGAGGCCCCACATGGCAAAAGGCCAAGGTGAGGTTAAGCTTCTGAGTAATTCTGGGGGTTGCTGAATGTCGTTTGCTATTCTTTGGCATGTTTCGCCACTCTCCGCGAATTGCTACACCTCTGCGAACAGAGTTGGCCAGTAGAATCCTTGTCTAAGTACCTTGTGTGCTAGGCTCTTACCCCCAGTATGGTTCCCGCATACTCCACTGTGAACATCATTTAGGATCTTTCTGGTTTCTTCACCGGTAACACACCTTTGCAGTACTTTTGAGAACCCTCTCATGTATAATTCTCCCCTCAGAATTGTGTACCGGGTTGACCTGTATTTGATGCGTTTAGCTTCCACAGCATCTTCCGGTAATACATTTTCCTCAAAGTACTTTCTGAGCTGGGTTGTCCAGTCGTCTGGGCCTGGTCGGATCTCTGCTATCATGACTTCCTCAGATTCTGCTATCATGACTTCCTCAGATTCTGCTGTACTTGGCTTAGTCAGGTGTGCCACCGGTATTATTTTGGACCTGACACTCATGGTGGCCGAAGCTAATTTGGACAAGGCATCTGCTTTTTCGTTCTCTTCCCGAGGGATCTGAAAGATTTTGTACATCTTGAATTTTCTGAGCAATCTTTTTGCAATGTCCAAGTAAGCTATCATGTGCTCCTCCCTTGCCTAGTATTCGTACAGTACCTGGTTAACCACAAACTGTGAATCGCTGTAAATTTCTAACTCATCTGCTCCTAATGCTATACAGACCCTCAAGCCGGCCAACAAAGCTTCATACTCTGCTTGATTATTGGTTGCTTTGAAATTGAACCTCATGGCACACTTCACAGCGTCTCTTTCCGGGGTTGTTATGATTATTCCTGCCCCGCTGCCATGCGTGTTTGATGATCCGTCTACATGCAACTTCCATTGGAACCCACTCGCATGTTCATCTTCCATCATCCTTCTTACCCCAGCATCCGGCTCGGTGAATTCTGCTATAAAATCTGACAACGCTTGCCCTTTGATTACCGCTTTGACATGTACCTGATGTCGAATTCGCTGAGTTCCATTGCCCACTTGGTCAATCTTCCTGACAGCTCCGGCTTTTGGAGGATGAATTTCAACGGGCAGTCTGTGTATACTTCCATTGTATGTGATTGAAAATACGGCCTAAATTTCCTGGCTGCTGTGATCAAGGCCAGCGTAATTTTCTCAGCTGGCGAATACCTGGTTTCTGCCAGTAGCAACGCCTTGCTTGTGTAATACACCGGTCTTTGTACTCCTTCCTCTAATCGAATCAGTACCGAACTTGTCGCCATTTCTGTAACCGAGAGGTACAGGTACAGTGTTTCTCCGACCACCGGTTTTGAAAGAATGGGTGCTCTTCCTAAATACTCTTTCAACTTCTGGAAGGCTGTTTCACATTCTTTGCTCCATTCGAGCCATTTTCCCTTTTTTATTGCTCTGAAGAATGGGGCGCACTTGTCTGTTGATTTTGCTATTAACCGGTTGAGTGATGCAAGATATCCCGTCAGCCTCTGCACATCCTTCAATGTCTTTGGTGAAGCCATTTCTTCTAATGCTTTAATCTTCTCGGGATTTACCTCAATTCCTCTTTGGTGCACCTGAAAACCTAAAAACCTTCCTGATGGTACCCTGAACACACATTTACTTGGGTTGAGCTTCATCCTGTATCTTCTCAGGACATCAAAGGTTTCTTTCAAATCTTCTGAATGTTTTTTCGCCGTGATGCTTTTGGTCAACATGTCATCCATATAGACCTCCATGTTTCTTCCAATCTGCCGAGTGAATATTCTATTTACCAATCTCTGGTACATTGCCCCGGCGTTCTTTAGCCCGAACAGCATCACTTTGTAATAATACAATCCTTGATCCGTGGTGAAAGCTGTTTTTTCTTCATCGGCCTTGCTCATCCAGATCTGATTGTATCCCGAGTAAGCATCCATGAAACTCAGTAGTTCGTGTCCTACTGTCGCATCTACCAATCGGTCGATCCTTGGCAGTGGGAAGCTGTCTTTCAGACAAAGTTTGTTTAAATCCATGAAATCCACACACATCCTCCATTGATTGTTCTTTTTCTTGACTAATACTACATTGGCCACCCACTCCGGGTATTTGACTTCCCTTATTGACCCTGCAGAAAGCAATTTCTCCACCTCTTTCTTGATTGTGAGGCTTCTCTCTGGATTGAACAATCTTCTTTTTTGTACCACTGGACAGAACTCCGGGTCGATGGAGAGATAATGCGATATCACCTTTGTATCTATCCCGGGAATATCTTTATGACTCCAAGCGAACACATCTCGGTAATCTCTCAATAATGTGACGAGTTCGGCTTTGATGTGCCCACTTAGGTTTGCTCCTATCTTTACTGTTCTACTCGGCTCATCTGGGTCTAATATCACTTCTTCGGTCGGCTCATCTTTTTTGGCTTCAGGCTCTTCTCTGGGGTCTAGTTCAAATTCCTTTGGCGTATCTGCTTGCTCCTCAGGTTCATTGGCTTGCTTGGCTGATATAGTGTATAATTTGTGTACTTCTCTATCCTTGTAAACTAGCAGATTCGCCATTCGTGCCATCTCTTGTGATCCTTTGACCACACCTACCCCATACTCAGTTGGGAATTTCATTATGAGGGCATACGTTGCCGTTACTGCCTTTGCTTTATTCAGAAATGGTCGGCCGAACAGAGCGTTGTATGGCCAATTCTCTGTATCTACAACCACAAAATTGAGTAACACTGTCTTCTGACAGAGGGCCTTCCCGATCTTCACCGGTAGTTTTACTATACCGAGTGACCTTACCTCTGCCCCGCCAAACCCTCTGAGTGGGGTATGAAAGGGCTGCAAATCCTTTCTATCTAATCTTAACTGATCGTACACCTCTGCATTTAAGATATATGCTGAGCTTCCATTATTAATCAAGATCCGATGAACCTCCATGTGCCCAATTCGAGCATTGATGACCAACGCATCATTTGGCTTTACATCTACTCCGTGAGAATCAGCCTCTGTGAAGATGATTGGACCCCAGCCTTCCTTGATCCTTTTCGGATCGGGTTCAATGGAGTTGACATCGAGGTCTCTTCGGGCTTCCATGGCTTCTCGAATTTCCTGGGTTCTCTCCCTGTTACTTTTGCCAGTTGCTGGCCCACCAAAGATGGTGTTGATTGCTCCTTCATCTCCAGCTTTCTTGGGACTCAACTTCCTTTCTAATCCACCTTGTCGGCTATCTTTCTGTCCATCTGCCTTCTCAGCTTTTTTTAGGACGATGTCCTTTAAGTGCCCTTCTCAGATGAGGGTCTCGATGTGATCTCTTAGCTGGAAGCACTTGGATGTCTCGTGTCCGTTCTCTTTATGGAATCTACAATACTTGGTAGTGTCCCTCCGAGCATAAGTCGACTGCTTAGGCGGCTCTTTGGACATATTCTTTTCTTCCAAGATAGCTAATACCTCATCCTGGTCTTTCTTTAACGGGGTGTAATTTGTGCATCTGCCCTGGAATTTTTGTCGCGGCTGATCGGTTTTTGGATCATAAGCCCGACGGCCATCCCGTTCATCCCGTCCATCTCGTGCTTTGTTCTTTAGCTTGTCACCTTTAGTGTCTGATGCCTTAGCTTGGTCTTTTGTTTTGGCTCCTTCTGGATGACCACCATGTACAAAGTAACCTCCTATCGCAATCTCTTCTTCCTCGGCTAAGGCATAACCCCCAGCCATGTCCATCATGTCTGCATAACTGGTTAGGCGAGCTCTTCTTAAATCAAAGGATAGCTGGCCGTTCTGAAGGTTATTGATGA
Source organism: Acer yangbiense (assembly GCA_008009225.1). Taxonomy (NCBI): domain Eukaryota; kingdom Viridiplantae; phylum Streptophyta; class Magnoliopsida; order Sapindales; family Sapindaceae; genus Acer; species Acer yangbiense. The sequence goes on from CM017764.1 coordinate 45,533,868, forward strand.
ATGCTGCAATGATGGCTTCATCATTCACACTCCCTATTTCCGACGCTTCCTGACCGAACCTTCCCAAGTATTTCTTCAGCGACTCGTCTTTTCCTTGTTTAAGCTGGGACAAGTGAGCCACTGATTTCTTCCTGTGTACATTCCCCAGGAACTGCCTTGAGAAAGCTTTGCTCAGTTCGCTGAAGCTGCTTATGCTCGCTGTTGGCAATCTACCGAACCACCAAGAACCTAGATCCCCAAGAGTTTGTGGAAAATTCAAACATAGCAGGGCGTCATTGTGGACATATTGTGCCATAGCGCTCCTAAATCTCCGGACGTGTTCTTTCGGATCGGTATCTTTCTTGAATTGCTCTACGTGTGGCATCCTAAACCTCTCCGGGAAAGGCATCCTTAGAACTCCATTGGTGAAAGGGCTGCCTGATTCATCATCCGACAGTTCATTGCACCCATACCGCCTAACCAAAGCATCCATCTGTCAACGATTGTTTTGCACCTCCCAGGTCAGGCTCTGTATGAGTATGTCTCTATCTCCTTCCGGTTCCCTCATCGTATTGAAATTCTGACTTATGGTCAGGTTTTGGCCCCTTTTATCTGGATTCAATTCTATGTGTTCTCGGTTTAGGCCATGCAGCCGAACTGTGCCCCTTTGGCGCTTGCGATGATGATTCTGCTCACTTTCTCCCAAGGACGATGACCGATCCCTCCGATGAGTACGTCTCCTGGGACGGTCTCGATCCCTAGCCATCCGATCCTGGTCATACCCTATGTCAGAATCATTCTCCTCTCTATGCTCCCGACTACCCCTGGCTAATCTTTCGGACAAAATCTCTGGCCTGTCTGTAGGATCTCGTCTTGCCTTTAGGGGCACGTCAGGCGTTGGTATCACCACCGTGGAACGCAATCTCGTTGCCTGTTGATTTGGAGCAGACAGATTGTGAGGCGACATCATACCCTCCGTAGTGGAAAGGTCAACCCCTTGCCTTGCTGTGTCTGATATAAGTTGCTGCAGAGAAGCACGAAATCGTTGCACAATCTCTTCATTAGTTGTAGGGAAACGTTGGATACCAGCCAAGGCAGCTGATTGGTCTATCGTTGTTAAGGTTGCATCCGCAATATTGAGGGTGGTGTCATCCTCTAGCTCGTTATTTGGCAAACCTTGGCTGTATCTGGAATCGCTACCATCTCCTTCGCCAGCCATTGTTTCACAAGTTTTCTAGCCTCCTCCTTCTAGCGCTAATTGTTGACGGTGATTTTTCGTGGTCACCTAGTCAACGATTTGATTTCAGTTTATACTACTTTATGAATGAGAATGATTGAAAACAAAGAAGAAACAATAAACGTAATTACGTGGTAAAACTACGATGACCGGAGAAACATCCACGGGTTGTTGCCTTAGCAACGAAGTAGAATCCACTATGAAAAACTGTTACAAAATATTGTGCTCTGATCTTTCTTTCTAATTCTTGCGTACCCCTTATTTTGTGTGTTACAGGGGCATTTATACATAATGTTACTAGGGTTTGTGGGTGCCGCTAGGGTTTGGTGTCGTGGTGCCTAAGTTTTCGACGATTGTCCAGTCCTAGACGGATTCTGTTTCCTTCTTGAGTGTAACATGTTTCCCGATTTGGTCGAATCCCAGTTTGGGCCGGATTCTTTCTCCTCTATTTACGGGAAACCTGTTTGTTTCCTTGTTAAACTCTGGGGATCCATACCGTTGTTTATTGTGGGGATGCTGGTTGCTGATTCTGCCCGTGTTTGGGACGTGAATGTTGGTGACTATCTTTTTTATCGAATCCCGAGCATGCCCGAACAGGCTTTGCTGCCCGAGCTGATTCTCTCCATTTATGATCGGGCTACTTTAGTTTTAGCCGAGTAATGTTACCTTGGGGGATTTCTGCCCCTTCGAGTTGACTTCTCTTGACTCCTACTTACGTGGCTTCCTATGGTGATGACGTGTCCTTTGTGACGATTTTTACCAATAACAGTGTGCTTATCGCGCCAAGACAACTCCCCAAGTGAAACGGCAGCGCCACAATGGCCTAGTTGGTTGCAGCCACAAGAGGTATCCTCTGAATTTTGAGTTTAAATGGAGCACTTATGTATGTAGTTGTCGATTATGTGCTTAATGTCAAAATGCTATGCTTGTAGTGTTTGTAACTTTTATTTTTGTTTAGATCTAAGAGTGGATTTGTATTGTGCTTAGATCTTAGGATTTGTTGTGTATTGTTGTTAGCTTTTTATTTTTCTTCTCATCTCTGAATCTTGCTAAACATTGTCTATATTTTATGATTTGAGCAACATTAAGGACAATGTTGAGTTTAGGTTTGGGGGTGTGGACACCTTCATTGTTTATTTTTTGTTACGTTTAGAAAATTTTCAAATCTCTGCACAAAACGATCAATTTTGAAATTTTTTTGGAAATGAGTCCATTTTGTTGAGTTGTTTTTCTTTGCGTGCCGATAGAGACATGCATTGCATGCTTTTAGCTTCGTGCGTTGCTTAAATGTGCTTGTACAGTGCCAATCTTTTGATGTTGAGGTGGATGAGACTTCTATGCTTGTTTAGCCTAGGAAAATTGTGGAGACTACCCGTGAGCTACACTGTGCCTAAATAACGAAAGTTTGTGGGTTTTGTTTTTGCTCTTATACACTCTTCGATTTTTTTTTTCTTCATTGTGATCTCATTGTACATCAATTTTGCATTGATTGCCATAGAACTTCATCATGTGAACTGCTTGTTGAAACTTGTATTCCCTTGTTAGATGAACTTTTAGAAATGATTTTGGGCTTGAGTGTGTACATAACTACTAAAATAGCCTAAACACTCCCATACCCCTATATTCATTGCAAATTGAGGCCAAACACATTTCATTCCCTAGCTATTGATCATGTTGAGGTGTATAGCTTAGGAGAAGCTAGCTCTAAATTTTGTACAAGCATGTACTTAGGCAAATATATGTAAAATGTGCTAGGCAAAGGCTTACAAAAGGAAAAGGCTTACCAAAAAAAAAGAGAAAAAAAAAAGAAAAAGAAAAAAATAGAATAAGTGTTGAAATATAAAACACTTAAGCCTCATAGTTCTTCAATGGTAAAGTTACTCACTAATAAGGGTACAATTGTAGCGCAATAGTTAAATTTAAATTTTATAGCCTAGATGCTTGTATTGTAAATATGTAATAGAGCTAATTTTGTTATAAAGTGTAATGTGTAAACACACCTTAGCATGGTTAATAACTTTATTCTTCCCGCTCCCACCATCTCTTACATCCCAAACACTACCACAAATCACCTTGGCCCCAATAAAAGTGAGGAAAAGTTCATTTGATCTCTTAGGAAGTCTATCTTGGGAATGCGAGTCAATGCATGTCTTTCCACGTTCGTGGCATTTCAATTCCTTTCATGAGATCCATTTTCAAAAAAATGTGTGTCATTGGAAAATACTCATATGTGATTATCTTTGATTTCATATACCTAAACTCCAAATCACATATGTTTGCTAGAGAGTGCGCCTAAGTTCTGAGTGAAAATATGACTGAAATCCGGTGAGGATTAGAGTCGAGGCGAATTTTATCTTGGGCATACGAGCGTAGTTGTTTTGTAAACCGAAAACATCCTAAGTATTGGCATACTTGCATTGCGTGATGCATTGTTATTAATTGGTATATTTGAGATTCTAGCATGCATGTGTTGTCTTTGCTTGGTATGTGTGCATTGCATCTCAACTTTTATTGCAGAGTATACGTTTGTGGGTGTCGTAGCTGTAAACCCTCAGGAGATTATAACTCTTCCACTAGGGATCGCCTAGTGGTTTAAAGGCTTATGGCACATGCTAAGTGCCACCGTGTTTCCTACGGAAGTGGACTAGCTTAATTTTTAGTTTTTTATTTATAAGTTTTTATTTGTTGTATATATTTTTGTTCTCGTTGTTTTGCTCGAGGAAGAGCAAAAGATAGGTTTGGAGGTATTTAATCGGACTATTTTATACCTATTTGAGGTCCCCCATTTCCGATCGTTTGTCTCATTTTCGAGCATATTTTTGTATATAATGTTTTGTTTGAGCCTTGTGTAGGTACATATTCCTACATTAAGGTTTTGAGCTTAAAGATTAGTTTGGGAGACAAAATGAGCCAAAAACGGAAGAAATTGTATATGCTCGTGCAGAACGGTCAACTTGTGGGGATGATATCTTCCTCCTCAGATCGAACCACGTTGATATCTTTATATATATATTCAGAAAGCCCCGGAAGTCTAGTTTCCAGAATATTTTACGGATTGCGATTCCAAGCTTTCTGTAGGAAGTTATGCCCATTTCCGTAATGGTGCGTGATGCTGAAATGCTGAAATGCTGTCAGGTCCAAATGGCTACTTCAAACGGCAGCCTGGCCGCGGAACCAAACCGCCGATCAAATCTAGAAAGTCGTTTTTTGGGTGAATTTCAGGGACAGTTTCGTCCTTTCATCCCCAATTCGTGCCCTAACCTCCCAACACTATATAAACATCTTATTCTCTTCTCTCCCACCAGAATACACACCACACACACTTCTTCTTCTTCTTCATCTTCATCTTCTTCACCTAATAAGAGAAAGAGAGAAGCTTTCTAGAGCATCCATGGAGGTTTTTCCTCCATGGATGCTCCCCATCTCACCTTCTACCCATCATCCACCCATTTAGGAGTAGATTGCAAGGAGAAAGGAGGGTCTTTGGACCAAATTCTAGCCAAGTATGGATCAAAGGAGATTAGCACATTTTGGAGGGGCTCTCCACTTGGGTTTTCTCTTTTATCTCATTCTCTTTGTATTTCTTGTTTTCTTAGATGTGTAATCCCCACTTGGGAATATTTGTAAACCTATTTTGTGCTCAATATATATATGGTTGTTTTTATATCCAATTTGTGTTTTGATTCATTCTTGATTGTTATTGAATATATCTCTTATCTTGAAATGCATATTTATGGATGATTGGAAATTAATATGTATTCATGGATGGGATTAGGAGTAGATTAATGTAAATTATGAGTAGTTGTAATTAAATATCCCATTTTGTGTTTGTATGTTGATGGAAGGTTGAAATTGCATGTTCATAGATGGGTTTGAGTGACTTAGAGTTAGGATTGTGCCTTTAGAGGGGCTCTCCGGGCATAGTCTTGGCTAATTAGCTAGGAAGAATGGATGAACCTATTAATTGCCATATTATATGAGGTTTGGTTATATGTTCTTGTTAACAATTGGACTTTAGCTATTTCTCATTCTAGGGGCTCTAGGTGAGTCATGATTAGAGTTACAATTATTGGTCTTTGGCTATCGCTCACACTAGGGGCTTTAGGCGAGTTATGGTCGGAGATACAATCACTTTTTCCACATTCATTAGACTTTCACGTTGCCATTTTACATTACGAAGCTATCATTGGGGATCAATGTAGTTTTGTTTGTTGAATCGGTTCACATATGTTGGTTGCGGTTTCGTGTTTGAGAGGTTCTCAACACACTCTTCAACCGTTAGCTCTATGAATGGGTATAAATCGGAATGAGGCAAGAACAAATCATTAACTAAAATTGGATGTCCTTAATGTCTAACAACCAACTATTTGTGCACTTATGTATGGTGAACTTGTTGAACCTTGTGTGACCATTTTCATGCATCTCTCTTTTCCACCCTTTTATTTGTCACTTTAAACACTACTCTCACCCTTCCATATTCTCTTTGTTTTTATTTATTTTCGTTTTCATTCTCTACACACACACACACACACACAACCGCAATGTATATATTTCTCACACACCATTCTCACCACATCCGCATTCTATTTATATTGCTTTCAATAAACTCTAGAACTTGAGACAGTTGATGGATCACACCTCCCTACGGAACGATACCCTTGCTTGCCGCTTTACTAGTCTTTTGCTAGTTTAGAGCACATTGCGTAGGAAACCCCTTTTTAAATGAAATAATCTTTTGATCCTTGCGATTTCTTAACGACAGAAAAAGCGAGTATCAATATCTACCATCAATAAATCAGTGTTATTTTCTCCATTCTCAATAGTTATTCTGTGTTAATAAGAATTTAACCCCGTTAACATTTTCCTACTAACAAAACCTTTATAGTAGCTAAGCCTTTTAATTAAATGCTGGGATAAAATTTTGATAATGTTTAATTGTTAATCATAAAAATAATTAAAATGATTATAATAATGAGTTTAATTTATCGAATAATAAAAATTATTAATTTTTTCACTAAATTATTGAATTAATTTTCTTATAACATATATATGTTATATATAAAAAAAAGTGTGTAATATTTAACAAAGTTAAACTTACAGCAGAATGGTAAAATCTCTCATGGGGATAGTGTTTGTCTTAAGTTCAAACCCCTATATGAACAATGTATGTGTGATTAAAATACAAATGGTCTTGGGCTGGATAGTGATTGGGCCTAGTAGAGGGTAGCCCAATGGGGTATAAATTTTGCTTATTTATTATTATTTTTTCTTAACCTAAGAAACCTACAATGCACGTTGCGAAAACTACCTAAGACAACGTATGGAAAAATTGTCTAAGACAATGCACGGTAAGACAACATACATCAATCGTGCGTTGCGGTAAATGTCAATGACAACGCGCGTAGTACGTTGTAATTATTCTAGGACTATATACATTGCACGTTGCGAAAAACTTTGGAACTTTTGGTAACAGGTGTATCAACAACATACACCTGCACGTTGCAAAAAAAATTCGCAACGCATTTTGCGTGTTGCGAAAGGCCAAATTTATTGTAGTGTACTCATTAATGTTTTCCTTAAAAAATATTACACATTAATGTTATTCTTTTTCTTTAAATGGTTAATTTTTTTATATTATATATTCACACTAAAATCTATTATTTTATATCTTCTTCTCTATCCAATCAAATCATCTGCAAAATCAAACTCTCCTACCGCAATCAAACTCTCTCGTTGTTTCTCTACGTACTCTTTCATAAATATTCAAGATTCAATTGTTCCAAACTCTATTACTTTAATTTTATTTATTTATTTATTTTGTTTTCAGCTGTAATAGAATTATTTGTGCTTTGATAATTGATAATCGGATTTTAGACATGTCTTCGTATTTGAAAAAAATAAAAAAAAAAAAATATATATATATATATATATAGTGGTTCTCTCATAAGGGATCCCTTATTTTAATTTTGGTAAAGACTTTGATGAAACCACATCTATTTTGATGAATTTTAATCTAAATTTTTTTGTGTATGATATCTTCAATGAAATATACCTATAAATAAAATTCAAGAATTTTTCAAGCACTACAACTAGTTTTCTTGAATTTTCCTATATTTCGCCTATTTCCTAATGCCTTCATATTTAACAAAATCGGGATAAATAGTTGTAATTCTTAAAAATTCTTAAAATTTTTTGATTGGTAGATTTCATTGAACTTATCATCCACAAAAAAATTTCAGATCAAAATTTATAGAAATCGACGTGATTTCATCAATGTCCTTACCGAAATTAAAATAAAGGATCATTATGAGAGAACCACTATATATATATATATATATATATATATATATATATATAGAAAAATTATTTGAATAGCAAAAAGAAGTTCTTGATAAATTTGTAACCAATAGCAAAAAAAGGGGTTGTGTGATTGCAAGGCCTCATTTTAAATTTTCACCTAAGGCCTCGGCTACCCTTGAGCCGCCATTGGTCGATCCTAGGGCACTTCGCACCCCGAAAATCGATATCATCTCGAGCATGATATATACTGGCCTTACATAATAGCTAATTAATCGTGTAATTACACTACAAAAAAAAAATGGTCTTTTCCGATGGCTAAATGCCGTCGGAAAAGACCATTTCCCGTTGAAAATACGCTTTTACGATGGGAAAAAGCCGTCGAAGGCCGTCACAAATACGCTTGTCAGAAATAACCATTCACTGACGAACTGTCAGAAATACTACCATTTCCGACGGCCATGGCCGTCAGAAAAGATGAAAATGCTATCGGTAATAGTAATTCAAGATGGTCAAAATTACTTGTATTTTCTGACGGCTTTACTGCTATTTCCGACGGCAATAAGCCGTCGGAAATAGTCGAATTAGAAAAATAAAAAAATAAAAAGCGTGACTTGACTTGATAGTCGCCACGTCACCCAACACCCAACACGCGCCACGTCACCCAGCATGTGACACTCTAAATCCATGTGGCTCGAACCTTGACCTGGATGACAGTATGGGTTTGCCTTACCATTTTGCTATAAGGTTATATCTGATATGTTTTGCATATTATTTATATATAAGCTATTGACATGTTTGTATACTATGTAATCAAATATTTTTTTTTTGTATACTATTTAAATATAACTATTGAGATATTGCTTTTTAAAACAATATTTTATTAAAATTATTAGAGTTTTTGTTGACGGTGAATTTTGGATACATTTAACACATAGTGATACATTTAAAATATTGACCTACAAGTCACATTTTTTGTGTAGTGTTTTAAATTACATACATTCCATTATAATTTATTAATTAATATTATAATAATAAATTATTTATTTATTCCATGAAATAGTGTATTCCTTTTCTTTCTTTTCAAACAGAACAAAACTATTTCCGACGGCCTCAATGCCGTCGGAAATAGTGTATTCCTTTTTTTCTTTTCAAATGAAACAAAAACTATTTCCAACGGCATTTAGGCCGTCGGAAATAGTGTATTCCTTTTTCCTCTTTTCATATGGAACAAAACTATTTCCGACGGCACTTTTTGTGCCGTCAGAATTGGGAACAAAATTGATGGCTTTTTTGACTACTTCCAACGGCCTTTTGCTGTCGGAAATGTGGTATCATATTTTTACTCATTTCCGACGGCACTCAAATGGCCTGTCGGAAATAGTTCGTCACTGATAGGCTTTTTTTTTTGTATTGTTAATTGTGGTCTTTCTTAATCCTCTATCGGATGTTGAGTATGCATTCTCCCAGGTTTATTAGTCAGATAAGGCAATACACTGCCTTGAATAAAAACATCTGAAGAATGACTACAACCCCAAGGGGTGGTGCCGCTGATCACTGGGGCAAGCCGTAAACTCGGATATCCTGTGTTCGATCCCTAGCAGCCACGTTTTTTTTGGGGTCACTGGAGGTTTACCCGGCTGTTAACTTCAGGGCCTCGTGGGATTAGTCAAAGTGCACGTAATCTGGCTCAGACACCCATGAATACCAAATAAAATATAAAAATAAAAAATAAAAAGAAGAAGAAGAAGAAGAAGAATGACTACATTTTTCCTCAATTTGTTTTTGTCTTGTATATTGGGTTCAGGTATATATGCTTACAAGTTCTAGTGACATTATTGGTATTTTAATATTCTGGCAACTAGCTTGACATCTAATAGGTCACATAAGGCAATATTTTAAATTTTAAAATTTGAATAAATTGATAGAATATTCTACTACAACTATGAAATTCTAATACTTATAAAAAAAAATTAAAAAGATATTAAGTAACTTTAATTTCATCTTTCAATTTAAATAATTAAAATCCAAAATGGTATGTAGTATCATATTGCACCAACTCTAGTACTACATACTATTTGTTGTACATTACACTTGTTTAAATTGAAAAAGACTCTTACTTTTTTGTCAAGAGATTGAAAGATTGGGGGCAATTATGGATGAATATTGATGCAAGAGTTATCATGTACAAATTTTCTTCGATTGCTTTAACTTTTCCTGATTTGTATTATATATATACGTTAATTTGATGAACTTTGAATTTGATGTATTGTTACTTTTAATGAACTGTTATTAACCTGTATAATGGATTGTTGAGTGGTTTCCTATCTTATATTTAGGAGTAGAACAAGGTGAGATAAAAGAATATGGAGAGAGAGAGAGTGTTCAATGTTGTAATTAAACATCGATTTTTGCTAATGAATTTGAATTTTTGTTTTTTTTTTCCGAATTCTTTTAGTCCAGGCGCCCAGCCAAGAAGGATAGGCTCGCCGTTAATAAAACCCACCATTCTTTCTTAGATAAGAGGGTCCTTTTCCTAAGGGGGTCGATGAAATGTTCTTGTTTATTTAACAGAGTTGTCCACCTCAATACAAATTAAATACACAAAATTGTGCAAAATAGAATATGGAGAGAGAGAGTGTTCAATGTTGTAATTAAACATCGATTTTTGCTAATGAATTTGAATTTTTGTTTTTTTTTTTTCCGAATTCCTTTAGTCCAGGCGCCCAACCAAGAAGGATAGGCTCGCCGTTAATAAAACCCACCATTCTTTCTTAGATAAGAGGGTCTTTTTCCTAAGGGGGTCGATGAAATGTTCTTGTTTATTTAACAGAGTTGTCAACCTCGATACAAATTAAATACACAAAATTGTGTAAAATGTTTTGATTTATTTAACGGAGTTGTCCACCTAACTACAAATACACAAAATTGTATATGATCAAACTCAAACCCCTCACCACCAATTTAGAAGGGATGTGCTCTATTGCATGTGCTAATTAGATGTGATGTGATACATAAGTTGAAGTTTAATCACATGATTATCGATGAGAATTACATATTTTATCATAAATTAATCCTGTAATTGCTGAATATTATAAAGTAACATAAAAGAGTGAATTTTTTAATCACATATAATTGATGACAATTACATATTCAAACCTCAACTGAACTCAAATTAAAATATATATTTAGTATAATCTAAATTCAAGCCTCAATTTATTTCATCACAATCACTCACATTAAGATAAGAAATCTAATGTTCTTTGATAAATGTAACAAATGTATTGGTCAACTCAACAGCCTTTGAATAATTAGGGTTGTGCAAGTGGAAGCAGTGCTCTTCCCCGAAATTCTCCACAATCTCTACACTTCCTTGCCATCCACTTCTCTTCAATTCCTCATAATAATTTTTCCCCACAACATTCAAATGATCTTTCTCCGCCACAAATATCAGTACCCTCTCGCAGCCCAACCTAGCCAGATCCCGTGCGGGCGGTTTCAGCCGTGGATCCTCCAACCCACCAATGTTCGTCGGACACATGTACAGCCACATCTGATCATCCTCTGTCCCACCAAAATACGGATGCACCAAAATCACCCCATCCAAATTCACACCCGGTAACCCGATCGAACCCACCCGGAATGCCAGAGTGTGAGAAATGTTTCCTCCGGCACTGTCTCCGCCAATGAAAACTCTTCCGAAATCGGCATGGTTGTTCAACCACGGCTCGGGTCCGTTTCCACCGACATGGGAAGCCACCCACTGGAGTGCAGTCCATGAGTCCTCGTAGCAGGCGGGTATGGGTCGATCCGGGAAGAGTCCGTACTCCACGGACACGACAACCACATTAGCTTGGGCGGAGACGGTGGTGCAGAAGTCATGGTATTGTTTAGCGAAGGCGGACAACATGGAGAACCCACCACCATGCACATAGAACAGGAGAGGGAATTTCTGGTTAGGGTTTATGATCTTAGGGATGAAAATACGGGTGGAGACGACGGGTGGTTCGGATGAGACAGTGACGTCCTTCGATCGGACGCCGGTGATGGGGTCATCGGATGGCGGAATTTTTTCACAGGGAGGGCGGAAAAACTCGAGGCGGCCGTCTTTGTAAACTCGGAAGAAGCGGAATTCTTGGGAGATTTCTGAGTCGTTTGAAGCCATTGATGATCAAGAAAGGAAGAGTTGATAGTGCTGGCTGGTAGTTAGAAAACCCTAATGAAATAATTATTATTAATTTATTATGATCTGTTTGATGAATGGAACAAGAATGTTCATTTATATACCGATAAGGAGCTTCTCAGTCCACTCATCAGTCTTACCGAACATTCTTTCTCCTTTTAAAAAAAAAACAAAAAAAAAAAACAAAATACAGCTGTAAACTTTATGGCCGACCATCTACCTTTTTACATGTCTATAAGTCTATTGTTTTGGCTATCGATCATAGCCTCCTGATATGAGTACTTGCCTTGTGGCATTAATGTAAATGTCAACTTGCCTCTCTAGAGCATCTCCCATTCATCTCTAAATTTTTTTTTTACTCCCACCATGCTCTATCTTTTTCTCTATCTCTATCTCTATCCCTATTTATATTTATATCTTCAAATTACTTATTTTTTCATTATTATTTTTTACTTTTTTTAATAAATTATTCTTCAACTAAATTTTAACAAATATTATTTATAATAACATTTGTAATTATTATTTTTTTAACTTTTTTAAAAAATATAATGTTTTATTAGTACATGAATTTATAATAACTAATTTTTAGGTTCTAAAACATTTTTCAACTAATTTTCTCAAACTACTTATTTCTTTTCTAACATTTATCAACTAATTTTCCTAACCTATTTATTTCTTTTCTAACTTTTTCAATCAACTTTTTTAATCTACTTTTTTAAAAATCCCAACCAATTTTGAATTTTTTCAAAGGAAAAAGATGGAAATTTTAGAAAAAAAAAAACACTCACAATTCTCAAATACAAGATGGATCATTTTCGGGTAGATATGAAAGTCATTTGGATGGCCTTCCAAAATATTAATGTATCTGGACATTATCATATGTTATGCTATGATTATTTAAGTTTTTTGTATTTTTTTTTTCCTATCTTTATTTTAATATTTTTATGTTATTGTAATTTTTAATATTAATATATTTTATTTTAATACTATGTTTCGGATTATTATTTTTATTACTAACTTATAATTATTAATATGTAATAAGAGATTTTATTTTTTATAATATAAAAGAAATTTTTTTAGAGAAGATTTTAACAAAATAATAAAATGAATAACAAATGATAAAGTATGGTAAATAAAAAATTATTAATTAATATTCAATATTGGACTCATTTTAAAGATCTAGATGAGACATTTTTAATGGTATAATTTTTATGTTAATAAAATGTATAAATTAAAATTTATTATACATTAATTGAATTTAATGAAAAAGGTAAAAGGATATAAATGGAATAAAAATGTTGAAAATGAATTTAGAGGATGAGATTTGGTTCTCTAAATTTAGAAGATCAAACTCTTGGTCTCTAAATTTTTTTCTTGGAGACATAAATTTAGAGTATGGTGAGAGCAACCTGTACTCTAAAATGTCTTGGAGACATAAATATAGAGATGGGTGGGAGATGCTCTAACACTTTAACTTTACTATCTGATTTTCAAAGTATTTTCTCTGGTCGAGTTTTTTTTTTTTTTTTTGAGAGGCAGGTATATTATAAGAAGGCAAATGCCAGAAGAAACAGAAACAGAACAGAAAACCACAAAGGAGAATCCCAAAAACAAAAGCAAACACAATAATACCAAAGGCAAGATCAGAAAACACTCCAAGACAGCATATTTCCTGACCGAATTTACAAAACATTATGGAATTGGTTCTATAATATTATGAAACTAAACGTTTAGTTACATAAATTTGTGGAATTAATCCCACAACATTAGGTAACTTCAAACTTTAAATGTTTTTTAGGACCGATCTGGCTAAAGAATTATTACTAAAGTAAAAATTTGCTACTTACTAAAAAAGTGAAAAATTCATTGTACTAAAAACAGCAACAAGTTCATTCTTTTCTCGATACATATAAAAACTACAGAAATATATAATTCACCAAAATAATTGTACAACCATTCATGCATTCTCTGATATTTTAATTTAATACAACCATTTATTCAATGAAATGGACAATTTTATTAACCAATGGTCCAACATTTTGACTATTGGGATTGAACAAGTGAAAGCAATGATCTTCCCTTAAAGTCTCATAAAATTCCACATTACCATTCCATATATTCACACTTCAACAAGATATATCATCGTAAGCCAAACCTCTATCTTTAGTTACATCTCTTTCTGCCACACGAACCAGCACTATATCACCCACCAATCCACCATACTCTTTAAGTTCACATCCACTTCCGGGTTGAGTGTCGGGTTATCGTCACACTCGGTACTACTTAAGCACATAAACTTGTACATTTCAATGATTTTATCATGCTCCTTATTAGCCCCAAAAAAATGGATGCACCATAACTAGACCCTCAATTTTCAAGCCTGCCAATCCCATAATGGTACTGCCAGCTCGAACCGCCACGAAATGGGCAATGTTGGCTCCAGCACTCTCACAACCTAAAAAAACCCACCCAAAATCAGCATGATGGTTAAGCCACGGGTCAGACCTTAGCCTGTTAGAGTGGGTAGCAACCCATTAATTCTAGCCTGGCCCGTGAATCTTCATATGCAATTGGTAGAGTCGTAGAGGGTGCTCAGGGGCCAATCTATATTCAATGGAAATGGCAATGATGTTGGCTTTGGACACTAATGAAGTGAACATAATCTTAGATCTAATACCTAAGGCTGATCCAACACAAAAACCTCTACCGTGGTTGTGCACGAAAACTGGTAACTTCCGATCAGGGCCATCGATCTTCGAAATGAAAATATGGGCCTTAATGCCTGTTTCCAACAAGATCACGAGATCATGGCCTGCATCAACGGTTATAACCGCCGTGTACCTTTCTATACGGTCATCTTTATACACTTTGAAGTAGGGTGAAAAATCATGCGCTACTTCATTAGTACTGCTTGAATCCATCTCTCAACTATAGTGAATGGATTTGCTGAAAAGCCTGAAATGTGTTTTGATTGTTTAAAGGGGAGGGTTGTTCAATAAATAAAGAATAATTACATTGGATTAGGGAACCAAAAAGTCACAAAGAGTCAAATTTTTTATTTGAAATGGCACTATCAATAGGTGAAAAAATAAACTTATATTATGTTCGGTCAACAATTATACATTGAATGGTTTCCTTAATTAATAATGACATAAATACAAGTTAAAGGTGAATTTTATGGATACTGATAAGGTTTTTTATTCATTGAAATGGATTGAACAATAAATTAAGCTGTATTTTTTACTTCAATATAAATAAATGAATTTAATTATTTACACAATCATTTTAAATCAATATGCCTGGTTGGTAAATGGTGTTCGTCCAATCTTATAATATCGTTCGTCATTGTTGGTAAATGGTGTTTGTTCAATCTTATAATATTGTTCGTCATCATACAGCAGTACATATATAAATCCTTAAATCTTTTCAATTAAAACCTCTTTGACGACAGATGTTGATATATATATTTTTTTTATTAAAAAATTTCGTCAATTTTTTTTAATAAACAATTTGTTTTCAATCTTAAACCGCGGTTCAATTTGTACCAGCAAACCAAATTGCCCCTACTTTGAAACTACTACGATGTACCACTAAATTCATTTAATTATGCTTTTTTTTTTCTTTAAATATAACAATAATTCAGGGTTTGGGGAGAAGGTGAGACTCGAGCTCACAACCTCATAATACTAAGTGTTGTTTTATTAGCACCAAAAATGGTATTGAGACCAAAATGCCCTCACTTTTACTTTTGTCCACTTTTAATTTTCATTTATAATTTTCAATTTCCCTCACTTTGTCCAAACAGTAAGTCTCATTTCTTCCACCATCACCGTCCAAGCTTCCATTTCAGAATTCGTTCTTTCTTCCGCCATCACAGTCCAGTCTCCTTTCTTCCACCATCACCGTCCAATCTTCCTCTCCTTTCTTCCATTTCGTAGCTCTTTCTTCCATCGTTCTTCCTCTCCTTTCTTCCATTTCGCAGCTCATTCTTCCACCGAGGTTTGGGTCGTATTTTCCTTCAATAATTTCAGATTCAAACAAGCTAATTGGATTATTGGAAGGTAAATTTCAATATTAAACTAATTTCAATTTTTTCAGTTGTGGTCTGGAAGCTTGCACTTTCAATTTGTGAGATGTTTATGTTGAACTAATGCGAATTCTTCACTTTTAATTTCAGATCCAGACAAGCTATTTGGATTATTGGAAGAGTTGATAAGGTAAATTTCCTCCATAAACTAGTTGAGAAACTCATGAATGACATTTTTTTCAGTTCTGTTCTGGAAACTTGCACTTTCAATTTGTTAGAGGTTATGTTGAACTAAAGCTAATTCTCTATTTCGATCTGATTTGCTGGAACAGTATGTGTTTTTCGAGACTTATTTGATGTTTTCGAGATTTAATGTTATTATTTTCGAGACATATATATACCAATTTCGAGAATTATTTATTCTAGATTCGAGACTTATATAATGTTGGATACTTATTTACATATTATCAAGACTTATTTATATCAATTCCGAGACCTATTTATGTCATTATCGAGACCTCTTTATTGATTTATCAGGAAGACGTGTGGAAGGAGAGCTCATTTCTAGTTCGAACAATACAACAATGTAGGTTATCCCTGGATCAGAGTCATTTTCGTTTGGCAACATGAGCACCAAGGGTCGATTTAACGCTAGATATCCGAACACAATCAGGTCGGCCCTGAAGAAGTCAATTTCCCTCTGCCTCTAAGAGGCCTAGCAAACAAAAATGTAAAAAATACGGAACACATGGTCACAATTCCAGGCGGTGTTCGATTCCGAGCCCCAATTCCAGTAATACTATTCCAAATGCATACTGTTGAAAATGTAGTTTGTGCCATGAAATCGAGCACAAAAAAAAAAAAAAAAAAAAAAAAAAAAAAAAAAAAAAAAAACTTACCCAAAAAGGATGAAATCGTTGGACACAACTTGTAATAATTTTATTTTACTTTATCTCACTTTCTGGATGACTGTAATGCTTCCATTTTCCTTAATTCTACTTTCTTGATGATATGTATCGACATTTCTTTATTATTTGTAAGAGCTAAATGACAATTCTTGGTTTGTAATTTGCAAGTGGATGGTTAGTAGGTGTTATGTTGCATTATAAAATTCGTAAGTGTAGGTTAAAAGGTTTGTAATATAGAATGACATTTGCTCCCAGTAAATCTTGAATGTATCAAATACGTCTCGAAATTATTGATATAAGTCCCAAATGTTCCGAATAAGTCTCGAAATTATTGTAATAAGTCGCGACAATATTATAATAAGTCTCAAACATAATAAATTAGAGACTTACTGAGAAAAATTCCATCCATTAAAAAATAATCATTCAATTCCATTCAAAAATATTCATTATAAACACAGTCACACATAGTCCATGTCAATTCTATACAACATAACCATTCAAAAATAATCAACATAATTCATCCCTGGATCAGACTTACGGGAAACACAACATAATTCATTATTCATTATAAACACATACAACATATAGTCCATGTCAATTCCATTCAACATAACCATTCAAAAATAATCAACAAATTCAATTCCTGTCAAACACAATATAATTCATTATAAATACATTCATCCATCCATCCATCCATCCATAATAATAATAAAATAAAAAAACCCATAATATATATGATGGAGGAGTTTAAAAATCCACAACATAATTCATAATAAACGCATTCACTGGACATGAGTCCATAACATCTGCTTTTGGACCCCCCAACCCTATTGTCTATGCCGGTAAGTGCATCATCTATTACTTTTAGAATTTCAATATGATTGTGGCGAGTAATTGTTCCATCGTACCAATCGGACATAAGAGTTTTCAATTGCCTCTTAAGATTCACCATCTGCATATATAATATTACAAACAAAACATACAATCATAACTACACAGCACGGTAAGTCTCCAATAAAACAATTGTTTATGGAAAATATACACCAGTAAGATGTTAATAAGTCTCGAATAAACATAATTTATTTCTCGAATACATGTTAAATAAGTCTCGAAAAGGCATATCTAAGTCTCGAAAATACATATATAAGTCTCGAAAAGGCATATTCAAGTCTCAAAAATACATATATAAGTCTTGAAAGGCATATTTAAGTCTAGAAAAAACATATACAAGTCTCGAAAACTTCTTTCTTTCTTTTTTTTGAAGTTGCCTACTTTATTGAAAAAACGGAAAAACAAGAACAGCACAAGCCAAAGAGGCAACCAACAAAACAAAACAGGGCAAACAAAGCAAAGCAAAGCCAAGCAAACAACAAACAGAACTAGCATACCAAAAACCACCACAGTAGCAACAGAAGAAAACAGAGGCCACCCAACCCACACTATACCCTGAACTCAAACCACTCAACCAATTCACCATCCAAAGCCAAACCCTTTTGAGCAAGACTATCCGCATAGGAGTTCGATAATCCAATAAAAGCAAGATTATACAAGCATAAGCTGCATGCTTTATGTATTGCCCAAATTTCAACTAAGATGGCATCTAAATTTCCACAGAAAGTAGAGAAAGAACACATGACATCTCCTTTGGAATTGCGGAGAACCCCACCTATACATGCACGCCTCTCCACAAAACTACTAGCCCTATCAACATTGAACTTCAATTGTGCAAACTATATAAGTCTCGCAAACTATATAATAAGTCTCAAAAAACATAATTAAGTCTTGAAAAAGGTTGATATTTCTGAAAAAATCCCTAATTGTGAATAATACTATTCACCATCTTCTTCAAATCGAAAAACCATAACCCACCAACACCACCATTCAGATCCTTTTTTTTTTTTTTTTTTTTTGATAAAATGAATCGAAATCTACCAAACAACAAAACAAATTCAAAGCAAAGTAACAAAAATGGAAATCTACCAAACAACAACACAAATTCAAAGCAAAATAACAAAAAACTAAATCAAAATACCATTTTTGTTACTGTTGATTGTTAATCTTCTTCTCTAAACAGAAAACCCTAACCCACCATCACCACAATTCAGACAACCTAATTCTTTTCTTTTTTTATTTGATAAAACGAATTGAAATCAACCAAACAACAAAAACACAAAATCGAAATATAGATTCAAAATAAATATCACTCGTATAACACCACCATTCTTATTCAAACAACAACATTTCAAATTCACAAAAAACTAAATGGAAATCAACCAACAATATCATATTTGAAAACAAAACCCAAACGAAAATACCTCAAATCGTGATTGACGAGAACTGTTGGACGTGTCGCCGGAGTCGTGCAGCTGCCGTCGAAGTCCTCGCGGTTGTCGCCGGTGCCGTCAAAGTCCTCGTGGTTGTCACCGATGCCGTCGAAGTCCTCGCGGTTGTCGCCGTCGATGGATGTGTCGATGTTGCTTCAACTGTGTCTTCTTTCCTTGAGTCAACGGGTAGAGAGTAAAGAAAGTGAGATGAAAATAAAAAGTAAAAAGTAAATAATAATTCAAGAATAAGATGGTTGATGCCCTAATATAAAGGTATTTTTGTCCGAACACATACTTTAGTGTTATTTAAACAACACTTATTAATGTGGTGCTATTTGCACCAGACCACCCCTAAAAAGTACTATTTAATTTTTTACCCCTAGTACTATTTAATGTTATAAAGTTAAATTTTAAATATTACGTAAAAAAAAAAAAAGTATGATATCCCAAATCAAATTATGTCTCTTCTAATTAATCAAATTGTTGTATAATTGCTATGTATTAATGGTGTGTTTCTTTTCTAGCTTTGTATAAATTCCAAGAGAGAGATTTTGCAAGAGACAGACGTGTGGCGTGATGTTAGTAGTCTAACATGATGTATGCTTTATATATGCTCAAGTGTACTAAATCAAAAGCCTGATTATATTTCAAAAAATAAAAAAATAAAAAATCAAAAGCTTGATTAGGGAGAGTTATGAAAACAGAACACTTGACTGTCATTGTTTTTTTTTTATTTTTTTTTTTTATTTGTACCCCTTTAAAAATTGTATCTACATCCCTTTTACAAGTACACCCTCTTTAAAAATTTTAAAAATTCTTTAGTCAGTAAGGAAACCTCACTTATTACCAAAAATACCCTTTATTTATTTATTTTGTTCAAATAAATAATTTCTAATCCTACATACATAAAGTATATCAAAATAAGTTGGGTTTTGAGAAAATTTTGGTTTGCAAGGTAGATAAAAATAAAGAAAAACAAGATAATGCAAGATAATGAGATTTGGACATTTTCATTTTTGTCCAAAAAGTCTCGAAAATTGAAAAAAGTCTCTAAAACTACAAAAAAAAAAGTCTCGGAAACTACCTAAAAGTCTCAAAAACTACCAAAAGTCCCTAAAACTACCTTAAAAGTCTTAGAAATCTTGAAAAGTCTCAGAAATTAGAAAATAAGTCTCGAAAATTCAAAATAAGTCTTGGAAATACAAAAAAAAAAAAAAAAAACACGAGAATTATTTTTGTGAGTATTTTTGTCAGATCCACACTTTAGGTGTTATTTAAACTTTAGTTATTAAAACAGTGATACTCTTAAAATTACACCTTGAAAAAGTGCCATTTAATTTTTGAACCCTATAGAATTAACCCCACCCTACAATTAATTATCCAAAAATTATATATTAATATATGAGAGGATTTCATTTGGGTCCCTAAGTTTTTGTAATGTATCATTTTTTATTTTATTTTTATCAATTTATCATTTTTAGTTGGCCTGGTCCTTAATAAATAAATAAAATAAATAAATAAATAAAAACTTTAATTTGGTTGGGCCAAATTTTTAACGGTCAAAGACTCAAACAGGAGAAGTAAAAGACATTTTTTTTTCCTTCTATGTTTATTAATTGAGTTACAATGGCTACTTTTTCCTTCAATATTCTTATAAAATTGATACTAGTGGAATTCAAATGGACAACCAAAAAAATTGATACTAGTGTAATCAAATTTAATTTTTTTCTTAAAAAAAAACCTTTAAATAATTAAACAAAAAAATAAAACAAAGTGTTATTGTTCTTGGTTCTGTCTTTGCATTGCTGCCTCTCTTGCCTTTTAGCAGCAGAGCCCCAAGTGCTTTTGACATGGATTATTACGTTAGGTAGATGGAGATCCATCTCACTGTTCATTGGAAATCTAGAAATCTAGGGATATCCATTTCTGGTAAATGGAGACCTTCATTTATTTTTTATTTTTTATTTTGTATTTTATTTTATAATTTCTTAACATTTGTGGTCATCATAGAAGTTTAAGAAGTAAATCATCAAAATAATTCCGTTAATTTTGACTAACATTTGACTAATTTAGAGACCAAATTGATTTATTTTTAAAAATCTAGAGATGCCACGAGATAAAAATGAAAAGACCAGTAAAAAAGAGATTAATCATGAATAGTTAAGGACCAAATGAAATTCCCAATTTTTTATTTTCCTTTTTAAGTTTTTTTTTTTTTTTAATTCTTGCCATTTTTATTGGCATAAACGCTTATGAAACAAATGACCAAAATAACCCTTGTTCCATTAGTTTTGACTAGGGATGTCAATGGTACGGGTCAGGATAGGTTTTCCATTACCATCCTCAATCCCAATTTGTATAAGAAATACCATCCTCGGTGAATTCCTGTCTTAAAATAAACGGTGTGGGTACAGAGATTCCCCATTAGGGGATCGGTTTTTTACCCCATACCATCACCATCTAATTAATGCATTTTTTTTAATGATTTTTTAATATAGATCATATCAAAATTATTGAACAATATGAAAATTATAATACAAAACTGGTAACAATTAACAAACTCTAAATCAATTATAGATAATACAACTCATTATCAATCTCACAACACATCTCATTAACAAACTTTAAAAGGAGAGGGAAAATTACAATGAAAGTTGCAGTTTTATATCTACTTTTTTTTAAGGGTGCAGAGCAGTTTTATATTTACTAATATACATGAATATTGGACGATGTTCTTCAACATAAATATAAATCTCTCTATCTATCTATATCATCTTTGTGTGTGTATATATATGTATATATATATAACTGGTACAGGCTGGGTCATGCGGGGATTTAAAATACGAAAACCATCCCAAAATTAAATCGAGGATCGAAAAATTACTAAACCCATACCACAACATAAATGGTAGGCACTAAACCCGATCCTAACGGGACGGGTCCCCAGATCGATGGGTAATTTTGACATCCTTAATTTTGAATAATAATTGAGGGACCAAATTGATGAATTTTTAAAATTTTAGGGACCCCACCAACAAAAAATACCCCTTCCTTTAAAAATAACTTTTAAAATTCTCATTACAAAATTATAAATTTACCACTGACTTTGGTAACTTTTTTTTCTTTGTCCCGTTACATCTTTTATTTTAGGAAAAAGATTTTTGTTTACAGCTCTCAACAAAAGTTTGCATTCTAAATTAAAAACTGGGTCAGGATATATCAATTTAAACTTCTAACTTAATTTTTATACCGTATATAAATAGCATTATGATAATTATATCTAGCTATCAGATTTTATACCGTATATAAATATCATTATGATAATTATAAGATATATATATGAGTAATGCTACATTGTCCAAATTTAGTGCTTAAATCTGGTGCCCAAATGATGTGGCAACACTGTAGACCATTCATTTAAATTGTATTAGATTTACATGATTTAAATGAATAGTCTACAGTGTTACCACATCATTTGGGTACCAGATTTGGGCAATGTAACATTATATATTAAGGATATCAACTTGTTGTATACAATATAACTATTTATATAAGATAGATAGGAATTGAAACACACAAATATAAAAATATGGATAAACGCTCTTCTAAGATTGCGTTCTTGGTTATTCTCTTGTTCACAACATCTTGTTAGTCTCTCTCTTCTTGAATATATATAATGATGTTAGTAGTAATTATGTACTCCTTGTATATTTATAATGTTGTTAGTAGTAATTATATATAATGTATATATGAGTATGCATATTATACTGTTAAAAGTGTTTTTAAATAGTTAAACAAAAAAATTTATTATATCTTATATTGTAAACGAAAGAAAAAAAAAATTAAACTAATTTTTTGTATTGGGAGAAAATATATTCTGTAAACACACTGACAACTAACAAATTGGTATCATGTTGGCACTTGACAGGTTTGTTAGTTGTTGAAGCGCGGGTTTTTGTGCCATGTCACGACAATGAAGAATGCAACGTTCAGACCATCTTAGATGATGCCTTCGAACCTTGTAATAGCGATGAAGACTGCAAATGTAAACTTCCTAACTGCGAACACCCGTGTTTAGAACATATATGTATTTGCGATTGTGGTGGTGCTTAAGATATATTCTTCTTTATCTATCATCGATATGAAATAAACATCTCATTTTCCTAATAATATATTAAGATGTCTACTTTAAATTGCGTTAAAGAATATTATTAACACATCAAATAATTTTGAATTAATTATACCATTGCTTTCTTGATTAATATATATTTTTCATATTAGGGTCAGTTTGGTATTGTTTTTATGGTTCAAAAATTTTCTAGCACTCTTTAATCTCTTACTTTTAAGACTAGAACCAACTTAATAACTTAATTTTTAATAGCACCTAATGTGTTGTTTTGACAAAATACCCTTAAAACACACTAACAAAAATAAGTCTTGCACTTTTTTATTTTGAGACTTATTTTCTCATGTTTCTGAGACTTATTTTGGTGTTTTCGAGACTTATTTTATAATTTTTGAAACTTATTTTGTATTTCCGAGAATTATTTTGTAGTTAAGACTTATTGGACATTTTTACAATTTCCGATACTTATTGGGCAAAAATGAATTTTTTTCAATATTATTTTTTTTCATATTCTTCATCGACCTCAAATGGTGGCCGATTTTCAAGACATATTTTGTAATTTCCGAGACATATTTAATAGTTTCAAAGACTTATTGGGCATTTTTACAATTTTCGAGACTTATTAGGAAAAAAATAAAATTTTCCAATTTTTTTTTTCATCTTCTTCATCGACAATGGAACCTTAAACCTATGCTCTGATACCAAGTTGATAGGACCCGCCCCGACTCCTGTCTCGAGTACAAGAGAATCCTATGAAATTCTTATCTTTCCATCTGAAAATCTTTAACTATAAAAAATAAAGTTTACATAAAAACATATAAACCTCAAAGTGGCTTTTCAAAACTTTTCGATATCATATCTTTTTCTTTCTATGGTGGGTTTGAGTTTGAGATTTACAACTCAAACGCCTACATACCCTATACTCAATAGGGATCAAAGCCCTCGTAGTTCACTGAACTTTAGTCTAGCCAACCAAAAACAAAATCTGAAAATTACTAACAAATGAGCTCTAAAGCAAATTAAATACATTCTTTGTGGATGAGTCATATTCTCCTGTAAATAATACATAAAATACTACAATATTTATGTTTTTATAAAGTATAAATCATCTAACATAAAAAAAGAAACTAATATTTGATAATCTCAAACATTCTCTGTACTTTTCATAATCTGTAAATATATAAATAATCAGAAACTCATTACCACACTTGTACCCAGGGAAATATCTCACGTACGTGGCAAAGATTCTCAATGCACACGCAGAGTAGGGGGAAATACATATCTCACATACACGGTGATATCCGATCACCCGTGCAGAGTTATAAATCTCACATACACGCTGATATCTAATTAAACGTGCAGAGTAATATATACATATAATCTCACATACACGTCGATATCTGATCGAACGTGCAAAGTAATCTCACATATATGGCGATATTATTGCACAGGCAGAGTAATCTCACATACATGCTGATATCTAATTAAACGTGCAGAGTAATATATACATATAATCTCACATACACATCGATATTATCGCACATGTAGAGTAATCTCACATACACGTGTAGAGAAACCCTAAAAGCCACATACACGTGCAGAGTAGCCCCAAAGGCCAATAATTTAAATATGATAATACTGGGGAGGGTACAAATATGATATATTAACATCTCAACAATCCTTCTTGCAATCTATCTGAACATACTATACTTATATGATTATTAATAAATCTCATCTCAAAGCTGAATATTGATTCTCTTTCTTTGTTTGAAAGTACTTTGAATGAATCTTAAAGGTAACTTTAGTTTTCAAAATCTAAAGTATTGTATTACAAATTCTATAGATTCTTATCTCAAAAACAATTATGATTTTCCTAAATACTTCTTAAAGAAATTCTCAAATATAACAAATGGGTAAAATATTCTCAAAAGAATAACTCAGTTATCTTGACTCACTAAATTCTATAAACCCTTTTTAAACATATATAACGCTCATTTGGAAGTCTAAATATTCTGTGATAATCCCTTAAAAGAATAACTGTATTCTCAATTTAAATAAGCCAAATATTCATAAACCCTTTGATATCATAAGTATACACAACCCTTATTACTCTTTAAATGACTATTAGTGAAAACCCAATTGTTTTCATTTACAATTTCTATTTCCAAAAGTTACTGCAACTATAATCTCTTGCCTATTCTTAATCAAAATTGTTTACTCAACTTGTAAATCACAATTCAAACATAAATTCACCTCATACATGAGTATCCATTCCTAGAGAAAGAAATCTCTATAAAATGACAACAATTACAATTCTGAAATCAAATAAACATCTGAAAACTCACATTGAAAATCCATAGCAAAGTTTCCAATCATTTCATTTTGCTTCCTCTTTCCCTTATTTCTCGACCACTCTCCTTAGTTCTTCTTTCTTCTTTTCTTTTCTTCACTGAAATCTCTCTCTCTACTGTTTCCCTAATTTTCCTTTCTTCTTCTTTCGCAGTTTGCTCTTTTCTCCTCTCGCCTCACTCTCTCTGCCTAGCTTCTTTTATTTTATTTTTTTGTCCCTTTTCTATTTTTTGTTCTTCTTTTTATTGTTGTCTTGCCGAGTCCCTTCTCTCTTTCATCTCTTTTCTTTCTCTGATGCTTCCCTTTTCTATTTTTTGTTCTTCTCTTCGTTTATATATATATACAGTCTTTCTATTATCAATTCAAACTGACAAAAGATATATCAGTTCCAACTGACAAAAGATATATCAGTTCCTTACATATGAGTTATTGGATTTAAAAGATGCTTTGACAACTGCATGCAGTCAAGTCAAAGTATTTAAATCCAATGGCCCACATACAAGGAACTGATATATCTTTTGTCAGTTCGAACCGATAATAGAAAAATTATATATATATATATTCTTTTCCCTCAAGTCCACCGCTTGAGTTATAAATAAATATATATAAATATTTTCATCTGCACGTGTCTATCAGCCAACAACAATTTCATTAAGTCATCAATTGGATGGAAAATTACATTTCCATCCCTTGTATTATTTCTTATTCCTTTTCAATTTTTCAATGCATAGAAAATTACAACCTCACCCATTGAATCATACTAATTTAAGTTTGTGCATGGATTCCAGGCTTGGAAGAATTTTTGGAACTGGACCTTACAATTCTTCCCCCCTTAAAAGAATTTCGTCCATTGGAGGTCTATAGACCTCAAACCTTCGTTCAACCTTCCATGAAGGTCTGTTTCATCTCCGTTGATGGAGGACCTCCATTGGTCCATCAACATAGGTTTTTGAAGGAAAAAAAAAAAAAAAAACCCTAAAGATGGCAAAAAAAAGTATTAAAGAAAGTGGTTCAGGTATTTTTATCGATTGGTGCTATTTAAACTTAACATGATATACTAGTGTAACTTTTAAATGTCAATAAAAAATAAAATAAAATAAGTGTTATTTCTTTTTATTTCCACTTGTTTTTAAAACTATAGTTGACAATGATTTTTGGATTATGGAAAAAGTCATGTGTCCAACAACGTTTATACGATTATTAATATTACTGTAACGTGAAAAGATAACATTTGAGCATGCAAAACACAAAGTTTTACGTGGAAAACCTTAGAGGTAAAAAACCACGATTGTCGGAGACGACAAGAACAAATTTTCACTATGTGAATATGAATTACACACTCAAACTCTCTTGCACTCTTACTGCTATATACGTTTCACGTCACATACATAATGGAATTTGAGGGTCTATTTATATATGCATAGAACCCTAATTCTTAACATACAAGTAAGGAAAGTTGACGAGATTTAGTAGGACTCTAACTTGTTGGATTCATTTTTATCTTCTTTCCTATTTTGTATACTCTTCGCATTTAATGAATTGGATTCCCCATTGGTTTTGGACTCCAATATCTCTAAGGAAGTTGGTTTCCTTATTTGGGTGTACTTCATGGTTCCTTGTTCAAGTAAAATTCTTTCTCTTCGTATTTGAGTCGTGGTTATCTTGGAATTAATGTCTTCCATACATCACTGGCCGACCAGTTATCTAACCCGACCGGGTCTTCTTAGCCCAATCGGTTACTCAGCCCCAACAAGTATATCGTTTACCCTATTAGTTGTTTAGCCCGACTAGGTTTTTCTACCTGATCAATTAGTTGAACCCGATCAGGTTATCTCTACCCGATCGATCTTGATGAACCGGATCAGGTTATCTCTACCCGATCGATCGGATAAACCATAACGGATCTCGCCAGAGTCAAAGGTTGAACCTTGGTCATCTATTATTGGTTTCATCTAGGTGACATGGAATGATTGATCATCACTTTTCCCAGTGTCGGTGCTGACCTATCAATTTGTCAAATTTTACCAATAACAATACCCCTTTAAATATTTGAGCCGAGTACCTCTTCCGATCTTCAAAGAAGATTCACTCGATGAGATATATTTAATTATATCTTTAAGTCATGTCTTTTAGCTGATTAATGCTAGTCTTGTATTAACAGCTAAGCATTCAATTTCAGCCACGACATTCGATTTGCTCAACTGATTTTGTTAGGATTTTGAGTTTTGTTGGCATTATTCTATATCAAACAACATTTCCTTTGTATTGATTAGTTATCTAGGATTCACAGTTTATCAACCTTCAAGGAAGTTTGGCAACTCATCAAGCAAAGTGAAGCCTTCAAGGGGAGTAAGCGTTATTGCACATCAAAGGTATAGTAAGACATCAATCCTCTTGCAAGGCATTTAGGCACACACACACACACATTGCATCCATATGTGTCCCTGCATCATTGTGCTCAATTAGTATAACACATACACACACATATCATTATATGCACATGCATTATATTTAAATTGACAAATTTGGTAAAATGCATGTTCTAGGACTATATCTAAGAAATGGCATATTTGTGTGTTCATGTATTTGTTTGTTTATTTTTTTGTGATACCGGACTTGAATATGTTCTCATACTATTCCTTATTGAGTTCCGGTTATTTCGGTTACTCATTCATCAGTTTTCGAGTTCCGAGTTGGAAGTTGCGAAACTTTCTGTACATTTATCGTTCTTGATTTTCATCCTTGTGTATCGATTTTATTTCCATATTTTTCATAAAAATTTTGTTAACGTCCATGTGCGTGAGGGAGTCCCGGTTCGTAAACCGAAAACGGATTTGAAATCATAGTTTGGGGGACGAAATATGTTCAAACAACGTATAAGGTGCGCGAGGTAAGAGGAGTGGCAAATTGCCAATTGCACCCCTTCCCCATGGAGGCGTGTGGTCTATACGGGAGGCTGAGGTGGCAGCCCTCCATTGGTTGGTTCAATTGCTTCTTGTTTCCCTCCTTTATATTCCCTCTCCCTCTCATTTCAAATTATTTGAAGAAGATTTTAGTGCAGAAAATTTCCAGATTTTTCTCTCAACTTTGAATCACCATATCTCTCTCATTTCATATCTGATTTGAGTGATTCAAGTTGGAGAAGTTTCGTCTTGAAGTCTTCTATCATCTCCAAGCAAGCTTGAAGTCTTTTGTTCAAGTGTTTTGGTGGTTCTACACCAGTTTCGTGACTGCACGCGAATTAACAAAGGTAGTTGATTATCTTTTGTGATTTGCACTTTCAAATGTTCAATTACCTTGGGTCTTCTTCCTATTTTCATGTATGTGACTTAAACAAATGTTGATGAGTGATAGAACTTCAATTATAAGCTAGTTATGCTTAATTAGTAACTTGAATGTGAGTTAGGTTTTATTAAAACCTATGTTTTCACATTATATATTGTGAGTTGTATTGTGCTAGCTTTTTATCTAAGGTTATTTATGCTTTGATTGACTTTATTTTTATGATTAATAGCCTTATCATGTGCTAGGACTTATTAGTTGAATAAATCTAGGATTAGCACATTTGATTTTGTATTTAAAGCTAATAGGATTTAATTGATTATAGTGTGAATATATGCTCTAAATATTTGCTAGAATTTTGATTGACCATATCTTGTGAATCTAGCATGTTTTTGTTTGTTACTAAAATCTTGAATATGTGCTTAATGTATATGCTTGATTCAAGTTTTAGTTGCATGAATAAATCTAGGAATTAAATGTGTTTTGGTGTTTCACATGTTCTAGGTTTTATTCATGTATAGTAACTAGACAATTTTTATATTTGAACTTTTATGACTACATCTAGTTCCCATAGGATGTGATGATCTCATATTCTATGTTGAGTGCTTGTTTCCATTTGCATTCATTGATCACTTAGGAAGTCCTTGCAAAAGGCATGAAGTCTTGGTTAGGATCTTGGTGATCCAGATAACCGAGCAAGGAAGACTTAGCTAGGATCAGGATGATCCGGATAGTTAAGCAAGAAGTCTTGACTAGGATCGGGATGATCCGGATAGTTAAGCAAGAAGTCATGGCTAGGATTGGGATGATCCGGATAGTCATGCAAGAAATCTTTCTAGATATGTGAGTGAAGCATCTTGGACAGGAAATCAAAGTTGTATATATCATTTATCTTTGTAAATTGACTTATGTGTATATAGTCATTCATTCATTTGTAGTTGTGTATATTGGACATATATATAAATCAGTGTTGTAGTAAGCGTTAGGTGCTAGTCGGGCGGAGACCCAGCGCATAGCGCCTAGGCCGTATAGTTGGCGATTAATCAGGGATTAATCGAAAAACACAATTACAAACAAATTCCTATTATCAAATGACAAATCCAAAGAAAATTCTTTCCTGCTATACTTGGTGAATCAAAATTCAATCATACACCAATCCAAATCATAAACCAATCCAAAGAAGAGAGCTGCAACAGCAGCACACAACAGGCAGCAAAACAGAGCAAAAAAAGAGCAAAAATGATAGCTGCAGCAACAACACATGATGTTCAAGAAAAAGTAGAAGAAACTGAAACATAGCATACATAGTAAGAACACAAAGCTTGAAATCTCAAAGAACAGAAATATTCTTGAAACAAGAACTCTGAAAATCTTCACTTAGTCAAATGAATTCTCATAAATATAACAAAATAAAAAATAGGTTAGAATGATAAGAGAGGCAACATTTGCACCTGGAGACTCCAATGAATAACAGTGGCAGCTCAATGAAGGATAATAATAAATCCAAGGAACCTCAAAATTGAACAGAACATGAGATGTTTACTATTCTAAGTTCTAACCCAATTGTCAAAAGAATAAGAAAATCAAATACACAGAAACAAAAACAATTAAAAAAATTGAAAACCAATAAATAAAATACAACAACACACATGCCTCTCAAGTCTCAATGGAAATGAAATACAAAAGCAACCCCATTGATATTTGATAACACTACTAATAAGAAACCTCATTTGAGTTTGTTCTTGTCAGATTCATACCTACCAACTTAAGCTACTTAAATGCAAGAAGTTACCCAAACACCAATCATTAAACTTTTCACTTTTTGAATGTTTGTATTATATATACACTCTCAATATGATCATAAACAGAACATTTATCAACTCTGACAAGATACCATTCAAATCTAAAGGCAATAATTGACTAATCAATTTAGCTAACACACAAAATACATCTAATACAAAAGCATAACATGGAACAAGTGAACAACAGAACAACCAAAAAGATGAGAAATTTTCTAATTACTGTAATTCAAACCAATTAAAGCTTCAAATTAAGAGATTTGTATAAGAGATTAAGACATAGGATTTGTATAAGAGATTAAGAGGATTTGTTATTTGTATAAGAGATTAAGAGATAGTAAAAGAAAGAGATGAGAACAGACCTACGAATTAGACAGCTACGAATTGGCGATGACAGCGGCGGCGACGGAAGATAAAACTTTCGATGATCCCGGAGACAGAACGGTGGCAGGCGGCAGGAAGATTCTTTGGTCGAATATGGTTTAGGTTTGCGATTTGGTTTAGGTTTGCGATCTGTTTGGTCAAGACTCAAAATCAGCTGATAAAGATTGAAGGGAACATGAAAACGAGGTCGTTTTCTTAAAAAAAAAAAAAAAAAAAAAATAGGCTGGGCGGCATCAAAGCCGTTGACCACCGCGTAGCCGACTTACCGATTAGTTGGCGCCTGGTCCAAGTAGTCAAAGAGCGAGGAAAGCAGCCGACTTCATCCTTTTCGCCACAATTGACCACCGCCTAACTGTTTTACACCGAGAGTCAGCCGATTACTAGAACACTGTTATAAATACAAGTACTAGTTGATTTATGTTTTAGTTTGATTTCTTCACTTACAAATTTTAGACTTTAATTGATAAGCGAAATTGAATATTCTTTTCAATAAGTCTATATGTGCTTTCATATCTTAATGTGTTGTGATACAAGCTATCTAGAGGGACAAACTTTTATTTGTTTCAAGGGATTGAAAGAGATTTAAAAACCTATTCACCCCTCTCTAGGTTAGCTTTTGGCAATTTAACCGTGTTTGTATATTTCAATTGGTATTAGAGCGGGTCGTTAAAAGGCAATTAACAAGATCAGGGATACATTCACAATAAATTGCAAGGTTTTTGAAGTCATGGCTCTTCAAAAAGAAACAATGACCGAAGGTGCTTCCAATTCTAGGCCAATTATAGGCCTCCTCTACTCAAGAGCTATAACTACGGCTTTTGGAAACTTCGGATGCAAGCTTACATTCTTTCTATCGACGAGAAAGCAAAGATGATGATGAGGAGATGGCTCTATAGGTTAGAAAGTTTAAGAAATCTATGAAAAGAGGTGCCAAGCCTAATGGCAATGTGCTTAAAGGAGGGGAAGTCAAGAATTCATTCACGTACTCCATGGAATGACAAGAATGGTCAAACCAAGAGCAAAACCAAAGTTTAATGCTTTAAGTGTCAAGGTTTTGGGCATTATGCCTTGGATTGTCCTAATAGGAAGATTACGGAGGATAAGAAAGGGAAAGCTATGGCGGTCACTTGGAGTGATAAGTCCTCTTGTGAAGAAGAACATGTTAGCAACTTTGTTGCTCTTACGGCTCCTTACTCAAAGATAGAAGATAGTTGTCAAGTATCCGTTGATAAAGAGGTTGATCAAAGTCATTAATAGTGCTCTAGTTCTAATTCAACCAATCTTAATCTTTTGGCTAAGATAAAGAGCCTTGAAAAAGAAAAGGATGAAGCACTAAGAGAGGTTAAGGAGAAAGATGATTTGATCTAGACTCAAGTGGATGAGTTTGTTGAAACTTCTCATAGGCTAATGTGTGAAAAGAATGATCTTGTGAATAAGATTAGAGAGGTTGAAAAGCTTGTCTTTAACAAAGAGGATATTGTATCTATCTTGAAGGATAAAGAGCAAGATTATCTTCAGAAGATCGAAATTGCTAAGCAAGCCATTAAGGACCTAGCTAGTGGCTCGATCAATGAGAACAAAGTTTTGGATCTTGCAAATCCTCTAGGAGATTCTAACGGCTTGGTAGTTAAGGAGAAGCATATGAAAGCATCACCTCCTTCAAGCAAGGCAAAGGGGAAGAAAGTCAAAAAGTCTCCTAGGAACAATCCACCCAAAGTCAAAGGTAAAAAAAAATACAAGGTATCATTCCAAACTCCCACTAGTGCTTCTTCAAATCTAAAAGGTATTATATCTTCATATATTCCTATTTGTCAATTTTGCAATACCGTTGGTCATATTAAGCCCAAGTACTATAAATATATTGAATATTGCAAAATAGGAAATGCTCTAATTTAAGGCTATACCGACTCATATTCTCTTTAATCCAACTGTTAAGGTGTTGAAGTCAAAAAAAAAAAAATCAAAAATTTAAGTTGATAAAGCCCGACTGAAATTCCTAAGATAGATATTTAACAACCTAGAGGAGGGGTGAATAGGTTGAATCCAATTTCAACCACTTTTTCGTACTTTGAACGTTGCACTAACAAACTAGCAAAGCACTTTAAAAAAAAACACCAAAAAGCTTTACAGGATGATTAGTAGTAACAAGTATAACAAATATGGCAATTAAAAGTAAGAAAAATCGTATTTTAGTCCCTGTAGTTTGCCTTAATCTAGGATTAGTCCACAGTTTTTTGGTATTGTAACTTTCAGTCCATCTGTATTCTGACAATATGAATTCCAGTTCCTACCGTCCAATTCTGTTAGGGTTCCGTCAAGTCAACGAGGGTCAACGAGGGTCAACGAGGGTCAATAGGTAAATTCATCAGTGGAGACAGAAAGGGTAATTAGGTAATTTGATATATATAATTAATAATATATTAAATATAAAAAATAAAAAATAAAAACAAATCAATAAATAAAAATAAAAAACAAAATCAATAAATATTTAATATTAAAAATTAAAAAACAAAAAACAAAATAAAATCCTCTCAAATCTCTCTTCTCTCACGGTCTCCCCAAAAATCCATTAGTTCTTTTTCTCCATGACGCCAATTCATTCGATTTTTTTCTCCAAATCAGAACATCGAACCGCCGCCGTCGCGAATCACACCACCACCAGTCCTCTGTTCTCGCTCTCTCTGGTCCATCTGGATCGAGTCTCCGGTCTCGAACCGTCGCCGCTCTCTCTGGTCTCGAACCACCGCTCTCGCTGTTCTCAAACCGCCACTCTCTCTTTTGTCGAACCGCCGCCGCTCTCTCTTCTCGCTCTCTGGTCCATCTTGAACCGATGGTGGTGATTTCAGGTGGGGTGGACTAGGTGGTGGTTGTTTGGGTGTGGGGTTGGGCCGATTATTGATGGTGGTGTTTGTGTTTGTGGCTGGGTTTGGGTTTGATGGATCCAAGGGTTTGGGTTTGGGTTTTTAATTTTTAACTCTTTTTTTTTTTCAATTTTTGGTGTGGGATTTGGTTTCGGTTTTGATTTCGGTTTTGATTTCGGTATTGTGATTTTTGGGGAAAATGTTTTTGAGATACTTTTCGACAAAGCCAAAGCTAGCGATGAACATGGACCTCTCACCGTTGCTCAAACTTGGGATCACGTCAAGGTTTGTTCAAAATCTTTATCAATTTTTTTATTATTATTTATTTTAGTTTCAGGAAATTTTAAATGGAAATTGAATTGTTTACAGGAAGTTGGATTGAAAGGATTGATGGTAAAAGTCACATGAAAGTAGTGTTGAGATGGATGAGGGAGAGACAAAAACTCAGGCTGACGAACGATGGTGATCTGGGTTGTGGTGATGGTGGTGGAGCTGATGAGTGATGATATTTGAATTACAATTGTTTTTTTTTTTTTTTTAATTTCTTTTGGGTTTAATTTTGTTGTTGCTGGGTTGTCTGGGTTTAATTTTTTTATTATTCATCTGGGTTGTGGTGTTGTTGACCTGGGATGGTGATGGTGGTGGTGGTGGATCTGGGTTGTTTGATCGGTTGTTTGTTCTGGGTTGATTAAGAATATTTCTGGAAAATCTTGGTTGAATCTTGGTTTTAAAATCATAAATATTTTTTTATCATAAAATCATAAATCATAAATATCATAAATTTATCATAAACAATCTACAGAAATTTTAATTAAGTGTAAAACGATCATTCAACGAGTATCAGACAGTCATAGGGGTATTATCGTCTTTTAGTCCGATTGACATGGCAGAATCTGTCTTTTGACGGATTCTGTCACAGAAGGACTAAAAGTTACAATAAAAAAAAAAAAAACTGTGGACTAAACCCAGAATAAGGTAAACTACAGAGACTAAAATGCAATTCTCCCTTAAAAGTATCTATTACAATGTAAAGTAAATGAGTTCAATAAAAGAAAATCAACACAATGATTTTTTTTAATGTGACAAAACCTCAAAAATGAGGAAATATCCACGAGTTGATTCTACAACCACCGGCAACACCACCTTTCACCAGTTGGATAAAAGTACACCCTCAAAAGTGACCACTTCACATGATACACCCTCTATTGAATATCCCTTCTATCTTATCCTCGGACCTTTTACTAATGAAAGACTTACCTAATTTCTATCCAAGATACTTCACATGTCTCTAGAAAGTTTCCTTGCTTGACTATCCAGATCTTCACAATCCTAGCCAAGTCACAATCCTAGTTAAGACTTCTTGCTCAAGTAAGAGCTTCACACTCAAACTATAGACTTTCACCTTTTTGCAAGGAAATGATCCAAGTGAAGTGCAAACATGCAATATGATGCAATCACAAACAAATAGAGTATTTAGATCAAACACACTCTAGGAACATGTGATTATAGATCTAGATTAGGCATTCAAAATCATTCACAAAAATATCTAGAAACCTAAACATTTCAATCAAACAAGAACTAGATTTGAATAACAGAAATCTCAATCAAAATATCCTAGTTCTAGATCATGTGACTAAATACCTAGAAATCAACAATCAAAATCAAATCACAAAATTTTCTAGATTCAAGTTCATGTTCATCAAAATTAGCTAGAAAGATATTCAATCAAAAACCACAAAAGCTAATTTCAAAAATCACTCAAACAAGTCCAAAAATAGAATCCAAATCATTCTAAACACATTTCATAATCAAATCAAGAGATTCAACAAATTGATCACAAGAAAAGTGTAAAGAATATGATTTACTTACAAAATGATAAACACTCTATGAAGATCAAAGCAAATCAATAAATCTGGACATCATTTCACTTTACGCATGGGTCTTGTTCTTCTTTGAAAAACCAACAATTTTGGCATTTGAATTTCCAAAATCGGATTTGATATGAGTGAGAAATCACAAAAACAAAAATTGAAGAGCTATAGAGTTTTTTTGCAAATTTTTGAATATATAGGGAGGGAAATGACATGGAGAGAAGAGCATCTCGGCCAAGCAAGAACATCTCTCCACCTAAGCTCCCCGTGAAGGCATGTGAGCCTCACGGGGGTAGAGGGGTGGCCTCCCCGTGAAGCTCACGCGCCTCCACGGGAGAGGGGTAGTTTTGGCAAAAAGCCACCTCTATTCCCTTTTGCTCCCTATGCGCTCCTCTCACGTTCTTTGACCATTCTCCGGCCTCCAAACTCCAAATTTGAATCCGTTTTCTAATTATGAACCATAACTCACTCATAGACATGGATGTTAATAAAACTTTCATAAAAAGTATAGAGATCGACTCGATAAACAAGGACGAAAACCATGGACGTACGTTACATGCACGGAAAGTTTTGTAACTTCCAACTCAGAACTCGAAAACTTATGAATGATTAACCGAAATGTTTAGAACTCAATAAGGAACAATATGAGAACATATGCAAGTCCGATATCAATAAAACATAAACAAACAAATATAAGAACACACAAGTATGCCATTTCCTAGAGATAGCCCTAGAACATGCAATTTTATAAAAGTTGTCAAATTAAATCTAATGCATGTACATACTACAATATGTGTGTGTATGTGTTATACCAATTGAACACAACGATGCAGGGACACAAATGTATGTAATGTGTGTGTGTACGCTTACGCCTTGCAAGAGGGGAAAGAATCTCAATACCTTAGCATCCAAGTAAGCATTTTTCCTCTTGAAGATGAACTTTGCATGCGAAGTTACTTTCCTTCTTTGATGCTTTATCTAATCATGAATCACCTAAGCAACTAAGCAATACAAAAAAAAAAAGTGTGTTTTGTTATGGAATCAAGCCAACATAAATTTAAAACCTAACACCGACCCCTTTTTTAATTTAGAATGCCAAATTATGTTGAGAACTGTAATATACCGTAATTTTTGTCCATGCAAACTCTAGACATAAGATTGTCTCAAAATTAGTGTTGTAACTTTACATAATGGATCGTTCAAAAAAAAAAACCTCTACATAATGGATGGGTCATTGGGTGGAGACAAAAATCTTTTTCCGGATATAAAAAATGTAATGGGACAAAGTCAAAAAGTTACCAAAGTCGGTGGTAAATTTATAATTTTGTAAAGAAATTTTTAAAGAGAGCTTCTCCATACGCTTCATAAATTATCTATTTACATTTCATTGAAAAAAAAATTATTAATGAAAATATTAACCTAAATTAAAATTACCAAACAAGACAAAAAAAAAATTTTGTATCCGTGGGTGTCCGAGCCAGCTTGCACGCACCTCGACTAATCCCACGAGACTCTGAAGTTAACAATCGGGTAAACCTCTAGTGACCCCAAAAGAAACATGGCTGTCTCGCCTCAGTGACCAGTGGCACCAACCCTTGGGGTTAATATCATATGTCAACAAATCTTTGTACTCTTACCGGTAAGTCTTTTTTAAAAAGAAAAAAAAAAATCATACACTGTCATCAAATTTATGGCTGATGATCGACCACCACTTTACATGTATGGGTGGCAGCATGTACATTTGTAAATTGTTTTGCACTTTTGCTATCATTTATAGCCTTGTGTGAGGTGAGTTGCCTTGTGCCAATGTCAACTTGTGATTGGGATCTAACACTTGTATATCATCAAAGAACGGCTTCAATTCTTTGAACCTTTAGCACCTATTGTTGTTTTTTTTTAACTAGATTTTAAAATCGTATCAAAAATATGTTTTTCATTAAAATACCCTTCAAACACGAACATACACGGGCGGATCCAGCCTTGGCTGGCTACGGATTTTTTTAAAAAAAATAGTGTAAATTGTACAACGTATTTTGACATTATAGCAAAATATACTATAAATTTAAAAGTCTATAACAAACGCTTAAAAAAATAATAATAATAATAATATCTATAAAAAACTAGTACAATTGGATAAAGATCCTCTTCTCACATCACCTCATCCTCACATTTTCCTATCACACGCAATAAAATTTATCAACTAATAAAGTTGAACAAAATTGGTCCACGTGCAATTGTTTTTTCATACAAAGGGCCCACCCATTAAATAAACTCAAAACTCATTTAATTTTATTTTTTTTTTTAATTGAATTATTACCAGTTCTTGTGGTTAATTTTATCGGTTTTAATTTTTTGTATATTTTTTTATTCATATGTCAGTGTTGAACGACAACTAACCTTTTTTTCCAGAAAGATGAACGTTAATTAATTTGAAACTTTTGTTTTCGTTTAATTTATTTTTAGAGTTCATAGATGTTATAAAAATATTAAAAGTACAATTTAAATAAGAAGTGGTATATATTATTCTTTAAAAAAGAAATGATATATATATAATGGTTCTCTCCTAAAGTATCCTTTATTTTAATTTCAATAAGAATTTTGATGAAATTACATCCATTTTTATAAATTTTGATCTGAATTTTTTTGTAAATGATATAGTCAATGAAATCTACCTATGAATAAAATTTGAGAATTTTTCAAGTACTGCAACTATTTTTCTTGAATTTTCCTATATTTCGCCAATTTTCCAATGTCATCATATTTAACAAAATCGGGATAAATAGTTATAGTACTTGAAAAAATCTTAAATTTTATTGATAGGTAGATTTCATTGAAAATCATCCACACAAAATTCTGATCAAAATTCATAGAAATCGATGCAATTTCATAAAGGTCCTTACCGAAATTAATTACCGAAATTAAATTAAAGGATCCCTTATGAGAGAACTATATATATATATATATATATATATATATATATATATATATATATATATACAGTCTTTCTATTATCAGTTCGAACTGACAAAAGTTATATCAGTTCCTTGTATGTGGACCACTGGATTTAAATACTTTGACTGACAAGTGCATACAGCCAAGTTAAAGTATTTAAATCCAGTGGCCCACATGCAAGGAACTGATATAACTTTTGTCAGTTCGAACTGATAATAGAATTTCTGTATATATATATATATATATATATATATATATATATATATATATATACAGATTTTCTATTATCAGTTCGTCCTAACAATAAATATATCATGACAAAAAAATGTAGACCACTAAATTTACATACTTTGACTCAAAGTGTGTGCACTTGTCAAAACTTCTCCATAATCTATGGTCCACATACTTCGTCCTGATATATTTATTGTCAGGAGTGTGTGTGTGTGTATATATATAATACTTCACTAATGAGGACCGTCCTAACTTAATAATTTCAGGACGTCCAACCACAACCATACATTCACAATGGACAGACAACAAGGCATTCACATTGGGTGTAGGTATTTGTTAATGTGTGGCTATGGGGCCAATGTAAATATGTGGCTATAGTTGGACATCCTTAAATTATAAAGTCAGGACGTCCTGACTAGAGAACCACCGTATGTATATATATATATAAGACTTACCACCTACAAATCTCCTGATATCAAATTATATACAAACACACTTTTGATCAAATTCCAAGGGTTGTTGTGTAAGGGGTGGGTCAAAAGAGAGAATATACAACAATAGGTGAGAAGTCTTTTGTGTGTGTGTGTGTAAATAATTTTATATCGGGAGGTTTATAAGTGAGAAGTCTTGTGTGTGTGTGTGTGTGTGTATGTGTGTGTCGATGGATAACATTACAACCCAAAAAATTATAGTTTATCAGGTTGTGACTTGTGAAATCCTTCATATATGAGTAATGCTAGGCTTTTCAAAATTTTTCCCAAAAAATTTCCCAAATTGCATGTTGGTATGTAAGTTATCAACATCACATCCCTCGCCACATAAACTCATGATTTTTAAGATGTTGACAACTCACAGGGCCGGCCCTGACATATTAGAGGCCCGGGGCGAATCTCTAAAATGGGGCCTTATTAAAGGCCCAACCCTACAATTTTATGATCCACGGGTGGATGTGGGTCTGAAATTTGAACCCATAACGGTTCGGGTAACGAAAGACCTCTTTTGTTACATAACCAAAAAAAAAAAATCAGCTCAAATCAAGCACATCATCCATTGAAACTACATTTACATTCCACAAAAATAACACCAGAAACAAATTAAAACCCCAATCGAAACTTGCATCTTCAATACCAAAACACACATCACTGGCTGAGAAACTCCTTCTATGCAAATGGGCGTCTCCATTACTCACATCTTGACCCCAATTTCTAACCTCACAATTAAATTCCTCATTTTTTGAAGTCTCGTTTAGAAAAGATAGATAATCATTGAATTGAAACTCATCAACGAAATCACCACCACCAACACTAAAATTGTTTCTACTATTACTCCCAATATCACGACCACCACCATTGTTGAGATGTGAAACACCAGGGACCAAACACAACCCAGAACGTATATTATCATAAGAAAGAAAAGAACTCGCCTTTGGGTCCTATTGAATCCATTCCTCCTAACTTGTTGCTGTTGAAGCAAAGAGTTGAGTCAAGTGAAACTGGCTCTAGAGGGTTTGTGAAACAAGAAGAGTTGGTGAGACTATCATTGGAGGGACTTGCAGAGGTTTCTTGGTTGGATAAGCTGGAAGCTACTAGGCTTTATGACTGAGGATTCCACATCGAGAGAACAAGTCAAGGAAGTAGTAATTTTAGGTTATAATTAAATGCAGTTCAACCTTTAATT
The DNA here is from genome assembly GCA_008009225.1 of Acer yangbiense. Classification (NCBI taxonomy): domain Eukaryota; kingdom Viridiplantae; phylum Streptophyta; class Magnoliopsida; order Sapindales; family Sapindaceae; genus Acer; species Acer yangbiense. Next base: position 45,574,355 of record CM017764.1, read on the forward strand.
ATATTTGTTTGGACTAGTTTATCAGGCCTTTCAGACGTGATCGTTCATTGGACTTGATTTATTAGGCCTAGCAAGTGTATATGTGTGTCATGTAAATAAAGGCCCCTCTAAATGATGGGCTTCCGAAGGCCCTGGGCGGCTGCCCCTAAAATCCAGCCTCAGGGCCGGCCCTGACAACTCACATACCAATATGATTTGTGAAGTTTTTTGGGAAAAATTTTGGGAAGCCTAACATTACTCTTCATATATATATATATATATATATATATATATATATATATACAATTCTCTTCACTTTCATGTTTTCAATGTGAGGTTTAATCTTATCTTACTAGCCTATATCTACCATTCTCTTCACTTTTATGTTTTCAATGTGAGATTGAATCATATCTTTATTATTCTATATATACCATTCTCTTCCACTTTTATGTTTTCAACGTGGGATTGAATATTATCTTTAAGCCGTTACTAACTGTCTAACTTCACCTGTGGATTCTCTAATAATAACTCTTAAACACTATATTATTGAATTTTGAATTAAGGGCTATAAATTTTAGTATGTATTATTTTCAGAGTAATACAAGACATCCTAACTTTATACCTCAACTTGTAGTGATTCGTGATGGTGTCGGTTATGTTATGGCCTCCTTTTCTCAAATTCTTGTGGCTTCTTATGATTCTCAAGTTGCAGGGATCATGGCCATTTTAAGGGGAATTATTTTCAGCAAAGATTGTGGTTTAAACCCTTGTGTGTTAGAGTCGGACAGGGCTGAGGTGGTTGATCAGGTTCTAAATGTCAATCTCCGGAATGCTAGCTACGGGTCCATTCTTTCTGAGATTGCAGATTTGAGATCGCACTCCAATGGTATGAACATCAGTGCTATTTCCAGTTCAACCAACTGGGCCGCCCAGCACCTTGCTAATTTCGCTTTGGAATCTATGAGGAACACCTATTGGATGGAAGATTTCCCCTTTTGCATCAGGGGTCTGGTGGAAGCTGATAAATCCTTTTAGCTTTCCTTGTTTTTTTGTTGTTTTGGTTTCTGTTTGTTGTTTTATTGTTTCCCCTGCTGCTGTTTGCGGTTGTCAAAAAAATAAAAAAAACTAGTGATGTCTCAATTGACAAATGGATATACATTAATTATGATTTATTTCACTTGTCATATTCATATGAAATAAATTGTCAATTTACAAAATGAGAAATGAGTGGGAATATATAACATTTTTCTTTTCTTTTCTTTTCTTTTATGTGTTTGTTGTTATTCAATGATCATCTTAGGTGTTTTTCATAAATGCACAAATTAAGATAATTTATCTCCATAAAAAATTATTATTCATTTTCAACGATTAATGAAAAAAATTAATGTTATAAACATCATTTTTTTTTTTAATTATTGTTTTCTTTAACATTATCTCTACGATTTATGTCAATTTAACTTAGTATTTTTTTTAAGATGTTGACAACTCACATACCAACATGATTTGTGAAGTTTTTTGGGAAAAAATTTTGGAAGCCTAACATTACTCTTCATATATATACAATTCTCTTCACTTTCATGTTTTCAATGTGAGGTTGAATCTTATCTTTACTAGCCTATATCTGCCATTCTCTTCACTTTTATGTTTTCAATATGAGATTGAATCATATCTTTATTATTCTATATATACCTGTGTGTATTGATGGATAACATTACAACCCAAAAAATTATAGTTTATCGGGTTGTGACTTGTGACATCCTTCATATATAGTAATGCTAAGCTTTCCAATTTTTTTTCCAAAAAACTTCCCAAATCATGTTGGTATGTAAGTTATCAACATCACATCCCTCGCCACATAAACTCATGATTTATAAGATGTTGACAACTCACATACCAACATGATTTGTGAAGTTATTTAGGAAAATATTTTGGAAGCCTAACATTACTCTTCATATATATACAATTCTCTTCACTTTCATGTTTTCAATGTGAGGTTGAATCTTATCTTTACTAGCATATATCTGCCATTCTCTTCACTTTTATGTTTTCAATGTGAGATTGAATCATATCTTTATTATTCTATATATACCATTCTCTTTCACTTTTATGTTTTGAACGTGGGATTGAATATTATCTTTACTAGCCATTACTAACTATCTAACTTCACATGTGGATTCTCTTACAATAACTCTTAAACACTATTATTGAATTTTGAATTAAGGGCTATAAATTTTAGTATGTATTATTTTCAGAGTAATACAAGACATCCTAACTTTATACCTCAACTTGTAGTGATTCGTGATGGTGTCGGTTCTGTTATGGCCTCTTGTTCTGAAATTCTTGTGGCTTCTTATGATTCTCAAGTTGCGGGGATCATGGCGGAATTATTTTCAGCAAAGATTGTGGTTTGAACCGTTGTGTGTCAGAGTCGGACAGGGCTGAGGTGGTTGATCTGGTTCTAAATGTCAATCTTCGGAATGCTAGCTACGGGTCCATTCTTTCTGAGATTGCAGATTTGAGATCGCACTCCAATGGTATGAACATCAATGCTATTTCCAGTTCAACCAACCATGCCGCCCAGCACCTTACTAATTTCGCTTTGGAATCTATGAGGAACACCTATTGGATGGAAGATTTCCCCTTTTGCATCAGGGTCTGGTGGAAGCTGATATATCCTTTTAGCTTTCCTTGTTTTTTTTGTTGTTTTGGTTTCTGTTTGTTGTTTTGTTGTTTCCCCTGCTGCTGTTTGCGGTTGTCAAAAAAAAAAAAAAAAAAACTAATGATGTCTCAATTGACAAATGGATATACATTAATTATGATTTATTGCACTTGTCATATTCATATGAATAAATTGTCAATTTACAAATTGAGAAATGAGTGGGAATATATAACATTTTTCTTTTCTTTTTTTTTTCTTTTTTTTTTTTATGTGTTTGTTGTTATTCAATGATCATCTTAGGTGTTTTTCATAAATGCACAAATTAAGATAATTTATCTCCATAAAAAATTATTATTCATTTTCAACGATTAATGAAAAAAATTTTATAACATCATTTTTTTTAATTATTATTTTCTTTAACATTATCTCTACGATATATGTCAATTTAACTTAGTATTTAACGGCTCCCCCTCTGAAAATTAATCCTGGCTCCATTTCTGGGAGTGGGGACTTTGTTCAATGGGGAGATATCTGACGAAGGTGCCTTCTTTTGCTTTGGCTTCTGTGGGTTTGTTTTTGTTTTTTTTTTTTTTTTTTTTTTGGGAATTGGGATCGGTTTTCACTTTTCAGACAGCTTCCTGTCTCATGCTTGTATTGTTTTTTGTTTACTTGTCCTTTGGTCTTGTTTTGGTCTTGTGTTTGGGTTGGGTTGTGCAAGACCTAATGGGCCTATTGGCCTGTTGTAGCTTGGTGTTGGCCTTTTGGGCTTTTTTGTTTTGTGCTTGTTTTGTTGCTTTGGGCTTCGATGGTGGTGTGGGCTGTTTTGGTCTGTTGCTTTTGGGACCTGGTCTAGGCCTGTTTGGCTATTTTGTTTTCTTTCCCTTCTGGCTTTTTTGGCCTTTTGTAAATCGCTAGCCGTTCAAAAAAAAAAAATTAACAGTCAACCAATAGATTTAATGGTTGACCATGAAAAGACCAAAATGACCTTGGTCCGAAAAGGAAAAAAAAAAAAACCTTCACGATCTCGCACAGAGTTTCAGAGAGAGAAAGAGAGAGAGGTGTGCAGTGCTTGAGTTTCAGAAAAATCTTCAATCAAACTTTATGTTGATTTCTCTACTTCATTTTCTATATGAAAAGCAATCTTCCATTCTCATTTCAAAAGAAAGATATAAAGTTGAAGTATGAATGATGAAATGAGCTTTAAAAATGAATCTCTAAAAAGTTGAACTGGAAATCAAGAAATTGAATTGTGAATGGGGAAGAATGGTGCAGAAACGATAAATTCTGCAAAAAAATTGAGTTAGAAACGAAAAATCTGCAAAATGTTGGAATGGAAGTAATGAAATTTATTGGCTTTCAATAGGGAAAAAAGAGTAGAGAAAATGTAAGGAAGGTTGAACTGGAAATGAAAAATTGTGTCTTTGGATGAGAAAATGAAGTAGCGAAGAGAATCTAAAGAAAGTTGAACTCAAGCAGTCTACTGTAGGTTTTTTCTTCTGTTTTTGTCTCAGAAAATTAGTTGACTCTCAAGTCAAAACTAATTTATTTCTTTGAAAAGAAAAAAACCAAAAATTTAAAATATAAAAAATATAAAAAATTAAAAAAAATTAAAAAAAAAACAAATCTAAGTATAGAAATGAAAACAAATCTGCAGAAAATAGAGTTTTCTTGTTATGTAGTTTATAGAGGAAGAAAAGTTGGAATTTATTCAACATGGCAAGAAACTGCTATGTATGTTGAAGATTTTTCAAATCCTAGTTTTAAAGGTTTTTACTCATTAGAAGAAGCCACTAGATCCTTAAATATGTTTTTACAAAACCAAGATGGCTTTGAACCAATTTTAGAATTCAATGGAATTATTTATGATCGTAACCAAGTGATTAGCTTCATGAATCATTTCAAAACGATAAATGAAGCAAATCATAGAATATCAGAAGAGCTAGAAAGCTATAAAAAGAGTATGCATGATCTTTTAGAAAAAATCCAAGCTGAAAATACAGTACTAAAGCAAAAATTAGAAGAAGCTGAATAGCTAGCGGAACAACTCCGAAGAATTAGCATAACAAGCCAAAAGAATAATACAGAAGCTGATGAGGAGGCAAATTCTGTAGAAAAGCCCCTTGATATTATAAATATTACCCTAATGAAGGATCAAGCTAAAAATCTTCTTAAAGCAGTAGAAAAGCTTCATGTAGATATAAAGCAAACCATTTTTGGTATAGCACAAAATATACATTTAAAACGTTTTCTCAAAATCCAAAAGTTTTTAGCCATAGGTGTAGGATTACCTGAGGGTATGACTACCTTTTTACAAGAGAAAAAGATTAATAACCAAGTCGTATTTAAGTTTATTTCAGCCCAAATAAATTTAAACATTTTTCCATTAGAATTTGAAATCCCGGAATTTGCCGATAAAGTTAGTATTGAAGAGCTATTTAGCTATGGTATTATTGACGGGATTCATGCAACAAATATTTTAAAAATCTCCTTTCTTCCTGAAAAGCTTCAACAATCAATCAGGATGTTTGGAGGAAAGCATGATTTTTGTCTTGACATTGATTCAGTCCCCTGTGAATGGATTGTCAACCAGCCTTACCGGTTGTCAAACTATTTACCAACTTATCACTTCATAGTGATCGTACCATACAATTTCCCTGTTGAATTTATACGAGAAGATTATCCTCATGATTATGGTCAGGACATATGTCTTGAACATCTTCAACGATACAGAGCCTAGAAATATTTTACTTGTGTAAATTCATCCAGGCCAAAGCTAATCGGACAAACTCCTCACATGTCAATCTTCATAAGGAGTCACGATGTCATGTCCAAATACCCTATTCCATGGATATTCCTTAGCCCAGAAACAAATGACTACCTAAGAGAAATCCAGGAAGAGGAGGAAGACAGGTTAAGAGAATTTCTCACTGAAGAAGAAATAGATGAACAGTTCGATGAAAAAGCCTACCATAATTTGGACACATAAGCATGAAGCTAGTACAACAAAGTGTCGGTAGAAAAAGACAAAGATAGTCAAAAGCAAGATAAGAAGATAAGATCGCAATCGCCAAAGCCAGAAGATAAGATAAGAAGATAAGGTCAAAGTCAGAGTCTGAAGAGTCAGAATCAGAAGATAAAAAGACAAGATCGACAAGCTTGAAGATAAGACTGACAACATGAACAGTAAAAACATGTAGCGATAAGTTTCTTGTCAGACTTACTTTTTCTAAAATACTAATAGTTGGCCGTATGTTTTGGCCTTTTCTCTGTAAACTTTTGTATAAATTAGGCTTTGCTCTCACTTGTAAAACACGAGCAAATTTAGAGCTTTCAAGAAACACTCTCACTCTCTCTTGTAATATTTTCAATCTCATCACTAACAATCAATAAAGCTGTGAATATTTTCAAGTAAGATCTTTCATCTCATCTTTTTACTTTACCCTTTTTCAGTTTTTATTTAGTTGTTTCAACACCAGGAAGTCTTGCCAGGTTAACGAAAGCATAAGAGAGATATTAAATTTCTTGAGTAACTCGGTCCTAGTAGAGATTTGAAAAACTTGATTTCAATCTTAGAGGAACTTTTTTTGTAAAAGTACTTAGTAGAGATCCTGTTTTTATGCAAACAAAATTTTATAATTTTCTGTAAAACCTCGTTGGTGGTCTACCTGGGTAAGTCCTGTTTGGGAAGGCAATAGTAGACTTTAGGAGTATTTGAAAATTCGTTTTGTTTAAATGGAAACCATGGGATCTTGAAAGGCATGTTTGAGTTTCTCCATAGATTGCACACCCGTTTTTCAGTTTGGTATCAGAGCCTAGTTACCTTTAAATTTAATATTTTGCTTGTGTAAGTAGTTATAGAAAGGCAGACTTCAAATTACAACATCTGAATCTTCACAAATATTATACAACTGCCTATATAACATGCTATCTTTGTTAGCTTTGTATCTATTGTCCTTTTTGCTGATTGTGTTGTAGCAAACGTTTTTGTTTGATTGGTATAAGTTTTAGATAAGATTTAGTTACTATTGTACTTATTGTCTTACTATTGTACACTTATTGTCTTTAGTTATTATTGTACTTTTTAACTTTAGTAGTATTTTGCAAGAATTGCTTTCTTTTAGTAGTTTCCGTAACATGTGTTATTATTAAAGTTATAATTGAGATAATCTAGTATAAGTATTCATTGTTCAAATTGTCTTAATTTAGTTCAGACAAGCCTCGATATTAATTATTAATGAATAGAGAAGTACCTATAAGTCAACGAAAGGAGTGGTTCAGAGAAACTCTTAACTTAGAACAAAGAATAATAAACGTAAACAAAAGGAGACTAAAAAGAGCTAAAAGCGAAGAAGCTAAACAAGCTATTCTAGATAGAATAGAAGAAGTTAAAATTCAAGAAAATCGTTGGAAGATACATCTAGAAGCCCTGTGTAGCAAAAGAACCCTTTAATCTAGCTCAATAAAAAGCTTTAATAGAATACTTGAATACAAAAGCTGTAACGAAAGTTGCAATAGAAAGTTTTAATGTATTTAAACTACTGCTTTCTTAATATTTACTTTTTTGGACATTTAGATCATTTTAGTGCATATATAAGAAGGTTAAACTTCTACGAAGCCGAATTAATTTTTAATTACTTGTTAATAAAAAATAGAGAACCATCTAGAGAAATTTTAATCTTAGAAAAATTATTATTAGCAAGAAGAAACCTCATAAGTTTAATAGAAATAAATGCCAAAAAACTTGAAATAGACACTAGAAGGATCCAACCGTATATATGAACTTTAAAAGATTAGAATATTTAGATCTCGAAATAGCAAGATTGAGGAAAACAAAGGTAAATCTACATAATAATATTAAAATTAATTGTAACATAGAACACTTAGATAACCAGTACAAGCATATCCCACACACTAGTAATAGTCAACAAAATTTTATCGTAGACTTAATAATCAATTTAGGACAAAACCTAGAAGAAAATATAAACAAGACTAATAAGAATATTACTGATCTAGCAAGCTTCTTTGAAAATAGTAAAATAAATACACTAAGAAAGAATTTAGATTACGTAAAAGAATTAATAGGAGACTTTAATAATACTATAAAAAGATTTCCTAGCAAAAAGGAAATATTAAAATTAACTAATTTAATAGAACAAAAAACTCCTAAACCTGTAGAATTAGAAATAAAAAGTCTAGTTACTAGCCTCAGCTTAGAAATAGAAAATATAAAGCAGACTCAGCAAGAATTAATATCACAGATAAAAAGACTTACTGAATGAACCAATTAGAAAAAATCCTTAACGAATTAACAATAGAAGCTCCCAATAATTTACCAATAAGCATAAGTGATAAAGTTTTTAACTTAGAAAGTAATACAGTCACTCAAGGACAGTGTAATACCATAATAAAGCTATTAATTAAAGCTTTAGAGCGAATAGAAGAATTAGAAAGTAAGATTAAAATAATACATAACCAAGTAGATCCAAACCATATAGCTTGGTTAGCTAAAAGAATAGATCTAATAGAGAAAAAGCAAGACGCACAATCTTCTCCTGGCCAACCAAAAGTAGAAATTCAAGACATTTTAGGACCAAAAGTTAATCTCTTTAACAAAAATGGAACTAGCAAGAACATCTAGCTTAAAAATACCAGTAGCCAGTAGAGTTAGAAATATCCTAAATTATAGTAATAAAGGAAAAAAAATAATTGAAAAAACAGAAGATTTAATCCAAGAGGAAGATGTTAATAAAATGCTTGAAGTAGGATTTAGACAAGTTCGGAAAACGAATCTATATCAAGAAGGAATATTAGATAGCTTTAAAAGCAGCTTGTATGTATACAAAGATGAATTTACAATTGGAGTAGTTAATAAAAGAGAAGAAATTACATTAATAAGCCCTCAAAGTGCTAAAGAAATAAAGAAAAATGGATACTCAGCTATACATTTAGGTGTAGTAATTATTGGAGTACTCAGCCAGACTAGAGCTGGATTAGACACTAAAGCCCATTTATATCTTTATGATGATAGATTTAACGATCATGAACAAGCTCAGCTAGCAACCACTGAAGTAGATCTCAGAAATAAAGTAGTCATAGTAGGATGTCTCCCTGACATAGACATAGACATAAAAGAATTTTGTAGTAAGATAAAATTAAGCATACAAACAAAAGGTTTTAACATGGATGCAGAATATAAAAATTTAAGAATAAAACTATTTGTTTTAGGAAGATGTTATAATAAATATCATAAAAAGTTCAAGTTCATTAACAAAAGCATAGTTGAACATTTTCATAGTGAATATGTACAAATGCAAGTCCCTAAAAGACTTAATAAAAGCAAATTACAGGGATTAGAATGGAAATTACCAGAATTAAAAACCCAGTTAGTAGAATTACCAGAAAGTAGTAAAATTTATACTAATAATAAAGATCAAACGTTCCAAAGATTTAGTAATTATAAAAACCAGAAAAGGAACTCCAGGGTTATTGCTTATTGTAAAAGGTCCTATGTTAAGCTTTTTTGCACTACTGCTTTGAGTTGGGAAAGTAAAGCTTTTTTGAAGATTCTTTGAACTTCCAGCCATATTTCTTGCATTTAAAAATTAAATATTTATTAGTCTAGATAATATATCAGCTATAGTATTATCCTTTCCACTAATATGTTCAAATTCTGCTTTATATCCTCTACCCGTTAATGTTTCTAAGAAACTTATCCATCTTTTGCTTATGAACGAATTTTTCTTTTCAAAATTCTTCCTTTGTACTTTTTTATAAAATTCTACTATATTATTACAATCTGTTCTGATAGTAAATGAGTCATTTTGGATATATATATGAAAATTATTTAGAGTGTTTATTATACCTAATAGTTCTAATTCAGTACTTGACTTTCTACTCTCAGGTTCTGTAAACTTGCCACTAGAATACATTGCTATTTCTTCAGTATCTTTAGGGCTTCCTTTAATGGGTTTTTGAATGAGAATTCCAGTCCATCATATGCTACTAGCATCTGTTTGAATTATTTTATAGTAGCTATCAATTGGGAGAGCTATTGGTCCTAAATTTTTTACTATTTCTTTTATTTTTTGGATTAATTTTACGTCTTCATTATTAAAATATCTTTGACCATTCTTGCTAAGTTTATTGTAAAGTGGCCTGACTAAGATGCTTAGATTAGGTATAAACTTTCTACCATAATTTAATAAGCCTAAAAACTTTTGTAGTTCTTTGGTCTCTTCTATTTTATCAGGGAAATTCAATATTTTAGTGTTTATGTGTGGTTGGAGTTCTATTTTTCCTTTATCTATTTTTAGTCCTAAGAAATCAATTTTGTTTCTAAATAATTCGATTTTCTTTTTAGAAAGTATAATATTATTAACTTTACATAAATCAAGGACTTTATGAACATGTGCTGTGTGAATATATCTATTATTACTAAAACAAGAATATCATCGATATAGACTATACAAAAACTGGAAAACTTTTTAAAAATTCTATCCATCCTAGCTTGAAATACTTGAGGTGCATTTTTTAATCCAAATGGCATTACAAGCCACTCAAAATGTCCTTCTGAACAACTAAAAGCTGTCCAAGGGATAGATTCTTTATCTAGTTTTATTTGCCAAAAACCGCTTTTACAATCGAATTTGGAGAACCATGTTGCTTTTTGTATACAATTTACTAATTCGTCTTTGTTGGGAAGCTTATAGCTATTTCTTAAAGTATTATCATTTAATCTTTTATAATTAATGACCATTCGACTTTTTTCTCTTTTTTGCTCACTATGGTTACTAACGATAAAAGCTGGGCTTCTATGTCTACTGGTGCTTTCTCTTATTACTCCTAGTTCAAAGAGTTCTTTAATATGCATATTGCATTCTTTTCTGTCTTCTAAACTATAGGCTAGATCTTGAGTTATTATAGTAATGTCTGGATTTATTATTTCTAACTTATATATTTCTGTAGAGTTTTCATTTTGCGGGTTATCACCAATAATTTTTGTTCTTTCCAAAGCTTCTACTTTATTTTTTACATCTATAAGCCAACTTTTTTCTTCTGGGTTCTCGTTGTTAGATTCTACTCTAGAGATTATACAAAGATCTTCAGTATAACTTTCCATTAGATATTCGTCTATTTCTTTATAACTTAAAATTTGATCGGATTCTAATTCTAAATTTACTATCGAATCTTCCAGTAAACAATCAAAATATTCTATATTTACTGGTTTTTCTATATTATTTATTTTCTTTATATAAGGAAGGTTATTGGTTTCTAACTTTGGTTGTATAAAGGTGGATTTTTTTAAGAAATTCACACCATTTGGTGTTATTAACATGCTTCCATTATTTCCTAATATAAAGTTTAATCCTAAAATGAACTTATAGTTACTTACATGTTTTGATACTAAAGTCTGGGGTAGGTTATGTATTTCTCCATTAATCCTAATTGGTATATTAATTATACATTCAGTTATTTGTAATAATGATCCATTAAACTGTCTTAATCCTACTTCTGTTCCTAACTTAGTTCTAAACTCTTCTGGGGCTAAACTCTCATGTATAATGCACTTATTTGCGCCTGTATCTATCATAGCTTTAGCACATATTCTTTTGGATTTATAGAGAATTTCTACATCTATTAATATGAGTTCACTTCCTGCTCGGTTTACTTCTTCTCTTTCTATGCATTTGTTACAATAATATAATTCTTCCTTTTTATAACCTTTATAGAATTCTTTACAGCATTCTTTGCATTTTTTTCCTAAAAAGGAAACTACTTCTTCTAACATATTAATACTGTCTTCTGTTCCTGATGTATCGTTTTCAAATTGTTCTTCTGGTCCTGATCCTAAACTAGACTCCTCTTCTTCGTCTAACATTAATGCTTCGTAATCTTCATATTCTTCATCTTCTAATATGAGTACAGTATCCTCATCAAATAATTCTTCTGTATTGAATACTTCTTCTAGGTCTTCGAAATAGTCTTCTATTTCTATAGTATTTACTTTACTAGTCTTAGCTTCAAGACAATTAGGTTTGCTATGCCCTATTTTTTCCACATAAATAACATTTGCAATCTTTGTGATTTTTCTTTCTAAAAATTCTTTTTCCTTTTTTAAAAGCTTTTTGGATTTTTTGCTTATTATTAGCATAATTATAAAATTTTCTTTTATAGGGTTTTTTATACTTATCTTTCTTGTAGTTTTTAATTTTTCTGGTTTTATTTTTAAATCTATCATATTTATGCTTGTATTTTTTAGTCTTTCCACAACCTAATGTAGGTACTTCATACAAATCTACACACATTCTACTAAATTGTTGTTGTGCTTGTCGTCTAAGTTTTTCTTCATCACATAAATCTCTAATTCTTTGTCTAACAAATTCTACTGCTGGTATTAAAGAAATTTGCCAAAATAATCCTTCTGCTTTTCTACTTTTAAACCATTCAGTTAGATCTTTATAAAGTTTTTCTCCTATTTTTCCAGGTAACTTTGTTACAAATTTCATTAATAGTTCTTCATCATAAGGTCTTCCTATTTGACTCCAATATTTATAGAAGATATCTACATAGTAATCAAAATAGTGTAAATCACATATTTTTAGTTGTTCTAAACTTCTTATAGCTCTAATATGCTTTTGGACATCATCTACTTCTTCCATTGAAGATCCTAGGACACATTTTCTAATTGCGTCGATAAAACTTAAGACGGTTATGTTTATTTCAAATTCATCTAATTCTACTTTCTTTATATCATCCTTTTTCATGTATTCTCTCCATCCTAAATAAATTTGTTTTTCATTATATCCTAATGTGCTTTCTAGATAAACTAACTTATATTTATAATCTACTATATTATTTAATGCTTCCATAGCATGTCTAATTAAATTTCCTTCTCATTTACTAAAGATTTTCTTCCATTCACTAGGTCTATGTCCTTGTAAACTTAAGATTAATATATCCTTTGCTTCTGGTTCTTTTCTCCAGCTTTCTAATTTAGTTTTAGCTCTATAAACTCTTTCTGTGTCTTTTATATCTCTATATTGTTCCTTTGTATCTTTTATTCCTCTATTTTCTAAATATTCATCTATTCTGGGTTTAGGAAATCCTTCTGTATCGGGGACATTTGTTCCACTTCCACTACCTGTTTCTAAAGTTCTAGGTTTTTCTTCTTCACCTACAAATATTTCTTCTTCTAGATATATTATATTTAATAAATCATTTCTTAGATTTTCAAAATCTAATTTTTCTAATAAAATATTATCTACATCTTTGTCTTCAAGTTCTATATTATTGCAAAGTTCTTCGAATACTTCTTCGTTTAGGTAATTATTAGGATTACTAAAAATTAAATCTATTATTTGTTCTTTATTAGTATTTAGGGTTTTAACTCTATCTATGCTTTGTTCTAATCTTAACATATTGATTTCGTCTTCGGAATCATCTTCAGTTATAGATATATTACCTTGGTTTTTATAATTACTAAATCTTTGGAACGTTTGATCTTTATTATCAGTATAAATTTTACTACTTTCTGGTAATTCTACTAACTGGGTTTTTAATTCTGGTAATTTCCATTCTAATCCCTGTAATTCGCTTTTATTAAGTCTTTTAGGGACTTGCATTTGTACATATTCACTATGAAAATGTTCAACTATGCTTTTGTTAATGAACTTGAACTTTTTATGATATTTATTATAACATCTTCCTAAAACAAATAGTTTTATTCTTAAATTTTTATATTCTGCATCCATGTTAAAACATTTTGTTTGTATGCTTAATTTTATCTTACTACAAAATTCTTTTATGTCTATGTCTATGTCAGGGAGACATCCTACTACGGCTACTTTATTTCTGAGATCTACTTTAGCGGTTGCTAGCTGAGCTTGTTCATGATCGTTAAATCTATCATCATAAAGATACAAATGGGCTTTAGTGTCTAATCCAGCTCTAGTCTGGCTGAGTACTCCAATAATTACTACACCTAAATGTATAGCTGAGTATCCATTTTTCTTTATTTCTTTAGCACTTTGAGGGCTTATTAATGTAATTTCTTCTCTTTTATTAACTACTCCAATTGTAAATTCATCTTTGTATACATACAAGCTGCTTTTAAAGCTATCTAATATTCCTTCTTGATATAGATTCTTTTTCCGAACTTGTCTAAATCCTACTTCAAGCATTTTATTAACATCTTCCTCTTGGATGAAATCTTCTGTTTTTTCAATTATTTCTTTTCCTTTATTACTATAATTTAGGATATTTCTAACTCTACTGGCTACTGGTATTTTTAAGCTAGATGTTCTTGCTAGTTCCATTTTTGTTAAAGAGATTAACTTTTGGTCCTAAAATGTCTTGAATTTCTACTTTTGGTTGGCCAGGAGAAGATTGTGCGTCTTGCTTTTTCTCTATTAGATCTACTCTTTTAGCTAACCAGGCTATATGGTTTGGATCTACTTGGTTATGTATTATTTTAATCTTACTTTCCAATTCTTCTATTCGCTCTAAAGCTTTAATTAATAGCTTTATTATGGTATTACACTGTCCTTGGGTAACTGTATTACTTTCTAAGTTAAAAACTTTATCACTTATGCTTATTGGTAAATTATTGGGAGCTTCTATTGTTAATTCGTTAAGGATTTTTTCTAATTGGTTCATTCAGTAAGTCTTTTTATCTGTGATCTTAATTCTTGCTAAGTCTGCTTTATATTTTCTATTTCTAAGCTGAGTGATGTAGTAAAAATTACTTTCAATTTAATTTAAGTTCGTTCACTGGGATCGGTGATTCAAATGGTTGAAACTACTTAGTCTAGGAAAAATAAAACTACTCTAAGTGCATGAAATTTAAATTGCATAATGCTTTTTTTGTTTGGAAAAGTGATTTGGTTTCTTGAAAATGCTTAAAAATGCAAACTTGTAAACTAAAGATGCAAACTTGAGAAATAAAAATGCAATCTTGCGGCTAAAAACTAAGTTAAACACAACAAGCAACACACAACGTATGGATATATGGGAGAAAACACTAGGGAATCGATGCAACCTTCTTAGACCACTCAATGTTCTTACTTTGTCTCATTAAGCACTTCAATCCAATTTTAGGGCTTGTTTTAAGATAAATCCCTTAAGTACTAGGTCTTTTCCATTACTCACACATGGTCATGTAGTAAGCAATGGTCAATCCCTCTATTTAACATAACACTCTAAGCCAAGTTAGTATGACATGGTCATGCACACACCAACCTTCCCAATTACTAAGCTTGGATGAGAGTTAAATGGAATGGTCATCCACATTCAACCTCAAACCCTTAGATAAACTAACTCACACACCCATGTCCCTTGTGGTCACAATAAAACATGAGAAGAGAGATTAGAGAAATTAATTCAATAATTGAGACTAAAATCGAATCGAATTAGAGAATAGACTAATTAATTACATCAAGTAGTCCAATACGGTTACATTAATCCCCTAGATAAAATTAGTTACACATTAATGGAAAATAAACACATAAAGGAAAGGTGTAGAGAAAACCCATAAAATCCATGTGAGCTTCCTCTTTCTCCTTGTAGTTCCTTCTTCTCCTTCCTTGAATAATCTTCCAAAAATGGGTGGAAATGGTGTGTGAGAGGAAATGAGTGAAGGGAATGGTGGAAGAAAGTAAAAAGGTGGGATCTTGGGTGATTTTTGTATGTATGGAGGTGATGTAGGAGTGTGGAAGGGTTTGGGTGAGTATATTCCTAGATCTAGAGATTAAAGAAGTGAGGTGTGTATAAAAATGGTGGAAAAATCTGATGTAAAATGTATGGGTGTGTGATGGGTAGTGAAGGGGTGGAAAAATGGTGGAAAGTGTGAAGTGTGTTGTGATGGAATGTGGTGGGTCTTTTTTAGAACAAAGGAAAGCAATATATTTATAGTGGGAGCCAAAAAAATAGGTCTGAAATCGTCCTTGGCTGAGTTGGAACGGAAAAGTCGCCATCATGTTCGTTGTTGGGGGGCGACCAGCTAGGGGGCGAAGATCTCTGGAATGCTGGAGCTGAGGAGGTCGCCCCCAAAGTCGCTGTCAGGTGGCGACCGGCTAGGGGGCGAACATCACTGCCCCTTGGTGCCAAAAAGGTTGCTGGCATGTTGGCTGGTGCGTGGCGACCTTGGCAGCGACCACTTCGAGCTTGGTTGGCCATGGAAGTTTGGAAGAAATTGGAGTTTAGGAAGAACATCGCATGGAGGCTTGGAAATGGTGGAGAACAAACCGTGGGGAGGTGCGCCGCCGATCTGGGCGGAAAACCGCCGGAACGAAGTCAGAAAATGGCTGGAACAGCCGGGTCTGAAACCAGGGTCTCGATCCGGGTCGAGTTGGGCGCGGGCCTGCAAGTCGGGGTGGCTGATTGAAGAAGATGAAGTGACGTCACGATGACGTCAGCGCCAAATGCCCAAAACGCGCCGTTTCATTAAATGACATGGCATGTTGCGCGCTGGCTGGAAAATTACAATATGTACCCCTCTACTCTTCTCTAATCACAGAATCTTCAAAATAGTCTTCATATTTTCACTTTGACCCCCGATTTTCTAAAATTACGCCAATGCCCCTGAACTCCAAAAATACCTGAAACACTTATTTTTACATATTAAATACCCGGTTTTACCCAAAGAACAAGCACAACAAGTAGGAATTGGGGACCTAGAAATAGATATAAAAATAGTATGATCACTGAGGCTAGTAACTAGACTTTTTATTTCTAATTCTACAGGTTTAGGAGTTTTTTGTTCTATTAAATTAGTTAATTTTAATATTTCCTTTTTGCTAGGAAATCTTTTTATAGTATTATTAAAGTCTCCTATTAATTCTTTTACGTAATCTAAATTCTTTCTTAGTGTATTTATTTTACTATTTTCAAAGAAGCTTGCTAGATCAGTAATATTCTTATTAGTCTTGTCTATATTTTCTTTTAGGTTTTGACCTAAATTGATTATTAAGTCTACGATAAAATTTTGTTGACTATTACTAGTGTGTGGGATATGCTTGTACTAGTTATCTAAGTGTTCTATGTTACAATTAATTTTGATATTATTATGTAGATTTACCTTTGTTTTCCTCAATCCTGCTATTTCGAGATCTAAATATTCTAATCTTTTAAAGTTCATATATACGGTTGGATCCTTATAGTGTCTATTTCAAGTTTTTTGG
Organism: Acer yangbiense; assembly: GCA_008009225.1. Taxonomy (NCBI): domain Eukaryota; kingdom Viridiplantae; phylum Streptophyta; class Magnoliopsida; order Sapindales; family Sapindaceae; genus Acer; species Acer yangbiense. Next base: position 45,591,170 of record CM017764.1, read on the forward strand.
CATTTATTTCTATTAAACTTATGAGGTTTCTTCTTGCTAATAATAATTTTTCTAAGATTAAAATTTCTCTAGATGGTTCTCTATTTTTTATTAACAAGTAATTAAAAATTAATTCGGCTTCGTAGAAGTTTAACCTTCTTATATATGCACTAAAATGATCTAAAGGTCCAAAAAAGTAAATATTAAGAAAGCAGTAGTTTAAATACATTAAAATTTTCTATTGCAACTTTCGTTACAGCTTTTGTATTCAAGTATTCTGTTAAAGCTTTTTATTGAGCTAGATTAAAGGGTTCCTTTGCTACACAGGGCTTCTAGATGTATCTTCCAACGATTTTCTTGAATTTTAACTTCTTCTATTCTATCTAGGATAGCTTGTTTAGCTTCTTCGCTTTTAGCTCTTTTTAGTCTCCTTTTGTTTACGTTTATTATTCTTTGTTCTAAGTTAAGAGTTTCTCTGAACCACTCCTTTCGTTGACTTATAGGTACTTCTCTATTCATTAATAATTAATATCGAGGCTTGTCTGAACTAAATTAAGACAATTTGAACAATGAATACTTATACTAGATTATCTCAATTATAACTTTAATAATAACACATGTTACGGAAACTACTAAAAGAAAGCAATTCTTGCAAAATACTACTAAAGTTAAAAAGTACAATAATAACTAAAGACAATAAGTGTACAATAGTAAGACAATAAGTACAATAGTAACTAAATCTAAAACTTATACCAATCAAACAAAAACGTTTGCTACAACACAATCAGCAAAAAGGACAATAGATACAAAGCTAACAAAGATAGCATGTAATATAGGCAGTTGTATAATATTTGTGAAGGTTCAGATGTTGTAATTTGAAGTCTGCCTTTCTGTAACTACTTACACAAGCAAAATATTAAATTTAAAGGTAACTAGGCTCTGATACCAAACTGAAAAACGGGTGTGCAATCTATGGAGAAACTCAAACAGGCCTTTCAAGATCCCATGGTTTCCATTTAAACAAAACGAATTTTCAAATACTCCTAAAGTCTACTATTGCCTTCCCAAACAGGACTTACCCAGGTAGACCACCAACGAGGTTTTACAGAAAATTATAAAATTTTGTTTGCATAAAAACAGGATCTCTACTAAGTACTTTTACAGAAAAAGTTCCTCTAAGATTGAAATCAAGTTTTTCAAATCTCTACTAGGACTGAGTTACTCAAGAAATTTAAATGCAGAAGGTTGATTAGGGAACAAATAAACATAGCTTTCAAAAGTAGAAATGTAGAAAAGAGAAAGTTGAACTCAAAGTTTTTTTTGGGTCATTTTATATTTACTTAGAATTTCGAGTTTTTAAATAATTTTTCTTTAAGTGGATTTGTATTTATAAAAAATTTTGGAGATTAGTTTAGAAATACTCTTGAGAGCTTCTTCTTACAATCCACAAATCGTCTATTCACACTCCAATTTAATTTTTTTTTTATTAATGACAATTTTAACCTAAATTAAAATTACTAAACAAGACAAAAAAATGTAAAGACACTCCAAACTAATTAAATTATTAAAAAAAAAAAATTCTCTTTCCTAAATCATTAGATTAAATATTATGTATTAAACTTTCCTAAATCTATTATTACCATATTAAAGTACTAAACACTCTCCATGTTTCAAAACAAAAAAAAAATTTCATATTTCCATACTTTCTTGATCAATCTCTGATTAATAGTTAAAGAAATAAAAGCTTAAGAATATTTTGGTTTTTTACTAACAGTAATATATATATATATATATATATATATATATATTAAAATGTCAATTAAAAAAATATATATATGAAAGCTTGAATTGTTGCAACTAAATTCGATTAAACTCAGAATTCTAAGACTAATGAAAGAATTAAAGTTCTCTAGGCAATCGCATACCTACAAGAGTAACAAAAAACATTTTCATATTTTGATTTATAAAAAATAAAAATAAAAATAAAAAAACTCGTTTTTTTTTTTTTTAATATATACATACATACGGTTCTTAAAAATCAAGTTTATTAGTAAGTTTTGTTTTTTCTAAAATTAGAGATATGTATTGAAGGATAGAGAGTTTAATATGGTAATTAAAAATTTAGGAGAGACTATTTAATATGTAATAATTAATCTAATGATTTAGGAGAGATAATTTCTTTTTTTAATAATTTAATTCAAAATATATATAAAAAGATAATCTTGTAATAAAATGAAGTGTCTTTAGAATTTTTTTAATTTATATTTTGAGAATGTAATGTTTTTAGAAAAGAAGTGTAAAAAGAAAATTTTAGATTGTCAAAAGAAGCTCTCAATACTCTTTTATATTTGATGGTAAAATGTCCATTTTACCCTTGATATTTAAATCAACAGTTAAGTCTAACTGTTGACCGTTAAAGGGAGAGGATCTAATTGTAATTAAGAGTATTTCTAGCATATTTTGCTTTATGCCAAAACATAGGGTACGTTTGTGCAATTTTAAAAAAATAAATAAATAAATAAAGTTTAAAAGTTAAGTCCATGAATAGATAGCCCAAATCATAGCTAAATGCATTTGCTCATCAATTTTAAAAAAAAAAAAATTTTAAAACCCAATAAATTTAAAACAAATGTGTCATGCCAGCCCCTTTCTAGTGTCTTTCAAAAAAAAAAACAAAAAAAAAAAAACTCATTTCTATTTTCCTCATAAACTTGCTAGTACATAATTTAGAAATTTTGAATTTGAATCTAAGTCAGACCTACCTCTTCATTCCAACTACCACCTACAATTATCATTACTTCTTTGAATTTGTTGATACAATTTATTTTGATTCGGTAATATATGTTTTTCTTCTTTGAAGCATCTCAAGTCAAGATTTAATTATAATCTTATTGTATTTACATCGCATACATATTTTCATTTCTTTTTTTTTTTTTTTTTTTAATTGTTTAAAACATGTAATTGAGGGTAAAGCTCAATTACAGGTGCATTTTATTTTTAATGGGTTAATTGCATTAACTTACCCTTACTTTATTGAATTTAGCAAGTTTTTAAAAAGATGTCCTAAATTAACACAAACACCCATTGTCATCAAGTCAATATGTTAACTTTAATGGTTAACTAACCTTGACCTGTGGAAAACCAAATATACCATTGCCACATCATCTCAAACAAAAAAATATTTTTAATTAAAAATAATAATAATATATCGATCATCTACGAAAACATCCTCAATTCGCAGAGGAGCCTCCTCTGCGAATTGTAGGAAGTCGGTCTCCGATATAGGTGAGGATCTCTTCTAGTAAGTAGGAGATCATCAAAGATCTCTTATTTCCATAATAGATTAACTTTTTTTAAAAAAATTGATTTTTCAATTTTAATTAAAAAATCTTTTATGTTTGAAATGATATGGCAAGGGTATATTTGGATTTCCAAGAGTCAAGGTTAGTCAACTGTTATAGTTAATGGATTGACTTGATAGCAGGGGGTGTGTGTGTTAATTTATGGTATCTTTTTAAAATATTGCTATATTTAATAAACTAAGGGTAAGTTAGTGCAATTAACTCTATTTTAATTAATGAAAATTTTCATGTATGATTGGGATTTGCCAACAAAATGACAAATATTGTTTAGTATTATATAATATATTCTTTTCTATAAAAACAAATTGTCACAGCATCCTACCTGAAAAAAAAAAAAAATAAATCTGGTTTTACCCCTGTGTACATCTAGGTGAAACGTTTGAAAAATAACGAATTTTAATATTCGGTGTTTAATTTTTCTCAAAAACTTAAGACACGTAAAAACATTCTAACACCAATGAAATATATGATGTTTTAAAGTATATGAACGGATTCAATAGGAGTATTATACACAATATCTATACCAATGTAGTTGAGATTTAGAGTTTTTTTTTCTTTTCTTTTTTTCCAAATATTGTTTCCATAATAACCTTCGACTATTTTTTTCAAGATACAATTTTTATCACTAACAACTTAATGTTTGGTTTTACAAGAATATTGACGTTAACGACTGAAAAATAAGTGAAAGAAGATAGAGAATCGAAAAGGAGAGGAAACAAATTAATCATATACATTCAATTCGTCACATCATTTATATCACTTTAAATCAATTTCTATTTTTTGATATTTAATTAAAAACTATAATTCAAAATTTAGAATCTTTTAAAGATCTCTAGCATTAATTATTGTACTTTTACTTTACAATCTGATTCTTAAATTTAGAACCGATACAACAACGTTATTTACATTCGAACTTGAAATTTTTTTATTTTTTTTTCAGAATTAACTTAATTAGAGAATTATTACTCAAATATAAGAGCTTGTTACTTATTAATAAAAGAGAAAAACAAAAATCTTGGTACTAAAAAGTAAAAACAAACAACTATTTCATTCTTTTCACGATACATATATAACTATACAGATATAATTCATCAACCAGAATAATTATACAACCATTTGTGTTCTTTTATTCCTTTATTTGTTAACAATCATTTATTAAAAGTCATTAAGCAACACACAAAAATATAGTTAATCTTGGTAAATGAAATGGACTATTTTATCATTCAATGGTCCAACATTTTCACAATTGGGACTGAACAAGTGAAAGCAGTGACCTTCCCCTAAAGTCTCATAAAACTCCACTACCATGCCATTCACTCTTCAACAAGATATCACAGTATGCCAAACCTCTATCTCTAATTAAATCTTTTTCTGCCACACAAACCAGTACTCTATCACCCACCATGCTCTTCAAGTTCACATCCACTTCCGGGTTGAGTTTCGGGTCATCGTCACACTCGGTACTACTTAACACATAAACTTGTACATTTCAATGATTTTATCAGGCTCAATATTAGCCCCAAACCCTCAATTTTCAAGCCTGCCAATCCCATAATGGTACTGCCAGCTCGAACCGCCACAAAATGGGCAATATTGGATCCATCACTCCCACCACCTAAAAAAACCTACCCAAAATCCGCATGATCGTTAAGCCACGGGTCAAACCCTAGCCCGTTAGAGTGGGTAGCAACCCATTCTAGCCCGACCCATGAATCTTCGTATGCAATTGGTAGAGGGGGTGCTCAGGGGCCAATCTGTATTCAATGGAAATGGCAATGATGTTGGCTTTGGACACTAATGAAGTGAACATAATCTTAGATCTAATGCCTAAGGCTGATCCAACACAAAAACCTCCACCGTGGTAGTGAACAAACACCGGTTGCTTTCGATCTGGGCCATCGATCTTCAGGATGAAAATACGGGCCTTAACGCTTGTTTCCGACGAGATCACAACATCTTTGGATTGGACTCCTGTGCTTGGATCATGGCGTGCATCAACGGTTATAACCGCCGTGTACCACTCTATACGGCCATCTTTATACACTTTGAAGTAGGGTGGAAAATCATGCGCTACTTCATTAGTACTGCTTGAATCCATCTCTTAACTCGAGTGAATGGATTTGCTGAAAAGCCTGAAATGTGTTTTGATTATTTAAAGGGGAAGGTTGTCCAATTATAAAGAACAATGACATTGTATTAGTGAACCAAAAAGTCACAAAGAATCAAAAAATTTATTTCAAATGGCACTATCAGTAGGTGAAAAAAATATACTTAGAGCATCTCCAATGCAAATATGTATTTTTGAGTTTCTAAATAGTGCCACATCAGCATTTCTATTTATTATGGGCCCACTTTTGAAAAAAAATTAGAGAAATGCATATTCACATCTCCAATGCAATTATCTAAAGTCAAATATACATCCATTTTATGTTCAATCATAATAAAACAATTATTACACTCTCTCTCCTCTTTTATTTTACAATTAAATGAGGTTTAATCTTATTGGTGGAAAGAGTTGAAAACTTTAATCTTATTTGTGGAAAGTGTTAGAAATCCTAGTCAGCATTTCTAGGAGAGTTTCTAGAATTAGAAACCCAACTCCATATTTTCTAACTTTTGTTTTGCCACATCATCTCCATATTCAACTTAGATAATAGCATTGGAGAGAATTTTTCTAACTTTTTTAATTTCTATCCTATGTGGCACTCCATTTTCTCCAAATGCATAATAGCATTGGAGATGCTCTTATATTATGTTTGGTCAACAATTATACATTGAATGGTTTCCTTTTGACTTTTTGAATGGTAATTAATAATGACATAAATACAAGTTCAAGTTGAATTTTATGAGTACTGATAAGGTTTTGTATTCATCAAAATGGATTGAACAATAAATGAAGCTGTATTTTTTTTTAAACAATATTATATTATTACATAAATTTAGAATTTTTTTTTTGGAAAGGGGAGAACAATAATGAATTAAGCTGTATTTTTTACTTCAATATAAATCAATGAATTTTAATTATTTACACACTCATTTTAAAATTTATTAAAAAAAAAAACAATACTTTATTTATAAAAATAAACACTACAAAAAAAAGGTCTTTTCCGACGGCTAAATGCCGTCGAAAAAGACCATTTCCCATCGGAAATACGCTTTTCCGATTGGAAAAAGCCGTCGGAGGCCGTCGCAAATACGATTTTCAGAAATAACTAATTACTGACGAGCCATCAGAAATACTACCATTTCCAACGGCCATGGCCGTCTGAAAAGATGAAAATACCGTCGGTAATAGTAATTCAAGGCGGTCAAAATTACTTGTATTTCCGACGGTTTTATCACTATTTCCGACGTCTTATTGCCGTCGGAAATAGTCGAATTTTGTAAAAAAATGGTGCGATTCGACTTGATAGTCGCCACGTCATCCGTCACCCGTCACGTCAACAACTTTAATTCCATGAAATTCATGTGGTTTGAACCCTTGACTTGGATGACAGTAAGGGGTTACCCTTACCATTTTGCTATAACTTTATATCTGATATGTTTTGCATACTATTTATATATAAGCTATTGATATGTTTGTATAATATCTAATTAAATATATTTTTTTGTATACTATTTAAATATAACTATTGAGATATTGTTTTTAAAAATAATATTTTATTAAAATTATTAGAGTTTGTTTTAAAAAATCTGATATAGTAGTGTCACTAAATATAATTAAAAATAACTAAATGTTCTTGTGATTACTAATAATTTTGCTATATTTTATATTTAGTTAATTTAGTAAGATGTGTCCACAAAGTAATTTGAATTAAATTTTAGCATTTCCGATGACACTTTTTATGTTGTTAGAAAAGTGGGTAATATTGACAGCTTATTTGACTATTTTCGGATGGCCCAAAAGTCATCGGAAAAGCGGTATTTTTTTTTTCCGACGACACAAAAAGTCCCACAAGTCATCAGCATAACTCAACAATTTGACACAACCCGAATCAATCTTGCAGATGTCATGTACGAGGGCGTTGTAATGTTCCTTGACATTCCTACATGACTTTCTCGGCAGTTGAATGGCCATAATTTACCATCGGGCAATTTCTCAAGATAAAAATGCTTATAATAAGAGGGAGTTCCTAAAGAATGACATAAATATCTCACAAATCCCTTCGTCATAATCTTGACAAATGTTTTGTGTATTTTTGTTGTATCAAAGTGTTCATTCTTGATTTTTGCACATATATGTCATTGTCCGGATAGCAATTTAGGGAAAATCAGGTGTATTAAATGCATACTACGAAATAGAGATTATATAATTATTTTATCTAACTTTTTATTTTTCAAGAAAATATAAATCATGAAATTTTTATTTGTACAAATTATTTGAAGAAACTTTATATAAAAAATACGGTTTTAACACTAAAATAAAAAATTGGTCTTTTCCGACGGCTAAATGCCGTTGGAAAAGAACATTTACCGTCGGAAATGTAGACTATTTCCGACAGCATTTAGGCCGTCGGAAAAAATGTATTACTTTTTCCTATTTCCAATGGAACAAAGACTATTTCCGACGGCATTTAGGCCGTCGGAAATGTGGTATCATATTTTTTCTCATTTCCGACAGCACTGAAATGGCCGTCGGAAATGGTACCTTTCGGAAATAGTTCGTCACTGATAGGCTTTTTTGTTGTAGTGAAAATGTTTAAAGAGAAAAGACATTGAAGAGTTTTGAACTATATTCCATAACTCTTGTCTAGGTGTTTACAGTCATTTTAAATCAATACGACTTGTTGATAAATAGTGTTCGTTCATTATATTATTCGTCGTGCGCTGAAGTTGATATATATATACATATATCCTTAAATCTTTTTAATTGAAACCTTTTTGACAAAGAATGTTGATAAAATAAATTTAATACTAAAAAATTTCATCAATTTCTTTATAAATGATTTGTTTTCAATCTTAAACCGTGGTTAAATTTGTACCAGCAAACCAAATTGCCCATACTTTGAAACTACTTCGATGTACCACTAAATTCATAAATTATGCTTCATCATTTTTTTTTTTTAAAATACGACAATAATTTAGGTTTGGAAAGAGGGAAGACTCGAACCCACAACCTCATGGTGTCATTGGACCAACCTTATCTTGTCTCGGACTATTTTCTATAAGGATACGGATATTAACATCCATAAATATGATAAGCACACTCATATTTATCAGAAATTCTATTATCAGTTCGAACTAATAAAAGTTATATCAGTTCCTTGTATGTGGGCCACTAGATTTAAATACTTTGACTTGGCTGTATGCACTTGTCAGTCAAAGTATTTAAATCCAGTGGCCCACATACAAGGAACTGATATAACTTTTGTCAGTTCGAACTGATAATAGAAAGACTGCATATTCATAAGTATACTCATGTCTAAAATTTAAAATTAAAACATTACTATAAACACCCATCTTAATGCCAATAGTAACCTTATTTAAATGAATGTTTTCATTTTAATACAATTTATTTATAAACCCTTTTAAGTTATTAACACACCCAATTTCACAAATGATAAATTCTTAAATTCTCCAAGCTCGAAAACACAATCCGAATATTGTTAAATTCTTAAATTTCGATATCTATCAAGTTAAAATAGAGAGAACTCAACTCTGTCAAGTTGTTGATATTTATTACAACAGATTTCACATCCTCATACCAATGTTAATCTCTTGGATACACAACAATGCTTAAAGTTTCCGATGTGTGCAGCCTTGATTAAATCCCACTTGAAATCACTGTCTTCATTCCCTCCTTCCAAAGACATCTTTCCACTGTCTTCATTCCCTCATTCCACAGACATCTTTTTAATCCACTTCTCTTTATCATAATGATGATTGGCACAGATGTATCGAACAAAGTCCTTGGAGAGACTCAAACATTTTTTACTGGTTGGTTTCATTTTTAAACCTAAGAATGGAAAGAACATCTTGATCAAGAAAATTTCACCATCCATACTTGCAGCCCTCAAAATCCCACCCGACTCATTCGTTTTCTTTTGTTTCTTCGTTTGATCTTCTGTTTTGAAACCGAAGATTTTGATAATGGGAGATTTTGATTCTTGAAATAGAATGAGGGTTTAATTAGTTTAGTTTTTTATTTTTATTTTAGTGATATAGTTGAAGATATGAATGTAATTAATGGGTGTACATAGTATTTGATTTATTTTTAATTAAACTAATTTATCCTTATTGGTAAACTCCTATTGGGATATTTTTGTAATTAATTTTTTTATTAAAATATGGGTGTACTTATCATATTTATAGGTGTCAATATCGGCACCCTTTCTATAAATATATATTTTCAATACTGTAATATTAAACATCTCAAAAAAAAAAAAAAAAAACACATATTACATGAAACTAATAAATCATTTTTTTTTTTTTAGTTTACTACTCTATTTGACACAATATATAGAGAACACTTTTGTTCACCCCCCATGAGGTAAACATTACCCCCGCCCCCCCCCCCCCCCAACACTTGACATGTGTCAAAGGAGGGGGTATTTTTGGATAAAAATACCCCCTCATTTGACACATGTCAAGTGTTGGGGAGGGGGGTAATACTTACCCCCCAAAAAGGGGGTTGAGCAAAGTAGCACTCCTATATATATGATTTACAAATACGTTGCCACATCAGTTGAGCTTTAAAAAATTTTAAGATGTCTAACATAACTAATAACCAGTGTTCTAGTAAATGCTAGGCGCTAGTCGGGCGGTGGACCAGCGCCTAGCGCCTAGGCGGTTTAGTCGGCGCCTAGGCGGATTTCTAGGCGGTTGACTTTTTCCGTTGACCGATTATGATGAAATTCATATTATGACGAAACTCAAATAAAATCATAAACATAAATTCCCTTATTGTTTGTATCTCTTGTACCTATTTAATATAATTTTTTTTTTATTGTATATTTTAGATTTTTACATTGAAAGAGGGTGTCTTTTGTTATTTTACAAATATGCTTTAAAAGTAAAAAATCTTCTCCTCTCTTTCACTCTTTCACGCAATCACGCCTACCTTCAGCCTTCTTCTCTCTCTTTTTCTTCTTCCACCATTTTCTCTCAATTCAAGCTTTCTCTCTCCTCTATTAAAGCTTGTTTTTGACTTATTTTTCATTAAATCTTGGTGGGTTTTGTTTGTCAATAGCACTTGAATCTAATTTGTGTATTGATTTTGCTCATATTTTCTCCATTGATTCAACTCGGTTAGGAGGGTCAATGGCCAACTCAGTTAGGCGACAAGAGGTGGTGGTCGGCAACTGGAAGAGGTTTGATTTTGGGTTTGATTTTGAGTTTTTGATTTTGGGTTTTGGCTGATTTCACGATCTGAGAAGTTTGGCCAATTTGGGGATTTTAAAAGGAACAAACAGTGTCGTTTTAGGTGGACTGGCTAGGCGGGTCAACGATTTTGACCCCGACTTGGCCGATTTTAATCGCTCAAAAATCGGTCAAAATCGGTCAACACAACCGATTTTTTGCTGGCCGATTTTTCTGGCCGAAATACACCAAATCGGGACAGAAGACTTCCGCACAGCGTCTAGGCGGCCGCCTAGACCGATTTTTCGAACACTGCTAATAACAGAGCATCTCCAATGCAAAAATGCATTTTTGAGTTTCTAAATAGTGTCACATCAGCATTTCTATTTATTATGAGCCCATTTTTGAAATTTTTTTAGAGAAATGCATATTCACATCTCCAATAGAATTATCTAAAGTCAAATATGCATCAATTTTATGTTCAATTATAATAAAACAATTATTACACTCTCTCTCCTCTTTTATTTTACAATTAAATAATGTTTAATCTTATTGGTGGAAAGAGTTAAAAGCTTTAATCTTATTGGTGAAAAGAGTTAGAAATCCTAGTCAGCATTTCTAAGAGAGTTTCTAGAATTAGAAACCCAACTCCATATTCTCTAACTTTTTTTTTTTTACCACATCATCTCCATATTCAACTTAGATAATAGCATTAGAGAGAGTTTTTCTAACTTTTTAAATATCTATTCTATGTGGTACTCCATTTTCTCAAAATGCATAATAGCATTGGAGATGCTCTCAGTGTGCAACTCTTAAGTAAATTGGTACAACACTTCCTCTCTACTTCTGTGATATGATATGATCGGTGTTTTATATTTACCATTGAATTGTAAAGTGTGGGGAGAAAAGCAAACTCTATTGTTATACATCCATGTAGCAATTGATCTCGCAAAGTCTGGCAAGCCCTGATCCAATTGGTGTTGCAGTTTTTTTTTTCTTCAAAAACAAAAACTAATTTCACAATCCAAATCTCAAAGTACGACTTTGTTAACAAACGTTATTAATGAGATAAAGCGGTTCAACAACGCCCAAAAAAGGCTAATCTTGATTAACGAAGTGGATCATTTTATCAATCAATGGTCCAACATTTTCACTGTTGAAATTGAACATGTGGAAGCAATGATCTTCTCCAAGAGTCTCATAAAGTTCAACATTACCATTCCATCCACTCTTATTCAAGATCTCATAGTAAGCCACACCTCTATTTCTCAACCAATCTTTCTCTGCCACACAAACCAGCACTCTATCACCTGCCATGCTCTTCAAATTCTGATCCACATCCGGGTTCAGTTTCGGGTCATCATCGCATCCGGTACTACTTGGGCACAAAAACTTGTACATTTTAGCAGGCTCCTTACCCCCAAAAAATGGATGCACTATAAGCAAGCCCTGAATTTTTAAGCCACCTGCTGCCAATCCAATAGTGCCAGCTTGGATTGCCACGAAATGGGCAATATTGGCTCCAGCACTCTCACCACCTAAAAAAACCCGCCCAAGATCCGCATAACTGTTAAGCCACGGTTCGGGCCCTAGCCCATTAGTGTGGGTAGCAACCCATTGTAGCCCGGCCCATGAGTCTTCATATGCAATTGGTAGAGGATGCTCAGGAGCTAATCTATATTCAATAGAAATGGCCATGATGTTGGCTTTTGAGACTAATGAAGTGAGCATAGTCTTACCTCTCTTGCCCATGGCTGATCCAGCACAAAAACCTCCACCATGGTAGTGCACAAAAACCGGTAGCTTTCGAATCGGGCCATCGATCTTTGGGATGAAGATACGGGCCTTAACTCCCGTTTCTGGCAAGATCATGACGTCTTTGGATTGGACCCCGGTGCTTGGATCATGGCCTGCATCAGCAGTCTCAAACACTATGTACCGCTCTACACGGCCATCTTTGTAAACCTTGAAGAAGGGTGGAAAATTATGGGTTATTTCATTAGTGCTAATTGAGTCCATTGCAACAAAATTTTGGGCAAGGGATGAAAAGGAGAACTTTATTGGTTTTGATTGTTTTATAGAGAGAGAGAGGTTTGAATATATATGTGTGTGTAAGAGAGGGGGAGGGGGGGCGGTGGGGTTGGTGCCGGGACAACAATATGATGCATCTGACAGTCATGGAGAATCTACTTTTCTTGTTGAAATATGTAGGTGAGAAGTAAAGTACAATGACAGAATTTAATTGCCACACTTATTAGTTTACCTAAATCTGTTGTGGTCCTTGTGGATGAGATATTTTTATATTTATGAAGTATAAGTTTACTCTTGTTTATCTTACTCTTACTTCTCAAAATCTGTAAAGATTTCTTAGACATATGGTCATTTTTAAGAGAGATGGATTTCCAGATCTTTTTAAAAGTTTTTTTTTTTTTAAATAAATTGTTTAAATCCAGATCTCTTCAAACTTTTAATTTATTATTTTGAAATAATGATTTTCTAATTAAAATAGCATTATTATTTTTTTGAAATAATGATTTTAAGATTACATGTTTTTTATTTTTCTTTTAAAAAAATTAAGATTAAATGTTAAATAATTTTAAACTGAATTTTATTTTTATTTTTGTTATTCTCTCTATTTTTTTTTCATTTCTTTATAAAAAAATTCAGATTTTCATTAATATTTTAACAATTTTTTTTTTTTTTTAAATTTGGTGATACATGTCATATTATAATTAGATTACAAGTTAGGTTAAATTGTAAAAATTGATAAAGTTAGAGGTAAAATAGTACTTTTAAATCATTTGTTTTAAGTTAAGGGTAAAATGGTCAATTTACTTTATCTGTTATGGTTGACTGTTAAAAATCTGGTCAAAGGGACCAAATTGTTGAGTTTTTTAAAACATTAGGATTACCCCAGTAAAAAATAGAAAGACAGTTAAAAAGTCATAATGTGTGAAAATATAGGGACTAAAATGATAATATCCCTATAATTTAGGGTATATTCCATTAAGATTTCGAAAGACTTTTAAAGAGATTTTTTAAGTGGATAACTTTTACAGATTTTATAAACTTGTATAGACTTTACAAAATTATGAAAAACTTTTATAGGCTTTTATTTAAAAAACAAAAAAAAAAAAAAAAAAAAAACAAATCTAAGTATAGAAGTGAAAAAAATCTACAGAAAATACATTAAGGAACAAGCTGAAAAGTGAAATTATATATGCAGAAGGTTGATTAGGGAACAAATAAACATAGCTTTCAAAAGTAGAAATGTAGAGAAAAGAAAGTTGAACTCAAAGTTTTTTTTTGGGTCATTTTATAATTACTTAGAATTACGAGTTTTAAAATAATTTTTCTTTAAGTAGATTTGTATTTATAAAAAAAATTGGAGATTAGTTTAGAAATACTCTTTTATATTTGATGGTAAAATGTCCATTTTACCCTTGATATTTAAATCACTGTTGACCGTTAAAGGGAGAGGATCTAATTGTAATTAAGAGTATTTCTAGCATATTTTGCTTTATGCCAAAACATAGGGTACGTTTGTGCAATTAAAAAAATAAATAAATAAATAAAAGTTTAAAAGTTAAGTCCATGAATAGATAGCCCAAATCATAGCTAAATGCATTTGCTCAACAATTTTTAAATTAAGAAAAAAAAAACCCAATAAATTTAAAACAAATGTGTCATGCCAACCCCTTTCTAGTGTCTTTCAAAAAAAAAAAAACCATTTCTATTTTCCTCATAAACTTGCTAGTACATAATTTAGGAATTTTGAATTTGAATCTAAGTCAGGCCTGCCTCTTCACTCCAACTACTACAATTATCATTACTTTCTTGAATTTGTTGATACAATTTATTTTGATTCGGTAATGTATGTTTTTCTCGTTTGAAGCATCTCGAGTCAAGATTTAATTATGATCTTATTGTATTTACATTGCATATATATATATATATATATATATATATATATATATATATATATATATATATATATATATATATATATATTATTGTTTAAAACATGTAATTGAGGGTAAAGCTCAATTAAAGGTGCATTTTATTTTAATGGGTTAATTGCAATAACTTACCCTTACTTTATTGAATTTAGCAAGTTTTTAAAAAGATGTCCTAAATTAACACAAACACCCATTGTCATCAAGTCAATCTGTTAACTTTAACGGTTGACTAACATTGACCTATGGAAAACTAAATATACCACTGCCACATCATCTCAAATATAAAATATTTTTAATTAAAAAAAAGATAATATATCGATTATCTACGGAAACATCCTCAATTCGTAGAGGAGCCTCCTCTGCGAATTGCAGGAAGTCGGTCTCCGATATCGGTGAGGATCTCTTCCAATAAGTAGGAGATCATCAAAAATCTCTTATTTTCTTAGTAGATTATCTTTCTTTTTTTAAACAAATTGATTTTTCAATTTTAATTAAAAAATCATTTATGTTTGAGATGATATGGTAAGGGTATATTTGGATTTCCAAGGGTCAAGGTTAGTCAACTATTATAGTTAACGGATTGACTTGATAGCAGAGAGTGTTTGTGTTAATTTAGGGCATCGTTTTAAAATATTGCTATATTTAATAAACTAAGGGTAAGTTAGTGCAATTAACCCTATTTTAATTATTGAAAATTTTCTTGTATGATTGGGATTTGCCAACAAAATGACAAATATTGTTTAATATTATATTTTTTTTTTTCTATAAAAACAAATTGTCACAACAGCCTACCCGGTAAAAAAAAATTCTGATTTTACCCATGTTTACATCTAGGTGAAACATTTGAAAAATAACGAATTTTGATATTTGGGGTTTGATTTTTCTCAAAACCTTAAGACACGTAAAAACACCCAACACCAATGAAATATATGATGTTTTAAAGTATATGAATGGATTCAATAGGAGTATTATACACAATATCTATACCAATGTCGTTGAGATTTGAAGGTTTTTTTTTTTTTTTAATCCAAATATTGTTCCCCTAATAACCTTCGACTATTTTTTTCAAGATACAATTTTTATCACTAACAACTTAATGTTTGTTCCCCCGAATATTGACGTTAACGATTGAAAAATAAGTGAAAGAAGAAAGAGAAATAAAAAGGAGAGGAAACAGATTAATCATATAGATTCAATTCGTCGCATCATTTATATCATTTTAAATCAATTTCTAATTTTTGATATTTAATTAAAAATTATAATTCAAAATTTCGAATTATTTTAAAAATGTCTAGCATTAATTATTGTACTTTTACTTTACAGTTTGATTCTTAAATTTAGAACGGATACAACAACATTATTTACATTCAAACCTGATTTTTTTTTTTTTTTCAGAATTTTTTTTTTGAAAAGGCAGTAATAATATTAAGGCAAAAGCAGCCAACAAGCAAACAACAGCCCAGCAGCACTAACAAAACAGCGCGAAGAGGGCAGAAAGCAGAAAAAAAAAAAAAGAACAAAAATGCACGAGCAGCACAACAAACCAACAAAAGCAGCTACCCACCCAATCAGAAATCCCCCCACTCCACAAAATCACCTGACTTGTTGGAGCCCATCTTAGCCAAACTGTCCGCAAAGGAATTAAATCTTCTAGACTCAAAAACCACCTCCATGCCTCCCATAACACCCAACTCTGTCATACCCTTGCGAATCTCCCAGACTGCATCAATATGAGCAATATTACCAAACTCCCCTTTGTTAACCCAGGACACAGCTACCTTTGAATCACTAACCACCGAGATGGTCCTGTCATGAAGAGACGAATTCGATTGGCAAAGTTCTACTGCTCTACGAATGGCCCACAACTCAGCCACATTAGAATCAAAAATCCCCACATAAAAAGAAAAGAGGCAAAGAACTTTACCCTTCGAATCTCTCAAAACTCCTCCTATTCCCGCCGAACCTGGCTTGCCTCTAGAGGAGCCATCAACATTAAATTTTAGGCAATCATTGCCAGGAGGAATCCAATCTACAATTGTAGACTTTTTGATGACTTTCCTCTCAACACATAGCTGGCACATATTTCTTAACAACGCCTCCACCGAATCTTCCGAACCTTTTCCAAGGTGCTTAAACCACCAGACAATCCGGAATTTAACCATATCTGTCACCTGCTCGAACACTGGCTGCTTATCTTCAAAGACCAGGTGGTTTCTAGCATCCCAAATAGCCCAAACAACAGCACCGAACAGAGAAGACCATATCCTATCACACTTGGGACTCGGGCATAGGCCCGACCAACTAACCATCCAATCCGCTACCGACTTACTCGCACAAAAACTAACCCCCCACCAAGATAAACAAACGTTCCACAACGCCACAGACCAAGCACATCCAAGAAAAAGATGGTCAATAGATTCCGTCTCTATCTTGCAAAAAGGACAAACCAAGTCCACCATCTGTGCCATACCAACTCTGTGGAGCACCTCCTTAACGAAGACCTTACCTTTCCAGAGTTGCCATAGAAAAACTTCGATCTTTGGAGGGCAACATCTCTTCCATAAAAGGTCGGGCATTGATTCTGAAATCTGCACCTCATACTCCAGCTGCTTACGAAAGGAATCCACAGAGAATACACCTTTAATATTGAAACTCCAGGCAATTGTATCAGCGAATGATCTTCTAATGGGAATACAATCCAAAAAGGAAGAGAAACAACCCCATTGGTCTCTTTCCTAGTCAAACAACCTTCTTCTCATGGGAATCTGCCAGCGCCACCCAAAATCTGTCCAACTACCAAACTCTTTCACCACACCCTCTTTCTTGACCGCGAGAGCATAACATCTAGGAAAAGCTTCCTTCAGCGGATGACCATCCACACCCAACTGAGACCAGAAAACCGCCCTTTCACCATTGCCAATAACCGTGCGGAATCCTTTATTAATGATGCTAGCAGTTCTAGAGCCCTCCTTCAGAAGGCACTTGATAGATTTAACAAAGTTCGAATCCGAGATAGAATTCCTCCAGTCCCAAAACAGCCTATTCTCCTCCACTTTAAACTTTGAACAAATCACTCTACGCCACAAAGCCGACTACTCCCTGCCAAATCTCCAAATCCACTTGGCAAGCAAGGCACTATTCTTATCTATAATTCTTCCAAAGCCAAGGCCGCCTTTATTTTTCTCTCTACAAACTTCAGCCCACTTGACTGCATGAAGCTTCCTTTTGCGGTCCCCATCTCCCCACAAGAACCTTCTTTGAATTCTCTCAATTTGATTAGCTATTCCAACTGGGATTTTGTAAACCGAAAGAAAGTAAGTCGGAATACTTGTTAACACCGCTTTGATCAAGACAATGCGGCCACCTTTTGAGAGAAACTTTCTCTTCCATTGCGCCAATTTCTTGTCAATTTTATCGATGACAGGCTGCCAGAAATCCTTCAACCCCGGCCTCCCTCCCAAAGTGAACCCAAGATACGAAATCGGAAGGACCGCCTTTTTGCATCTAAAAGTCTCTGCCCATTGCTCATTATCCTCCACATTCTTCTTCGCCACTCTCACGACACATGATTTATGGTAGTTAATTTTAAGTCCCGAAGTTAACTCGAAACATCTGAGCACTCTCTTCGCATTTCGTAAAAACTCCAGCTTTGGTTTGAGAAAAAGAACCGTATCGTCCGCGAATTGAAGATGTGTGATGTGGACTTTGTTCTCCTCAAAACTCTCCCCCTGAATCAATTTCCGTTCTGCAGCTTTCAGGAGGAGACAATTAAGACCTTCAGCCGCCAAATTGAAGAGGAACGGCGAGAGAGGGTCGCCTTGTCTTAGCCCCTTACCGATACCAAATTGAGAGGTAGGAGACCCATTTACCAAAATCAAAATCAGAGGAGTAGTAACGCAATCCTTCATCCACCCTCTCCACTTGATACCGAAACCCATCCCTTCCATCACACAATCAAGGTAGTCATGGCCGATGCTATCGTACGCCTTCTCGAAGTCGAGTTTAACTACCAGGCCACCTTCCGAGTCTTTTTTCCACTTACTGATGACTTCCTCCGCTATCACTAAACTGTAGAAAATTTACCGGTTACTTATGAAAGCCATTTGAGTCTCTCCAATGATTGAGACCATGACTTTCCTGAGCCTGTTAGCTAACACCTTAGCTAAAAGTTTAAACAGAGCTCCTACTAGGCAAATGGGTCTGAAATCCTTAATGCCCTCTGGTTTTCCCACTTTAGGAATTAGCACTATGAAGGATCTGTTAAGGTGCTTCACAATTGACCCATCCTGATGAAATTCCTTGAGAAACCCCATGAAATCCTCTTCAATAATATCCCAATGAGCTTTAATAAAATTCAGGTTAAAGCCGTCCGGTCCTGGTGATTTGTTTCCATCACAACTAGCAAGAGCGGTCCTCACTTCTAGCACATTGAACTCCTCTTCTAAACCATTCTTTTCTGATTCTAAAATTCTTTTCAACAGCCTTTGTGGAAACATTGGTTTTGCCCCTTTGTCTTTCTGGAAATGCTTCCCAAAAAAATTGTACACCCCTGTACAAAGAAGATCCGGATCCGTGACCCTCTGCCCATCCATCACTAACTCGCTGATCAAGTTTCTACTCTTTCTACTAGTAGCCATACTATGATAGAATTTTGTATTCATATTACCTTCCTTTATCCAGACCACCCTAGATTTTTGACGTCAAGATTGCTCTTCCAAGCGAAGGCACTTCCACAACTTCTCCAACACAATCAATCTTTCGGAACTTAACGCCGCCGACCACCCTTCTGTCTCAGCCTTCTTATCTAACTGCTCTAATTTACTTTCCAACTCTGAAGGGCTGTCTGCAACCAGCTTTTTGGCTTTAATCCATTTCTTCAGGCGCTCCTTCGCGGCTTTAGCTTTGGAGAATAGAACCCACCCTTTAGATCCTTTAACCACACACTCTTTCCAACCGGAAATGGCATCCTTCATCATCGTTTTTTCACCCAACCAGCTGTTAAAAAATCGGAAAGGGTAGGGCCCCCTTTGAGTATCGGCATCACTTAACACTATCGGATTGTGATCCGAGAGGCATCTCGGAAGACCTCTTTGAGTAATGTTTGGAAACCACTGCAATATATCAGGCGAGAGGAGAAAGCGATCAAATCTTACCCAAGCTTCAGAGATTCTGTTATTAGACCACGTAAACTTCGGACCATGAAGGGGGATGTCGACTATCCTGGCCTGATTGATGAACATGTTAAAATTGCTTATTGAACTAAAATTACAGCTAACTCCCACTCTTTCCGAAGGATTCAGAACTGTATTGAAGTCCCCTGCCACACACCAAGGAGCTGAGAAAGATTGTTGCGCCTTAATGATGAACTCCCACAGCTCTCTCCTTTCCTTCTCGTTAGAGGCTGCATACACATTACACACTACTATTTCCTTACTGCATTTGCTCAGAGTTCCTGCCAAAATAATACAACGCTTATTAGAAATACACGCCTCCACCTTAAAGGCCTCCTCATTCCATAAGGTTAACAAGCCACCCGACGCACCCTCTGCCTCCACACCAATCCCTCTAGCGAGCCAAGAACCACCCACAGAGCCAATAGTTTTTCTGTCAAAGGCCTTAAGTTTAGATTCTTGGATGAGAAGAATATCTGGTTTGATTTTACTGACTAGACCTCTCACCATCCTTCTCTTCTCTCCCTTACCCAAACCTCTTACATTCCAAGAAACAATAATCATCAAAAAAAGACAACCCAACACGGACGCACACAGGAAACTACTTAAGTTTCTCAGCTGCCAAACGCTCTTCCTCTTCCTTTTCCCGGGCTGCGATTTGTTCTCCTAATTCCACTTCACTGCCAGCAAAATCAAAACCTAACTCTGTCCCCACCTCTATCACTTTGGCTACCTCCTCCTCCAAATCCCAACTGTTGACTAGGGACTCGTTCGGAATCGTCTCCCGCGGCCCCAACTCCTCCTGCTGCACCTCATTTTCCTTATTGATTTGTTTGAAAACACCTGCTGCTCTTGAATTGTAAACATACCCCATAGACACCCCCTTTTCTAGAACCTTAGCGATTTCCTCTTCTAGATTCCAATACATCACATGAGGATGTTTCGATTGCTTGCCATCGATCTCTATACCATTGCTCGAGGAAGATGAGATCGATTTTGGCCCTCTTCCTATTGACCCTTCCTCTAACTCTATTCTAATTGGTAACTCCTTCAAGTCTGAACCCTTCACCTGATGGCCCTCAACTCCACACAAAGGTAAGGGGATTGGGCCTTTAAGAGGAATACTCAACACTCTCCCTTCAAAATCAGAGAAAGAGACTTTCTTGTGGTCCTTGAGATTTACCACCAGCTTTACTGGGCCTTCCTTTGGATCACTAAAGACCTCATTTTCACACCCCTCAGAAACAATAATAACATTGTCTGGGCTATCACTTCCAGATGGGCTTTTGGGCTGTCCATCCCTTACCTCTACACTTTTAGGCCCCATACTTATAAATTTAGAGCATTCTCCCTTGTGGATCCCCACCACCTTCCTAGCTTTCTCTGATGATTCCATACTTGACGCAGAGTACGAGGAATCATCACTACTTGAGCTGCTCAGAGCTCTCCTTTTCTTTTCTAAAATCAGCTTACCAGTCAGACATGTTGGATAAGCCGGTTTCTTTTTTGGAGTTCTGACATAGACCATCTTTCCTTTGTCCCTGTGATTATCAATGAGGGGACCCCTGCCTGCAGTTTCCAACCTGGAGAAATTTTTGTTGACTCTACTATCTGACACTCTCCTACCACCTTTTCCTTTTTCCTGACTTCCCAATTTCTCCTGCCATACACCTACCCTATTTTGCCACCTCTCCCTCTTCTCCATGCTGTTTGACCTACTACCTTCTGAATGGCCCCCATCCCCTACCTCTCGCCTGAGTATCGGAACTTCCAGCTGGAAATCCTCCTTTCCCAGAGCAGGTTCAAAATTCAAATTTAAAATTTCCCCCACCCAAACGAAGTCCACAGGAACTGAATCTGCTACCACCTTCACTCGAAAAGAACGCGGACCATCCTTCACATTGACCTCTATTGGGCAACGCCAGTTTCTTGGGACTGAAAGCAACAACTTCGCCCTGTCCAGTCTTTTTCCTGATAACGTGTCCCTTTCTACTAACAACATCTCACCCATCAAATTCCCGATCGATTGGAAAAAATGATTATTCCAAAATTTAAAAGGAATCCCTGTGAGATAGACCCATCTTGTTGTTCTCCGATTCTCCAGTGACTCTGACCAGTTGACCATAGATCTAAAGGTGTCCTTCCAGAAAAAGCGATTTCTTATGAAGCCTTCTCTATCATCTTTTGAATCAAACTTCCACATTACTGATTTTCCTCCTAGGTAAGTAGAGGAAAAACAGAATCCTCTGTCTAGAAGTCTTTTGTTCACCTGCGACACGTCTGAAAAACTTATTAGTTCTCCAATCGCGCTTTTCGCAAGCCAACTATAGTCATATGACTTGCCCTCCGCCACCATCTGCAGAACGTCTTTGTCCCCACCATCCGAACTCTCCTCTGACATCCCTTTCTTCTTTGATACCACCTCTGCATAAGACCGGCCTTCCCAACTCTCCTCTCCTTGGGTATGACCCCCCCTGAAACGTTCTGGACCTGATCTCCCATGAAGACCTGCCCCGTGCCCGCTATTTGGGCCCTTTGGTTTCTTCTCTTCCTCTCTAGACCCTGACGCCCTCCTGCTCTTCCAGTCATACTGAGCTACTCTAGTGTTAATCGGCCAGCCATAAACGTGCATCCCATGAGTCAATTTCGCCACCTTCTTCGCCTCCTCCATTGTAGCAAACCTGACGAACGCGAATCCTCCTTTTCTTGCACTTTTAGCTGCTGATAAGTAAATATCTCTGACCTTGCCAAAAGTCTTGAATACTCCCCACAGACACAAAAGATCTGCTTGATAGTTGAGGTTATCCACGAAAACAGAGGAAAGGTTCTCACGGAAATCTCCTCTTCTTGTGATTCTCTCTCTAGGAAACTCTCTCTTCCTCTCTCTAGCCATTCTTTTTTTTTTTTTTTTCAGAATTAACTTGATTAGAGAGTTATTACTCAAATATAAGAGCTTGTTACTTATTAATAAAAGAGAAAAACAAAAATCTTGGTACTAAAAAGTAAAAACAAACAACTATTTCATTCTTTTCACGATACATATATAACTATACAGATATAATTCATCAACCAGAATAATTGTATAACCATTCATGTTCTTTTTTTTGAAGAGAAACCATTCGTGTTTATTCCTTTATTTGATAACAATCATTTATTAAAAGTCATTAAGCAAAAAAAATTAAAATATATATAGTTAATCTTGGTAAATGAAATGGACTATTTTATCATTCAATGGTCCAACATTTTCCCTATTGGGATTGAACAAGTGAAAGCAGTGACCTTCCCCTAAACTCCTAAAGTCTCATAAAACTGCACATTACCATTCCATTCACTCTTCAACAAGATATCATAGTAAGCCAAACCTCCATCTCTAATTAAATCTTTTTCTGCCACACAAACCAGCACTCTATCACTCACCATGCTCTTCAAGTTCACATCCACTTCCAGGTTGAGTTTCGGGTCATCGTCACACTCGGTACTTCTTGAATAACTTGAGCACATAAACTTGTACATTTCAATGATTTTATTAGGCTCCTCCTTATTAGCCTCAAAAAAATGGATGCACCATAACTAGACCCTCAATTTTCAAGCCTGCCAATCCCATAATGGTACTGCCAGCTCGAACCGCCACGAAATGGGCAATGTTGGCTCCAGCACTCTCACCACCTAAAAAAACCCGCCCAAAATCCGCATGATCGTTAAGCCACAGGTCAGACCCTAACCCGTTAGAGTGGGTAGCAACCCATTCTAGCCCGGCCCATGAATCTTCATATGCAATTGGTAGAGGGTGCTCAGGTGCCAATCTGTATTCAATGGAAATGGCAATGATGTTGGCTTTGGACACTAATGAAGTGAACATAATCTTAGATCTAATGCCTAAGGCTGATCCAACACAAAAACCTCCACCGTGGTAGTGCACAAAAACCGGTAGCTTTCAATCAGGGCCATCGATCTTCGGGATGAAAATACAGGCCTTAACACCTGTTTCTGACGAGATCATGACATCTTTGGATTGGACTCCCGTGCTTGGATCATGGCATGCATCAACGGTTACAACCGCCGTGTACCTCTCTATACGGCCATCTTTATACACTTTGAAGTAGGGTGGAAAATCATGCGCTACTTCATTAGTACTGCTTGAATCCATCTCTTAACTCGAGTGAATGGATTTGCTGAAAAGCCCGAAATGTGTTTTGACTGTTTAAAGGGGAGGGTTGTCCAATTATAAAGAACAATTACATTGTATTAGTGAACCAAAAAGTCACAAGAATCAAAAAATTTATTTCAAATGGCACTATCAGTAGGTGAAAAAAATATACTTATATTATGTTTGGTCAACAATTATACATTGAAGTGTTAATTTCCTTTTGACTTTTTGAATGGTAAATTAATAATGACATAAATACAAGTTCAAGTTGAATTTTATGGATACTGATAAGGTTTTGTATTCATCAAAATGGATTGAACAATAAATGAAGCTGTATTTTAAAAAATATATATATTATATTATTACATAAATTTGGAATTGTTTTTTGAAAAGGGGAGAACAATAATGAATTAAGCTGTATTTTTTACTTCAATATAAATCAATGAATTTAATTATTTACACTCTCATTTTAAAATTTATTAAAAAAAAACAACACTTTATTTATAAAAATAAAATATTTAAAAGAGAAAAGACATTGAAGAGTATCGAACTATGGTCCATAACCCTTGTCTAGGTGTTTACACAGTCATTTTAAATCAATATGACTTGTTGGTAAATAGTGTTCGTTCAATATATTATTCGTCGTGCTCTGGAGTTGATATATATATATATATATCCTTAAATCTTTTTAATTGAAACCTCTTTGACAAAGAATGTTGATAAAAAAAATAAATTTAATATTAAAAAATTTCATCAATTTCTTTATAAATGATTTGTTTTCAATCTCAAACCGTGGTTAAATTTGTACCAGCAAACCAAATTGCCCATACTTTGAAACTACTTCGATGTAACACTAAATTCATTAATTATGCTTCATCTTTTTTTTTTTTTAAATACAACAATAATTCGGGTTTTGGAAGAGGGGAGACTCGAACCCACAACCTCTCATAGTGTCATTGGACCGACCTTAACTTGTCTCGGACTATTTTCTATAAATATATGTTTTCAATACTGTAATATTAAACGTCTCAAAAAAAAAAAAAAAGACATATTACATGAAACTGATAAATCATTTTTTTTTTAAGTCTACTACTCTATTTGACACTATATATATGATTTACAAATACGCTGCCACATCAGTTGAGCTTTAAAAAATTTTAAGATGTCTAACATAACTAATATCAGTGTGCAACTCTCAAGTAAATTGGTACGACACTTCCTCTCTACTTCTGTGATATGATATAATCGGTGTTTTATATTTACCCATTGAATTGTAACGTATAGGGAGAAAAGCAAACTCTATTGTTATATATTCATGTAGCAGTTGATCTCGCAAGATCCCGACAGACCCTGATCCAATTGGTGTTGCATTTTTTTTTTTTTTTTTCAAGAACAAAAAACTCATATTACTATTTCACAATCCAAATCTCAAAGTACAACTTTGTTAACAAACGTTATTAACGAGATAAAGCGGTTCAACAACGCCCAAAAAAGGCTAATCTTGATTAACAAAGTGGATCATTTTATCAATCAATGGTCCAACATTTTCACTGTTGAAATTGAACATGTGGAAGCAATGATCTTCTCCAAGAGTCTCATAAAGTTCAACATTACCATTCCATCCACTCTTATTCAAGATCTCATAGTAAGCCACACCTCTATTTCTCAACCAATCTTTCTCTGCCACACAAACCAGCACTCTATCACCCGCCATGCTCTTCAAATTCGGATCCACTTCCGGGTTCAGTTTCGGGTCATCGTCGCACCCGGTACTATTTGGGCACATAACCTTGTACATTTCATCAGGCTCCTTACCCCCAAAAAATGGATGCACTATAAGCAAGCCCTGAATTTTTAAGCCACCTTCTGCCAATCCAATAGTGCCAGCTTGGATTGCTACGAAATGGGCAATATTGGCTCCGGCACTATCACCACCTAAAAAAATCCGCCCAAGATCCGCATGACTGTTAAGCCACGGTTCGGGCCCTAGCCCATTAGTGTGGTTAGCAACCCATTGTAGCCCAGCCCATGAGTCTTCATATGCAATTGGTAGAGGGTGCTCAGGAGCTAATCTATATTCTATAGAAATGGTTATGATGTTGGCTTTTGAGACTAATGCAGTGAGCATAGTCTTACCTCTCTTGCCCATGGCTGATCCAGCACAAAAACCTCCACCATGGTAGTGCACAAAAACCGGTAGCTTTCGAACCGGGCCATCGATCTTCGGGATGAAGATACGGGCCTTAACGCCCGTTTCTGGCGAGATCACGACGTCTTTGGATTGGACCCCGGTGCTTGGATCATGGCCTGCATCAGCAGTCTCAAACACCATGTACCGCTCTACACGGCCATCTTTGTAAACCTTGAAGAAGGGTGGAAAATTATGGGTTATTTCATTTGTGCTAATTGAGTCCATTGCAACAAAATTTTGGGCAAGTGATGAAAAGGAGAACTTTATTGGTTTTGAGAAGGGTTTTGATTGTTTAAAAGAGAGAGAGGGGTTTGAAGGTGGTGCCGGGACAACAATATGATGCATCTGGCAGTCATAGAGAATCAACTTTTCTAGTTGAAATATGTAGGTGAGAAGTAAAGTATAATGACAGAATTTAATTGCCACACTTATTAGTTTACCTAAATTTGTTGTGGATGAGATATTTTGAAATTTATGAAGTATAAGTTTACTCTTGTTTATCTTACTCTTATTTCTCAAAATCTGTAAAGATTTCTTAGACATATGGTCATTTTTAAAGAGATATGGATTTTCAGATCTTTTCAAAAGTTTTTTTTTTTTTTTTTTTTTATAAATAAATTGTTTAAATCCAGATCTCTTCAAACTTTTTAAATTTTTTTTTTTTTTGAAATAATGATTTTCTAATTAAAATAGCATTATTATTTTTTGAAATAATGATTTTAAGATTACATGTTTTTTATTTTTCTTTTAAAAAAAAATTAAGATTAAATGTTAAATAATTTTAAACTGAATTTTATTTTTATTTTTGTTATTCTCTCTATTTTTTCATTTCTTTATAAAAAAAATTCAGATTTTCATTAATATTTTAACAATTTTTTTTATTTTTAAAATTTGGTGATACATGTCATATTATAATTAGATTACAAGTTAGGTTAAATTGTAAAAATTGATAAAGTTAGAGGGTAAAATAGTACTTTTAAATCAGTTGTTTTAAGTTAAGGGTAAAATGGTCGATTTACTTTTTCTGTTAAGGTTGATTGTTAAAAATCTAGTTAAAGGGACCAAATTGTTTAGATTTTTAAAATATAAGGGATTACCCCAACGAAAAATAGAAAGACAGTTAAAAAAGTCATAACGTGAAAAAATATAGAGACTAAAATGATGATAACCCTATAATTAACTTGGATTCGGATCCTCTGATGTCTGATACGCTGGTCTTACATTGATTTAAATCGGTTAAAAGATAATACAATATATTAAAAATAATAAAAATGAAAAAAATAATAATAATAAATATCAGCCACAGAATTTGACAGATCTATTGAGCTAGTACAAAGATTACCTAACATCATACACTGTTGTCAAATTTTTGGCTGATCGACCACCACTTTACAAGTTTACATGTCAAGAGAATAGCATGTGCATTTGCAAAATTTTTGGCTATCAATCATAGCCTCGTGAGGTGAGTTGCTTTGTGCCAATATTGTAAATGTCAACTTGTGATTGGGATCTAACACTTGTAAATAGGACTCTCATCTCCCATGCCGTGTATCATCAAAGCGAAAGGCTTCTTGAACTTTTAGCAACTATTGTTGTTTTTGTGTAGTAGATTTTTAATAGCATCAAAAAAATGTGTTTTTTTTTAATCAAAATATATACCCTTCAAACACGAATACAAATTTACGTAGATTATCCATGTGAAACGTTTGGAAAATAACGAACGTTGATGTTCGGGGTTTGATTTTTCTCAAAAATTAAAACATGTAAAAACACCAAATACCAATGAAATATATTATGTTTTAGAGTATATGAATAGGTTCAGTAGGAGTATTATACACAATATCTTTACCAATTTATTTAAGATTCAAAGTTTTTTTTTTTTTTTCCAAAAATTCTTCCCCTAGTAACCTTCAACTATTTTTTCAAGATGCAATTGTTTTTATTAATGTTTTTTTATCCCTAATTCCCTAACAACTTAATGTTTTGTTTTACAAGAATATTGACGCTAATGACTGAGAAACAAGTGACAGAAGACTGAAAAATAAGTGAAAGAAGAGAGAAAATAGAGGACACAAAAGAATCATTTATATAATTTTAAATCAACTTCTAATTTTTGATATTTAATTAAAAATCATAATTCAAAATTTAGAAATATTTTAAAGACGTTTAGGATTAATTATTCTACTTTTACTTTACAATCCGATTTTCAAAGTAAGGGTTTTTCTCTAGTCAAATCGGTTCTGAAATTTTATTTTAATTATGACCAAAGTTACATAATGTTGTGGAACCAATCCCACAACTTTATATAACTTCAAACTTATAATTTTTTTCAGAACCAACCTGACTAGCTAGAGAATTATTACTCAATGTAAAAGCTTGTTACTTGTAAATAAAAGAGGAAAAAAAATCTTGGTACTAACCAGGCCAATCCGTGGGGGCAGTAAACCCAGCATTTTGCTAGGGCTCCCAACGGGTCCAATCTATTTTTTCTTTGTTTTTTGGTTTTTTAAACAATCTTTACTTTTATTTTTATTTTTTTGTGAAATCAGTGCTCAATCTTTCTAAGTTAAACAAGGGCCCAATCTTTCTCCTTTCTTTGCCTTTTATTTAGAGTGTCGATATTTGCACCCCTGAAAAACCGTATGTGCACCCCTTTTTGTATATACATTCCATCAAAATTTTTAAAATGTTATAAATCGTAAACACACCCCATGTATTACCAAATATGCCCTTTATCTTTCAAAAAAAAAAACGCCATTTATCTAAATTTTTGGGAAAAAATATATATTATAAATTAATTAAATGAAATTGAAAAAACTAAAGTATGGATGACCCGCACCTCCTCCTATAATCCGAAACCTTGGAGCTCCTCCTATAATCCAAAACCTGGACATGGATGCATGGAGCATTGGAGCTTTTTCTTCTTTTTTATTTTCTTTTACCTATATTTTCCTTTCTTTTATTCTCTCTTTGGAAGGAATGTTCTACCAAAAAAAAAAAAAAAAAAAATCATCAATGGTTATGGCATTCATTAAATCCATTTTTACTAGGTTGTTGTCTTGTCAAAGACTTGCCCGAGCTTGTTATTTTATTACAGGCTTCAATTTTTTTTATATATTATTTTTTAATTTTTAATTAACTTCAATGTACTTAAAAAAATAAAATAAAAACTTCAATGATTTTCTTTTCTTAATTTTTATATATAATAGTGACTTAATATTTATAATTTAAAATAATCACGGTTTAAATCTTAATTAATAAACAAATAGTGATTTAATCAAAAGAAGTAATTTTTTTTTTTTATGTGTAACTAATTATAATATTTATTAAAATATCTAAAATGTCTATATTTAATTAATATGCTGCACGAATTATATTTATATTAATAATTTAAATAGTTTTATTTAAGGGTAATATTGGAATTTTTAAAGTATGCTAATTTGGGGTGCACATACAGATTTTGAGGAGTGCAAATATAGCCACTCTTTATTTATCTTCTTTTTCAAAATCAGGCCCAATTGAACAATTTAATTCAACAAAAACAAACTACCCATTCAATTCAAAGTTAGATCCCAATTGAGTTACCAAAGTGTTAAACTATCCTATCTGATATAACAAAAACAAACGGTGGAAAAATCAAAAACAACGATAAATAAAGACTTATTTTAAAGTTGAAGTTGATTAAAAATTATCTTCGGTTAACAATGTCACAAGATAGGTTGAGTGGATTGGTTATATTATCTATCGGAAAAAAAAAATTAAAAAAATAAATAAATAAATAAAAGTGTTAACTAATCTTGATGGTAACAGTATAATTAGTAAATTTGCACTTCAGAAAGTAAGAAGAATAGAAATTTAAAAAATATTTTGTTTTTATATTTTTAGATACTATAAATATTTTTTGTTTTAATTTATGTGGATTACATTTTATTTAGTAAATAAAGAATTATTTATTTAATTTTGTAATATTAATGATAATAATTTTTTATGGGGTCCCGATATTTGTCAACATCATTAAATAGATCGAACCCCAAAATGTCTAAAGACGACCATGTATATAACTACATCTACACAGATATAATTCACCAGCCAGAATAATTGTACAACCATTTATTAAACACATAAAAATATAGTTAATCTTGGTAAATGAAATTAACTATTATATCATTCAATGGTCCAACATTTTCCCTATTGGGATTGAACAAGTGAAAGCAGTGACCTTCCCCTAAAGTCTCATAAAACTCCACATTACCATTCCATTCACTCTTCAACAAGATATCACAGTAAGCCAAACCTCTATCTCTAATTAAATCTTTTTCTGCCACACAAACCAGCACTCTATCACCCACCATGCTCTTTAAGTTCACATCCACTTCCGGGTTCAGTTTAGGGTCATCGTCACACCTAGTACTACTTGGGTACATAAACTTGTACATTTCAATGATTTTACCAAGCTCCTTAGTAGCCCCAAAAAATGGATGCACCATAACTAGACCCTCAATTTTCAAGCCTGCAAATCCGATACTAGTGCCAGCTCGAACCGCCAAGAAATGGGCAATCCAACACTCTCACCACCTAAAAGAACCCGCCCAAAATCTGCATGATCGTTAAGCCACAGGTCAGACCCTAGCCCGTTAGAGTGGGTAGCAACCCATTCTAACCCGGCCCATGAATCTTCATATGCAATTGGTAGAGGGTGCTCATGGTATAATCTATATTCAATGGAAATGGCAATGAGGTTGGCTTTGGACACCAATGAAGTTAACATAACCATAGCTCTAATGTTTAAGGCTGATCCAACACAAAAACCTCCACCATGGTAGTGCACGAAAACCGGTAGCTTTCGATCAAGGCCATCGATCTTCGGGATGAAAATACGGGCTTTAACGCCAATTTCCGGTGCTTTGATCATGACCTGCATAAGCAGTTAGAACCATCCCGTGCCTCTCTACACGACCATCTTTGTAAACTTTGAAGAAGGGTGGAAAATTATGGGTAATTTCATTAAGTGCTAATGAGCCCATTGCAACAAAATTATGGGAAAGTGATGAAAAGCTGAATTACTTTATTGGTTTTGAGAAGGGTTTTGATTGTTTAAAAGAGAGAGAGGGTTGAATAAGGTCAATAATATAAAGCACCTAACAATCATAACAATCATAGAGAGTGTACTTTCCTCAAAACAAAAACAAAAAATCATAGAGAGTCTACTTTTCTAGTTCAAATGTAGGTGATCGTATAATTAATACAGAATTTATTTGGGATGAGATCTTTTGATATTTATGGAGGATAAGTTTACTCTTTTATATATATATATATATATATATATGCATGATCTGTTACAGTATCCCACACATTTTTTGTGTGGAGAATTCGACTCTGTAACATACAGAAAACTCTATAAAGTTACAAATTCAGGATCTCGATCAACTCATCTCGACTCTGTAGTTATAGAGTGTAATGTTACGAAGTTTGGAACTTGTACGATTCGTGCGGAATCCTACAACTAATAATTGTCATATATATTGTCAATTTCATTCTAAACTTATGAAATATATTTTGATATTTTGATCAAATAAACACGTAAACATCCATATTGAAAAAATGCTCGTAAACCAAATGTATTCAAATAATTATTTCACTGTAACTTAGTTACAAGTTTGCATACCACATTATAAAAATCACAAATACACTAGAGTAATTCCATCTTCTTCTTCTTCTTTTTCCAATTATGACCCCGAAAAAAAAATATAAATCATTTAGCGTGAATGAAATCAACAATTTTTTTCATGATTGGCCCCAAGTTGACACTATTAGGTGTGAACATATGGAAGCAATGGTCCTCCCCATGAGTCTCATAAAATTCTACATTTCCATTCCATTCACTTTTGCTCAAAGTCTCATAATAATTCACACCTCTATTTCTCAGCGAATCCTTTTCTGCCACGCATACCAAAACCCTATCAGATTTCAGCTTCTTCAAATTCGGATCCACAGCCGGGTTTATTATCGGGTCATTGTCGAACCCGGTACTTGTTGGGCACATGAACTCATACATCCTATCAGGCTCTTTAACTCCAAAGTATGGATGCACTAACAAGGTTCCAATAATATTCAAACCAGCCAATCCGGTAACTCCGGCTTTGATTGCCACATAACTAGCTATGTTGGCCCCGGCACTCTCACCCACCAAATAGACCCGCCCGAAATCCACATGCTCGTTGAGCCAGGATTCAGGCCCTTGCCCGTTAGCGTGAGAAGCAACCCATTGTAGCCCGGCCCATGAATCGTTATGGGCAGCTGGTAGATGGTGCTCCGGGGCCAACCTATAGTCAATGGTGATAGCTACGGCGTTGGCTTGAGCTGCAAGCGATGTGAGAAAAAACTTGAATGGCAAGTCTAAGGCTGATCCAAGGCAGAACCCTCCACCATGGTAATGGATGATTAGAGGGAGCTTTTGATCAGGACCGTTGATCTTGGGGAGAAAGATACGGGCTTTTACGCCCGTATCAGGTGATACCACGACATCTTTGGACTCGATCCCAGTGGTTGGGTCCAGCCCAGCAGGAGCGTGTTGAAAGACCGCATAACGCTCAATGCGACCATCTTTGTGAACTTTGAAGAATGGTGGGAAATTATGGGTTATATCTGCACTGCCTGAATTTGAATCCATTTTCACAAGCTTAATTTGAAGAAGACTGCTCTTGGTTAAATATGCAGAAATGGTAGAATATATATATATACCAAAAATTAATGAAGCTGAAGATTTGCTTGTTTGGTGGGAGACATTTGACTGAAATGTTGAAGATTTATATGGTCCAAAATTTATTTCTGACCGAGTTGAAGGGAAATTAATGTAGACAGCTTCCAGGGTCCAGAGTTTCCAACTAAAAGACATTACAAGATAGGAAAATTGTGGTGTAGACAGTGTAAAATTGCTTGGTTACATTTTTTACAAGCACTTTTTTTTTTTTTTTTTTTTTTTCATTTTTTATATCCATTTGCGGTGACGACGTTAACTCGAACGCTTGTCAAGTTGATGAGTGCACTTTCCAACAATCACGGTGGTATTTTAATTTATAAACACTTAGTCAGGTATTCATTTATTAATAATTTTCAGGTATGAGAATCTCACACATTTTTTTTTTGTGTAATATAAACTGCGTAATGATGCAGGTGACCTACATCCAATTCCAAAAGTGACAATGTTAACACTACGTAATCGATCTCACATAAAATAATATGCGGGTTCCTGCACCTGATTAGTACTCTATAAACATATACAAATACATATAGATAAACATAGTCATGTATATAAATACTCAAGTATATATGTGTACATTATTTTAAATGTGTATTTGAACTAGTTACATTAAAAAAAAAAAAAAAAAATTATTTATTGATGATATATATCAACGTGAACATTTTTAATATTTTCTTTTAAAAAAATTGTATTTAAAAAAGTAACTCAATTCTTTATTTACATTAGATTTAAGATACCAAATACATCTAACACTTGAATTTTGATATTGTAATGAAACAAAAAAGGCAGATATGTAATTTTTTTATTTATTAGAAAAATACTTCACACATAGGTAGCTTGTGATCCTTCGAAAAATAAAAAAGTACTTGATAACAAATTACTTTTATAAAATTCTTAAAGCAGATTCAAAAGGCATTTTCACATAAGTATCTAGTGAAAATAAAAATGAAAATAAAAATTACTTTGACTGTTGTTAAGTGGGTTTTGGGCTGCTTTCCTGGTAGGAA
Organism: Acer yangbiense; assembly: GCA_008009225.1. Taxonomy (NCBI): domain Eukaryota; kingdom Viridiplantae; phylum Streptophyta; class Magnoliopsida; order Sapindales; family Sapindaceae; genus Acer; species Acer yangbiense. Next base: position 45,625,045 of record CM017764.1, read on the forward strand.
TAGTCATGATCAGGTGATTCAGGATATTAGAAGTTGGCTAGGCAGTTTTAGTTCAGCTACGGTGGAGTACCGTTCTAGATCGACTAATTCGTTTGCGGATACTCTCGCGAAGAAAGGGCTTCTTCCTGATGTTAACATTCTGCAGTGGAGTGTGTTCTAAGGTTTTGGGGCTGGGTGTTTGTCCCCTGTTTTGTTGCTTTTCTGGGTTGGGGTTTGTTTCTTTTGTTGCTGTTTGTTTGTGTTGTTGTGTGGCCTGGCTTGGTGCTTCTAATTCGATTGCCTTTTAAAAAAAAAAAAAAAAAATGAACTAATCAGCCATAAGCAGTGGCGGACACATAAATTTATATGAGATGAGACACTTAAAAAAATATTAATAATAACTACAATTAAAACTAATAAGTTTTGTTTTCATTTTTTTTTTTAATATTATGATCCGAAGAAGTTTATGTAAAGCAAAACCATTTCAAACTTAGTTGAAAATATTTTATTATTATTATTTTTATAATCTTTTCATAATATCCTCTATCAATTTTGTTGATAATTGTTTTCGATATGTATGTGAACGAGCTATCATTAATCCAGTATCTCCGATTTGATTATGTTGTCAAAACTATTTCTATTTATCCACGAACAAAAAAATGATTATAAAACTAAACATATGATTTTATAAATACACGCACACGAAAACGCACACACGCACGCGCACTCTCATTTATATACTGATGATCAATTCTAGAAATTGCATATATATTTGATAATACAAAATAACTCAACATGATATTAATTCATATTTTTTATTCTTTGAGTTTTGATGCAATAAATTTAGAATATAGATTGATAATTTTGATATATATATATATAATTTAGGATTTTAGGAATCATTAATTAGAACATCAATAATAAAAAATTTATAAGAATAATAATATTTTAATAAAAAGAAAAAAGTTAACATGCATTCAAATATGATAACAAGTAAAATAGGAAAAAAAATTTGATAATAATTGAGAAAGAATGAAGAAAAATATGGAAAATTGGGTTTATTTATATAATATATTTGTTTAAATTGTTATATAAATATAAAATTAAATAAAAACTAAATTCTTTTTTTAAAATTTTAGGTGGGGCACGACAATGCATGTACCCTATATGGTCCAAAGCTAGGTGACGGATAAAATCGTGTTATAAAAAAAACTAACTCGCAAGTGCACGAATCGTGAGATAAGTACAGCGATAAGTAGGGATCAATCTCACGAGGAAAAGTGATTTACTGATTAAAACTAGTTCTAATTAAAGCTAAGCAATTAACAGTATCCAAGAGATTTTGATTGATTGATTGATTGATTTAGAACTGAATTATCTACGAAAGCAGTTAACAAGAATATGTGAATATGATCAAGAGGTGAGAGGACTAGGTCATCAATGCTTCCCAACTACGTTTACTCAATGCTTCGAATTGACTTTGATAAAATATGTTAATCAAGTTAAGGGTTCGTTCTTAAATTAAGTGTGATTAACTTACGAGCATATTAACAGGCATGATAAGCTTTACCACACATCAAAGAATAATGAACCAAAACTTACGAGCATATTAACAGGCATGATAAGTTTTACCCATTCAATTGAAAAGTGATTGAGAGTGGCGACGTAACACACTCAGACTCAATCGTTAAAGTATCACAACCCTAGATTCCTGCCAAGCATATTAACATGCATGAGCAATAATAAAGAGTTATGACATAAGGTGAATTAAAGAATCAAAACTTAAATTAAGAAAATATAATCAATTCTAACAAAGAGTATTCATAGAGGTTCACATTGATTCCATAGTATGGATTTAGTTACACATTATGAAAATAACAAGACAAGAGATAGAGGAGATAAAACCCATTGAGTTCTTCAATGAGTTCTTCAATGAATTCTTCAAATCTTCGATGTTGAAATCTTCTTTGCGTAAAGATGAATGATAGAACTGTGTGATGAGTTTGTCTGTGTTCCAGAGGGTAAGCTAGTGTCCGATAAAGAGCGAGAGCAAAACCTATTAATCTTCTCAATATATATAGGCACCTAGATCCTAGACGCAAAAAGACGCCTTATGCTGAACGGAGTGTCAAACCGCTACGAAAGCCGCAGCGGTATCGGCAGCAGACTTCTCGTTTGACGGACAACCGCTATGGCTCTGAGAGCGGTTTGACAGCGGTCGGGGTAGCGAACACTACTGATGTTGGAACGCTACTGAACCGCTGTCTCGAAATTAGGAGCGATCATCGCAGCTCTTTTTGGCCTCTTGTTAGAAAGCCCCTGAGATCCTCTAAAATAGTACCTTTTGCCTGATATTCTTCAAACAACTCAGTTGGATCCAAAAACATGAAAATGCTCAAACATGCACATTAAACCCCTAAAAAGACTCTAGAAACAAGCAAACGATATGAAGAATGGGGATAAAAAACATATACAATAATTGACCGATCACTAGGTCTGCCATTGTGTGAATACAAGGTGTCTTTATATAATAATATAATATATTATATATCAGTCTTTCTATTATTAGTTCGAAATGACAATAAATATATCAGGACAAAGAATGTGGACCACAGATTATGGAGTCAAAGTATGTAAATCTAGTGGTCCACATTCTTCGTCCTGATATATTTATTGTCAGTTCGAACTGATAATAGAAAATCTGTATTATATATTATATTATTATAATATATATTTATATTATATATAATATGCTATATATTATAATAATATATATATACTTTTATATTTTATTATTATTATCCATAATATATCATGTTATTATAAATGTTTTTTAATTAGGGGTATTTTGGTCAAAATACAGTTAACTCCATTCCATTCAGTTGTTAACCAAACAAAAGAATAGTGATTCAGAAACTAATTCTAAAGTTCCAACCAAACAAAAAAATCAGTTTTCCATTCCTTTTCATTCCATTCTCATTCTCATTCTCATTCCCATTACCATTCCAATTATCATTCCACCATGGTAACCAAACGTGACCTTAGGGAATAGACAAGGCATGCCTAGCAATAGCATCAGCTAGACAGCTACCTTGTTACCAAAATAAGACATGAAAATTAAAAACCGAAGACAGAATATCTTCAAGAGGTTGGTCTAATGATATGCCCCTTACACCCACATCATGAGGTTGTAGGTTCAAGTCTCACCCTCTTCCCAAACCCCGAATTATTGTCATATTTAAAAAAAAAAATGCAAAATTAATGAATTTAGTGGTACATCGAAGTAGTTTCAAATTAAGTAGGGGCAATTTGGCTTGCTGGTACAAATTGAACCACGGTTTAAGATTGAAAACAAATTATTTATTAAATAACGGCCTATCCTGTATCGTTTTACAGGGCTGTTTTTGTTTTTGTTTTTGTTTTCCAAATCCAATTTCGAATTCGCGTTCGTTATCGTTTTTCATTTTATTTTTCATTTTATTTGCAAAGCAAAAACAAAAACAAAAACAACAACAGTGTTAAAAGTGAAAATTTTCCAATACAACTTTTTGATGTTTTTCATTTTGTTTTTCGTTTTGTTTTTTACTTTAAATAAAAAACTCTTTTTTTTTTCTTTTTTCTTTTTTTCTTCTTTTGCTTCTCTCTGCTTCTCTCTTCTTCATCGTTTCTTTTCTTCTTCCTCTTCTTCTTCTTCTTCTTCTCCAATTTCCTCCTCCAAGACCGGAGCTCCGGCGACGCCGATCTGGACCACCGGCTGCCGCCCGTCCTCCCTACTCTTCTTCTTCTTCTTCTTCTTCTTCGTCGGATCTTCTTCTTCTTCGTGTTCTTCATCTTCTTCGGATCTTCTTCTTCTTCATGTTCTTCCTTTTCTTCAGATCATCATCATCTTCTTCTTCTTCTTTTATTTTTTATTTTTCAATTTTTTATCTTTCTTAAACTGAAATTATTGTTGATTTACTTGAATCTATGTAGATCTAAGTAATTTTTTCAATTAATTGTCTTTCTTAAACCGAAATTTAATTAAAAAAAATTTTCTTTTATGCCCAGAATTTTTTTAAAGTGATTAGATGAGAAAGTGATTTGGTGAAGAAAAAAAATGGCAGTGATGAATTGGTGAGAGTCATGCCCAGAATATTTTTTCCCCAGAATTTTTTTTTTTTTTTTTTTTTTTTTTTTTTTGCCCAGAATTTGGTGAAAAATGGTAGTGATTAGATGAGAAAGTCATGCTTTTATGCCCAGATTTTTTTATTTTTTTATTTTTTTTTATTTTTGAGATGAATTGGTGATGATTGGAAAACAAGATAGAGATTAATGATGAATTTTTTTTTTGTTTTTTTTTGTTTTTTTTTTTTTTAAGTAGATTGATTTGGTCTTATAAATTGGGAAAAAAAATTGTGATGATGATGATGATGATGATGATTCATAAACCAGAGATTGATCAGGTCTAAAAAATAACAATTAATATTTAAATTATTCAGAATACAAGTTCCAGGATATACTACCAGACATGTTTTTTACGTTTTCATATTCGGAATACAGATTCTAGAATATGCTACCAGACGCGTTTTTAGATTTCGAAACTGAAACCAAAAACACTGTTTTCATTTTCATTTTTATTTTCAAAAAACAAAAACAAAAACAAAAACAAAAACGGGCTTTGAAAAACGTTACAGGACGCACCCTAATTGACGACATTTTTTAATATTAAAAAAAATATATCAACATCCTTTGTCAAAGAGGTTTAAATTAAAAAGATTTAAGAATTTATATATATATATATAATACTTCTCTAATCAGGACCATCCTGACTTTATAATTTCAGGACGTCTAACCACAACCACGCATTCATAGTAGACCCACACCCAATATGAATGTGTTATTGTGGTTAGACGTCCTTAACTTATAATTTTAGGACATCCTTACTAGAGAACCATCATATATATATATATATATATATATTAGTTATCAAGTGAGGTATGTCTCATTTTAATTTCGGTAATGATGATAAGTTCATTGAAATATACCTATGAATAAAATTTAAGAATTTTTCAAGTACTAGAACTATTTTTTTGAATTTTCCAATGCCTTTATATTTAACAAAATCAGGATAAATAGTTCTGGTGCTTGAAAAATTCTCAAATTTTGTTCATATGTAGATTTTATTAAACTTATCATCCACAAAACAATTTAGATCAAAATTCATAAAAAAATATATATATATGTGATTTCATCAAAATCTTTACCGAAATTAAAATTCACTTGATAACTACTATATATATATATACACACACACAAAATTTCACATGAGTGCGCACTCATGTATTTTATATGAGTGCATTGAATGTGAATCATTGGATTCAACTACTTTAACTTGTACTAAGTCAAAGTAATTGAATCCAATGGCTCACATTCAACGCACTCGATCATGTGAACAGCACTGTATACATATACAGACATATATATATATATATATATATATATATATATATATATAGTGGGTTTCTCATTAGGGATCTTTTATTTTAATTTTGATAAAGACTATGATGAAAACATATCGATTTTAATGAATTTTAATTTTTTTTTTTTTTTTGTGGATGAAGAGTTCAATAAAATCTACATATTAACAAAATTTGAGAATTTTCCGAATACTAGAACTATTTATCCAAATTTTGTTAAATATGAAGGCATCGGAAAAAAGGAGAAATATAGGAAAATTTAAAAAAAAAAAAAATGGTTCTAGTATTCAAAAAATTCTCAAATTTTGTTCATAGGTAGATTTCAATGAACTCATCATCCACAAAAAAATTCAGATCAAAATTCATTAAAATCGATGTATTTTCATCAAGGTCCTTACCAAAATTAAAATAAGAGATCTCTCATGAGAGACTTACAGGTACCGCAGTTGATGGTATATGAAAATCCACTTCTCAGTGTGAACTTTAAATTTTAGTTGAAATATGAACAATAGAAGGAAAAAAAAAAAAAAAACATTAATCAAGTTTGGAGTTATTGTGTCATGTCTGAAGAGTTCTAATTGCTTGTCAGTTAGGGTGCATTTGGTACGGTGGCGGGATGGGACAGGATCTTAGAACTATTAACTGTACTGTTACGTGTTTAATTTGACTGTACCATCAACTGCGATACCTGTAAGTCAAAAAGTTATATATACCATCAACTGCGGTATCTATAAGTCAAGAAGCCATTCATATATATATAGGATTTAGATTATTTACTGATCTGATATTTTTCCTAATCTTTTTAAAGCATGTGATTGGTTGTTGATAAAGTGTTTGTTGAAACCAATCACATCTTAACCATACATTCATTGCGATGCTTATGTGTCATGAGATTATGTGAGGTCAGGAAAAAAATCAAATCAGTAGAGGATCCAAATTCATATATATATATGAAAATCCATTTCTCTAAGTGAACTTTAAATTTTAGTTGGACAAAAAAAAACATTAATCAAGTTGGAGTTATTGGCTAGCTAGGGCCGCCAATAAATCCTGAAATAAGTCACCACACCATTTCAATTCAAATCATGCCATTAATAAAGAGTTATGGAGTATTGTTTCTTTACTCAATACGATCCTGAAAAAATTTCAGAAGTTTAGCTTTATAATTTTACTGAATAGGTTTTGCAATGTTACAAAAGTGGATAATTCTGTAACATTATAAAATAAAAGTTCTGAATTTTTCTTTTAGGATCATCCAGACCAGAGAGCACTGTAAAGAGTAGTTGTATACAGTGAAATCATTTCAACATATTACATTGGAAATCAATATCTTCTTTATTTTATCAAATATGCCACCAAATCACATGTAAAAATTAGAAGATCGACAACCCAACTTATAATAAACCTAGCTAGTCTTGTTTTATAAAATCAACCATTTTCTTCATCAATGTCACAGCCTTCTCACTATTAGAATTGAACAAATGAAAGTGTTACGATATCACCCTTGCCATCCTAGTTTATAGCTACTGGTCTCCTATTTCTAGTACATGTCTATATTTCCTATTATAATCTCTAGCAGGGTTTCTTTGTTTCCGTTGTTGACTATAAATAGTCTTGTAATGTTAAAGTGTAAATTTAATAAGAAATACAAACTTTACATGGTATCAGAGCCCTACTTTTTCTAACGAATTTTTTTTTTCCCTGTTCCTATCTTCCGCTTGTGCCATGGCCACCGCCGCTTCCTCCATCTCCTCGTCGGCTACTGCTACTTCGTCCCCGTCATCGTCTTCCTTCTCCTCCACGTCGTCTCTGCCTGGTCCTACGATTGCAAACTTCCTCAAGCTTTCGGAGACCAACTATCTTCTCTGGACAGCCCAACTGAGACCGTTTCTTATTGGTCATGGCTTATATCAGTTTGTTGATGGCACTTCTCCTGCTCCTTCTCTGATGATTCCGGCCGCTGATGATACTGCCGCCGTTCCTAACCCTGCCTATCTTCAATGGTTTCAACGTGATCAGCTTGTCGTCAGTTATTTGGTGGCTACGATGACAGAGCCCATGCTCTCCTTGATTGTTGGCAAATCCACGGCTTTGGAGATGTGGCTGTGTCTCAAAGATAATTTCTCACAACAATCTGTTGCCAACGCTGCTAATATTCGTTTTCAACTCATGGATATGTCGAAAGGTACAAAATCAATCTCTGCGTATCTCCAGCATGCTAAATCACTCTCTGACTCTCTTGCAGCGATCTGTGAACCTGTTTCTTCGAATGATCTTGTGACTGCTGTTCTTCGTGGCCTTGGCTCCGACTATGCCATGATCGTCACTGCGATCCTGAATTTTCCTCCTCTTCCACGTTTTGAGGATCTTCGAGCACGTCTCCTCTCGTTTGAGTCCCAACTGCAGCGTACACAGTCAGCGGAATCCGGCGCCTCTACTGCACTTCTTGCCGCTCATTCTCCATCTCCTGCCGCCAACATATCTCATGGTTCCTCTTATGGCCGTGGGCAATCTCGTGGAGGCCGCTATGGACGCCGCGGTAACAACCGAGGCCGTGGTCGTACGCAATGGAATTCCGCTCCGGATTCTTCTGGTTTTGGTTCTGGCCGTGGGTCATATTGGTCGCCACAGCAGCATAATACTCATGGTGGTCGTGGTCTATTGGGTGCTCATCCTTCTCAGACTCATTTTCAGCAGTGGTGCCCCACATGCTCCACTCCTCAGCATTCTCTCTCAAATTGTCCTCATCGCTATCATGGTCCTGAATCACTCACTGCTCCATTTGCGGGCATGCATGTTGCTCAATACCCGCCTCCTCCTGATCTTACCTGGTATCCTGACACCGGTGCCACTCATCATATGACTAGTACTGCTCCTCCAGATTCTGTCCCGTATTCTGGTAATACTTCTGTCCTCCTTGGTAATGGGGCCTCCCTTCCCATTATCAATACTGGTAATATCCCTGTGTCTCTAGGTTCTCATACACTGTCGCTCAACAATGTTTTTCATGTTCCTTCACTAAATAAAAACTTGTTGTCTGTTGCCCGTTTTACAAAAGATAACTCTGTTAGTTTTACATTCACTCCTTCTGGTTATATAATATCTGATCTCACATCTGGTGTTCCATTATTTCAGGGCCAATGTAAGGATGGTCTTTATCCCTTTTCGCAGCCACAACCGTGTGCCTTGGCTACGACTGCGTCTAATCTTTGGCATCTTCGTCTTGGTCATCCGTCGTCCTCCGTTCTCCGTCATCTAGGGTCCAGCTCTTTAGGCTCGGATTATTCAAGCAGTTTTCCTTTTTGTAATGACTGTGCAGCTTGCAAGTCTCATAAACTCCCATTCATTTCAAATAAAATTCATGCTATTTTTCCTTTTTCTATAATACATTCTGATGTTTGGATGTCCTCGATTACCTCTGTCTCTGGTTTTAAATATTATGTGTTGTTCACTGATGAATTTTCACGCTACTCATGGATTTATCCAATGCGTCGAAAATCGGAAGTTTTTACACATTTTTGCACTTTTATTGCCATGGTTAGAAATCAATTTAAGTCTTCTGTTCAAATTTTTCAGTGTGATGGTGGTACTGAATTTGTTAACTCAAAATTCACTGATTTCTGTCATAAATTAGGCATCCATCAGCGTCGCTCGTGTCCTCATACACCTGAACAAAATGGTCTTGCCGAACGCAAGCATCGTCACATTGCGGACATGACTCGTACTCTATTGTCAACGTCTCATGCACCACTCGACTTGTGGGTTGAGGCAGCCCTAACCTCTGTTTATCTAATAAATCTCCTACCTACTCCAACTCTTGGGTGGTCCTCTCCATACTACATGCTCTTTCGTACAAAGCCTACCTATAGTCATCTTCGCACTTTCGGGTGTGCTTGTTTTCCTCATCTTGGGTCATATGTCTCCAACAAACTCCAACCTCGTTCTACTGAGTGTGTCTTGTTAGGTTATAGTTCGAATCATAAAGGGTATCGGTGTCTCGATTGGGTAAATCAACGGGTATATGTTTCGCGTCATGTTACTTTTAATGAGCATAAATTTCCCTTTGATAGTGTACAGGTGCAGCACGGTTCATCTCAGTTGGCCACTTTGGAGCTTCTTCAACGTCATGCGCTGCCTACTGCAGCTGCCACAGCGCCACTGTCATCAATTTCGGTGCAACCTCCACTTGCTCCACTGTTACCGCAAACAGCACAGCCCGGCGTCGACCTTGCCCTGCCGGAACCAGACCTTGCACCGCCTCCAGCCGTGACAGGTCTTGATTGCCCAGCTCCTGTTCCACCGGATTCCAGTGTTGTACCGTCGTTGAATGTGCTGGATCAGCCAGCGATCTCTCCTGCTCCACCGGTGCCTGTTCATCCCATGACCACTCGTTTTCGTGATGGTATTCGACAGCCTAAAGTCCGAACTGATGGCACTGTTCGTTATCCTCTCTCTGAAGCACATGCAGCGGTAATTTCTCAACCATTTGAACCCACATGTTTCTCTCAGGCTGTCAAGCATTCAGAATGGCGAGATGCCATGGCCGAGGAATTTAATGCACTTGTCAAGAATGATACTTGGGTCCTGGTTCCGCCATCCTCTTCTCCCAATACGGTTGGCTGCAAGTGGGTTTTCAGGATCAAGCGTCACTCGGACGGCTCCATTGAACGATACAAGGCCCGTCTAGTTGCCAAAGGATTTCATCAACAGGCTGGTCTGGATTATGATGAAACTTTCAGTCCTGTCGTCAAGCCTGCTACAATTCGGACGGTTCTGTGTCTCGCTGTCACAAATTCTTGGCCCCTTCATCAGTTGGATATCAAAAATGCCTTCCTTAATGGTATTCTTCGTGAGGATGTTTTCATGACTCAACCTCCTGGCTTCATCGATCCGAATCGACCACACCATATCTGTAAATTACAGAAAGCTCTATATGGCCTGAAGCAGGCACCCCGGGCTTGGTTCAGCCGGTTCAGTTTGTTCTTACTTCGGTTTGGGTTCAAGCAGAGCAAAGCTGATTCCTCCCTCTTTATTTATCGTCATAAATCTCACACACTTTATTTATTATTGTATGTTGATGATATAATTTTGACGGGAAGCCATGTCGATTTTTTAACTCTTTTTGTCGATCAACTTGGTCGCGAGTTCGATGTGAAAGACTTGGGTACCTTGCGGTATTTTCTTGGTCTTGAAATTAATCCTCATTCCGGCGGCCTACATGTTTCTCAGGTCAAATATACATTGGATCTTCTCCATCGTAATTCCATGACTGAGTGCAAGCCATGTTCCACTCCCCTTGCTGCAAGTGTGAAACTCTCGGCTTCTGAGGGTACTCTCATTTCCAATGCCACCGAATTTCGTCACTTGGTTGGCTCTCTTCAGTACCTGACCTTAACTCGACCCGACATTGCCTTCGCTGTCAGCACAGTTGCTCAGTTCCTCAGTGCTCCTCGCCAACCACACTTAGTTGCTGTCAAGCGAATCCTTCGTTACCTCAAGGGCTCCATCGATCAAGGCATCTTTATTAGCTCATCTCCTACACCGCTGACCATACGGGCCTTCTCTGATGCGGATTGGGCGGGTTATCCGAACACTCGTCGCTCCACTACTGGGTATCTCATCTTCTTGGGCTCGAACCTCATTTCCTGGTGTTCTAAAAAGCAACCGACGGTTGCTCGATCTAGCACTGAGTCCGAATACCGCTTGTTGGCTCATGCATGTGCAGAAACGGTTTGGGTCAGTTTTCTACTTCATGAGCTTGGCTGTTCGGTTTCTTTTCCTACTTTGCTCTATTGTGACAACATCAGTGCTACCTATCTTGCTGCAAATCCGGTTCACCATGCGCGCACCCGTCATATTGAATTGGATTATCACTTCGTCCGCGAAAAGGTGGCTCTTGGTAGTCATCGAGTTACTTTCGTCCCCTCTGATGATCAACTAGCTAACCTCCTCACCAAAGGCCTTCACAAACGCCAACATGTGCGTCTCACTACCAAACTGGTTCGTCCCCGGCCGTCCAGTTTGAGGGGGGGTGTTACGATATCACCCTTGCCATCCTAGTTTATAGCTACTGGTCTCCTATTTCTAGTACATGTCTATATTTCCTATTATAATCTCTAGCAGGGTTTCTTTGTTTCCGTTGTTGACTATAAATAGTCTTGTAATGTTAAAGTGTAAATTTAATAAGAAATACAAACTTTACAGAAAGCAATGATCTTCCTCAAGAGTCTCATAAAATTCAACCTTCCCACCCCACTCACTTTTACCCAAAGTCTCATAGTAAGCCACACCTCTATTTTTCAGTCCATCTTTCTCTGCCACACACACTAGTACTCTATCACAACCCATATCCTTCAAGTTCGGATCCACTCCCGGGTTCAGCTTTGGGTCATCGTCTCCCGCGCTACTCGTCGGATACAAGTACTTGATCATTTTATCTGGCTCTTGACCTACAGCAACAAAGAATGGGTGCACTATAACTGCCCCAACAATTTTCAAACCATCCACTAATCCTCTGGCCGCTCCAGCTTGGATTGCCACGTAGTGAGCTAAGTTGGCTCCAGCACTCTCACCGGTCAAATAAACCCGCCCAAAATCCACGTACTGGTTTATCCATGGTTCAGGACCCAACCCGTTAGAGTGAGAAGCGATCCATTGAAGCCCGGCCCATGAGTCATCATATGCGATTGGTAGAGGGTGCTCAGGGGCCAGCCTATAGTCAATAGAAATGGCCATGATGTTTGCTTGGGTTACAAGAAATGTAAGAAAACCCTGGGTTATGGTGTCAAAAGGTGACCCTATACAGAAGCCACCACCATGGTAGTGGACAAGAAGAGGGAGCTTCTGATCCGGGCTGTGGATCTCCGGGACGAAGATACGGGCCTTCACGCCCGTCTCAGATGAGACCACGATGTCTTTGGATTGGACCCTAGTTATTGGGTCGAGGCCTGTAGCAATGGGCTTGACGATACCGTCCAAGCCTGCATACCTCTCTACTCGACCATCTTTGTACACCTTGAAGAATGGTGGAAAATCGTGGGATATCTCCTCATTGCTTGAAGTTGAAGCCATGGCAGACTTTTAGAGAGAGAAATATAGAAGAGGAAGTGCTTTTGAGAGATAGGGTTGTGAGTCTGCGGAGTATAGTGAGTCTAAAAGATAAAAAGAAAAAGGAGGAGGAATATATGAAGCTGAAAGTCGCTCAGCAAGCTAACTAATTATTTAAAGTTGGAATGGTGGTTGAGCAGCTTTGTTGGGTGTGTTCTGTAATTAACTTTCCAACTCACATGTCATCATATACTCATAATGATTACGTCTTTGGGAGTTTTTTAATATTCAAATATTTATCTAGTCTTTTTTTATTAAAAAAAAAAAAAAAAATTTGACATCCCCCTAATGAAAGTATGTCGCATCTGCCTAAATCAAACACTGTTTATGTGATCCGAATATCTATTTACATAAGTGGGATATATCTACTCTCACAATATCGAGAGAAAGTTCCCCACATAAGCTTGTAAATTGGACATGATGGAATTTGAATCTTCACCACTAATGTGGATGGAAAGCAAACCTCATCTTTGCTAACAGTGTCAGGACATGCAATTACTATAATAATATTATTAAAAAAAACTGACACGAGTAAGGAGTACGCTAGAACCTATATCTACTCCCACAATTGGAAGACATATCTACTCCGAACATGCGAGGAACGAGACCTATTTATACTCCACAACCGGGGACATCTACTCCGACAATACGGGGACAAAACTTTCCAATGAGTAAAGGATCTGTCGGACTCTATCAAGATTAAATACCGTATGCACGCTAAGCAAGATATATTATTTTACTTTCTAGAGAGTGTTTAATGTATATATATAGTATATATTAATTTTGCGATAAAACCACGCAACGATCTCACCTTAATTAGACCAGGATGACCCCATAAATCAACAGTGCACATAATTCTCCACCATGCTTGTATTGGAAGCTTCTGCATTGCTTCACTTTTCGACATTATTTTGAGTGGTGTCTCTATAAATGTCCAAAACCAAACTTCGTTGCTCTTTCCAGTGTCAATTTACTGCTATTAAAAGTACTGTCTTGGGCTCTTTGATCATTTTGGCTCACTTGCAACTCAGGATGGGCTTGGGCTCACACTATTGTTAAAGAAATCAACCTTTTTGGTCTTGGTTTCAACACCGTAAAAGAGCCCGCTTGTCACAGTCTTTACTCTTGACTCTGAGATGTCCCTATCCATAGATTTCTTTATTTAAAAGTCTAGAAATGGCATTTATCAGTAATGGGATTGAAATCCCTTATCATGTCACGAGTCTCGACATATCAACTTTCATGTATAATGGGATAATCCAATTTCATAGTATTGACGTAATTACAACAATTACGTCAAGAGTCTATCGAGATCTAACGAGATTAACTGCTAGTCTTCTAGCTTTTGTTTCAAAGTACACAAACATTTTTGCTAAGTTTGCTTTTGTTGGGGTGGTTTCAGGTGGTTCCAAAAATTTCTTGTGTTGGGGTGAAATTTTTGTTTCAAACTTTATATTCTCTAGTGATTTTTGGGACTTCAATAAGGTGAATTCGGGTTTTTCACTGTAAAATTATCTCATATTATCATCATGATGATTGATGATGTTATGAATGGTTCGACGCTATAAAATTCAAATGCATATTCATTGAAGAATGATTATATCATTTAAAATCGTGAGTTATTCAAAGTTACTCTTCTTTCCAAGTTTTATTTCAATAATGGAAAATTTATATGGACTCATACTATACATATCATGCTATTACATGATCCCTAAATGACTAAATCCATAATAAGTTACATGTTATTACTTATTAGTTAGTTACCTATATACAGATCAGTATAGTTACATAATTAGTTACCTGTTATTGGATTGAAATCTATTTACTATATATAGTAGCTAAATCCATACTATACATATCTCTGAAAAATTAATTTATTTTTATGGTGTATATGTCACAATGTGATTCCTTATAAATGTGGTTATGAGGAAAGTCTCAATTCCTTATAAATGTGGTTATTGTCATTCAAAACAATTCGTCCTCCCTTCCATTGAAGTGATGGGAGGGTTCGATATCACCATGCATATTTTACAAACATGCATGTAGAGTTTTCTTACTAGTGTAGTGGGATGATAAAATTAGATATCTCTCAATTATAAAAATAGATATTCGAACCACAAATGTGATATTTTATCTCGGTAGATTCCGGTAGATCGTTCGCAATTCGAGATTAGATCAAAAAATAAATAATAAAATAAAGTCAAATGACATTTTTTCCATTTTCAAAAGAACATCTAACAAACTTTAATTACAAAAAATCACTTTAAATCAATCATTAACGTCTTTAGTCGAACCAGACGGTAATTAAGCACTAAGAGACATTAATTTTTCCTTTTCTTACTTTCAAAAAAAAAATTCCTTTTCTAAATAAACAAATATATATAATAATAAGAATAAAAAGGCAACAACCAACAAGTGCCGTTACCAAACTACAAGAAAAAGCACCTCAAAAAACACGCGTAAAACGGCAATCATCATCATAACAATTAACGATCGTTAAAAGTGACGAGACTTACAATTTTAAACAAATACGACATCGTTTCTCTACAAAACGAAAGAACGTCACAACTTTTTTTCTTTCGATCTCGCTCACGTGTTCGACTCCGTACAATGAAAATAGAGAGATCTGCGAGTTACTAGTGTGTGTGTGAGACTGAGAGGAGCAATCAATCAAGCGACAATAAAAACACACACACAAACGGTCTTAAATTTTTTTTCAGTAAATCTGTCTTTCCACGAGAGTACGAGTAACAGCTTTTTAATTTTTATTTATTTTTTCTGGGTATCCTTTTTCACTTGACTTTTAATCATCTATTTTATGGATTGAAAATGAGAGACAAAAAGCCAGAGTTGAAAGATTAAAGGAGGAGCAGGAGCTAATCCGAGAAGAATCCCAGCTAATAAATGCCCTTTTGAGCTCTTTCAAAGCTATGGCTGACGATCTTTGTTTCTTCTCCAAGGTCTGTTTATATATATTTATATTATTTGATGAGATTCTGTTCATGTTATTTGTTTATTAATTGTTTTTTGGTTTTTTGGGTAATTTTTTGGGGTGACATGTGAGTTTTGTGATCTGGGTTTGGAATAATTAAACATATTTTTTCTGTTTCGTTTCCATTGTTTTCGGGTCTGTTTTTTTTCAAACCGAAGCAAAGCCTAGATTTCATTTGTTATGTACAAGTTGATTTATTTATTGTAAATGTGATTAATGGGTTCTTATTATTTAATGTCAAATTTTACTTTTTCTTTTCTTTTCTTTTCTTTTACATTGAATGTCAATTAACAGTGATATCAAATTCTCTGTGTAAGTGAGAGAGCTTAATGACATGAAAGATATGACTTATGAGGAGCAGGCTTGTTTTGGGTCAAATTTGTAGGTACCCATGTCACTTATTTCGTGGTCCATTACAGCTTTTGACATCTGGGTAATTGATGATTTACAGGACACTTTTAGTCTAAAGTCTCCTAAGAAGTCTCCATTGGTGTTAAGGATGGTTGTCTTGATGTTTGCAATGGTCTGTGGTGTTTATATATGCTCAATTTGTCTAAAGCAAATTGGCACCCGCACCACGAATGAATTTTTGAATGTTGAAGAACCTCAAAGGCCTTGTCCAGAGCCTAATATTGAACCATGGGAGATTCCTTATGTGCATTACCCTAAACCGAAAACTTATAGCAGGTAAATCATGATCTATTTTGCTTCTTAGTTGGGTTTTGATGTGCATGCTTTTGATATGGTTTTCCTTTTCGGTGGTAATTAGGGATGAGTGTGCATGCAACCCTGTAAGGTACTTTGCCATTCTGTCAATGCAGCGATCAGGCAGTGGATGGTTTGAGACGTTATTAAATAATCATACCAACATAAGCTCAAATGGGGAGATTTTCTCTGTTAAAGTAAGGAGGAGCAATATATCATCGATTGTGGAGACTTTGGACACAATTTATAATCTGGATTGGTTAAGTAGTGCTTCAAAGAATGAGTGTACAGCTGCTGTTGGCTTGAAGTGGATGCTTAATCAGGTAAGAGAGCCATCCTGGAAATGCTCATTCATATTCGGTTTTTGACATCATTGCTTATATTTGCGGACAGAAACACAACGCCTCTACCTTTAGTTTGTTTTTATAGTTGCTATTAACAATCTTGTTTCTTCTCTCTTTCACAAGAATAAAATCATTCTCTTGAACTAAGTGGGTTCATACATTACTTTGTATATATTGTGGTGTATTTTGCATGGGCTGCCTCATACTTTGTCTTATCGTTAACCTTTTTCCAAAGATACAATGTTTCAGAAGCATGCCCGTCGATATAGTTAGCTTACTTTGATCTGAATTTTTAATCTTCCCCATGATTGCATAATCTATCTATTGCCAACAGTCTCTGACTTTGATATCAGAGTGAAGTGAGAATTTTATCAATATCATAACTTAACCTCATGAAAGAGTTTAGCTTCCTGTTCAGGCTGAAATTTGAATGAGTCTCCAGCTTGCATCTATGTAAAATATGATGTGATCAACTTTCAAGATGGATCGTGAATAAAATGGTCAGTAATTCTCAGATGAAATTTTTACTTGGAATGGTAGGATATTTTTTGGATATTTCCTTTTAGTTCTGTGGTGCTTGTGTTTTTGGGAAACCAAGGAGCACTACGATACGGATGTTATAACCTTAGGACATGTAGTATGTGTTACAATGATCATCATCAAACTTCTTACTGCTTTTGTGAGTTTGTAAATGAAAGAAGTAGGCATTAGATATTTCATAAAACTGTTAACAAGACTTTTAGCAATATATACGTATTCTTTTTCTGGGTCACAGATTGTAGGTTTAGTTTTATAGAAACCTATATTAGAACAAAGTTGGGATATGTTGGAGTGAAGAAAATGAACATAAACTATATCGGAGCTGAAGACTATTATGGTTAGATGTGAATTCCCTTGGGTTTAATACAATGTAATGGAAAAGGCCAACATGTAAAGAAAGTGGCATCGGCATGGTAGATTTCTGCCATTCCTGTTGTAATTTTGTATGCTATGTTATTGAAGTGTAGATGTGCTACAGTATTATCAAGAGTTGGCACTGGGGCAGCCAGCCTATTGCACAAGAAGCATAGTAGTATAAAAAATTTTGATTGTGTTTTGATGTGAACAAGATGGCTATGACAAATTATTCGATCTGTATTCTGTATAGAGTTATCATTAACGTCCAAGTGAAGCCCTAATGTTGTTGCTGTAGAGATAAAGTGAGCTGAGATTTTGGAGGTAAAATTATCAACAAGGATCTATTTCATGAGATGAATTAAAGGGGCGTTCTCGAATTTCAGTTCCTTATCAGGAGATGAAGAAAAGAACGGAGGATCAAAGTTTCTTGGGAACAGTTGAACAAAACAAGAGGAGAGAGAAAACCAAAGAAAGTCCTAACTACTAACTACCACAAATTTGCAATTAGAAGAGACTCGGGTGGCTCGGATCAGACACTTCTGGAGGGAGTCAAGGCAACATTCTTATTAGAAGATTAACCTCCCTGATGGCTGATGTAAAGAGTCCTTAAGGAAACATACGGTATCTCTAAGGTTAAAGATTTCTCTAGGCTAGATAAAGCTGGATATTCTTTAAATGACTTGGTGTGTTTAATTGAAGCATCTTTTTCAAGATAGATTTATGCACCAAGTTAGGTAAGCATTTGGCCTAAAAGCTTAAACTTGCAAGTAAAGGCTCACAAATAATGGGACAGTGATGCTGTACTGATTTGTTCAATGTCTTGAAATGGGTTCACCAGCAAAAGGAACATGAACTGAGATCCACCCAAAATACTCAAAATATGTTCTGCTGGTAGTAATAATCACACCTTGACAATTGTAAAAAGGGTAATTTACTCTAGATTAAATTATTTGTGATGATGAAGTTTCCAGTGGTTCATTATTTCACTTTATGCTACTTCAAGGGCGCGATTTATTAGTATACTAAGCATCCCACAATTGAGTAGTGCATGATATTATTTTTCACTGTTTTATGCATGTTTTGGATAAACAGCAGTATGAGTTATAGTATTGTAACAACTTGTTTATGCAGGGTTTGTTGCAGCATCATGAAGAAATAGTAGAGTACTTCAGAACTCGGGGTGTTTCAGCTATATTTCTCTTTCGAAGAAATCTTTTGCGCAGGATGATTTCGGTACTTGCAAATTCTTACGATCGAGATGCTAAGTTATTGAATGGAACCCACAAGTCACACGTTCATTCACCACATGAGGTCTCTCTCTCTCTCTCTCTCTCTCTCTCTCTCTCTCTCTCTCTCTCCCTTGGCATATGCAAGCTTTTTAACTTGAAGTGAGTAATGATTTCAGGCAGAGATACTAGCAAGATACAAGCCTTTAATCAATGCTACATTGCTAATACGCGACCTTAAGCAAGTAGAAGAGACACAAACCAAAGCGTTGGAGTACTTCAAGAGCACTCGGCACATTATCCTTTACTACGAGGATATACTCAAAAACAGCACTGTAAGACAAACTATTAAAAACAGAAAGCTGATCTTTCAGGCATTTTTTAAATTGTTCTTTTATTTTAAATGTTAGTACCTAAGATATTTGGATCTGTTGTTATTGCAGAAATTGGCAGATGTTCAAGAATTTTTGAAGGTTCCTAAGAGGGAAGTAAAGAGTCGACAAGTGAAGATACACAAAGGGCCATTATCCAATTACGTCGACAACTGGGATGATCTCCAAAAGGCACTCAACGGAACTCAGTACCAAAGTTTCCTACTTGGGGATTATCGAAAGTAAACCACTTGTGATGTACATAGTTGAACCATTTTTCCTTCTCTTTTCTCTTTCTATTCTTTAATCGTAGGAGCCAACAGAACTCATGAGGGTTTAGAAGTTCCAAGTTCCAACAAGCTCTGGGGTTCGAATCCCCTCATGGATGATCCCTATATGGCCAAAGGTTGTAGGGTTTTGGCGAGGGACCCGGTTTCAAACTCAGGTTTGGGGGATTTCCGGGTTATCAAAAAAATTGCAGGAGCCAACAGGAAAACACCCTGTTGAAATTTTGGCTGCAGCTTGTGCATTTTGCTTTCTCAAGTTTATTATCCTCAAACAACTAATATTTATTCATTCTTTTTCTAATTCTCCTCCTTAAGAGACTATTATTTTTAAGCTAATGAATATAGAAGATTGTTGGTTCCTCTTGCATATATTATTTTCCCATCTATGCTTGCAAATTATGAAAATAGCTCTCGTAAACGGAAATTTTTCTATCGGTGCGCACTGATAGAATTATATAAGGATATTAAATATGAGCTACACGTTTTACATACTTTGACCAGGTATGTATACACTTGCCAAATCACTTTTATAAATGAGTGGTTCATATTTAATATCCTGATAAAGTTATATCATAATGCATTGATAGGAACGGGACCACTCTCGTAAATATCATTTAATTATATAATTATATAGGTACTGTACAGTAATTAAATCCTAAATTAATAAATTGAAAAAAAAAATTGTATCTCATCCTTTATATACATGTTAATTGGGTTTTTTTTATAATTATTTTATAATATATTATTTGGATATTTGTTAATATTAGAATGACTTAACATTCGAATAAGCATTCAAGAAACTAATAATAAATTTTTAACAAACTAAAAAATTGTACAAGTTAGCTAGCTAGAAAGTGATTAAAACATTTTTGTTTATATTTGATCTACGTGGCTTGCTGCCCCGTTCAAAAGTTATAAACGGCAGCGTTGACCAAGACACCCAATAGGTGTGGGTCCCACACGGCCCCAATAATTTGACCAAGCCACTTGATTAGAACACGTCAAATGGTTTTTTTTTTTTTTTTCGCTCTGGGAAAGCAATCAATCCTGTGCTGAGAATCCTTCGGCCGTACGATTACTATTAATATTCATCTTCATGGAAACTAACGATTGAGATTGCATTCAGAAAACCACACTACACTTCTCTATATTCCGTCGCTTCGAGTTGGATGGCCCACTGCATTGTCATCGTTAATTAGTGAAGGGAACTTTAACAATTAACGGTGGAATATGGTCGGTAGGTTTAAATTTAATTATATATACTGATATGGTCGATACATATTGATATAACTTACATCAGTACATTGTATGTGGACCAATGATTATGGAGAGGTACTGTGCACTGACTTTAAAATATATATATATATATATATATATATATTTATATATATTGAAATATTAAATTTAATCGACAAGATAAGGTTGGTTCAGTGTCTCACATCTGTACCACGAAGTTATGGGCTAAAGTTTCTCTCACATCAAAAAAAATCTTAAATTTATGTAACAGAGTAATATTATTTTTAATTAAAGAATATTGGCAATCAAAATATTTAAAATTTATTATGAAATAATTCTATTAAATTATTTTTTAGTTCATTAAAAAAAAAAAAAAAAAAAAGTTAATTGACATGCAATAAGTAAACTAGAAATATGAGTGATTATTTCTTAATTTTAAATTGTTGTTTGAAACATCTCTTTAACTTGTTGGAAGTATCACTTGGATTGTATTATAGACAACTTGTTTAACTTATTCGTTTTTATTTTGTCGGTTGTAATGCTTATCTTCTCACAAGATTATTTATCGATATTTAAAAATAAAATTAAAAAAGTATAAAAATAGATAAATATTAGATGAGACGAAGCTAGATCATTAATATGTCAACACAACTATACATACTTAGGGCATCTCCAATGCCATTATGCATTTGAAGAAAATGGAGTACCACATATGATAGATATTAAAAAAGTTAGAAAAACTCTCTCCAATGCTATTATCTAGGTTGAATACGGAGATGATGTGGCCCAAAAAAAGTTAGAGAATATGGAGTTGAGTTTTTAATTCTAGAAACTCTCCTAGAAATGCTGATTAGGATTTCTAACTCTTTCCACCAATAAAATGAAAGCTTTCAACTCTTTCCACCAATAAGATTAAACCTCATTTAATTGTAAAATAAAAGAGGAGAGAGAGTGTAATAATTGTTTTATTATGATTGGATATAAAATGGATGCATATTTGACTTTAGATAATTGCATTGGAGATGTGAATATGCATTTCTCTAAAAAAATTTCAAAAGTGGACCCATAATAAATAGAAATGCTAATGTGACACTATTTAGAAACTCAAAAATGCATATTTGCATTAGAGATGCTCTTATATATCAATGAGTTTAGAAATTCAAGTTAATTCCTCCCAAATCCAAAATCATAATAATTAAAAATATATATAAGAATAACAATATACATATGCTAACATATGGCTTGCTAGTTTATCTAGATATAATAAATTTGTTTGCTGATAAAAAAAACTCCCAACAATGTGCTAGAGTAGCTCAGTTAGTTAGAGCGTGTGGTTTTTAAACTTGACAAAAGAGGCAAAATGACCAATATTTAGGGTTTCAAGAGTTGACCGGTTATTATTGAAACTAGAGTGACCAGTTTATCTAATATGGCAAACCTTAGGGGGGTGGGGGTTCAAAATTTTTTTGTCACTATTTACTTATTTAGGCTTGACTTTGTAAGAATATTACCACTTTACTAATTCAAGTTTAAAAGGCACCTATTTAGATGACCAGACAAAAATACCCTTATTTTGTCAGTTTGTGTCTTTTGAAATGTAGAGAGAAAAAAGTTTAGAGAGAGAGAATAGTGGAGAGAGAAAGCATCGGGTGCAAGAAATCTGGCTAAAAATCTCATGGCGAACTCACCGGCGGTGGCGCTACAGTCCTTTAGTCGACGAGAACCTGCAATTGATAGTGGTAAGTTTATGTTTCTCACGCGTTTTTGTTCTTGATAAGTTTATATGTGTGTTTGATGTTGGGCGTTGTTTAGACATGTAGATTCGATTTGATTTGATTTGTTCTTGATTAGGTTTGTTTGATGAGGTTAGGTTAGGGTTTAAATTTATGAAAAAATTGTGTTGAAGACGATGAAGATCTGGGTATCTGAGCCTTTTAAACCTTTATCCGAGCTTTTTTAAACACTCTCCGAGCTTTTTAAATTGTAACCCGAGCTTTTTTGAAGGAATATGAATAGGTTTCTGAAATTTGAATCTCCAAGACTTTTAATACTTTATCCGAGCCTTTTAAAACACTCTCCGAGACTTTTAATTAGTAATTTGAGCTTTTTGAAGGAATATGAATAGGTTTCTGAAATTTGAATCTCTGAGACTTTTAATTAGTAATCCGAGCTTTTTAATTTCTTTGGTTTTGTTTTTTGAAATTAAAATATTCAAACCTTTTAACATTGTCTCCGAGCCTTTTCATATAATCTCCGAGCCTTTTCATATACTTTCCGAGTCTTTTGAACAGTAATCCGAGCTTTTTAATTTCTTTGGTTTAGTATTGTGAAATTAAAATATTCTAGCCTTTTAACATTGTCTCCAAGCCTTTTCATATACTCTTCAAGACTTTTCATATACTCTCCGAGCCTTGGTAGATCGAGTACCTGAAGCCGTCGCAGTTTACACAATATTACCCATCTTCAGTGTTAAAAGATCATAAGGTTAAATACTACGTTTTCGGTTTTTCAGCCGATAGATGATATTATAACAACGAAGATAGGTATGCTTTCATCAAAGCCCAATTGAAGGATTTGGAAGCTGACTGGCAGCTCGTTACAACCTACTTTACCTTTGTTAACGAAGCAAATTCAACAAAATATGTCAAAGAATTTCTAGATTTTCATTCTCCTAAGCTGTTTAACCTCCCTTGGTTTAAGCATATGTACCCTGACATCCTTAATATTGCACCTTATAAGCATAAGCCTTGGAAGCTCAATATTGATTTTGCTGCATTCCGAAAAAGGGTCATTGACGCATACGCCGCTGCTCATTTCAATAAATCCATTATGAACATGGGTTATAAATAGAAAACTGAACCTGCCTTCCTCAGTGAAGGAAAGGGTCCTTAAATAATAAAAATAACTTTGGTCCAAGTCGTGGTAAACAAAACTATGGTTACTTTTTTTTTTTTTTTTTAATCATCAGAGAACATGGGGCTATCAGGCCATGATAGCTTGATACTGTTAATAAAAGAGGATATGTCTGATATTGAGTTTGTCTTGTTGTGCCGACGATAGTTGGGTACTATGTATGTCTGCTTGTGCCGACGGTAGGTCAGGAGGATGAATGCGGAGTCATAATGGGGTCCTGGTGGGGACCATAAGTCATTTTCATAATAATTTTGTCTAAAAATAAGTCTCGTGAATTCTGTGGGGTTAAAGCCCCTGAAATTGTGATAGATCATAGCCAAAGGTGTCATTTATTGGTTGGTGAGAATAACTGTTTCCTTTAGTGAGATCATCATTTCTAGGGAAGTCATCTTCATCATGATTTTCTGAATCAGAATCTTTTTGGGAAATACTAGCCATTGTCTTCCTCATTTCATCAGCAATAGCCAAAAGTTCTTTAGAAGTCTTTGCAGCTGCGATTTTGGCATGATTATGAGATTTGGCCATCAGGAACTATGATTGGTCATTGGTTTGGTTATAGAGACTAGGATTCTCCACGAACCATTTTGCAACTCTGTTCTTTCCATGGTCGGTGATGTTCATACTGCTCCACCATTTGATCTTTGTCTGTATACCAAAATAAGGAATATTGACATTGCCAACTAGCTGGTCTTGGATCTTATAGTCAAGCATGAGGATCGATGTTAGGTTGAAAATTCTGAAGAAAAGAAATAGGTTAGGGATGAAATCCCTGTCTTTTGGTTTATCAATATGCGTTACCCAGTATTGGTAACCTTCTTCGATAACATCAGGGAAGAAATCAATGTTTGGACCATATTTGTCCCACCACTCTAAAAACCAGAATGATATTTTAAGAGGAAATACTTTGTCAAAGTAAACAAACCAAGATAAAGAATTTCCAGGGTTTTGACCATAAAGTATATATGTCCAGACATCAATGTAATCCCAATAAGAGAATTCAGAGATGTGGAATGGTCTTGAAAATCTCTTTTTCTTGTTTGGGTCATTTCCCCATTGTTCTAGGGTAACGATCTTACAAAGCTTTATTTTTCGAAAAACTCAACTTTTTTGTATCAATTTTGTCAAAAACATCTGAGATAAAGATTGAATCTGTGGCAACGAGAATGAATTCATAAAAAATATGTCTTTTTAATATGTTCTCAGGAATCCTGCAAAACAACATATCAATTATTGCATCCGCAAGTTTTTTCGGTTATTTGAAATAAGTCTCAAGTAGTAGTGGGGTTTCTATTACAAAGAATTTGTCAAAATAGGGTTTATTGTGGTAATGATAAGTCGGGTTATTGATCTTAGGGAATAGTGACGATGTGGAGGGAGCATAAGTTTTTTGTTTTTCAATAATCATCTTGTCTTGTTTTGCTGAATGTAGGCTGATATGGGAGGATGCTACAATTTTAAATGATGATGAGTCTGAATTTAGAGGGGAGAAGCTATTTGTGATTTGTAATAGGTTTGATGATGTGGGCCTTGGTGGTTTAGGTGATAAAGATTGGGGTATAATAGTCATGTGGCTAAATGCAATAGAATATTTGTCTTTATGACTGGTCTTTCTTTCTAGGCTGAGCTTTTGTTCATCATAAGTCTCATGTGTCACAATAGCAGCAGTATTGCTGCCTTGATAAGTCACGAAAGCATTGCTTTCATTTGATAAGTCATTAGATAAGTCGGCCTGAAACCGGCTATAGATGGATTCATAATAGGTTTGGGACCCTGACTCATGGTGGGCCTGAGGCCTTGTATCTTCTTTTTACTACAACTCATGGGCCTCCCTACAAAAATTCTATGTTTGGAATAAGACAACTTTTGGAGCTGAGACTACTAAACCTTGGCTTTTAATGGTTTTTAGGAATACATATAAATGCTTCCAATGCTGGTCAACATTGTCAGAATATATTAATACATCATCAATATAAACAATAGAAAACTCAGTATAAGGATTGAAAATCTCATTCATAATGCATTGGAATTCACTAGGAGCATTTTTTAATCCAAAAGGTATGACATTCCTTTCATATTGTCCAAAAGGGACAGTGAAAGCAGTTTTATATTAGTCTTCCTTAGCAATATGAATTTACCAGAATCCTGATTTCATGTCAAATTTTGAAAATATATTGGCCTTATAAAGTCTTTTCAGTAAGTCTGCTTTATTAGGTATGGGATACCTAATCCACTGAAGGGCTTCATTCAGAGACTTGTAATTGATGACAAGTCTAGGAACTCCTCTTTCTATTTCGGCATTCTTCCTAACATAGAAAGCAGGGCAACTCCAAAGTGATTTAGAAGGCCTGATAAGTCCTTTTTGTAATAAGTCTTGGATTTCCTTCTTACAATATTCAATAAGCTTAAAGGTCATCTGAATAGGTCTAGCTTTGGTTGGTATCCCCTTTTTTTGAGAAATCTTTATTATAAGGAAGACTGACAATATGTTTCTTTCTATCCCAAAAAGCATTGGCAAAAGAAGAAGAAACTTCTTTTTCTAGGTTAGATTTGAAGTCCTTGATTTTTTGTTGTGTCCTAGGTTCTTCTATATACTTCTTTTGTCTTTCAAATCTAAGGTCATCTTTCAGGAAAGATAACTGATTTTCCTTCATATTGAGATCATTTATCTGTTGTTCCAGAAAGATAGAGTTATCTTTTCCTATATTGGTATTTTTTTAAAGAATTTAATTCCCTTTCAAGGACAGGGAAGGTGAAAGGAAATAAGATTTCCTTACCTAAGTACACAGTTACCAATCCTTCATCAGTGGTAGTAAATGGAGTGATGAGGTAAAGGAAAGGTAAACCAAGAATGACATTTTGAGATAAAGTTTTAACCATAAGGAAATTGGAATTGTAACAAACTTCAGAGTTGCAAACTCTGGCAGATATCTAATTTTTGTTTGTTGGCACCATATAAGGATTCCGATGTTGGTTCTAAATACTTTGTAGGGACTAGTCCTTCTTTGATGTGGTTTTGGTCAGCTCCTAAGTCAATAAGAGCATTGACTAAAAGATTGTAGTCAGAGGAGATTATAATATCTATGTCACAATACCATTTTCGTATCCTGAAAGGTTTGGTAATATTGACTAACGCTGTAGTAGGTTCCATTTCCTTTTTGCAAAGAATGTTGGCTAAAGTTTGTTCTGGTTCGAATTTACTAATGCTAGCTGAGTCAGAGTCACTAGAACTCTTAAAGCTAGGTTATTTGGATTTTGGTTTGCTTTTGGCTTTATTGGAATCTTCTACGCCCTGTTGTAGCCTTTGTGTGGAGATTTTTAAGTCTTTTATTTCTTTCTTAATGATTTGGATTTCTTTTTGGAAGTCTGGGATGGTAACTTTCCTTTGGGTATTGTGGAATTTTTGTAAAACATTTTGGTCAAAATTTGGAACAATAGAGGAGGTCACTAGCTTATCTTCTTCTACTAACTTAGTAGGTTGGGGCACTAGACCTGGCACGATTCCGGTTGGAACTGTCGGAACCGGAACCGGAACCGGAACCGGTTTTCCGGTTTCGGTTCTTGAACCGGAACCGGAACCGAAACCTGAACCGGCGGAGACCGGTTCCGGTTCCGGTTCAAGAGTTTGGTCGAACCGGTGGTTCGACGAATTAATTTTTTTTTTTTTTTTTGGGCTGCCGTTGGAGCCCAACGGTCGGCTGACGTCAGCCGACCGTTAGGCCCAACGGTCTGCTGACGTCAGCAGGCCGTTGGGGTCCAACGGCTACCCTTTTTTTTTTTTTTTTTTTTCTTTTTTTTTTCTTTTCTATAAATACCCCCCCCCCCCCCCCCCCCTCTTTCATTTTTCCTCACACCAATTTCTTCTCAATTCTCTCTAATTTCTCTCCAACACTCTCTCAACTCTCAACTCTCAAGTGATAAGTCTCTCAATCTCCAAGTTTCCAAGGTTTTTAATATTTATTTCATTTTTTAATTATTTTGTTTGAAATTAATTTTATTTTCAATTTATTTTATTTGCAATTTATTTTATTCCCAATATATTTTATTTTCAATTAATTTATATCCAATTTATTTTATTTGCAATTTATTTTATTTCCAAATTCCAATATATTTTATTTTCAATTAATTTTATATCCAATTTATTTTATTTGTAATTTATTTTATTTTCAATTAATTTTATTTCCAATTAATTTTATTTGCAATTTATTTTATTTCCAATTTATTTAATTTCCAATTAGCAATTATTCTTCTAAGTTCTAAGTTTCCTATTCTCTCCCAAATTTATTTTTAAATGGCAAGTGGAAGTGGTGGAAATGGAAGGGGTCACGGCTGTGACGGTCCTAGGCGTTCGATTTCAATGAAAGGTAAGGGTCCTATGATCAATAATCTCGATCATAACAACCCCACCTATCATGAATATCTGCAACGTCGGACCTATGCTGAAGACCTAGGCCTAAATATTTCTGATCCCCCTTTTACAATTTATGAACCTGATCCCAATGAAACCACCCCCAACAATTTGACAAGCCAGTCAGAAAATATGCCTGATATTGATACACCTCCGGATTTTGGTTTTGATACACCGGAAGTGGATCTAGAAACGGAGGAAGATCTGATACAGAAGCAGAACAAATCTGATCTCTTCGTCAAACATATGAAGAAAATTAGGAATGAAGATGGAAGCTTTACAGCAGCTTGCAATTACTGCAACAAAGTATATAAATGGAGCAAATCCGGAGGATATGGCACTTATTGGAAGCATATTGAAGTCAAACATCCAGACGCAGTGGTCAGAATGAGGTCACAAACACAAATTCCCAGGTACGCTACTCCTAACCAACAATTATTTCGTTATAGTGATGAACAAAATAGAGAAGAATTAGCTAGGATGGTAGCAGTAGAACATTTATCATTCAGTTTTGGTGAGAGGGTTGGCTTTATTAACTATTGTCGACGAGCATTAAACCCTGCTGCATGCCGTGTCCCTAGATCCACGCTCACACAAACACTTGAAAAGATTTATGTGAGAGACAAAAAAAAGTTAGAAAATTTTTTTGAAAAATATAATGGTCGTGTTACCGTATGTGCCGACATATGGACTGACCATTGGCAAACGCATTCATACTTGGGTGTCACTTGCCATTTTATGGATAATGCATGGACAATCCAAAAAAGAATTCTTGCTTTTAGAGTTTTTGATGATTCACACAATGCTCAAAATATTTTTAGACAGCTTAGAATTATTTTTTCAGAGTATAGTATTGAAAACAAAATTTTTGCAATTGGTTTTGATAATGCTTCTGCCAATACCGCTGCTATTCCACTTTTAATTGATTTATGCAAACCCTTTCTTGGTGGTACATTTTTTCATCAAAAATGTGCATGCCATGTTTTAAATATATGTGTTCAAAAAGGATTAGAAACTCTTCAATGTTTTATTGAACCTATTAAAAAAGCCCTAATGTTTTTATGGAGAAATCCTTCTACAATGAAAGCATGGGCAAGATATTGTAAACAAAATGGTAGACGTGCCATTAAATTTGCTCGTGATGTTCCAACACGTTGGAATTCTACTTATAAATTGCTTGCTCAAAGTTATAAGTATAGGGATTTATTAGTTTCTTTTATTCAATTTCATGTTCCTAACATTCAACTTTTTGAATCTCATTGGGATGCTTGTTACAATGTTTTCAATTTGTTAAGAGTTTTTTATAATGCTACACAAAATTTTTCTAAAATTTATTTTCCTACAACACATTTATTTGTTATTGAGAGTATTAATATTGCTGGTGCATTTTTTTATTGTGAATCTGACCAAGCAATAAAGGAAGCCGTTAGTTCTATGAAGCAAAAATGGTTAAATTATTATACGGAATTTCCAAATATTTATTTGATTGGTATGGTTTTGATCCACGACACAAATTACAATCTTTGTCTTATTATCTAGATGGTTATTATGGCAAAGAAGGTTTAAATATTGAATATGATATTGAAGCATGTTGTGGTAGAGTTAAAAAATTATTGTATGATTTATATGATGAATATGTTACATTTTATGGATCCGGTACTCCGAACGTAGATGTTGCACGAACAAAAACTGCATCTCAGCCTCTATCCTCCTCCTCTGGATTTATGAATTTAGGGTATAGTATGTTCTCAAAAAAAAATAAAAAACCAAGATGTTCTTCATCAAGCTTCGATTCGCATGCCGAGCTTGAATCTTATCTAGCTTCTTCTTGTGATTTTCCTGAAGAATTTGACCTCTTAAAATATTGGAATGATGCTACGAAGTACTATCCAATTTTGGCTATGATAGCCAAAAATATTTTTTCAACACCGGTTTCTACTGTGGCGGTGGAACAAGAGTTCAGCGCCGGGGGCAATATTTTGGATGAAAAACGTTCGTGCTTGACTCCAAAAGCACTACAGATACAGGTTTGTGTTGACGACTGGACGAAAGCGGAATACAGACAACAAGAAATCCAACAAGAACCGACATATGATTTCTTTAACAGCGACGAACCCGAAGCGGGCGAAGGCTCTGGAGTAAGCTGAGCACCGAAACCGTAAATCTGTAAATCTGTAATAAAAGGTATGAGAACTACGTGGCCTTTGATTCCTCTAAACCCCCCTAAGAGGATACGTAGGCAACTTAATTGTGGTAAAAATTAAGTGCAAGGCTAATAACTTTACATTTTTTTTAGTTTTATTTTATTTTAATTTAATTTTGTAATTTGTCATTTATTTATTTTATGTTATTTTTGAAATTCGGGTGACTCAATTTCCAAATACCCAATGAAATGTAAATTGTAATTTTGTTTACTTTTATTTTAATTTAATTTTGTAATTTGTCATTTTTTTATTTTATTTTCGGTTGGATACTCGGATGACGATGATCTAACTTCCAACATCCAATGAACTTATGAACCCAATGAATTTTATTTTGTAATTTGTCATTTATATATTTTATTTTATTCAATTACAATCTACAACTTATAAGTTACAAGTTAGAACTTAGAAATTTTTTTTTTTGTTTGTTAAAAAAAAAATAAAAATAAAAATAAAAATAAAAATAAAAAAATAAAAAATCCGGTTCGGAACCGCCGGTTCCTGTAGAACCGGAACCGGAACCGGCGGTTCCGGAACCGGTTCAAACCGGTTTCGGTTCCGGTTCCGGTTCCGGTTCCGGTTCCGGTTCCACTAAACCTTGGAACCGGAACCGGAACCGGACCGGAACCGTGCCACCACTAGGTTGGGCATGTGTTTTAATAATTTTTTATTGTACTTGTCTAATAAAATTAGCTTTAAAGATGGGGTCTTCGATGATGTCAATCATTCCTATTATTAGGGAATACTCAAACTGGTCAAAAACATTGACTTCTTTGCATATACAGGCCTGCTTATTGTAGATTTGAGAATCACTATCACTATTTGCTACGGATTCTGAATCTAAGTCTTCCTGAACTAGGACTTTATTGTCAGATTCGGATTCTATTTCTTTGCTACTGGTATCTGTATCTGTTTCATAAAGGGTTTGGATAATTCTTTCTTTAGCTTCTTCACTAATGTCTAAGGTTCTTATTTTGTTTCTAAATTTTCTTAACTCTGGGCATTTTTTTTGGCAAAATGCCCTTCTTTTCCGCACTTATAGCATCCCTTATTGTTTTTTGCTAAGTTTTCTAAAATTTCTAAATTGTTTGGAACGTTTGTAGGGACCAATTCGTTGTGGATATGTCTTATAACATAAGTGTCCATCGTTTGGGGGTTCAACACCAGAGGAGAAAATAAAATGTATGGTACAAACAAGCGATCTGCAAATTCACCGTCACCATAGAAGTTATTGTTTGTATTCAAAAACTTCTTAAGGGGAGAGAGTTCATATTTTCCCTCCTAATCCGAAGCTAACACAGGGTATACTTCTCCCGTAGAAGAGAGCCCGATACATAGTCCTTTTGATTGTTTTTCGAAATCCACTCCCATTGTATTTCTCTTTGAATCAAGCAACTTTTCATGAATGACGCTTGGGTCTAGCCACTGAAGATGGGTAATATTGTGTAAACTACAACGGCTTCAGGTACTTGATCTAAATACTGTCCGAGACTTTTCATATACTCTCCGAGCCTTTTCATGAACTTATATGTTTTTTTTTTATGTGAATATGCAGATGAGGGATCCACTGAAGAATTTGCTTAAAACTCCAGCGGAAGAAAGGTACTCGGGAAAAATAACTCGGCATGACCTTTAAGATATCGACAATGCATTTAACAGGGTACCTGAACATCTTGCGGTTGAAGAACGACGTCGATATACTGAGTCGTGTTTTGGACATTTCCTTCGGATGTATTGTGAGATAAAGTTTTCGGCTGGCATTATCCATCGGTTGCTTATTCGCGAGTTGCATCACAATGGGCCAGTTCGTAGTCATTCCTAACACCACGTCCTATGATATGGTTGAGAATGGCATACACCAACAGTACTTTGAGGGTCGAGATGACATCAAGTAAGGAGAGTTGAGAGCCGTATTATGGATTGGTGTTTTTACTGAGCAGTACGATGCGGTTAAGCTGTGCTTATTGTATATGCTCAACTGGATACTGATGGGGTTGGACAAGATAGAGAAAATTATGTTATGGCATATGCGGCTAGTCGATGACTTGGACGCTTTTGATGCATTCCTGTGGGGTGCACACGTATATAGTCAGTCTATTTTTGGTTTCAAACATGTGTTAGACAGTCCACGGGAGCAGTTCGAAAGACGATAGCAACGAAAGGGCGTTGATGTACACACTATGGAGATGTACAACATATACGGTCTAACGAGCGCACTGTTGGTGAGAATTTAGAATTTGAATCCATACTTTAATTGTAATTGTTTTCATATTTCTGATGGAATATATATATATATATTGGATTCTTATCGTACTTATTTATTACGCAGATTTTTGCTTTTGAGGTTATCCCTAAGCTTAGAACTGAATGTGGGACCCATAGGGAAATCAACCTATCTCCCCGTATTCTGAAATGGGAGTTGAGTCAACGACCGAAAGGGGACAAGCTGGATAAAATTTTCATAGAAAGGGTAAGTATCTTTTTTGTTAATGTTCATAGTTATTAGTATGTATACAATTACAATAGTCTAACTACGATATCAGATGTTTGCAAGGCTAAAATTGGTGCCGACGGCAGCTGAGAGGGTTGAACGGTACTTCAAGGGCATATACGAGGGAGGCAGTCTGTATGATGTCGCCCGTGTATGCGAAACCACTTGTGTGGACTGACAACAATGGCATAATTGAATGCAGCATTGTGCAGCTTACGTAACTCTTCCATGTGCCAGTTATAATTTAATTCACTGTACGTCCTAACTGCTGGATCCATTATGTCTGCAACATCCTTTCTGTGAAATCGCTTTTTCATATTTTCACCAAAATGTCAATAACATTTGGTATGGGTTACATAAGGGAACACTTTAGAAATCCCTGCTTCAATGATTGCATGACAATCTGAAATGAAAACCAGATCATCTATATGACCAAGGGCACCCCTCAAACATTCCAAAAACCACTCCCATGAAAGGTAGTTTTCTGAGTCACCGTACCCAAAAGCAATTGGATACACTTGTTCGTTTCCATCTTGTGTAGTTGCAACAAACATTGTACCCCCGAATCTTCCCTTCAAATGGGTACCATCAACTGCAATCACAAGACGCATACACCTTCGAAAACCTCTAATTGAGGACCATAACGACAGTGATTGTGCTAGGATTTTGCTGTTCCAGAACGTATGCGAAAGATGGCAGCAATTGGAAAGTTTCTTCATGTGTTTCATAGGTCAATGACAATGCATATTGCAGGGTATCATGTGCCTTACTGTATATGACTTGGATGCCATACATTGTTTTCATATCGGCAATTACGTCCTTCGGACGCATAAGACGACCATCATGTTGTTGAAGTCTAAGTGCAACGACTTCTTTGATTATGACTACATTAGCTTGTCAGTGGCGACGGTGAATCTCCTCCAAGGGACAACTGTGTTCGTTGACAAAACTTCTGACTTGGAAGTAAGTCTCTTCATCTCTTCTCACCGCTCTTAATTTCCATGTACAATCGTTAATGATGCAAACCAGATGCAACGTTGTCTTATTGGACCTTTTCACCTTCCATTCAAAGTTCTACCGCATTGAAAAAAGGCCAACTAGCCTTTTCAAATCCTTTTTACTTTGAAAAATTTGACCTTTATAAATCATGCTTCTAGGTTCTTGCGCTGTCAAGGTGCTGCTTCTACCAATACCAAACGAGTATGAATCTACTCCGGGAATAACCCACGTTGTGGCATATCAGAATCAGATGCAGTTACATTATGCCGAACCTCGGAAGTCCCAGGCATATCTGGTGCAGTGCAACTAACTCCTTGTACACATCTTCCACTTCTTTGAATTTGTGCAGGCTCTTCATCCACATTTTCTAGATCATCAACATGTTCATTATTTGCCTCATTATCCACCTCATGGTTCTGCTCATTGTGCTGCTCAATTCGACAACCAAACACATTGTCAAATTGAGGTTCAACTACATCTGCATGGTCGACCGTTACCGGTGGGACACCACACATGTTTTCCCCACCTTTTGTGACACTCCTTTGGGTGAACACTTGGTTGCTACCGCTAAATGATCCAAATTATTAGGTATTTTCAGGATGAGGAATATCATTCCCTATCACATCTCCAGCTATCCTCTTAGTTAGATTGACACATACTTGAGAGATCACCCGATCTTCCACTAGCATAAACTGAACATCATCGTCATTTCTTATAAATGTGCGACATATATTGCCAGGAATGATTGATATTGATGACAGATCAACATTAAATTTGTTTACATCATACTTCACAATGTTATGCACGATTGCCACCAATTATTCATAAGTCATATTCATTAACACATACATTCCATGGTTATTGGATCCAACAAACCTCTGACTTCTGTCGGGTAACTGCTCACATCGACCGTTGTAAGATATTACTATTCTAAAAACCTAGGACTACAAAATATTTTCACATATTACATTTACAAAGGCTCGAGTGAGGATATTGAAAAGGCTCGGGGAAGACTTGAAAAGGCTCGGATAATGATTCATTGAAAAGTCTCGGAGAAGACATGAAAAGGCTCGGACAAGACTTGAAAAGGCTCGGACAAGACTTGAAAAGACTTGGATAGTGATTCATTGAAAAGTCTCGGAGAAGACATGAAAATGCTCGGAGAAGACATGAAAAGACTCGGATTGTGATTACATGAAAAGGATCGGAGAGAAGTTTAAAAAGCTCGGACATAGCTTACAAAGTCTCGGAGATCCAAAATTCTTACAATGGCTTAAGATTTACAAAAGACTCGGATAACAAATGAAAAGAAACAAATGAAAATGTGAACAAATTAAAAGAAGTGTTTGCAAGAAATATTACCTTATTGTACTAAAGCACGTCCCTTCTTTATAAGTTGAAGAAGAAAGTCGAGGCAACAGGCAACCTTAAACTTTTGTTTGTAGTGAGAGAGAGAGAGTTACTGAGTTAACACTACTGTCGTTTTTGTTGGAAATGTGGAGAGAGAAAAGTACAAAGAGAATAACATAAATGATTATCTAAGGGCAATTTTGG
This sequence comes from Acer yangbiense, assembly GCA_008009225.1. Taxonomy (NCBI): domain Eukaryota; kingdom Viridiplantae; phylum Streptophyta; class Magnoliopsida; order Sapindales; family Sapindaceae; genus Acer; species Acer yangbiense. The sequence goes on from CM017764.1 coordinate 45,660,208, forward strand.
TAGTTCACCGTAATAGGTGCCTTTTAAACTTAACTTATTAAAGCACTGACTTTGTCACCAAATCAGTTTAACAAGGTGACATTTTCCACCAATTCCACGGGGAGGATGATAATTTTCCTTTCTTATTTTATGCGGGTCATTTGCGAGTTTGAAATAAGCCTCGGTCTAGACCCCTAATCGGCCCGCAACTGATGAGGGTTTTTTAAAAGCCGTAAATTCCAGGCCTTTTAATGATGTGGTCTGGGTTTAAACCCGGACCGTTTCATGCGGATAAGGGCTAGACCTTCTGGACCCGGTCTTTTTTGTCATCCCTACATAATTGTACCTGTTGAAGACGTAGAGAGAATCGAAAATAACTTCTTGGGCTCTCAGTAGTCAACAGAAAGCCTAAATAACATAATACAAAAAATTCATGTAAATCCCATGATTAAATCAAAGTGGGTATCTTTGACAAGCCATGAGTAAATTAGGAGAGTTAGAAAAATCCTAGTAAAGAAAATCCACGTAAACAAACGAAACTTACATTAGAAGAGACATGAAAGTTGCCAACGACGGTGAGAGGCGAGCAGAGCTAACGCTGGCGACGAAAGGCATGATTTGTTGACGACGGCGAGATGGTGGAAACTAGAGATAGTGAGAGAAGAGATGAGAGGGGAGAGTTGACACAGCGTGAGAGTGAGAGATCTGAGAAGTGAGCGGCGTGAGACAATTCAGAACATTTTACGGGTTTGATTGGGAACCGATCTTGAACCATAATTGACCCGCAATTAATGCGGGTCTGAACATTTGAAACCCATATGGGTATTTTGATGATGCGGTTCGGGTATATGGGTATTTTAATGATACGGTTCGGGTATATACCCGAACCGCATCTTACGGATATGAGCCCATTGGAACCAGTCCTTTTTGCCATCCCTAATTTTATTTATGGTAGGTTGATAATGTTGGTTTTTATTTTTTTTAGTGAGATAAATTTGTGCATGCCAAATCAATGTATTATATTTTCTACGGATAGAACTTTTTACTAATTTATAGTAGGGGTGGGCAAAAAACCAAAAAACCAATAAACCAAACCGAACCGGTGAACCGAACCGATCCAATCGGTTTTTTTCCAGTTTTCTTATGTAAGTCAGTTCAGTTCGATTCGGTTCATTTTTTAGAAAACCGATTGGATCGGTTTTTGTCCCTGTTCGCTATCCCAAACCGGAAAACTAAACCGAGATCCAATTTATATAAATGAATAAAAACCCTAGTTTAATGTTCAATAGTCTATGAAACTATAAAACTATAAAAGTATGTCACATAATATATATATTTTATATATTATTCTTTGTTTCTTTTGCTAAATATTATTTTAAATCACATAATATATATATATTTCTTTGTTTCTTTACTAAATATTATTTTAAACTAGTATTTTCAATTTGTTTAAGCCTATAATTTAATCTGGTTAAAGGCCCAAAATGATTCAAATATGAAAATATGTGTACTAATTAAAGCCCATGAATTTGGCACAGTAGGACCAAAATCGAAAAAACCGAACCGAACCGATCCAATTCGGTTGGTTTTTTATCGGTTGACATTTGTAAATTTTATTGGATCGGTTCATATTTTAAGAAACCGAACTTTATCGGTTTTTTATCGATTCTATTGAAAAATGAACCGATCCATTAAACGCCCACCCTTAATTTATAGTAATAAATTGAAGATTAATTATGAAATGAAATGTTATGACGTAAATGTAGGAACCTTTTAATAAGGTGGTGAGTAGTGACTAGTGAATGGTGATAAGAGGAAGGATTCCAAAATTTGCATATTCATGTCAGCTTGAAGCCATAAGTATCGAGGAATTTGCCTTTCCCAAACCCAAAGAAGTTATTTTCTTATCGACAACCAGACTCAAAACTAATCTTCAATAGAAGCAAGCAAGCATCATTTATGGCAAATCAACCCATACATTTTCAACAGGGAAACCATTCGACTCTTATTGTAGAAATGGAAACAAAGTTTTGACATTGCTTTCAACCCCAGGCTAAATTTAAGACTGCCCTTCAAATTTCCTTTCCCACCATTCCATAAATTTAACCTGTGCGGCCATGGTGTCCAACCTATAAAGTTGATACCAGTGGCTGGCAACTTCCTGTCCAAATGTAAAACCAAAGACAGCTCCAGCTCCAAGTGACAGTGCAGTACCTGTAATATTAAATAATTGGGGTAAGAAGCAAACAGTAAACACCAATTCTCTGTGAAAAACTTGATTGTCATTCTTTCCATAAGCTTCTTACTATCCATCAGAATGCTTTCATAGTCGCTCAATTCTTTTGAACCACAACACGGTGTTGGCACCACAACCTTCAATCAAGCAAGATCATTGAGATGGTCTTCAACCTTCTCTACCAACCCACAGTCCCAGTTGACATGATAAATGTTATGGCCAGCTGCTAGAATAGATTTGGTTGAAACCAAATTGTCTTGATCGGTCGGTCAAAACCAAATCTTCATCCAGTAAAAATCATTCATCATGTGCAAACGAACATAAAAGGCCTTGTCTGTGTAGGAGGAGGAAGTAAAATACAACAGCATCCTATAAACTTTTTTTTTTTTCTTTTTCTTTTTCTTTGATAAACTTCTCTTTCATATGTGTGCATGTGAGATAGCTGCAACATCACAACCTATTTGGCTATTTAGTTGGACACAAGTTCATTTCTTGATGAACAAGACATATGCAATTAAACACAAAGAACATCATTTTTTCTATAAACATCTTTTACTATCACAACATTTGCATATTCTTCTTCATAGTTCAGTGGAGGAGATGGAAATACTAAACTAATAAAACAACTAAAACCGAAACTCATAAAATAAAATTAAAATATAAGCTCTAAATCGTCATACTTGGAGTAGAAGGATACAATTCATCCGTTACCAGTTGGCAGTAAGATATCCATAACAGTTAATAGAAAGAAGAGGCAGTAAATTACCATGTGGACTCTTAGAATACTTCCAGGCAACACCTGCAGTTGATGCTGCTCCAATAACACTTCCAGTGATAGCGAAGCTCACTGCTTCCCTAGCAGTCTTCAACTGAAAATGGAAAAGACTTGGTCATATAAAACATATAAAATCTCTAGCAATCATCAAAATATAAATTAACACACAAAAGGTCAATCTTGATTAATCTGAAACATCCCGTAATAATAATATTTGTTTCTGAGATGAACACAGACCGACGAACACAAGAATCTATCTAAGAATAATAGAAAAGAGATATATAAGCAAAGCAAAGCAAAGGCAACCAAATGAAGAAACGAAACAGATCCACAAAGCTGAATGCAAGAAACCCAATACATAATAAAAAGAAATTGATAATTACAGTGGGGCCATGAATTGGATCGGAAGCGATGAATTGATCGACATCAGAGGAGGACCAAGAGGGAAGAGGCTCGTCACGATTGACGAATCTTGAATAGTTCTCTAGAAACGAAAACCTCTCTGCCCAGAAATCTTTGAATCCCTCCCGGTGCCTCTTGAAAAACGATTGCTCTGCCTCTGACTCTCCCATTTTTACTCTTCTAACAATAAAACTATATAACCACACTTTACACACAGTATGCGCTCTCTTTCTCTCGATTCCACGGATTCTCTACGGTGAGCCCAGGTAACCATTTGGTATTGGTCTCGGTGCTAAACCTTGGATTTACTTAAAGAGTTAAAGGGTATCATTTTTTTTAGAGAATTGCACTGACAACCCCTGAGTTTTGGTATAATTGGAGTCAAATGAGTGAAGATGGTTTTTCTACAGTCATACCCCCTAGAAGGCTAGAACTAACTGTCTTTAGGGGCACAGTTAGCTTGAGACCTTGAGTTGAGCAAGCCTGATTTATGAGATATCGGAATTCTCCTTGGACTATAATTAAAAAAAAAATTTAAACCACAGAAATGAAAAATAAAAAAAGTCAAATTAAATAAAAATTGGATTTAAAAATAAATAAATGAAAAGGTGGGGGGCACCTCTTTGGTGACCTCGATGATGAAGGCATGAAGCTAACCTCAACACATCTCAATGGAGGACGCCAGAAAAGCCAGTGGAGGAAATCCACAAGGCAACAAATCTCCTCTAAAATTCAGTCAAGCACACCTACCGTTGATTTCTAAAATTTTATGGGCTTTTTGTTTTCTTATTAAAAAAAAAGGGATAATTGTACCTACATCCCCTAAGGTTTTACATAATTGTACCCAGATGTGTAAAGATACTTTTTCTACACTCACACCCCTTGACTTAACAGCAGTTAAGTCATTCGTTAGTTGACCGTTTTGACATTTTAAAATGTCCAAAATATCCCTATGATATAACATAAAAAATTAAATTATAAAGATGATAAAGTTAATGTGAATGCTAGTAAAAAAGTTAACTCATGAGGGGTTAGCAGAATTGTCAGACCTGTGGTTTGCTCCAACAAGGTTTGGGGTTCGAATCCTCTCATGGATACCTATATGGCCAAAGGCCATGGTTTCCTATTTTCCAAAAATTATGGTGAGGGATTTGGTTTCAAACTCGGGTTGGGGGGGGGGGGGGGGGGGGGGGGGGGGGGGGTTGTTTCGGGTTAAAAAAAAAATTAAAATAATAATAATAATAATACAAATAAAAAAAAACAAAAAAAAAATAAAAACAGGAAAAACACCCCGTTGAAATTTTGGCTGCAACTTGTGCATTTTGCTTTCTCAAGTTTATTATCCTCAAACAACTAATATTTATTCATTCTTTTTCTAATTCTCCTCCTTAAGAGACTATTATTTTTAAGCTAATGAATATAGAAGATTGTTGGTTCCTCTTGCATATATAATTTGTTAAGTCTTAATATAAGAATGACTTAACAAATTCGAAAAGGCATTAAAGAAAATAACAATAATTATACAAACTAAAAAAATTGTACAAAAGTTAGCTAGCTAGAAAAGTAGAAAGTGATTAAAACCATTTTGTATATATTTGATCTATGTGGCGCCAGCAGCGTTGACCAAGACACCCAAGAGATGTGAGTCCCACACGGCCCCAATATTTTTACCAATCCACTTGATCAGAACACGTCAAATGTTTAGATTGAAAATTTGCTATCATAGAAAGATTACTTTTACCCGCTTCCCAACACTTAACATGTGTCAAGGGATGGGTATTTTTGTCCAAAAACTGTCATGTGTTTAGACAAAAATACTCTCTCCCTGGACACATGTCATGTGTTAGGGAGGGGGTAATGTTTACCCTCCTAAAGGTGGGTAAGCAAGAATAGACTCTATAATAAATAGGATAATACTTGGGTGCTGACTGGTCAGCATCAAAAATACTGACTCAGTGATGTGATCCAATTGAATTGTAACATATGTTCTTTTTTCTTTCACTTATTCCAAGACTTCTTATACTCCCAAGACTTTTAATATATGAGAATATAAAATCCCAACAAAGTCTTAGAATGAGTGAAAAAAAAAAAAGACATATGTTACACTTCAATTGGACCACATCACTAAGTTAGTATTTTAGGTGTTGACCAGTTAGCACCCAAGTATTATCCTAATAAATATGTATTAAAAACAAATAAAACATTACTTGGGTTTAGCTTTTCAAAAATAAATAAATAAATAGGTTTACCTAATACAATGTGGTTATAAAAAGAGATAATTTATAAATAAAAATGAAGAAGAAAGATATTGTCTATTTTTATTTTTAATTTGAGCGTTAGAATGAAAACTAAAAAATATTAAATCACCATGTATTGTTAATACTTATTTATATCTATCAAACACTAAATAAAATAAAAGAGAAAATGATAAGAAATGACACTTTTTCATGTTGAATTTTGAGAGTATCACTAGATTAATAACTTAAGGTTAAATGGTACCAAATTACTAAAATAACTTTATCTCCTTTTTTTATTATACCCTTATTATCATGTTGAATTTATACCATTTTTTTTTTCACTAATGGAAATCCTACATCAATGGAGATGAAAAACCCTCCATTGGAGGTCGAAAATTTGTTAAAAAAAAATCATTAAAAAATAAAACAAACAAAAAAATCTATGAAAAAAAAATCATTAAATAAACTGAAATCATTTCAATCCAGCATTGAAAATCTATTTAAAATACTTGCATTACAAAATAACTAGGCTTCACTTCATTATTACTGGAGAAGAAATTGAATCTGAGCCATCCACGTCAGCAGATGAAAGAAAGTGGGGGACGGCAGAAGATCGGTTGTGACTTGTGAAACAAAGCCTAAAACCCCAAAACCCAAACCCAAAATCTCTCTAGATCTCTCCTGATCTCGCACACGCGCGTGCGCGCGCACACACACACACACTCGCTTACGCATCGTAGCCTCCCTTTAAACACTTGAACGCAGCCACATCGTCAACCCTCTTTGCATCCCTCTTTGCATCTCCTCTCTCTCTCTCTCTCTCTCTCTCTCTCTTCAAGTACTTCTTCACACAAATAAAATCAAAAAATTTAAAATAAAAATTAATAGTTTCTGTCAAGAGAGAGAGAGAGAGAGTAGAATCAATCAATCTATCTATCTATTTATTTATCAATCTGTCAATAAAATCAAATATTTCAGATCAGACGATGCAGACGCCGCAGCAACAGCAGCCGCAATCGAAAACCAACGGCGGTGATATGAACTCCGCAGGTGGTGGCGCTGGCGGCGGAGGAGGAGGACTACAACAAGGTTCGTACCCGCAGCAGTGGGTCCCGCAACAGCAGCAGCAGCAGTACATGGCGATGATGCAGTATCCGGCGGCGGCTATGGCGATGATGCAGCAGCAGATGATGATGTATCAGCAACACTACATGCCTTACGGTGGTCCTCCACAGTATTACCAACAACAGCAGCAGCAACAGCACCAGAACCAAAAACAACAACAACAAGGAGGAGGAGGAGGATTCAATAACGCCAAACAACTTGGATCCGTCAACGACGAGACCAAGACCGTTTGGGTTGGTGACTTGCTTCATTGGATGGACGAGACTTATCTCCACACCTGCTTCTCTCACACTGGACAGGTCTCCCTCTTGCTACTTCATTACATGTTTATAAAAATCTTAGATTTGAGTTCGAGATTTTATTGTTTTGCGATTTTGTTGATTGAGATTTGTTGGATTGTTACGTTAAATGCGTTTACTTTTATAAATGATTTGTGGTTGAATTGTTAAAGGTCCAACTTTGTCAGATCTTAGTTCATTTACAGGTTTTGAAGTTAATTAACGTTGTGGGTTTTTGTTTTTGAATATTGTTATATAAAGTTTTAATGACAGTCATGTGTTAAAATTATTTTGGGGATGGTTGGGTGAAATTGCTTTACTCTCTGGGCAAAATTAATCAAATTTCAATATTCGAGTGCAAGGTTGTTGTTTGAGCTACACCAACTTTAGCAATATTGACGTCCTAATTTGTGTTATTTTGAAGAAATAAAAAGAGTATTATTTTGTGTAAATAAGAATAAAATGTGTAATTTTGAGAAATGAAGAATTGTATGCCGTGGTATGAATAAACATAATGAAATTTATTGGATTTTCCGTCTTTAATTCTATAATAATATGAAATTGAATGGTCTACTCTTATAACTGCATATATCAAGTAATATTAATCAGTTGATTGATGGCTAATTATTGTAATCCCACTAATTTGGGAATTAAGAGGCTGAATATTGTAATGCATCCTTTGCACAGCAATCATTATCCTTCTGAGCTTAACAAGCCTTATTCTCTTTAGTTTTTGTTTTCACATAGAAAGCTCTTTGCATGTAAATATGAATATATGATGTGGTGTAAGCTGCTTCTTTGGTAAATTCATTTGTTGTTAGATAAGTAAGCTGGGATCAGATATTCAGATGTTATTTCCTACATGAAAATGGTGGTTTGTGGGGCAAGGGAGGGGCCAGGGGATACCTCCCCCTACCCAGTGCCCGTAGGCAAACTCTTGAACTGTTTTTTTAGAAGAAATTTTTTTTTGAACAAAATAAACTCAATAACGTGCGTTTCTTTTGGGCTCCAATAGTTGACAAACAATATGATCTTTTATTCTTTTATTATAAGTTCAATGTAAAGTCTTCAGTCCTACTATTTGCCGTGAGCCCGTGATCACTGTTCTTTTTCTGTCTACTCTGTCACTGATTGTATGTTTTCATTTTTTAATTTCAAGTAATTTTAATGACCTGCTTTTAATTTACCATTCATCTTGTGCATCAGTGTAACAATTATCACATGTTCATAATCTCGGTTTTGGTTAATTGTGATTGTGTCATGTACAGAGATAATCGATTGGTCCTATTGTCTGTTCAAGTTTATTAAAGTAGAGGTAGAGCAGTAGTATTCCTTTCAATTTCCCCTGGTAGACCTTTGCTTTCTGACAACTGTTTCACAAAAATATGCAGGTTGTGAATGTTAAAGTTATCCGCAACAAGCAAACTGGCCAATCGGAAGGGTATGGATTTGTTGAGTTCTATTCACGTGCAGCGGCTGAGAAGGTTTTGCAGAGCTATAGTGGTTCTGTGATGCCAAATACTGAGCAGCCATTCCGTCTTAATTGGGCAACTTTTAGTGCGGGTGATAGGCGACCAGATGCTGGTTCTGATCTCTCTATATTTGTAGGTGATTTAGCTCCAGATGTAACTGATAGCATGTTGCAGGAGGTCTTTTCTAGCAAATTTCCATCTGTAAAAGGAGCAAAAGTTATTATTGATTCGAATTCTGGCCGTTCAAAAGGTTATGGTTTTGTGAGATTTGGTGATGAAAATGAGAGGACAAGGGCCATGAATGAAATGAATGGTGTGTATTGTTCAAGTAGACCCATGCGCATAGATGTTGCAACCCCCAAAAAGGCTTCTGGATATCAACAACAGTATTCTTCACAAGGTATGCTACAATGCTTCCAGCTTTATACATGCTTATTAAACTCACAGAATTGAATCGTAATGGTCTTTTTCTTTTTCTTTTCTTTTTTTTTTTTAATAAAAAGAGAATAAGGAAAAAAAAAAACAATAAAGTTATTTAATTTCCTTATGGTCTAGTTACCTTATAAGCTAGGGTCGTTTTGTCTCAATAATGCTACATGGAATCAGTCCCCTCCATTCTGTTTTTGAATGATTACAAACTTCATGTTAGTAGGACATGATTATGGTTTTATTTTGGCCATCATCCTACATAACCCTCATTTTGTCGGGCTTTATACCAACTGTGTAATGGTATGACACTTGAGCACATCCAAGTGAAGTTTGGAAAAGCTACAGTTTAAGTGTACAATAGTTGTGTTTGATTCCTAAAATTGATTGAAGAGTTGTTGGAAACTAAGTTTGTCAATGACTAGAAACTTGTATCGTTCTTTAAATTAAAATGCCTTTTAACCATTGAAACTCTTTTAATTCTTTATTTTCTAATTTCTGTTAGTTTCATCAAAATTTATGAAATTCTCCTTCTAACCACCTGAAAAATACCAGCATCAAATGAAACATCTTAGAATGACCTCATATTTGAATTATATCTATAAAGAATGAGAATGTACTCCTTTGCTCTTGAATATACCAAACATGTCCTTTTACCAAAATGTTTCTGGGCTTGAGTCATTGGCTTTTGGCTCAATGGGGATCAATTTTCTAAGATGTGATCTGGAAATGAAAATTCTAAGCTGTGTTTTGTACATGGATCTTTTACTTTATCTCTGCATCCTTATTGACTCGATTTTGATTGGTTTGTCATATTTTTGGTGACATTTTGTAGAATTGTAGTGGCGCTGTCTTAAATTCAAAGTTCTATTTGAAACCCCTTCTTTTATGGGCCATGCTTGATTGCCATTTGACCTAGCCTTTGAGTGATCCATGGGCCTTTTCAAACTGAATGATAGGTATTTTGAGATATGAAAGTATTCTCTGGTACCAGTAAGGATTTGAAGTTAGGATGGACTTTCTCATAATCTTTTTGTTAGCTCCGATTTTTCTTTCAATCTAATTCTGCTTTGTCATTCGAAACCTTAATCTCAGGTTTGTCTTAACACATTGGTCTCTATAATTTTCTCATGATTAATGTTATAACTGTTAAGTTTGATATTTTAACTACCTAAAATTATTATTGAAAGCAGTATATTCATATCTTTGTGCTTTCTATGTGGTAATTGAGGCAAATTTTGTTTTATTTTCTCTTAATTAGCTCTGGTATTGGCTGGTGGCCATGCATCAAATGGTGGTAGGATCCAGGGATCTGATGGCGAGTCAAATAATGCAACTGTGAGTTCAGCTTTCCTCTGATGTGCTTATTATCCCCAAGCCAATATATCTCAGTTACTGTAAACTCAATGAATGTTTTCTTGCAGATATTTGTGGGGGCACTTGACTCTGATGTTAGTGATGAGGATCTCAGGGAGCCTTTCTCTCAGTTTGGCGAGATTGTCTCTGTTAAGATACCTGCTGGTAAAGGATGTGGATTTGTCCAATTTGCAAGCAGGTATCCTCCTTGATTTTGCCACATTGAGTATACATCTTATAAAAGTATAATTGCTATTATTAAGGAATTTATTGTTCCAAGCAAATATAGGAATTTGTTGTTTTTAATGTAAAAATAATTATATTGCCTTCATTAGAGAATGGTTATATTTAGACTTGATGTTTGAAGTCATGAACATTGATATGTCTATGTGACTCTTTAAGTAAAAGTGGTTTCATGACTGTTAATCCTAATCTATATGACTACACTGTGATGACTATTTGAAGTCATAAACATTGATATGTCCATGTGACCTGTAAGTAAAAGTGGTTTCATGACTATTTAATCCTGATTTATATGACTACACTGTTACGTCTTTATTAACAGAAACAATGCTGAGGATGCCTTACAGAAGTTACAAGGAGCAGTTATAGGCAAGCAAACAGTACGTCTTTCTTGGGGACGCAATCCTGGGAACAGACAGGTAATTGTGCTCAAATTTAAAGTACATCTTTATGTCAATTTACTGAGAAATATACAAATTGCACTTGTTTTTTGCTGTCAAATGTATGAAGTTTTAGGGGTTCATGATTTGATGGTTCGCTTGAATAATTACCTTCCTATATCTTTTATGAGATGATAGAATATGGTCCTCTTCTACCTTCCGATAATTTGTAGAAGTTTCTCCACATCCGTTGTCTAATTGTTTTTTCCCATGATAATTTTCTTCAAGTTTTCAGTCAATGTTTGTGTGAAGATGACTTGTGACCATTTGAGAACCACTTTTAAAGTCTGAATGGTCTCCCATTCCCTTACACTTTCTTTTCCCTTTGCCTTCACTAATCTAAGTTTGTATTCAAAATGAGTCGTTTTCCTTATTGAATTGTATGGCATTTGGCAGTGGAGAGGAGATTCTGGTAACCACTGGAATGGGGGACATTATGGAGCTCAAGCCTATGCCGGAAATGGATATCATATGCAACCAAATCAGGATCCAAGCATGTATGCTGCTGCAACTGCGGTTCCTGGAGCTTCTTAAGAGGGAGGGGGTATGAATAATACCGACAGTGTGTAATCTGAAACTTGCACGACTGGCTAAAAAATTGTAGCCTTATAAAATCATGATTAAAGTAGAGGATGGATTTAGCTGCTGCGTATGTAGCTGACTACTGTGTTTTGCCGAATTTTGTAGTTGGAATATTTTATGTTATGGAGTTGTGTGCTAGGTTTGTATTAATATTTATGATTTTTATTTTATTTTTTTCTGGGGGGGGTCTGCTGGAGAGAGATTTATATTGAGTGAGGAGCTTTTATTCACGAACGAAACTCCGAAACGGGAATGCCTAGAAGACTAGAACTACAAAGCCTTTGAATGTCTTATCAATTTTGTTTCTTAAATTAGTTGAAATTATGAGAGTGATGTGTTCTTTTATTATTCTTTTTTTTTTAAATCATTGTACACATTAGAAGAATGTCATGTTTTTTAACTACAGTATTCTGCAGAAAATTAGGTTGCTCTATACGGCAAACATTGAGCAAATATTCCGGGAAAGGTCTTACGGATATAGTACAGAAGAATTGCAGACTCTTCTATTATTTTGTTGAGTCACAGAATTATTCTACCAATTGTGGGGTTAAAATGTTCCCGTCTTTTAAAATCCTGATTGAATTTATGTTAGACAAATCTTCTGTAAAATTCTTCAGAAACCTCCGTGAAGTGAATAAACTGAGCGTATCCACTTACATAATGTACCGGTGTTTGATTGAATTTATGAAAATCCAGACAAGATTGATTTTGGTGTAAGGTAGAGATGGGTATGTGGTAGGTTTCTGTTGTTGGTTCTTTAGATTATGATGACGTGCCTCAAGTTAAAACAAATTCAAGATGTGAAGGTGGGGATGGCTTTTATAAAAAGTGCTTTCCAGTAAAATAGTTTCTTTAGTAAAAGCTCTTAAAAGTGCTTCCCTATCATGTCATTTTTTTTATTAGTAGAGTAAAATTTGCATGGACTGGCCTCGTTTAATTAAAAATTGTCATATGACAACTTTTTTAAGAATTTCTTCATTTCCACATCATCATTTTTTACCATGTGTATACAACCAGTTATGGTTGATAACTTAAAAAGTAATGAGGTGGCACTTGTGTTATAAGTATACTCATATTTTTGTGTCCATCAGAGAAAATTTGATATATATATATACAGAAATTCTATTATCAGTTCGAAATGACAAAAGTTGTATCAATTCCTTGCATGTGGACCATTGGATTTAAATACTTTGACTTGACTGTATGCAATTGTCAGTCAAAGTATTTAAATCTAGTGGTCCACATACAAGGAACTGATATAACTTTTGTCAGTTCGAACTGATAATAGAAAGACTGTATATATATATATATATATAAATTAAGTAATTTGTTTAGTGAAAAAAAAAAAAAAAAAAAGTCCTAAATCTCAAAAAAGTGTATTAAGTACTCTTTTTTCAACTAAGCATCAGAAATTAGCTACAAAAGTACTTATGATTATTTAAAAATTTAAAAGATATTAGGAGTTTTAATCACGAGTGGAAATTACTCAAAATGACCACATACAACATAAAAAATTTGTTTGTAACCACAAACGAAAATTTAATTGTTAATAACCATTTTTTTTTTTTGTGAAATTACTTGAATTCCCTCATATAAAAACCATCACCAAACACACACACACACACACACACACACACACACACACTCTCTCTCTCTCTCTCTCTCTCTCTCTCTCTCTCTCTCTCTTCTTTCTCTCTCCTCTGATCTCTCTCTCCCCGTCCAAACCAACGCTTGAAAATCATCACCGGCGTCGTCGCCTAAGCATGCACCGCCAACGAAGGTGTCGCCTAGCACTGGCGTGCTTCTGGGCTTCACGACAGCCACAGCGCCGTCATCGTGCCGCTGTGCCTGCTACTGTCCTTCGCGAACCAAGGACAGCACCGTCGTGCTTCATGCCCAGGCACAGCGTTGTCGTGCCTCATGCTTCGCCTGGGCTTCACGACCGTCCAGCAGCGCTGTCGAGCTCCCCCTCCACCAGCGATGTGATCTGCAGAAAAAAGGGGAAGAAAAATCTAAACCTAATTTGAGGAAGAAGAAGAATGGAAACATTTCAAGTTTCAACATTTCAATTTAAAATTTCATATTTTTAGGCAAGATTTCAAGTTTTTAGGCATGATTTCAAGTTTGGTTCCAGATTTTAGTCGTGATTTCAAGTTTGGTTCCAGATTTTAATCATGATTTCAAGTTTACTTCCAAGTAGTGGTGACCACGGTTCCGGTTAACCGTCGGTTTTGTCCGCGGTTAAATCGGAACCGTATGGTCAAAACCGGACCGAAAACCGAAAACCGAAAACCGAAAACCGAAACCGACTGTTTTGAAACCGGTTGGAAACCGGACCGTTCGGTTTCGGTTTCCGTTTAGGGTGGGTGAAAACCGGCCAAAACCGACAGTTTAACCGGCGGTTTCGGTTAAACTGCCGGTTTTTGATTTATAAAAAATAAAATAAAAAAATAAAAAAATTAACCAATAAGACGCTGCCACGTGGCAGTATCTTTTTCAAAAAAACTGACATGTGATAGTGACTTTACAGAAAAAATAAATTAATTAAATAAGTTAACCAATCAGACGCTGCCACGTGGCAGCGTCTTTTTAAAAAAACTGACAGATGACAGTTGATAGTGACATGTGACAGAAATAAAAATTAAATTATAATAATTGAACCAATCAGACGCTGCCACGTGGCAGCGTCTTTTAAAAAAACAAATTGGTGACAGCGATTGGTGGCAGAAAAAAAAAAAAAATAATTCAACCAATTAGACATTGCCACGTGGCAATGGCTTAAAAAAATAAAAACCGAAACTAAAACCGGACCAAACCGAAACCGAAACCGAAACCGGATTAAACCGAAACCGAAACCGTAAAACCGACGGTTACAAACCGAACCCAAACCGGTCCGTATGGTTTCGGTTTCGGTTTCGGTTTCGGTTTTGGGTCCACAAAAAACCGAAACCGTCGGTTTCGGTCCGAAACCGAACCGAAACCGAACCGTGGTCACCACTACTTCCAAGTTTATAAAAAGTAAACTAAGTTCATGGGTATTTTTGTAATTTATGGATATACACTGAATTTTTCTTTAAAAAAGTGGTTATTAACAATTAAATTTTCAAATGTGGTTACAAACGAAAGTTTAATGTTTCTAACGGATATTTTTGGTTTTCTCTCATATTTTAAAACACAAGACTCGTTTCAACAAATTTAACATTAAATTATACCGATTGAATATTAAACTTTAAAAGTCTAACATCAACAACAGTAAAATTATATTTATATTGAACTTAAGGTACACACATCTATCCAAAACAAATGTCTAAAATGGAGCAAATATTTCTCCACCATTTCAGCTGAACTGCTATCCAGCAATTTTAGGGCTTGCATTTCATTTCTTGTGTGTTGTCACAACTCACAATTTGTCCTTGAAGAACAAAAATGGGATTCCTCTAGACTCTAGATACCTCAAAAGTCAAGCCTAGCTAATATTGAATATTTGAAGGGGGCATCAAATTGATGTGTTATCAAAATGTCAATTCATAAATCTTGTCTTGTCTATTCATTTATGCCAAGCTTCTGCTACATTCAAAGTTTCATATGTACATAATGATTTTGTGGGGGGTGTCTCAAAATTATAATTACTGAGATTTCTTATTCAATCAATTCAAATCTCACTCACCACTTAAGATTAAAGAGATGAATTTAACTAGTTTTTGTGTTGGATTAAACTATTAAGTACATACAATCATAATCAAATTAATTATAAATACAAGATGCAAGATTGTATTGAAGAAGAATTAATGTTTATCATTCTTATTACAATAAGTAAATGTAAACAAAATTTCACAAACTATAATGTGAGTACAATTTTATTTCAAACACTCTCTCACAATAAATCGGAATCTATTAGATGAACTAACTAGTATTCGTATGTGAGATTCTTTTATTTATTTATTTTTGAAATCCGACAACAACCATATTAGAAATCTGTCAGAGCCTAACGAAATCAACCGCTATAAACACAGTTCAAAATACAACTCCCACAACAAGTCTATAACGGAGGGATCTTCCAGCACTTTGTAATTTAATATGCAAAAGTGTTATTCAAACTCCTTTAACAAAAGTAAAGTGCTCAACCATTAGTAATTAAGATTCTTTTATTAATTTGGTGTGTGCTTGATAATCTTCTTATTAAAAATAATATAATGTATGGATGGAGACATGGAGTCATGGAGAAAAACGTGAGAGAGTTTGTAATAAGAAATGAAAAAAAAAAAAAAAAATTATAGCATTTGTTAATACAATTTAATCTTATCCAACAAGTATTTTTGTTATAATCTAATCTTATCTAACTTGTATTTTTGTTGTAATTTGATACATGCATGCAAACGTGAAAAATTATTGTATCAGCTAATATAATATAATCTACTTGTTAGCGTGAGCTAAGAAATTATTTTAGATAATCAATTCACTATAATATTTAATTGAATTACAACTAAGTGCAAATATTTTAAGAATTTAATATATATAATAACATACCAAACATGCCAATATTTTTTTTTAAATATTAAAAATATTCAACAAAATATCATTAATTCATCCTTCTTTAAAAAAGACTTATATTGGGCATGCACTTGCATACGAAAATGTTGACTTGACATCAGAAATTTTAATTTGGATTTAAATAATTAATGGATCACATAATCACATGTTTTAATTGAATTGATTTATTTTATAAGAAAAAAAAGGGTTCAAATTGGATGGATTGATTATTCAACTTATGTGATATCATATTTGCTCATCAATTAGACGGATCGATACTAAGACCAAAAAATTAAATTTTTTTTTTTTTTTTGAAGGATTATAAGTCTAATATAAAATCCCACTTACCAATTTGTAGTCGTAAAACAACTCACAATAGAAAAATTGTACATATATTAGGATAAATTAACAATAGAAAAACTATATATATAATAAGAATTTTTTTATTTTTTTTACAAACTTTAATAGAGTATAAGAAAATGATTTGACATAAGTCGCATAACCCATCAAAGAATATAACTTCCATTTTTTTTTTTGCACATGATAATGCATAAATATATATATATATATATATAATTTTTCTATTGTCAGGTCGTCTTGATATAAAATATATTATGACAAAGAATGTGGACTATTAGATTTACATACTTTGACTCAAAGTGTATGCACTTGTCAAAACTTCTCCATAATCTATGGTCCACATTCTTCGTCTTGATATATTTTATATTATGACAAACTGATAGTAGAAAGACTATATATATATATATATATAAATTTTCAAATCAATGCATCCTGAAATAACTTTATGAGAATATTGAATATGAGCCACTAGTTTGACATGCTTTGACTCAAGTGTGCATGCACTTGTCAAAACTTCTCCATAATGAGTGACTCACATTCAATATCTTGATAAAATTATATCAGAACGTCCTGACCAGATCGGGACTATATATATAGTTTTTCTATTGTCAATCGAACTGATATAAAATATATCAATTACTTGCATGTAGGTCATTGGATTTAAATTCTTTGACTTGACTGCATGCACTTGTCAAAGTATCTTTTAAATCCAATGACCCACATACGAAGAACTGATATATTTTATATCAGTTCAAACTGATAATAGAAAGAATTATATATATATATATATATTATTTTTAATAATTATAATGTTCAAGTCGTTATTAATTTTTTATTTTTAATAATTATAATGTTCAAGTCGTTGGATGTATCTAATTATGTACGCGATGTAAATTGAGGTAAAAAAAAAATTATATAAATTTAATTGGATTGTCGATACCTTCATTATATTTGTATCCAGTACGTACCTAATTTTTTTTTGTTAAATCGAAATAGTTGTAACAAAATTTGGTATAAATTAAAGGCTATAAAATAAAATTTGTTTTTGCCAAGAAAAAAAAAAAAGGAGCTAAATAAAATAAAAAAGAGAAAAAGGATGTTAGATGGGGTCCGAATGAAGGACTTTATTGGAGCATTTGTCTAAAATCAAATAAACCGACAAACAAGAGAAGAATTGGTAGATATATATATATATATATATATATATATATATATATATATATATATATATATAGGTGATTTGGTTGGTAAAACATTATCAAAATTCAAAATCATCTGTATATTGTATGTTATATAAACAAAACTCTCTGGTGTTGTGATAAAAGTTTTTTTTTTTTTTTTTTTTTTTTTTTTTGATAAACACACACAACCAGAACAAACGAAAGACAACTCAAACCGTTGAAGCCTGGGCAGGCAAATGCAACAGGATGATAAAAGTTAAGGTGATTCAATAGTAAATTTTTATTGTTCAACATGGTTTAGTGGTTTGACAATGTCTCAAGTTCGAGTTGATATATAAATACATTCTTTCTATTGTCAGTTCATCCTGACAATAAATATATCAGGACGAAGAAATATGGACCATAGATTATGGAGAAGTTTTGACAAGTGTATACATTTTGAGTCAAAGTATGTAAATCTAATGATACACATTCTTTATCCTAATATATTTATTGTCATGATGAATTGATAATAGAAATTATATATATATATATATATATATATATATATATAATTATATATAAACAATTTTCTAGGATAATCAAAGATAGGTTGCAACCAGCCATTGTTAAATTAATATATAGAACGTCGGTAGGGGGGAGGAAGATATGATTTGAAATGGTTTAGCCGCAATTGATGATGATTGCATTAATTTGTTAAATACTAAATAAACAAATATCTGTCAAAGATATTAAATAAAATGACTTTAGGATAGAATCGAATTTCTCGGGTGTAGCTGGGGGAGATTGTTGGCTACGAGACCTGATTATATATATTAGAACGAATTACACCCACCTCCCATGAGGTTTGCTAAATTAGAGATGAAAACGACTTTATCATTAAATAACACTCATCTCCCCTCCCGTTAGTCAACGTTAGTTACATTTAACCTTTGACCTTGTCAGACCATGTAAAGGTCTAAAATACCCCTAAGTATGTATATTTACTTTTATAACCTAGGTAAAAGACAAAAAAAAAAGAGATTAATTGAAAAAATTATTTTAAAAATAATATTAATTGAAAAAAAATAATGTTTTTATAAAAAAATTATAAAGATTCAAATTAAATTTTAAATGCTGGTCCAGCTATTTTTTTAAACATACATTTAAAAAAATTAATAAATATTTACAAAGGTAAAATAAATATTTTTTTTCAAAGAAATATAATTAAAAATTTTAAATTTTTTTCAATAAATATAATTTTAAAAAAGATTGGTTTCCACCGTCCATCACCATGATGAACGGTGGAGATCAGATTAAAAAAAAATTAAAAGAAAAAACTAAATGAAATTAAAAAAAAAAAAGATTTTAAAAAAATCCACAAATTAATAATCCCCAAAAAACCAGCCATACCATCACCAACACCCTTACCATCTCCATCTTCGTCCACAAAAATTCCCAGAAAAAACAAGTTTTTTTTTTTTTTTTTTTTTGATAAAACACAGAACACAGCCCACTAGCGGCACAAAGAAACAACAAAAAAACAAACATACAAACATTAACCAGACTTCTCAGTCCCAATAATACGTCTTATGCAAGCCGGATAATCTTCCATCCAAAACCTGTCTTCCGCGCTGCGAAGAGCATATTTTGCTAGACTCAAAGCAGCATTATTGGCCTGAGCAGCAATGTGAAAAAACCTCAATCCACCATTAGTATTACTCATCATATCGATATCCAACAAAATTGCTCCCAATTCCGAGTCCTGTAACAGCCCATTATTAATCCATTTAACAACAATAGCTTCATCCGACTCAATTATGGTAGGATTCAAACCACAATCGATACCAAATTGAATACACCTGAGAATGGCCATCACATAGACAGCCATATTGTTCTTGGGCACAAACAATTTCTGTGAGCAACAAGCCATAACCTCTCCATTCAGATTTCTGATAATGATCCCAACACCAACAAAACCACTTTTTTTTTTATCAATTATTACTCCACAATTAGTCTTGTATTCATCATTAATAGGCGGAGACCAACCCATCAACATATCACAATTGCCGAACTCCCTTTTCTTCAAATTGATCCAGTAAACCAAAAAATCGCTAACCCCCAAATCCTATTTTCAAATCGAAACCGAAATCCAAATCAAATCAAAATACAAATCAAACCCAAACCCTGAAATCCCCTTAAAACCCAGAAAAATCAAACCCAAAACGAAGATCATGAAGCCCAGACGAAGAAAATGGGTGCAGAAGAAAGAAGAAGACGAAGCCCAGAAAAAGAGATGTCGTCATTCCCTCACCTCGGCGGCCACCCCTCTGTCGAGTGAAAAGAGAAAGGGATTAGCGGTGAGCGGCGGGAAGAAGGAGATCGGCCGCTAATCTCCTCGGTTGGGAGAAGGTCGGCGCTTGTAGGGGTGGAGATTGGTGTGATTTCGGTGGGTTTGGTGTCTTGAGTGGTGGTGGTGGCGGCAAGGGTTTGGGTTATGGAGAAGATGGTGACCGGAAGAAGATGATGAAGAAGATAAAATCTGGGTTTTAAATTTTTTGACTTTGTATATATATATATATTATATCAATATATTTTCTTTTTTCGTTTCAGAAAAAATATAAATATATATATATATATATTTTTTCCTTTTTATTTTCCTTTTGTATCAGTATTTTTTTTTTTTTTAATCTGACATGTACAGTATATAAGTTATGAAAGGACGAAATTACCCTTCCTTATAAGGTCAACGGTTAGATTAGACGGACGTTGACTGACGGGAGGGGAGGTGAATGTTATTTAATGATAAAGTCGTTTTCATCTCTAATTTAGCAAACCTCAGGGGAGGTGGGTGTAATTCATTCTATATATTATATAGATAATATCTATTAATTTGGGATTATGTATTTTTTTTTATTTTTTTTTTTAAATTTTTGTTATTGGTAGGATTCAATTTGAACCGATGATCTAGGAGTCATTTGCCTAAACTCCAAACTTATCTATCTACCAATTAAGCTATGCCTCTGTTGGCTACGAGACGTGATTATAGATTGAACATTAAACTTTTAATTTATTTCAGACATTAAGAGCCAAACATATGTTACTAATAAAATAATATTATTCATTAATCACAACAAAAAGATGTGTCAGATATGATTAACCACCATGGGTCGATGAATTATGGATTTATTTTTATTTTTATTTTTATTTTGAACATTTACAAATTCATTTGCCAACAAAAGAGAGAAGAGAAAGTCAAATATTAGCAGAAGCTGGTGCCCAATATCCAATTCATATATATTATATGTCAATTTCTGCCAGCAAAATTTGTTGATTGCAATTTGCTGCCTACCTTTTTTCTATTACTGGATTTTTTTTTTTGCATTTTTGCTTCTTCATTGATTCCCATTCACAGTCTCTCTCTATAGTCTATACAAAAGAGTTGATTCATAAATACACAATTGCTTTTTCTTCTTATCTTCTTCTCCAATTAATTTCATTGTAAGTTTTTTTGAATAATCCTGTAGACAAATTCAGAGAATTGCTAGCATACCGAATCTGAAAATTCAACCTATTAACGAGAACTGTACCTTTAACGTTTGGAATTTCAACTCTTATAACGTCCATATTTATAAAGAAGGACGGTGTTACGAAACTTGATGTTCAGTGATCGAATAGAATTTGAACCCATTTGCAATATTGTACAAACAACAATTGTTTATAATTGGCTCATTTTTATACTAATTAAACTCTAATGAGAAGATTTTTTTTTTTTTTTTTTTAATATACAACGACTGCCGGGACCGGCGAGATTAGGCTCTACTAGCGTAGCCCGGACTACAGCTCCCACAAGCAGGGAGAGAGCACCCACAATGGGTGGGACAACAACCGCCCTTGGGATTAATGGCCAAGGGGGACAAAGAATATATATATATACATGCAAACAATGGGCATTGAACCGTGGTGGTGGAGGCCCCCAAGGGAGGGTCCAACCACATTGGCAAGAGGCCCAAGTGTCTAATGAGAAGATTATTGTTCCACCAAGATTGAGGTGTATCATATTAATTATTATTGATAGTATTTTTAACAACTTCCTTTTGAAAGACAATGATTATAATTCCAACCCAGATATGCAGTTCTGCTTACAATATCTTAGTTTTTTTTACTTTTAATTTTTATTTTTTAAAATAAGAATAATTATAATATAACCACATACATTGTACCCAATACTCCTAACAACT
Source organism: Acer yangbiense (assembly GCA_008009225.1). Lineage (NCBI taxonomy): Eukaryota > Viridiplantae > Streptophyta > Magnoliopsida > Sapindales > Sapindaceae > Acer > Acer yangbiense. The sequence continues at coordinate 45,682,050 of CM017764.1, forward strand.
ACTTAAATCTTAATCTATCTTTTTAATCAAAATTAACATTTAATTAAGCAAGGCAAAGGCCCATGCCATGCATTATTCTTAATTAGCTGAACTCTTTTAAACATCACAATCAATTAATCCATAATCATTGTATCTCTCTCATCTCTCTCTCTCTCATCTCTCTCTCTCAATAAAACAAGCTGGTACAAAGAAAATGAGAGTTCGAGGGGTTTACTGTCGGAAAAAAACATTTAGGAGGCAATTTGTAAATTCGCGTACACTTCAGGGGGTCCGGTGCCATTAAGTCAATTTGAAAAGAGAGAACTCAACAGGTAGAATGCATGAACAAGGTTTAGTGGCCTTAATTAAATAGTTTTTTTTTTTTTTTTTTCATGAAAATAACCTCTCTAGTCAGCAATGAAGGGTGGAATTATTTCCAGGGACGTAGTAACAAGGAACCTTCAAAGTTCAAAGTTCCAACCCAACTTGCATGCCTATTGCCTATATAAAACTCATCTACTCTTTGATCAATCGATGCAGTTTAGAGTGTGTAATTAAATTATTATTATTATTTAAAAAAAAAAAAAAAAAACTTTATAATATGTAGTTAGAGTATTGATATATTTTGATAAATCAACAACTCTTTTTTCAGAAACTCATACTCAGGAACTCATCACAAATCTTTTAGAATCTCTACGATTTAATAGAATTCTTTGTTTTGTGAAAATCATCCATCAAATATCTGATCACATTTTAATCAGATCATAAAGAGCACTTCAATTCATTTCACCTTTGATAGGTTTGTTTGTTTGGTTTGCTTGTGAAATAATCACTTATTTCACGGTTCGGGATATAGAAGATGTTCGGTAAATCATTGAAAATTTGATCACTATGGATGATCAAATATTTGGAATATGAAAATTTGAAAAACATACCTTAATTGTATATAATATACCCTTTTGATTGAACAGTGTAAACATCCCTTTCCATATTTATGATGAGTTTCAAGTTCCATCATGCGTATTTATTGGCAACTACGAGTAAATTTAATTTTAGTACTATCGGGGTAGATATCTCCTAAATAAGAAATCCCGATATCATCTTTTTATTATGTGAGTAAATATTTCGTTCATAAGATATCACTTTGTTATATGAATAAATATTCGAATCGAGCATATAACGTTTTATCTCGATTGTTCTAGACAGACGTTACTTATTTCAAAAATGGTCCCAATTTTACAGAGAAAGAGAAAATCAAATAGAATAGTATAATAAAGTAGAAATGTTTTGGCAGCCTAAAAGAGAGAGATGGTAAAACCAGCACAAAAAAAAAAAAAACTTAAACATGTGGATTGAAAAAACAATAATTATGTCACAATCCCCACAACACAACACTTGTTATATTTAGCCGTCTTCTTCTTCTTCTTCTTTATCTCTCTCTCTCTCTCTGTTTCACTTGAACAAAAAACAGAAGAATTTTATAAAAAAAAATGGAGGTGGAGGTGGTGATGATGCCTATTCCAGCTACCATGGACTTCAATTTCGACAGTGCTTGTTCTTCTCCATACATGACTGCTCCTTCAAGTCCTCAAAGATTCGGTAACTTCTTCTTCAGTGCCCCCACCAGCCCTTCTCGTGTCTCCTCATCTTCCTCCATTAATTCTTCAAACAGAGTCTTCAATGTCGATCAAATCAACAGAGAAGAAGAAGATCATGAAGATTTCGAGTTCAATTTCAGTGGCCAACTTGAAAGAACTTCTTTATCTGCTGATGAGCTCTTCGATGGTGGAAAAATTCGTCCTCTCAAGATCTCAACTAGCTCTGATTCGATACCCATTCTATCATCTTCAACTTCAAAAACAGAAAATACCCAGAAAAGAAGAGAATTTAAACAAGAAGAACAAGAACAAAAACGAGGCAGAGAATTATCAATTTCAAGTTCTATTTCAAGAAAAGGAAGCCGATCTTTGTCTCCGATGAGGGTTTCAGATATAATTTACGAACAAGAAGAAAATCAAACAGAGAAAATCATTTCTTCAACAAGAAGCAACAACACTGCAAATCAAAAATCATACGCTTCAACAATCCTCTCAGCGATCTCTTTCTCATCAAAAAACTACAAAAAATGGAAACTTAAAGATCTATTGCTCTTCAGGAGCGCATCAGAGGGCAGAGCATCAAGCAGCAACATTAATAATGATTCTCTGAGGACTAATAAGTACGCTGTGTTGTCGAAGAATATTAAAGAAACAGAGGACGTCAAAAACAGCAGTTTCAGGTCAACAGACAGCTCCTCCGGGTCGGTGTCGTTGAGGAGGAAGAGTGGCGGCGGAGGAGGGCCGCCGGTGTCGGCTCACGAGCTGCATTATACGGCGAACAGGGCGGTGGCGGAGGAGATGAAGAGGAAGACATACTTGCCTTACAAACAGGGGTTGTTGGGTTGCTTAGGGTTCAACCCTGGTGGCGTGCATGACATCTCTAGAGGAGTTGGGTCTTTGACACGTGTATGATCCTGATTTTCTCTCCCATCTGTTTATTTTCTTCTTCTTCTTCTTCTTCTTCATCATCTTCTTGATGAGTTAATTTTCAATTAATATATATATACACAATTGATTATTCTTTCTTCTATAATATATATATATATATATATATATATTTCCATTTTTGTGGTCGATTAATTTAATTATATACAGTGGTATATTTGTTCTTTTGGTGGTGTCTGTGTCCATGAAATGGACTAAAATTATAAGAATTTTTTTTTTTATGATTGATTGAAAAAATGACATGTAGTGAGTTACAAAATATGTTCAAACAACTAATTTGACTCAGTCTTCTCATAGTTTTTTAATTTAAAAAAGGTGGTAAATTGGTAATGTCAGGTTGTTTTGAGGTTTCTGGGTTAAGTACAAAGAACCAGTTAAAATGGAAACTTGGGATCATCTGCTCCAACAATGATAATGTTGTTTGAAAAAGTAACCCAATAGTGATTCATTAATTTTAGGCTTTAACTTCTTGTTGATTTCTGTCACTTCATGCACAAATACAAATTAAATTAAATCTTCTTTAACAATAAACAATAAAAAGGAGAGCTTCTATTGCAAAAGGGTTTCTGATAAGTTATATATATAAAGGGTTTAGTAAAGTTTATTCCAATTTCAAATTAAATCCCTTTTATAATTATAAAAAAAATAAAAATAAAAAACCCCTTTTAAGCTTTTGAAACTGAATTATCTAATCTAAAGACTTCATACTTTTGTTTTCTTCTTTTTATCAATAAAAGATTAATATTATATGAAGTAGATCTGAGGGAAAGTTTAAATAAATGTTGGTTAATGATAGCACAGCATATGATTTGGTAAAAAAAAAATAATAGGCTAATTGGCACTGATGCCTCCCTAAACTATGTCTGAATTTGCACCTTACCCCTATACTTTTTTTTGGCCATTAAACCCTCAGAACTCTCATAAATTGATAATAGGCGATGGAATTTTCCCCCTCACAAGGGTTAAAAAAACCCAAGTGTTTGCTAAAAAAGAAGAGTTCAAGGGGTTTAGTGGCGAAAAAAATATATATAAGGGGCATAGTGCATATTTTGAAAGGGTTTAGATGTTATCTTAGAAAAAAAAATTATAGAAAAAAAAAAAAAAAAATTTGAAGTAGAAGATGAATAAGAAGAGAAAAGTAGGAATATAAGCATGTAGTAGATGGAGGGGTGGAAAGAAAAAGAGAGACATGTAAACCATAATAATGATTACAAATGTGGAATAATTATGATTAAACAGTGTAAAGTTGTTTAATTGGGGAGGCATTTTCATTTTTCAGTCAAACAAAAAAAGGAATCAAATCACAACAAATAAATCCAAACTCCAAAAACCAACACACATAAATATAATTTGTGAGCATGATTCACTACTATAAACTTCAATTATTAACTGTGTTGGCCAACCAAGAACCAAGAAGCTTGGGCTCTTGCTGTTTAAAGTCTTGTGTAGTTGTGTGGGTGTGTCCTCTAAAATGTAGCTATTTTCCTGTTCATGTCCTCTAAAGTTTCTTACAATTAAATGGAAATGTCAAAGTAAACAGTACAGATTCAAAATCTCTAAATCCAATGACCTTGGCTTCTTCTTCTCCTTTTTCTTTTTTTCCACAACAAATAAATTAATATAATTAAAATCAAATTCTGAATAAATACACATAATTAAACATGACCATAGTTTTGACTCGGCTGGTAGATGACGTAGCTCAGCTGATAGATAGATAAACTTGGGATTTAGACAAATGACTCTCAAGTCAGCGGCTTAAATCCTACCAAAAGCAAAAAGCTTCAACAAAAAAACAAAAAAACATGACCTTAGTTTTGTAACTTACATAATCAAATCTCAAGATAGTTAAAATATATTAAATCCCATATGGACCCAAATTTTCTTCTTAATATAGTTAAGTTTGATCTAATTTTTACCTTAAGATAGTGTTTAATTTTTCTCTTATGATTATACAGCTTTAAACATAGTAATACATATTACCACACTTTTATCATGTGTATTATTTGTTGTTAATATGGCAAAAGTATAATGATCGATGTGTATTTTAATATGCTTAAAGTTGTGTACTCATAAAAGGAGAATTGAGATAGCGTTCCACGAGTAATGGAAATGTTTATGAGAACCCTCATGGCATGCATATATGTTATGTGATCATCATCACAACACAAATGATGATATGATAAAAATTGAATTAAAGAATGCATTGGTCCAATTAACAATCAAAACTTTATTTTCACTTCTTCATCAAACATGGATATACACATAACAGGCAAAAAGAAGAAAAAAAAAAGAAAGAGATTAGAGATACAGATCATATTATAACTTTTTATTTTTATTTTTTATTTTTTATTTTTTACAATAGAACTGTTAGGACCTACCAAGATCAAATAATACATGTACGGTCTGGATACCTACTCCTATAACGGGAGATAACTACTCTCACAATCCGAGAAGAAAACTCCCCCGCACATGCTTGTAAAATGTGCATGTGGGGATTTGAACCCCTTACCATATATGTGAAAGGGATGTGCACTATCAGTTCTGCTAGAGGTGATGTGTGGATCATATTATAACTTATAAGTAGAGAGTGTGATGCTTTTTATTTTGTTTTTTATGGCACTTATGGTCATTGTAGGGAAAAGAAGGAGGCGACCAGCCATGCAGACAATACTAGCTTTACAAAAAAGCTACTTAATTGTGTGTGTTAATTTAATTATATACCAGACCCACATCAATTTATTAATATCTCTCTCATTTTTCTCTTTATTCCTTGGAGTTCTTTATTTTTATTATTAATTTTCTAACGAATCTAGAGAGTACGAGGAAAAACTAATTGTTATATATGCTAGAAGAATATATGATTCGATCTTTCAATCTTATGATTAACGGTCTTACATTCAAACCAACCGAACTATATATCAAGTGTTCGAAACTTTTTTTAATTCTTTGAATCTTTTATTTATATGACGTGGAATTACATTTTGACAAGTTATATATATATATATAAATTTTCTTTAGTGCTAATTAAATATATTGAATTCTATGATAAAAAATAAATAAATAAATAAAATTGTCTCATTTATATGTGATAATGATGAAGACAATGATGATGATGAATAATTGGTGTTTGGTGATAAATTTGTGTTTATATATATTCTTCCTCAACCCAAATGCATGGTTGTTGGTGATAAAGATAGCAATTCATGATTGTGAATTTCAATATTATCTAGTTTAATTGGGTATATATATATATATATAATTAATGATGATCAATCCATCTTATGAACAAGTGCATTTTTTTTGAAGTAAATAATGATTAAGTGCCGACATGTTTCAACTTTCAATCTCTCTCTTTGACTAATCTTTACTTGATCAGACGTAATGTTTAAAGTTACAATATCACCGTATGTGCTTCTCTGCTAAGAAAAATCAATTATTATAAATCTTCAAAATGGGCAATTCTCTTTGTATGTATATGTAGTATTATTAGTCATGATCGATCATGTTCATTTCTATGTCCTCTTTTAATTTAAAGCTACATTTTTTATGATCAGTTTCTTCCATTATTGATTTAAAATACACACTTTTTGACTGGTTTACATGTAGAATTGCAATGGATTGAATTTCAATTAATAATAAGTATGGTTGTGCTTGAGATCGGATCAAGTATTTGGAACAAAGAAAAGCACTTTGAAAAAAGCTACAATTAAAGATCGATAAGTCAAAAGTGAAAATATTTATTATAAAAAAAAAGAAAGGTGAAAATAATTTAAAACAAATATTAATTAGGACCATACCCATTTACTATCTTGTCTTTCAAGGATGTTTTTTTTTTTTTTTTTTTAACATTATTTTTGGATGAGAAGATAAAAATATTCTCCGTATTCAATCTCATCTTAGTTGGAGTTGTTAGAAGTAGTTTGCATGCTTTTTCGTGGAAAAGAGTATTGAATTTTCCAAAACTAGATTTTTTCTATTGGGATATTTTTTTTTTTTTTTTTATCTAACTTTAACATCCATTTTATTCTTAAAATTTTAAATTTATATAGTCGAACTTATAAATAATATTAGATTTTTTAACTATTCGGAAATAATATTAAAGATCATCCATTACTATTATTTTTTTTTTCTAAAGACTCGTTTACTATTAATCCAATGGTTATTAAAAAAAAAAAAAAAAAAAAAAATTATATATACAGTCTTTCTATTGTCAGTTCGTCTTGATAATAAATATATCATGATGAAAAATGTGGACCACAGATTATGGAGAAGTTTTGACAAGTGCATACACTTTGGGTCAAAGTATGTAAATCTAGTGGTTTACATTCTTCGTCTTGATATATTTATTGTCAGAACAAACTGATAATAAAAAATCTGATTATATATATAATTGAAAAAAACAGTCTTTCTATTATCAGTTCGAACTGACAAAAGATATATCAATTTTTTACATGTGAACCATTGGATTTAAAAGATGCTTGCAGCCATATCAAAATATTTAAATCTAATAGTCCACATCCAAGGAACCGATATATCTTTTATCAGTTCGAACCAATAATAGAAAAATTGTTGAAAGAAAATCGTATAAATCTTTGGTTTCGGAGAACATTTAATTTGGACTGACGAAGTTTGACAAACATGTACAACACGTGACCCAAGTCCCCATGACGGCATGCACCACGTGGACGTGGTCGACCTTTTCCGTTGACTGTAATTTCAGCCGTTATCTTTGACTTTTATAGACACTAGTGAAGTCTTAAGTCAACACTGAGTCTGAGCAGACTTGCAGGTGCGTGCATTAAAGCTACAACAATATTTTACAAAAAAAGCTTGAATAAATTCTAGTACCAGCTCCAACTCTCCAACTGCAACATTAATTTCTAACTTAAATTAAACGTGTTACTTGATGTTCATAAAAACATTAATTATTAAAATTACAACTTTTATTTTAATGAAATTTTTGAAAAACACTTTATAAAAATAACTTAAAATTTTAATCCAAAACATATCGGTAACAAAAAAAGGTTCATCTTTAATGTATTAATGCATCGATAAACTATTAAAATTTAAACTTTTATTTTTGTTTTGATATGGTCACATGCAACTCACGTTAGCGAATTTTAAAAGTGTATCGATATATTAATGCATCGTAGAATTTCCTAACAAAAAATCATTATTTATGATTCCTGTAAAATATATCTCAAGACTCTATGTTAGGGTTCAGGATTTGAATCAAACAAGTAAACTGTAAAAGTATCTTCACTTGTATTCCAAGTAATCTTTTTTCAAGAAGTCTGCTCTTTTCCTCACCCAACATATTTCCAAGGTTTCCATCAACCTTGCAAAGAAATTTCCAAATGTTACATTTTACAGCAATGCAGCAAAGCAAAGGTCTTCAATTTCAAAAGCTAAGATAATATATGTGTGTTCAATTATCACAATGTGAGCAGATGTGATGCGCAAATGCAAGTGCAACCCAAAGATGACTTACAAAAAACTAAAGAAAATTCGGCAAATCAGAGATTATTAGCAGCATGAAGCCATGAAGGCTGTAAACCACACGACAGAACAAGTTCAGACATCACAGGATTTAAACAGATATACATAACACTCGGAAAACATAGCGCGGAAAGAAATCAATCTTTATTACTATAATACAAAGACTGTTTACCTTTGTTGGTATTTGATATCCACTATTAGGCTAGTTCTGGCTTAAATTCCAGAAAAAAACCATCGGGGAGGAGGAAACCGCTAGAAAAAGCAAAATTGATTTTAATTTCTTCTGTCTTCTTGGTATCGCCTGAAGACAAATATGTAAAATCAACTTTTTAAAATGGATGCGGGAACAAGGTTAGTTTTAACATTCTTTAAACCATAACATACAACCTATAATAAGGGAATTACTTTCATACTAATTGTACAAAAGATGCATTGCAGAAGCGCTGGACCTCATCAATTAAAAGAAGAATATAACTATTACGTTTTAAGACAAAACTGCCAATCAGATCCTGAACAATTATTGGATTACAGTACGTAGTTCTTCACTCACCACATCTTCCCCAAAGAAAATTCACGATTCAACAATAAGAAGAATGTGGTGAGAGACACCATATCAGATCTCAAATTGTAGAGACAGATCCTAGTATAACATACAGGTCATGTGCACTAATTTCCTTTGTGTGACCTATGAACATGTATTTTCTGGTGCCTGCATAAAAAAATAACATTAAGACATCAATTTGCTTTCCATCAATGCATTATATGCATATTTAAAAGTCTAACATTTAGCCAACGGGCGCAAATCACACAAAGTGGTCACAAATGATCATTCCAACTGCACAGTTCTGATATTGCGTTCCCACAATCCAGATAACATGCCTACAAATTTCATTCATTACAATGGGAAATTTATGCTCAACTACTTCATTCATTGACTAAGCTGAAAAGGACAGGCAAGCAGCATGAGCTCACCACGATACTAGCTTGCTTGAGAGCTGAGATCATCATTAGGATCAAATGAATCAGTCGTAAGCAACATGCCACTTGGGTTTACTCAATTTTCCACTCCTGGAAGGCTGGAATTTCAAGGTACTCAAGCAACCTGAGAATCAACTTGATAAAGAGAATGCTCGAGATTGATTGACCACACTAGCAACCTAAGACTCCGTAATGCAACTTACTAAACTGTCTCAGACTAGTCAATAAATTATTATTTTTGATACTGAGTCTCAGAAAATTATTTAGGTTTCTAAAGGAAGTCTTCTAGGCATTAGATTTTTCATTTTTGTTGATAAACATACATTACTAGGACTAGGAAAGACATGCTAACACTAAATCAATGATTATGAAGAGAGAACTTATTCTATTCAGATCTCATCAATTATCTCTAGTCCCAAACTTCAATTTCTCAATATAATAAGAATATCACACGTCATCAACCAGTAATTCCAGCCAGAGGGGTGTTGTCTAATTCAAAATCCTAACAGGAAAAAAAATTAAAAATAAATAAATAAATAAAGATTTCAACCACTTGAGATAGGAAATTAAAGATCACTTCAATGCAGCAAGCATCTTTTCCAAAGCATAGTTTATCAATTTATACAATAGAATTCAAACACAAAATGGAAAACAGTTAAATAGCACACTGAAGCATACCCCAAATATTAATAGAAGAAATGAAGCTTTCTTGTGTAGTATAGAATCAGCGAGACTGATACAGGCCAAGCAATGGTTTCTCTCTTTCTTCGACTCTCTTCCTCGCAGCCTCCCTTGCTTTGAGTGCAGTAACTTCTTCTGCAGACACTGCCTTCTTTATTTGCTTTGGCTTATTATCTTCCCTCTTTCTCTTCCCAACAGCAATTGCTGATGGAGAACCTTTCATAGATCTCGTTGGATTTAGAGAGGCTGAAACAACCACCCCTCGTGCAGGCCCATTTTGACTTTGAGCAGAATCTTTATTTTTCATAGCTGGTGCTGCTCCTGAAGTTGGAAACGGATATTTCAGTAGGGGTTTTGGCTTGGAATCTGAAGAAGTCTGAACACTGGAATATGCCTCTTCCTGTGTCACCCACTTCCCTGTTTCAATTCTTTCAAGTAAATATTCCACACTACATATTATTTTGAAAAGGCATCTTAAAAAATAAAAAGAGCTTTAGGTCAAAAACCCAATTTTATGACTTCTTACCTATAGCATCAGAATAGTAGAAGCCCGACTTTGGATCATAGTAAAGGCCATCGCTTGGATTATAGTAATAGCCTGAAGTTTCGTCATAATCCCATTCTGTCATTCATTGAACTGTATCAGTTTGAAACTAACAAAATCAAGGGGAAAAAGCATTGTCAATGCTACTGTTTACATGCTTGATAAAAAAATTAACAATTAAAACAGTCCTATTAAATAAAGTAGACAGACGTTAGACCTGACGGCTGACAGATATTTGAGTACTAGTTACCGACTCCGTAAAAAACTGATCAAAGCAGGATTTCACTGGCCTATACCATGGGAACTAAGGATTAAACCAAAAACACAAGATAACTGTTAACCTGACATGCAAACTAACCCAAAGAGTGAAAAACCATTATCCCTACCTGAGATTGCAAATCAAAACATGCAATCATTGGGCTTTTAGACTCAACTTGGTCAAAATTCCAACCAAGTAAACAGCATAAGTTTGCTCATATGTCTGCAAAAATCAAGCTTGCTGACTACCCAAAGTAACTTAACAGACAATTTTTTACACATTTAAATTACACTACAATCCAAAACTCCAAAACTTAATGATGCAAATCAGTAATCACGACAGCACACAGAGTTAAGTGAGTAATATTGTTAAATATTTTTCCTTTTGAAGCTTTTTATGGTTAATTGCTTTATGAGATCTGCACCAAATATTCCTGAACCTCATAAAACTGACACACAAGCATTTCTGATGCTTGGCTCATTAAACAATAGTGCTTGGATACAGAAGCCTGGGCAAATGGCTCACTATGTCAAGCTTGACCAATCAATCAGTCCGTGAGAAGCTCAGTTCAATCAATAGCCCTAACTCACAGAGATCCACAACCAATGGCTGGACCTTTCCATGCAAAACTTCACTAAATAAGACAATATTCCCTGCCATGGATGAGAGATTTACTTTTATACTTTCAAAACTTGCCTTAATGCTAGAGCTAATATTATAAACTTTTAACAGTTAGATACTTCATACTTACTCTCTTGATCATCTAAAGCAAGGGCATTAGAATCTCTGGCCTCCTGAAACCTTGCTACATCTTTCTGATAGCTACGCTTTGCTTTCTGGCAGACATAGAAGATCAACGAAAATAATCAGTATCAAGCCAAATATATACACATTTTGTCATTGTTAGCTAGTATTTTGTAAAATACATGACTCGTGTAAGCGTTTTCCAAAATATTTCTCAAATGGCATTTTACCACATTTCTGTGGCATTAGTAGCCATTGGAGGTACAAAGTTTGCAATGTGAATTACATTAGTTATAAATCAACCCTCAAATTCAACAAGAATATATTACTTTTTCCTTCTCGCATATTTGATCAAAAAACTAGAAATTCCTTTCTATCTGAACCTATTAAAGTTCATATAACTTGATGCAGGGGTGACCATTGCAGTTTCTAGTTGCACACGAAATTTTAATTGAAATTTCCCAATTGATTCATATTTCCACCATCTTCAAAAGAACTATATAAATAGAGCATCAGCAACTAATAAAAGTGAGTTTTTCTTACTAAATACTTACAGCTTCAATCTGTTCAAGGGCATGGGCTGCTTCCTTTTGTTCCTTCTCCTTGGCAGCATTATCTTTCCTCATGTCAGTAAGCTTCTTTGTCACATTTTCCCTGTGACGTTGACCAAGCTCATGGTTTCTAATGCTGGAAGGATTGTTTGATATAAAGATTTTGCAGAAGTCGCACCATTTATTGCCCTGGCTAACCCAATACTGGAAAACAGATACCGGAACAAAAAATCGGACAACGAAATCAGTTCATAGGTTTGTCATTTATCATGTATTGGAGTTTATAAGTTATAACTACAACTTTAGAAGTTGAACAAAAAGAAACTGATATCACTGACCTAAAATACCACGTGTATAGAAATCGGAGTAGCATAATAAAATAAATAAAGAACCAAACTGAGCCCATAACATTGAATATAAAATCTTCGATCAATATCAGGTAAGAAATATGGAATACTAGTTTACAAATCAAAACAACAAAACATTGAAATATAAACCTCTTATCAACATCATCAGGTCACAAAATTTGAACAAACATTTACAAATCAACACAGATAAAATTTTCATTTTTTTTTTCTAGCTTCCAACTGGTTTCCTCGATTTACATAACTATTAAATAGCAATAAAAACTAATTCTACTCTCTGAATCACCCTATGAGCTGCTAAAAAATTTCAATTTCAGAAAAACAAAATACAAGAAACAATGAATTCACAAGTTGAGAACATAAAACGCGAAAATGAATATCACGAAAAGGACAAAAATCGTGATCCTAATTCGAAACGGAGATATTGAATTTACATACCTCAGTCATGGCTGCGAATTGGCGTTATTGAAGCTGATTGCAGAATCTGACCCAAAATAATCGCTAATTTATTCAAATTTTGATTGATAAATTTTGTCAAAGAAATTGTTATAAACCCTCTCTCTCTCTCTCTCTCTCTCTCTCTTCCTTCTTTGTCACAAAGAAGGCTGACGCCGAGAGGGTTTGGTTAATTGTAAGAAGAAGCAACTTTGAACCGGACCGGGTTGTTTTTTTAAAAGGAAAATATTACATTTACATCTATTACATAAGGGTTGTCGGGACCTACCAAGAAGGTTCGGATAACTATTCCAACCAACCATGAAAAAACTCATCGCACATAGTTGTAAAATGTGCATGGACCGGGTTGTTTTGGAAGGATTATTAAATTATATTTCGAATTATTAAGTGAACTTCATTTTGATCAATATTCAATTTTAAGATGATACGTATTCGTAATAACACAACTCATTGTCAGATCTAACTCTACCGTAACCTGAGATTTTATATGTTTTCAAAAACAACTCTTTAATTTCGAATTTAGGTAAAAACTTCTTTATTATATAATATATACTAAAAATACATTTTAGTTTCAAATTTTAGTTGTTAAACACTTAAACCCCATCTAAATACTAAAAAGTTTTTTTTGTTTTTGTTTTTTTGAAATCAGTTAAACCTCAGTAGGATTTGATCGTGAATTTTAGTGTTTATAATGATTATTGTTTGAATGATTATTAGGAAAGAAAATGAAACAAATGTTTGAATGATTATTAGGAAAGAAAATGAAACAAATGCAATATTAATTTGATTCTTTTCCGTACTTCCCCCCCCCCCCCCCCCCCCCCCCCCCCCCCCTTGTCGTCTAATCTCGATGAGAAACTAAATTGGATGAAACAAGAATAGACTTTTCCCTCCATTTTCATCTGTTTCATTCCTTATCATTTTTTCCTTTCATTTTCATTTAGCAATCTAAATAAACAATAATAAATCCACATATATCTTTTCTTTATATAGTTTAGACTTAGAGTTTCATTCATTATTATTATTTTTTTATAAAATATAAAATTATCATTTAAAAAAAAAAATTAATTGTGAAAAATGTCATTAAAAAGCATGAGTAATCTAACCAAAGCAAGTGTGTAGTTTAATAAAGCGTAAAAGAAATATTTGAATGGTCAATCTCAATTATTCGGATTCCTAATAGTGGTACGTGGGGTGAACACGGTTTGGTTTGGTTATCAACCAAAACCTAATCATGGAAATATGAGGAAATAACATTTTTTTTATATGGATTTTTAAGAGTGACATTAATTTAATAAGTTAAGTTTAAACGACACCAATAGACAAAAATACTTTCATCTCATTCTTTTATTATGTTGTTGTCATTTTTAAGGTTTTTTTTTTCTTTCTTTTTCAAAAACATCCATTCATGGTCCTCCATCAATGGAGATGGAATAGACCTCTTGGAGGTTGATGGAGAAGATCAATAAAAAAAATTTGAAAATTTTTATTTTTATCTAATAAATCTTTAAACTTACAAATATATCTAATAAGTCTCGAAAATTATAAAATAAGTCTTTGAAGCATGAAAATAAATTTCGGGAAAAAAAAAAAAAAAACACGAGACTTATTTTTATGAGTGTGTTTTAAATGTATTTTTATCGTATCCGCACTTTAGATGTTGTTAAAACTTAAGTTGATTGTCTTAAAACTCACATTTAAAGAGTTCTATTAAATTTTTGAGTCCAAACCTAATCCCAACTCTTATCGGATCGGACTAATGGAATAAATATTTAGGTTTAGATCGAATCGGTTTATCTCGAATCTTAAAATCGGGTCCACCACCACTAACTCCTCCGAAGTCCGAACAGCTAACTACTGAAATACAATACACTTGTTTTACAACTCTCTGAAACTCAACTCCGACTTGAATAAAATGGTTGTACACTAACTTTGAGAATTAAAAAAAAAAAAAAAAATCATAAAAATGGTCGAAAGTCACGAAACCTTCATGTTGATGCTCTCGAATCTCCTCCATCTCCACAACTCACTCGACCCCACAACCTCCTTGCTCTCCTCCACCACCACCTCCTCCCCCGCATCCGGTTCCTCCACCTCCTCCACTTCCCTCCTTTCTTCCTCCTCCGCCGCTCCTCTCATCTTCTTCACTCTCTCCTCCCTCCTCTCCTTCCTCTCCACCTCCAAAAGGAATCTCCTCAAATCCTCCTCCTCCTCTTCCTCCTCCAACAACAACAACAAAAAAACAGCCGCCGCCACCGCCGCCGATTCCTCCGCCTACTCTGTCTCCGCCTTCCGCGCTCTGACGACGGAGCACATCTGGAACTTGGAAGCACCGCTCCGTGAAGCCCACTGGCGATCTCTTTACGGCCTATCTTATCCGGTCTTCACCACCGTCGTCGAGAAGCTGAAACCCTACATTACGGCCTCACAACTCTCTCTTCCGTCCGATTACGCCGTCGCGATGGTACTCTCACGCCTCTGTCATGGCTTCTCTGCCAAAACCCTAGCTTCTCGCTACTCGCTCGAACCTTACCTTGTCTCCAAGATCACTAACATGATCACGCGTCTTCTCGCCACCAAGCTGTACCCGGAGTTCATCAAAATCCCAATCAGCCGACGCCGTTTGATCGAAACCACCCAGGGTTTCGAGGAACTGACGTCGCTGCCCAACATTTGTGGTGCCATAGACGGGAGCCACATTAAGGTTTCGAATGCGCAATTGAAGCGTATTCCTGCAAATCAGAATGAGTATAGATGTAAATATGGGTACAATTCGGTTCTGCTTCAAGTTGTTGCCGATCACAGGAAGATTTTCTGGGACGTGTGTGTGAAAGCTTCCGGTGGGACAGAAGATTTTGCTCATTTTAGGGATAGTTTGTTGTACAATAGGTTGATTTCGAGTGATATCGTGTGGGACAAGGCCGTCAACGTGAGGGGTCACCCTGTGAGGCCTTATATAGTAGGAGATTGGTGTTATCCATTGCTGTCGTTTTTGATGACACCCTTTTCGCCAAATGGGGCTGGAGCGCCTGCGCAGAATCTGTTTGATGGGATGTTGATGAAAGGGAGGAATGTAGTTGTGGAAGCGATCGGTTTGTTGAAGGGAAGGTGGAGGATTTTGCAAGATTTGAATGTGGGAATCAATCACGCGCCTCAGACTATCGTTGCTTGTTGTGTGTTGCATAATTTGTGTCAGATTGCAAGGGAGCCAGAGCCGGAGCCTTGGAAGGAACCGGATGAGAATGGGAGTCCTGCGAGGGTGCTTGAGACCGAGAAGCAGTTCTATTATTTCGGGGAGAGCTTGAGGCAGGCATTGGCAGATGATTTGCATCAAAGGCTTTCTTCAAGATAGTAGATGATGTCAGGGTTTCAGACTCAGGTCATTCTTCAACTTGTACAATAATGATATGATGTGCCCTTTTAGTAAGTATAACCATCATATCTCATCTATATAACTAACGAAAGAGCATATCGTGTTACTAGATTGTTTGCAAGATCAGATTTTTCAGTTTTACTATATCCCATTTTGAGTAAGCAAGCTGCAATTAGAACTAAGAAGTAGATTTTGTGGACAAGTTCATATATGTTATGCAGTGAGTTTATCATGTGGTAGATGCTGCAGTCTAACCTAGTAATGAAGTTTGAAAACTAGTGACCTTTTGGAGAAATAGATCATGTGTCATTCTCATCTATCTTACTGATGTTTTTAGCTGAAGTTAGTTGATATTTCTCTGTTGTAATTGGTGATGCTATTTTGTCATCCATTTGAGAACAAATGAAGCCTTCATTGGTTAAATTTATCTGGACATTTATATTTTGGTTTGAAAGATAGTTTCACAAATATGATTGATTGTGGTTATTATGGTATGTTTACTTTCTAAGTAATTTGTAGCTTTTACCAGAGATGATCTTGCAATTATAGTTTGATTAAAGGAAGTTTCTTGTTGGATTCTCTTCATAAATCCCCTTTTATACAAGGAAGTCATTAATTAATGTATTCTTTAAGTCTGTGAGCTTGTTTGTATTTGACGAGATGAGGTTGACCCGGTGGTAAACCCCTCACGTATGCACCATGAGGTCGCGGGTTCGAGTCTTCCCCCCTCCCCCCGAATTTATGTAATACTTCATGAGCTTGTTTGTATTTCTATTTTTGCTACTCTTAGTGCTGCAGTGGTACATAACCTTGTGAATTGAACTGATACATGAGACCTGCAAGCCTGCATATTACAAATTGGGTACCTTTCGAACTCGTAAGCTCACAATAATTGAGCTGCAGGTTAGGATTGTCAAAAGCTTGGTGCAATGTTGTGTTAGTAGAGCATAGAAGAGCTCAATATTGTGGTGCGGATAAGTTATCATCTTCCATTGTCTGTTTGTCTGCCACTTTGAGGCGAATATGAGTTAAAGCATATGGCATTGTTGTTGCTTCTTTAATAACTCTAGTTTCTCTGTTGTAGAATCAAATCTGAACAGACCAAATCCCTATCTAATCCAATCCTGATTCAATTAAATTGAACCTGAGCTTTTTTGAAACCCAATTTTCGATCGATAGAGTAAGAGAACACGCGAATAAAACTCTGTAACCAAGTAACCAACAATTGAGACACCATGCATGAGTGCAATGGAGTTGAACATAAATTACATTCTGCTTCAATGTAGAATCATTCACGCCGTATATATATAAAGTGTAGAAATCACTCTGCCATGTAGCTATAAAGGCAATGTGGTTGAGACCAACAAAAATATGCTATTAATTTTACGGTCATTTCTGCTTTTCTCCATCACCTTCTTTGTCATCAGCTCATTTCCTTGTATTTCAAGCAATGTTTTTCTCCACTTCTCTTCATACGACTCTTATTTTACAAAACCTATGAAGACCAAGTGCGCAGCAATTATTTCCTACATGAGGATTTATCCAATGATAATACATTAGCACAAATGAAGGCTAAAGAGATGTGATGATGTATTGATGTTTTTTTTTTTTCTGTTGCCTCATATGGAAGAAACTTGGAATTGTGTACAGACAGAACAGCTGCAAGGTTTTCCTCTCATCGTTCTCCAACTTGGTTTGATTGTAAATTCAAATAGCTGGAGGACCAAAAATAAAGGCTTGGTAAGAATTCTTTACCGAGAATCAAAAACCTAAATAATAACTTTGAATTGAACCTCATCATGGAAGAGTAAGATACCATCTTGTGAACAAGTAAAACATGCAAGTGTTTGTAGGGAGAAAATAAAACTTGTGAATAAAGATTTGCAGTCAAATGGAGAGCTTTTGACAGAACGACCGAATAAAACAGAGCTCAGTTCTATAGAGAACGAGAAAGCACCTTGAAGCAGCTTTGCTTACCAGTCCTGAAGAACTATAACTGGATACAAACAAGAAAACTCAGCACTTCAGTTGGCTTATTTCATCATGTCCTTTGCGGATAATTGACCCTGTGATGGAAACTTAATCGATACACTTTATTCCCGAGACTAACTGCTTCTCCCGCTATTTGGAAGGAGACCATCTTTGGCCATT
This sequence comes from Acer yangbiense, assembly GCA_008009225.1. Classification (NCBI taxonomy): domain Eukaryota; kingdom Viridiplantae; phylum Streptophyta; class Magnoliopsida; order Sapindales; family Sapindaceae; genus Acer; species Acer yangbiense. Next base: position 45,700,173 of record CM017764.1, read on the forward strand.
TCAGTAAGCACATTGAAAACTGCATCCATGTTTCCTTCTTTATGGTTGATTTCGACCAGTACTTTTGCAAGTTCAGCATCAGTAAGCCTAGAACTTCTCAATGTGTTTTCTATGACTTGACTCAACTCTTCACTCATACCCTCAGAGAATAGAGCTTTCACCAGAGCAATAACGGTCACAGTATGCGGAACAAAACCCGAAGACACCATTTCCTTGTACAGATCATATGCCTTCTTTACGTTCCCACCTTTACAGTGACCATGAATAATAACATCATAAACTGCTTCATTAGGCTTGTGGTTTCTCTGAAGCATAGACTCGAAAACTTGATCAGCCTCATTCATCAAACCCTTCATACAGAAACCTTTTATAAGAGCTACCACACTTTTAAATTCGATATTAGAACAGTTCTCTATTAGTGTATTATAAGTGACATCACTTGGAACGGAATCATTGTAAAACAACTTGAGTAATAGCCTCTTCGCTTCCCTTGTCCTAGCCTGTTTATTGAGTCCATTAATAAGCACGCTGTAGGTAACAACATCGGGAAGGAATCCCTTCTGAATCATTTCATCATGCAAATGAAGGGCTGTTTTTATATCTCCTTCTGCGCAATAAGCATTGATCAAGGTGGTATAAGTAATTTCATCAGGGGGCAGACCGATGCTCAGCATCTCTTGGAAAAGATCACAAGCTTCCATCAGTCCACCCTGGTAACAAAGACCTTGAATGAGTGCAGAATAGGTAATGGCATCTGGTGAAATACCTTTCTCAACCATCTCTCGCTTAATATCAAATGCTTTATCCAACTCCCGGATCCTACAAAACCCAGATACGATTGTACTGTAACTTACAACATCTGGGGCCAACCCTTTCGCGCTCATATTTCGAATCACTCCAATAGCCTCTTCCATCTTTCCAACTATGCAATGTCCATTTATAAGAGCATTGTAAGTCACTATAGAAGGCACAAATCCATTCTTAGTCATCTCTTTCAGAACCTGATATGCTTCATCCAAGCACCCTTGTTGCGAGAACCCATCAACTAATGTTGTATACGTCCTCTCATTTGGACGAAGCCCTCTCACATGCATCTGATTAAAAAACTCCATCGCTCTATTCATATTCCTAGCCTTACACATACTACTAATTAAAGAAGTATACGTAACAACATTAGGAGACAATCCGTTCCTCACCATCTCAGCATGCAAAACAAGCGCCTGGTGAAAATCCCCCTCCTTACAATACCCATTCACTAGCGTATTATAAGTCACCTCATCCGGTACAAACCCCTTCTCATTCATCTCCTTTAAAACCTCACTCGTCTCCTTTATCCTCCCTTCTCGACACAACCCATTAACGATCACATTATACGAAATCAAATTCGGTTCAATACCCTTCGAAGGCATCACTCTCAACAACTCAAGTGCCTTATCAATCCTCTTCAATTTACAATGCCCGTCCATCAACGTATTATACGTAACCACATTAGCTAAACAACCGTTTTTCTCCATTCTACTTAAAATAGACAACCCCATTTCAAAATTCCCAGCAGCACAAAATCCCCTCATCAAGATATTATAAGTAAACACATTCGGTGAGATTTGACTACTAATCATCTCATTATACATATCCTCAGCAAATTTAACCCAATTATCACCTCTGGACCGTATAATTGAATCTAAAATAGCATTATAAGATAAAATACCAGGCATGAAACCATGAGACTTAGCTAAATTAACAATTTTCAAAGCCTTATCAATCATATTCAAATTTGAGTAAGATTTTACCACCAAATCAATAACGGCCGAGCCAGAGCCTGAATCACAATACTCGCAAGTGTCCTTGATGCATGAAAAGACGAAACTGCCATCGTCGTCGGTTAAATTGACGGCAAGGTCTCGGGAGAGCGATTGGCCCGTTTTGTAGAGCTTGAATTTGGTCAAAATGTGGAGAGTCAGGCATTTCAATTTGGGGGTGAAGAAGGGATGGGGACGAGCCCAGTCGAGGAATTTTAGGGTTAGGGTATGATCGGACTGGATTTTTAGGAGTAAATTGAAGGCGGCTTCAGGGGTAAAATTGGAAGTGAGAGAGTTGAGTTGATAAGGGTGGCGTTTGAGGAGCGTCAAGGCTTTGTCTGATAAGAAGCGGGCGTCGGTGGTGGATGGTGATGCGACGGTGAAGACTGAACGGTGAATTTGGAGGTTTCGAAAGGGCATTTTAGGGATAATAGTAAAATATTAGGTTTAGCAGTGGTTTTTAAGCGGGAAGTGTAACCAGAATCACCTCTGTTTATTTACCAGACAACAAGAAACGGAAAATTGCACTAAATCTCCTGACTTTAGATGCAATTATACTCTCTCTGCAAATTATTCCTTTTATTACATGAACACCCCTAGAAATCATTTACTATTTGAGTCATTTGATTTGACTGACAATTGAGGTCGGAACGGAAAAATATACTTTGTTAGTGTAAAATAATTCATTAATTAAATATTGAGGTGTCCAGCTGTAATTTCCACATCACTTTATCACCATTTTTATAGTAAATATAATTTTTTGATAAATAATTTTAGAGTTGAAAAAATGAAAGTAGTCAAGAAGTCCAATTTTGGGTGAAGCTATACCAATTAAATTTGTGACTTAAATATTTAGCTTCAGAGTAATACTTTAACATCTTATTATTCATTTTTTTTTCAATGCAAAGGTTATTCATTTGTTTTTAATCCAATGGTCTAAAGTACAAAATCTTAAGGATTAGCTACCTCCACAAATGGCCGCCCCAAAATAAGGATGCACAACAGGAGCCCTTGGCTGAGGACACTAGCAGCAATCAATTTCGGCTTGATCAGCGTTGGAGATTCGCCTTCGAGATGGCCTCCGATGGTCAGTCAGCTGGAGGAGATGGCGAGATGCCAAAGAAGCCAAAGTTTTTGTTATTTTGTAAAAATTTCTAATACGGTTGAAAAATACCTCTCCTAACTATAAAACTTAGGGGTCGTTTGTTTTTTCCACTTAAAACTTAATGGGTCTGAATCATAATTATTAAGTTTTTTATTATTATTTTTTTTTAAGTGGTCAAACAACTTAAAAATACTAAAAAATAACTTAAAATAAAAAGTAAAAAATCCTGACTTTTCACTTAATTGCAAATCACTGAATTGCATTAAATACAATCCAAAATCTTTTCTTCTGATACTATCCTCCATATATAACATATTTCCAATTCATCATAATTATATATGGTATATAAATATTTATTTTAGTTTATTGCTTATTTTAAATAGTTTTAAAATAAAAAAGAACCATAATCACTTCTAATATTGGTGTTTAATGTCAATACTTTATTATGATATTAGAGTGATGTATTTATATATTATTTTTCTTAGAGTATTTTGTGCGAGTTTTCCTACTGCCCATTTTATTTTTTGAATAATAAAAAAAATAAAAAATAAAAACCTTTTCTTTTCTTAGTAAAAATGAAATTTGTTTGTAATCAAAGAAGAAGATCATGATCATATGCGTTCATATATAATTATTATTTTTTGATTGTTTTTATTCCATATTATATGTATAATTGTTTAACATGGGTATAAATGTAAAATTACTTATTTTCAGACAATTTTACTTTTAAAAAAACAAACATATTGACAATACATTCAGATGTGAGAAAAAAAAACAAAAACAAACATGTCATTCAAGTTCAGATTTTAGCCCCTATTCAGTCTTTAGAAAAATTCAGGACTGTTCAATCTTCAGACAAAAAAACAAACGACCCCTTAATATGGTTCTAAGGAATTATGTGAGAAATTGTAATATTTTCTCATAGTTTTATTTCTAATGCTCACATCAAGATAACTCCTAAACTTTAGAGATAACAACTACCTTTCTAGTATAGGTACTGCACTATCTCAGGAAACAAGATGAGAGTTTGTTAACAAACCTATCAAACCTCTTATTGATAAACACTAAAGAAAACAAGAATTTGACTAAGTCAAAGATAAAATGTATGTGGGTCAGATATAACTAATTCCAACACCCCTTTTCAAGCTGGGTTGTAGATATTGATGAGACCCAGCTTGGAACTCAGATTTTTGAACATAGTTCTAGAGAGTGCTTTGGTAAGGATATTTGTTGTTTGAGACAGTGTTGGTGTGTAGATCAAATCAACACTCCCTGCTACAAACTTTTCTTTGATGAAGTGGCGATCTATCTCCACTGTTTTGTTCTGTCATGATGAACTGGGTGCTTGGCTATACTTATAGCTGCTTGATTGTCACAGAATAATTTCATTTCCCCATCAACAGAATTTTTTAGCTCAAGTAACAGTCTTCTGAGCCAAATACCTTCACATATTCCATGAGCCATTGCTCGAAATTCCGCCTCTGCACTACTCCGATAGACCACAGACTATTTTTTGCTTCGCCAAGTGACGAGACTCCCCCATACAAAGGTGCAATAACATGAAGTTGACCTTCGGTTTGTGGCTGAACCAGCCCAATCTGCATCTATGAATATTTCCACATCTCTTCTGGACCCCTTCTTGAAATACAAGCCCTTTCCTGGTGTCATCTTCAAGTACATTAAGATTCGGCACACAGCCTTCATATGCTTTTCAGTTGGGGAGTTCATAAATTGACTTACAGAGCTGACAACAAAATTGATATCTGGTCTAATGTGGGATAAGTAAATTAGTTTTCCCACTAGCCTTTGATATCGGCCCTTGTCTACTGGAGCACTCCCCTCGACAGTTCCCAGTTTGATGGTATTATCCATCGGTGTCTTTGCTGGTTTGCAGCCTAGCATACTAGTCTCTCTCAACAAATAAAAAGTATATTTGCGTTGAGACACTGAGAGACCCTTCCTTGATCGTGCAACTTCCATTCCTATAAAATATTTAAGACCTTCAAGGTCTTTGATCTCGAATTCACTTACTAGAAATCCCTTCAGCTTCTGCACTTCTTTATCATCATTCCCTGTGAGAATAATGCCATCTACATACACTATAAGCACTGTGATTTTACTAGATAAGTGCTTAACAAAAAGTGTATGATCTATTTGGCACTGTGAGTACCCACATTTCTTTACTGCTTTTGTGAATCTATCGAATCATGCTCGTGGCGATTGCTTGAGGCCATATAGGGATTTTCTCAGCCAATAGACTTTGTTGATGTTTTCTTGTGTCTCAAGCCCTGGAGGAATATCTATATACACCTCCTCTTCTAGGTTGCCATTGAGGAATGCGTTTTTCACATCTAACTGATGCAGAGACTAGTCCAAATTTGTTGCCAATGACAATAGAACCCGAATTGTATTGAGCTTGGCTACAAGAGCGAAAGTTTCCTAGTAATCTATGTCATAAGATTGGGTAAACCCTTTGGCTACAAACCGGGCTTTGTATCTCTCAACACTGCCATCTACTCTGTGTTTCACTGTGAATATCCACTTGCACCCTACTGAATTCTTCCCTTCCGACAGCTTTGAGACTTCCCATGTTTTGTTTTTCTCTAGAGCTTTATCTTCCTCCACTACTGCAACCTTCCATTCAGGAATCCTGAGTGCTTCTTGTATGTTGTTAGGTGTCTGTATTTTGGAGATGTTAACAATGAAGGAATAAAAAACATGAGATAGGCCTTCATACGATATGAACTTGCATATGGGATGATTTCGGCATTCTCTCATTCCCTTCCTTAATGCAATTGGTTGATCATCATCAGGAAAATTGATCTTATTCTGGGTTGATTCTGAAATATCATTACATGAGGAGTTCTTATTCACTGTCTCAATTTCAGTTCTCGTATTAGCCTTTTGGACTAACAGGTTCAGATTAGATTCTTGAATGTGCTTAAAAGGTGTTTGGTGCTCTGCTTCTATCTGCGACTTCTTTCTCCTAGTATAGACAATAAGGTCGTTGTTTCCAGCATATTGTGTGGGATTAGGAGTGTGTGTTTTGGTGTTTGTGGGACTGTGTAAGTCAGAAATCTGATTTGAATCAGAGTGGTTTGTGGACTCTAGAGGTTGATTAGGATGCAAACATTTTGGATAAGATCTTAAAGTTTCAAACAAACAGTATGAGTCATACACTGTTTGAGTTGGACTAGGATTGTGTAACTCAAGTGTTTCCCAACCGATTGTTTGAGTTGGATTAGGACCGTGTGACTCAAGTGTTTCCCAACAGACAAATTCTTGATTTTTATCTCCCCCCCTAAATTTGTGTTTTGGGATAATATGGTTGAATTTCATGAAAAGTAACATCTATAGAGGTATAAAACCGTTTAGTTGCAGGGGGATAACATTTGTATCCCTTCTGCGTCGATGAATACCCTATAAACATACATTTCACAAAGTTGGGATCAAGTTTGCTCCTATTTTGTTTGTGAACATGAACAAACGCAGTGCACCTGAATATCTTAGTAGGAAGATGAGAAATGAGTCAGGTATTTGGATAGAATTTTAAAATGGTTTGACATGGAGTTTGGAACTTAACGACTCTAGATGGTAACCTGTTAATGAGATACGCTGAAGTCAAGACAGCTTCACCCCATAAATTTTTAGGGACATTAGCTGTGAACATTAGGGACCTAGCTACCTCTAGGAGATGTCTGTTTTTATGTTTTGATACTTCATTTTGCTGAGGAGTATCCACGCAAGAACTTTGATGAATGATCCCTTCATCCAAAAGATAATTACCTAATATAGAATTAAAGTACTCTTTCCCATTGTCTGTTTTTAACACTTGAATCCTAGCTTGAAATTGGGTTTTGATCATACTGTGAAATTTTTAAAAAAATTTCCCAACTTCAGATTTTTCTTTCATAAGAAACACCCAAGTAATCCGAGTATGGTCATCTATAAAAGACACAAACCACTTTGTTCCAGTGATGTTATTGACCCTATAGGGACCCCAAACATCACTCTGAATTATAGAAAACGGATGCGATGATTTGTACAAGTGATTTGGGAATGGTTAATAAGTGTGTTTTGCTAATTGACAGATTTCACACAAAAAAAGAATTCAGATTTTTATTCTTAAATAATGAAGGGAAAATCTTTTCAAGGTACATGAAATTTGGGTGACCTAGACGATAGTGCCACATCATGATTGAACTATCTTTATTATCATTTGAACAAAGACTAAACTGACTCTTAAGAGACACACGTTCGGCTAATTGGAATTGTCTATCTAGGCAATTGTTAGCTTCTAGAATGTAGGGCCCCGAACACACCTTAGCACCGCCAATTGTCCTCCTCGAAACCGAGTCCTAAAATTCACAATAACCGGGAAAGAATTTAGCAATAGTTTTTAGTTCCTGTGTAAGTTTGCTGATAGACAATAAGTTACAATCCAAATTTAGTAATAGTAGAACTGTATGAAGAGTTATTTCTTCTGAAATCACCATAGATCTAGTACCCGCCACCTTAGATAGTGATCCATCAGCAATCCGTACATTAGAGTTACCATAGCATGGATTGTATGTCTTGAAAAGTTTGATATCTCCTGTCATATGGTCAGATGCACCAGAATATACAATCCACGAATTAGAATTCTCCTTTTTTACATTTAGGGCATTACGAAAGTTACATTTCTGTGCTAATGACCCAGTCCCAATAGTTGATGCTACGAGACTCTGAGTTGGCTGGTTGAAAAACCTCTGTAGAACTTCCATATGCTGCTTGCTAAAAGGACCTGATTCTATAGTTGTTTGATTTTCAGTTCCTGCCACCATGTTCCCACGGCCACGGCCTTCTCTGTCATTGTAGCGGGGTTGGCTTCCAATTTGGTGGTTTTCCATGAATTTTCCAGCATGTCTCATTGGTGTGTCCAGGTCTTCGACAATGGTTACACCATGGTCTTCCCTTTCTTTGCCGATTATCACTGGATCCTCGAGCAGCAAGTGCAGAACTCTCATTGGTTAAAACGTCACTTTCTGGTTTAACCTGAGATCCCATCATTACTTTCTTCCGACTTTCCTCTCTTCGAACTTCAAAAAAAACTTCACGGATCTTAGGTAATGGCTTGTTTCTGAGAACTCTTCCTCGAACTTCATCAAGGTTCTGATTCAGGCCAAGCAAGAATTTGAAGATCCTCTTTTGCTCAACAATTTCCTTGTATAAAACCTCATCCTTAGTACATGTCCATTTGTACTTTACGAACATGTTCAGCTGCTGCTAGTGTCGTGTAAGAGTATTATAGTATTGGTTAACTAACAAATCTCCTTAAAGAAGATCATATAATGTACTCTCGATTCCAAACAGCTCTGACATGTTGTCACTGCTGAATTAAGTTTCCTTGGCAGCCTCCCAAATCTCTGTTGCAGTTTCATACGGTAGGAAATTTTCGCCAATATTGTTATTCATGGAATTAATAAGTCAGGACATCACCATGTTGTTTTCTGTCTTCCATTGCTTATAAGTTGGCTCCTCTTTTGCGGGTGACTCTGCAACTCCAGTAAGGTAGTTGTCTTTACCTTTGCCGCAGATGAACATCATCACTGGTTGTGACCATTGCAAGTAGTTATGCCCATTTAGTTTATGACTAGTGATGGGTAGATGTGGTATATGTGAATTATCCGAACCTCCACCTCCATTATTGTTGGAGGTAGACGATTCTAAGTTGATATTAGAAGAACTAGGAGTGGCCATCCCATATCTTGTCATTTCTGGATTTTATGATTCAGAAAGTGCACTCTGAAACCATGAGGAATTATGTGAGAAATTGTAATATTTTCTCATACTCTTATTTCTTATTCTCACACTAATAAATACACAATTTCAGACTCAAGATAACTCCTAAACTTAAGAGATAACTACTACCTTTCTAGTAAAGATAGGATTTAGATAGGTACTGCACTATCTCAAGAAACAAGATGAGAGTTTGATAACAAACCTATCAAACCTCTTACTGATAAACACTAAAGAAAACAAGAAACTGACCAAGTCAAAGATAAAATATTTGTGAGTCAGATATAACTAATTCCAAAAGGTTCAAACCGTATAAATATATCACAAGGGTGCACCAAACAAGCCCATATATTATAATATAAATTACATATAAGCAATCTCAAAGGCTGTCCCCTACAAGTTTGTCCAGGATTCTATCTTCTGTAACCAATCTGGTACCAATCTACAGTAAGTTGGAGACAGTGAACAAGCAGAAGGCAACTACACTGACTAGTGTTGGGACTATGGAGATAAAATAAGTGTAACATGTATAAATCTTCAATATGGGGTGGGGGGTGTGAAACAACACATTAAATCAATGCCTGTTTAGGCAAAGCTTAACTTATCTTTACACCTTGTTTGCCACTAATATCTTCCGTTACCTTCAAACGAACCCGCAATCTCTAGACAGTTCAAACTTCTCTTGGAATATTCGAATGAGTGAAGCCTCGTACTCTCAGACCTCTCGGCCAAAGTATGGTGTTGAGGGCATACTTGCAACCTTCTATTTTGTCAAGTATCAAATAATCACTTGCAGTAAGAGTATGTGCATATACTACTATCATCTCAAGCGTTTTTCTTTGGCTATGAAGCATCAACTCCAAGACAACGTCATTAACTCTTCAGTGTGCCTTTACTAGGGTTCGGCTGGATACACCGTGCAACAGTTTGACAAACCCAAGAAAGCTTAGCTTCCCATCAGTGTGCCTTAACCAGTCGTTGAGAACAGCGTGAACTGGGATTGCGGGGCCAAGTCCTAGTTCCTGAAACAGCATTTCAAAGTAGATACTTAAGCAAAGGAGGATTGCTAGGGAATCAAAGAATGAGGAAATAGGTAACAGTGCAACTCTCCTACATCCCTCAATTTTGATCTTATTGATATCGAGTTTTGTTTCAATTCGTAACAACATAGTACGACTTCAAATATGACATATTTCACATGATATCCTAAAATATCTCAAAATTTGTATAATTATCTTAAAATCTTCAAACTTACTGAAGCAAGTTCCTCGATGACAATAGCCCTGTTTCCATCCTTCTCAAAAAGCTCATATGCACAACGGGCATGCTGTTCCCAGTGATCAAGTGCCTCCAGCTGATGGACACTTAATGCAGCTGCACAAAATTCTTCAAAACCCATCCTTCTGTATTGAAGTGCATTTAACTGTCGTGCAATGGAATTGAAGCAGTAGATGTCTCATTAGCCACGAGTTTATAAACCACAATAATTCATGGAACAACTACACAAACAATTAGCAACAAATTCATACCGAGGCAAGAAAATCAGGGATGCGAGATTCCTTCATTGCATCTGTTGCATTTTTCATTAGAGCCTGACCAAAACAAAATGATTGGTATAAAACTTACATTATTAACACCATCCTATAGAGAGAGAGAGAGAGAGAGAGAGAGAGAGAGAGAGAGAGAGAGAGAGATGGAACCCACCTTCTTGATACTCTCCAAGGATATGCTGCCATTTTTGTCTGGCTCTAATAGCACAAACTGCTCTTTTAAATAGAAGAGTTCATCCACGGTCAAAGTCTTAGACAAGGCCTGCAGAGAAATGAATAGAATAATAATAACTAGCAGTTATTTTGAAAGTAAACAAGAAAAGTAAGGACTTCCAAAATGAAATATATTATCACATGTTCTGTATATTTCTGAACTTTGGCAAGACAAGCTTTGCAAAATTTGAAATAAAAATCTAAAATGGAAACATATTCAGCTTGAACTCGTACCATCTGCAAGCAGTATTCATTATTCATTCATGAAGGTCTGTAGAAAGTTTTTTTGAAGGAAGACACCGAATATGACTTGAATAATCTGGAACCTTAAACCATAGTGGACATGGAGTTACATCATAACTAGTCAATACAAAATATTACTTTTGGTCCTACAAATAGAGTCCTTCAATTTATGGTCAGTCCCACAATGTTTGCCATTGTATGGTTTGAAGTATGGCTTGTTTGCCTTTATAGATTATCCCTCTCCCTCAGAAGGACTGTCTTCTCTCAGTTCTTGATCCACATTACAGAGCTAAACAATAGGTAGATAATTTAAGACAACAAAACAAGGTTGTTTATGAATGTGAACATGCCAAATTTCTTTAAAGAGGTTAATCTATTCGGGTCGGAATAGCCACATCATTCCATGGCATTTGTTCAAACGTTAGGAGTTATTTACAATTCTCACAATCTTTTAATAAAAGACAAACAAATATTGTTCTCATTTGGACCTTTAAAACAACCCAACTTATTAAAAGATACAACTTCAAGGGATCCAAGGATCCAAGGGGATCAATTATGATATAAATATATATATATAAATAGTAGTAGGTGAGTAGGTCTATTTATTTTTATTTGTATCTTTTAATAAGTTGGGTTGTTTTAAAAACCCAAATGAGAACAATAATTTTCTTTTATTAAAAGATTCTGTCTAACTTAAAGGCCATTAATAACATTGGCCCAATAGTAACATTCAGAATTCAGCTTTTCATTCAAAAAGAAATAAAAAATTTGGACCCCCTTGATCTTGGGCCCGTGGCGGTAGCACCATGTGCACTTGCTCAGGGCCAGCCATGCGGCATGACCGTCCACCATTCAATTTCAGAAATATCCCAGAATTTATAATCCAATCAAACAAACGTCAGCAAAGAACACCACAACATATATTGCATGGTTTACTTGGTCCTAGTTTTGATGATAGAAAAGGATGTGTAGAAAGAGTTGTGATTACTGAGATAATTGAATAGAATAGAAGAAACCAAATTTCACATCTTGAATTGCCTAGAACCTGAGGTAAACAAAATCCAACACAAAACCTCAGGGAGGCATATAAAATTTATTTATACTAGCACAGGCAGAATCTTGGAAAACAATAAGAATTAACTTATTAATAGACATATATGCATACCTTTAAAGCGGCCTTACGCAAAGAAGATGATCGCATATATATCTTCATGAGTTTGAATATTAAAATATCAAGAGGTACTTTTACACCATTATAATTTCGAATCCAAGGATGACCTGCAAATAGGAGACTATGGTCGGTGATTCAAGAAAAGTTAGCAGTAAATTGACAATATGAGATAAAAATTGAAGCACTCACTTAGAGCCTGAGCAGCTGTCATTCTTTTTCGAGAGTCCTTGTTTAGTAGGCGTTTGACGAAGTCCTTAGCTTCTATAGATAATGAAGGCCAGGGTCCCTCATCGAAACTAGGATCAGCTTTCAAGACTGCCCGGAAAATTCCAGACTCGGTCCGGGCCCAGAATGGACGACTACCACATAAAAGAATATATGCTATCACGCCTATACTCCAAACATCAGCCTCTATACCATAAGATCTATGAAGAACTTCAGGGGCCACATAATATGCACTACCCACAATGTCATTAAGTCTTTCATCTGTAAACCATCATAACAATCATCAAAATGTTCATTCAAATACTCCCTACTCTCAAAGCTGTGCTAAAGAATAATAATACTAATAGACAAAAACAAAAATAAAAAAATTGACAGTGCAAAATGCATCATCATAGAGAAGACAAACCTGGTCTAACAAAATCTGATAAGCCAAAGTCTATGGCTTTCAACTGAGAGTTCTCATCCTTGGAAGTATACAGAAAGTTCTGATCCAGAAAATAGCTAAATTTAGATTGCAATATGGAGAAAAAGAAAACTGACTTTTCTAGCCGGAACCAATAGCCATTATCTACCATGAAAAGATAAGTAATTTCAAATGATATGGCCAGACATGGCGAATTAGTGCAAAAATGACCTAGGTCTTCTAGTAGATAGAAAGAAAGAAAAAAAATTCTTTACTGGACATATGAAATCATAAGCCGGATGATTTACTGACATTCAAGTATTATTCAAAACCTGAAAATACAAAATTTGAAACTGGCATATCACTGCTGCAGTTGCAGTGTACTTAATTAGAGTTATAAAGCAAGACAGAAGGAGATTAAAAGTACTTGAACCACCATGTAGAATAAGCTGTGTGCTGTGATGATACACCTCTTAGAAACATACATGTAAACTAATCCAACAAAGTAGAATAGACAACACGATCTTTCTGATACAGGAATAGGAGAGAATCCTAAATCCTCTAAGATACTTTCAGATTTAATTTGTTATTCTAGTCTTACTAATTTATGACATTAAATTTCTGACAAGATAATCTTAAACTTAGGATTTATATCAAGCTTCAGAATGAGCATCGATAATTTAAATGATCAGGACTGTTTGGAGAACCCCATTACTGATTGAGATTTTTTTTTTTTTTTTTTTTTGAAGCTACTAATTGAGATAAGTTAAGCTGACAGGTTTCGAAGTTTCTCATTGTTACGCAAAAGGCAAGTAATCTGCATAACACTTTTATTTTAGGGAAGAAGGCAATGCCCTTTGAACAAATTTGAAGTCTGTTTACCCGAAGACCCAAGACAGAAAGGATACTAGACCTAACCTACATTCCATTTCCTGAAATTCACAAAGAGTCCCTTCATCAGGTCAATTTCCAGTCAAGTATTAATTGGGTAACCCCATCACATCTGCATTACCCCCAATTATTACTCATAAATGTAACTTCCAGCACACATTTAGTGTTCTAAATATAAGGAAGAAAACATGAGAATATGCTCCACCTCTGGTTTAAGATCTCGATGCACCACACCCTGGATATGACAAAAAGCAACAACATTTAGTATCTGTACCAAGACAGCCTTTGCATCATCTTCAGTGTATTTCCCACCCCTATAATCATTATAGAATATCTAGTTAGAGATTATAATAATGCACACATGAAAGCCAAAAAAGTAATTCCAATGTTTAAGTGACTACAAAAGACATCACCTTGAGAGTATTCTATCTAAAAGCTCCCCTCCTTCACATAACCTGTAAATTTAATCAAATGTATTAATTTCAATTTTGTCAGATATCCTAACTCAAAAATCAAGGAGCAAGCAGTCCTCCCAATTATTTTACTGTCAAATAAACAAATCCATACAAACAAAGCTCAAAGGCATATGTTTGCACAAACAACTTCAAGAAGAAAATCATGTGTTGTTATTATGGAGCTTTCTCAGAAACGTAAAGTTCTCACTTCAATTAATTGAATATTTTTTACTGGTAACTGCAAAAGAAGATGAAATCTTTAAAGGAAGTGCAATTACATATTTGAAACTTACTCCATCACAATATAGACATTATCATGGTCTTCAAATGCATCATAGAACTTTACAAGATTGTTATGTCCAGTCAAAGCTCGTAATATTTTCACCTCCCTTCTCACATCCTCAACAGCAATTGCTGTTGTCATCTGGGGATATAAAATAAACCACCATCAGAAAATGCTACAAGGAGATCTAAGAAAGATCAATATAACCATGGTGTCTCACTACATCATATAATAGAATAATAGATGGAAAATGAAGCTAGATCCTAAACAAATACAAAGACAATAAATGTTCTAACTATTCATCACAAAAGTTGCATGCTACGACTGATGGTTTCACACTTGATGTTACTTCCTCATCCTTAACCATGTCAATCTATCTTACCAAAACTTTTGCCTCCTTAACACTAAACCTCTTACATAACTTTAAGAGGTCTCATTGGTTAACTTATCTAACACCCGTAAAACAAATCTAGAGGAATATTTCTAACATTATATATATATATATATATATATATATATATATATATATATATATATATGCACGAAATTGCTTTATGATTTGGGTTATTCCAATTGAACTTTCAAGTATGTCTTATCTACTTCAGCACAAATCGTAAGCCTCAATGCCTTGTTATCTCAGCCATGACAGAAAAGTGTGCCAAAGTCCGATATAAATTTAATATAAATTATACTTTCTCTGCCACTTTCTTGCCTCTATTATAAGATTCTAACCAAACTTAGAGGTGGTTAACCATTCTTCATTAAACGGTCCAAATTATTGGCAAAGCTTCTCTGCTCTAATTCAGTTGGAGCACAAGATAATCCAAAAATAACGTTTCTATTCATTGTAATAGGGTTCAAATCAACTACATAAGGATAAATAGCGGTCAACTAAAAATAAAGAATTCAACCATTGGCGTGTCCAAACAAAAAGGCCGGATTCTGGATGGTGGTAGATATTAGTTTAATGCTTCTGCAAGCAATCTTCTTTGAAAGCTGACAGTAGATTTATGCTAAGCCGGCCGTTTGAGGCCATGAGTCGTTTCAATAATTAAGTCCACTCAAAATTATCGGACCTTGTACCACTTGATCCTTTACTAGAAACAGTCAAATCTAGGAAAAAACTTTATCAGCAACTTCAATCCTAGTTCACACTATATGCACTTCGCCACTTGCATGTTCCATCAACTTCCAAACATACAAAGTTGATGAATAATAAGATCCACTTTCCATCCCACTAATAATGTGACCTAAAACACCCCAATAACGTTTGCTAGCCATTAAAAGAAAAACATGCATTATCAAGTGGACCTACACAAATAGTTCTCATCATTGACCAAGAAAAAAAAAAAAAAACTAATAAGCAAATAAGTGTATCAGTGTATATCTCTCACACTCAAAATTCCAATGTCATGAAGCTGTATCAATGAGATCATCATCAACTCTATCAAGATCCTCTCTTCTCATAACCATAACCCAATTCAAAAAACCAGAGTCTTTGAGCCAAGTTTTCTATAAATTTTTAATTAATTAATAGAAAGAAAAAACAACTAATCTAACCCCACAAAGAAATTATTAATAAACTAAAAAAAAAAAAAAAATGACAAACAAGACAAAATTAAGAGAGATAACAAGTGAATTGCATGCAAAAAAAAAAACAAAAAAAAAAAGGAATAGGAATTGTTGAGCAATGCAGACCTTGGTTTTGGGGATGATTTTAACAGCAACTTGTTGGCCTTTGAAGTCGCCTTTCTTGTACTTGCCACAACATGTATACCCAAAATGCCCTCGACCCACTTCCTCACCCATCTCCAACCTACTTGTTAACTCCTTGGAGAACCCAAACCTCTTGTCCAACTCCACCACCGCCTCGTCCTCCTCATCCGGAATCGCCGCCGTATCCGTCGCCGTCGCCGTTGCAGCAGACGACTTCTTGGTCTGCTGTCTTCGTCTCCTCAGCACGGCACGAATGTGCTTTGCCGGCGATGGCGGCGGGAAGGGCCGTCGGAAAATACGGAGGGGAGTGGAGTTGGCGCTCTTTCCGGTCTTAGACGACGCCGGAGACTTGTATTTCTTCCAGAGGTAGGCTGGACTGGGAGTGAAGAAAGGGAAGAAAGGAGAGGATGTGGAGGAGGAATGCGGTTGGTTGTCGTCGGCGGCGGCGACAGCGACAGCGTCGGTGTGGTGGTGGTGGGTGGGAGGAGAGATTGGGGCAATATTGTCATTTGGGTGTGTAGGAGCGTATGGGTTGGGTTTTTGTGGTTTTGAGGTGCAAGCTCCCATTGGGTTTTCGTTTCAGTTAATGAAAATGCAGTGAAGAGAGAAACAGAGAAATTACAGAGAGATTTGTAGTAGTACAAGTAGGAGAAGAAGAAGAAGAAGAAGTGAGCTGTGCACTGTTTCAGGCCACGTGGCATACACATGAGTCATGAGATGAGGCCTCATGTTCAGGGGTTATTTTGATATTTTCCGTAAAAGCTATTTTATTTAGTATTTTTTTTTTTTTTTTAATTTCTCATTTATTAGATTAAATCCCGGTATTATTAATGTTCATGTTTACCGACCGAATCCCGAATGAAGAGTAAAATGTTATATTTGGCACATCAATTTAGTATTGTACTCCAATGCATAATCCTATTTAAAATGTTATTTTTATTATTTTATTAATTAAAATTACAAAAATAAACACTTACCATTAATTCATTCATTATTTCTTTTAATTCTCCAATACAAAGTTCCATTAATACATTCATTATTTCATTTAAAAAATATATATAATGGTATTTTTGTAATTAAAAAAGGGACATTTATTGTTGGGATAATGTTATACATTCAACCTTTTTGTCCAACCCTTGATGTGTCAGTTGGTGAGTGGATGCACATTAATAATGATTTATCCATATATCCACTCACCAACTGACACATCAAGGGTTGGACAAAAAGTTGGACAAAAATGGTTGGATGTCTACCATTGTCCTTATTGTTGTGTCAAATTTGGTATATGCTATATTGTGTGCCAAATTTGGCACAATATAGCATATGCCAAATTTGGCACATCATTTGGCATTGCATTAGAGGATGATTTTTACACCCTATACTAAATTTTAACATTGGCACAGATATTTGATACAGTATTGGAGATGCTCTTATTCAAAAAAAGAACATGATCATATCAGATTTATCAATACTGACAATCAGAGGCGAAACCAGGATTTTTAGCTAAGAGGGGGCCGAATGAAAATAATTATTAAATTTCATTGGTTGTTTTGCAGTTGAGTTTAAATTTCATTCGCCCTTATACACTGATATTTTTGGGTGTTATAATACATGTTGATGAAGTAATAGGAAGAACTTGTAATTATCAGGCTATCAGCTACAATGGTTATAAATGTGTATGAATTATCAAGTTATAAATTTTATTAACCGATTTTATGTTTCTAAATTTTGGGTGTTTATATTAGCCTTCTCTTGTATTTTTATTTCCAAAAAAAAATAAAAATAAAATGTTGTTTTATACTAGTTTCGTAATATGGTTTTGCAAAAAAAAAAAAAATAATAATAATAATAATAATAATGTTAATAAATAATAGATATTAAATATTCAAAATTATTTTTCATTAAAAAAAAAACAAATGTAATATATACCATTTAATCAAAATAATAAATGTAATGGTAAGAAAATAAACTACAATTAACAATAATAATAAATAAAAAAAACAAATATGATTAATAAAAATATTCAAAATGTCATTATACCATTGATAAAGTCAAATAACAATTATTCATATGTTTTTCTTATAATTTAAATTTATCATTACAATTATCAAGCAAAATTAATTTATAATAGCAACCAACAAATTTAAATAAACAAATTGAAATAAAAATATATATAATTTATTAGGGATGGAAGAAATAAATAAAATTGGTTAGGGTATGGTAATAAATAAAAGGGATAATTACCCCGGTGGCCATCAAATTGATGATACACTATCAAATTGGCCACTAGATTAGAAAGTTGTTCTAAAATGGCTATTTTTGACGAACTTTGTAACACAAACAGCCATTCCATCAAACTCCATTAACTTTGCTGTTAAATAGATGGGCATTTTAGTAACTTTATCTATAATTACAAAAATAAAATATAAAATATAATACAACATTGTAAACACTGGTCTTCATATTCCCATTAAATTGATATTGTGACTTTTTCCATCTCTCAAAGTCTCAGGGTTTTTTTTTTTTTTTTTTTTTTTTTTTTTTTTTTTTGTGAACAAACTCCAAGTTTCAGTTTGGTCGTGGTGATTAATTTAATATAAAATTAATTAAAAAAAGAATATGTGGTGATCAACGAATATAAGTGAAAATCTCTTATGTTGATTATTAATTAGGATGAAAAACTTGGGATTATAGTTTAAATATGGGAATGGCCATTTTGATACCAAGTAAACAATAAGTTAACAGTGTTATAACAGAGTTTGATAGAATGGTCATTAGTGTTACAAAGTTCATTAAAAATGACCATTTTAGAACAACTTTCCATTCTAGTAGCCATTTTGATAGTGTGTCATCAATTCGATGGCCACCAGGGTAATTATCCATAAATAAAATTAACTAAAACCTATTTTTAAGGAATGGATGAAACAATTGAATTTATATATTAAAATAATGGGAGCAGTAAATGAGATATAATTATATGCATTGTACACATTGTCAAATTATATACACTAAATATTAAAAACATTTTCATTAGTTAACTAACTATTTGAAACTTGATAATTTAAAACAGAAAGTACGTAAATTTTATTTAATAGAGAATTTTTAATCTTGATCCGGACAATAAGGGGTCGTTTGTTTTTTTTCACTTAAAACTTAATGTTTCTGAATTGAACTTATTAAGTTGTTTTGTTTGTTTTTTTTCAAATGGTCAAACAACTTAAAAATATCAAAAAACAACTTAAAAAAAAAAGAGTAAGAAATCCTGACTATTAACTTAATTCCAAATCATTGAATTATAATTAAAATATTTTCTTCCAAGTCTATCCTCTAAAAAAAGATATATTTCTAAATTTATCATAATTTGATATGGTGTAGAATTCTTTCTTTTAACGTATTTCTTATTTTAAAAGGCTTTTAGAAAAAAAAAAAAAAAAAAAAAAAAACCCAAATCACTTCTCATATTAAAATCTTCCTGAAATTAAACAATTGAATTTCTCTCCTACCAAATCATGGTAAGAACTCTTTAATTTTTTTATTTTTATTTTTATTTACGTGTAGTGGCAGTTATAGAACTCTTTAAACATAATTTATAATGATAATTTGTTATGATTGTCATAGTTGCAATTATATAATTTATCAAATATTCTTTTCGTGGTTGCATTCAATATTGAGTAGATTTCGTGGCTTAAAGAAGTTATAGAATAATTGTTTATATATATATATATATATATATATATGTACCGGTGTATATAATTTTGGGACCTTTTTAAAAAAAAAAAAATGGTTTCTAGAATTATATACTGGATATTTGGACAATATGTAAAATTGAATTTGAATTTTTTTTTTTTTTTTACAATAAATTGAACTTGAACTTTGTTTGCAGAATAACATGCAAAATTATATTTCTGGATGAATTTTTTGTTTTGTTAAATTAAATTTTGTTTGCGGAAGAACATATAAAATCTTATAAAGAGTGTTGCATGTTAAATTACTTCTTTTAATTAGTATGGGTATAAATGTAAAATTACTTCTTTTCAGACAATTTTATTTTTAAAAAGCAAACATGTTGGCAGTACATTCAGACAAGAGAAAAAAAAAAAAAAACAAACATGTCATTCAGATTCAGGTTTCAATCACTATTCAGTTTTCAGTAAAATTCAGGACTATTTAGTCTTCAGACAAAAAAACAAACGACCCCTAAGATTGTTTTGAATCCATTTAATTTGAATTGATATTTTATCCGTCATAATTATTGTGAGGAAATGTCCACAATAATGAGTCTTGGGCAATTTATTTGTGAAAATATATGTATAGCCACAAATGGACCACACCTCAAATCAGGTCAAGTTTTAATTGTTCAAGCTGGCTTTGTAGTAATAAGATCAGCTAAGCCTTATTTGACTACTCCAGGAGCAACTATTCATGGGCATTATAGAGAAATCCTTTACGAAGGAGATACATTAATTACATTTATATATGAAAAATCTCCTAAACCCTAAACATTAAACCAATTTTATGTTTAAATTAGGATTCAAAATCTCATCGATATAGAGATTAGAGTGAGATACAAGCAATCAGTCAATGAAGAGTAAACTTGTATTAAAAGTATTTTTATTAGTAGGGTGATGAGTTAAGAGATATGGGAGGATGAGGTTCAAGTCGTGGAAAAGAAACACAGTATATGTCATTGAAAAAAAAAAAAATTGAAGGAGGGGATTTTTTTTATTTATTAATATATATATTTGAAACCATTAACTTATTTTCCATTTTGTTTGAAAACCAATCCAAAACTTAATTGCAAAAAATAAAATAAAAAATAAAATAAAATTTGATAGTCGTTTTTTAAGAATTTAAAATTTCTATATATTAGAATTAGATTGTTGCCTCTAATTGAATTGAATTTTTTTTAATAGTATTAAAATCACTTAAATTAATACAATAAAACTCGAAATTGAAATACAAATGTTTTTATATTAGTTTACGTGGACCTAATTACTTATATTTTAACAACCGATGTCTTTGCATGAATCATGATTTAGATTTGCATGTGCAATGCCACACAACAAATGATTAAATGACAAACTTATAATTAATATAATCACCACCCAAATCTCAGTTATGATTGATCTTGATTAAAAAACTGGCATATAAATTTAATTTGGAGACTTTGGTTTTCCAACTTGATCCTTGTTTAAATATAATAAATTTGGTTTTTACTTACATATAAAGGGAAAGTATTAATGTATACATTAGGTAAGATATAGTAGATTCTTGTCTTTATTTTTTTATTAAGCAATGTTATTATTAGGTGTATACCAAACATTTAAACCATTAATGATTCCAATCGATTGCATTTTTAAATATTAATAATAATTGAAAAATGAATTCAAGATTTCAAGTCTCATTTTATTGGCAAAAGTGCACGTGTGTGAAAATTTTGTTCCTCTTTTGTATGAGCTCTAATCCGAGTTTTTATTCATTGTTTGATTTCGGGTTAGTGATTTCTAGAGCCACTGATTTGGTGAAACTGTCCCTAAATGATCATTAATTTTTCAAAATAGCTCAAATTAGCCATTCCATAGAAAGAAAGTATTGATTGTTGCCATTTTGCCTCTCGATTGTTGCCACTTTGTCTCTTAATTGTTTGAAGTCCGTTTGCTTCTATCATAACCGGTTAGAATAGAGGTCAAAACAGTAAAACAAAAAGGGGCAATAATCTTCTTTGAGAAAATCTCAAATTTTCCTGGCCCAAACTTTTCCAATTCAAGCCTCTCACAAAGCTTCTCTCTGTTGCCTCACTCTTTCTCTTCAAACAACCAAAACGCGTATGAAACATACACTAAACCACAAAGGGCATAAAATATTAATCATAAAAAATTTTATGGGTGCCATGTCACAGATAACATCAGCCTTCTGTTAGATTTTGACATAATGGCTGCCAATGAACAATGTTTTGTTGAAATGGTGATTTTGAAACAATTTAAATAGTGAATGGCCATTTTGGGACTCCACCTACCAATTAATGGTGTCTAGTGCTATTTTCTCTTTGATTTAGGTATAGATCTCAACAAATTTCGACCTTAACATCAGTCCTAACAAAATTATTGAAAAATAAATACTTTCAAATCAATATGGTTATTTTTCCTTTTATAGTATTTGAATTCGATTTTCTTATTCATGTATCAATAACGTGATTAACAATGCATTACTTAATCTTCTTTTGCTTTCAATCTAATCAATAATGTCCCCTTTTTTGTTTTTTGTTTTCGGTTTTTTTTTGTTTTTTTTTTTTTTTTTAATAAAGAAAATTGACACCAAATGAGTCGGAGTCTATTGAGCCTACTGAGACCAAACACTACATATACCGTCCGAATTTTTATTCACCCAACATCATGAAGAAAACTCTTTTTACATACTTGTAAATTGCATATAATCCAAGCAAAAGAGAAAAATGTGACTGAAATTCCCACTACCCATTAAATATTATTTCATTTCTAACTTTTTGTTCCTTAAAGAGAGCTCAAAATTATTAATTCCGTGTGGGAATCCTTTGAAATTTCTCTCCTCTGATTTCATCATAGTGTGCCCATATATACATAAGTGGATTTTCCACTATAAATCACCAATTTTTGACCACTGTGAGAGCTTTTGTGAACTTAATCAATTCACTTGATTAAAGGTAATTAATTGTCTTCTTCTTACAAATAATGGGCTTTGGTCCCCCACGGGCCCCACTCCTCTAGTTACTTTCTCTGTTATTTTATTTTTTTTAACGATAAGATGAAATTGATCCAGTGATATATTCCATACACATGTACCATGAAATCATAAAATTGTGGATTTGAGTTATATCTCTCCCTCTCTAATTCAGTAATAGTTAAATTAATGAAATAAAATAATTGCGGCCATTCGCCATCCGACAAATCAGTAATAATTAAATTAATGAAATAAAAAATTTAATTTATTTGAAGATTTAAAATATATAAAACTACCTTTGGTTATAAGAATTGTCTCATGCCTTTTTTATAAAAAGAGTAATGCTATTTTGCCCAAATTTAGTGCCCAAATCTGGTGCCCAAATGACGTGGCAACACTCTTATCCATTCATTTAAATCAAGCAAATATAATACAATCTAAATGAATGGACGAGAATGTTGCCACGTCATTTAGGCACCAGATTTGGACACCAAATTTGGGCAAAGTAGCATTACTCTTATAAAAATTAAAAATTAAAAATAAAAGGTTTAATGTTCATTCTATGACCGGTCATCTATTTTTATAGATATATATAACAAATCTAAAAATGGGAGATCCTTGAAAGGTTACGCAACCGCCCCAATAAAATAAAAGTTTTTTTATTTTTTTTTATTTTTTTTTTACCCAACTAGTCATCGTCAACATGTATCAATTATCATCTATATTCACATTAACAACAATTCCAAGCACAATTAGACAACCATTAATTGAAGAAGTTGCATATCAACATCTACATACTAGAAAGAGGGAGAAAATGGGCACTGTTGGAGAAAAGAGGGACTCAATGATTACAGTTTTGAAAACAACCAGAAGAAGAAGCAGAACCACCACCACCATTGTTGAACAGATCTACCAGACAAAAGCAGTTGAGTGACATCCACCATGTTAGAAGTTTGATGACAAGTTCCATTCAATGTGTCATGTGTGTGTGTGTGTTGTGTGGTTGAGTGCCCCCCACACACATACACATTACACACATATTGATGGACGTTCGTGTGATGCTTTAATTATTGCTGATCATCTATTTCATGCCTCACGATCTCTCTCTACACATGACCTATAATTTACTCCACTTCCAATTTCTCTACTACCTACCCTTGTTCGTGTTTCATTTTCAATAATTAGCTAGGAATTCAAGTTGGGATTGATGAATATGTGAAACATGCATGGTGAGACTGTTCAATATAATGGTGTCATATTGTAGAAATTTGAAGTTTTAAAATTCCTTTTTATGTATTTAATGTAAATGGTACGATTATATCAGAAAGTCTCACCATGTGGTGCAGTCGGATTATCCTATGTAAGTTTTTATCGTGTCCAATCACGTTTATTAGACAGAGCCAGCTCCAATCGCGTGACGCCTTACATGTTTATACGCATATTAAAAAAAAAAACACAAGAGAGATTGAGAGAGAGGAAGATGAAATATTAATTAGATTTTAATTAGGAAAGTGAATGTATGAGAGAGGAGAGAGAAAATAAAATAAATTAATGATAGATAAATCAGAAGGGAATTTTATTAAATCTAAGTCATACAATCATGGATCTAATGGTTGAAAAAATTGTATCAAAACTTGTGTCCCCTCGATCCCTCCCCTATATATATATATATATATAGATATATACACTTTTTATATTGTCAGTTCGTCTTGATATAAAATATATCATGACGAAAAATGTGGACCAATACTTTGACTCAAACTGTATGCACTTGTCAAAACTTCTCCATAATCTATGGTCCACATTCTTCGTCATGATATATTTTATATCATGACGAACTGATACTTGTAGACCTAGCAATGGTCGTGTTATTGTGAATTCGTGTCGTTTTGTGTTTGGGTCGTGTTAAAATTGCTTCACCTGAACCCGACCCGTTAACTTAATGGGTTGAAATATACAAATCCGAAACCATTTGTTAAATTAATGGATAACCCGACCTGACCCGTTACAAAATATTATATTTGAGATTTATTAAAAAGTTGCAAATAAATAGCATTGAAGCATGATCAAATTCATGCAATCAAGTTCACTAACTACTATTAGAGTTTTAGGGTTAAGGTTAGGGTTATAATATTGTGAAATAAATGATTTATAGTTTTAGAGTTTTTAATTTAGAAAATTTTCCTCTTTCAAAAAAAGAAAAAAAATTAATTAGTAAAATATATTCTAACGATAATTATAGAGATTTTTTTTTAATATAAATTCCATAATGTGACTATAAAAAGATTTTTTTAAATAATTTTCATAAACACATTAAAAAATATATTTATATTAATAGGTTATCGAATTAACGGTTTTTTTAAGGGTAAACCAAAAACCGACCCATTATATTTCGTGTCTTAATGGATTAACCCATTAACAATCCGATCCGATAAACTTGGCCTATCAACCGCTATTTTCGAATGGGTTTGGGTCGTGTAATATTTTTTTTTTCAGGTCTAACTGATAGTAAAAAGATTGTTTATATATATATATATATTTGTCAGATTAGATAAAAATAATAATTCAATATTTTCGCCTAAAGCTTCCAATAGTCATGAGCCAACTCTAGTTAATTAACATATTATTAAGGGCCAAATCTCATTTTATTGAGTTCATCCAATAATATATATTAGAGATCATTTAGTTACAATATCACGTTTCATTGTCGAAAATCCCCTTGATTGCGATTTGCGAAGGCATTACACCCATTTCTTTCAAGAAATTTCTCCAGTCATTTTCTAATATAATTTTTCAGAGATTTTCATTTTCTACGTAATGAAAAATGAATTAAATGAGGCACTTAAATAGCAATACCAAGTTGATGGTTATGGCACACCCATTTTGACAATTAATATATAGAAAAATGAGATCATTTTGACATTTTCCATGAAAACCATGCATGAATGCTGTGATTGTACGCATCTGCCTCATTTGTATGTTCTCGATGCATATGTATATTTTATAGAAATATACTTATATATATACACAAGTATTTTTCAAATGAGAGAAAAGCATTTGGACCGTTTTCTAGACGTGAATGTGACTTTATACATTAAAACAACTTAAATTAAAACAACTTAAATCATGTTACATGGAATGTTTACGTGATTTTATACGCTCAAACAACTTAAATCATGTCATGTGATATAAATAACCAATCATATGAAAGATATATGTTACATATATTATTAAAATATATTATTAAAATGGCATTAGTCATAGGGGTATAGAAGCTTTTCTCGAACGAGGAATACAGGAGCGGAGCTAGAAATTGCCCTTTTGGGGTCTTTATACTAATTAATATTTAATGTTAATTTTATCATTTTTAAAGGAATTTTTTAATATATTTTAGGAAAGGCAAAACTAGGGTGTAGGGCCCGTAGGCCCCCTCCCTCCATCTTCTACAAAATTTCATATTACAAGACAAGATTGACTCCTCACACCTATATCATGGGGTTACGGTTCGAGTAATGTCTCTATCTTTTGAGCTTTGAATTTATTTTGATAGTTAATCAAGTTCAGTTGTGACACCCAAACAATCTGGTCCGAGTAGCTGAGTGTATAATCTGTATAACACAGATGGGTTGTTTCAAGGCCTATAAGACAAGCCCACGGGGTCACCATTTGGGCCTCCAACCCATTTAGACTATTGTATCAATGTTGAAGTTCTCTAAAGGACACACACTTGAGTCTTGACATTCCAACTCATTGTTTTTCGAATAATAAAAGAGTAATGCTACTCCACCCAAAAATCCAACCCAAATGCCATGTGGCAACATCACACACAACATGGGCCCACGTCACTATTTCCAAGATCCCATATGATGTTACCACATAGGTTTGAGTTGGAAATTTGGGTTGTTTTTTTGGGTGGAGTAGAATTATTCATAATAAAAAGTACTTACACTTAAAATAATTTTGACAACAAATGACTAACACAGTACGAGATTTTAAAAAAAAAATATTATTATTCTATATCTTTTTTTTTTTTTTTTTTTTTTTCTATATCGAAATATTACATAAATTTGGGGTTTTTTTTAGAGAGGGAGAGGACTCGAACCCACGACCTCGTGGCGTTGGTGTGGATGGTTTACTACCGGACCAATCTTATTTCGTCATATTATTATTCTATATTGAAGAAAAACAAGAATATAGTCGGTTTAGTACCATATATAAGTATAAAACATATCAAAACTTTATTATTTTTCTTTTGAAAGGAAAAACTTTATTAATTTAAAACTTAATTCATCGTCATCTTTGTATGAGAAAAAAAGAAAGAAAGAGAAAAATCAAATCCAACTACAACATTATTTTGATGTAACAAGTGATTTATAACTAACAAATTATTTTATGATTCATATGATAGTTATAAATAACTTAATATGATCAAATTTTATTAAAAAGTACCGGACTAAGCAAACTTTCTAGTTTACGGATAGACATGATGACAACGACAATGGAAAACTAGTAAAACCCATGGCGGAGCATAGGCATAACAAAGAACTTCATCCCCCCATCTTTACAGTGAAGGTTCCCGTGTTCGCCGCAAACGAAGTAGTAAGGCTGCCACCTATTTAGCACGAACTTGAAACCCTCCCCGCCGCCTTGTGTGGTGTTTGCAATCAACTTGGCCCTTGACAAGTCACATGCCATATAACTACACATATTCGGTAGCAAGTATACGCTATGATGAAACGGGGTTTGGCTTGGTGGATCGTACTTGAACACTATAAAAATACCATATTAAAAATAGAAAGTTAACTATATATATATATTTAAATTGGATTTCCGCACCTGAGAATGACTATTATCTAAGTTAGAATATATTCAAATTTCGAAAAAAACAAGGAAATTGAAAAGATATGAACTGACCAAGAACATCATTGATGTAAAAGGGAGCGTTCTGGGAAGCCCAGGCACTGTAATTGAAGCCATAACGCCAGTGGTCTGATCCACCAACAATGATCTTGTTGGGTTCATTTTTGTAGCAAGTGTCATTTCCGGGTCCCCAAGGCCAGTGAGTAGTGTAGTTTAACCCACCATTGTCCAAATCTCTGTAAGCCACACTCACTGTGACCAACATTGAAACTATAGCTACAATCAAAATCATTGATCTATCCGAAATACCGAACCCGGCCATCTCTGCGAAAACTTGAAGAATTGAACAAGAAATATAGTGAATTGGAGGCTATATATGTTGAACAAGAGATAGCTAGCTAGTGAGAATACAAAATGTCACTGCATTTTGTTGTTATTTATAGCGGAGAGTGGAGGGGGGACTAGTGGTGCAAGAGTGTGCCAAATTGACTTTTTTTGGAATTCGTAACTTAATTGGGGTTGGTTAAAAGATTAGGAAATTAAGAAAAAAAAGATGCGAATCGTGATGATACGTATTTAAGTCCGGCCATAAGTATTTACCTGTGGTCATGGGATGAGAAATATTATATGTTTGAGAGTATATTTCCAAAAAGTGCATGTAGTGTTTGATTTCGGCAGGCTCTGACGGATTCATTTCATATTGTGTTAAATTTTATTTTTATTTTTAATAAAAAAAACATGATGTTTAGGTTAATTGTGTAATTATAAGTGTAATTTCCTGAAGTCGTCCACTTCGGTCTTCTTTTAATTTCTTCAAGTTAATGGCATGGTAAACAAAGTCAATAATGGTCATTTAGCATGATATTTGTGATCACTGTAAACTTTGTATGCATTTCAATTGACTAGCAATTTGTTCTGAGCATAACAAATTGGTAATGGTGATGGAATCATTACGAATGCAAGAGCAATTTCATATGTAATTTCATGTAAATCCTGATTCAATTTATAAAGACTTTATAATTTGAATTAGTACTATAATTCAATTGGAAGTTGAAGACATCCAAAATAATCAAATATGCCAAAAATGGACTATCGGAACATCGTGACCTGAATATTTAGTCCGATAATTGAGTGATATCTAGTATTCACTATCTATTCTCACAACACTGACACGTGATAGGACTCCAACGCACAACCTAGGTTGAATATAGTAGAACACGTTTCAAAAAAAAAAAAAAAAATCATGCTAAAAGAAGAATTGAGTCCGACTGTAAATGCCTCGAGTCAACATGTTCCCCTTCCAGACGGGATCAACAAGGCCGAGGCCTAATAGTTTTAGATCCATATTCATGATTGTTATAGTGCTCGTTCGGCCCAGTCCAATAGAATTTTTTTTTTTTAAACTTTTCAAGAATTGGATCGGAGTCTAAATTGGGCAGGGCCATCATGAGTTGACTCATGACGTGCCCAGGCATATCACAAGCAATAAATGTTTTTTAACTGGCTGAGTCAAATCATGATGTGTCTAGGCATGTCACGAGTCAACTCGAAGATTTATTATTGTTAATGGAGTCGATATCAGCTTGATTTATAGAAGAATTTGTTTTAGAGAATAAAAAATTACTTGGATTGAAAATGGCGACAAGTAGATATGGCAGTATTCCCCGTGGGGTTAAGGCCCAGCCCCAAACGGGGCGAGGATGAGGGATAATATTCGGGGATGGGGACAAAGTAGAAGCGGGGTGAGGACAGGGGAAGCACTCCCTGCCCCAATATATATATATATATTTTCAAGTCAGTGCATTCTGATATAACTTTATGAGGATATTGAATGTGAGCCACTAGTTTTACATGCTTTGACTCAAGCGTGTATGCACTTGCCAAAGTTTCTCCATAATGAGTGGTTCACATTCAATATCCTGATAAAGTTATATCAGGATGTCCTGACCAGATCGGGACTGTATACACACACACACACACACACACACACACACACATATATATATATAAATTTTCAAGTCGGTGCATCCTGATATAACTTCATAAGGATATTGAATGTGAGTCATTCGTTTTACATACTTTGACTCAAATGTGTATGCACTTGTCAAAACTAGTAGCTCACATTCAATATCCTGATAAAGTTATATTAAGATGCACTGACCAGATCGGGACTGTATATATATATATATATATATATATATATATATATATATATATATACAGATTTTCTATTATCAGTTCGTCCTGACAATAAATATATCAGGACGAAAAATGTGGACCATTAGATTTACATACTTTGACTCAAAGTGTATGCACTTGTCAAAACTTCTCCATAATCTGTGGTTCATATTCATCGTCCTGATATATTTATTGTCAGGACGAACTGACAATATAAAGATTGTATATATATATTAGTCTTTCTATTGTCAGTTCGAACTGATATAAAAATATATCAGTTCCTTGCATGTGAGCCATTGGATTTAAAAGATGCTTTGACAAGTGCATGCAGTCAAGTCAAAGCATTTAAATCCAATGACCCACATGTAAGGAACTGATATATTTTATATCAGTTTGAACTGACAATAGAAAAAAAAATAAAAATAATAATATATATATACATTATACAGTCTTTCTATTATCAATTCGTCATGACAATAAATATATCAGGACGAAGAATGTGGACCATAAATTATGGAGAAGTTTTGACAAGTGCATACACTTTGAGTCAAAGTATGTAAATCTAGTGGTCTACATTCTTCGTATTGATATATTTATTGTCATAACGAACTGATAACAGAAAATCTGATATATTATATACATATATATTTATAATATAATATATAATATTCAGATTTTTAAAATCATTTAACATTAATTTTTTAAACATAAATAGTTTTTTCTTTTAACTAAACTTTAGAAGTTGGTTTGTTTTATAAAATCTTTGATTTTAAACTAAATATGAATTTCTACTTCTTTCTTTGTTTTAAGTTGTATAATGTATAGTTATATTAGAGGGGGAATGGGACGGGTATGGGAAATGACCCTCCAACGGAGAGTCCTTGACCCCACTTCTCTTAATGCGAGGATGGGGATGAGGATGGGGATGGTTTTGGGGGGCGGAGATGGGGATGGAAAAGCATTCCCCAACCCTGACCCGCCCCGTTACCATCCCTACCAACAAGGAAGGTTCTCCATAAATGAACCAGTCGAAGGTTCGATTCCAATTCGTCGATGGACGATGATGATGCTATTTCTTTATGTTGTTTAATTACATATTATAGCTTTTCTCACCATAATCTAATTTCATGGTTCTTCAACTTTTTAATTACAAGAAAAGTCAAGTACTAGTGTACCACACAACACCGCTTAATGTGGTTTAGTAATAAGAGTGTTCATTCAGTTTAGCAATGTCCTACGTTCGAATTGTATGCACTTGTCAAAACTTCTCCATAATCTATGGTCCACATTCTTCGTCCTGATATATTTTATATCATGACGAACTGATACTTGTAGACCTGGCAATGGTCGTGTTATTGTGAATTCGTGTCGTTTCGTGTTTGGGTCGTGTTAAAATTGCTCCACCTGAACCCGACCCGTTAACTTAATGGGTTGAAATATACAAATCCGAAACCATTTGTTAAATTAATGGATAACCCCACCCGACCCGACCCGACCCGTTACAAAATATTATATTTGAGATTTATTAAAAAGTTGCAAATAAATAGCATTGAAGCATGATCAAACTCATGCAATCAAGTTCACTAACTACTATTAGAGTTTTAGGGTTAAGGTTAGGGTTATAATATTGTGAAATAAATGATTTATAGTTTTAGAGTTTTTAATTTAGAAAATTTTCCTCTTTCAAAAAAAGAAAAAAACTTAATTAGTAAAATATATTCTAACGATAATTATAGAGATTTTTTTTTTATATAAATTCCATAATGTGACTATAAAAAGATTTTTTTAAATAATTTTCATAAACACATTAAAAAATATATTTATATTAATAGGTTATCGAATTAACGGTTTTTTTAAGGGTAAACCAAAAACCGACCCATTATATTTCGTGTCTTAATGGATTAACCCATTAACAACCCGATCCGATAAACTTGGTCTATCAACCGCTATTTTCGAATGGGTTTGGGTCGTGTAATATTTTTTTTTTCCAGGTCTAACTGATAGTAAAAAGATTGTTTATATATATATATATATATATATTTGTCAGATTAGATAAAACAGTCTTTCTATTATCAGTTCGAACTGACAATAAATATATCAGGACGAAGAATGTGGACCACAGATTATGGAGAAGTTTTGACAAGTGCATGCACTTTGAGTCAAAGTATGTAAATCTAGTGGTCCACATTCTTCGTCCTGATATATTTATTGTCAGTTCGAACTGATAATAGAATTTCTGTTAGATAAAAATAATAATTCAATATTTTCGCCTAAAGCTTCCAATAGTCATGAGCCAACTCTAGTTAATTAACATATTATTAAGGGCCAAATCTCATTTTATTGAGTTCATCCAATAATATATATTAGAGATCATTTAGTTACAATATCACGTTTCATTGTCGAAAATCCCCTTGATTGCGATTTGCGAAGGCATTACACCCATTTCTTTCAAGAAATTTCTCCAGTCATTTTCTAATATAATTTTTCAGAGATTTTCATTTTCTACGTAATGAAAAATGAATTAAATGAGGCACTTAAATAGCAATACCAAGTTGATGGTTATGGCACACCCATTTTGACAATTAATATATAGAAAAATGAGATCATTTTGACATTTTCCATGAAAACCATGCATGAATGCTGTGATTGTACGCATCTGCCTCATTTGTATGTTCTCGACGCATATGTATATTTTATAGAAATATACTTATATATATACACAAGTATTTTTCAAATGAGAGAAAAGCATTTGGACCGTTTTCTAGACGTGAATGTGACTTTATACGTTAAAACAACTTAAATTAAAATAACTTAAATCATGTTACATGAAATGTTTATGTAATTTTATATGCTCAAACAACTTAAATCATGTCATATGATATAAATAACCAATCATATGAAAGATATATGTTACATATATTATTAAAATGGTATTAGTCATAGGGGTATAGAAGCTTTTCTCGAACGAGTAATACAGGAGCGGAGCTAGAAATTGCCCTTTTGGGGTCTTTATACTAATTAATATTTAATGTTAATTTAGGATTTTTTTAATATATTTTAGGAAAGGCAAAACTAGGGTGTAGGGCCCGTAGGCCCCCTCCCTCCATCTTTTACAAAATTTCATATTACAAGACAAGATTGACTCCTCACACCTATATCATGGGGTTGCGGTTCGAGTAATGTCTCCGTCTTTTGAGCTTTGAATTTATTTCAATAGTTAATCAAATTCAGTTGTGACACCCAAAAAATCTGGTCTGAGTAGCTGAGTGTATAATCTGTATAACACAGATGGGTTGTTTCAAAGCCTATAAGACAAGCCCACTGGGTCACCATTTGGGCCTTCAACCCATTTAGGCTATTGTATCAATGTTGAAGTTCTCTAAAGGACACACACTTGAGTCTTGACATTCCAACTCATTGTTTTTCGAATAATAAAAGAGTAATGCTATTCCACCCAAAAATCCAACCCAAATGCCATGTGGCAACATCACACACAACATGGGTCCACGTCACTATTTCCAAGATCCCATGTGATGTTGCCACATAGGTTTGAGTTGGAAATTTGGGTTTTTTTTTTGGGTGGAGTAGAATTATTCATAATAAAAAGTACTTACACTTAAAATTTTTTTGACAACAAATGACTAACATAGTACAAGATTTTTTTAAAAATATATTATTATTCTATATCTTTTTTTTTTTTT
Source organism: Acer yangbiense (assembly GCA_008009225.1). Classification (NCBI taxonomy): domain Eukaryota; kingdom Viridiplantae; phylum Streptophyta; class Magnoliopsida; order Sapindales; family Sapindaceae; genus Acer; species Acer yangbiense. The sequence continues at coordinate 45,733,440 of CM017764.1, forward strand.
TTTTTTCTATATCGAAATATTATATAAATTTGGGGTTTTTTTTTAGAGAGGGAGAGGACTCGAACCCACGACCTCGTGGTATTGGTGTGGAGTGTTTACCACCGGACCAATCTTATTTCGTCATATTATTATTCTATATTGAAGAAAAACAAGAATATAGTCGGTTTAGTACCATATATAAGTATAAAACATATCAAAACTTTATTATTTTTCTTTTGAAAGGAAAAACTTTATTAATTTAAAACTTAATTCATCGTCATCTTTGTACGAGAAAAAAAGAAAGAAAGAGAAAAATCAAATCCAACTACAACATTATTTTGATGTCACAAGTGATTTATAACTAACAAATTATTTTATGATTCATATGATAGTTATAAATAACTTAATATGATCAAATTTTATTAAAAAGTACCGGACTAAGCAAACTTTCTAGTTTACGGATAGACATGATGACAACGACAATGGAAAACTAGTAAAACCCATGGCGGAGCATAGGCATCACAAAGAACTTCATCCCCCCATCTTTACAGTGAAGGTTCCCGCGTTCGCCGCAAACGAAGTAGTAAGGCTGCCACCTATTTAGCACGAACTTGAAACCCTCCCCGCCCCCTTGTGTGGTGTTTGCAATCAACTTGGCCCTTGACAAGTCACATGCCATATAACTACACATATTCGGTAGCAAGTAAACGCTATGATGAAACGGGGTTTGGCTTGGTGGATCGTACTTGAACACTACAAAAATACCATATTAAAAATATAAAGTTAACTATATATATATATTTAAATTGGATTTCCGCACCTGAGAATGACTATTATCTAAGTCAGAATATATTCAAATTTCGAAAAAAAGAAGGAAATTGAAAAGATATGAACTGACCAAGAACATCATTGATGTAAAACGGAGCGTTCTGGGAAGCCCAGGCACTGTAATTGAAGCCATAACGCCAGTGGTCTGATCCACCAACAATGATCTTGTTGGGTTCATTTTTGTAGCAAGTGTCATTTCTGGGTTCCCATGGCCAGTGAGTAGTGTAGTTTAACCCACCATTGTCCAAATCTCTGTAAGCCACACTCACTGTGACCAACATTGAAGCTATAGCTACAATCAAAGTCATTGATCTATCCGAAATACCGAACCCGGCTATCTCTGCGAAAACTTGAAGAATTGAACAAGAAATATAGGGAATTGGAGGCTATATATGTTGAACAAGAGATAGCTAGCTAGTGAGAATACAAAATGTCACTGCATTTTGTTGTTATTTATAGCGGAGAGTGGAGGGGGGACTAGTGGTGCAAGAGTGTGCCAAATTGACTTTTTTTGGAATTCGTAACTTAATTGGGGTTGGTTAAAAGATTAGGAAATTAAGAAAAAAAAGATGCGAATCGTGATGATACGTATTTAAGTCCGACCATAAGTATTTACCTGTGGTCGTGGGATGAGAAATATTCTATGTTTGAGAGTATATTTCCAAAAAGTGCATGTAGTGTTTGATTTCGGCAGGCTCTGACGGATTCATTTCATATTGTGTTAAATTTTATTTTTATTTTTATTTTTAATAAAAAAAACATGATGTTTAGGTTAATTGTGTAATCATAAGTGTAATTTCCTCAAGTCGTCCACTTCGGTCTTCTTTTAATTTCTTCAAGTTAATGGCATGGTAAACAAAGTCAATAATGGTCATTTAGCATGATATTTGTGATCACTGTAAACTTTGTATGCATTTCAATTGACTAGCAATTTGTTCTGAGAATAACAAATTGGTAATGGTGATGGAATCATTACGAATTCAAGAGCAATTTCATATGTAATTTCATGTAAGTCCTGATTCAATTTATAAAGACTTTATAATTTGAATTAGTACTATAATTCAATTGGAAGTTGAAGACATCCAAAATAATCAAATATGCCAAAAATGGACTATCGGAACATCGTGACCTGAATATTTAGTCCGATAATTGAGGGATATCTAGTATTCACTGTCTATTCTCACAACACTGACACGTGATAGGACTCCAACGCACAACCAAGGTTGAATATAGTAGAACACGTTTCAAAAAAAAAAAAAAAAACCATGCTAAAAGAAGAATTGAGTCCGACTGTAAATGCCTCGAGTCAACATGTTCCCCTTCCAGACGGGATCAACAAGGCCGAGGCCTAATAGTTTTAGATCCATATTCATGATTGTTATAGTGCTCGTTCGGCCTAGTCCAATAGAATTTTTTTTTATTTTTAAACTTTTCAAGAATTGGATCGGAGTCTAAATTGGGTAGGGCCCATCACGAGTTGACTCATGACGTGCCCAGGCATATCACAAGCAATAAATGTTTTTTAACTGGCTGAGTCAAATCATGATGTGTCTAGGCATGTCACGAGTCAACTCGAAGATTTATTATCGTTAATGGAGTCGATATCAGCTTGATTTATAGAAGAATTTGTTTTAGAGAATAAAAAATTACTTGGATTGAAAATGGCGACAAGTAGATATGGCAGTGTATTCCCCGTGGGGTCAAGGCCTAGCCCCAAACGGGGCGAGAATGAGGGATAATATTCGTGGATGGGGACAAAGTAGAAGTGGGGTGAGGACATGGGAAGCACTCCCTGCCCCAATATATATATATATATATATATATATATATATATATTTTCAAGTCAGTGCATTCTGATATAACTTCATGAGGATATTGAATGTGAGCCACTAGTTTTACATGCTTTGACTCAAGCGTGTATGCACTTGCCAAAGTTTCTCCATAATGAGTGGTTTACATTTAATATCCTGATAAAGTTATATCAGGATGTCCTGACCAGATCGGGACTGTATACACACACACACACACACACACACACACACACACACACACACATATATATATATATATATATATATATATATAAATTTTCAAATCGGTGCATCCTGATATAACTTCATAAGGATACTGAATGTGAGTCATTTGGTTTACATACTTTGACTCAAATGTGTATGCATTTGTCAAAACTAGTAGCTCACATTCAATATCCTGATAAAGTTATATCAAGATGCACTGACCAGATCGGGACTGTATATATATATATATATATATATATATATATACAGATTTTCTATTATCAGTTCGTCCTGACAATAAATATATCAAGACAAAAAATGTGGACCACTAGATTTACATACTTTGACTCAAAATGTATGCACTTGTCAAAACTTCTCCATAATCTGTGGTCCATATTCATCATCCTGATATATTTATTGTCAGGACGAACTGACAATATAAAGATTGTATATATATATATATATATATTAGTCTTTCTATTGTCAGTTCGAACTAATATAAAAATATCTCAGTTCCATGCATGTGAGCCATTGGATTTAAAAGGTGGTTTAACAAGTGTATGCAGTCAAGTCAAAGCATTTAAATCCAATGACCCACATGCAAGGAATTGATATATTTTATATCAGTTTGAACTAACAATAGAAAAAAAAAAAAAAATATATATATATATATATTATACAGTCTTTCTATTATCAGTTCGTCCTGACAATAAATATATTAGAACGAAGAATGTGGACCACAAATTATGGAGAAGTTTTGACAAGTGCATACACTTTGAGTCAAAGTATGTAAATCTAGTGGTCTACATTCTTCGTCTTGATATATTTATTGTCATAACGAACTGATAATAGAAAATCTGATATATTATATACATATATATTTATAATATAATATATAATATTCAGATTTTTAAAATCATTTAACATTCATTTTTTTAAACATAAATAGTTTTTTCTTTTAACTAAACTTTAGAAGTTTGTTTGTTTTATAAAATCTTTGATTTTAGACTGAATATGAATTTCTACTTCTTTCTTTGTTTTAAGTTGTATAATGTATAGTTATATTAGAGGGGGAATGGGACGGGTATGGGAAATGACCCTCCAATGGAGAGTCCTCGGCCCCACTTCTCTTAATGCGAGGATGGGGATGGGGATGGGGATGGAGATGGAAAAGCATTCCCCAACCCTGACCCGCCCCGTTACCATCCCTACCAACAAGGAAGGTTCTCCATAAATGAACCAGTCGAAGGTTCGATTCCAATTCGTCGATGGATGATGATGATGCTGTTTCTTTATGTTGTTTAATTACATATTATAGCTTTTCTCACCGTAATCTAATTTCATGGTTCTTCAACCTTTTAATTACAAGAAAAGTCAAGTACTAGTGTACCACACAACACCGCTTATTGTGGTTTAGTAATAAGAGTGTTCATTCAGTTTAGCAATGTCCTACATTCGAGTTGTAGCCACCGATGATATATATTATTATAAATTCCTTTTTTTCTTGATATAATATATATATATATATATATATATATATATATATATATATATATATTATTCTATTTCTATATCAAAGCAAAACTCGTCACCAGTGTGGCAGTGTATAAGACCATCTCCAATGCATATGCCAATACCAATGCCAAATTTGACACGAAATATGGTAAAATGTTATATTTGACACATCATTTTAGCATTGTACTCCCATGCAAAATTCTATTTGATATGCTATTTTGTATTTTTTAATTATTTAAAATTATGAATGAATATTTTTTTAGAATTATTTTAATCTCAATTTTCCCTACCAAGTTTGTTAAATTTTTATTATTTAAAATTAAAAAGTCAACAAATACGGCTGCATTTATTGTTGTACCAAATTTGACATTTGCTATACACTGTGCCAAATTTAGCACAGCTTTTAGCATTGTATTGAAGCATGTTTTTTTTACTTTGTGTTAAATTATAGCATTGGCACAATGATTTAGCATTGCATTGGATATGCTCTAACATATCAAAACTTTACTAAATTAAAACTAAATTCTTTAGAGTGGTGCTATTGGCACACCCTCTACTGATATATTTATGCCACATTTGTTTAAATTTTGATTTAATTAAATAAAGTTAAATGTTTTTATTAATTTGTTTTATTTATTTCCAAAACTATCCTTTACTTATTTTTCAAACTTAATAAACCCTATCTCTAATATCCCAATCTATCTCAGATCTCTTTATCTCTGGTCTCGTCTTTCTCTCACCTCCCATGAACGAATTTTTTATTTCTTCCTATTTCTTTTTTAGTGTTTTATTTATTTATTTATTTTTTTAACATCAAGCTTTATAGAAAAGACTAGGAAGTCACAAGACAAAGAACATGCAAACAACCTCAAGAAAAAATAATAATAATAAAGAATAGAGCAACTCAAGACAAAACACACAGAAAAAAAAAAACGAAATAGCCCACAAACAAAACGAAACAAGAAGCAAATAGCAACTATTTGTCTTGGTTATCATCATTTCACTTTTAGATTCTAAAAGAGTAATGAGATTAAATAATAATCAATATCTCATTTGTCTAATGCACCCTAAGTGTTTGATTTATTGTTTAAATAAGATCCAGTACAAGTATTTTTAGGGTTTAAGAGTTATGAATATATATATATATATATCAAGAAAAGGATTAAAAGAAGTAAATAACGTTTTACTTTTTTTTTTTTTTTTTTTTTTTTTTGAAAAGGAATGTGGGGTTTTATTAGATTTACTTCATAGAAATTTTTTTTTCCTTAAATTGTATGTCTCTTTTAATAATTTTGATAAAGGAAAAAAAATAATACTAAATAATTTAAAAAGTGGGGTATAAATAGATCAGTAGGGGGTGTGCCAATAGCACCACTCAATAGTGAATTCTTTATTATCTTAAAATGAAAAAAGAAAAAGAAATCAAATCCAATAATAACATTATTTGATGCAACAAGTGATAAATAACATGATATGATCAAATTTTATTAAAAAGTATCGGATTAAGATATCTTTCTGTTTCATGGATAGACATGGCAAAAATAAAAAAACTAGTAATGTCCGCGGTGGAGCATCGGCTTAACAAAGAACTTCATCCCGCCATCTTTGCAGTGAAGGCCTCCGCGTTCGCCACACATCAAGTAGTAAGGCTGCCACCTTTTTTTCAGCACGAACTCGAACCCCTCCCCATCGCCTTGTGTGGTGTTTGCAATCAGCTTAGCCCTTGACAAGTCGCACGTCAGATAACTCCACATATTTGGTAGCAAGTAAACGCTGTGATGAAACTCAGTTTTGCTTGGTGGATTGTACTTGAACACGAGAACATCATTGACGTAGAAGGGATTGTTTTAGAAAGCCTAGACACTGTAATTAAAACCATAACGCCAGTGGTCTGATCCACCAACAATGATCTTGTCGCCACCGCGACCGTTATACCAATCTTTGTTAGCCACACTCACTGTAACCAACATTGAAGCAGCAACCACAATCAAAATCATTGATCTATTGAAAACACCAAACCCGGCCATCTCTGCAAAAATTGAAGAATTGAACAAGAGAAATAGTGAATTGAAGGCTATGAAGAATAAGAGATAGCTAGTTAGTGAGAATACAAAATGTTAATGTACGGCATGACTACATTCGATTGTTATTTATAATGGATGGTGGAGGGGGAACTAGTGGTGCAAGACTGCCAAATTGACTAAGAGATTAGGAAATTAAGGATCACGACGCGAATCGCCATAATATATACTTAATTCCTGCCATATATGGGTCTTTATTATGGGATATGATATCTTCCATGTTTATACCCCATATACAAATCAGGAATTAAGTTCATGAAAGAAAGGGAACTTGATTCCCCCCACTCATCCTAGGAATCAAGTTCCCTTTCCTAATTACAAAGGAATTCATATATTTTTACTAAAATATTCCCATATAAAATTAATAAAAAAATAATTATGTATATATTTTTTTCATTAATGTCTCATATGAAATGAAATTAAGTTGTAAATAAATATATATATACAAAATAAAAATGAATTGTGATGAAGTCATGTTATTTTTTATTTTTTTTATTCATAATATATATATATATATATATATATATATATATATATATATATATATATATATATATCATTATTTTGTAACATAAGGGTATTTTTATAATTAACTTTGTAAAAATTTGAATCCATTTCTAATTCATCAGAATTAGTAAACAGTGGAATGAAATTTAGTAACTTAATTCCGATTCTCCTCCATTCCCTTTCCAATGGTACTTGAATCCGATTCTTTTCATTCCCGATTAGTAAACGCGCCTTTTATGCATTTCAATTTCATTAGATCATTTCCATTTTTTTTTTCTTGTTCTTCCATAATAACAAATTGCAATTAAGTCAATTAAATGGAGAATAATTAAGGATTGATTATTTGAAATTTCTAATTAGCTTTAGAGTATCACTTTTTCTCTCTACAGCTTGGTAATGGTAATGGAAGCTTTACGAACAAGAGCAATTTCAGTTAGATATAATTTAATTTAAACCCTAATTTAATTTATAAAGACTTAAGGGTCGTTTGTTTTTTTGTCTGAAGACTGAATAGTCCTGAATTTTACTGAAGACTGAATAGTGACTGAAATCTGAATCTGAATGACATGTTTTTTTTTTTTTTCTCATTTCTGAATGTACTGTCAACATATTTGTTTTTTAAAAATAAAATTGTCTGAAAAGAAGTAATTTTACATTTATACCCATGTTAAACAATTATACATATAATATATAATAAAAACAATCCAAAAATAATAATTATATATGAACACATATGATCATGATCTTCTTCTTTTATTACAAACAAACTTTATTTTTACTAAGAAAAGAAAAGGTTTTTTTTTTTTTTTTTTTTTTCAAAAAATAAAAGGGGTAGCAGGAAAACTCACACAAAACACTCTAAAAAAATAATATATAAATACATCACCATAATATCATAATAAAGTATTGATATTAAACACCAATATGAGAAGTGATTATGGTTCTTTTGTATTTTTAAAGCTATTTAAAATAAGCAATATATTAAAATAAAGATTTATATACAATATATAATTATGATGAAATTGGATATATGTTATATATGGAGGATAGTATCGGAAGAAAAGATTTTGGATTGCATTTAATGCAATTCAGTGATTTACAATTAAGTTAAAAGTCAGAAGTTGTTTTTTGGTATTTTTAAGTTGTTTGACCACTTAAAAAAACAAACAAAACAACTTAATAATTATGATTCAGACCCATTAAGTTTTAAGTGAAAAAAACAAATGACCCCTTATAATTGAATAAGTATAATCCAATTGGAAGTTGAAGATATCCAAAACAATTAAATGTGTTTATTTTTTAAAATATGACCCAAAAACGGGTCTACTAGAAACATGCGCGACCTAAATATTTACTCCTATAGTTGGGAGCGACATATGATGAGACTCGAATCCCCACTACTAACGTGGAAGATGACATGCACTCCATTTAAGCTAAAAGTGATTAATGTGCAATTAAGCATATTTATTGTTAGTGATCATTTTCATAATTTTCTTTTTGATAGAATTAAATATTTTCATAAACTTAGAGCATCTCCAATGCTATTATGCATTTGGAGAAAATGGAGTGCCATATAAGATAGATATTAAAAAAGTTAGAAAACTCTTTCTAATGCTATTATCTAAGTTGAATATGGAGATGATGTGGCTAAAAAAAAGTTAGAGAATATGGAGTTGGGTTTCTAATTCTAGAAACTCTCTTAGAAATCCTAAGAAATGCTGACTAGGATTTCTAACTATTTCCACCAATAAGATTAAAGCTTTCAACTCTTTCCACCAATAAGATTAAACCTCATTTAATTGTAAAATAAAAGAGGAGAGAGAGTGTAATAATTGTTTTATTATGATTGGACATGATGCATATTTGACTTAGATAATTGCATTGGAGATGTGAATATGCATTTCTTTAATTTTTTTTCAAAAGTGGGCCCATAATAAATAGAATTATTGATGTGGCACTATTTAGAAACTCAAAAATGCATATTTGCATTGGAGTTGCTCTTACTTTTTATTTTTTTATTTGAAAAGCCATCTCAGAAAAAAGAAGAAGAAGAAGTTATTATATATTTATATCAATATAAAACAATAATCTTCTTACCTTAACAATGCCATGATGCCAATATTTTATCAAATCACAATTCTTAAAACCAAAATCCATTTGAGTTTTATTTTGCTCGTCAAATGTAAATTTTCTCATTTGTGGGAGAATAATATTTATTTTCCCAATTATTATATACCATATATAAAAGATTTGATATGGTTACCATATGTATTTGAATTTGAATTTGAATTTAAATCGTTTCTTATGATTTTATATTTCCATTTAATGTAATATCTTTTACCTATAAATAGACTTTTATTGTTATAGAATTATCGATCTCGAATATTTGATTTTCTCAATTATTATTTACCATATTTGAATTTAAATTTAAATTATTTCCTTGATTTTCCTCTTCTTTCTTTTTGGCTTAGAGTACGTTTGGAAGAGCTTCTCAAGTAGATCTTTTTGCCATAGATCTTTTAAAGGTAGAGCTTTTAAATGAAAGTCGTTTGTCGTTTGGTTGTCAATTAAAAAAAAAGCTTTTTTAATTATAGAATTACCAAAATACTCTAGCAAATATTAAATTATAGGGTTATATTAAAGATTTTAGTGTTATTAAAAAAACCCCAAAGGATCTACTTGGAAAAGCTTTAAATTTGGGCTTCTCCAAGTAGACGCAAAACAACTTTTTTAATCATCCAAAAGCTCTATTGAGTGATAACCAAACGATACAAAAAAAAATTGAAAACAGTTTTTTTAATTTAAAAAGCTCTTTTAGCTAATAGACAAGCTCTTCCAAACGGACACTTATTCATAACAAAGAGCTTCCTGATCTTTGGCAACTAGAGCTTATAGTTGGTTGTTAGGTCTCCTATAATCGGGAGATATATCTAGTATCTATTCCCACAACACCAACATGTGGTAGGACTTGAATTAGGACTTATAGTTGGTTGTTAGGTCTCCCATAATCGGGAGATATCTAGTATCTATTCCTACAACACCAACATGTGGTAGAACTCGAACTCATCACCAAAAACAAGAATGAAAGAATAATATATATATTATAGGGAGAACTTTAAAACTAGCCATACAATTAGTGGGTTTATTGTTTTTACCCAAGATTATCATTTTTATTGTTTTTACCAAAATATCCACTTTTTGAACAAAATTGCCCTCTTTTATAAAAAAAAAAAAAATCTTTTTTTTTTCTTTTTCTTCTTCTTCTTCCCAGACCTCTATCTTCTTCTTCTTCTTCTTCCTGGATGTGTTTAATTGTCTTTCTTGGTGTGTTTAATTTGGTCTTGTCTTGGTGTGTTTAATTGATTTTCCATGGTGTGTTTAATTTGGTTGCCCTGGTGTGTTTAATTGATTTACACCTGATGTGTTTAACTGGGTTATCGTGGTGTGTTTAATTGGGTTGTCGTGGTGTGTTTAATTGATTTACACCTGGTGTTTAATTGGGTTGTCGTGGTGTGTTTAATTAGTGGCTTGGCGTATTTAAAGAAATCTGGAAAAAACAAAATCTGAATTTTTTCTTAAAAAATGGTGAATTTTTTTTTTTAAAAAAAACACCAAATTAAAACTTTCCAGAAATCAAACCGAATTCAAACACCAAAATTTCTAGACACCAATCAAACACCGAATTCAAACACCAAAATTTCCAGAAATCACAAACCCAAAACAAATTTTTAAACAACACCCATTAAACAAAACCTATCATAATCTTTCCATCCACAACAAAATCAAACACCTCAATCATTAAACAACACCCATCCTAATCTTCATCAATTTAACAAAAAAAAAAATTCACTATAACTCATCAGCTCCACCACCATCCACCACAACCCAGAAACATCATCATCACAAACACCAGCTCAGAATCGACCACCACCTTATCACCATCTCCATCTCTCTCACTCTCACGCACACACCACCACGAGGTCGACCCAAAATCGATCGAACGAACGGCTACGGAGATGGGTTTGGGTCGCTCGTTCTGGACTAGATCGTGATCGACGACTATCGATCTGCCTTCTTGCAGCAAATCGAACCACATACGGGGATCCCAAACGAAGACCGACGATTGAGTTTCACAGATTGAACGAATGGCGACAGAGATGGGTTTGGGTCGCTCGATTTGGACTAGATCATGATTAACGACCGTCGATCTGCCCCATTGCTGCAAATCGCACGGGTTTTGAGCAAAAAACCCACCGGCGGTGGCACTAGGTTTTGGTGTTCAGTGGCGGCTAGGGTTGACAAAATGGGCTGGGTACAGAGGGCTTAGCCCTTATTCGCATGATGTGGTTCGGGTTCAAACCCTGACCACATCATTAAAAAGCCCACTTTAAGCCCTTTACTGTAAGCCCATATGAATGTGGGCCGTTTGAGGGTTTTACCCAGGTTAATTTAAAGCCCGCAAAAAACCCACTTAGGTTTAAAGACAACTTGGAATTTCTGTCTTCTTCCTCCATACGCCTATCTCTCCTATCTACATCTCTACTTCAAAAAATGAAACTTCTCAACTCTCATCATCGGTGGTCTCTACCCTCTTGCCTCCGAGCCGCCATCGTGTCGCCGTCGCTTCCGGTCGCCACCAGTCGCTTCTGACGAAGGTCGTCACCAATCGCTTCCGACGAAGCTTCTCGCCATCGACAGAATTGCTTGAAACCCACATTCAGTGGTAAGTTTTCCTTTTTTTTATGAGCTAAATCATCTTAAATGGTAAAGAATTGGACTTTTTAAGAATATTTTCTGGGTTTGTCACATAAATTTGAATAATTTGATTAATTAGAATATTCATCTCAATTAATTAGAATATTTTCTGGGTTTCGTATTTCTTGAGTCTGATTTGATGGAATTTATTGCTTTCATGAATAGAATGCTACTACCTTCAACATGTCTTAAACACATTCAATTTTATCAATGCTTACAGTGGTTGTAGTTCTAATTTGCTTTATAAACTTTCTATATACTGTTGACGAAACCTTGCAAGCTATGCCAAAACTTTTGTAGCATATTACTGGTTAATCTAATGCTATTGCTGCATTTACTACTAGTGCCATTCATGATCAGTTTAAACTTATTGATTAATTAGTTTTAATCACACAATTTCACCCACCACAAACCCAAAATGGAGTTTGAAGATGAGGTCTGCTTGATATATCAGTTTGATGCTGGTTTTTAGATTGTTTTGTTATGATGTTTACATTTCTCATTTTAGCTAGCATAGTAGAGTAATATTTGTCACAAGTGTAGTTGGCAAAGTAATTCTAATTTTGTTTTGCGATATTGAAATAGTTGAGAAAAACAATGTCATCATACTTCTCTAGAAAATTGACAAGTCATGTTATATGGGTTGTGTAGATTATGTGAATTATATATATATAAGTTATGATTATACTGTGGTCAAATTACAATGTGGATTTTGTTTAAACATATTAGGTAGCCAAACACCATGACTAGTTTTGAAGAAGGAAGTTGGATAAATACTTCAACGGGTAGTGGGAATAATGAAATAGGAGATGTTGAACCAAGTAGTGTTTTGGGAAGCGTGAAACTTCATTTATTTGGGGTTATATGACAAGAGTTGATGTTGACGGTGTACAGAAGGCGAAGTGTAACTTTTAGTGCTAGCGGTAGATCTTTGAGTCCACATCGTAGAAGATTGCATCCGGACACGTTGGAGGCCTTAAGAAGAAGTATATGCTATAGAAAGAGTAGATGACGAAGAGCCGGTAGCGCCGCCTTGATTTATTGTTGTGTTTTGGATTTTTAGATTTAGTAGTATGTAAACTTTTTTCTATTTGGATTGAGTTGTAAAAATTGTTCTATTTGCATTAATTGTTTTAATAGAATTTTTAATATGGATAAAAAAATATATGTTAAAAAGATGGGTCAAAATCCGGGTCAAAATATATGTTAAAAATATGGGTATAAAATCCGGGTTAAAATATGGGTTAAAATTTGGATCCAAATCCAAATCATAATATGGGTAACAATGAGGGTCAAAGGGTGGGCTTGGGTAAAGCCCTGTTTTTTACGGGCTTGGGTAAAGCCCTTCCCTCATGTATACAATTGATATTTGGGCTGGGTTTAAGCCCTTTGAAATTATGAGGGCTTGGGTCCCGTGCGGGCTTGGGCCCTCAAATTGCCAACCCTAGACTGGCGGTGACGGAGAGAGAAAGGAGAGAAAATGAATTTGATGAGAGGAGAGAGAGGAGAGGAATTAGAAAATGGGAAAATGAGGGGCATTTAGGTCTTCACAGCCAAAGAATGGATAGAAACAATAAAAACACTAATGATTGGTAAAAACTATAAATCCCCTAAATTTTTGACTAAAAAGGAGATTTCCTCTTTATTATAATATATATATTATTCTATTTGTATATGAAAGAAAACAAGAATGCATGGGACCAGCACCATGTATAAGTATAACATATCAAAACTTTACTAAATTAAAACTCAATTCATCAATCATCATCATCATTAAATGAAAAAAATAAGAAAAGGAATTAAAATCAAATCCAACTACAACACTATTCGATACAGCAAGTGATTTGTAACTAACAAATTAATCATTTTAATGATTCATATGATAGTTATAAATTACTTATATGATCAAATTTTATTAAAAAGTATAATACAAAGTAATCTTTCTATTTATAGATATACATGACGGAAATTGAAAAACTAGCTAGTAATGCCAGCGGCGGAGCATCGGCATCACAAAGAACTTCATCCTGCCATCTCTGCAGTGAAGGCCCCCACTTTCGCCACACACGAAGTAGTAAGGCTGCCACTTTTTCAGCACAAACTCGAACCCCTCCCCATCGCCTTGCGTGGTGTTTGCAATCAACTTGGCCCTTGACATGTCACACGTCATATAACTCCACATATTCGGTAGCAAATAAACACTATGATGGAACGGAGATTTGCTTGGTGGATTGTATTTGAACACTGCAACATACCGTATAAAAAAAACAAGGTTAACTATATATATTTAAGTTATATTTTCTCACCTAAGGGACCTGAGAATGACTTGTATACATATTCAGTTGTATTAATATTGAAATATGGAATAAAACAAGGGAAATAATTAAAAAAGATGTGAACTGACCAAGAACGTCATTGACATAGAAGGGATTGTTCTGGAAAGCCCAGACACTGTAATTGAAGCCATAATGCCAATGGTCTGATCCACCAACAATGATCTTGTTGGGTTCATTTGTGTAATTGAGGCTGTGGGAGTCATTTCTAGGTCCCCATGGCCAGTGAGTAGTGTAATTGAACCCGCCACCATAGTACCAATCTCTGTTAGCCAAACTAACTGTGACCAACATTGAAGCAGCAGCCACAATCAAAATCAATGATCTATCTGCAGAAACACCGAACCCGACCATCTTTGCAAAACTTGATCTAGAATTGAACAAGAGATATAGTGAAATTGTGAAGTTTATAATAGAAAACAGAGTGTTTGTGATATGCTTCAATGAAGCTTTTTACAGACGAAAATGGAGTCTTGCTCCTATATTGAAAAATGATTTTCTGAGTAATAATTACAATTGTCAGAGACACATATTTATACTAATCAAAGTTCTCTAGAAGCTTCCCATAGCTAATTCTTCCTTGAATCACGGTGACCCAACTATTTCTCCAGCTCAGCAACAGAATTTGGAGGCCAAAGATAGTTTGTTATTTTTGGCGCCAAATTCTGTTTTGCTCATAATTCAGTTGAGAAGTTTGTTTCTTGTTTGAGCTGGAATCAGGTCTTGGTGGGATTGTGTAGGTGTGATTCATGCTTCTAGAAGACCAGTGCAAGTGTGGCTGTGATCTAAGAGTCATACTCTTGTGAGCCACTTGATCACTTTCAGGGGAGGAAATAGAAGTTCAAAGTTGGTTACGGTATGCATGATAATGATAAAAACAATCAAATTAGCAATTTCTTCTACGTATTTCTTTTAAAGAAAGAATCAATAGTTTTAAATTGCTTAATCATGGTGTTAACTATGATTTTCAAGAGCCAAGACTATTATGAAGCACAAACCTAAAAACCATTTAACATGCTTATATAAATTTTCAATTAAATCAGAGGAGATGAAAATGTAAAATACACTTAACACCTTATACAACTTTATAAAAAATCATAACAAATACAATAATCTGTAAAATTTACACACATTTTAGAAAACAAAATCATACCATTATCGAAAGAATGTTAAGTTTAATAGGACCAATAAATAATGGAGGAGGCAATGGATATGTTGAAATCATCCATCATTAAATGCATCAACTACACAAACACCAGTAGTGTAGAGAAGTGTATTAGAGTTAGAATATATGTGCAGAAGAAGCAACAGACTTTTATATGCATAAATTGTTTCTATTTTTGAAAACATTGCGGGGGCCATGGCCCCTGCTGGCCTCTACTAAATTCTAAATTAAAACTAAATTCTTTATAACATATCAAAACTTTACAAAATTAAAAATAAATTCTGTATTATCTTAAAATGAAAAAAGAAAAAGAAATCAAATCCAATAATAACATTATTTGATGCAACAAGTGATAAATAACATGATACGATCAAATTTTATTAAAAAGTATCAGATTAAGATATCTTTCTGTTTCATAGATAGACATGGTAAAAATGAAAAACTAGTAATGTCCGCGGTGGAGCATCGGCTTAACAAAGAACTTCAGCCCGCCATCTTTGTAGTGAAGGCCTCCGTGTTCGCCACACATGAAGTAGTAAGGCTGCCACCTTTTTTTCAGCACGAACTTGAACCCCTCCCCATCGCCTTGTGTGGTGTTTGCAATCAACTTAGCCCTTGACAAGTCACACGTCAGATAACTCCACATATTTGGTAGCAAGTAAACGCTGTGATGAAACTGAGTTTTGCTTGGTGGATCGTACTTGAACAGGAGAACATCATTGACGTAGAAGGGATTGTTTTGGAAAGCCCAGACACTGTAATTAAAACCATAACGCCAGTGGTCTGATCCACCAACAATGATCTTGTTGCCACCGCGACCATTATACCAATCTCTGTTAGCCACACTCACTGTAACCAACATTGAAGCAGC
This sequence comes from Acer yangbiense, assembly GCA_008009225.1. NCBI lineage: Eukaryota > Viridiplantae > Streptophyta > Magnoliopsida > Sapindales > Sapindaceae > Acer > Acer yangbiense. The sequence continues at coordinate 45,749,489 of CM017764.1, forward strand.
AACCACAATCAAAATCAATGATCTATCTAAAACACCAAAGCCGGCCATCTCTGCAAAAATTGAAGAACTTAACAAGAGAAATAGTGAATTGAAGGCTATGAAGAATAAGAGAAAGCTAGTTATTGAGAATACAAAATGTTAATGTACGGCATGACTACATTCGATTGTTATTTATAATGGATGGTGGAGGGGGGACTAGTGGTGCAAGACTGCCAAATTGACTAAGAGATTAGGAAATTAAGGATCACGACGCGAATCGCGATAATATATAATTGAGTCCTGCCATATATGGGTCTTTATTATGGGACATGATATCTTCCATGTTTAAGAGTAGATTTCCAACGTACATGTAGTGTTTGATTTCAGAAAGTTTAATCAGATTCCTATTGCGTAGGATTTAAAAAAGAAAAAGAAAAAGAAAATATGATGTTAATTGTGCACTTATAAAAGTGTAATTTCCACTTCTGGTCCATTTTTTTCTTTTCATTTCTTCAAGTTAATGACAAAGTCAAGAATTGTCAGCTAGCATGATATTCATTTTGGTCACTGTAAACTCTTTATGCATTTCAATTTCATTAGATATCGATCATTTCCATTTTTTTTTTCTTGTTCTTCCATAATAACAAATTGCAATTAAGTCAATTAAATGGAGAATAATTAAGGATTGATTATTTGAAATTTCTAATTAGCTTTAGAGTATCACTTTTTCTCTCTGCAGCTTGGTAATGGTAATGGAAGCTTTACGAACAAGAGCAATTTCAGTTAGATATAATTTAATTTAAACCCTAATTTAATTTATAAAGACTTATAATTGAATAAGTATAATCCAACTGGAAGTTGAAGATATCCAAAACAATTAAATGTGTTTATTTTTTAAAATATGACACAAAAACGGGTCTACTAGAAACATGCGCGACCTGAATATTTACTCCTATAGTTGGGAGCGACATATGATGAGACTCGAATCCCCACTACTAACGTGGAAGACGACATGCACTCCATTTAAGCTAAAAGTGATTAATGTGCAATTAAGAATATTTATTGTTAGTGATCATTTTCATAATTTTCTTTTTGATAGAATTAAATATTTTCATAAACTTAAAGCATCTCCAATGCTATTATGCATTTGGAGAAAATGGAGTGCCACATAGGATAGATATTAAAAAAGTTAGAAAAACTGTCTCCAATGCTATTATCTAAGTTGAATATGGAGATGATGTGGCCCAAAAAAAGTTAGAGAATATGGAGTTGGGTTTCTAATTCTAGAAACTCTCTTAGAAATGCTGACTAGGATTTCTAACTTTTTCCACCAATAAGATTAAAGCTTTCAACTCTTTCCACCAATAAGATTAAACCTCATTTAATTGTAAAATAAAAGAGGAGAGAGAGTGTAATAATTGTTTTATTATGATTGGACATAAAATGGATGCATATTTGATTTAGATAATTACATTGGAGATGTGAATATGCATTTCTTTAATTTTTTTTCAAAAGTGGGCCCATAATAAATAGAATTGTTGATGTGGCACTATTTAGAAACTAAAAAATGCATATTTGCATTGTAGTTGCTCTTACTTTTTATTTTTTTATTCGAAAAGCCATCTCAGAAAAAAGAAGAAGAAGAAGTTATTATATATTTATATCAATATAAAACAATAATCTTCTTACCTTAACAATACCATGATGCCAATATTTTATCAAATCACAATTCTTAAAACCAAAATCCATTTGAGTTTTATTTTTCTCGTCAAATGTAAATTTCCTCATTTGTGGGAGAATAATATTTATTTTCCCAATTATTATATACCATATATAAAAGATTTGATATGGTTACCATATGTATTTGAATTTGAATTTGAATTTAAATCGTTTCTTATTATTTTATATTTCCATTTAATGTAATATCTTTTACCTATAAATACTTTTATTGTTATAGAATTATCAATCTCGAATATTTGATTTTCTCAATAGTCAATTCTTTATTATCTTAAAATGAAAAAAGAAAAAGAAATCAAATCCAATAATAACATTATTTGATGCAACAAGTGATAAATAACATGAAACGATCAAATTTTATTAAAAAGTATCGGATTAAGATATCTTTCTGTTTCATGGATAGACATGGCAAAAATAAAAAACTAGTAATGTCCGCGGTGGAGCATCGGCTTAACAAAGAACTTCATCCCGCCATCTTTGCAGTGAAGGCCTCCGCGTTCGCCACACACGAAGTAGTAAGGCTGCCACCTTTTTTTCAGCACGAACTCGAACCCCTCCCCATCGCCTTGTGTGGTGTTTGCAATCAACTTAGCCCTTGACAAGTCGCACGCCAGATAACTCCACATATTTGGTAGCAAGTAAACGCTGTGATGAAACTGAGTTTTGCTTGGTGGATTGTACTTGAACACGAGAACATCGTTGACGTAGAAGGGATTGTTTTGGAAAGCCCAGACACTGTAATTAAAACCATAACGCCAGTGGTCTGATCCACCAACAATGATCTTATTGCCATAGCGACGGTTATACCAATTTCTGTTAGCCACACTCACTGTAACCAACATTGAAGCAGCAACCACAATCAAAATCATTGATCTATCGAAAACACCAAACCCGGCCATCTCTGTAAAAATTGAAGAATTGAACAAGAGAAATAGTGAATTGAAGGCTATGAAGAACAAGAGATAGCTAGTTAGTGAGAATACAAAATGTTAATGTACGGCATGACTACATTCGATTGTTATTTATAATGGATGGTGGAGGGGGAACTAGTGGTGCAAGACTGCCAAATTGACTAAGAGATTAGGAAATTAAGGATCACGACGCGAATCGCGATAATATATACTTAGTTCTTGCCATATATGGGTCTTTATTATGGGATATGATATCTTCCATGTTTAGATCCCATATACAAATCAGGAATTAAGTTCTTGAAAGAAAGGGAACTTGATTCCCCCCACTTATCTAGGAATCAAGTTCCCTTTCCTAATTACAAAAGAATTCATATATTTTTACTAAAATATTCCCATATAAAATTAATAAAAAAATAATTATGTATATATTTTTTCATTAATGTCTCATATGAAATGAAATTAAGTTGTAAATAAATAAATATATATATATATATATAAAATAAAAATGAACTGTGATGATGTCATGTTATTTTTTATTTTTTTATTCATAATACTCATATATATATATATATATATATATATATATATCATTATTTTGTAACATAAGGGTTAATTAACTTTGTAAAAATTTGAATCCATTTCTAATTCATCAGAATTAGTAAACAGTGGAATGAAATTTAGTAACTTAATTCCGATTCTCCTCCATTCCCTTTCCAATGGAACTTGAATCCGATTCCTTTCATTCCCGATTAGTAAACGTGTCCTTTATGCATTTCAATTTCATTGGATCATTTCCATTTTTTTCTTGTTCTTCCATAATAACAAATTGCAATTAAGTCAATTAAATGGAGAATAATTAAGGATTGATTATTTGAAAATTCTAATTAGCTTTAGAGTATCACTTTTTCTCTCTGCAGCTTGGTAATGGTAATGGTAATGGAAGCTTTACGAACAAGAGCAATTTCAGTTAGATTTAATTTAATTTAAACCCTAATTTAAGTTATAAACTTATAATTGAATTAGTATAATCCAATTGGAAGCTGAAGATATCCAAAACAATTAAATGTGTTTATTGTTTAAAATATGACACAAAATGGGTCTACTAGAAATATGCACGACCAGAATATTTAGTCCTACAATTGGGAACAACACTACTAATGTGGTAGATGACAAGCACGCCATTTAGGCTAAAAGCGATTAATGTGCAATTAAGCATGTTTATTGTTAGTGATCATTTTCATAATTTTCTTTTTGATAGAACTAAATATTTTCATAAACTTACTTTTTATTTATTTTATTCGAAAAGCCATCTCAGAAAAAAGAAGAAGAAGAAGTTATTATATATTTATATCAATATAAAACAACAATCTTCCTACCTTAACAATACCATGATGCCAATATTTTATCAAATCACAATTCTTAAAACCAAAATCCATTTGAGTTTTATTTTGCTCGTCAAATGTAAATTTCCTCATTTGTGGGAGAATAATATTTATTTTCCCAATTATTATATACCATATATAAAAGATTTGATATGGTTACCATATGTATTTGAATTTGAATTTGAATTTGAATTTAAATCGTTTCTTATTATTTTATATTTCCATTTAATGTAATATCTTTTACCTATAAATAGACTTTTATTGTTATAGAATTATCGATCTCGATATTTGATTTTCTCAATTATTATATACCATATTTGAATTTAAATTTAAATTATTTCCTTGATTTTCCTCTTCTTTCTTTTTGGCTTAGAGTACGTTTGGAAGACTTTCTCAAGTAGATCTTTTTGCCATAGATCTTTTAGAAGTAGAGCTTTTAGAGGTAGAGCTTTTAAATGAAAGTCGTTTGTCGTTTGGTTGTCAATTAAAAAAAAGCTTTTTTAATTATAGAATTACCAAAATACTCTAGCAAATATTAAATTATAGGGTTATATTAAAGATTTTAGTGTTATTAAAAAAACTCCAAAGGATCTACTTGGAAAAGCTTTAAATTTGAGCTTCTCCAAGTAGACGTAAAACAATTTTTTTAATCATCCAAAAACTCTACTGAGTGATAACTAAACGATACAAAAAAAATTGAAAACAGTTTTTTTAATTAAAAAAGCTCTTTTAGCCAGTAGACAAACTCTTCCAAACGGACACTTATTCATAACAAAGAGCTTCTTGATCTTTGGCAACTAGAGCTTATAGTTGGTTGTTAGGTCTCCTATAATCGGGAGATGTATCTAGTATCTATTCCCACAACACCAACATGTGGTAGGACTTGAACTAGGACTTATAGTTGGTTGTTAGGTCTCCCATAATCGGGAGATATCTAGTATCTATTCCTACAACACCAACATGTGGTAGGACTCGAACTCATCACCAAAAACAAGAATGAAAGAATAATATATATATTATAGGGAGAACTTTAAAACTAGCCATACAATTAGTGGGTTTATTGTTTTTACCCAAGATTATCATTTTTATTGTTCTTACCAAAATATCCACTTTTTGAACAAAATTGCCCTTTTTTATAAAAAAAAAAAAAATTCTCTGTTTTTTTTTTTCTTTTTCTTCTTCTTCTTCCTAAAAAAACAACATTTTTTCTCTATTTTTTTCTTTTTCTTCTTCTTCTTCCCAGACCACCATCTTCTTCTTCTTCTTCCCGGATGTGTTTAATTGTCTTTCTTGGTGTGTTTAATTTGGTCTTGCCCTGGTGTGTTTAATTGATTTTCCATGGTGTGTTTAATTGGGTTGCCCTGGTGTGTTTAATTGATTTATACCTGATGTGTTTAATTGGGTTGTCGTGGTGTGTTTAATTAGTGGCTTGGTGTGTTTAAAAAAATCTGGAAAAAACAAAATCTGAAATTTTTTTTAAAAAAATGGTGATTTTTTTTTAAAAAAAACACCAAATTAAAACATTCCAGAAATCAAACCGAATTCAAACACCAAAATTTCTAGACACCAATCAAACACCGAATTCAAACACCAAAATTTCCAGAAATCACAAACCCAAAACAATTTTTTTTTTTTTAAAAGGCAGGCTTTATTAAACCAACACAAGAACAGCAACCACACAAGAAACACAGACCCCAAGCAACACAGGGCACAACAGACCCAAAAAACACCCAAAAACAGAACACAACCCTCCCAAAAAACAGCAGAACAACCAGCAAAACAGCCAGCCAAGCAAAGCAGAAAAGAAAGCAAAAAAAAAAAAAAACACCACAATCGGCCACAGAAAAGCAAAAGAAGGCAACCAAAACTCAAACACTCCAGCACACTTGCTCACAACCAACAGTCCCTCTTTTCGCGAGAGAGTCGGCGAACGAATTAGCCTCCCGAGGACAGTGAACGACAGAAGCCAAACCCAAAAAATCCAAACAATTACAAATAAACTGCAGTAACTGATAATGACTTGAGCAGCCCTTTCCCCTATTCTTCACCCAATCTACAGCCAGGAAACTGTCACTAACGATGGAAATGTTCATTCCTGCCAGCTCTGGTCTAAACCTCAACAACTCTCAAGCCTTTGCAATGGCGAGGATCTCCGCTGAAGCGACGTCTTGAAGCCCAACATACGAAGAAAAAATGCACAAGACCTTACCACCTTGATCCCTCAAAACACCTCCAATACGACCCAAAACAAATTTTTAAACAACACCCATTAAACAAAACCTGTCATAATCTTTCCATCCACAACAAAATCAAACACCTCAATCATTAAACAACACCCATCCTAATCTTCATCAATTTAACAAAAAAAAAATTCACCATAACTCATCAGCTCCACCACCATCCACCACAACCTAGAAACATCATTATCACAAACACCAGCTCATAATCGACCACCACCTCCATCTCTCTCACTCTCAGGCACACACCACCACGAGGTCGACCAAAAATCGATCAAACGAACGGCGAAGGAGATGGGTTTGGGTCGCTCGATCTGGACCAGATTGTGACCGACTACCGTCAATTTGCCTCCTCGCAGCAAATAGAACCACATACGCGGATCCCAAACGAAGACCGACGATTGAGTTTCACAGATTGAACGAACGGCGACAGAGATGGGTTTGGGTCGCTCGATTTGGACTAGATCGTGATTAATGACCGTCGATCTGCCTCATTGCCGCAAATCGCACGGGTTTTGAGCGAAAAACCCACCGGCGGTGGCACTAGGTTTTGGTGTTCAGTGGCGGCTAGGGTTGGCAAAATGGGCTGGGTATAGAGGGCTTAGCCCTTACCCGCATGATGTGGTCCGGGTTCAAACCCAGACCACATCATTAAAAAGCCCACTTTAAGCCTTTTACTGTAAGCCCATATGAATATGGGCCATTTGAGGGTTTTACCCATGTTAATTTAAAGCCCGTAAAAAACCCACTTAGGTTTAAAGACAACTTGGAACTTCTGTCTTCTTCCTCCATACGCCTATCTCCTATCTGCATCTTTACTTCAAAAAATGAAACTTCTCAACTCTCATCATCGGTGGTCTCTACCCTTTTGCCTTCGAGCCGCCATCGTGTCGCCGTCGCTTCCGGTCGCCACCAGTCGCTTCTGACGAAGGTTGCCACCAATCGCTTTCGACGAAGCTTCTCGCCATCGACAGAATTGCTTGAAACCCACATTCAGTGGTAAGTTTTCCTTTTTTTTATGAGCTAAATCATTTTAAATGGTAAAGAATTGGTCTTCTTTAGAATATTTTCTTGGTTTGTCACATATACTTGATTAATTTGATTAATTAGAATATTCATCTCAATTAATTAGAATATTTTCTGGGTTTCGTATTTCTTGAGTCTGATTTGATGGAATTTATTGCTTTCATGAATAGAATGCTATTACCTTCAAAATGTCTTAAACACATTCAATTTTGTCAATGCTTACATTGGTTGTAGTTCTAATTTGCTTTATAAACTTTCTATATACTGTTGACGAAACCTTGCAAGCTATGCCAAAACTTTCGTAGCATATTACTGGTTAATCTAATGCTATTGCTGCATTTACTACTAGTACCATTCATGATCAGTTTAAACTTATTGATTAATTAGTTTTAATCGCACAATTTCACCCACCACAAACCCAAAATGGAGTTTGAAGATGAGGTCTGCTTGATATATCAGTTTGATGCTGGTTTTTAGATTGTTTTGCTTTGATGTCTACATTTCTCATTTTAGCTAGCATAGTAAAGTAATATTTGTCACAAGTGTAGTTGGCAAAGTAATTCTAATTTTGTTTTGCGATATTGAAATAGTTGAGAAAAACAATGTCATCATACTTCTCTAGAAAATTGACAAGTCATGTTATATGGGCTGTGTAGATTATGTGAATTATATATATATATAAGTTTTGATTATATTATGGTCAAATTACAATGTGGATTTTGTTTAAACATATTAGGTAGCCAAACACCATGACTAGTTTTGAAGAAGGAAGTCGGATAAATACTTCAACCGGTAGTGGGAATAATGAAATAGGAGATGTTGAACCAAGTAGTGTTTTGGGAAGCGTGAAACTTCATTTATTTGGGGTTATATGACAAGAGTTGATGTTGTGATACAATCTAATTTAGAGAATCAGAATAAGAGGAGAAAAGAGGTTAAATCAGGTGAGTCAGAGGAGAGTTTCAAGGGAAAAAGAGGTAATTGAGATATATAATAATCGATACTCATTTATTCAAGCCACCTGACCTTTATAGGTCTTACAATAGAAGCAAACAACAATTAAAGATAACAATATTAAAGATAAACGTGTGCTGAAGAAGAGGAGATTCGGTGGAGCGAATCAAGCCCACTTCCCCCATAACTAACTTATTTGAATAAGTAAACAAATAAATAATAAGACTAAGTCTTGGTCCTGTTGTGAAAAGCCCCCACGTTCACATACCCCAGTATTTCGTATCAATCCATCCCGCCTAAACGTTCCTTGTCCTCAAGGCAAAAATCAGGATACGTCCTAAAGAATCGCCACATATTCTCCCACGTTGCATCTTCCTTCGACACTCCCGCCCATTGAACTAGAATTTCTGGTTTCGGCCTAAATTTTCCCTTGTGAATAACTCGACGATCCAGAACCTTAAGAGGCTGAGGCATTATCGATTCATCATTAGCCACAGGTGGCAGTGTGACCAAGGATGTGGCACCCGAACCCAACTTCTTTTTAAGCAAGCTTACATGAAAAACATCATGAATTCTGGCACCTACTGGAAGGTCCAACTTGTATGCTACTGTGCCCACGCGGGATAAGACCTTATAAGGACCAAAATACCTCGGTGCTAGCTTCAAGGAACTTCGGAACGCCACCGACTTTTGACGGTAGGGTTGTAAACGTAAGTACACATAATCCCTTACCTCAAACTGCACATCCCTCCTATGTTTATCCGCCTGCACCTTCATTCGACCCTGTGCAACACGCAAATTACACCTGTTGTATATATAATTTCACCAAGCAGCCACATCATCAAAGGAATCAATAAATGTTGATTAACAAGTTGCCACGTCACTCATCGACCAGGTCAAAGGAGAAAACGTGGACCAGTCAATATGAAAACTTCAAGTCAATAAAATCGAAGGTATGGTCGCCAGAGCCTTAAGTGATCCTCTACTACCAGGAATGTAGCCAGGAGTCATCGGAGAGAAGAAGTCCTAATCCAATACAACATGGGACTCCCAATACAAAACCAATGGGAAGTCGCCAAGGGGAACCCCATACACATCCCACGAAACCGAAAGAGAGAAAAGCAAATCCGAAATAAAGGGCAATTCATTTTCCACGTAAATTGGTCTCTTGCATGTATTGATTTTCTTTCTTAATTAACGATTGTTTTGATTTAATTGTTGGCCGCGTGGTAATCCAAATTTCACCGTCAACAACACCTTAAGTCACGAAGGATTTCATCTCGCGACCTTAAGTGATCCTCTACTGCTTGTAACCTCGTTGTACCAGGAATGTAGGAAATCACACAACTTCAAAAGGCCAATGAATGCACAGCAGGCCCAAGGGAGCCAATCCATCCACTTCTTGGGTTGGTCACTCGTGAAACATCTGAGATATTGCTCTAAGGTCCGATTCACCACCTCCGTTTGCCCATCGGACTACAGATGGGTAGGCTGAGCTATACTTCAGTTGAGTACCCTGCAACTTGAACAGAGAACTCTAAAAAGAACTGAGAAATACCTTGTCTCGATCACTCACTATGGAAGCGGGTACGCCGTGCAAACGAATAATATTTGCAATGAAGGATTTAGCCACTGTGACCGATGTGAACGGATGTTTTAAAGGTGCAAAGTGAGCATATTTAGATAGACGATCAACCACTACCATTATCACATCGTAACCTTGTGACATGGGTAGACCTTCGATGAAATCCATGGAGATGTCGGTCCAAATACGTTCCGGTATTGGTAAGGGTTGGAGGAGACCTGCCGGGCGTAAGTTATCGTACTTGCATCGTTGGCAAATATCACAATTACGAACATACTCTTTTATCGATGAGCGTAACCTAGGCCACACAAAGCTGTCCTTAATGCGACTGAGCATTTTTTGGAAGCCAAAATGGCCACTGGCAGGTGTTGCATGTCCTTCGGCCAACACAACAGGTAATAAAGAAGAAGTTGGACTCAGCTGCACTCTTCCATTCACCATCCAAACACCATCACGTTGCACATATTGAGGGGAAGGTGATTCGACCAGCTTTGCATACAAATTATCCTGAGATACCTCCTGTTGCAGTACCTTCCACCAATCAGCTATAGGTAGGGACACAACCAAAAATTGAAACGAAGACATGCACGATAGCACATCAGCCCCCTGATTTTCCTTCCCAAGTTTATACTGAATGGTGTAATCGTACCCCATGATTTTTGGCAGCCATCTTGTTTGTGTGGGAGTCGTAATACGTTGTTCCAGCAAATATTTGAGGCTGCGATGATCCGTCTGAATGATGAATGGTTTGCCCAAAAGGTATGGATGCCATTTCCGAATTGCTTTAACAATTGCTAACATCTCTTTCTCATACGTGGACAGAGACGATGCTGCTCCTTTCAAGGCTTCGCTGTAGAATGCAATGGGCTAATTATTTTGGGACAAAATCGCCCCCAATCCAACTCCGCTAGCATCGCATTCTATTACAAACTGCTGTGAAAAATCTGGGAAGCGCAATACTGGTGGACTGGTGAGAGCTGTCTTTAATTGATAGAAAGCTCGCTCTTCCTCCGGTTGCCACTTGAAGCCGTCTTTCGTAAGTAACTGTGTCAAGGGAGCCGCAATCGAACCAAACCTTTTTATAAATTTACGATAATAACCCGCGAGCCCAAGGAACCCTCGTACACCTTTAGCGGAATTGGGAATTGGCCACTCTTGAACTGCCAGAATTTTTGTTGGGTCTACTGCTACCCTTGCCAATGAAATCAAGTGACCAAGATATTCCACTTGTAACACTCCGAATTTGCACTTCGACTGTTTAACGAACAACTGGTTGTCAGATAAAATCATCAAAGCCTGTTGTAGGTGACGCAAGTGGTCGTTCCAAGTCCTGCTATACACCAAGATATCGTCAAAAAACACAAGAATAAATTTACGTAAATAGGGCAGAAATACGTCATTCATGAGGCACTGAAAGGTGGCTGGGGCATTTCTCAACCCAAACGGCATCACCAAGAATTCGTAATGGCCATCATGAGTATGAAATGCCGTCTTGTGAATGTTCGGAATGCAAACCCGAATTTGGTGGTACCCGGAGCGAAGGTCTAACTTAGAGAAGTATTGAGCACCATGTAGTTCGTCTAAGAGTTCGTCTATCACTGGAATTAGGAATTTATCTTTGATTGTGATAGCGTTCAAGGCCCGGTAGTCCACACAAAAGCGCCAAGTTCTATCGGATTTTTTGATGAGTAGAACCGGTGAAGAAAAAGGGCTGTGGCTCGGTCGTATAATGAATGACGATAAGAACTCGTGGACCAGCTTCTCTATTTCTGTTTTTTGATAGTGCGGGTACCTATAGGGACGAACACTTATAGGGTGTTGGTTCGGCAAGAGAGGTATTTGGTGGTCATGGCTACGGACTGGTGGCAGTGTTTTGGGCTCCTAAAAAATGTTGGAATATCTTGCCAATAATTCCCCCAAATCATCTGGAACTGAAGTAAGTGACTGCGGCTGGGAGGCATTGCTAGCACTGAGTGGAGACAACTGTAGTTAAGGAAAAACATGTAGTAAAAATCTCATACCTGAGATATGATGCAGTTCGCTGTCACTTAAGGGCGCCACTTTGGCTCGGTTCAACCCTTTTAACAAATGCCGCTTACCCTCTTGATCGAAAGTCATGGTGAGTTTCTTGTAATCGGTCTCGATCGGACCCAATGTTTCCAACCACTGTACTCCTAGAACCGCTTGACATGCTGCCACTGGTAACACATAAAAGTCTGCCTGAACCGTGTACCCTTGGATGGCAAGCGACAGCTGCATGCACCTACCTGTGCATTCGATGGTTTCTTTGTTCCCTACCATGACCTGGAACACATTGTCACGTGTTACATGCAGCCCCAATTTGGAGATAACAGTTTGGTCGATAAAATTGTGAGTACTCCCTCCATCAATAAGCAATGTCAACTCCTTGGTGCCTACTTTGCCAAGCACATGGAAGGTTTGGGGGTGTGTTGTTCCGGCCATTGCATGAAATGAGATTTCGGGGATAGTTTCATTGAGGGGAGTTTCGATGTCCATGTCTATATCCGCAATATCGTCAACTGTCAACACATCTTCTATCATGAACAATTGGGGACGAGAACAACGATGTCCTAGTGTGTACCTGTCATCACAATAAAAGTATATACCTTTTTCTCGTCTATCACGTGCCTCTTGATTGGTGATGCGGCGAACATGTGCAGTTGAGTTCCCTGCAGCTCGTGGTGGCGGAGGTCCGAGGAGTCCAGCTGCTGGGGTCGGTTGCTGTTTGAATGAGGACTGTGCTGCAGCTGTTCGAAACGTTAAACCTCTGTTACGCTGGAGGTAATTCCGCTCTTCAATGAGGTGTGCTACACTGATGGTTTCCGATAATGTTCGTAGTTGTTTAACGCGTACATCCAAATGGATTTCGTCTTTTAGTCCAGCAATAAAACTCCCTACTAAGAAATTTTTAGGTAAATCCTCTACCAGATGTGACAGTTTCTCGAACGATTCTTGATAGGCTGTGACGGATGTGGTTTGCTTAAGGCGCGATAATGCTTCTGATGGATCTTCGTAGTCACTAGGTCCAAACCGTTTAAGGATGGCTGTGGTAAACTCATTCCAATTCAAGGGTCCCCGATTTCTGGTGTACCACCGGTACCATTGCAATGCCACTTTCTCCAGGTGAAATGAAGCTAATTGTACCTGTTGTTGGGAAGGAATGCCTTTGAATTCAAAGTACTGTTCGGCTTTGAAAATCCACCATGTCGGATCACCGTCTCCATGTGTTGGAAAGTTAAGTTTCAAACCTGTGTTGTGCCGATCAGCATGGGAGTGATTCAGAGTTGCAAAGCTGTTGTGGGATGCGTCTTCGGGTTCAAATTGGTTAATCTCCCTCTCAGGTTGTGTGCGAAATTGTCCAGTGACAGGTTTGCTGCGTTGAGGAGTTTGATGGGGTTGAGAGGATTGTAAACGCAAGGCCTGCATGTCTGTGAAAAGCTGGTTATACCGGTTGTCGTTGGTGGTAGTAATTTGGCTGAATCGAGCTTCGTTGCTGGCGATGAGTTGCTCAAATCGGGATTCATGATTGGCGACGATTTCTTCGAACCTGGCCTCGTGTGCGGCAAGAATTTCATGGATTTCACTGCGGAAGTCGGTATTGGATTTGGCGCGGGTCTCCATGGATGATGTCTCTGATACCAATTTGATACAATTTAATTTAGAGAATCAAAATAAGAGGAGAAAAGAGGTTGAAGCAGGTGAGTCAGAGGAGAGTTGCAGGGGAAAAAAAGGTAATTGAAATATATAATAATCGATACTCATTTATTCAAGCCACCTGACCTTTATAGGTCTTACAATAGAAGCAAACAACAATTAAAGATAACAATATTAAAGATAAACGTGTGCTGAAGAAGAGGAGATTCGGTGGAGCGAATCAAGCCCACTTCCCCCATAACTAACTTATTTGAATAAGTAAACAAATAAATAATAAGACTAAGTCCTGGTCCTGTTGTGAAAAGCCCCCACGTTCACATACCCCAGTATTTCGTATCATGTTGACGGTGTACAAAAGGCGAAGTGTAACTTTTAGTGCTAGCGGTAGATCTTTGAGTCCACATCGTAGAAGATTGCATCCGGACACGTTGGAGGCCTTAAGAAGAAGTATATGCTACAGAAGGAGTAGATGACGAAGAGCCAGTAGCACCGCCTTGATTTATTGTTGTGTTTTGGATTTTTAGATTTGGGTTATTATTAATTTTAGTAGTATGTAAACTTTTTTCTATTTGGATTGAGTTGTAAAAATTGTTCTATTTGCATTAATTGTTTTAATAGAATTTTTAATATGGGTCAAAAAATATATGTTAAAAAGATGGGTCAAAATCCGGGTCAAAATATATGTTAAAAATATGGGTATAAAATCCGGGTTAAAATCTGGGTTAAAATTTGGATCCAAATCCAAATCATAATATGGGTAACAATGAGGGTCAAAGGGTGGGCTTGGGTAAAGCCCTGTTTTTTTACGGGCTTGGGTAAAGCCCTTCCCTCATGTATACAATTGTTATTTGGGCTGGGTTTAAGCCCTTTGAAATTATGAGGGCTTGGGCCCTCAAATTGCCAACCCTAGACTGGCGATGACGGAGAGAGAGATGAGAGAAAGAGAGAGAAAATGAATCTGATGAGAGGAGAGAGAGGAGAGGAATTAGAAAATGGGAAAATGAGGGGCATTTAGGTCTTCACAGCCAAAGAATGGATAGAAACAATAAAAACACTAATGTTGGGTAAAAACTATAAATCCCCTAAATTTTTGACTAAAAAGGGGCATTTCCTCCTTATTATAATATATATATTATTCTATTTGTGTATGAAAGAAAACAAGAATGCATGGGACCAGCACCATGTATAAGTATAACATATCAAAACTTTACTAAATTAAAACTCAATTCATCAATCATCATCATCATTAAATGAAAAAACATAAGAAAAGGAATTAAAATCAAATCCAACTACAACACTATTCGATACAGCAAGTGATTTGTAACTAACAAATCATTTTAATGATTCATATGATAGTTATAAATTACTTATATGATCAAATTTTATTAAAAACGTATAATACAAAGTAATCTTTCTATTTATAGATACACATGACGGAAATTGAAAAACTAGCTAGTAATGCCAGCGGCGGAGCATCGGCATCACAAAGAACTTCATCCTGCCATCTCTGCAGTGAAGGCCCCCACTTTCGCCACACACGAAGTAGTAAGGCTGCCACTTTTTCAGCACAAACTCGAACCCCTCCCCATCGCCTTGCGTGGTGTTTGCAATCAACTTGGCCCTTGACATGTCACACGTCATATAACTCCACATATTCGGTAGCAAATAAACGCTATGATGGAACGGAGATTTGCTTGGTGGATCGTATTTGAACACTGCAACATACCGTATAAAAAAACCAAGGTTAACTATATATATTTAAGTTATATTTTCTCACCTAAGGGACCTGAGAATGACTTGTATATATATTCAATTGTATTAATATTGAAATATGGAATAAAACAAGGGAAATAATTAAAAAAGATGTGAACTGACCAAGAATGTCATTGACGTAGAAGGGATTGTTCTGGAAAGCCCATACACTGTAATTGAAGCCATAATGCCAATGGTCTGATCCACCAACAATGATCTTGTTGGGTTCATTTGTGTTATTGAGGCTGTGGGAGTCATTTCTTGGTCCCTATGGCCAGTGAGTAGTGTAGTTGAACCCGCCACCATAGTTCCAATCTCTGTTAGCCACACTAACTGTGACCAACATTGAAGCAGCAGCCACAATCAAAATCAATGATCTATCTGCAGAAACACCGAACCCGGCCATCTCTGCAAAACTTGATCAAGAGATATAGTGAAATTGTGAAGTTTATAATAGAAAACAGAGTATTTGTGATATGCTTCAATGAAGCTTTTTACAGACGAAAATGGAGTCTTGCTCCTATATTGAAAAATGATTTTATGAGTAATAATTACAATTGTCAGAAACACATATTTATACTAATCAAAGTTCTCTAGAAGCTTCCCATAACTAATTCTTCCTTGAATCACGGTGACCCAACTATTTCTCCAGCTTAGCAACAGAATCTGGAGGCCAAAGATAGTTTGTTATTTTTGGCGCCAAATTCTATTTTGCTCAGAATTCAGTTGAGAAGCTTGTTTCTTGTTTGAGCTGGAATCAGGTCTTGGTGGGATTGTGTAGGTGTGATTCATGCTTCTAGAAGATCAGTGAAAGTGTGGCTATGATCTAAGAGTCATACTCTTGTGAGCCACTTGATGATCACTTTCAGGAGCGGAACTAGAAGTTCGAAGTTGGGGGGGCTAAAGTCTATCTAACAAATTTTTAGAGTATGCATGATAATGATAAAAACAATCAAATTAGCAATTTTTTCTACGTATTTCTTTTAAAGAAAGAATCAATAATTTTAAGTTTCTTAATCATGGTGCTAACTATGATTTTAAGAGTCAAGACTATTATGAAACACAAACCTAAAAACCATTTAACATGCTTATATAAAATTTCAATTAAATTAGAGGAGATGACAATGTAAAATACACTTAACACCTCATACAACTTTATAAAAAACCATAACAAATACAATAATCTGTAAAATTTACACACATTTTAGAAACCAAAATCATACCATTATCGAAAGAATGTTAAGTTTAATAGGACCAATAAATAACGGAGGAGGCAATGGATATGTTGAAATCATCCATCATTAAATGCATCAACTTCACAAACACTAGTAGTGCAGAGAAGTGTATTAGAGTTAGAATATATGTGCAGAAGAAGCAACGGACTTTTACATGCATAAATTTTTTCTATTTTTGAAAACATTGCGAGGGCCATGGTAGACCTGACACGGTTCCGGTTCGAACCGGAACCGGAACCGAAACAGAAACCAGAACCAGAGGAGGTCGAGGCCGGTTCTAGTTCTAAGATTTGAGGAACCGGGCGGTTAGAACCGGATTGGAACCGGCGGTTCCGGTTCGGGTTCGAACCGCCGGTTCTTACATTTTTTTTTTTTTTTTTTGTGGGTTACCGTTGGGCCCAACGGCTACCCCTTTTCTTTCTTTTTTCTTTTTTTGGACCCCTTTTCTTTCTTTTTTTTTTTTTTTTTTTTTTTTTTTTTTTTTTTTTATTTTCTATCTTCCCCCCCTCCACAAACCACCCCCCCCCCCCCCCCCCCCCCCCCCCCCCCCCCCCCCTAATTTTTCCTCACACCAATTTCTTCTCAATTCTCTCTATTCTCCCCAAGTCTCCAACACTCTCAAGTCTCTCAATCTCCAAGTCTCCAACTCTCCAAGTTTCCAAGGTTTTTAATATTTATTTCATTTTGTAATTGTTTTATTTGAAATTAATTTTATTTGCAATTTGCAATTTATTTTATTTACAATTTATTTTATTTCGAATTTATTTTATTTGTAATTTATTTTATTTCCAATATATTTTATTTTCAATTTATTTTATTTGCAATTTATTTTATTTCCAATATATTTTATTTGCAATTTATTTTATTTCCAATTTATTTTATTTGCAATTAATCTTATTTTCAATTTATTTAATTTCCAATTAGTCAATTACTAACTTTCTAATTTCATTTTCATTTATTTGCAATCACTAGTTTACTACTTTTGTACTTTACTACATACTTACATAGTACATTAGTACCTACTATTTTACATTTCTACTAATAGTCTAATACAGTAATTCCATTATTCTTCTAAATTTATTTTTAAATGGCAAGTGGAAGTGGTGGAAGTGGAAGGGGTCATGGCCGTGATGGTCCTAAGCGTTCGATTTCGATGAAAGATAAGGGTCCTATGATCGATAATCTCGGTCATAACGACTCCACCTATCACGATTATCTGTAACGCCGGGCCTATGCTGAAAACCTAGGCCTAAACTGTCCTACTCCCCCTATAATAATTTCTGAATCCGATCCCAATGACGCCACCCCCAATTTGACAAGCCAGTCAGAAAATATGCCTAATATTGATACACCTCCAGATTTTGGTTATGATCCACCGGAAATGGAACTACAAGAGGAGGAAGATCTGATACAGAAACGGAACAAATCTGATCTCTTCGCCAAACATATGAAGAAAGTTAGGAAAGAAGATGGAGACTATGTAGCGGCTTGCAATTACTGCACCAAAACATATAAGTGGAGCAAATCCAGAGGATATGGCACTTATTGGAAGCATATTGAAACCAAACATCCAGACGCAATGACCAGAACGAGGTCACAATCACAAATTCTCAGGTACGCTACTCCTAACCAACAATTATTTCGTTATACTGATGAACAAAATAGAGAAGAATTAGCTAGGATGGTAGCAGTAGAGCACTTATCATTCAGTTTTGGTGAAAGGGTTGGTTTTGTTAACTATTGTCGACGAGCATTAAACTCTGCTGCATGCCGTGTCCCTAGAGCCACGCTCACACAAACACTTGAAAAGATTTATTCGAGAGAGAAAAGAAAGTTAGAAAAATATTTTGAAAAATATAATGGTCGTGTTAGCGTATGTGCTGATATATGGAGTGACCATTGGCAATCGCATTCATACTTGGGTGTCACTTGCCATTATATGGATAATGCATGGACTATCCAAAAAAGAATTCTTGCATTTAGAGTTTTTGATGATGCACACACTGCTCAGAATATTTATAGACAGCTTAGAATTATTTTTTCAGAGTATAATATTGAAAACAAAATTTTTGCAATTGGTTTTGATAATGCTTCTGCCAATACTGCTGCTATTCCATCTTTAATTGATTTATACAAACCCTTTCTTGGTGGTACATTTTTTCATCAAAGGTGTGCATGCCATGTTTTAAATATATGTGTTCAAAAAGGATTAGAAACTCTTGGAGAATTTATTGTACCTATTAGAAAAGCCCTAATGTTTTTATGGAGACAGTCTTCTACAATGAAAGCATGGGCAAGATATTGTAAACAAAATGATAGACGTGTCGTTAAATTTGCTCGTGATGTTCCAACACGTTGGAATTCTACTTATAAAATGCTTGCTCAAAGTTATGAGTATAGGGATTTATTAGTTTCTTTTATTCAATTTCATGTTCCTACCATTGAACTTTTTGAAACTCATTGGGATGCTTGTTACAATGTTTTCAATTTGTTAAAAAAATTTCATAATGCTACAAATAATTTATCTAGTATTTATTTTCCTACAACACATTTATTTATTATTGAGAGTATTAATATTGCTGGTGTATTTTTTTATTGTGAATCTGACCGAGCAATAGCGGAAGCCATTAGTGCTATGAAGGCAAAATGGTTAAATTATTATGAGGAGTTTCCAAGTATTTATTTGATTGCTATGGTTTTTGATCCACGTTGTAAATTACAATCTTTGTCTTATTATCTAGATGGTTATTATGGCAAAAAAGGTTTAAATATGCAATATGATGTTGAAGCGTATTGTGGTAGAGTTAAGAAATTATTGTATAGTTTATATGATGAATATGTTACATTGTATGGATCCTCACCGAACATAGATGTTACACGAACACAAACTGCATCTCAGCCTCCATCATCCTCCTCTGGATTTTTGAATTTAGGGTATAGTATGTTATTAAAAAAAACCAAAAAACCAAAAAACCAAGATGTTCTTCATCAAGCTCCGGTTCGTATACTGAGCTTGAATCTTATCTAGCTTCTTCTTGTGAGTTTACAGAAGCATTTGATATTTTAAAACATTGGAATGAAGCGACAGAGTACTATCCAATCATGGCTATGATAGCCAAAAATATTTTTTCAACACCAGTTTCTACTGTGGCGGTGGAACAAGAGTTTAGCGCCGGGGGAAATATCTTAGATGAAAGACGTTCGTGCTTGACACCAAAAGCACTTCAGATACAGGTTTGTGTTGATGATTGGACAAAAGCTGAAAATAGACAACAAGAAATCGATCAGGAGCCAACATACGATTTCTTTAAGGATGACGAACCTGAAGGCTCTGGAGCAATGGAGAATTAGTCCACGACTCCACGTCATCACCAAACCTGTAATAAAAGAATAAAAGGTAAGAGAACTACGTGGCATTTGATTCCTCTAAACACACCCCCCCCCCCCCAAGAGGATACGTAGGCAACTTAATTGTGGTAAAAATTAAGTGCAAGGCTAATAAGTAATAAGTTTACATATTATTTTTTGTTTTGTTTTTTTTTTAATTTAATTTTGTAATTTGTCATTTATTTATTTTATGTTATTTTTAAAATTTGGGTGACTCAATTTCCAAATACCCAATGAAATGTAAATTGTAATTTGTCATTTTGTTTAGTTTTATTTTAATTTAATTTTGTAATTTGTCATTTATTTATTTTATTCAAATAATAACCCAATGAATTTAATTTAATTTTGTAATTTGTCATTTATATATTTTATTTTATTCAATTACAATCTACAACTTATAAGTTACAATCAAGTTAGAACTTAGAAGTCTATTTTTTGATTGTTTAATTAAAAAGAAAATTTTAAATTAAAAAAAAAAAAAAAAAAAAAAAAGGTTCAAACTGCCGGTTCCTATGGAACCGGAATCGGAACCGGCTGTTCCGGAACCGAAACCGTGCCAGGTCTAGGCCATGGCCCGTTCTGGCCTCTACTAAATTCTAAATTAAAACTAAGGGCCCGTCCTGCAGGCTGTTTTCAGCCTGTTTTCGTTTTCGTTTTCCAAAAATGATTTTGAATTCGCTTCCGATAACCGTTTTTCATTTTATTTTCAAAATACAAAAACAAAATCAAAAACAATGCCAAGTGTTAAATGTGGAAATTTTGAAAAACAAAAAAAACTTGTTTTTCTTGAATTTGTTTTTGTTTTCCAAATGAAGTGGGTCCCATATAATTAATATATATTTTATTTTAATAAAACTTTTTTTCACAGACTTCTTCTTCCTTCCCTGTCGTCCTCCACTCTCCTTCTTCTTCTTCTTCCTCCTCCGATCGCCTCCGACCGCCGCCGCTCACCGCTCTTCTTCTTTTTCTTCTTCTTCTTCCCGCCGACCTCTTCTTCTTCTTCTTCTTCTTCTTCTTCTTGCTGATCTCCTCTTCTTCCTCCGCGTCCTTCTTCTTCTTCCCGCCGATCTCCTTTTCTTCCTCCGCGTCCTTCTTCTTCCCGCCGATCTCCTCTTCTTCCTCCGCGTCTCGCTGCCGATCTGGTCTTCTTCTTGGTCTTCTTCTTCTTCCTCTTCCTCTTCCTCTTCCTCTTCATCTTCAACTATTAAAATTGTTAAACCCTAAATTAAATTACAAAATGTTTTTTTTGTTAATTATTTATAATTGTTATAATATTAAACAAAATTTAAAAATTGATATTTCAATTTTTGAAAGTTTTCGGTTATCCTACCAGACGCGTTTTTTCCGTTTTTATTTTCAAAATACGGATTCCAGTAAATGCTACCAGACGAGTATTCGGAATTCAAAAATGAAACCAAAAACACTGTTTTCATTTTCATTTTTCTTTTCGAAAAACAAAAATAGAAAACGGCTTGCAGGACGGGCTCTAAATTCTTTATAACATATCAAAACTTTACTAAATTAAAACTAAATTCTGTATTTTCTTAAAATGAAAAAAGAAAAAGAAATCAAATCCAATAATAACATTATTTGATGCAACAAGTGATAAATAACATGATACGATCAAATTTTATTAAAACGTATCGGATTAAGATATCTTTCTGTTTCATGGATAGACATGGCAAAAATGAAAAACTAGTAATGTCCGCGGTGGAGCATCAGCTTAACAAAGAACTTCATCCTACCATCTTTGCAGTGAAGGCCTCCGTGTTCGCCACACACGAAGTAGTAAGGCTGCCACCTTTTTTTCAGCACGAACTCGAACCCCTCCCCATCGCCTTGTGTGGTGTTTGCAATCAACTTAGCCCTTGACAAGTTGCACGTCAGATAACTCCATATATTTGGTAGCAAGTAAAGGCTGTGATTAGAGATGCACATTTTTCCCCGGGGCCCCAATTCCCCGCGTCCCCATCCCCATTTGGGGATTTTTTAGGGGGGAAATGGGGAAATGGGGAGGGATGGGGATGAAAATCATCCCCAAATTGAAATGGGGATGGGGATGGGGATGGGGGGACCCCTCCCCATCCCCATTTCCCCATTTCCCCCCACAATTATATTGAAATGGGGATGGGGATGGGGATGGGGATGGGGATGGGGATGGGGATGGGGGGGAGGTCCCCCATCCCCATTTCCCTATTTCCCCCAAACATATATAAATATAATTATAAAATATATTTTTAATTTTTTTGTTTATTCTTTGAAAACCCTAACTCCCTAAGAATATATACACATTTTATATAAAATGCACTAATGAATTTTATTTTGTATTTGTAATGGAATGTTTATTTTTTTAGTTTAATTTATAATTTTTAGTCAAATGGGGAAATGGGGAAACGGGGGAAATAGGGGAAACAGGGAAATGGGAAAAAACGGGAAAATGGGGAATTGGGGATGGGGATGGATATAGGTTCCCCCAAAATTCCCCATCCCCATTTTCCCCAAATGGGGAAATGGGGGGGGAAGGGTATGGGAAGTGGGGATGGGGATGTGGGGACCTATATCCATCCCCATTCCCCAAACGTGCATCTCTAGCTGTGATGAAACTCAGTTTTGCTTGGTGGATCGTACTTGAACACGAGAACATCATTGACGTAGAAGGGATTGTTTTGGAAAGCCCAGACACTGTAATTAAAACCATAACGCTAGTGGTCTGATCCACCAACAATGATCTTGTCGCCACCGCGACCATTATACCAATCTCTGTTAGCCACACTCACTGTAACCAACATTCAACATTGAAGCAGCAACCACAATCAAAATCAATGATCTATCTAAAACACCAAAGCCGGCCATCACTGCAAAAATTGAAGAACTTAACAAGAGAAATAGTGAATTGAAGGCTATGAAGAATAAGAGATAGCTAGTTAGTGAGAATACAAAATGTTAATGTACGGCATGACTACATTCGATTGTTATTTATAATGGATGGTGGAGGGGGAACTAGTGGTGCAAGACTGCCAAATTGACTAAGAGATTAGGAAATTAAGGATCACGACGCGAATCGCGATAATATATAATTAAGTCCTGCCATATATGGGTCTTTATTATGGGACATGATATCTTCCATGTTTAAGAGTAGATTTCCAATGTACATGTAGTGTTTGATTTCAGAAAGTTTAATCAGATTCCTATTGCGTAGGATTTAAAAAAGAAAAAGAAAAAGAAAATATGATGTTTAGGTTAATTGTGTACTTATAAAAGTGTAATTTCCACTTCTGGTCCATTTTTTTCTTTTCATTTCTTCAAGTTAATGACAAAGTCAAGAATTGTCAGCTAGCATGATATTCATTTTGGTCACTGTAAACTCTTTATGCATTTCAATTTCATTAGATATCGATCATTTCCATTTTTTTTTTCTTGTTCTTCCATAATAACAAATTGCAATTAAGTCAATTAAATGGAGAATAATTAAGGATTGATTATTTGAAATTTCTAATTAGCTTTAGAGTATCACTTTTTCTCTCTGCAGCTTGGTAATGGTAATGGAAGCTTTACGAACAAGAGCAATTTCAGTTAGATATAATTTAATTTAAACCCTAATTTAATTTATAAAGACTTATAATTGAATAAGTATAATCCAATTGGAAGTTGAAGATATCCAAAACAATTAAATGTGTTTATTTTTTAAAGAGTAATGCTACTTTGCCCAAATTTGGTGTCCAAATGACGTGACAACACTGTCATCCATTCATTTAAATCAAGCAAATATAATACAATCTAAATGAATGAGAGTGTTGCCACGTCATTTGGACACCGGATTTGGGCACCAAATTTGGGCAAAGTAACATTACTCTTTTTTAAAATATGACACAAAAACGAGTCTACTAGAAACATGCGCGACCCGAATATTTATTCCTATAATTGGGAGCGACATATGATGAGACTCGAATCCCCACTACTAACGTGGAAGATGACATGCACGCCATTTAAGCTAAAAGTGATTAATGTGCAATTAAGCATATTTATTGTTAGTGATCATTTTCATAATTTTCTTTTTGATAGAATTAAATATTTTCATAAACTTACTTTTTATTTTTTTATTCGAAAAGCCATCTCAGAAAAAAGAAGAAGAAGAAGTTATTATATATTTATATCAATATAAAACAATAATCTTCTTACCTTAACAATACCATGATGCCAATATTTTATCAAATCACAATTCTTAAAACCAAATTCCATTTGAGGTTTATTTTGCTCGTAAAATGTAAATTTCCTCATTTGTGGGAGAATAATATTTGATTTTCCCAATTATTATATACCATATGTAAAAGATTTGATATGGTTACCATATGTATTTGAATTTGAATTTGAATTTAAATCGTTTTTTATTATTTTATATTTCCATTTAATGTAATATCTTTTACCTATAAATAGACTTTTATTGTTATAGAATTATCAATCTCGAATATTTGATTTTCTCAATTATTATCTACCGTATTTGAATTTAAATTTAAATTATTTCCTTGATTTTCCTCTTCTTTCTTTTTGGCTTAGAGTACGTTTGGAAGAGCTTCTCAAATAGATCTTTTTGCCGTCGATTTTTTAGAAGTAGATATTTTAGAGTTAGAGCTTTTAAATGAAAGTCGTTTGTCGTTTGGTTGTCAATTAAAAAAAAGCTTTTTTAATTATATTTTTAATTATAGAATTACCAAAATACTCTAGCAAATATTAAATTATAGGGTTATATTGGATATTTTAGTGTTATTAAAAAAAAAAGAGCTTAGGGTTTAGAGTTTAGGGTTTAGGGCTTAGGGTTTAGAAGCTCTCTTAAAAAAAAACTCAAAGGATCTACTTGGAAAAGCTTTAAATTTGGACTTCACTAAGTAGACGTAAAACAACTTTTTTAATCATCCAAAAGCTCCACTGAGTAACAATCAAACGATACAAAAAAAAAAAAAAAATGAAAAGAGTTTTTTTAATTAAAAAAACTTTTTTTATCCAGTAGACAAGCTCTTCCAAAAGGACACTTATTCATAACAAAGAGCTAGCTTCTTGATCTTTGGCAACTAGGGCTTATAGCTGGTTATTAGGTCTCATATAATCGGGAGATATCTAGTATCTATAATCTATTCCCACAACACCAACATGTGGTAGGACTCGAACTAGGACTTATAGTTGGTTGTTAGGTCTCCCATAATCGAGAGATATCTAGTATCTATTCCTACAACACCAACATGTGGTAGGACTTGAACTCATCACCAAAAACAAGAATAAAGAATAATATATATATTATAGGGAGAACTTTAAAACTAGCCATAAAATTTGTGGGTTTGTTTTTACCCAAGATTATCATTTTTATTGTTTTTACCAAAATATCCACTTTTTGAACAAAATTGCCCTTCTTTATAAAAAAAAAAAAAAAAAATTTCTTTGTTTTTCTTTTTCTTTTTCTTCTTCTTCTTCCCGGATGTGTTTAATTGTCTTTCTTGGTGTGTTTAATTTGGTCTTGCCCTGGTGTGTTTAATTGATTTTTCATGGTGTGTTTAATTGAGTTGCCCTGGTGTGATTAATTGGATTGTCGTTGTGTGTTTAATTGGGTTGCCCTAGTGTGTTTAATTGATTTACACATGGTGTGTTTAATTGGGTTGTTGTGGTGTGTTTAATTGGGTTGTCGTGGTGTGTTTAATTGATTTACACATGGTGTGTTTAATTGGGTTGCTCTGGTGTGTTTAATTGGGTTACCGTGGTGTGTTTAATTGGTGATTTGGTGTGTTTAAAGAAATCTATAAAAAACAAAATCTGATTTTTTTTTAATGGCGAAATTTACAAAAAAAAAAAAAAACACCAAATTAAAACTTTCCAAAAATCAAACCAAATTCAAACAACAAAATTTCCAGAAATCACAAACCCAATACAAATTTTTAAACAAAACCCGTCCTAATCTTTCCATCCACAACAAAATCAAACACCTCAATCATTAAACAACACCCATCCTAATCTTCATCAATTTAACAAAAACAAAAAAATTTAAAAAAAATTCACCATAACTCATCAGCTCCACCACCATCCACCACAACCCAGAAACATCATCATCACAAACACTAGCTCAGAATCGACCACCACCTCATCACCTGATCACCACCTCCATCTCTCTCACTCTCATGCACACACCACCATGGGGTCAACCCAAAATCGATCGAACGAACGGCAACAGAGATGGGTTTGGGTCGCTCGATTTGGACCAAATTGTGATCGACGACCGTCGATCTGCCTCCTTGCCGCAAATCGAACCACATATGCGATCCCAAACGAAGACCGACGTTCGAGTTTCACAGATCGAATGAACGGCGATGGAGATGGGTTTGGGTCACTCGATCTGGAGAGAGAGAGAGAGAGAGAGAGAGAGAGAGAGAGAAAATGAATCTGATGAGAGGAGAGAGAGGAGAGGAATTAAAAAATGGGAAGATGAGGGGCATTTAGGTCGTCACAGTCAAAGAATGGATAGAAACAATAAAAACAATAATGTTGTGTAAAAACAATAAACCCCTAAATTTTTGACTAAAAAAGGGTATTTCCTCTATTTTATAATATATATATTATTCTATTTGTATATGAAAGAAAAGAAGAATGCATGGGACCAGCACCATGTATAAGTATAACATATCAAAACTTTACTAAATTAAAACTTAATTCATCAATCATCATCATCATTAAATGAAAAAATAAGAAAAGGAAAATCAAATCCAACTACAACACTATTCGATACAGCAAGTGATTTGTAACTAACAAATCATTTTAATGATTCATATGATAGTTATAAATTACTTATATGATCAAATTTTATTAAAAAGTATAATACAAAGTAATCTTTTTATTTATAGATAGACATGATGGAAATTGAAAAACTAGCTAGTAATGCCAGCGGCGGAGCATCGGCATCACAAAGAACTTCATCCTGCCATCTCTGCAGTGAAGGCCCCCACTTTCGCCACATACGAAGTAGTAAGGCTGCCACTTTTTCAGCACAAACTCGAACCCCTCCCCATCGCCTTGCGTGGTGTTTGCAATCAACTTGGCCCTTGACAGGTCACACATCATATAACTCCACATATTTGGTAGCAAATAAACGCTATGATGAAACGGAGATTTGCTTGGTGGATCGTATTTGAACACTGCAACATACCGTATAAAAAAAACAAGGTTAACTATATATACTTAAGTTATATTTTCTCAGACGCGGGACCTGAGAATGACTTGTATTTATATTCAATTGTATTAATATTGAAATATGGAATAAAACAAGGGAAATAATTAAAAAAGATGTGAACTGACCAAGAACGTCATTGACGTAGAAGGGATTGTTTTGGAAAGCCCATACACTGTAATTGAAGCCATAATGCCAATGGTCTGATCCACCAACAATGATCTTGTTGGGTACATTTGTGTTATTGAGGCTGTGGGAATCATTTCTAGGTCCCCATGGCCAGTGAGTAGTGTAGTTGAACCCGCCACCATAGTACCAATCTCTGTTAGCTACACTAACTGTGACCAACATTGAAGCAGCAGCCACAATCAAAATCAATGATCTATGATCTGAAACACCGATCCCGGCCATCTCTGCAAAACTTGATCAAGAATTGAACAAGAGATATAGTGAAATGATCAAGGCTATATGAAGAAGAAATAGCTAGTGAGAATATAAAATGTTAATGTTGGTGGTGAGAGGACATGACTGCATTTGGTTGTTATTTATAGTGGAGGGTGCAAGAGCAAGACTGCTAAATTGACCTTTTTTGAATTTGTAACTTAAGTGGGGTTGGTAAAAAAAGATTAGGAAATTAAGGAACACGACGTGAATCATATCGCGATGATTTTCATACAGTCATGCAGTGTTTGATATTAGGTTAATTGTGTAATTATTAAAGTGTAATTTCCACTTAATTTCGGATGTCCATTTTATTCTTTTCATTTCTTCAAGTCAATGACAAAGTCAATAATTGTCAGCTAGCATGATATTCATTTTGGTGATCACTACTGTAAACTTTTTATGCATTTCAAATATTCCATTCTCCATTCGATTCCCATTTGTTTTTTTTTTCTTCTTCTTCCAAAATAACAAATTGTAAGTCAATTAAATGGAGAATTAAGATTGATTTCTAATTAGCTTTAAAGTATTAATTTTTCTCTCTGCTTGGTAATGGTGATGGAAGCATTACGAACAAGAGCAATTTCAGTTAAACCCTAATTTAATTTAATTGATTCAGTGTAATTCAATTGGAAGTTAAAGATATCCAAAATAATTAAATGTGTTAATTTTTATTTAAATATGACACAAAACGGTCTATCGGAACATGCATGACCCGAATATTTACTCCCATAATTGGAAGATTTTTAGTATCTATTCACACACCACCATCGCATAATGGGACTCAAATCCCGCTACTAACGTGCAAGGAGATATGCACACACTTGAGCTAAAAGAGATTATTGTACCATTAAACTTGGTTATTGAAGAGTAAAATGTAAATTTCCTCATTTGTGGGAGTTATTACTATCTCCTTAATCCTGATAACAACCCTAAAAGAAAATAAAAATAAATCAAATAAAGTTAAAGTACTAAGATATTGAAGTTGAAAATAGAAAGATAAAATATATATTTTGACATTATATTATTGTGAAAAAAAAAAAAAAAAGTGGTAGATATAAATAAAATCCATATATAAAAGCTTCAATGGGTGGGTAGGAAATGTAGGGAAATTATTGTGTAAACCGAAAAGGGAGAACCTAATTTTTGGTATAAATGAGAATGAGCATTCTAAAAGTTATTTTATATTTTAAAAATGAAAGTTTGACCAACGAAAAAGTCAATTCTATGCATGTGAAACTAAAAGAATGTAAAACAATGCGGTTTTAACTAATATAATTTGACCACCAATTACACTTTTCTTCTCAGTGCTTAATTACATGTACTATTACGATTGAATGATTAGATGATGACGATCGATGGTACAAAGAGAAAAAAAATAGATTTATCTTTCTTTGGATTTATCGGATTCGTTAAATTGAGATCGATTGTAGTTGTAAATATAGTGCGGTGATAACCATACTTTTTTAGTAAAGCAGCTGTGTCGAGCTCAAATTCCTCTCTTTCAAATCAAAAAGGAAAAAAAAAAGAAATAATAAAGATAGGTTTTCGAAATTAAGAGAGAATATACAACATTAGAGCATCTTCAATGCAAAAAGTGGTTTGTATACCGATAATCATTGGCATGACAACAATGTTAAGAGACTTACTTCTTATGTGGCATATAAATAGACTTTTTAGACAATCAATTCAAAATTTGGTCTCCAATACTTCTGTCTAAACACATTATTTTAATGGTGTGTCCATTTTTTTTTTTCTTATTTTATTTCATTATCAAAAATAGATGAAAAATTAATGTCAATTTTAAATACTTGACAATGTCTAATATATTTGTTGCCACGTCAGCTTGAGGTTGAATATGTATAGTGTGGAATTGGTGGAAAATGTCACCTTTTTGAACTGATGTGGTGACAAAGTCACTGTTTTAATAAGTTAAGTTTAAAAGGCACCTATTATGGTGAACTACCAAAATTGCCCTTACTTTACACATTCTCTTTCTTACTTTAAAGTTTTCTGAGTTTTATTCTTTCATGTTTCTCTATAACAGACCTCCAATGGAGGTTGAACATCATAAAATTATCAATACATCTTCATTGGATAATTAGTTTTGTGGCGTTACGCAGACACATTCGGGGGTCAAGCATCATAACATTATCAATACATTTTTTTGGTTTTGGTTTGATTTGTCGATCTGAGTATGGTTGTGAAAAGGCTCGGGTAGTGTATGAAAAAGCTCGAACACTTCATTAAAAGGCTCGAACTGTGTATTAAACCGATTAACCTATGAAATAAAGGTTCAAAAAGGCACGATTACAGTACAAAAAGGCTCGATAACAAATCAAAAATGCTCGATTACAGTACAAAAAGGCTCGATTACTGTACAAAAAGGCACGATTTCAGTTTAAAAAGGGTAAAAAAAAAGTTCAAAAAGGCACGATTTCAATTCAAAAAGGCTTGAAATTTTTTTCAAAAAGGCACGATTTCAGTTCAAAAAGGCACGATCACAGTACAAAAATGCTCGATTACAGTATAACAAGGCTCGATTACTGTACAAAAAGGCACGATTTTAGTTTAAAAAGACTCGAAAAAAAGTTCAAAAAGACACGATTTCAATTCAAAAAGGCTCGAAAAAAATTTCAAAAATGCACGATTACAGTATAAAAAGGCACGATCACAGTACAAAAAGGCTCGATTACAGTACAAAAAGGCTTGATTACTGTACAAAAATGCACGATTTCAATTCAAAAAGGCTCGAATTTTTTTTTTAAAAGACACGATTTCAGTTGAAAAATACACGATTACAGTACAAAAAAGCTCGATTGCTATTCAAAAAGGCTCAAAAATGCACAAAAAGGTTCAAAAAGGTTTTCTCTCAACGTTTGAAAAAGACACAAAGTGACAAAAAAGGGTATTTTCGTCTGGTCACCTAAATAGGTGCCTTTTAAACTTAAATTAGTAATGTGGGTGGTGCCTATCTTACAAAAAGCGCCCCAAATAGTGACAAATTTTTTTTGAACCCCAGCTATATACAGCTACATCGGAGAAAGATTTATTAATAGAATGTATATTAATCTTACGTGTCATCCTTTTTTTTTTTTTTTTTTTTTTTCACAAGACACTCTTGCATTGAAGATGCTCTTATATATTATTATATTTATTTATCTATTACAATTTGAGATTTTAAGTATGAGCACACGATTTAAATCCACAATACTATTGATGTGAATCATGCAATTATAATCATCGTTACAAATATATATGTATAGAGAGTTTTTTCCTTAATATTGTGGGAGTATATATCTGAACCGTACATTTATGGTTTGATCTCGACAGTTCTCCTAACAACTGTGACCCAAACATTGAAAAAATGCATCACACACCAGCTGAGTAGCTGACCATTTTTGACTCTTGGTAGAAGCATGTGAATGTGATTAAAAGAACAGAAAAATAAAATAAGAAGCAACTTGATGGAATGGAGGTGGACGACTTGTGGAAATGAAATTACACTCGTAGTTTGTACACAGAATTCATCTTTTTCTATGCAAATCTTTAACCAATCCTAAAGTTACACAAAAGAAAAAATAACAACAAAAGGTCAATATAATTGGCAGTTCTGCACCACACCACCACCCCTCTCTCTTTCTCTCTCTCTCTCTCTCTCTCTGTTAACACTATATAAGATCCAGTGCAGCCATGGCTTCTCACCACCAAAACACTTGTATCTCTCACTGCTATCTCTTAATCATAACATTGATCATTTCATCAATTCTCTAAAGCTTTTTAAAGCTGTGCAGAAATGGGGTTCAGTGCAGATAAACTCATGATCCTTATTGTGGTTACTGCTTCAATGTTGGTCACAGTGAGTGTGGCGAACAAAGATTGGTACAACGGTGGCGGTGGCGGTGGTGGATTCAACTACACTACTAACTGGCCATGGGGACCTAGAAATGACTCCCACAGCCTCAATAGGACAAATAAACCGAACAAGATCATTGTTGGTGGATCAGACCATTGGCATTATGGCTTCAATTACAGTGTCTGGGCTTTCCAGAACAACCCCTTCTACATCAATGATGTTCTCGGTCAGTTCACTTCTTTTTTCAATTCTACTTTGAATATATATTATATAACTTAGATATTCATAGTCATTCTCTGGTGTGAAAATAAGAATATATTTAACTTATTTTTAATATGATATATGCATGTTTGCAGTGTTCAAGTACGATCCACCAAGCAAATCCCCATTTAAACACAGCGTTTACTTGTTACCGAACATGTGGAGTTATCTTACATGCGACTTGTCAAAAGCCAAGTTGATCGCAACCACCACGCAAGGCAGTGGGGAGGGGTTCAAATTCGTGTTGAAGAAGTGGAAACCTTACTACTTCGCTTGCGGGGAACATGAGGGAATTCACTGCAGAGATGGTGGGATGAAGTTCTTTGTGATGCCGATGCTCCGCCGTTGGCATTACTAACAAACATGCAGAACCATGGCCTGGGAAGATGCAGTGATATGTAGTAGATTAAATTATATATGTTTGTCTTTGGTTTTATCATGTTTGAGCAAATAATTTTGTGAGAGAGTTGCATTTGGTGTTCTTTCTTTTCAAATGATCATCAAGTTTTTATTTTTAGTAGATGAGTCTAAGGTATTGTATTGGTACAAATTAAGTCATATTAATTTGTTGTTTGCATTCTTGTTTTTATTTGATAATTATATGTAATTTTGACTACTCAATTAAGTCTTAATTGCCTTTGCGACTTTCTCTTTCTGTCCGTTGAATTTTATGTTCAATTTATTTTAAGCTTGATAGAAGATTAAATTAAAATACAGGTGAATTCCCACTTCAATATATATATATATATATATATATAGAGAGAGAGAGAGAGAGAGAGAGAGAGAGAGAGAGAGAGAGAGAGAGAGAGAGAGAGAGAGAGGTGATTTCCCTTTTTTTTTCTTAATTAATAATAACAAAGACATGTTCAACCATAAAACACATGCACCAAACGTAGACATGACATCAAATGTTTGGTCATGGATCCAATAAAATTATATTATACATAAAAATAATATACACATATACTAATGTCACTCTTCGGGGGTCTGGCTACTATACCCATATGGGTATAATAGAACCAAAAATTGGGAATCAATTTTTGGTTGATTTTAATGTGAGAGTTGTTCCCAAAATTTAGAGTGGTTTCCAAATTAAAATTTAAATAGTTACCAGATTTTGGTTCTACCATACTCATATAGGTACGGTAACCAAGCCCCACTAATTAATGTCTACACATTCATTCATTCGATCCTCGTTAAAAAAATTACCTACATAAAAATAAATAAATAAATAAATCTAAAGATATGTCTCTATATCTCTATATCACGTTAGATGACATAATAAAAAAAATTAATTGGTAATTAACATCATATGGTATGATAAATCGTTACCGTGCAATGGACATAGTGTATAGAAGATTTGAGAATATTCTCCACGAATACTCGTAAGATATGTACGGTGAAACTCGAACCCCTAATTCTTAATGTGAAGGGAGGTGCACTACCATATACACCAATATATTAATGTAAAAGAGATGTGCACTACCATGTACATGTACGATATGTAGGATTTCCTCCTCAAATGTTTAAGGGCTGTTTGGATATGTTTTTAAAAATTATTTTTTGTTTTTAAAAACAAAAAACAATTTTAATGTTGTTTGGCTGCACATTTTATAAAACTGTTTTTGAAAACAAAAAATAACTTTTTAAAAATTATAGTTAAGTTAAAAATTATAGTTAAGAAGTTAAAAACAACTTTTTATTGTTTTTTTACCATTTTCAAAACATCATTTCAAAATAAACCACAACTTTTCCTTTCAAATAACTACTTTATCCATTTTAAAAACAACAACCAAACACATTTACATCGTTTTCCAGTTTTAAAAACTACTTATTAAAAACACTACCAATCACATTACATTTTTTAAAATATATTTTTAAAATATGATTTTCATTTTTAAAAATAGTTTTTAAAAACATCATTTTACAAATGATACCAAATGCGCCCTTATGTTTTTATTTCCAATTTTTTTACACACCCAAATCGAGATAAATGAATTATATATTAATACAAATGAATTATAATTTTTGGATGATTAATTGAAATTATTTTCATAATTTTATTCAACATATCTAGCAATAAAAGTTGTGTTGACGTCGATTTCTGGAAATTTAGTCAACAATGACATGTATGCAGATCAATGTCTAGGTAAATCGCAAAGTGAAACAGGTCGCCTACCTGATATGTGTGTAATTGAAATGAATAAAGAGACAAAGATAAAAGAATGCGGAAATGTAAATTGCGAAAGTATTTTTACGTGGAAACCCTTGATGAATGGAAAAATCACAGTCGTTATGAACGATAGAGAAAAAGATTTTTCACTATGAAAATAAGATTACAGTTATAAGAGATGAATAACTATAGAATTTTTTCTCCTTCCTCTCTCGCATAAATACATTTACTTATATAGGGGTTAAGATGTTGCCCTAATCCTTATTGTGCAAGTATGAGACATTATTAGGCGAGATCCCAGGAAAGACCGTATCTCGGCGAGATCTCTGGCGAATTGAGTGATTTGTGGAGAATCAAATCCTTGAATTCTTATTGTGTTGTGATATTTATTCCCTGTAAGATCTTCCTTCAAATCTTTGTATTTACTGCAACATTTTTTAACCACCGGATTGTAAGTGATTGGTTTGCCCAATATGAGGTTAGACTTAATGGAGGATATTCCTAAATCTTGTATCATTTATGATGCTTCGTTACTCGCAGTGGGTGAGTTCGGGTCAACTTCCCTTTTCGACTAGTACTCGGCGAGCAACTATTTTTAATGGGCAAGCTGCTTCCATCTCATATTGGCTATTTACGATTCATCGGATTGAAGCAAGCATTAGCTCCTAGAAATCCGGGTTTCATGCTGATGTGTGAATTTGATTAAAATTAATCCAAACAAGTTGAATCTAATTTTCTTTCTTCTTAAAAAAAAAAAAAAAAAAAAAAAAAAAAAACCAGTAATTCAATGAAGACAGTAAGGACTAATGAGTAAAGGTGAACACAGTCCGGTTCAAGAACCGTGGCTTAAAAAACTGCACCAGAACCAGATTTTTCGATTCCAGTTCACTTTTTGGTAGCACCGCTCTAGAATCTGAAGTTCAAGCCGGTTTGGAATCGGCGGTTCCAATGGTTCAACTAATTTTTTTTTTTTTTTTTAAATTGAGTGGACCGTTGGGCCACAACGGTCACAAAAGTGATTTTTTTTATAAAAAAAAAATTAAACCCTTTTCCCAATTCCTATAAATTTCCTCCCTCCCATTTCATTTCTTCTCACTCTAATTCTCTCTCAATTCTCCAATTCTCTCTCAAATCTCAATTACCCAACTCTTTCTCAATTATTCAATATTTTTTTTATTGTAATTAAATTGCAATTACATTTTTTTTACTCAATTCAAATTTATTTCCAACAAAATTTTTTTTCAAATTTATTTCCAACAAAATTTTCAATTTTATTTCCTCCATTTTTTCATATTTATTTTCAACAAATTTTTCAAATCAATTTTTTCAATGACAAGTGGAGAATGTTCAAGGCCTTCCAGCAAAAGGTATGGGTCCTACGCAAGATGATATTGGTTATGACGACATTGTTTATCATGAGTTCCTGCAACAACAAGCATATCTTGAATCCACAAACCCTCTTAATACCCTTCTAACAATTTCCAAACCCAATTCCACCCCATACTATGAAAGCCAATCACAAAATATGCTCGATCCCCCTCCAACTTTTGAAGCACCCAATGAAGAGAAGCAACGTAAATCTGATCTCTTCGTAATCCATATGAAGAAAATTACTAAAGACGATGGAAGCTATGCAGTGGTTTGCAATTACTACTATAGAATTTAAGTGGTCTAAATATGGAGGATACGACACATATCAGAAGCATATAATGACCAAGTATCCAATCGAAGAGGCCAGAGGGTGTTCACAAAACCAAATTTCTAGGTACACTACCCTTAACCATAAATTATTTAAATATATTGATGTAAATAATAGAGAACAATTAGTTAGAATAGTTGTTGTTGAACACTTACCATTTAGTTTTGGTGAAAAAGTTGGTTTTATTAATTATTGTCAACAAGCATTAAATTCCGATGTATGTCGTGTTTCTAGAACCACTCTCACACGTACACTTTATGATATTTATAAAAAATAAAAATAAAAATTTGTAATTTTTTTTAATAATTAAAAAGGCCATGTTTTCATATGTGCCGACATATGGAGTGACTATTGGATGGTGCATTAATACTTAGGTGTCACTTGCCATTATATGGATAATGCAAAAATGAATTCTTGCGTTTAGAGTTTTTAATGATGCATATACTGCCAATAATATTTATAGAATGCTTAAAATTATTTTTGAAGAGTATAAAATTGAGAACAAAATTTTTGCAATTGGTTTTGATAATGCTTCCAACAATACCACACCTATTCCTTTTTTACATGATTTATGCAATCTTTATTTTGGTGGTAGATTTTTTTCATCAAAGATGTGATTGCCATGTTTTAAATTTATGTGTTCAAAGTGAAATATAGGTTCTTCAAAATTTTATTAAACCTATTCAAGACGCTCTTCATTATTTGTGGAATCATGCTTCTGTAATGAAAGCATGGTCAAAATTTTGTAAATCAAATGGTAGACGTCTCGTTAGATTTTCTTGTGATGTTCCAACTCGTTGGAATTCTATTTATAAATTACTTATCGAAAGTTATGCATATATGAAATTATTATTTAATTTTATACAATATAATGTTACTAATATTATTCTTTATACACAATATTGGGATATTTATACAAAAATTT
Source organism: Acer yangbiense (assembly GCA_008009225.1). Classification (NCBI taxonomy): domain Eukaryota; kingdom Viridiplantae; phylum Streptophyta; class Magnoliopsida; order Sapindales; family Sapindaceae; genus Acer; species Acer yangbiense. The sequence continues at coordinate 45,785,908 of CM017764.1, forward strand.
GTATTAATTAATATAAACAACAAATTAATATAACAAATTACGTCATATTAATTTGCTGTTTGCATTCTTGTTTTTATTTGATAATTATATGTAATTTGACTACTCAAGTCTCAATTGCCTTTGCGACTTTCTCTTTCTGTCCATTGAATTTTATGTTCAATTTATTTCAAGCTTGATGGAAGATTCAAGTTCAAGTCTTCTATAAGGTTAAATTAAAATAAAGGTGAATTCCCACTTCAATAAATAAATAAATAAATAAAATATATATAAATTTCCTATCCTTTTTTGTTTTTAATAATTAATAATGACAAAGACATGCAACTATAAAACACATGCACCAAACGTAGACATGACATCAAATGTCCAATAAAATTATATTATACATAAAAATAATGTACACATATACTTATGTCACTCATCAATGTCTACACAATCATCCATTCAATCCTTGAGACCTAAAAAAAATATCTAAAGAGATGTCTCTATATCATGTCAAATTGTATGATAAATTGTTACTGTACAATAGACCGGGTGTATAGAAGAATTTTTTGGTTGTTTGATTTATACTCCAACAAATCAGAAGAAAATTCCTCACAAATACTTATAAGATACGTATGGTAAAACTCGAACCTTTCACTTTTAACGTGAGAGGGAGATACACTATCGAATGGATTAAGATATGACTTGCTCAATAATGATTTGATCCTTCTCAAATGTTTATATTTTTATTTCTATTTTTTTTTACACACCCAAATCGAGATAAATGAATTTTATATTAATACAAATGAATTCTATTTTTGAATGATTAATTGAAATTATTTTCTTAATTTTATTCAACAGTTTTGCGATAAAAGTTGAATTTATTTTTTATTTAAAAAAAAAAAATCAGTAATTCAATAAAGACAATAAAAGGACAAATGAGTCAAGCTAAAAGAAAAAATATCTAGCCATTTTTACAATACCCTCGAATAGCCTTCGGATTTTACCCGTGACCCATTAATATATATATATATATATACAGTCTTTCTATTATCAGTTCGAACTGACAAAAGTTATATCAGTTCCTTGCATGTGGGCCACTGGATTTAAATACTTTGACTGACAAGTGCATACAGCCAAGTCAAAGTATTTAAATTCAGTGGCCCACATGCAAGGAACTGATATAACTTTTGTCAGTTCGAACTGATAATAGAATTTCTGTATATATATATATGGTTAAAAAAAAAAAAAGAGTAAATTGCACTGGTGTAATTTTCTCAAAAAAGAAACGTCACCGATTTTGTAGGATTGTCTGAGAGAAAAGACAAAAAAAGAAAAAGTAAAAATGAATATCTCCTCCGAGAGGGAGAGTAGAGGAAATGAAAAAACGCATTGAATTCTTTCGACTTGCAGAGACCCAACAGTAATGCTTGAAACTTGAAACTCCGTCGTTTTAGAGAGAGAGAGAGAGAAGACAATCCGAAATGGAGATGGAAAACGTAATAGATCGTGTCGAAGAGGGAAAAAGCGACACCGTCAAAGACAACGATGCTCCTCCTGTAGACGATTGTTGCCCGATCTGCTTTGGTGATTTTACCGTTCCTTGTAAAGCCGATTGCGGTCACTGGTATTGCGGTAACATTTCGCGCCTTTTTTTATATATAAATAAATAATTTGTTGGAATTTAGGTTATTTTATTTGTTTATTTAGTCTTTTTTTCCCTGTTTGGTTTCTGAGAAAATTGATAGAGAAATAAAAAGAGTTTGTTTTTTGTAAAAAAAAATTTAAATAAATTTATTGATGTTATTTGTTCAGTACATATGTTAGGGTTTAGTGTACATTTTATGTTTTGGTTGCTGAGATAATGCTGGAACAAAAAAGGAGCAACTAGTTTTGGTTTTCAACAGAACAATTTCGGCAGTGTGTTTTTATTATTCACAAGGGGTAGTTTATGACCCATTTGTGTCGGTTTAACCCAACATTTTCTGGAATCTTGAAGATGGCTTTTCTTGTGCGATGATGAAAATGTTGAATCGAAGCTGCTTTTTGGTTTAGAATGCTGACTGTGATTCTGTTTATAATATGACAATCAAGAACTTTTATCCATGTTCTTTGAGCTGGGTTTTACCTTTTGACAATATTTGTACATGGAACAATTAAGGAGGAGGACAAATGTACGGCTAAGTATTTTGTTCGTTTAGTCTTTATTTCCTCTCATGTTTGTGTTTACCCTTTTTTGTTGCTACTGGGTTTTTGGGGTTTCAATTATGAATATTATGACCTACCATAAAAACTGGAGTAGTTTACTACTTAGAAATTCAGCATGATGTAGCCATTATTATTACTTGTGGGGATTCTAGTTTACCGAAGGGATATGGGATTGTACAATTATGAATATTACGACCTACCAAAAAAACTGGAGTAGTTTACTGATTATAAATTCAGCATGCTTCACGTAACTGTTATTATGACCTGTGGAACACGTGGGATTCTAGTTTATCGAAGGGATATGGAATTTTTGTTATTGTGGGGTTTGTCTTAGGCAGTTAGGCTATGTCTCATGTAATTGGTTTGCTACTACCATAAATGATTTTTTTTCATATAGCTGCCGCTTCTTTATTCTGAGCTGGTTGATTTTATTCTCTTTTTAATGGTCTCTAGTTAGAGGAGTACCTGAGTAAAAAATATATGGTGTGGAGGTTTGTCATTGATCCATAAGAGTTTATAACATTATCATATTAACTTCTTATTAACTCAGTTTTTTGGTATTGCTGTTTTATACTACTACTTTTATGGAGTTTTAGGAGACATTTGTTTTAGCCTTGGCCTTGCTGTTTATGTTTTTTGGTTTTTCACTTTTTTTTGCTGGCTGTAATTTTTTTCATGTATTTATAATAAAACACCTAAGGGGGCTGCTTCAAGCTCCTTTGGTTTTTTTGTTTTTTTTATTTTTTTAAGTAAACAAATAAACTTAATATTGTTGGTAAGTTCTTAAAATTGAAATTACTGAGTTCGCAATGAACTATCCCCGTAGATACATTGCGGGAACACTTTACCGATAGCCCTCTCGTTCATGTAATGACATATTGGAGCATGAATCTAATTTTTAAGATTCTTGTTTGTTTTTGTGCAGCCAATTGCATCTTGCAGGTATGGAATTATTCTTCAGCATCTAAGCCTTGCAAGTGTCCCATGTGCTGTCGCTACATTAATAGGTTGACACCGGAAGCTTCACTACACCACAAACAGGAACAGGAGGTTACTGACGTTCTCAAAGATATTGTGAGGTACAACCTTCTTTTTGTTGGAGGTGCGCGTGGCCTTGTACAGGTATTTTTCAAGTAAAGGATTTTTTAATTGTTAATAAATATTTAAACACAACAGCTTTGAGAACGATGTGTTTTTGAGAGATGCTTCATATATACTAGTATACTACTTAGCAGATGCTTACTGGCATTCGGTTTCGAAATCTACCAATATTTATCTTGAAAGTTTCTTATCTTATAGTAGTACCCATGCAAATATGTGGTTTTGGTCATGTCATTTGTGCATGAAAGTCCATCGATTCTAGGTTTCTATGAAGATTTTCCTTGCACATTTTTTTTCTTATATTCCTTTTGAGTACTTCGACTTTGTTCTTGGATAAAATGTGGTTTTGCATTTATAAACCAAGCAAGTGGTTTTTATAGGGATTGTTCTGGATAATGATATTAAACTTTGTATCATAACTTTTTCTGACAAGCTGAAGAAAGAGGTTTGGGAACTGTAGTACACCTAGTGGTGTTTGTCGAATTAAGTGCCTTGTTTGCTTCAAGACTCTATACCTAATTTATATTTCAAGTATGTTATAGATAATTGTTTTTGTTTTCAAGCCGGCATGAACAATGTTTTTATTGTGTTCTTAACAGAAGGTGCGTGAGTTGCCCCTCTTCATTAAGAGAATGTTTGGAGAGATGATGGATCCTGACAGGAATGATGCCTACCTGCATGAGATGCGACTTTTTGCAGTTAAGTTTATCCAAATTTTAGATTTGTTTCTCTATGATATTATGTTACATATTCTCCCCTTAGTTTGCCTGAAATTTTACACATTTCTAGAGAATTTACTATAGTAGTAGTATGCTTTGAGGATTCCTCATGAACTATTTGTTGATTGTTACTGTTATTTTTTAAACAGTTTTATTCTTATAAATAAGGGTTTCATGTTTAGTTGGTACTTAGTATTGAAACAAGAAAGCTGCTTCTCACATTAGTGATACTAAACGGGTTCACCAAATGGCGTGATGTAATGCGCATCAACACATCAGAATATATATGGGAGGCAATTTTTTTTCAAGGGACTTTTCTGTATCGTAATCAATATTATTTCTATCATAGTTGTAAACTACCCCTATGTTATAATGGGTCGGTAATATCATGTTTGAACATGGACATGATGACTTTGATCTTTGCGGAAACTCTAATCTTCTCTCTTCATTTGCAGATGATCCTGAGTACACTATATGCAGCAACTCCTTTTAACTTCATTCCAACAGGTAACATGGGGATTCGTACCGTATCTTATTTGAACAAGTTTTCTGTAAATTTTGATCTTAAGTAGTAAGATGAATTATCAAATTGGTTGTCTTCTTCCCTATGACATCTATATAGTGGTTGCTTAGGATTAATTGATGGTTATCACTCTGTAGGTGCACTCCTTATGCCCATTCTGACACGTCTTTGCTGCTTTTCTACAGGGAGTCTGGGAATTGTGAGAGTTTTTGATTACACTGCTATTTCTCTGGTGATTATCCTTCGTTTGGTTGGCATGTATCGCAGACGTCGACTCACCCAGCGTGTTAGACAGTTGGCTGCTGCCCAACCTTTGGATGAATAAACTGCAACTTTGGTCACAAGCAACGCCTTTTCATCTCGTCTGATAACGACTTTTTTAAACACTGTAAATATGTGGATGGACCTTATTATGCTTCATTTTCGAGCCTTTACTTATTACCGAAGCTTCGGATGGCAGATTGGAGTTAGGATATGATTAGAACGGTTACCATACAACATTTGGATGTTAAAAATATTCCGAGTTTGATTGTGGTTCTGAGTGTTTCTGTACATAGCGCAAAAACTACAACTTCTAGACGTTGTAATGTTGTTATAAGATGTACATATTTTGCTTATCAGAAAAAGCATCACTCTTCTGTTCTATTGATATGCCATTGATCTTGACTGATATCTGCAGAGCAAAGATGATTTTTGTTTCTGTTTTGACGTTTAATTGGTTCGAACTTGAGATATTGTCAGATTAAATGAGTACCCTTTACTGTAAAATCACTGTGGGTGGGTAGTGAGTTGAATGATGATTTGTTCTTGAAAAAACAATTTTTACCCTGGAAAATCTTCGGTGCACATGGCATGTGTCCGGCTATTGAAGCTATGTCGTGAAATGAACATGTACATTTTTTTTTTATTTTTTTTACATTAATTCGGGATTTGAAGGTGCGGAACATGTCCGAACCCACAGTTCTATGGTATAAGTGTGAGAGGTAAAACACTGGACCAATCTCATCTTGTCTAGAAATGAAAATGTACATGTGTCCATTTAAAGTTGTTATATATGTCGTAGTTTCGAGATTTTCTTGTTGTGACACGTGGAACAACATAATACAAAACCATTCTCCATCGCAGGCTATTTGCCACTCTACCAAAAAAGACGCACAGTCCACTCCACAGACACGAAAAGCAATTTTCAAATTTAAAACAGATATCCTATCAAAACATTGATCGCTCACACACTCCCTCTCACCGGAAGACAGTTCTCCTCCGATCGATCAGACGGTTCACATCATTAGTAGATAGACATGGGCCCACCGAAGGCTGTTCGCGGGATCTCGCAGGAAGCCTTCGACGAGTTAGTGAAAGAGAACATGGAGGACCTAGATATGGACCCCACCGAGGCCCTCCAAGATGCAATCCAGACTCTCTCTCTTCAAGGCGTCGATCTCTCAGGTCACTTCCATAGCATCATCCTTTTTGCAACTTACAAACAAGCACTTGTTTGCTTACAATTTTCAACATGAAAATTGAAATTGAATTTTTTTCGTTACAGGGATAGTTAAGTGTGTTCCAGGAGAGAATAGTGTAAGTGACAACCCTTTAATTCAGTCTTTAGAGAGATTGAAACAGCTGGATTTAAATTCAAAGGATCGAATCGGCGATGAGGACTTAAATGAAGTCGTTGGGTTGTTTGATAAGATAATAGAGTTGTGTGGCAGTAATGGATCAGGAAATGCTGCGATTGCGACTAAAAATGGTGGGGTGGAGTTGGTTTGTTCAGTTTGTTGCAAGATTCGAATCCGGACCCAGTCCAATTCAGCTCTTGTTTCGAGTTTGAAAACAATGTCGTTGTTTGTTCACGGTAAATGGTTTCGAATATAATGTTATAGTTTTATGTTTGATTGGTTTATGATTGTTATTTTATTGATCATGAGAATTGAAATCTATTGGCCTCTTTGTACACATTGTGTCCCTCACGGGTTTTGAGTTGCAAAGCTCAAAGCTGTGAGAGATTGTGTGTCCAAAGCAGACGATATCTACTCACATGATTGTGTGTCCAAAGCAGAGAATATCTACTGTTATAGTCCTTGATTTGGGTTGTAAAGCTCAAAGCAAAACCGTGAGAGACTTGTGTGCCCAATGTAGATATTATCTTAATATGAAGGGTACTGAATGAATGTAGTGGTAGTTGTTAGAGATAATTTGTGTTGGTAGTCACAATTTTAATCACCTAATAATAAGGAATGCATGTCAGATTGTTGTTGTAAGGAAACTTGAACTATATGAATAATCTAATTATCGTTAGTGTCGCTTTATGTAATGTATGTCCTGCTGTCACTAGCAGATGTTCAAAGTACTGAAACATTCAGGAAAAGTGATGGACCAGCAACTGTGGTTGGTATTTTAAAAGATGGCATTGAAGATCTGGAGATATTGAATAGTGGTTTTGCTGTTGTTGCTGCATCCGCAACCGGTAATGAAGTGGTCAAAGAAGCATACATGGAATTGAAAATTGACGAACTAGTTTTGGATGTATTGAGTAGACAGAGAAATGCCAGTGTTCAAAGTTTATATGACACCATATGTGTTCTGTTAACATCTGATGACAATCGAGTTGTAGCTTCCCAAGTAAGTGAAGATTAAGATAAAATGCATAAGTCTTGTTTATTGCTGCAGTTGTAAATGATAGTTAACAACTTAACATGTCAATAAATGTTGATGGTTTAAGTAAGAGTATAAACCAACGTTTTATTTTCTTATTTTTGGCTGGTGGTGGAACTTGTGTGAGGCTGGGTTGAGGTAGATTCATGGCTTCAAATCCTTAGCTGTTAAGATTGAGAAAGCCTATCTTAGTTACATTTATTTTTGCATTGTAATGTTTCTGCTCTATGCATGTACTGTGAAAAAAGGGTTCCTCTAAATAATTGTTATTAGTTATCAAAATTCAGGTTTATGGGTATGCTCGAAGATTTGCCAAAACTGGAATTGCGAGAGCTCTTGCACATTCACTACAAGCAGGCCTTAGCTCACCCAGTCTTGCTGCAGCCAGTATTGCATTAAAGGCGGTTGCTGTCAATGTAAGATTTTTCTAATGTGATAAGATATTAAGATTCACTTGATGTTATATCAATGCTAAATATTTTGAAGTGTAAGAATATTGTGGTAGGAAGTTAGAGAATTTTTTTGAGAAATTCTTTATAGGAATTTACCAGTTTTTGTTGAGCACGCATTGTCATTTGGCAACAAGTCTGACATACTGTTTCAACTTCCCATATGGAAAACATTTTTTCTGAATAAATTGTGGATGGTTTTGATGATTGAGTCTTCGATATCATTCCTGCCCAAGAAAATTTTAGAAAACCTTCTAGCAGTCAACTACTTCAGTGATTGTGAAGCATGCATGCACAATCCATGGAAAAATAATTTTGGTTAGATACTATACTCTATACACATCACTGTTGGTTTAGGCGTTTAGCGTGGAAGCTTCTAAATCTTTTAATGGCTTATACTCATTTTTTTTTTAATAAGTTGCATGCAATATAGCATAACAAACTCTCATTCTTAATTTAGTTTTTAAAAAAAAAAAAAAAAAAAACTCTTATTCTTAATTTAAACATTACTTGATCTTAATTTGAATACAGTCGGTAAATTTGTTGAATCTTATTGCATAACTTTGTTATTTTGATCAATGAGAATAAGTGTTCTCTAAAGTTTGTTATTTCTAACTCTCACCAGCAGAGTTCCAATGACTAGACTAGTTTATGATACTGATAACGGTATTTAACATTTACATATGTATACGATATCTGCTCTTTTTTGTTAATCCTATAACTTGCTCTCTCTGCAGGATGAAATATGTGTATCCATTGCCGAAAGTGGCGGCATTGATGCACTTCTTCGATGTATTGATGACAGTGGTGAACAAGGCAACAAAACTGTAGCTAAAACTTGCTGTTCTTTGTTATGCAAGGTACAAGTTCAAAAACTCTGTTCTCTTGCATGAGGCGGAGTTGTTAAGATTTGAAATTGATTTGCTTAGCTCTTATTCTTTGGCAGCCAATTGGACCATCAATGTAACTTCTTTGAAAGATATATTAGTTGACAGTATAATTCTTGTGCTTAGAATTGATTGGAGATCCAGTTATTTAATCCTTCATATTCCTTGTTGGTGGCACAAAAGACTCAAGTGCAGATGGGTTTTCATTTTCCAAAAGAGTTGTAGAACATTGAGCTTTCTTTAGTACACAAAATCAAATACTCTCCTTCAACAGATGTTCCTTTTCTCCCAGCTCGGCCAAATATGATTAGTTTATAATGAAGAAACAGCAGCCTATATTTTGGCATCTTAATTTAACTATTACTTCTCGTTGAAGCATTTAAACACTTATTTTATACATTTTATCTGATTAGTTGGCAGGAAGTGACTCAAATAAGAGTTCTATTGTTGAGAAGGGAGGATTGGATAGGCTCATCAAACTGTGTGCCAGATTCTCGGATGATCCCTTGGTACTGCAAGAGGTAAGCATTTAGCAAGTATTGTTCATATGAATGTGCATAACAACATAACCATCACATCTACAGTAACTCTAGCTATATGCTCAATAAAAATGCTGATTGGATACTTGTTGACATCAATTTTAATGTTCCCTTTACCCATTTCAAAGAACTGTGGTAATTAGATTATGCTGCTGGTATCAATTATACACACATTGACGTTTCATATATTAGTTCCTCTCTGCAAGCGCTCCTTTTTTATAATGGTTCTCAGGTTATGTCTATTATTACTGTACTGTCCTTGAGATCTCCATATAATGCATCCCGTGCCATGGAAGCTGGAGCTGGAGACCTTGCTATTCAAGCCATGCAGAATTTTCCCAGCATACTGCAACTGCAGAGGAATTCTTGCTTTATGATCCGCAATCTTGTAGTAAGAAACCCAGAAAACAGGCAAGTCACAAGTGTGCTTATATAACACACCCAGCAGCCTTACTGTATATAATATCATATATCTATATGTTGTAACAAATCTTTTCATTGGACAGAGCCCTTCTGCTCAGTAATGGGATTGAGAAACTTATCAGGCAGGCAAAGGAGAACCACCAAAGCTGCAAGGCTGCCGCCACTGATGCGTTGAGAGATTTAGGGCTTGATGACTACAACAAATAGCTGTAAGTTTACAACAAATTTGTTGTTTTTTGTCACTAAATGTTTACGCGATTTGATTTTACATCATACACTGAGAGTTCTGGAGTGAGGTTATGATTTTTTTGAGATCAGACTACTACCATGTTGTAGTATGTCTTCGATTCAGTGTAAAACAGATTCTCATATTATCTTTTTGATTGTTGGAGTGCTGTTAAGATGAATCTATTGCTGCAGATATAGAAAGAAAATTAGAATTTCTCCCAAGTATCCATCTCTCTTCTTCTTTATTATCTATTTATTTGATAAGATATCTCAAGTATTATTAGTTATTACACTCATTGCAATAAAAAAAATCAAACAAAAAATTTGGAAATTATCTAAAATCAACTTCTGCGACTGCAATATATTCGTCAAAAACAAATGAAATTTTAGTAATCGAAGAAGAATTAACACTGAAATATTTGAATCTAAGAAACAGAAAATATAAAAACTGAGAATCTAATACTGAATAGCTGCTAAACAAATAGGACAACTCTTCCTGACTTCCTGAGTTATATATCCCCAAGTGGTAAAATTTTCTGCTTAACAGTTTAAGTAAAATGATTTCAAGAGTCAAAAAACTACAGTCAAGCAGGCGTGTAATCAAAAGTTTAGCGCAAAATGACCACTTCTCACTGTTACAAAGGAATCAAAAAACATTCTCAATCACAAAAACCTGTTCAACATGTCAAACAGAGAGCCTTTGCTGTGAAGAGTATTACTATGAAGACCAAGTCTGATCATCAGAGTAGACTAGAATTGCATAGTAACTTGGTAAGCAAGTTGTTGGGTGTTACTACTCTGTGTGCTTATACAGAGAAGTTGCCATGGACCTCTGATGTTGATCACACATCAAGTGAAGATAGAAGAGCAACATGATTCACACTTCACAGTAGAGCTGGCATATGTTATATTCTCGAACAACAACTAAAAACTAACATAAAAGATTTCAAGTAATATTCTCTAGCAACAAATAGAAAGTACATCAAGGCATATGTTAAACAAATCCACATACATCAAAGTATCAACAAAAAATCTGACGAAACCCATACAAGGTTAAAAGATTCGCAAGTCATGTTTGTTGAAGATAAGTGACTAAAGAACATCATAATCTATTACATTACTTTCAAGACTCCTTAAAACACCGAAACTTCCAGCAGCAAGTCCTCTATTCGGATTAGCTCAAACACACAGATGTCTCCCGCCTTTAACTTCATGTCATTCAAAAATTCAGTCCATCCCTGCATGGTATTACACCCACCATACATCCAACCGATTTGCACTGGCCATTCTCTTCCCTTGGATGCTCGTAATTTGATAAGTTTTATATCTTGAGTCAAGTACCGGTTGACAAATTTGGCTGGCAAATACTGCATAAGCAACAACAATTGCAACAAATCATATTTCAAAGGCTATATGAAAAATCTTTTGGTCTTATCATTTATTTAAAAAGCTTACCACAACACGACTATATAGATGACTTGACCGCAACATGATAATGAATGAAGGATTTCTAGGCTTCAATGATCTGGCTAGAGTAAAAAGTCTCTCTCTTTCTTTTGCAGATGAAAATTTATAATTTCTACTAAGAAAGATTCTCTTATCTTCAAGTAAAGCCTTCAACTTATGTAGATCTGCAAATTGTGGAATTGAATTAGAAAAAGAGTAATTTTCAGCCACTATACACAAACAAAAAGGATTTATTAGTACAAAGATTCTGATGCACAAAGTTTTTTAAGCTCACTCTCATTATCTTTGATTTGAGTTGGATGTTCGTCTTCACCATTGTGAGCGGTGTTCGTATTCACCTCCACTTGCTTTTCCATTTTACGCTTATTTCTTGGCATCTCAAGTTCTTTCTCCATTTGACCATGGTGAATCACCCCCCTTTTAGGCTCATCAAAGTTATCAGGATAACTCATCTCTAAATTACTCGTATTAAGGATAATAACGTGAAATTTTGACATCTTTTCATACTTAAAGACCAAGAAGTATCCTACACCAATCGAATAATATTCTATGAAATTCTGCCAACCCTGATGAAACCAAATTTTTTCGCCATCATTTGACAACCCCACTCGCCAAACTCGACCGTCAGGAGCGGTGATTGTAGCAAAAGCTAAAAGTTCATCCCCGAATTCCCTCACAAACTTCTCCGGAATCCGCTGCAGTTATACAAATGATGTTAGCCAATCTACTTAAAAAAAGAAGTTAAAATCAACAAAGAAAGGTTTCATCAAAATAACCTCACTAGCTGATTAGCTGATTCTGTTTCACTTATAACAATTATACTAAACAGAATCCAAACATCACAGTACACTATCAAATATCACCTCTAACATATCATCAAAGTTACTTTTGTTTCACACATATTCTCTACAAAGTAACCAAAAAAAAATAAAAATGATTTCCTTGTAATTTCTTGATAAACAAGAACAACACTAACATGTAGCATTTTCATAGCAGAAAGCGGATCATGGACAATACGTGTTATTAAGCTATACAAACAAAGGAAACAAAACAATGCTTTCAATAATGAAATGAAACTCATGAAAATTGTTGCAATTAAAAGGGGTTGTTTGTGAAGCAAAGACATGCAAAACCATCCTTACATTTCATCAAAAACTCTTCACTAGCTTATGTAACTCATCACAACACAATATTTACACGAAAAAATGGATTGAAGTGATTCCCTTCTAACACAAATTCATATAGAAGTGAACTTTCTGCATATGACAAATTGAGTTCAAAGGTAAATTTTTCTGCTTCAAAGTTTAGGTAAAATGATTTGAGTCAAGAAACCATAATCAAGCAGGCGTGCAATCAAAAAAGTTAAGCACAAAATAATCAATTCTTAATGTTTTAAAGGAATCGAAAAACATTCTTAGTGACATAAACCGGTTTAACATATCAAAGAAAGCTTTTGCTACAACAGTTAAACCAAATTCTGGAAAAATATAAACTTTTTTGTCTTCCACAGACCCCAAATTATATTTTTCTCTTTTTTTAACCAATAGCATCTTCAAAGAATAAATGACCAGAAAGTAATTTTTGAAAGTAATAATAGTAATTAATTATACAGATTTTATATTGTAGCTAAATTCTTTCAAGCAATATATAGAAACAATGGATTTTGTTGGGCATATGATCTGAAAACCATGAACTAATAGAACAATAAATTGATAATAGGGGTTTGAGTCCCCTCCATTACCAAGATCGGATGATGTGTTTGTAATATTTTATCTATCTCGGTAAGGGATTTGAATCCTACTTTTACCAAATCGGATTATATGTTTGTAATGTTTTATCTCGATAGGTCTACTTACAACACTACAGGCGAGGGTCCTAACTAGCATGTATAAACTATCAAGTCAATCAATATATATTCTTCTTCATTATCATCAGTTCATCACCAACTATAATAATAATCAAAAAGTCAAAAAGTGAAAGATAAGTCATTAAAACGCAGAGATGTTTCAATAAAAACGACAAGTGGGCTGTGTGTGCCAAGTTGGAGTGTTGGACAATAGGAGAAAATCTTGATGTTGGTGAGACAGACCCAGTTAAATTGTGCCACGTGTTATGTGTAATGTAATAAATTTATTTTCAATTTATATTCCAATAATAGTCAGCCATGTGGCATTTTAAAATAAAAATTGTATTAAATCACTGATAACTTCTTTTTGTTTTCTTTAGACCTCCTAATTATCTTTTTTTTATTTTTTTTAATCTTTTTTTTAGTTCCAAACATATGAGTTCTTCGAAATTTTTATCTTACTGAATCTAAACATAGAAAAAGAGAAAATTTTATCAGATTGTTTTGCTGTCATGTTACCTTGTTCATTGATGATCCTTTCACATATTCTAAAGAGAAAAATTTATTCAAAACAGAGTAAAAACATTACAAGAGAAAAATTTCAATGAAAAGAAGTGACAAAGCAAGAAACAGATCCAAAGCAACAAATAAAATATATAAAGAAATCAGATAAGAGAGGAGAGATGAGATGAAGGTGAAGCAGTTAGTTGAAATCTGAAGGTAAAACAACACAAAGCACATATCTAAATGAATATGAAGAGAGATCAAAGAGAACCGAAATCAAGATTACAAATTTTCCTTCTCTCGAGTCAGACTCACCGGAAGAAGATCAAGAATTCAGACACACAGAGAGAGAGAGAGAGAGAGAGAGAGAGAGAGACTACATAAACAAAGAATGATTTGAAAAAATGAAACTAATTCATGTATAAAAAACAGAACTTTACTTTTCTAATATTTTCAACAATAATCTATGCAAAGTAAGAAAAAAAAAAGAAGGGAAGTTTTGGGATGTACCAGTTTCTTGTCTTGAAGGGAAGAAGCAAGAATAACCTTGAAAAAATGATAGGGTGTCTCCTCCATGACCATGGACTTGCAGCTTTGAAGTATCTGGAGAGGTGGTCAGATCAAGGGTGTGTTGTCTTAGGGGCGTCTCTGTTCTCTGTTTCTTTAATAAAGTTGATAGCTCTTCAACAAAAAAATGTTTACTTACATGCAAAAGATGCTATTTGCTTTTGTACTTGTAAATTTCTGTCTTCATAATTTTGGTGGTAGTTTTTTTTTTTTTTTTTTTTGAGGAAAATTTTTTGGTGGTAGTTTTGGTTTGACTCTGTTTTGTTGAATTGAAGAGCTTGTGTGTCCATTTTTGAGAGGTCTCTCTTACACATGCCCGTACTGATATGGACTTGAAATTGGATTTGGATAGAGTGTGAGGTTGTCTTTTGAGAAAAACTTGAAAGAATTCGGATTGGGGTCTCAAGATTGAAGAAAATAAATAAATGCATGTTCTTGTGTTGTTGACAAGTTTCCAGTTTTGGCTTACAAAGAAACTTTTACAGATATGTGTGTTCTTCCAATGCTTGACTCAAACTATTTATAGAAACTATAAAGTTGCCTTTTTGATGTGGTCCACACAGTTCAGTCTTGTTTTGTTTTGTTGTTATGTGGACTGTGAACTATTGGACCGTTGAGTCCTCCACCTCTCACCAATTTTTTTCACTAAATAAAAATAATATTAATTTTTTGGAAAAAAAAAAAAGTACAAGAAAGTTTGATAAGGTTGAATTTATACTTGATATATTTTTTATAAATCGATTAATATATGGCTATGTAACCTGTTTTTGCATACAATATGATTGGTTGGTTCCATTAAAGACTATTTTGTTTAAAATATAATCCTTGTTTAATAAATTACATTTGGAAAGGAAAAAAAAATTAAAGTTTTCTAAAATAAATATTTTAAACATTTTATGTTTAATTAAATTTATTACACAAAGAGCTAGTAGGATGTAGCAAAATTCTCATGATACAAAACAAAACATATATAGTGGGTGTCAAAACAAGATGATTTATCGTTTTAATCCGATCCTATCCGATTCCGTATAATCCGAATCTGACCCGACCCCAAGTCCATTTTATCCAATTCAAACATTATCAAAATCTGATTTCAAGCTTTTCAAGGAACGGGATTCGGGCCACAATCCGGTCGTTTCGAACCGTAATCAGCCCAAAAGGTTTCAGATTAGGCCATCCTTTTGATTCAAACTATAGAGCAACATTGCAACAATGTCACCTAAAAAATGACTAGACACTAGACAGTAAGGTTGTTCATGTTCCTACACTTCTAAAACAGCAATGAACTTACATGATAACAAGTTAATCACTACAATTAATTTAAAGAAGCATAAAATATTGAAGCTTTGAGAAGAATGCTAATCCCTTCAGTGTACAGCTTAAACATAATTATAACATTCAAGTGGCAACAGTAATTTCATCAGCAACTACATAAAAAATAAAAAAAACAAAAAAAAACAGTGGCAACATTGACAGCAATAGTATCAATTCCCTGTTGCTTTTGGTTTAGCTCCCTGAACCGGCATTGTGGATTATGTGAACCTGTATGGTGTCTCCCATTTGGCCATTATGATCTGGTAGAAATTCACAAATACAATGGTCATCCAGGCCCAAGTTGTTCTGTGTGCAGAAATCTTTCCACCCGCTAATCCAGGTTCGACCATCATTCCAAATGAAAGCATTTCCAGGTGATTTCATCCCTTGCTCATTTCGAAAGAACACCAGCCCTGATAAATCAAGCATGTGGTCTTTCAAAAATTTTGTTGGTACAAGCTGCAGTGATGAAAAATAGTTTTAACATTAGAAACAACAACGTTTCACATTGCGGCCCAAATAAAATTCAAACCAAATAAGTTCGATATGCACAGGCACATATTGTGATTTGTTACCATATCAACGGGCCTAAGCAAACCAAGAAGAATTTGCATGGATTTTGAAAAGAATATAATTATGCTGAATGATCTTTCATTGATATCAAACCGTGTACATATACAATCAGTGGTGTAGTTCCATACGTCTATGACTCCTATAGAAAAGCACTAAAGATAATACTAGCTACCATCTAGGAATACAACAAGAAGTAATCTTATACAACATAAACTCTTCTAAATACAAGATAAACATCAGTTAGTTTTCTTAACACTGCCCCTCAAGTTGGAGAGTGGATGTCCTGTACTCCCAACTTGCGAATCATAGGCGTAAAGATTTCTTTTCCCAAGGCTTTAGTCAATACATCTGCCAATTGATGCGTAGAACTCACAAACCGTGTAACAACCGATCCATCTTGAATCTTATCTCGGATGTAGTGACAATCCATTTCAATGTGTCTAGTCCGCTCGTGAAAGACTGGGTTTGCTGCAATATGTAACGCAGCTTTGTTGTCACAATATAATAATGCAGGTTCTTGAAGTAACACTCCCAAATCTTTGAGTAGATATCTCAACCAGGTTAATTCACAACAAGAACCTGTCATAGCACGATATTCTGCTTCAACTGAAGATAATGACACCGTTTTCTGACGTTTTGATCTCCATGAGACCAATGATGAACCAAGGAAGACACAGTAACCCGTAGTTGACCTTCTAGTGATTGGACATCCTGCCCAATCTGAATCACAATAGGCTCGTAACTTGAAATCACTATTTGATGAAAAGAACAGACCTTGGCCAGGTGCATTCTTAAGGTATCGCACAACACGGAGGGCTGCCTCCATATGGAGCTTACGAGGCTGATGCATGAACCTGCTTAACACATGTACAGAATATGTAATATCCGGCCTTGATATAGTAAGATATATCAATCTACCAATCAGTCTCCTATAACGGCCTGGATCCTTGAGTAAATCACCATTATCAGTCAACTTCAAACCTCACTCCATAGGAGTATCAATAGGTGCCGCACCTATCAATCCTGCATCCTCAATAATTTCTAAAGCATACTTTCTTTGAGAAATAAAAATCCCACTTTTAGAGGTAGATACCTCAATGCCAAGGAAAAATTTCAAATCACCAAGATCTTTAAGTCTAAACTTACTATGTAGGAATTTTTTAATTTCAGTAATGCTCACAGAATCATTTCCAGTAATCAAGATATCATCAACATATATCAAAAGTGCAGTGAAAGACTTGCCTTGTGTTTTGGTGAATAATGAGTAATCGGCTCGAGATTGAACATAACCTGCGGCTTGAATAGCCTCTGAGAACTTTGAAAACCGCTGCCGAGATGCCTGCTTCAAACCATACAACGACTTGTGAAGTCGACACACCATATCGTTCTCCCCCTGTCTCTGAAGCCCTGGCGGTGGAGACATGTAAATTTCTTCATGAAGGTCACCGTGAAGGAAGGCGTTATTGACGTCTAACTGATGAAGTGCCCAACCACGAGCAGCAGCCAAGGCAAGAAGACAACGAACTGTGACGATTTTGGCAGTAGGTGAGAATGTATCCTGATAATCAATGCCCTCCAACTGTGTGAACCCTTAAGCAACTAACCGGGCCTTGTATCTTTCAATGGAACCATCGGAGCGGTGTTTGACCTTGTAAACCCACCGACAGCCTATCAATGTTTTCCCGGCTGGAAGGGATGTTAGAGTCCAGGTACCATTGTCCTGAAGGGCCTGCAATTCTGATCGCATCGCCTCCTGCCATTCGGGATGAACAGCGGCTTCAGAATAAGAACGGGGCTCGGCAACCTGACTAATTTGAGCAACAAAAGAACGCAAAGCAGGCTTGTAGCGATGATATGAAACATAGTGAGCCAAGGGATAACGTGTACCTTTAGTTGGACCTGGAAGCAAGGGATCGGACTGGTAAGAGCAAGTGTGCGTGACGTGAGAGCAGACATAGTCTTGTAGTTTCGCCGGCGGAATGTGGGGACGGCCGGAGCGACGAGGTGGCTCGGGATTAGGCAAGGGTGAAGGCAAATCGGGTGAGGGCAAATAAGGTGAAACACCAACCGGAGATGAGGATTCGTGGAAATCAGCAGTACTGGTAGGGGGCGATAGGTTTGGTGATGCTGGTGTGTTGACGGGTACTGGTGCAGGTCTGGTGTGTTGTGGTATGAGTGGCGATAGGTCTGGTGTGGTATGAGTGGGGACGGGTACTGGTGCAGGGGAATTTGGTGTAGGGGATTTTGGGGATTTTGGCAATATTGGAGTGGTGTGGTAAGGAGCTGCTGTGATGTCTGGTGTTGGTCAAATGTGGTCAAGGGATGGGGTCGGGTCATCAATTGGTAAGGGAATTGGACCATGAGAACTGGGCTGTTGTGGGTTGACAGGTGCAGAATTCTTCATCTCGAATGGGAAAATAATTTCATGAAAAACAACATCTCTACTTGTGAAAACTTTTTTTGTTGACAAGTTATATAATTTGTAAGCCTTTTGCCCAACAGGATATCCTATAAAAATACAAGCCATAGCACGAGAATCAAATTTGTGTGTAGTATGAACATTGGTAGCATAAGCTAAACATCCAAAAACACGAAGATGATGAAACAGAGGAGGTTTCGAGTATAGACGCTCAAAAGGAGTTTTGAAGGAAAGGACGGGTGTAGGTAAACGATTAATGATGTGTACCGCAGTAAGAACACACTCCCCCTAAAATTGGGTAGGAAGATGCGCATGAAATTTCAAAGCGCGGGCCACCTGCAAAATGTGACGATGTTTACGTTCCACAACCCCATTTTGTTGAGGCGTGTAAACGCAAGAATGTTGAAAAATAACACAATTTTCTTTGAAAAAAGTTTGGAGGGAAAGAAATTCACCACCATTATCACTACGAAAAATTTTAATGCGAGATGCGAATTGAGTGAAAACATAGCTAAAAAAATGTTTTAAAATTGATTGTGCCTCATCTTTGTATCGCATTAAAAAAATCCAAGTGAAACGAGTATAATCATCCACAATGGTAAGAAAATAATGGGCACCAGAAAGTGAAGGATGTTTATAATGTCCCCAAATATCACAATGAATAATATCAAAAGCTCATACAGAGGAAATTGAACTAGAACTAATTAAAAGGCAAACGACATTGTTTAGCCATTGGACAAACATGACAATCATTATTGTTTTGAATTGAAATATGCAAAAAATATTTAGCAATGAAACCTAAACGAGAAGAAGATAAATGCCCTAATCGGTTATACCAAAGGTCGGTGGATGTTGTAGTGAGGTTGCAGACCGGTAAAGTATGTATTTTCGAGGGAGAAGGTGGGTTGTGTATGTATTTTTGTGTTGCTAATGCCACCAAGTAATACAATCCATCACGCTGCTTACCCAAACCAATCGTCCTCCTCGTAACCAGATCCTGCAAAATACACCAATATGGAAAAAAAGTCACTGAACAGTTCAAATTTCTTGTCAGACGGCTAACCGATAATAAATCAACTTTGAATGTAGGCACACATAACACATCACGCAAGTAATAAATGGAATTCAGAGGTAATGATCCTTTCGCAGCAATTTTAGCCTTTTCTCCGCTAGGTAATAGCACTGGAGATAATGAACATTTTTTATTCTTATGTAAGAATAATTTAGGAGATGAAGAGATGTGGTCTGTCGCCCCGCTGTCAATTATCCAATTACAAGAATCAACCTTAGACAAACCTGGTTTTGATATGGCGGCATGAGCTTGTGAGTTAGTAGCCACATTTTTGTCGTTTAAAAGAGACAAGAGTTGCTGCAATTGTGCCTCTGAAATTGCAGCCATTACCGGTGGTTTTTCGTCATCTTTAGTGAACCCTTCAGAAACATGATTTGCTGCAGGATTATTCTTGAAACGATATGAATTTGAGTTTTGTCTTGCCTTAGGATGTCCTTGTGGGTATCCATGCAATTGATAGCATTTTTCGATGAAGTGTCCCATATCTCCACAATGGGTGCACTGTGGTCTTCCTCGAAACGAACCTGTTCTTCGCTTGTCTTGATCATATCTTCGATTCTCCTGTGGAATGTTATAAGGACGGTCTGATCGTTCCATCTTTCCTGCTGCAGCAAACTGATGTGGTCTACTACCGTTTCTTACAGCCATTGCCGCACTCCCACTTTGATCCGGCATAGTGTGTGTGGTGAGAAGCCGTTGTTTTTCTTCCTAAGAAACAGCGGAATATGCTTGTCGGACTGAAGGAAGAGGGTTCATCAAGAGAATTTGTCCACGAACAGCACTATAAGATTCATTCAGACCCATTAAAAACTGCATCAATTTCTGTTGGTCATGTTGCGCTCCATATGTCGCATCACTGTAAGAAGCCAATTCATCCCATAAACCTTTCAGCTTTGTGTAATAGGTGGAAACTGAGAGCTGTTCCTGTTTATGATAGGCGATATCTCGCTGAATTTCAAAGATGCGGGGTGCATTACTTTGAGAGAATCGTTCACGAGATCTTCCCAAACTTCATGTGCTGTAGCATAGTAAATTACACTATCTGAGATTTCTGGGCTGAGAGTATTGATGATCCATGAGTGGACCATATCATGCAACGTGACCAAGTTGCATAACCATTGGGATCGGTCTCTTCTGAAGGTGCCGCGATTCTGCCATTGACGAAACCTAACTTATTCTTTGAGTTTAAAGCCATTGTCATAGCCCTTTTCCATACTGAATAGTTGTCTCCATTCAAAGGCTTGGAAACCAACACCAAACCTGGATGATCTGAATGATGAGTAAAAAAAGGATTGGAGAGATCGGTTTTTAATAAATCTGTCGAGGAGGTTGAAATTTCTGGCTTGGACGTGCTAGAGGCGGATGTGCCAGATGCGGAAGGAGATTTGTCTACAGTTGTTTGATCGTTGGCCATTGTAGCAAAAAATATGAAAAGAAACTACACGAGAAACAGAGTGCAGTGATGATTGAGTCAGGATTTTTTAATCAAGCTCTGATACCATGAAAAGAATATAATTATGCTGAATGATCTTTCATTGATATCAAACCGTGTACATATACAATCAGTGGTGTAGTTCCATACGTCTATGACTCCTATAGAAAAGCACTAAAGATAATACTAGCTACCATCTAGGAATACAACAAGAAGTAATCTTATACAACATAAACTCTTCTAAATACAAGATAAACATCAGTTAGTTTTCTTAACAGATTTCACATTTTAGTTTCATAATTAAACCAAGTAGAAAATGCGAGTAATGACTAGAGACAAAAATTACTGCTCTTGTTGACCACTAGGCCGGATCAAGTTTTTGAGTAGTCTAGATTTTTTAAGTCGTTAAGTGCAAACACAGGTTGACATGTATAATTATAACCGTAGCAGCAGTTTACAGAAGAGGTAAGATCACTTACTAAAAGGTGCTTCTTGGCCTTCGTTCTCAATTTTGCAATAAAGAAGGGATTGCGAGGTTGGACTAATTTTGACACACCAACTCTTTCCGGTTGGACTGTAGTTCGTTCAAAACCTCCACTCTTAGCGGTAGACATTTTCTTAGATCCTCCTGAATCAAAATTTACCGGCAGGTTATCATTATCTCGAACAAATTCAAGCACATAGCTGCATGGCATTCAAGCATGCAAAAAGAAGTAAACAACTGTTAATTAAGAGACAAGAATTGCAATGTTTACCTTCGTTAATTGCTGCTGCTTCTTCAACCATGACATTGCAAGTGTCTTTAGAGACTCCTTCCTTAACAACAACCCTTTTCTTAGATCCTCCTGAATCAAAATTAAAAGACATTTTATAATAATTTTAGAAATCCAAGCAGACATCCACTAAACATTCACACATGCACATAAAGTGGAACATGTTAATTAAGAGACAAGAATTGCATTGTTTACCTTCGTTTTCACTGCTCTTTCTCTGGTCTTCGTTCTTTCTGTTATTTGCAGCTACTTCTTCAACCTTGACATTAGAAGTTTGTTTAGAGACTCCTTCCTTAACCACATCCCTTATCTTTAACACTGAAACCTTCAGTATCTTCCGACTAATAAGCTCAAAGGCACATATATCTCCACAATCCAAATTCTTACTGAATCTAGCCAATTTCGTCATAAAACACTTTGGCTCCAAAGTGAGTAGGGCAGACCACTTCCTTCCATCAGAATCCAGTACCTTGATACTCTTGGTACTTGTACTAAAATACTTGCGAGCAAATTTGACAGGCACGTACTGCACTTGCAAAAATGACCACAAACTAAGCCTACTGTAGGTGTAAAGCTGATGTGACAAACTTCAAGATCACATTAAACAAACTTACCAGACGATGGTTTTCAGTTGACCGGCAGATAACCATGAATGAAGGATTTTTGGGCTTGAACAATCTGGCAGCAGCAATTGCTCTCTGTCTTTCTTTGAATGCAATATTTCCAAATCCCTTAGTAACACATATTCCCATGTTGTCAAGTAAATCCAAAAGCCCATCTCCATCTGCAATTAAGGGAATTAGACTTGAAAAACATAAATTTTAGTGAAGACCAAGCCACAGAACAGACATGTAAATATAAAGAGAGCTTACCAAATTTGGCAGCATCATCTGAAGAATGTGTCCCAACTTCATATGCCGTTTTCTTAAGGTTTATGTCACTACCTACAGCATTCGATTGATTTGATCCCACTAGTTCTTCCTTTTTTCTTCTCTTGTTTTGCGACTCATAGCCACGCTCCTGGTTACAGAAGCAAGAAGAGACATGCTTGTACCTATAAAAAATATATATATGATTTCCATGTAATTTCTTGATAAACAAGAACAACCCTCATACGTAGCCTTTTTATTTGATAGCAGATCGAGGACAATACAGTTATTAAGCTCTAAAAACAAAGGAAACAAAACAATGCTTTTAATATTGAAATGGAACTTATGTAAATTGTTACAATTAAAAGGTGTTGTTTGTGAAGCAAAGATATGCAAAACCATCCGTAGATTTATTCAAAAAATCTTCACTAGTTTACTTAACTCATCACAGTACAATATTTATACGAAAAAACAAATTGAAGTGATTCCCTCCTAACATGAATTCATATAGAAATGAACTTCTGCATATGATAAATTGAATTCAAAAGTAAAATTTTACTGCTTAAAGGTTTAGGAAAAATAATTTCAGGAGTCAAAAAACTACAATAATTTTGTTGTTTTAAAGGTAATGTGAAAAACCTTGTAACTTGTAAGTACTAAGTAGTGAAGCAACAGAAACATGTTCAACGGATCAAATAGAGCCTTGGCTACATCTACATTACATTCAAGAGTACTATGTACCGTGTTGTCTTTCTAGTGTGGTCCTTGACTCTGTTGTGCTTTAGACAAATCATAATCATATGTTTAAAAAAAAATTAAGGCAGTATGTATATAACAATGTTAACAAGGTCCGGTCCTACTCTGTCTAAACCAACTGCAGTCATGGTCCTCCATTGGATCATGATTATCCAAACAATCAACAACCCAATCCACCAAATTAACTCCAAATCAACTATCAAATGCTTATAACAAATTCATCCAACAATGACTTAACAAGATTATATAGTCAAGCAAACATATATGCAAATACTGATCTATCCCATCTCATCCACATATTGAACAAAAGTAAGGACATTGATCAGGTTTCAAAAGACCTGAAAGTGAATGAACATCAACAAACAAACTTAACTAAGTTTAACAAGTTCTCTGCAAAATAACAAAAAATATAATTTCCATATAATTTCTTGATAAACAAGAACAACATTAACATATAGCATTTTCATTTGATGGCAAATCATGGACAATACGTGTTATAAGATCTACAAACAAAGGAAAGAAAACAATGCTTTCAAAAATAAATTGAAACTCATGAAAATTGCTGCAATCAAAAGGGGTTGTTTGTGAAGCAAAGACATGAAAAACCATATGTACATTTTATCAAAAAACTTGATCTTCACTAGCATATGTAACTCATCACATTAAAATATTTATACGAAAAAGCACGTTGAAGTGATTCCCTTGTAACACAGATCCATATAGAATTGAACTTTCGCATATGATAAATTGAGTTCAAAGGTAAAATATTCTGCTTAACAGTTCAGGAAAAATGATTTCAAAAGTCAAAAAACTACAATCAAGCAGGTGTGTAATCAAAATTTTAGCGCAAAATAATCACTTCTCAGTGTTACAAAGGAATCGAAAAACATTCTCAGTGACAAAAACTTGTTCAACTAGTCAAATAGAGAGCCTTTGCTGTGAAGAGTATTGCTATGACGACCAAGTCCGATCATCAGAGTACACCAGAATTGCATAGTAACTTGGTAAGCAAGTTGTTGGGTGTTACTACTCTGTGTGCTTATACAGAGAAATTGCCATGGACTCTAATGTTGATCCCAGCTCAAGAAGATACAAGAGCAACATGTGTCACAGTAAAGCTAGCAATCAGGCTCTCCATCAGCCAGACAAATAGTCAGTTAAATGTTGTTAAGATTAGTTAGACTAATAGTCACTTGTAACCTAGACTGTATTATTCAGAATAAGAGGCTAAGAAAATCTCCATTAATGGAGTTGATTTTACTCTGAAATTTTATCTCGGTATTTCATCAAAAACTTTATTGTTTTCATCAAACAAACTGTTTTACAACTTTAATCACACATATTTTTGCAACCCATTGATCATAAAAGAGTAAAGCACCCAACTTTAAATTTACAAGCAAAAAAATCTTTCATAAAACAAACAAAACCCAGATCAACGAAAACATAAACTTGTGTTTTCATACAACAGTTTAATGGAGTTGTTTTTACTCTGAAATTTTCTCTTAGCATTTCATCAAACACTTTAGTGTTTTCATACAACAGTTTCACTCTGTTATACAGCTTTTGCTACAACAAATAACATAAACTTGTTTATCTTCTATGCATACTGAAGATTATTCTAAAGATAAACAAAACGAAATTCGGATCATTACCGTTCACCATACGGAATCCGAATCTCTACAGCGGAAGCGGATCGAACACCTGGGATTGTATCACCGGTCTGAGGACAATCTCGGAATCGGAAAGTCCTTCTAGCCACAATGCATATACCCACACTCTGATTGAAGATGGGAGAAAATTCTACAGATTTTCTCCACATCTATTTCTTGTGTTTCTCTCTGTTAAGTGTCTCTGTGTTGCACACATAGTTCTCTCAATATTACACTCACAAAGAAGCACTCCCTCTGATGCTTACACCGAAGTACACACTCTTGTGCCTTGTTTTGCACACATCTCATGCATATTGTTCACATGCACTTCACAGCCACACACCCCCAACATTTTCACGTTGTTGCATGTTGTTTTGTTGTGTGTATCAGTTTCTTTTAACTGATGCATTAACTGCTCATAAAACTGCCATGCAGTTATATGTATTTGATGCATGGGCTTGGGCTTGGTGTACATGGACTTTGGGCTCTCCATGTATTGCTTATCTTGGTCCACTTGAGTGTATAATGGGTCTCCAACCCACACCTAAATATACTAACACATACAAAATTAAAACCAAAATAAAAAAGCTGACTTTTCAATAACATCTGCATTGCAAAGCAAGAAATTGAATAAAAGTTATGAAAATAAATAAATACCAGCTTCTTGTCTTCTAGAATGGAATTAAGCATAACTTTGAAGAAACGTGAGGGCTCTGCTCTATTCCTCAAATCCATTTGTTTAAGTGGTTTACCAGTGAAAAAAAAAACAACAGAGGTTTTGTGTTGTGAAAATTTCTAATTTTTCTGGTTCATCAATGTGTGTTTACTTAAAGAAATTCTAAAATGCATTTGTTGTGTTTTACTTACACATGGCAGCAGAGATTCTCAAATTTCAGAGCAAGATTTGCTTTTGGGTTGTTTGTTAAGTACTACTTACCATTTGACTCCGTGTTTGTTGAAGCTTTGTCTTGCAATTTCTGAAACTGAAACTGACTCTGTCACACAAAGGAACCGTACTGTGGTCCCAAAATGAACACTTGTCTTGCTGTTTTTGTTACAAGATTCTTTGCTTTGAAAGGTCTGTTTTTGTACAACGAAAATGGGTTCCATGTGTTGCATTTTGATGCAGGAAGCAAAGATGATGTGGCAAGCAAAGATGATACGGCAAGCACTCGGCTTGGTCGGAATGGTCGAAACGGTCAGAATGGTCGGCCTGCTCGGAATGATCGGCCAGACAGGCCGGCCCTGAGATTTTCGAGGCCCAAGGCGAACTATAGAATATGAGGCCCTTGATTCTCGTATGTTTACTTGATTTTTTTTTTCTCTAATAAATACTTGTAAAAATCAATATAATTACTCAAACTCAAGACTATAACACAACAAAATAAAAAATTACCAAAATAAAAATTTAATAATTGCATCAAAGAATATATAATTTAAATCTTACTCGTTTCACATTTTTAGCAACAAAAGTATTAATTAAGCTTACATGTTTTCGAAAAAGAAAAAAAATGAAGTGTATTGATTTAATTACCTTCGAAACAACGACTTCTGAATTTTCGTATAAAGAGAGTATTGAGTTTTTTTTTTAGAGATATAAAAGATGATTATTTGTAACAAACACGAGTGTTGCTAGGATTCAACCCACTACCACACTTGATGCAATGTTGTTGTTGTAAGAATGATAATGAGTTTCATTATCAAAAAAAATAAAATAAAGATAATGAGTTTCTATTGGTGGGCCTTTTAAAAAAAATTATATATGTATAGTTGTCCATTTTTAAATTTATTTATGGGTTGGGTTTCCATTGGTGGGCCTTTAAAAAAAATTATATGTGTATGATGAACCTTCTTTAAAATCATTTATGGGCTTGTTTTATTTAAAATCTTAGATGGACTATATTATAAAATCATTTTTTTTTAAATACAATTTGGGGGCCCTTTACAATCGGGGGCCCTAAGCGGTTGCCTCATTGGGCTCCCCCTAGGGCTGGGCCTGCGGCCAGATTAGCAAGGGGGTCAGCTCAATGACTTGGATTAGCCCCTTCCAGAAGGGCAAATTTTGGGGGTCTTTTCAGAGGGCAAACGAACTCAAAATTGACATTATAATATGTTTCCGGAAAGCCTAAGACGAGCCCTACAAATGTTATGAAGACTTTGTCTTCAATAACGGGCCGCAGCATATCCGAATTTGGCTAATAAGTTTCATGCGCACCAAGACAGCTGTTTCTTGTTTTATTGTTTTTAATTGTTGCCATGATTCAGTACGTTTATTTTATTTCCTTTTAGTTTATATGTAATTAGGTTATTAATTATTTTATGATTTGATTTTATTAAATCAAATCCAATTTCCTTTTTAGATAGGTTTTTAATGTTTTAGGATTCTTTTGATTTTTAGGAGATTTGATATATTTTTCATTTAAGATTCTTTACCGTTTGTTTAGGATTTTCTTGTTAGTCAAGTTTTGCAATTCTATTTAAGTAGATTGTATTAGGGTTTGAAAGGTAGCTTTTGATTAATAATTCTCAACTATCCATTTACAACATCATTCGTGCGCGAAGTCAATTATCATATTTGAAGCCTGATATTTTGGCATCCATGCGCAAATCAACAGAGTATTGATAGGTTGTTTTCTAATTGTTTCTTGCAGGTTTTTCTCATATAGTTTCCGCTACATCAACACGCCTACTTGATTGTACTTTTTTGACTCTTGAAATCATTTTACTTAAACCGTTAAGCAGAACATTTTACCTTTGAATTCAATTTATCATACATAGAAGTTCACTTTTATATTACTGCAGTTGTTATTTTGACATTACTCATTACAAAGGGTTGTTTTACGCTTTAGATTGTGGCGGTCGAATAATGGTTTGCTCTAATTTGACCATAGCACATCAAGTGGCGCTAATAAATTGTCTGAGATTAAGCATCTGGGAATAGAGCATGCACTGTTTTTAACTTTTTAGGATATGAGTCATTGTGTTCTATTGATGCATTCGATGTTTCTTTAGTTACTGGACAAGACGCTAAAGAAAGAATATGGGGATATATATAACTTAGTGGAAATGGTGGGAAATGTCACATTTTTGAGTTGGTGTTGCACGTGGGGCACCACTTTAATAACTGAAGTTTAAAAGGCATTAAAGTAAGTGATTTCCAAAAATGCCCTTACTTTACACTTTCTCTTACTTTAAAGTTTTTTGAGATTTTATTCTTCATCTCCAATGGAGGTTGAACATTATAACATTATCAATGCATCTTCATTGAATAATTAGTTTAGTGGCGCTAAGCAGAAGCGTTTGGGGATCGCCCAGAGCTTTTTTTTTTCAATTTAAACCCGAATTGGGTTCCAGAAATGATTGTTCTCCGAGTCTTTTTTGTAAACCTTAAGCTGGTTGTGTGAATTTTGAACCTCCGAGCCTTTTCATTTGTTCTCCGAGACTTTTCATTTGTTCTCCGAGACTATTCATTTGTTCTCCGAGTCTTTTCAATTGTTCTTCGAGCCTTTTCAATTGTTCTTCGAGCCTTTTCAATTGTTCTTCGAGACTTTTCAATTGTTCTCCGAGACTTTTCATTTGTTCTCCGAGCATTTCCAATTGTTCTCCGAGCATTTCCAATTGTTCTCCGAGCCTTTTCAATTGTTCTCCGAGACTTTTCAATTGTTCTCTGAGCCTTTTCAATTGTTCTCCGAGCCTTTTCAATTGTTCTCTGAGTCTTTTCATTTGTTCTCCGAGACTTTTCAATTGTTCTTCGAGCCTTTTCAATTGTTCTCCGAGCTTTTTCATTTGTTCTCCGAGCCCTTTCAATTGTTCTTCGAGCCTTTTCTACAAGCCTTTTCATTTGTTCTCCGAGCCTTTTCAATTGTGCTCCGAGCCTTTTCAACAATCATTTTTTTTTTCGTTAATTTTGTATCTCCGAGACTTTCTATATAGTTCCTGAGCCTTTTAATGAACTTTTCGAGCCTTTCTAAGCTTTGTCCGAGACTTTTCCAAGCCTTTTTAACAATCTTTTTTTTTTTGTTTGGTCGTGGTCGTCGACGGCGACGTACATGTGTTCATGGTCCACCGTCGTTGTCGGTGTACATGTGTTCGTCGATTAGTTAGTATACGTGTGTTCGTCGATTCATCAGTTCCACTTCTATTGATGGAGGATTTTGAAGAAAAATAAATGGTGAAGATGGTTACTGTGGGTGGCATTTTTGTCTGTTCACCATAATAGGTGCCTTTTAAACTTAAATTATTAAAGTGGTGACTTTCTTACAAAACCCGGTCCAAATAGTGACATTTATTTTTTGAGCCCATATAACTTAGAAGATCAAAGTGTCTTCCCGTTTTTTAGAGACTATTCAGTATTAGTTTTTATATTTTTTGTTTCTTACTTCTTAGATTCAAATATTTCAGTGTTAATTCTTGTTCGATAACTAGAAATTCATTTGTTTTCGACAAATATATTGCAGATGCCGAAGTTGCTTTTAGATCATTTCTGAATTTGTTGTTTGATTTTTTGATTGTAAAGAGTGTAATAACTAATAATACTAGAGATATCTTATCAAATAAATAAAAAAGAGATGGATACTTGGGAGAAATTCTAATTTTCTTTCTATATCTGCAGCAATAGATTCATCTTAACAGAACTCCATCAATCAAAAAGATAATATGAGCATCTGTTTACACTCTATGAATCAAGAGTTCAAGACATACTACAACATGGTAGTCTGATCTCAAAAAAAAAAAAAAAACCATAACCTCACTCTCATTGGGATTTTAGTGTAATTAAAGACATTTATTGAATATTATGCATTTTTGACAAAAGTAGGGGTAAGTTTTTGCAATTTACCCTTATTGATTTCATACATACATTTTAGGGATAAATACATTGATCTCTCTTAAAGTTTGGTATAAATGCAACTAGATAGAAAATAATTATGTATATATCTACTCATACGTTCCTTTCTTTTAAAATTGAACTAACGAAAAGACCAAATTGCTATTTTTAAAATAAATAAATAAAGATCAAATTGCCCATATTTATTAAAATTTAAAAATAATGATAATATTAAAAAACAGTATAAGCTAGTACAAATAATTTAAAATTTAAAATTTAGAAAAAAAAAAGTTATTTAAAAAACAGTTAAAAATTGTAATTTAAAAATAAAGATAATTTTAAAAAATTAAAAAAACATTTTTATTTACTTCAAAAATAGTAAAAAAAGTTAAATTTAAAAATGAAGATAATTTAAATTGTAAAAATAGTTGTTTATATTTCCATTTTTTAAAATTTATATTCCATTGAAAGGACTATCTTTAAATAATTTAATTTAATAGTTTTTATATTAAAAATTATCTTCATTTTTAAATTCTAATACCTAATAGTAATTTGGTCTTCTTATTAGTTCAATTTTAATAGTAGTGGAGATTTCAGTAGATAAATGTACTATACTTGCTCTTTAGCTGTATTTATTTTAAGGAATTTGGATCCTATACTGATCTGATCTTTTTCCCGACCTCACATAATGAGGTAATATTAATTGTATTGTATTAACCCATTTACTCTCTCTTTTTACACGTTTATAAAGTTGGTATTATAAATCAAGAAATTGCAGGGCGGGTTTGATTCATTTGTTTAGTTCATTCCATCATATCTGCATCTTCCTTTCACATTCTAGGCATCTACCAACTGTTTTCAAACAATCCCCATCAAAAGTATTGAATTAATTGGATCTTTAGCATGTTGGTATATATGGAATCAAGTTTTCCAAAATTTATGTTGACCGGTAGATTGTATGTTAAAAGAAAAACTGTGGAGATTGAATAAATTTAGCAAGATTAGAGATCGAAGAAACATTTATGGTCGTTAAGGTGTGAGAGAGAAAAATTAAAAGAAAACATGACCTTATTTCATTTTTTTAATTACCACATATTGTCACACTATCCTCAGACAACCAGCCGGGACAACAAGACTTGAGCAAATAACAGTCCTCAACGGATTACCATTTTAGCTAAACTGTGGACGACCATATAATCATATAATCATATAATTTAACGGGTAAGCAAAAGCATGTTCAAGTTTGCCCGTTTGACGCTGCCACCACCTCTATAATCATATCCACTGGAGTACTGGACCCATAATCAATTTTAGTTGGATCCTTTTGAGATATATCCTTTTGAGATATAGGTGATGTGATTTGGATTGTTGCTATCATGTTCTCTGTGATTCTCTGTGTTTTTTTTTATAAATTTGACTAGGCACTCAAATCAAGGATCACAGACTTGGACACAGGCTTGATCCTTGATTGGACACAGGCTTGATCTCTGTGATTCTCTTTCTCAATTCTCTGTGATATTTTTGTTCCACAAATTATAGGCACTCAAATCAAGGATCAAGCCTGTGTCCAAGTTTTTTTGCTCATGTGACTTCTCTCTGTGTTTTTGTGATCTAAGTGTTTAATTTTTTTTTTGCTCCACCAGACTTTGTGATGTGATTCTCAGTCAATTATTGTTCTTATTGTCCACATTCATTAAAGTTTTTTTTGCTCCACCAGTGCCAGGGATGAGAAAGAGGTTGCTTTATGCATTAAAGAGTTAAATTCCCCAAGCTTCCATCCTGGAATTATTATTGTCCTTCAATAATTGCAGCATTTTTATTTTTATTGGTGTTTCAGGTATCACCAGAATTCAATGGCACGATCCAAGATGTATGCAACACAAATTGTTGGTAATAGACTGGACAACCTTATAATTCCTAACTCACATCACATTTTACATGAGGTGAGATGAGACCCCAACATGGGTCTATGAGAAATTAATTAAAAGAGAGGTTGATGAAGAGATTGGGTGATGTGAAGACTTGGTCACTCATGGCACCAAACAGTAGTGTAGACAAAACAAATTAAGAGATGGAGATTTATTTATTATTATTCATTAAAAATAAATGTGTTTTAAAAAAAAAAAGTCTTTATTATAAAAAATAAAAAAAAATAAAAAAAAGTCAATTTTCTCAAACTTTCATCGACTGGGGGGGGAGGGGAGGTGGTGACTGGTGAGGCCCTTATTCCCCTTGCATTCTCCTCTAACTTGTTTAAATACGTGTACGTAGCTAGTGAGTGCACTCTCCTTCAACTTGTTTCTCCTTGCCAACCTTTCTTTTCCTTTCACTTGTTTTTCCTTCAAAAACTACAAGCTTAGGCCCCTGTCTATACCTTGTTAAATCCCTCTATATTTTTTTCTTGCAAAATTTACGACCAAGCTTTGTTGATGGAGATTGAATCAGCAACTCGACACGAGGCAGCAGGGCCTTCTCCCTCTTCACTGGGCTGGCTTAAGGCCTTGCCTAGTAGATTCAAGGCGAGAGTAATCATGGTCGCGAAGAGCATAAAAAAACTTGCACAAGATGACCCAAGAAGAATCATCCACTCCCTAAAAGTGGGACTTGCTATCACACTGGTGTCCATGTTGTACTATGTTAGGCCCCTCTATGATGGTTTTGGGGTTTCAGGCATGTGGGCTCTCATAACTGTGGTGGTAGTCTTTGAGTTCACCGTCGGTAAGTGAATTTGATCGTAGGACCTCCTTGCGATTGTTATCTGCTTCTTACAATTCAAAATGCTCCAGTTGTAAATGGTAACAATGCATATATATTATATAATCTTAAAATTCATTACTTTTGTTTTCATTTTTCTATGTATATATTTATACCCAGGTCAAACCGTGAGCAGAGGTCTCAATAGAAGCTTTGCCACACTCTCAGCTTGTGCTCTTGGGATTGGAGCAAATCACTTGGCAAGCCTCTCTGGAGAGAAAGGAAAGCCAATTATTCTTGGAATCCTTGTCTTCCTACTAGGTATATTTTATAAATAATAATATAAGCTTAGAGCCATCATATTTCTGTACCAATTAATCACTTATTAGTTTTGTTAAATAAGAAAATCAACAAACAAATTTATCATACATTCATACTTCATACATATACATACATATATATATATATATATATATATATATATGTGTGTGTGTGTATATATATGCAGCTGCAGCATCTACATTCACACGGTTCTTCCCCAAGATCAAGGCCAGATTCGACTATGGGATCTTGATATTCATACTGACGTTCAGCATGGTATCGGTTTCGGGTTCTCGAGAGGAAGACCTATTAGAAATGTCCTATAAAAGACTATCAACAATCTTAATCGGAGTAGCAATCTGTGTAATTTTATCCATTTTTGTCTGCCCGGTTTGGGCTGGTCAAGATCTTCATCAGTTGGTTGCCTCCAATGTCGAAAAGTTGGCTAGCTACCTTGAAGGTATGTGGTTTTTTTTCTTAAAATTGAATTTGCCTAATTTCTTCATTATTTTCTAGTCTTCTTCAACTAATTAATGAAGGACTTGATAACAGAATTTGGAGGTGAATATTTTCAAAGATGCTCTGAGAGTGAAGAGAGTGGTGGCTGTGGTGGTGGTGTCTCTAAGAAGGACAAGCCATTTCTTCAAGGGTATAAAATTGTTCTCAACTCAGAGAACAAAGAGGAATCTTTGGTGAGTATAGTATAGCTTCTCTTTTCATTAACTTTTTTTTTCTAAGTTATAACCAATGAGCCATATTGGGTGGTGGTATAACCATTCCACTTGATCGTAAATATAAAATATATATGTGAATTGTGATTATGTTATTATCTTATTTTTGCAGGCAAATTTTGCAAGATTGGAACCACCACATGGCCGTTTCCGGCTTCGGCATCCATGGAAACAATGCTTGAAGATTGGAGATCTTGCTCGAGAATGTGCTTACAAAATTGAATCTCTAAATGCCTACATCGGTCCAGACATCCGAGTACTACACGACTCTCTTCTTCATGTCTACACTTTAATAATACTAATTTCTATTTTAATAATTATAATAATAATATTCTAAAAAAAAAAAAAACGCAGGAATTAAAAGAGAAGTCAAATTTAGTTGGATCCTTTTGAGATATATCATTATCTATGTAAAGCATATGGGTCTAGCATCTCACAAGTTATTACATTTTGTTTAAATGAGTTTTTAGTTTAAAAAAACGCGTTTTTAGTTTCAAAAAAAAACGCAGACCCTTTTGAGTTGTTTTATTTGACAAAATATATTAAGTTCTCAAAATTGAAAATTTTCAATTAAAGTAAGCGCTTTCACAATCCAACCTATTAATTTTTATTTTTATTGGTGTTTCAGGTATCACCAGAATTCAATGGCACGATCCAAGATGTATGCATGAAAATGAGTTCAGAATCAGGCAAGGCACTGAAAGCATTGGCAACGGCCATCAAAACCATGTCGGATTCGACGTTTTCATCAGCCAATGCTTACGTGGAGAGCTCCAAGAACGCTGCCAATGACCTAAAAATTGCACTTGTATCTGCCTCATTAAACAACGTAGACATGCAAGCAATCATGTCACCTGCTACAGTTACTTCAATACTGATTGAAGTTGTTAGTTGCGTTGAAAAAATCTCTGTAGCTGTGCATGAATTGTCTAACCTAGCACAGTTCAACAAGATAAAGGAAGCGATGAGTGTCTCGCCTGAGTTGAATCAACCCCACAATTTGCTTCATACAGCTCTAAGTGTTGAACCTGTTTTAGATGGTGATGATAGCAACCATGTTGTTATTATTCACGAGACTGCTGATTCGCCGGAAAACAAGAACCCTAATGGACAAAATCCCACCGGTGAACAGCCTCTAGGGTAAATATTTGTTAACAACCATCGGTGACATGTGTAGTGTAAAGTGAGCTCTAATGTCTAGTATTATACTATTTCTGTCTAGTTTGGGTCTAGGAAGGCGAATATATATGGTCGTCCACAGTTTAGCTAAAATGGTATTCCGTTGAGGACTGTTATTTGCTCAATTCTTGTTGTCCCGGCTGGTTGTCTGAGGATAGTGTGACAATATGTGGTAATTAAATAAATGAAATAAGGTCATGTTTTCTTTTAATTTTTCTCTCTCACACCTTAACGACCATAAATTTTTCTTCGATCTCTAATCTTGCTAAATTTATTCAATCTCCACAGTTTTTCTTTTAACATACAATCTACCGGTCAACATAAATTTTGGAAAACTTGATTCCATATATACCAACATGCTAAAGATCCAATTAATTCAATACTTTTGATGGGGATTGTTTGAAAACAGTTGGTAGATGCCTAAAATGTGAAAGGAAGATGAAGATATGATGGAACGAACTAAACAAATGAATCAAACCCGCCCTGCAATTTCTTGATTTATAATACCAACTTTATAAACGTATAAAAAGAGAGAGTAAATGGGTTAATACAATACAATTAATATTACCTCATTATGTGAGGTCGGGAAAAAGATCAGATCAGTAAAGGATCCAAATTCCTTAGAATAAATACAACTAGAGAGCAAGTATAATACATTTATCTACTGAGATCTCCACTACTATTAAAATTGAACTAATAAGAAGACCAAATTGCTATTAGGTATTAGAATTTAAAAATGAAGATAATTTTTAATATAAAAACTATTAAATTAAATTATTTAAAGATAGTCCTTTCAATGGAATATAAATTTTAAAAAATGGAAATATAAACAACTATTTTTACAATTTAAATTATCTTCATTTTTAAATTTAATTTTTTTTACTATTTTTGAAGTAAATAAAATTGTTTTTAATTTTATAAAATTATCTTTATTTTTAAATTACAATTTTTTAACTATTTATTAAATAACTTTTTTTTATTCTAAATTTTAAATTTTTAAAAAAGAAATTTTCAATTATTTGTACTAGCTTTTACTATTTTGTAATAGGAATTTCAGATTCCAATTCTGCTGAGATATGGGCTGTGAAAAAAGCGATGGAACTGTGTCTATCAAATCCCAATCTAAGAGGCAGGTTTATTTCTGTGGTTAGCAATTTGAAGGCTGTCGTTTCTTGGGTGAATGGCAATGACTTCAGGAATATTTCTCATGTTCATTCGGTGTATCAGATTCGAAGCAACCTGAATTATTTTGGCCACATAGAGGTTGTGTATGATTCCAGAGCTTTCAATTCTTTTGTGGATAGCTTGGCTAAGATGGGTTCTAACTCGTGTGGCGATTTTGTGGATTGGGGTGATACTTGAGTTGGTCTTTGGCTGCTTGGGCGGGTGTGGTTTCACGTTTCGTTGGTGTTTTTAGTGTTGGGTTGTTTTGCTTGTGGGGGGGTTGCATTTCTGTCCTTTTGCTGTTTCTTTTTGCTGTTGTTAGCCTTTGTCGCTGGTGCTTTCGGTTTTCTGCTGGGTTGTTTGGGTGTGTTCTGCCCTGTATCTCTTTTGTTGTGGTTTGCGGCCTTGGCTTGCTTTTAATAGATTTCTGCCTTCTCAAAAAAAATATATATATATTATCATTATTTTTAAATTTTAATAAATATGGCCAATTTGATCTTTTTATTTTTATTTTTTTGAAATAGTAATTTGGTCTTTTTATTAGTTCAATTTTAAAAGAAAGGAAGATATGAGTAGATATATACATAATTATTTTCTATCTAGTTGCATTTATGTCAAACTTTAAGAGAGATCAATGTATTTATCCCTAAAATGTATGTATGAAATCAATAAGGGTAAATTGCAAAAACTTACCCCCACTTTTGTCAAAAATGCATAATATTCAATAAATATCTTTAATTACACTAAAATCCCAGTGAGAGCTCTAGAGTGAGGTTATGGTTTTTTTTTAGTATGTCTTGAACTCTTGATTCATAGAGTGTAAAACAGATGCTCATTTTATCTTTTTGACTGGTGGACTTCTGTTAAGATGAATCTATTGCTGCAGATACAGAAAGAATATTAGAATTTCTTCCAAGTATCCATCTCTTTTTATTTATTTGATAAGATATCTCTAGTATTATTAGTTATTACACTCTTTACAATCAAAAAATCAAACAACAAATTCAGAAATGATCTAAAAGCAACTTCAGCATCTGCAATATATTTGTCAAAAACAAATTAATTTCTAGTTATCAAACAAGAATTAACACTGAAATATTTGAATCTAAGAAGTAAGAAACAAAAAATATAAAAACTAATACTGAATAGTCTCTAAAAAACGGGAAGACACTTTGATCTTCTAAGTTATATGGGCTCAAAAAATAAATGTCACTATTTGGACCGGGTTTTATAAGAAAGTCACCACTTTAATAACTTAAGTTTAAAAGGCACCTATTATGGTGAACGGATAAAAATGCCCCCCACAGTAACCTTCTTCCCCATTTTGGTTTTTTTTTTTTTTTTTTTCCTTTCAAAATCCTCCACAGTAGCCTTTTTTTCTTTCAAAAGGCTCGGAAAACAAATGAAAAGGCTCGAAGGTTCAAAATTCACACAACCAGCTTAAGGTTTACAAAAAGACTCGGAGAACAATCATTTATGGAACCCAATTTGAGTTTAAATTGAAAAAAAAAGCTATGGGCGACCCTCAAATACGTCTGCGTAGCACCACTAAACTAATTATCCAATGAAGATACATTGATAATGTTATGATGTTCAACCTCCATTAGAGATGAAGAAGATGAAGAAGATGAAGAATAAAATCTCAGAAAATTTTAAAGTAAGAGAAAGTGTAAAATAAGGGCATTTTTGGAAATTACTTACTTTAGTGCCTTTTAAACTTAAGTTATTAAAGTGGTGCCCCACATGCAACACCAACTCAAAAATGTGATATTTCCCATCATTTCCACTAAGTTAGAGCATCTCTAATGGTAATGTGGCTTGCATTTGAAAAAATAGTGATATGTCAACATTGTCAAGCCAATTGCTTCACATGTGGTATGTAACTGAACTCGATAGACATCCAAATAAAAAAGTGATCTCCAATGCTTCACTTATAAAATATATGTTTTTAATGACGTGTCAATTTATTATTGGTCTCCTTAAATATACTTTAAAATTGTTGAATAAAATAAGGTAAAAGACAAGAGTGGTTGCTGACTGGGCCAACAAGACGGCCGTCCAACAGACCGTCTAAAATCAGATAGTCATGTTGATAGCCTCTAAAAAAAAAATTGCCACCTCATCTTGAAGTTGTACTAGAGATGTTGCATTGGAGATGGATTTTTTAACAGAATGGATGTCCATCCTACGTGACATCTAATTTTTTCATAACCCACATTAGCATTGGAGATGCTCTTATATATCCCCATATTCTTTCTTCAGCGTCTTGTCCAGTAACTATCTATACAATCATCAGTGAAATATATGTAAGAAACATCGAATGCATCAATATAAAACAAAGACTCATATCCCAAAAAGTTAAAAACAGTGCGTGCTCTATTCCTAGATGCTTGATCTCAGACAATTTATTAGCGCCAATTGATGTGCTATGGTCAGATTAGAGCAAACCATTATTCGACCGCCACAATCTAAAGCGTAAAACAACCCTTTGTAATGAGTAATGTCAAAATAACAACCGCGGTAATATAAAAGTGAACTTCTACTAGAGATGCACATTTTTCCCCGGGGCCCCAATTCCCCGCGTCCCCATCCCCATCCCCATCCCCATCCCCATTTGGGGAAAAATGGGGAAATGGGGAAATGGGGGGGTGGGATGAAAATCATCCCCAAATTGAAATAGGGATGGAGATAAGGATGGGGGGACCCCTCCCCATCCCCATTTCCCCCACAATTATGTTGAAATGGGGATAGGGATGGGGATGGGGGGAGGTCCCCCATCCCCATTTCTCCATTGCTCCCAAACATATATAAATATAATTATAATATATATTTTTAATTGTTTTGTTTATTCTTTGAAAACCCTAACTCCCTAAGTATATATACACATTTTATATAAAATGCACTAATGAATTTTATTTTGTATTTGTAATGGAATGTTTAATTTTTTAGTTTAATTTGTAATTTTTAGTCAATTGGGGAAATGGGGGAACGGGGGAAACGGGGAAATGGGAAAAAATAGGGAAAAACGGGGAAAATGGGGAATTGGGAATGGGGATGGATATAGGTCCCCCCAAAATTCCCCATCCCCATTTTCCCCAAATGGGGGGGATGGGGGAAGGGTATGGGATGTGGGGATGGGGATGGGGGAACCTATATCCATCCTCATTCCCCAAATGTGCATCTCTAACTTCTACGTATGATAAATAGAATTCAAAGGTAAAATGTTCTGCTTTAACGGTTTAAGTAAAATGATTTCAAGAGTCAAAAAACTACAATCAAGTTTTTATGTTTTATTTATTTTGCATGTTAATTATTTTATAATTTATTACATTTATTTAAATTGTTGATAACATTTTACATGTGAAGACTTGGTCGCTCATGGCACCAAGTCTGATCAGTCATGGAACCATGTGAAATGTTCTGCTTAACGCATGTTTTTATGTTTTATTTATTTTGCATGTTAATTATTTTATAATTTATTACATTTATTTAAATTGTTGGTAACATTTTACATGTGAAGACTTGGTCACTCATGGCACCAAGTCTGATCAGTCATGGAACCATGTAAAATGTTACATGTGAAATGTGAATCATGTTGCTCTTGTATTCACTTGATGTGTGATCAATGTCAGAGGTCCATGGCAACTTCTCTGTATAAGCACACAGAGTAGTAACACCCAACATGTAGAGTCCTACTTTTAATTAAATTATATGTATATATTGCTTTGTATATATATGTAATTAAGTATGCTTGACTATGATATTAAATACACATGATGCATAAGTAGGTACATTCTCATAAGTATGTCAGTTAATTTAATTTTGATCCTACCTTGCTTGTGAAAATTATTTGGTTGATGTATCATGTATGTTGGACCTTTAGGAATTATTTGACACCAATTACTTTCTTGTTAAGCCCTAATATTGGACCTAAGAAACATCGGATGCATCAATAGAAAACAAAGAATCATATCCCAAAAAGTCAAAAACAGTGCGTGCCCTATTGTTTTTTATTAATGACAATTTTAACCTAAATTAAAATTACTAAACAAGATAAAAAAAAAATTGAAGACACTCCAAACTAATTAAATTATTAAAAAAAAAAAAATCTCTCTCTCCTAAATCATTAGAATAAATATTATGTATTAAACTCTCTCTCCTAAATATGTTATTACCATATTAAACACTCTTTCCTAACTAATCTCTCTCCATTTTTCAAAAAAAAAATAATTCATATTTCCATACTTTCTGATCAATCTCTGATTAATAGTTAAAGAAAAAAAAATTATAAATATTTTAGTTTTTTACTAACAGTAATATATATATATATATATATATATATATATGAAAACTTGAATTGTTTCAACTAGATTCAATTAAACTTAGAATTTCTAAGACTAATGAAAAAATTAAAGTTCTCTAGCCAATCACATACCTACAAGAGTAACAAAAAGCATTTTCATATTTCAATTTTTTTTTATTTATTTATTTTTTTTTTTATTTAGTATATACATACATATGGTTGCTACAAATCATATGTAGATAGTGTCAAGGTGAGTTTTTTAAGTTTCTTTTTTTTTCTTAACTATTAGTCTTACTTAAGAAAGAATGGAGATAGGAAATTAGAGATATGTATTGGAGGAAAGAGAGTTTAATATGGTAATTAAAAATTTAAGAGAGAGTATTTAATATATAATAATTAATCTAATGATTTAGGGGAGATAATTTCTTTTTTTAATAATTTAATTCAAAAAAGATAAAAAATAATAATAATCTTATAACAAAATGAAGTGTCTTTAGAATTTTTTAAAATTTAAATTTTGATAATGGAGTGTTTTTAGAAAAGAAGTGTAAAAATAAAAAATTGAATTATCAAAAGAAGCTTTCTATAAAAAAAACCATTTACGTTTTAAAACCAAGGCATTATTAGTTAAATGGAGGAGTGTCTGTAGGACCACTTGTCCACTAATCATATTTATTTATGAAAGTACCGAAATGCCCTTCAACTAACGGTCAATGTTTGAAGTTAACGGATGTTGACTAACTGGAGGGGAGGCGATTGTCAATAAATGAAAAAGTTGTTTCTGGTTGTCTAAGAGCAAACCTCAAGGAGGTTGGTTGCAATTTGCTCTAAAAATAATATTAATTTTTTGATGAAAAAAAGAAGTAGAAGAAAGTTTAATAAGGTTGAATTTATACTTGATATATTTTTATAAATCGATTAATATATGGCTATGTAACCTGTTT
Organism: Acer yangbiense; assembly: GCA_008009225.1. NCBI lineage: Eukaryota > Viridiplantae > Streptophyta > Magnoliopsida > Sapindales > Sapindaceae > Acer > Acer yangbiense. Next base: position 45,827,021 of record CM017764.1, read on the forward strand.
TTGCATACAATATGATTGGTTGGTTCATTAAAGACTATTTTGTTTAAAATATAATCCTTGTTTAATAAATTACATTTGGAAAGGAAAAAAAATTAAAGTTTTCTAAAATAAATATTTTAAACATTTTATGTTTATTTAAATTTATTACACAAAGAGCTAGTAGGATGTAGTAAAATTCTCATGATACAAAACAAAACAAAACATATATAGTGGGTATCAAAACAAAATGATTTATCGTTTTAATCCGATCCGATCCGATCCGATTCCGTATAATCCGAATCTGACCCAACCCCAAGTCCATTTAATCCAATCCGAACATTATCAAAATCTGATTTCAAGCTTTTCAAGGAACGGGATTCGGGCCATAATCCGGTCATTTCGAACCGTAATCAGCCCAAAAGGTTTCAGATTAGGCCATCCTTTTGATTCAAACTATAGAGCAACATTGCAACAATGTCACCTAAAAAATGACTAGACACTAGATTGTTAGGTTTTGACTTGTATTCCTAAGCGAACCAAATGTGAACCAAATGTGAACCAAACAAGACTCAACTGATGTGGTACTTCCTGGAAGACATGGGATAACGTTCGGAAGTTGAAGGCGGTGTTTTAGGGAGGTTTGAAGATCATGAAGAACTGAAGAAGTGGTTTGTTTCAGCGTCTGGATCGCGGTATTCTGAGCGATGTAATTTAAGGTGACTTGTAACGGTTTAGGAAACGGGTGTACAACCGTAACCCGAATCGTAGTCAATAATAAGCATACGTGAAACAGGAGATCTTCAGCGGAAAAGGAAGTAGTTTGTTTCTGGAAGTTCTTGTGCTTAAAGGAAAAGGATTTACTCCTTACAAGAAGACTTGTCATAAAAGGAAATAGTATTTATGTGGAACAAGTAAGTCTTGTATGTTTAGGAGTAGGATTTCCTTTTATATTATACTCCCTGTAATTAGTATAAATAGACCTTATATTTAGGTTATTTTGTGTGGAGCAAAAGGAACACCATGTAAACATCAGAGAGTATGAGTGAGATCTGGGGAGACCCAATGGGAATATCCAAGGAGGGATCCAAGGGAATATCGGTGGATCAAGTTAGAGATCCGTGGGTGATATTTATGGGAGACCTAGGGGATATTGTGGGGTTCTTGGTGAGGATCTTATGAGTGTGGTTTGAGGTTAGGTGTGAAAGAGAATCCTGGAGTATATGGTTGTAACAATTTATTATATAGTGGAACTTTCTCTGTCGTCCTGACAGCCCGTGGTTTTTTACCCGTTTTGGGTTTTCTACGTATATCTTGTGTTGTGATTGTTTTATTCTCTCTCATCTATTTTTCTGCTTATTGACATTATTATTTGCTATGAGTTATGGGCATATATTAGGCACGGCGTTTTCCGCGTTCATCGTTCTAGAGGATTATCCCCAACAATTGGTATCAGAGCCTTATGGTTTGGTGATGGCGATTTCAAGTCTTTACGGGAGATCGTATGGAGGACTTGGTGGCATTGGGATAATGATGATCATGGTTACCTAGTATGGTTTAGCAAAGGAGATACGTCTTGAAGGCGGTATTTGAACTCGTTAGGGTTTGATGAAAGGAAGAATTTGATGGAACAGAAATTTGGCTTGTGGTGACAGGTACAAGTCATGGAGATTCAATCTGGGTTACACAAGGATCTGATTGACTATCAAAAAAAAAAAAAAAAAAAAATCTCCTGGCTACAAAAAGAAACTCCTGACTATTAAAAAAAAAAAAAAAAAAATTCTCTTTGTGGTGTGGTGTGGTGTGGGGCTTATCCGGCAGAGCACTCCCAGTTTCTAGTAGCAAGTCTTTCACCAAGTATGTGATGTAAGGACGGAAGGTCTTTCACAAGTTTGGGTGATGTAAGGACATGTTTATTCTTTTGGCAGTTTTCCCCACTGGCCATGGAAGAGGATATGTTGCTGCTAGTGGTCCATAATTGTGCACATGACATTGGTCAGAAAGTGATGCAAGGTGTATGGTGGACAAAGATGTCGATGGCTAACGAACTCCTTGGAAATCTGACTTGAGGAGTTGCACCACAATTTCAGCAGGTTATTTCGACATGGTGCCGGAACAACAAACAAAAAAAAAAAAAAAAAAAGTGTTGAAGAAAAATCTTAGGATGGTTCGTTTCTAAGTGGTTATACCTTGTGGTAGGGTATGTTGATTCTTGGTGATGAGAATTGTGGCTTTGGACAAAGGTCTTGAGAATTCAAGTCAAAGGGGAGAATTGTTAGGTTTTAACTTGTATTCCTAAGCGAACCAAATGTGAACCAAACAAGACTCAACTGATGTGGTACTTCCTGGAAGACATGGGATAACGTTTGGAAGTTGAAGGCGGTGTTTTAGGGAGGTTTGAAGATCATGAAGAACTGAAGAAGTGGTTTGTTTCAGCGTCTGGATCGCGGTATTCTGAGCGATGTAATTTAAGGTGACTTGTAACGGTTTAGGAAACGGGTGTACAACCGTAACCCAAATCGTAGTCAATAATAAGCATACGTGAAACAGGAGATCTTCAGCGGAAAAGGAAGTAGTTTGTTTTTGGAAGTTCTTGTGCTTAAAGGAAAAGGATTTACTCCTTACAAGAAGACTTGTCATAAAAGGAAATAGTATTTATGTGGAACAAGTAAGTCTTGTACGTTTAGGAGTAGGATTTCCTTTTATATTATACTCCCTGTAATTAGTATAAATAGACCTTGTATTTAGGTTATTTTGTGTGGAGCAAAAGGAACACCATGTAAACATCAGAGAGTGTGAGTGTGAGTGTGAGTGTGAGTGAGATCCGGGGAGACCCAATGGGAATATCCGAGGAGGGATCCAAGGGAATATCGGTGGATCAAGTTAAAGATCCGTGGGTGATATTTATGGGAGACCTAGGGGATATTGTGGGGTTCTTGGTGAGGATCTTATGAGTGTGGTTTGAGGTTAGGTGTGAAAGAGAATCCTGGAGTATATGGTTGTAACAATTTATTATATAGTGGAACTTTCTCTGTCGTCCTGACGGCCCGTGGTTTTTTACTCGTTTTGGGTTTTCCACGTATATCTTGTGTTGTGATTGTTTTATTCTCTCTCATCTATTTTTCTACTTATTGACGTTATTATTTGCTATGAGTTATGGGCGTATATTAGGCACGGCGTTTTCCGCGTTCATCGTTCTAGAGGATTATCCCCAACATAGACAGAAAGGTTGTTCATGTTCCTACACTTCTAAAACAGCAATGAACTTACATGATAACAAGTTAATCACTACAATTAATTTAAAGAAGCATAAAATATTGAAGCTTTGAGAAGAATGCTAATCCCTTCAGTGTACAACTTAAAACATAATTATAACATTCAAGTGGCAACAGTAATTTCATCAGCAACTACATTAAAAAATTAAATAAAAATTTAAAAAAAAAACAAAAAAAAAAAACAGTGGCAACATTGAGAGCAATAGTATCAATTCCCTGTTGCTTTTGGTTTAGCTCCCTGAACCGGCATTGCGGATTATGTGAACCTGTATGGTGTTTCCCATTTGGCCATTATGATCTGGTAGAAATTCACAAATACAATGGTCATCCAGGCCCAAGATGTTCTGTGTGCAGAAATCTTTCCACCCGCTAATCCAGGTTCGACTATCATTCCAAATGAAAGCATTTCCAGGTGATTTCATCCCTTGCTCATTTCGAAAGAACACCAGCCCTGATAAATCAAGCATGTGGTCTTTCAAAAATTTTGTTGGTACAAGCTGCAGTGATGAAAATAGTTTTAACATTAGAAACAACAACGTTTCACATTGCGGCCCAAATAAAATTCAAACCAAATAAGTTCAATATGCACAGGCACATATTGTGATTTGTGACAATATCAACCAGCCTAAGCAAACCAAAAAGAATTTGCATGGATTTCACATTTTAGTTTCATAATTAAACCAAGTAGAAAATGCGAGTAATGACTAGAGACAAAAATTACTGCTCTTGTTGACCACTAGGCCGGATCAAGTTTTTGAGTAGTCTAGATTTTTTAAGTCGTTAAGTGCAAACACAGGTTGACATGTATAATTATAACCGTAGCAGCAGTTTACAGAAGAGGTAAGATCACTTACTAAAAGGTGCTTCTTGGCCTTCGTTCTCAATTTTGCAATAAAGAAGGGATTGCGAGGTTGGACTAATTTTGACACACCAACTCTTTCCGGTTGGACTGTAGTTCGTTCAAAACCTCCACTCTTAGCGGTAGACATTTTCTTAGATCCTCCTGAATCAAAATTTACCGGCAGGTTATCATTATCTCGAACAAATTCAAGCACATAGCTGCATGGCATTCAAGCATGCAAAAAGAAGTGAACAACAGTTAATTAAGAGACAAGAATTGCAATGTTTACCTTCGTTAATTGCTGCTGCTTCTTCAACCATGACATTGCGAGTGTCTTTAGAGACTCCTTCCTTAACAACAACCCTTTTCTTAGATCCTCCTGAATCAAAATTAAAAGACATTTTATAATAATTTTAGAAATCCAAGCAGACATCCGCTAAACATTCACACATGCACATAAAGTGGAACATGTTAATTAAGAGACAAGAATTGCAATGTTTACCTTCGTTTTCACTGCTCTTTTTCTGGTCTTTGTTCTTTCTGTTATTTGCAGCTACTTCTTCAACCTTGACATTAGAAGTTTGTTTAGGGACTCCTTCCTTAACCACATCCCTTATCTTTAACACTGAAACTTTCAGTATCTTCCGACTAATAAGCTCAAAGACACATATATCTCCACCATCCAAATTCTTTCTGAATCTAGCCAATTTCGTCATAAAACACTTTGGCGCCAAAGTGAGTTTGGCAGACCACTTCCTTCCATCAGAATCCAGTACTTGGATACTCTTGGTACTTGTACTAAAATACTTGCGAGCAAATTTGACAGGCACGTACTGCACTTGCAAAAATGACCACAAACTAAGCCTACTGTAGGTGTAAAGCTGATGTGACAAACTTCGAGATCATATTAAACAAACTTACCAGACGATGGTTTTCAGTTGACCGGCAGATAACCATGAATGAAGGATTTTTGGGCTTGAACAATCTGGCAGCAGCAATTGCTCTCTCTCTTACTTCGAATGCAATATTTCCAAATCCCTTAGTAACACATATTCCCATGTTGTCAAGTAAATCCACAAGCCCATCTCCATCTACAATTAAGGGAATTAGATTTGAAAAACATAAATTTTAGTCAAGACCAAGCCACAGAACAGACGTGTAAATATAAAGAGAGCTTACCAAATTTGGCAGCATCATCTGAAGAATGTGTCCCAACTTCATATGCCGTTTTCTTAAGGTTTATGTCACTACCTACAGCATTCGATTGATTTGATCCCACTAGTTCTTCCTTTTTTCTTCTCTTGTTTTGCGACTCATAGCCACGCTCCTGGTTCTTATCAACTCCCAAAGCAGGAACAAATGAAGGCTTAGCCCAATTCAGCTGTGATGGCATTACGCTAGATGACCTCGGACATTTATCAAAAGCTTTGTTCTTTGGGGATTCAAAAGTTGGATTTGGAGTTGTGACATCTATTATCTCAATAGAATCTTCATTCTCACTCTCATCTTGGCATGATAAGTTATGCCTGTCATTTTCTGGTTCTTTACCATAATAGGGGTATTCTATCTCACAAGCAGTCAGATCAAAGATGAGAACATTGAAATTCGAATTCCCTCCATATTTGAAAAGCAAGAAGTATCCAGCGCTGATTGAATTATATTGTACAAAGTCATGCCAACCATCGCGAAACCAAATCGTTCTCCCATCTCTTATCAACCCCACTTTCCAAACTCGACCGTTTGGAACTGTGAGTGTTACAGTGGAGAGTTCATTCCCAAATATCCTTACAAACTTTTCTGAAATCATCTGTAGTATGCAAATAAAGTTAGACATTTATTAGAAAAAAAATGAAATCAGATCAAAGCAAAGGCTTGATGATATGTAAACTTAGTCGGTTTATATCAATATTACAAAAGCAAGAAGAGACATGCTTGTACCTATAAAAAAATATGATTTCCATGTAATTTCTTGATAAACAAGAACAACCCTAATATGTAGCATTTTTATTTGATAGCAGATCAAGGACAATACAGTTATTAAGCTCTAAAAACAAAGGAAACAAAACAATGATTTCAATAATGAAATGGAACTCATGAAAATTGCTGCAATTAAAAGGGGTTGTTTGTGAAGCAAAGACATGCAAAACCATGCAAAACCATCGGTAGATTTATTCAAAAAATCTTCACTAGCTTACTTAACTCATCACAATACAATATTTATACGAAAAAGCAAATTGAAGTGATTCCCTCCTAACATGAATTCATATAGAAGTGAACTTCTGCATATGATAAATTGAGTTCAAAAGTAAAATTTTGCTGCTTAACGGTTTAGGAAAAATAATTTCAGGAGTAAAAAAACTACAATAATTTTGCTGTTTTAAAGGCAATGTGAAAAACCTTGTAACTTGTAAGTACTAAGTAGTGAAGCAACAGAAACATATTCAACGGATCAAAGAGAGCCTTGGCTACATCTACATTACATTCAAGAGTATTACTGTGAAGAGTATTACTATGACAACCAAGTCTGATCATCAGAGTACACCAGAATTGCATAGTAACTTGGTAAGCAAGTTGTTGGGTGTTACTACTCTGTGTGCTTATACAGAGAAGTTGCCATAGACCTCTAAAATTGCTCACACATCAAGTGAAGATACAAGAGCAACAGGATTCACACTTCACAGTAGAGCTGGCATATGTTATATTCTCGAACAACAACTAAAAACTAACATAAAAGATTTCAAGTAATATTCCCTAGCATCAAATAGAAAGTACATCAAGGCATGTTAAACCAATCCACATACATCAAAGTATCAACAAAAATTCGAGATGAAACCCATACAAGGTTAAAAGATTCGTAAGTCACGTTTGTTGAAGTTAAGCGACTAAAGAACATCCTAATCTATTAGAGAGCCTTTGCTGTGAAGAGTATTAATAATCACTTCTCAGCGTTACAAAGGAATTGAAAAACATTCTCAGTGACAAAAACTTGTTCAACTTGTCAAATAGAGAGCCTTTGCTGTGAAGAGTATTACAATGACAACCAAGTCTGATCATCAGAGTACACCAGAATTGCATAGTAACTTGGTAAGCAAGTTGTTGGGTGTTACTACTCTGTGTGCTTATACAGAGAAGTTGCCATGGACCTCTGACATGGATCACACATCAAGTGAAGATACAAGAGCAACATGCGTCACAGTAGAGCTAGCAATCAGGCTCTCCATCAGCCAGACAAATAGTCAGTTAAATGTTGTTAAGATTAGTTAGACTAATAGTCACTTGTAACCTAGACTGTATTATTCAGAATAGGAGGCTAAGAAAATCTCCATTAATGAGGTTGATTTTACTCTGAAATTTTCTCTCAGTATTTCATCAAACACTTTAGTGTTTTCATCAAACAAACTGTTTTACAACTTTAATCACACATATTTTTGCAACCCATTGATCATAAAAGAGTAATATCGAAAATCTTTTTACATGAATCATGAGAATAATTAACATGATCAATTTTTTTTTTTACATTTTCATAAGTAAATTAAATCCAAGTTTTAACTTTATACATGCCTTTGCCTACTGCAATCTTGCATTATATTTAATTATGTAGTTTTTTATATCAAAAAAAATATATATGTAGTTTTTTTTTTATTGAACTATTTTAATAATTAATGATTTTTTAAATAAAATCTTACTCATGTCCAGATATGCTGAAATTAAGCAATACATGAGTGGTCGGTAAATATTGGCTTGGATATGTGCACATTGGTTTGACTCATATCTGACCTGGTTTACAAACTGAGTCAACAACGTTTGACCCAAGCCAAGCCCCGTTTTAACTGCTCTAAATCCGTCCCAAACGAATCGGATCCCCATCAGTTTAGGGTGGATCGAGGATTTTCACCATTCCTAGAATATGTTCTCTCGTAAACGAGAGAAATCTACTCCCACAAATCCATGGGAGAAGACAATACAAACATGACATATATACTCTCACAAACACAAGGAATAAGACAATACCTGAGTTAATGGATATTAACTTCTATAAACAGGAGATTAACTCTACAAACACCAGGGGATATTGTGCATGCTAAACAGTGATACTTGAAGTGTGGGATGATATGTACTCACTAATTGAGCTAAAAGAAAATGTAAATACATCAAAACCAAGTTTTATACATGCTTAGTCTAACTAATGCAATCTTGCATAATATTTAGTATTCTTAATTTCTTTTTTTAACTTATTTCTAAACACATTTGCAAGTCTTTGCTTTTGTAAAAAACATTTTCTGCTCTAATCTTGAAATTGAGTATATAGAATTTTCAAAACTGAATTATTTTCACTCATTTCTTATGAAATTTGTCACAATTACAAGCAGCCAACAATCTAATTTGAAAAATATACACATATTTCTTTCTTATACAGCATTACATAAAAAGTTATATGAAGCTTTTGATCATAGGTATTTATTTCAACATCAGTGATATGATGTAAGTTAATTTGTTCAATCACTTGTTTACGCTGTCATTATGAACAAGTAAACATTGTTACACAACCCTGGTTGGATCTAGTTAACTTATGCAATACAGTAATATAAATGAAATAGCGGATAACTATTAGAACATGTTCATGCAATTGAATGCATTCTAATATCCACGTCTTGGAAATGGAATGTTGCTGCTATGATTCAAAATCTAAAGCTACAATATCACTTCAGAAGTATTATAATAATTTGTGAAAAATTATTATGAAAAGTAAATGAAAACTTTTATAGCATAATGACCATGATGCTGGGTTGTTCTTGCTCTTCTCGAAAACAGCTCTTGAAAACTTTTCTAATTTTTTTCATCAAATAATCTATGCAAAGTAATCAAAAATAAGGACATTGATCTGGTTTCAAAAGACCAGAAAGTATTGAATGAACATAAACCAAACTTAACCAGCATAATGTCAAAGAAACTGATTCATGTATAAAAAACAAAACTTTACTTTTCTAATTTTTTTCAACAATAATCTCTGCAAAGTAAGAAGAAAAAAAAAAAAAGTTTTGGGATGTACCAGTTTCTTGTCTTGAAGGGTAGAAGCACGAATAACCTTGAAAAAATGTTGGGGTGTCTCCTCCATGGCCATGAACTTGCAGCTGCTTTTAACACCGAAAACAATGCTCTGCTTCTAACTCTTTGAGGAGTTTTAAAGTGAAAACACTTTCTCTGCTCAGGTTTTGGTGTATTAAATAAAGGATTGGAAATGTTTATTCACATGAAAAAGATGCTAGTTGCTTTTGTACTTGTAAATTTCTGTCTTTGACAGTTTTGGGTAGTTTTGGTTTGACTCTGTTTTGTTGAATTGAAGAGCTTGTGTGTCCATTTTTGAGAGGTGCAGTCTCTTACACAAATGCCCGTACTGAAATGGACTTGAAATTGGATTTGGATAGAGTGTGAGGTTGAGTTTTAGACATTACAATCAAAACCCTTTTGAGAAAAACTAGAAAGAATTCGGATTGGGGTCTCAAGATTGAAGAAAAAAACAAATGGGTATTTGTGTATTCTATTTCTACTCTCCCGCCAAAAACCATTTCTTCCAGTTTTAGCTTAGACAGAAACTTTTACAGATACCGTGTTCTTCCAATGCTTGACTAAAACTATTTATAGAAAATAAAAAAGTTGCCTTTTTGATGCAAGCTTTGTGGTCCTGTTCTGTTGTTATGTGGACTGTGGACTGTGGACTATTGGACATTTGGACCGTTGGAGTCGTCCTCACAGTCTCACACCAATTTTTTTTTAAATAAAAATAATATTAACTTTTTGAAAAAAAAAAGTTTATACTTCATATCTTTTTATAAATAGATTAATATATTGTAATATCGGGACCATGTATTTTTTGAAAGTTTTCGTCATCGATAGGATTCGAGCTGTTGATCTAGGAGTTATTTACTCAAGTCTCAAACTCGTCCATCTAATGACTGAACTACGCCTCTGTTGGCACTTTCTAACACATGTTGAATTGAAAAAGTATACCATTTGCATACAATATGATTGGTTGGTTCCATTAAAGACTATTTTGTTTAAAATATAATCCTTGTTTAATAAATTACATTAGGAAAGGAAAAAAATTTAAAGTTTTCTAAAATAAATATTTTAAACATATATCTTTAATTAAATTTACTACACAAAGAGCTAGTAGAATGTAGCAAAACTCTTGGTAGTTGGTACAAAACCATATATATTGGGTGTCAAATAAAGATGATTATCATTTTAAACCTAGTTTTGTGGCATTAGCCTAGAGGTGTCAAAAGGATCCAATACTATAAACACCCGTTTCTGTACAATCCAATTCGGCCCAAAACACTGGGTTCAGTTTGGGCCGGAATCAAAATTTAGAATGGGCTAGGCCTACTGTGCTTCCTTTAGGGCTTTCATCTTCAATGTCTTAAGAGGTATTTATCCGTCTATCATATAATATGAAAATAATACGATACTGAATATTCATATCACATGACATGAAATTATCGGATACGACCAAGCATTTTCTCACATGCAGATCATAAATGCAACAGTTTACTAGATTATATGGTATCATAAAAAGTAGTTCAAAACAAAATTATACATTTTATATCCATACCCAATTTCAAATGGAACAAGAAAAGATCGGATTAAAATGTCATATCTCTAATTTTATACCTCTCTCATAAATTTTTAATTACCATATTAAACTCTTTCTCCTCCAATACATATCTTTAATTTTCTGTCTTCGTTCATTCTCAAGCAAGACTACAATTTAAAAAAAAAACCTTACGGACAAGCTTGATTTTAGGAACCGTGTATATATATATATATAAACTCAAAAAACTAGTACCTTGTTTTTAATTCTTACATTAGTCTTAGAAATTATGAGTTTAATCGAATCTAGTTGTAACAAAGCAAGTTTTTATATATCTATTATTTTTTTTTTTTAAATGACTTTTTAATATATATATATATATATATATATATATATATAATATTACTGTTAGTATAAAACCAAAAATATTCATAAGTCTTTTTTTTTTTTTTTAACTATTAATCGAGAAAGTATGGAGATAATTTTTTTTTTTTTTTTGACATTATGAAGATAAGATTTTTAAAAAGAAAAAAATGGAGAGAGTAATTAGGAATTTAGGAGAGAGAGTGTTTAATATGGTAATAACATATTTAGAAGAGGGAGTTTAATATGTAATATTTAATCTAATGATTTATAAGAGAGAATTTCTTTTTTTTAATAATTTAATTAGTTTGGAGTGTCTTTAGAAATTTTTTTGTCTTGATTAGTAATTTTAGTTCAGGTTAAAATTGTCATTAAAATAAAAATAAAATTATAGTGTAAATAAATAATTTGTGGATTGTAAGGAAAAACTCTCTTTTAAAAAACATACTAATTTAGGGTGAACATCCGGTTTTTGAGGGGTGCAAATATTGATGTTCATTTCTAAACACATTTGTAAGTCAATTACTGTCAGTCTCTTTGCTTTTGTAAAACATTTTCTGCTCTAGTTTTGAAATTGAATCTGTAATCATAATTATCCATAATTGTAAATGCTTTTGTAAAATTCTAACCTAATTAACAATCTAATTTAAAAACTATACAGCATTGCATGGGTATTATTACAACAACACTGCTATGAGCCTATGATTTAAGTTAATTTGTTCTTTCACTTGTGATCAATGATCATAAACAAGTAGACATTTCCGTCCCTAGCTCTAATGCATATTTACAAAGTCCCAAATGCGTTAGTTATAACTTATTGATAAAATAGGATAATTGTTGACAAGTGAAATTCATAAACACTAAGTCAAAGGGGTCAAACAGCCACGTAAGTTGAAAAGTTGTCTAATCAATAGGAAAATACCGACTAAATAGCCTTTTTTTTTGTGAGTGTTTAGTATAATATATGTGATTGTCAGACCATTCGGATCGTGTTGATCCTCTCAATAAAAGGTGTAGCTCGAAGGGTTTACCTAATCCGAGAGGGTTATTTTTAGCCTAAAAGGGATTGATTTAACCTAATGGGGATAGGTTCGATTTATCCGATAGGTTTTCTTCAGTTGGACAGGCGTTCGATTTATCGTAATCTTGACTCGACAGAATGGGAACTCTCGGCCCAAAGTACTTTACACAGTGATTTCAAACCTTGATGGATCTTGAGCTGTGTAATGTAATGTTGGGCCTTTTTGGAGCCCAATAGCAACAAACCAGAAACGTGAACTCAGCCCATTATATAGTATAACCGTAATATATCTTAAATAACCACTAACTATTCGATTGTGTTCACGAAATAGAATACATTCTAATAATCTCATTTTAATTGTCTATTTTCACTCACTTATTAAAATTTGTCACAATTACAACTTACAAGCAACCAACAATCTAATTTGAAAAATATACACATATTTCATTCTTATATAGCATTGCATAAAAAGTTCTGTGAAGCTTTTGATCAGAGGTATTTATTACAACATTAGTTGTATGATGCAAGTTAATATGTTCAATCACTTGTTTACATTGTCATTATAAACAAGTAACCATTGTTAGTTTACTATGTCCCGTAGTCTTCTGGTTCCGCCCCTACATCTCACAGTCTTCCGGCTCAGCCCCTGGCTCTAAATCGAATGCATATTTATACAACCCCAGTTGTGTCTAGTTAACTTATACGATACAGAAAAATATAACTGAAATAGTCGATAACTATTAGATCGTGATCATGTAATTGGATGCACTCTAATATCCATGGCTTAGGAATGGAAAAGCTGCTTCTCTAATTCAAAATCTAAAGCTACAATATCACTTCAGAAATATTATAATCATTTGTGAAAAATTATTATGAAAAGTAAATGAGATGCGGGGTTGTTCTTGCTCTTCTGGAACAACACCTAAGAACTAACATAGAAAACTTCAAGTCATATTCTCCAGCAACAAACAGCAAGTAAATCAAGGCATATGTTAAACCAATCCACATATAACAAAGTATCTATTCAACCAGATCATATGTAGTAAATAAAAATTCAAGATGAAACCAATAGAAGATAAAAGATTCGCAACTCACGTTGTCGAAGATAAGTGACTAATGAACATCCTAATCTATTATATTACTTTTCCGGACTTCTTAAACACTGAAACTTCCAGCAGCAAGTCCTCCGTTCGGATTAGCTCAAACACACATATGTCTCCCGCCTTTAACTTCATGTCATTCAAAAATTTAGTCCATCCCCGTAGTGCATTACACCCACCATTCTTCCAACAGATTCGCACAAGCCACTCTCTTCCATTGGAAGCTCGAACTTTGATACGTTTTGCATCTCGAGTCAAATATTTGTTGGTAAATTTGGCTGGCAAATACTGCATAAGCAACAACAATTACGACAAATCTCATTTCAAAGGCTGATATGAAAAATCTATTGGTCACATCATTTATTAAAAAAGCTTACCACAGTATGGCTGTTTATATGACTTTGACACAACACAATCATGAATGAAGGATTTATAAGCTTCAATGATTTGGCAAGAGTAAAAAGTCTATCTCTTTCTTTTGACGATGAAAAATTATAATTTCTGCTAATAAAGATTCTCTTATCTTCAAGTAAAGCCTTCAACTTACGTAGATCTGCAAATTGTGGAATTGGATTAGAAAAAGATTAATTTTCAGCCATCATACACACACAAAAGAATTTATAAGCAAAGATCCTTATGCACTGATTTTTGAAGCTAACACTCTTTACCTGAGATTTGAGTTAGGTGTTCATCTTCACCGTTGTCAACGGTGTCGGTCTTCACCTGCACTAGCTCTTTCATTTTACAATTCCTTCTCGGCATCTCACGTTCATGTCTAGGTCTTGAACTATCAAGATTAGCAGAACCTTTTTGATTCCTATAATCTTCGTCTTTCTCAATTTCATCATGGTGAATCAAATTCTCCTCCTTTTTAAGCTCTTCAAAGTTATATGGATAGCTAATCTCAAAATTATTAGTATCTAAGATAATAACATGAAATTTTGACCTCTTTTCATACTTGAAAACCATGAAGTATCCTACACATATCGAATAATATTCTATGAAATCTTGTAAACCGTGATGAAACCAAATCTTTCCCCCATCTTTCGACAACTCCACTTGCCAAACTCGACTGTCAGGAGTAGTGATTGTAGTAAAAGCTGCAAGTTCATCCCTGAATTTCCTCACAAACTTCTTCGGAATCCTCTACAATTATACAAATGATGTTAGACAATCTACTTAACAAAAGAATTGAAAATCAATCAAAGAAACCTCACTAGCTCGTACTAGTTCACTTATAACAATTATAGTACTATACTAAGCAGAATCCAAACATCATAGTAAGTTTATAAAATAAAAAATAAAAAAAATCAATAAATAAATTGATATTTGTTGACAGTTTCCATCACAATTTCGTTTTCTCTGTCTTCTATCTAGCATCTTCCAACGAAATCTGGAAAGAAAAAACCAATTTCTTGTTCTTCGATGCTCGGTTTTATGGTGCAGGTGGCTGGGTTTTGTGGCTTAAGTTTCATCTATGGGAGATTATAAGTGTTATGGAGAAAGAGATCATTGTATAAACAATTTTTTGTTTCATCAATGGGTTTTGTGGTCTAAGGTGGTTGGGTTTTGTGGATTGAGTTTCATCAACTGGAGATTATGAGTCTTATGGAGAAAGAGATAGTTATTGATTTTTCTTTCCACAAGTTTGCCTTTTTATGAAGAAGTGCAGATCTGACCGTTGAAATACAGATTGATTTTTTTAGGAGAAAAATACAGATTTATTTTAAACGAGTTTGACATATACTGTTGTTGTTCTTCGTGTTTTCTTCTTTTTCTTCATTAAAGTTGGAAAATTGTTCTCAAGCCAAACGAGTTTTGTATTATTTTTGAATTTGGAAAACGAAAAACAGCTCTTGAAAACTTTTCTAATTTTTTTCATCAAATAATCTCTGCAAAGTAATCAAAAATAAGGACATTGATCTAGTTTCAAAAGACTAGAAAGTAGTGAATGAACATCAACCAAACTTAACCAACCTAATGTCAAAGAAACTGATTCATGTATAAAAAACAAAACTTTACTTTTCTAATTTTTTCAGCAATAATCTCTGCAAAGTAAGAAAATTAAAAAATAAGTTTTGGGATGTACCAGTTTCTTTTCTTCAAGGGTTGAAGCAAGAATAACCTTGAAAAAATGTTGGGGTGTCTCCTCCATGGCCATGGACTTGCAGCTTTGAAGTATCTGGAGAGGTGGTCTTCAGATCAAGGGTGTGTTGTTGTCTTAGGTGCGTTTTGTCGCTGTGGGTTGTATTTTTGTTTCCTCTTCTCTGTTCTCTGTTCTCTGTTTCTTTAATAAACTTGATAGCTCTTCAACAAAAAATGTTTACTTTCATGGAAAAGATGCTATTTGCTTTTGTACTTGTAAATTTCTGTCATGACAATTTGGGTAGTTTTGGTTTGACTCTGTTTTGTTGAATTGAAGAGCTTGTATGTCCATTTTTGAGAGGTGCAGTCTCTTACACAAATGCCCGTACTGAAATAGACTTGAAATTGGATTTTGATAGAGTGTGAGGTTGAGTTTTAGACATTACAATCAAAACCCTTTTGAGAAAAACTTGAAAGAATTCGGATTGGGGTCTCAAGATTGAAGAAAAAAACAAATGGGTATTTGTGTATTCTATTTCTACTCTCCCGTCAAAAACCATTTCTTCCGGTTTTAGCTTAGACAGAAACTTTTACAGAGAGTGTGTTCTTCCAATGCTTGACTAAAACTATTTATAGAAAATAAAAAAGTTGTCTTTTTGATGCAAGCTTTGTGGTCCTGTTCTGTTGTTATGTGGACTATGAACTATTGGACATTTGGACCGTTGAGTCGTCCTCAGGCCAATTTTTTTTTTAATAAAAATAATATTAATTTTTTGAAGAAAAAACAAAAGTACAAGAAAACTTTGATAAGAGCATCTCGAATGTAAAAGTGGCTTGCATACCAATAATTGCTGATATGGCAACAATGTCAAGAGACTTACTTCCTATGTGGTATAAAAATAAACTTGATAGACAATCAACTCAAAATTTATTCTCCAATGCTTCCGTTTAAAACACAATTTTTTTTAATGACATGTCTATATTTTTTTCCTATCTTATTTTTTATTTTATTTCCTTATCAAAAATATATGAAAAATTAATATCAGTTTTAAATGTTTGCTGAGTCAACCTAAAAAATAGCTATGCAACAAACCGTCTGAAAGTGGACGGTCATGTTGATAATGTCTAATATTTTTTTTGCCATATCAGATTGAGGTTGAATATGCACGGTTGCATTGGAGATACAATTATTAACATAACGTATATTTATCGTACGTGGCATCTCTTTTTTTTCACAAGCCACGCTTGCATTGGAGATGCTCTAAGGTTGAATTTATACTTCATATATTTTTACAAATCGATTAATATATTGTAATATCGGGACCAAGTATTTTTTTTGAAAGCTTTCGCCATTGGTAAGATTCGAGTTGTTGATCTGGGAGTCATTTACCCAAGCTCCAAACTCGTCTATCTACCGACCCCTATTGGCACTATCTAACCTATGTTGAATTGAAAAGGTATACCATTTGCATACAATATGATTGGTTGGTTCCATTAAAGACTATTTTGTTTAACTTGTTTAATAAATGGAAATTGCTTAGGTGCTGACTAGTCAGTATCCAAGGTGCTGACTGGTCAGTATCTAAGGTACTGACCCCACCAATTGGGTGTTGCCACGTGGCTTTTTTCTTTTAACATTTTACATTTTTCACAAATATACTACATGGCAAAACCCCATTAGTTGGTCAATAGTGACCAATCAGCATCCCAAGTGTTGTCCTTAATAAATTACATTTGGAAAGGAAAAAAATTTAAAGTTTTCTAAAATAAATATTTTTAACATATATCTTTAATTAAATTTACTACACAAAGAGCTAGCAAAACTCTTGGTAGTTGGTACAAAACCTATACATTGGGTGTCAAATAAAGATGATTATCATTTTAAACCTAGTTTTGTCGCAATAACCTAGAGGTGTCAAAAGGGTCAGAAGGATCCAATCCTATACACATCCGTTTCTGTACATTCCAATTCGGCCCAAAGTCCATATATGAAAATTTGCCAATCAAAAAGATATAAAACACTGAGTTCAGTTTGGGCCGTAAAAACAAAATTTAGAATGGGCCAGGCCTACAGGGCTCCCTTTTGGGCTTTCATCTTCAATGTCTCAAGAGGTATTTATCGGTCTCCTTAAATCATATCATATAATATGAAAATAATACGAATATACGATACTGAATATCCATACCACATGATATGAAATTATCAGGTTCCAAGCATTTTCTCACATGCAGATCATAAATCCAACAGTTTACTAGATCATATGGTATCATAAAAATTAGTTCAAAACAAAATTATACATTTTATACCCATACCCAGTTTCGAATGGAACAAGAAAAGATCGGATTAAAATGTCATCAAATAAACAACCAGGAATTCATAAGTTTCTGCAAGTTCTGTGCTAAGTCCTAAATAAACTTGTATCAAAATTCTATTTAAGAATTGGTTCAAGCCTCACATTTGTACAGTTAAAATTTTGCTGTAACCGTGTGCCTCTTCTACCGAACAAACCTGGAAAACAAAAGTGAACGTATCAGAAACCTCATCATATACTTCACGAATGATTCATGAATTACGTAAATCATCTAATTGAAGAAATCTCCACAATCATAATTCACCACAATTATGCACCTCGAATGTTTATCACATAATATACGTTAAGAAAACAGAGGATGTATGTTAATACCTACTATATCTCCACCAGATTATAGAGCTTGTGACAAAAAAAAAGCCTGAACCAGATTGACCCTGTCCAACAATAAGAAGATTTTGATCATTCAAAAATGTCGGCAAGCCTGCATTCCAAAACACATCAGTCATCAGATAGTCTTTCAAGACATTAAGCAAGCAAGGACAATTCTCTGAAGGTACTCAACATACCTTTTATAACTACACAAGTGCTACTGAAACATCTTGCGATATTGTTTTTTCTCCAGCTCACGTCTATCATTGACCTGTAACATGTTCAATTATTTGAAACCCCTGTTAATCAAATTCACAACTTTTTTATAGTCACAAAATGTAAAAACTCGGTTTAAATCTACCAACCTTCTTCTTGGCAGCGGCAAGTTCCTTTTTAATTCCACCTGAAAAGCACCAGATATCAAGTTCAACCTCTATCCATGAGAATACACACACTGACACTACCAGGGCAAGTGTCAATGTGAATATTACAAGTTAATCGAGATGAGCAAGTAAATTGTCAAACTCATATACTATTATTATATACATTGCAAGGCCATCTTTGCATCTTAGGCATGTGAATATAAATTTTATTATCATTATTTTTATAGAAAATTGTATACATATGCACAAGATTATCATTCACCCGTCTTCCAAGTATTCCATTAATGGCCAAAACTTCTAAAACTGTTGCTACTTACCATCATTTGGCTCCAATTTTACTGCCTTGTCGAAGCTTTCAACAGCAGCGTCAATATCATTAAGGGCCATGTATGCCTGATTAATAAGAACCACAAAACATTACAAATGGAAACTACTTCATTGTACACAAAAGTGAAGGAGAAGTAAGAAAAAACTGTGGACGGAACAAGCAGAACAATAATAACCACAAATAAGAACATTGATTCACTTCGATATGAAAAATATTCTGCAAATGAAAAAAGATTCCATCACGAAGTAAAAAGCCAAAAGCCAAACGATTCATAAAGACAAGTGCCTCCAATATACACCTGACCCTCAGTCATCCCAAGAACAGATTCCCTGACACTACCTCACAAAAACCATATGCACAAGCTTCCACACGCTGAATTATTGAAAATTTGAAATCACTACTAACAAACGATACTAACCTGACCTTGGCGAAACAAGGCTTTCACATTGTTATCTCCATCACGCAGTGCAAAGTCTGTGTCCAATAATGCTCCTTTCAGATCCCCCAATTTCAGTTTACAAGCCTATAATATGATATAAAAAATTGATTAAATTAGCATACTTATTTACCATGTCATATATATGACATCTTTGACCAAAAAGTGAAAAACCGATCCTAGAAAGATGAAAGTAACAATGAACGTTACAATATTAGTTACCGGGTATGATTAGCATAGCATTTACAATGTCACATATCTGACATTCCTGTTCAAACTTTATTTGATATCTATGTTACTGTTGAGTGTGAAAGCTTAAGTTGCTAATTTCACTCAAGGAGCTATATATAACTTGTTTACATCAAAAGAGCTCAACGATCAAACACAATCCATCAAAACAGTAAACAAGCACTTACAGCGCTGTTAGTGAATATCTGGGACTTTGTCTTTCTTAAACTTGAACTCCTCCCTGCAGAACCACAGAGTGTAAAATAAAAGTACAATCAGATATAGTTGAGACTCGGTGAAATTAGCAACATAGGATATTAATACAATGCAATAAAGGGATAAACAACCTTCATCGATCCCGTCTTTCTCCCAACAGATATCCAGATAACGTAAGCCCTTCCGGTACTTTCTAAGAGCCATCTTATAGTCTTGTTTCTGTGCATAATGATTACCATAAATGTTGCATTAATAATAGTTCCATATAAAAGAAATCTGAAATCGTAAGAAAGAATAAACAGAAGCATGAAGGAGTAAATAACTGTGAAAAACAGATTAAATGCCCAAAAGGATGAAATTGCTAAATTTGCTTCCCACTCATATTACTCAAATTTAGCCAAAGTACCATCTAAAACACCATAAGAGTGCATTAATGAGAGATAGAACCATAAGGAACACCCATTACCTTGTAATGTTCATTCCCAAAAGCCTTAATAGAATCAACAACCTCCATCCACCAAGATAGCTCTTCAGGACTCTTGTCAAGGTCGGTAGGCCAATCAGGATAAATATCACCATCATTGAAAAAATTGGATGTCCCATCATCAGCCCCTTGAGGAATTTCTCCACAATCCGTGATTACAATATCAACGGTTGGGTGATCATTTTCAACTGTTGTGACATGCTCGACTGAACGAATAACTCCCATTCCTTTAACTACCTTCCCAAAAACAACATGCTTCCCATCTAAGTGAGAAGTACGTGTTGTTGTGATGAAGAACTGAGACGCATTTGTGTCAGGGCCAGTATTAGCCATAGATAACATTCCCTTCCGCTCATGTTTCAATTCAAAATTCTCATCTTCAAATTTCGATCCATAGATCGATTCTCCACCAGTGCCATCTCCAGCAGTAAAATCTCCTCCTTGTATCATAAAGCCTTTAATGACACGATGAAAACGGTTTCCCTGAAACAAAAACATAAATATCAGTAGCAAAAAGTCAAAGAGAAGATTTCACTAGCCTCTAAACAACATTGGACACATGATGTTACACAATCGCCTGACGGCCTGAGGATAAATGAAAGATTTTCAGGGCGGACTAAGAAAACACAACATAGCGTGTTAGATTTATGATTTATACACATCAAAACAAAACCAAAATCTGATTTCTGTCATCTCATTTTGAAGCTACTACCACACTTACATATCAGACAAAACATATGCAGGGAAACATCCGGTAATCCACTAATTTAAAATGAGTCAAAACAAATCCTAAACTATCAACAATGAAACTGCACAAAAACTAACATAAAAGTTGGAAACTAGATGCTTTCTAGATAGAAAATGGCCACAAGAGGGAAAATCAATTCTTTCGTAAAATTTAATCCTAATGAGCCAATAATAATAATAATAAAGATGATGATTACAAATGTCTTTGCAATTCCACAATTCCATAACATAGATCAACCATTACAATACGACATAAATTTCCAAATACTCGTATTCTTGGTTTACACATGACTTGAAAAACTGAACAAAACAAAGAAAAAAAAAACAACATTTCATTCAATAATTTAGTATAGCAGGGTCATTTCCAAAACAAAAACATATCTTTCAATAAAAAAAAAACCATTCTAATCAAAGTTGGCATGAACATATATCATTGACAAACCAAAAAATCAATAATCTAAATATTACCCAAAAATCATGGAAACAGACCTAATAAAAAAAAGTCAACCAACCATCATTTCCATAAGACAACTCAGATTTCCAATGCATGTGTAGAACAATCAAGAACCCAACAACCCAACTTAAAACACAAAAAGAAGACACATTTACAAAATAAAAAACATAGAAACAAGTAAAAAAGAATGAAAGACCGAACCTTGTAATGGAGAGGAACACCAGAGACTGGTCCAATGCCCTTCTCACCAGTACAAAGAGCCCTGAAGTTCTCAGCAGTCCTGGGAACGACGTCGTTGAAGAGCTCTATAACAACTCTACCCTCCAGCTCTCCTCCTATGCTTATGTCAAAGAAACACCTTGGCCTCTCCATCTTCTTGTTGTTGTTGTTTTCTTTTCTGGGTCTCTCTCTCTCTCTATATATATCTGTAAAAAGACTCTCTCTCTTTCTCTCTCTTTCTCTCAACAGGGTTTTCAATAAAAAAGTTAAAAATTTCAATGAAACCCTAGTCCCGTTATTTATTTATAGTTTTGAAGCAAAAGAGTGTCTTTGGAGTTTGGTTTGTTTTTGGTGCTCAGTGCTCTTTCTCTTTTTGTCTTCTCTCAGTCTCTCACTCTCTCTCCCTCTTGGCTTTCTGATTATTTATTTATTTATTTATTTATATATTTTTTTCTATCTTGTAGTTTAATTTTTCGAAGAATCGCATAAATCCCCTAGGTTTCATCTTTAAGTAACGTATCAAAGATTTGAATTGCATCTCCCATATAACACATAAGAACTCAATCAATTGTAGATGTGTCTTATTAGTGGTTTCTTGGTACATAGTTAAGTGGTATTTCTACTGAATCATCAAAACTACGTATTGTGTTTGGTTTATTATATGTGTCTTCCTTTGAATTCTAAACTAGAAAGTTGTTTCAAAACATAATCAAAAGTCTAAGGGAGTTTTTGGGATTCTTTGTTCGGTTTTCTTAGATTCCTGTGTATTCCTGTATATCGTTTTCAGCTATTGTTTTTGAAGTTTATTTCATTGTCATCTACGATTTTAATACAGTCATTGAGTTAGAAGTGCCCCATAATTGAAAATGTTGTTATCCAGAAAGTTTCATGTAATAAAGAAAGAAAAGGAAAGTCATTTATGATTAAGTAGATTTTTAACTAATTTATGTGCAAATCTCCTCATAGCATAAATGGTGTGCACCTAAATATTTAGGCTTTATCACAATCGCGTGATACAATTATGCTAAGTGCAGATTCTAATCCCATCATCTCCTTATTTTGAATTTTTTTTTTTTTTTTTTTTTTTTGGAAAGTCCTTTGTTGAAAATATTATTAGTGAGAAAAGAGTTTCTTAAAATACATGTTGTAAGTATAAATCGGGTGAACAAAATCTCTCTTCCCATCTCATTTTCGATAAGATGTATAGCATTTTTACTCAATCTTTGATTTGTTTCTCTTAATTACAAGGTTTAATATCAATTACAACAAAAAATATATATATATGAGAGCTTCTCCTTACAATACACAAATTATCTATTTACACTTCAATTTAATTTTTTTATTAATGACAATTTTAACCTGAATTAAAATTACTAAAAAAACAAAAACAATTCTAAAAACATTCCAAACTAATTAAATGATTAAAAAAAGAAAGAAATTATCTCTCCTAAATCATTAGATTAAATATTGAGTATGGATTAAATATTACGTATTAAACTCTCTTTCCTAAATCTGCTATTACCCTATTAAACACTCTCTCCTAATTACTCTCTCTCTCTCCCTCTCTCTCTCTCTCCATTTTTCCCATACTTTCTCGATTGATTAATAGTTAAAGAAAAAAAACTTATGAATATTTTGGTTTTTTATTGACAGTAATATATATATATATATATATATTAAAAAGTCAATTTTTTTTTTAAAAAGATAGATATATGAAAACTTGATTTGTTGCAATTAGATTCGATTAAGTTCAAAATTTATAAGACTAATGAAAGAATTAAAGTTCTCTAGGTAATCACATACCTACAAAAGTAACAAAAAGTATTTTCATATTTCGATTTAAAAAAAAAAAAAAAGTTCTTGTTGTTTTTTGAGTTTTTATTTTTTATATATATACATATATACAGTTCCTAAAAATCAAGTTTATTTGTAAGTTTTTTTTTTTTTTTTTTTTTCTTAACTGTTAGTCTTGTTTGAAAAATAATGGAGATAGAAAATTAAAGATATGTATTGAAGAAGAGAGAATTTAATATGGTAAGTAAAAATTCAGGAGAGACAATTTCTTTTTTTAGAATAGGTGTGTCAAAAGATAAAAAGGATAATCTTGAAACAAAAGGAGGTATCTTTGGAATTTTTTTAAATTTAAATTTTGAGAACAAAGTGTCATTAGAAAAGAAGTGTAAAAAGAAATAATTGGATTGTCAAAATAAGCTCTAAAAAAAATATAAGAATATTATATGAAATTCAAAATCTACACAATATTTTGCCAATACATATATACAGATTTTCTATTATCAGTTCGAACTGACAATAAATATATCAGGATGAAGAATGTGGACTATCAGATTTACATACTTTGACTCAAAGTATATGCACTTGTCAAAACTTCTCCATAATCTATGGTCCACATTCTTCGTCCTGATATATTTATTGTCAATTCGAACTGATAATAGAAAGATTGTACATATATATATATATATATATATATATATATATACCATTAAAAATAACAGCTCCATCACACACCCACGAGACATAAACACTCAAACATCAAACATTTCAAACATATTGAAGCAAAAGTCGTCACTAGTATATTATTTCCATCGATTACGGACACATAAGTCATAACGAAAATGAATTATTTTATTTAAAAAAAAAAAAAAAAAAAGGGAAAATGGACTCCCCCACAAGCCACAAGCAACTAATAGTAGTGTATTATTGGCATTGTTAATTATGTATGTAATGGCACCATTGTTTTGTTTTCAAGTGGGGTCTTATATTATAATTTACATTGAAAATAACCCAACATTGTTTTTGGAAATATTAGGGTTTATTGGTTGCAACTTGTGACCAATTACAGAGACCTATTTTGGGTTATCCAAAACTCCAGCCCACGTAAAGCTGACTCTTAAATAGCTATTTTTACATCATAACTCTGGCCCACTCTCACTTACTCTTGACTCTTGAGTCTTGAGTCTTGAGTCTTGACATTACTTCCACTCATTCTTAGTAATTTTGTTTTTTTTTTTCTTGCCAACTTTAGAAAGCCTTTTTGAAAGTTTGACAACTCCCACTATATGAGGAGGAGAAGAATTTCGGCTTATATATTGTAACAAAATAAGTTTTCTAAAATAATTTCAAATATTTTGATATTATAAAAGATTAAAGTTAGAAAATTTGAATTTTTGAAATCTCATATATTTTATATTTTACAATTGGAATAGTTTAATGTCATTAAAAGAGTTATCTTAATGTTAGTAAATAAAAATTAAAAAATTTATAATTAATAAACGAAAGAATAATTTGATATGATATATATATATATAGAGTACTTATCAAGTAAGGTACTTTACTTTAATTTCGGTAAGGACTTTGATAAAATCACATCGATTTTTATGAATTTTGATCTGAATTTTTATGTGGATAATAAGTTTAATGAAATCTACCTATGAATAAAATTTGAGAATTTTTCAAGCACTAGAACTATTTATCCCGATTTTGTTAAATATAAAGGCATCGAAAAAAGGAGAGAAATATAGGAAAATTCAAAAAAAAAAAAGTTATAATACTTGAAAATTTCTCTCTTTTTTTTTTTTTTGCATATGTAGAGTTCAATGAACTTATCATCCACACAAAAATTCAGATCAAAATTTATAAAAATCGATGTAATTTCATCAAGGTCCTTATTGAAAATAAAGTAAGATATACTTCACTTGATAATCACTATATATATATATATATATATATATATATATATACAGTCTTTCTATTGTCATTTCGTCTTGATATAAAATATATCACGACGAAGAATGTGAACTATAAATTATGGAGAAGTTTTGACAAGTGCATACCCTTTGAGTCAAAATATGCAAATCTAATGGTCCACATTCTTCATCCTGATATATTTTATATCAGGACGAACTGATAATAGAAAAATTGTATATATATATATATATAACTATTTATTCATTTTTTAAATTCACCTTTTCTTTGGATTAATATTAGGGATGTTTATTATTCCAAAAAAAAAAAAAATAGGGATGTTTATAACGAGATGGGCTTTTAAAATGATTGGTGGATCAAAATGGAACTAGACTGGGCTTTTAAGGGGCCCATATTTGTCTCAACTCAATAGTTATCAGCCCAAGACAAAGTAGAGAATTAAACAATGGGCTGGTGTCTGGGCACGTCAATAATGGGCTTTTAAAATGATTGGTGGATCAAAATCTAACTGGGCTGGGCTTTGAAAAGGCCCATTATTTCAATGACTTGATGGTTATTGGCCCAAGACCAAGCAAATCTGGGCAGTTATATTGGATTGGAGTGGGCCCACTCCAAATCCACCCACCAATATGCCATGTAATTATGTAAAAGTTTCAAAATGCCACTAGTGTATATTTGATTATTTAATAAAAACATTAATTAAAAAAAAATTATCAATTCACTCCTGGTTATAATTTTATATATTTTATTTGTGACCTACACAGGCTAGAGTTTAGACCCAAGAGCCAAAAATGAACAGTGTGTCTCTAATTGATTAATTAATTAATTAATTAATTAATCATATGGTTAGTGCTTGACTGCTTGGAGTGAAAGATTAATAATTTATAATTAGTCAGTCAATTAAGTAGGTTGCACTTAATCCAAAGTTGGCACTCAAAGATATTGACTGCAACAGAATCTAATTAGATCAATGCCATGAAGACATAAAGTTGCAAAGAGCAAGTCCCAAAAAACACAGTACACATTTTGTACACAAAAAAAGTCCTAAATTGGAGAGGGTCACTCACCTTTTGCTTTGAGTTGATACTTCTTTCATGTAGAGTGTGTGGCCTCTCGGACAAAAGCTGCTCACTCCACATGTCTTTTCAATTATCAATCAAGTCCTTTTCTATTTCTTAATGATAAAAAATTATTATATTTTTATAGGGTATCCCAAAGCCAGATCCATGTGAATATGTGATGAAAATATGAAATATTGTAAAGTGGATGGGGTACCCTACACAATTTGGAGTATGCTACCTATAGCTTCCGATTTATAGCCATATTTATTATAATGATTTTTTTATTTTTTTGAAGGATATTATAGTGATTCTCTCTCTGGTCTTCTTGTAAATCTGCAATGTTATAAAGTTTAAACTTTAAACAAACTTTTTTTAAAAAAAAAAAATTCGTAACATTACAAATATGATTTGAACGTAATGTTACTTATGATGTTTGCATATGAGAACTCACCTTATGTAACATATATAATATGAAGTTCTATTTTTTTTCATTTTTTTGAGGAAAAAATGTTTAAAAGATAAGGGTTTTTGTTAAACAGATTGATTTAAACTTTAAAGTGGCTATATGTGTTGCGTGTACGGTGGAGATTTGTTATACGTTATAAAAGTATACTAGGTTGGAAAGTTGATAGAGAGTTTATATCGATACTAACATCTACCTAATTGATGTCGTTAAGATTTTAAAAAATTACCACTGTTCAATGTGATTTAGTCGTAAAGAAAGCTTAGTTGATGGTATATGTGGTTTAAGTTTTTGTAAGAATAGACACATGCTCATATGTTTATTGTTTGATATTGATAGATCACGAACCTTAATACCAAAACCCAGAAATGGTATGAATAAAGCCCAGAAACTCTATTGTCTCTTAGGCCTAACTAGGAATGTTAAAAAGTAATTATAATGTAAATTTAAACGAGAATCTAAACTACTAACGACGTAAACTGTCACATATGAACACAAATATCTTAAACATTAAAGGATATATAGTATATAATTATAAACTCTAAAACAACAATAAGATGATCATAAAATGATCATAAAATGATTATAATCTATCACATTTCACACATGTGTATATATATATATAACTATTTATATTCATTGACATATTCCAATGAATGATTTGATTCAAAGGGATGTAAATTGGTTGATTTTTTTTTTTTATTGATGACCTTTGATAAATTATAAAGAAACTCAATATGTAAAAAAAGAATGAAAAAATAAATAAATCAAAACCATTTGAGTTCATCTATAATTAAACTAAATTTTGAGAGATTTATTACCTTTAATTATTTAACAAATTAAAGTTCTCTCACAATAAATCTAAAAGGAAAATAAAAATAAAAATTTATATGCATGTTTTCTTCCATGAAAAATCTAACATTTATATATTAATATATAAAAAAATTACATCCTATGAATATATGATGTTGCATCTCAATAATGATATTAAGAAGAAAAAAAAAACCTACCATGAAAAATCTATGATTCACTAGTACTACTACTTGCTTGTTGTTTTCCATGAGATTTCTGTTGAGCTGCTTCATGTTGTTGTTTTATCTCCTGAGGAGCCTCTTCTAGAACCGGTTCAGCAACGGGGATACCGGGTCGGATCGGAGGTGGGCCGACCTGACCGTCGATACAAGAAGAGCATTTCCTCTCAACCCAGCCTTCAAAATCGTACTGCCCACCATGACCCAATATCGGACGACCAGAACACAGCCTCCCAATCATCGCCGCTATGACTCCTAGTATGGTGATCACCGCAAGCACCGCAATCACTGGCCCGACCGACCCGTAACCCGAATGGGACGTGTAGGCTTGCTGGGTCACCTCCACTGGCGGTGGTTGCTGCTCTAGTACTGGTGTAGACATGTGAGTGAGTTCTTGTATATATATATATATATATATAAATTATAAGTCAGTCATCTGCAAAGTGTTTTTAGGGTTTTTGAGAGGTTTTAGAGAGGTTTGTGGTTTATAAGATTTGTGTTGAAGTTTTTTTTTCTGGTTTGTGAGATTAAAAATGTTTTTAATTAGAGTTCATTGGAGGAGAAACCAAAAAGAAAAATAAGAGACCTTTTTTTTTTTTTTGAAAGGTGGTGATGAGGTTTTGAAATGGAAGGAATTGATGATTTCTTTTTGTTTGCTTTTTATTTTTATTTGTTATGTAGAGCTCCTTTTGGAAGGAAAGGAGTTGTGATATGGTGGTGACAAAAGTACTTTTATATAAATGAAAATCAAATGAAAGCATAAACTTTTCAGATGGTTTTGTGAAGGAGATTGCTTAATACTGGTGTATATATATAACTGATGCAAGAGAACCCACCAAAAATTAATTTAAAAATCAATTCATTCAATTCATTTGGATTGAATTTCTGAATTTCATGTTAATTTTTTTGAGTTTTATATATAATATGAGTAATGTTAACACGTACATTAAAAGCACAGGATAAAATTAAAACATTAAACTTACTATAAAAGAAAAGTTAATCACTGTATTTATTATCTTATTTCAATAAATGGAACGAAAACTTTTATGTTTTTATGTTTTTCTCCCATGCCAAAGTTACAGGTTAACGGTGCCCATATCTTTCTAAGTTTCTATCAATAAAAAAATAAATGCACCGAATATACATATATTGTCAGTTGCAATCTTATTACGAAACGAATTTGGTGTTACGATAATATCATAATTAATGGCGAATACACTGCATGAAAGCTCTTTCTCCTTCAGTAAAATTTGATTTTGTTTTGTTTTTTTAAATTATAGGAAGAAATTATGAAAAAAAAAATTGTGCAATTGTACATAGTTTAATTATAGTAAAGCCAAAGGAAGGAGGAATTGATGTGAAAAGATTCATGGTTGCTTTTGCCACCTTTTGGAAGGCAATCCGTACATAGGGTCATTGATTTAAATAAATAAATAAATATAGTCCGACATATGATTTTGTATATATTCCTAGAAAGTATAAAAATATAAAGTGTTGTCAAGACATAGCCCAACCGGTTGATTGACGAATTTGAGGTTCAGATCAATGATTCACAGGTCAACAGTTCAAATCCTACCAATGGCGAAAATCTTTAATAAATAAATAAATAAAATGTCTGGTCCGAATTAATATATATTGTCAAAATAAAAATAAATATAAAAAGTGTTTAAATTGATTTCTTAATTAAATGTAAATATAGACGAGATGATGTTAGTTTGGTGCAGGGACGGAACTGTGTGGGGGCTAGGGTGGGCTCAAGCCTACCCTGGTCCCCTTTAAAAAAAAAAAAAAATTAGTATAGAAAAAAAATTTAAATTAATTAAATAATTAGTTTTAATTCCTAATTATAGTGAAAAATATAATCTTTCTTTCCTTTTTCTTCTTTTTATAATAACAATTATTTCTCCCCATTCTTCAAATTTGGTTCAATCTATTTTTTAACTTCAACATTTAGATATATTTGAGTAAATATTATGGCTTTAAATATTTTATTTTGTTACTTTAAAAAAAAATATTTTATTTTGTTTTGAAATTTTAGGATTATTGTTAAATATAGATAATGAGATTTTAGGAGTAATTCAATTATTATTTAATCCAATTTTACATTTACAAAGTAACGATATTATTAAATAAATTTCATTAAATTTATCAGAACATTATGTTAGTATATTTAGAATGAATCAAACTAATGTAAGAATATTGTATAATTTAATTAGTGTTCCCATTTGTGTTTCATGTTTCTCTTATAATTTAATTTGACTTTTTAAAAATAAAATAAAATATTGTAAAGTATTTATTTAGCATATACATTTTACGGGGACGTCTCACTATGCCCTTATAACTAGGTGATGTCTATGTTCAGTAAAAAAAAAAATCTAGCTTATACTAGTCTTCAATCCTAGTTACGTCCCTAGTTTGGTGGTAAACCCCTCACGCCTACACCACGAGATTATAGATTGATTCAAATCCTCATCCTATAAAAAACCTGAATTTATGTAATACTTTTAAAAAACAAAATATGCAAATATATATGATGATATGAGGTTGGTCCGGTGATAAACCCTTCACACCTGTACTACAAGGTTGTGGGTTCGAGTCATTCCCCTTCCAAAAAAACCCGAATTTATGTAATAATGTACTACTCCAATATATATATTTATATTTATATTGTATAAAGTAGTGTTTGTATTCGAATGACTAAATTATAATTATTTTTTGTTTTTATAGGAATTTAACATAATAAGTTGATATTCATAATCTAAGATAGTATCAATATTGTGTCTAAAAATTTATAATTTTATACATTTGAAGTTCATTTCCATCTTATTGGAAATAAAATAAAAAGTAGGCAATGAAGATAACATGATTGAATAATACATAATCACATTATTAAGCTCTCTCCCTTTTAGTAATATGAACATGAACATTTACATGGAGATTTGATGAAAACAATATTTCCATTTTAATTTTTTTTTGAAACTTGTTGAATTCATTGTTTCCCTTTTTCATTTTATTTGGTGTGTGTGTGTGGATAGTACTTGTAATTTGTGTTTTCAATAAATCATGATTATTGCACGTCTCCTTTTATATCCTTTTTTTATATTTTTATTTTTTTTATATTACATTCCTTCACAACACCGGCACCGACACTTACATAGATATTGTACAGTCATTCAACTATAAAAATCTCCTTTTATATCAAGTGGTATGCACTTTCTCTCTACGCGATTATATGAGAGTTGATATCTTTTGGTCGTGGATATAGATATTGAAACTACACCTGTGTTATTTCTTCATACAAGATTGAAAAAAAAAAATGTTTTAATAATGTAAAGCACTTCTAATCCTACCAAATTAATTTATTTCAACAAGATTAAAGTGGTATGTGATTGTGTAGTGCAAACCATAAAATAAGGCATTCCAATGTTCATATTCTCTACAGCCTCATTTTTCAACTATTGACAAAAAATAAATGATCTTTTATTGCACTGAATGAAGCCTAATGTGCTATTTTTTATTTTTTATTTTAAATTTTTTTAAAGAAAGCCTAATGTGCTAATTATCTTTCATTTTTAAAATTGTTTTTCTTAGGTGTAAGATAAGTTTGCTTCTTTTTTTTTTTTCTTTTTTCTTTTTTCTTTTTATTAAAGGTCAACAAGTTTTATCTTTCTGGTAGCAAAAGTTGGAAATTATTTTCAAATATTCAGCCAATTGATCCATATCTTGCACATCCCATCGACTAAGTGGCGTGCATCTCCCACGTTTCGAATACCACTGTACATATTTTACAAGTATATCTCATGAGTAATTTCCTGATGTCGCGAAAGTAGATTTTTAAGTCGTGCATATACTGTTTGATCTTAATAAGTCTTAGGGTTATATATCTCCTAAATATAGGAATATATATCTTCCGACTATAGAAGTAACTAAGTAGATATCCAGGTTACACATGAAATGTTTGATTTCAACAAGTCTTGACATAACTTGATAGTTAAGTATCAAATTTCAAAAAAAAAAAAAAAAAATTGTCTATTTCTTCATTCTCTTGTATGTATGTATTTTGGACAAATAATTTATTTATTTTTGAAGCATTACAATAAATATTTACATTTAGAGAATTAGAGGTGAGTGGTTCATTGAGATTTGCAAAGATCAAACTATATATATATATATATATATATGCAATTCGAATATATACTTTCATAACGAAGCTATCTACTCTCACAGCATTGAAGAGATCAAAAATCCTTCACACATGCTTATAAAATGTGTATGGTGTAATTCTTCTCACACGACAAAATGTGGAGGACCCCTGGGCTGAACATTATTGCCTTGTTATTGACTCCAAAAAACCCAAACCAGGAAAAACAGGACAGGTTTGAAGTCACAGTTCACAGGTCATAAACTACACACCACAGAAGCCAAGAGGTAGCAATATTAATGGAAACACACAGAGAGAATCTAATCTGAAATCAGGGAATATGTCTCTGACCATCAAGAAGAGAATATGATGACGATGATAATAATGCAATAGTTTTGGCAGATCCAATTATATAAAAAATACAAGAATGGAGACATTATTTTTTTTAAAGATCGAGAGGGATAAAAGTGCTTTCCAGAAGACAATGGCAGTATCTCAATGGAGTTTGAAAAATAAAAATAAAAACAAAGAAGTTGGTCTAGTCAGGCATCTTTTCCAGCTTTTCTTTCATATTTTTGAATCCATGCACTCCTTGTCGGCTTTTTTTTTAGATCTATGTGCATTTTCTCTCTCAAAAAGCACTTTTCTTGATCCAAAATGATAGTGGGAAAATCAGAAAATTTTGATAAATTAACTAGCTGGAGTACAAAGTTTTCTCATATATATGTAGTGGGAAACCACCATGATTGGTTTCTAGACAAAAGCTCTATCAAAATAAATATTATTTTTATAAACTTTCTCATAACTACAAGGTGTTCATCAATCATCATACATGCATTAGAAACACAACTAGTGAGTTTGAAGTACTATTAATATTGGCACATGAGATTATTATTCATATATATAGATTGATGATTACATTGTGAATTTGATTACACCTAAACTTATTAGTTAATTAACGGAACCGCATACTTTCCTAATCTGCCCATCGTACCCTGTTAGTATTCCGATATTGCTCATCTTTGCCATTGATGCAGCAAAATCATTAGAGAAAAGATAGGGGTACATGCTATAGGACTTAACATATGCAGCAGTGATTGGATCCCCCATTAATGCTTGATCGGAATCTAAGAGCCCCGTGTTCTTCATGAGGTTCGTATAATACGAATTATCGAATCTGTATACACTTGGAGAGTCGAGAGGAGTCAGTTTGTTGTTTGATGTAGCTTCGTTGGGACAGGTTTTTTGCAAGTCTATGAGGGTAGAAGCATCCAGTGTAGGATCAGGCTGGCCGGAGCCCTTGAAGTTGAAGAGCCTATGCTTGAAGGTGAAGCATTGAGCAAATCCTACCGTGTGTGCTCCTGAAACATGAGTTTTATCCGTAACGAGTTAGAGATGAAAATGAATTTTTTTTTAAAAAAAAAAGGGTAAGAGAAGTGTATATATATCAATGGATACTGCAAACCGAAAAAACGAAGTGAAGAACAATAACCTGAGAGGACTACAACATCCTTTATGTCAAGACCTTTAGCTGTGAACTTGGCAGTGATGTTTTCAAGAGGCTCAATAGGTGATGGCAATTGTGCACTGACCGAATCCTCACTTGCAGCAGTCAGTCCATCTCGCCGGCCTAGTTGAACTGGCCAGAAGGTCCCTCCTGACTAAAAAACACATGACATGCAAGAAAATGATGAAGAATAGAACAAGTAATCAATTGAAAGACACACAAAATGATATGTTATTTGTTGTTACCAGGAGAACAGCCTCTCTAGCTGCAAGAGTCAAGATATCAACACATGAAACAGTCCATGGACAAGCTCTTTCAACATCTGCTTTTATGCTGTCAATGACTTCGTATCCACGGACTGAATTGCGGTTTGGCAAAGCGTTTTTCTCACCCTTGAAAACATCCGTGCCATCGAGAAGAATCGAGGCATCACAACCCTGTATGGTGTAACATCAGAGAAAGTGTTTGGAAGAATATATTCAAAGCAAAAATTTTCTATAATTTCAGCCTCTCACTTAAACATCTATTGAGATCATATATAATTTACTACAAACAGACAAAGAGGGAAATTGAAATTCTTGTGTTATCACAAGCAAGTGATCATTTGCAGTGTAGTTAACCATATAGTCTTTTGATTCTCTATTTTCTTACATCTATAAAAATTACTTAATGTTACTTTTCAAATTAGTCCAAGTCTCATAACCAGAAATTTAAGTCGCGTGACCAATTATCCAGGTTGCAAGACTACACAAAAGCATAGCTGTCCACGCCTGATAGTTTACACACGTTTGAAGATGAAATGTAATCAAATGGAGAAACAAAACATACAAAATGCTTAGGAGAGAAACTAGAATGATGTGCTTAACAGACTTCTGATATATATTCATAACTACATCAGGGCATATCAGTCAAAAACTACTACACAGTAAACACTTTGAAAGGCCATGCATGCAACTTGGAAAAAAAAGAAGAGATTTGAAGTGAAATGTATAATAAACATTATATTCTATAATGTCTCATGATGTCTTCCTGCAACCAAACAAGGTTTTAAGTTGATCTTCCTCTTGTAACGTTACAGAGCAGACACTGTAATGTTACAGAGCTAAACAAAAAAATTAAAATTCATGACCATTCTGACCATAGAAGGACCTATATATACTATTAGTTTGACTTAATTTTAGCAGAGAATGTGATATAAGTTAAGTGTTTAAGGGGCACTGAAAAATCGAGAAAGAATAGATTGAAGGATATATTTACATTCACGAAACAATCATGAAAGTGGAGCCGAAGAAGGGATGCAGCTATCCTGTTGTCATTTTTAACAGCAGCACGAACGCCATTTCTAACAATGACTTGCAAGTAGGGGCATGATCTATCATAAAAGTTGTTATCAAACTGGCCTCCGCCACCGCTGGCACCGCCTCCGCCATAATAAGGGAAAAGAGAAACAATGGGATCAAACAAAGACAGGATTAAAAGGAAGGAAATAGTGGAGGAGTATGAGAAGAGGAGCTTGTTGTGACCCATAGCTTCTTCTTGCAAGTGATGATCAACAGGAATTGAAGTTAATGCACAACTAATTTGGACGGTCTGTGATGGACAGGCCTGGTGGTTCATTTATAAGCAAAAACTGTGGAAGGCTGAAACATTTTTATTGGTTTAAGCTTGGAAAGTGACCCTGCCACTATGGTGATCACAACCCAATGGCCACTCCCGGGAAAAAAAATTGTATTGTTTTGCAGCCATCTAGAGATTATAAGCACTTTAATGCATCATTTATATACCTTAAACTATCAAAATTGGTTTGACATAACAAAGGATTCCATTGTTAGTAACCATCAGACCTAAAAGCTGATAGGAAATGACTCAACAATAGTATTTAAGTATTTTAACACGAGACGTGGCTCGAGCCCAAACACAAACACAAACACACAACAAATTCAAATATAATCACGTGGGGGGGATTTGACCAAAGGACTCCATGGTATAACTAGACTCTAAAACTATGTTAGTAACCATCGGATCTAAAATTTTAAGTTGTTAGGAAACGACCCAACAATAAAAGTACTTAAACACTCTGATACACATCCATAACTAAAAGATCTCAAAACTTTAAAAATAATTTTTTAATAATAGCACTAGCTATGGTTCTTTGAAAAGATCTATAGTTCATGAACTAGTGTATGGTCCTCTTGAAGATCTTTTAAAACAGAGGATTCAAAACATTTAGCTAGTAGGAAACTTGCAACACATTTTCATTTTTCCCAATGTCATGATTTTTCTCCAACTAATGAAACTCTAACTCCCTTGCATTACTATAAATTTGCATTCTACATGGAAATTCTGAATTAAATTTGATGTTTGGTGATGTTAACTCATAACATCCAAATTAAACTAAACTAGAAAGAAACCTCAGTATCTAACTCAAGATTCAATCTTCTTTCCTCATCCCCACTACAATCCACAGTGGAGTGTGACAGCAGAGATGGCTATCTAAAGAGGATTTATAATAATAGTTAAGACAATAAATAACATGTGATTTGTAAATTCTTTTTCATTTCATATACACAACCAATACAGTGGAAAATCCAAAAAACTATCACCACTGATGTATAAGCTACATGCATCATAATTCACTTAAATTCTTTATTTCAAAAAAGTTAGAAACACATGAATTATAGTATTCCAAGAATATTTATATAAGTAACATGTGATTAGAAAACCTAAACCATGACTAGGATCTCATTATAAACTGGCATGTTGTAAGCAAGTCAACTGAATTCAATAAGATAAGGCATCATGTATACATATACATACACACACACACACACACACACACACACACACACACACACACACAGAGAGATACTTAAACAATTTCATCAGTGGAAATACAAGTGTCATTTTGAGGCAGGCTATTAAAAGATTACTTCCACAAGCACTTTGCATAATGCAATAAGATAGCAGTCTCAATACAAGTGCATTCAAGATAATAATTAATGGAGAATGGTAGACTACTTCAATTTGGCTTTTATCTTTGATTGCAATGGTTTGATGGAAAAGCTTTTCAGGTAAGAGATGGAAATATAAAATATAGAAGTAGCTAGAATTCACAGTCTGAATTCTTTTTTATCTGACCAAGTAAGAATCCAGCCTATGGTGAATGGATATATTATTTATAATTTGATGGTAGAGTCTGAAGCACTTTCTGAATTGTGGATTAAATTAAGATTTGTCAAGTTAATTTCCATTATGTAAGAATTATATATAGAGCATTAATCCTTATCTTGATCAGTTTTTAGTAATTTATAACAAAGGTAAAGAAGAATTCCTCATGATAGCTCTTACCATTCAATTTCAAGTGAAAGTGAGTTTGAAGATATATTTCATGTGACTATATAACGTTACATAGCTACGATCTTAAAAAAAATAAATTAGGACCGATCTGACTAGAGAATCATCTATATATTCTTGACAAAAGTTGCAACTATATCCCTTCCTCCACATATATGTCTATTATCACCAAAACAATTCATCCATCAAGCAATTTTGTCAATACAGCTAAAAAGTTTCAGAACAAGTAAGACCTCATACATACCTCACTTTCTCCTTCCCATATATATTGCAAAATTGCAATATTGCATCAGTAGTACTGGTGTTGACATCTCCCATTCTTCCTTCAATTTAGCTCCTCTAACCATCAAACTAGTATATTTTGAACCATCGGAATTCGTAAAGCAATAAAGAATCAAACAAGAGAAGAATGTAACAAAAGATTGACGAAGTTCCTTAAAACTAAGATTAGTAGCAATACAGAAACATAATGCATAAAAAGAAAATTGCTCAAATCCATAATGAGACAAGTTGGGGACTTATTACATCATTAGATGTTGAACCCACTTGTGAATGGGGAAAGCATATGTATATGTCTTCTCAACATATAAAGATCTCAGACAAAATTCTCATGAAATGAGATGATTCATTGAAATCTAAAATGGGAATTATCATATGTTAAACAAAAGCAAAATCAATTTATTTTATTTTTTTACCCATCAAAGCAGATATGCACAAGTGAACAAATACATACACAAATGCTTTAACAGGCATGATCAATGGGGTTTTATGTAGTAGTCATCAAATAACACACACAGAAAAAACTCAATTAGTTTGCATGAAAAATCATTAAAAGGGTCTATTAGTTACAACTCGGTCTAACAATATGAGCACTCTCTTTCAGGTATTCTATCAAGCAATACATGTGCAACCAACCAAGTCTCTCAAATGAAGAAAACAATGTTGACGAAGCTAAATATGAAAACAAAAAACAAAACAGATTTGTAATGATAAGATGTTGAGATTAAACAACACAAAAAAGTATTTTTATGAGACGAGAAAGAAACCTCTCTCTCTATCTCTCTCTGTAGTCTGTACTCTATAGTGTCTCGTCTCTCTTCCACTTCAACTCCAAAAAAGTTGAAAAAAAACAAAATTTAATGGCCCATGCAGGTTTCGAACCTGCGACCTTCGCGTTATTAGCACGACGCTCTAACCAACTGAGCTAATAGGCCAGTTTGAAAGTGTTGTCTCTAATGTTGTATATGAACAATAGTTGTGGTTTTTTTTTTTTGAAAGTTTGTTATGGATTTTGTGATAATAGCAAATTATTTTG
This sequence comes from Acer yangbiense, assembly GCA_008009225.1. Lineage (NCBI taxonomy): Eukaryota > Viridiplantae > Streptophyta > Magnoliopsida > Sapindales > Sapindaceae > Acer > Acer yangbiense. The sequence goes on from CM017764.1 coordinate 45,865,045, forward strand.
TTAACAGTCGATATTAAATAGTTTAATACTTTCTTATAAATTTTTTAACAAACACATTTTCTTATAATTAATAGTTAAACTAATTAAATTAATTAGTAAATAAATATAATTTAAATATATTAGAATGAAAAGGGTGTTTACATATAATTTTTATTTACGTCTTTGTAAAAAAAAATAAAAAAAATAAATAAGCTTGTAGAGGTGATTTTATTGAAAAAGAGAGTACCACATATAATTATATGTAATTATATATATATATATATGATACCAATTGGATTAATGATTTGTCAAACATGGTAAGATCAAATGCTACTGACCAAATCAAACACGACAAATATACTTCAATCTTGTGATTTTAAAGACAATGCAACCAGTATTGTAATAGTTTTTGGATAAGCCGAACCATATGAATATAAGTACATTTGACAATATTTTTAGAATTTTAAAGCCATGTTTATTTTTTTCACACCAGAAAAATGAAAAATAAAATAAAATTTCTATTCTTTTCTTGTATTTTTTTAAAATTATATATTTCCTTTCAAAAAAATATACTAAAATTGACTTTGTAAGCCTTTTGACAATATTTTTAAATCCACATAATTATTTTCACACTTTTTATATATATATAAAAAATTATTATTATTATTATTATTATGTTTTTGGCTTTAAATTACTCGAGTGTGTGATTACACTTTTCATAAGCAAGTAAATGACGAAATTACCCTCAGTAAAATTGGAAGGATATGAGTAGAGAAAGGGAGAGGTCAGAGGAGAGAGAAGTCAAAAGGTACCCTTTTGTTTGACAAAATCCAAACCATAAAAAAAAAAAAAATTAAAAATTAAAAAAAATTAAAAAAAATAACCGGTCAAAGCCACAAGCAACGGTCAAGTGTATGTAAAAGAAAAAACACAAAAAACACAACACAACTCTCTCTCTCTCCTCATGTTGCCCATATTTGGGCGCCAAAAGTGGATTCAATATCAACTATACAGTTACTAATCTTCAGGAGAGATAACGATACACATTGAACAAACAAGATTCACATATAGAAGATTGAACAATCTAAACAGGACCCAGAAAAAAAATATATAAATTAATAATAATCATGGCACAAGCACAACATGAGAGGATTGAAGAAGATCAAGAGAAGATGATGATTCAACAAAAAGAAACCATGAACATGAAAAACACTACTCACGATAATGGTAGCGGTAGCGCAAGTGTGCCGTTCAGATTCAATGTTCAGGCGCCTGAGTTCGTTCCCAGATCGCATAGTACTCTGCCGGCGCCGGCCCAGGTGCCGATTTCCGGGTATTACTATCCTTGTTTTCATTATCTGGGTGGCGCCGCCACTACTGGTGTTGGCTCCACGGATTGGTTCTTTGTTGGGGACCAGGCGGATCAGCCTATGTATGTCATCTCTAATCCTAATATTGCCATGCCCAACTCCTCCAAGAATCTCCTCACCGATGATCTCAGAATAAAAATCGTCAAACAGGTTACATGCATGATTTTTGTTTATCAGATTTTCATTTTTTTTTTCTTTTTCGATTCCTTGTGTTTGATGTGATTTTATGATCTGGGAAATTTTTTTTTTCTGATTTCCCATTTCCACTACGATCATATGAGATTCTTAGAGGGATTTTATGGATCCGGATCCAATTTGAGTTGTTTCCTCACCTTGAAAATTTTGACAAAATCACACAAAAAAAAGTTGAATCAATCTTTATCTAGCTTTCAAAAACTAGATTTTTGCTTTCATGGAAAATTCACTTTTGTACTAAAACATTTCAGAGGAAGTATGTTTTTTTTTTTGTTTGGTGTCTCCATTTTTTTTTAATGTTCCTGAAACTCTTAAAGGGGCATCATTGGTCTTGCTTGCTATTGATCTCTTCCTGATCATCATCATCATCTTCAACATCTTTAATAATTTGCTTTTCGTGTCTCGAAGTTGCATTTTACGAATCTGATATGGGGTTTGTGATGGATGTTAATTGTGGCCAAAAACAGGTTGAATACCAGTTCAGTGACATTGGTCTTCTTGCAAATGAAAGTTTATCAAAACATGTGAACAAAGACATTGAAGGTTTTGGTAAGGATAGCAATTTAATTTGCAGCAATTTTTTCCTGACATTTTCTTCTTATACTTCCAATAATTTTATATATTCATTAATTCTTGTTGGCTCTGCCACCAGTGCCAATTTCTGTCATTGCATCCACAAAGAAAATCAAATCTCTTGTTAGTAACAACCATTTGCTTGCTCAAGCGCTCCGGTCATCTTCAAAGCTTGTAAGTCTTTTATTTTTTATTTTTTTTGTTTTCGGTTAAATTACACAATTCATTGCTTATAATGACAACAATGATGCCTTGAAAGGTTGTAAGCAATGACGGAAAGAAGGTTAGACGTAAGCACCCTTTTACAGAGAAAGATAGAGAGGATTTGCAGGTAAAACTTTGTGTGAACAACCTTTCAATTATCCTATAAAAATGTTTCTGTTTGAAAAATTTTCCGGTGAGACACCAGTTTTTTCTTCTCTTGTTTTTGTAGTCTCGTACTGTTGTAGCAGAGAATTTGCCTGATGATCATTCTCATCAAAACTTGGAGAAGATTTTCAATGTGGTTGGAAGGTTGGATACATAACTTTCTTCATAGTTACAGATTTTCCATACATGGAAGACTATATATATATATATATATATTAACAGTTTCTATTTTTGACAGAGTGAAATCGTTCAGGATTTGCCATCCTCAAGAATCCAATTCTTCTCGCCCCAAAGGCGATTTCTTTGTGAGTAACAAGGTAAAAAATAATGGATTCAACTTGTTCATTTTTTTCGTTTCAAGTATATAGATATCATCAACTCAAAAAGATTTTGATGATTGTACTTGTTATTGTTTTATTATTTTTCAAGTTACACGCACTCGTGGAGTATGAGAATACTGAGACAGCTGAGAGAGCGGTATGTTAAACACAGGAATCTTGAATTTTATTTGCTTTGGAGTTGGTTTAAGGTTTGCGCGATAGTTGCTGATAGTTTGCTAAATCATATATATTCACCAGGTTGAGAAGTTAAATGATGAAAGGAACTGGAGGAAAGGGCTTCGAGTACGGTTGCTGCTTAGATGCTCGGTATGTCTAATTGTAATCACATACTGATCATGTACTTGTTCTTATATAATATGGTCGATAAAGACGTTAAATTGTTTCGAAATTTTTGAAAATTCTGCAGCCAAAGTCTGTTCTGAAGAATAGAAAATCAGAATTTGATGGAATTTTGGATGATGATGATGCTGAATCTGGTGAAGATTCCTCTCATCCAAACAGCCACCCAGAATTGGTTGGTGAGAATACTGTAAGTGATTTTTTATTCCTGGAACTTGTTTCTTGTGACACAAGCAAGTAATCAGAACAAGAAAAATGAAAAAAATTCAATGTGACATTTATGTTGTGGTAGGGTGAAGAAAATTCAATAGGATCAAAGAAAGGATGGGCTGGTAGAGGGAGAGGAAAGGGGCGTGGTGGACGTGCCGCCCAAAGCCACAGCGGCAGAGGGCTGCTGCTTGCTCCATCTCCACAGTCAAGCAATGCAGCAACACAGAGTGAATCAGCATCATCTGGTGCCAAACAGACTTCTAAGGGTCCAAGAATGCCGGACGGAACCCGGGGTTTCACCATGGGGAGAGGCAAGCCATTGAATTCTCCAGCTCTGGGCAATTCACCTTAATTTTTTGCAGAAAGTGAATCAATTTCAATGGTGGTGCTCTCTCTATATTTATTTTTTTGCTTAATTTTTCTATGTACTAGTGGTGTTACCAAAATTTGCATTTTCCTGGAGTTGAGAATTTTTATAAGTAGGGAAATAATATTGTAGACTGCTTTACAAATTTTTTTTTTTTTTTTTTTTTTTAATTTTTTGTAGTGTCTTTGCCAAAACTTTGTTAATAAGTCAAGATGTATTTTTTTTTTATAGTGTTCATGGCAGAGACTGGAATTTCACTCTTGGTCTTCCATGATAAGGCAAAACAATATTGCTTTGCCATTCCAATTTAATATTCTTTAACAAAGAGAGAACCGAACTCTCATTATGTTTTCTTCTTCTACTTAAGTGGTTGTGCACTTTCCATTCACATTCTTGATCTTTTATCTATAAAATCATAAAGTGTTAGGAGACTCCTCCCCTTTAGGGAGAGTTGCTTTTCGGGCTATGTTTGTAGCGGTTAATCTCGTTTGATCCTGAAAGACCCTAATCTGACCATTGAATTAGACTTGAACTTCACCGAACGAGATAATTTAACAGTCTCTTCTTCTTATCTTTTCTTTTCTTTACTTTTTTTCCTCTGCAATTGTTATGCATAAGTTTATTTATATGTATTTTTCTTGGAATGATATAAATTTTGAGATCATCTGCTGTATAGAATATATATTTTTTTATCTACCACTTGCAATACGGTAACTTAAACTAAAACATTGTCCTGAACGTTCTTTTTAACCATACCACATTGGACGGTGGCTTATAAAATATCTACCGAATGCACATATTGCAGGTTTGGGCCCACAATTTGGCAATCCCAGATGGGTTTTACTGTCTGAGCCAAAAATACTCTCTCTTTTCAAAGTGACAAACAGTTTTATATATATATATATATATATAAATTCTATTATCAGTTCGAACTGACAAAAGTTATATCAGTTCCTTGCATGTGGGCCACTGGATTTAAATACTTTGACTTGACTGTATGCACTTGTCAGTCAAAGTATTTAAATCCAGTGGCCCACATACAAGGAACTGATATAACTTTTGTCAGTTCGAACTGATAATAGAAAGACTGTATATATATATATATATATATATATTTAATAAATCTTACATCAATCGAAGTTAAAAGTCGATCTATCATGACTTACCGAGATCATAAACTATATATACGCAGGCTAAGCCCCACACATGCTAACCTTTTTTGTTGTAAATTATACATATCATAACATATAATAAGATTAATTATTTAAAATTTGAAAAAAAAATATATACAGATATAGGGTTGGATTTGATGACCAAGTACCAACCAAACATTCTAAATAAAATAATTTTATATATAAACAATCTATTTATTTAAAATCATTCGCTAACCCTTATCATCTGGATTACATGATTAACTATCCTCTAATTAAACTAGAATATCTTTCCCTTCCCCTTCCCCTTGAATAATACACTTTACAACATACCCACATTTTGACAGGCTTCTCCAATTTTTTAAAATCTCATAATCATACCATTAAATAGGATATCATCAATCATCCACCATCCATGATCCATGGCTAGTCTTTCAAGGAACTTTGATTTGAATGATTCTTGTTTGTAAGGAGAAATCTTCAACCCACTAGGTGCACCCGGCCACCGAATATGTGATATGTAATCGATACATATTTGCTTTTTTTATGATTCATATCACATCTTTAACGGTCAGATACACCATTCAGCAATACACCGGGTGTACCGAAGATTTTACCATTTATGGGATCGATGGCTAAATATATATAATATTGATCTTAAACAGTAGCCATGTGAATAACAAATGTGCTTAGCTGCTGCTGAAAATATTCTAATCTTTATCCTCTGATTAAAGAAATGGACTGACTACTAATTGAAAATCAGAATCTTGATTAGTTTAAAAAATCAACCCAAATTTGGAAAAAAAAAAAAAAAAAAAAAAAACAGAGCATTTAAATAATAAAATAGGTTCCATCATTTTCACTCACATCTCTCACTTCACCAAACAAATTTTATACCATAATATGGAAATGTGGGGCTTGGTGGGCTGTCTTGTCTTGTTCATCATATCTTGTCTTCAAGATTCTCTCTATTATTTTGCTTTGTGAGAGTGACTGGTTTTTGTCATAGAAACCCCCCCAGATAAACATCACAACAACTGATTGTGTTTTCTTAGTGGGATATGACTGGGTTAGGTGAAATGATTAATTTTTTTTTTTCTTTTCTTCTAGGGATTTTCAATTTGCTTGACTAATAATCATATATTCAATTACCTGTTGTTGTTTGTAGACCAAATTATTAGGTCAGCTGCTTCAAAATCATATTATAAGATCTTGCTGGCTTTATCAAACTATTACAATCATATATTTGTATACCAATAAAGACCCTTCCTTGATATTGCAGGGGGATTTTACCTACGTTACAGAACTACTACCTCTATGGTTTGGATATAATCTTATGTTCGGGACCCCTATTTAGAACTAAATCTAGATTTTGATTAAAAACTAACTTCAAATTAACACCAACTATATCATACTTCTTGCCAACATAGGCGTAGTTCAGTTGGTAGACGGATGAACTTGGGGTTTGGGTAAATAACTTCCAGATCAACTGCTTGAATCCTATATCAATAGCGAAAACTTTTAAAAAAATACCTGGTCCCAGATTAATAGATATTGTAAAAAAAAACTATATCATACTTCACCTCTTGTTATATCTGCATACACCAACAATCTTTGCAGCAGCAATTAGGGCTCAAGTCATGATCTGATTTTGGTGCAAATTCCTTGTTCCCGAGTAGTTTTTTGTGCGATAAGATGAGGTTAGTCCAATCCAGTGGTATATACCTCACACACTTAGAGCATCTCCAATGCAAGTGTGGCTTGTGAAAAAAAAAAAGATGCCACGTAAGATAAATAGACGTTATGTTAATAATTGTGTCTCTAATGCAACCGTACATATTCAACCTCAAGCTGACGTGGCAAAAAAAAATTAGACATTGTCAACATGACCGTCCATTTTCAGACGGTTTGTTGCACAACTATTTTTTAGGTTGACTCAGCAAACATTTAAAAATGACATTAATTTTTCATATATTTTTGGTAAGGAAATAAAATAAAAAATAAAATAGGAAAAAAAGATGGACACGTCATTAAAAAAATTGTGTTTTAGACGGAAGCATTGGAGACCAAATTTTGAGTTGATTGTCTATCAAGTCTATTTTTATGTCACATAGAAAGCAAGTCTCTTGACATTGTTGTCATGTCAACAATTATTGATATGCAAGCCACTTTTGCATTGGAGATGCTCTTAGATGGTCTATTGCACAACTATTTTTTAGGTTGACTTAGCAAATATTTAAAACTGATATTAATTTTTCATATATTTTTTGTAAGGAAATAAAATAAAAAATAAAACAGAAAAAAAAGATAGACACATCATTAAAAAAAATTATATTTTAGATGAAAGCATTGGAGACCAAATTTTAAGTTAATTGTCTATCAAGTCTTTTTTTTATGTCACATATGAAACAAATCTTTTGACATTGTTGTCATGTCAACAATTATTGGTATGCAAGCCACTTTTACATTGAAGATGCTTCGAATCGTGTCTTGGTCCTTACAAACCGGAAATAATTGTAATAACTCAAAAAAAAAAAAAAAAAAAAAAAAAAAAAGTTTCTTGTGATAAGTTTGGAAGAATAATGTCAACTACTTGCTCTCTACTCCATCATACAAAAATAGAAAAAGAAAGATAAACAAAATGAAGAATCTAATACAGAATGATTGAGACTTGAGAGTGAATATAATCATGACAAATTAAAAGGAATAAGAACCCTATAATTTAAATATATATATATATATTCTCAGTTTTTCACTAAAAAGATCATCAGATCAGTCCAGAGTCCAGACAGATATCTTGTCATCTTATCTGGACAACCAAAACAGTAAACACCCACCAGTTTGAACATTGACACAATAATTTCTTCAAGACATGTTTTTCTTTTTTTTTCTTTTTTTCCCATCCTGGTAGGTAAATACAACAGTAGAATAACAGTACAAAATGATTCCCTTTTAACATATCACACAAACTTTCTTGATCCTATAAACAATGGGAAAAAAAAAGTTTGTCTCCATTTTCAACTGTGAAAAAGCTGATCCTTGGTTTTGTTTTCTTTTTCTTTTGTGGGGTGTGAAAGGTTTTTTTTTTTTTTTTTTTTTTTAACAGTCTCAAAGGAAATCATTCATGATTCTGATTCATCTGAAAAACTCCTGATATCTGCAACATTTTTTCCTGAAGGAGAAATAGAGTGATTGTGAGGACTTTGTGAATTCTGTGTCAGGGACCTATTTGTGAACCAAAAAGACTGCTAACATTGAAAATGAAGTATTCCTACTCCTGTTTAATTGCCCCAGAAGAAAAGGCAACAGAATAATCAGAGAGGAGTTCAAGTCTTGCAATCAATTTTTGGTGGAAAAAATATAAATCAAACTCCTGTAGTCCCTGTGTACTTTCCCTGGTCTGTTTGGCAACCCACATGTAGCATTTATTATGATTTTCTTCATGAGAATATTACAACCAGATTCAGTTCAGAGAAAGGAGAGCTTGAGAAGCTCTAATTCTAGTACCTAAACACAAACACCTACAAAATGGAAACAACTTCAACTTCAAAAATTCAAAATGAACAAAAAATAAAAAAAAAACAATGGAAGTTTTCACAAGTAACAGAGAAATAAATGTGAAACTGCAAGTTTTATGACATAAAAGTAGAGATGGTTTAGTTTCTTAGAATCCTTATAGCGCGCACTTCCGAGAGAAAAACAAAACTCAGATTCAATACAGAAGGAAAGCTAATCCTGCAAAATTTCACAGCCTCTCTCTCTCTCTCTCAAGATCTCTGTTCTTTATATTTTATATAATTATTGTTATATAGTCCTTCCCATGTATACTTTTATCAAAATTCATGGTGGATAAACTCTATACATCATCTTTTCCGGGTTTGTGCATATGACCTTTCCAGCTATAGCCTTCGGATTTTGCATCTTCATCATCTTCCATGCTATCGCCTCCTGTAGTAGAGGTCCCTCCGGTATTCCCGGTTAACTGGAGAGGACCTTGTGGAGAACCAGATTGAGAACTGCTTGCCTTTGAGGAGTCACCACCATACTGGTCTTGGGACATCCACAAACTCCCCAAAACAACTACTGATTGGTTTGCAGGGGCGGCTGCATTAGTGGGCGGTAATCTACGTGTATGAAGTCGGTATTTCTACAATGACAAGGAAAATTCTTTAATCAGTCATCATAATCAAAATTCGGATTTCATAGACAACAAAAATAATAAGATGCTGTTGTTTACTTCTTGTAAGAACACAGCAAAAAGGAACGGAAACCACATTGAAATGAATTCTGTTCTTAAGCATCTCATATATATACTTTCCATTTACTCAATTCTACCGAAAAAATCAACCAGACGGTAAATTAAGATCTAACCTGCAAATGACTCTTCACTTCATCATTGGTCAAGCCATCAACTTGCATATGTTCTCTGATCTGCTTCGGAGTAGCAACTGGAAATGATCCATAAAGTTCAGAATTAGACACTTGAAAGTTAAAATTCATCCCAACTAATTACTGCAAAGAGGAAAATAATCAAGAGAACAATGAACTTCCACCTAATTATCCAAACTAATGTTCAACAATTTCTATGAAAAAGAAACGACATCAAGATTCCAAATAATATAATTTAGTCCAGCCATTAAAAGACAAAACTTGTTGAATCCAATTCAATTACAGTCTAAACAACATCTGAATTTCTCAACCACTAGACAAAAAAAAAAAAAAACAGTATCATATACCAAATTCAGATCGTAATTCTAAACTAGCAATTCGGATTCGTTAAATCACCTTGAGAGCCACCAAGTTGCTGCAAGGCATTGACAAACCGGCGATGCAACTCCGGGGACCAACACCTCCTCTGCTTCCTAGAAGTGGGCTGCTGCGGTGGCTGCGGCCCTGTCCTTATACTTGACTGTATATTAGGAGCAGAAGAGGAAACTGATTTGCTACAACTGGTTCTTGAACCACTGGAATTTGTATCCTCCCTGGGATTCTTGGTTCCAGGAGTAACAAGAGACAGACCATGAACTGGCAACAATTCCTCTTTGTCCTCCTTTTTGGCAAAATCAGGGTGGTGGTGATAGGCCTTAAAAGGCATAAATGCCCTTGCTCCTGCCCTGCTTTTACAAGCCTGGAATAGATTCACTTCTTCATTTCTCTGCCACAAAGTCAAAATCAAAATCAAAATCAAAATCAACCCATTTAATCCTCATAACCAGATTGTCTAAATTATTCAAAATCAAGATGAGTTTTTTTTTTTTTTTTTTTTTTTTTTTTTTAAGTTGTGTGTGTACCTTAATTTTAATGTCGGGATTTTGTTTGGAATCCAAGATGGGATCAGTAGTAGTAGTAGTGTGATGTTGATGATGATCATCAGTATTCCAGAGCTGAACAGAGCTCATCCAGTTTTTCTTGTTATCTTTACTAGACTCTTTTTCTTTTTTGATGGTTGCAATATCATCTTCATGATTCTCATCATCACATTTGTTGGTCTTCTTCAATGGCATGAATTCCTCTAAAATTGGCTGTTGTTGTTGCACATTTTTAGATGTTGTACATTGCATTGACTCCTCTTTCAAAGCTCCAATTGCTGCAAAAACAACCACCACCAGCACCACCACAACAACAAAAATTAACAAACAAAAAAATAAAAACCAGCTCCAAAAATGAATTCTTCATACCATAAAATCAATCAAACCCATTAAAACCCACATCAAAAATCGAATTTTATAAACAACCCTGTAAACGATTTAAAATCAATGAATAAAAAAACGAACCGTCATTCAAGAGGAACATGCAAAGAGGAAGCTCGCGTTTAAAGGCATCGATCTTCCTCATCTCATCTTCCAAACCCTTGACAAACCCATCAAGCTTCGAAACCTTCTCAGACACGTCATCGATCATCGAAACCTCCCTCAAAAAATCACTAATCGTTTTCGGTACAAAAGCACAAGTCTTTGTTGTTCGTGTCGCTGTTGCTGGTCTAAAATCCAAGCTCAGTTCTGGTGGAACAGAACCCATTTCTTCTTCTTCTTTCGATTGACCTCCTATCAAAAACCTAACCTTTTCCTTTCGTTTATTTTCTCTTCAGATTATAAAATAACATATAAATTTGAAAAAACAGAGACAGACGTCGGTGGAATATGAGAGAAAAAGAAATGTTGAGATCTAAATGTATATATAGATATATTGTGAAGTTAGAGAGAGAGAGAGAGAAGAACGAGTCTCGATTTTGAGAGAAGAAAAAAAAAGAAAGTGGTTTCAATGAGAGGACTGAGAGAGAGAAAAGAAAAAGGAAGAAAAAATGGAACGCGAAGATTCTGCTTTGTGCTTCTCTCTCTCTTTTGTAAAATTAAAATAAAAGTCACTTTCGGGTCGTCGCGTTTTTGATCTTATTACTCGCTCTCTCTCTCCGAGTCGACTCGTTTTTGACTCACTCAACCATTTTTTTTTAATTGGAAAATGTAAATATATATCATTTAAGAACATGATAAAATGAATAAAAATATTGTATTTATTTTTTTAAATGTACAAAGTTAAGGATGTGTAAGATTCAATCAAATTCAATATGATTCATCATATCTGTTCCAATCAATTAGATTATATTTAATTTGAGGACATGATTGAATCCTAAATTTTGAAATCCATTAGATTGAATCAAATATTGGATTTCCGTATAAAAATCCGTCGTATCCGTCTAAATACAAGGTTATTTTCTGTCTTATACATATGAACATCGAGCAAATTTGTAGTTCTATTGTATTCTGTTCAAATAAATGATTATATTTTTATGGTTAAAAAAATGATTATATTTTTATTTCAAACTTATCGATGATTCTATTTTTATGTACGTTATTAGAACAACTAATATTTAATATTTATAATTTGTTTGATTTTTTTGCATTTTAAGGTGTACAATTATATATTGCTTTTAATTTTATTTGATGTGTGGTATGAATTAATTATTGATTTGTTATTCTTAGAAATGTTTTAACTTTTATATATTAAAAATTGATTCATGTGAATCTGATTCATTTGATCGAATCAGATCAGATATAAAGTATTTTACAATTGGATTGTATTAGATTGAATTTAACTTTCTTCGATCCAATATAATCGAATCGGATCTTAAATTGTAACAAATCTAATGAATCCGATCCGTCGCACACCCCTAATTTAGTTCGTATTAAAGTGACTTTGTTTTAAAAATAAACAAATTAGATAGAATTGCACATATTTTATCCAAGTATATTGTAAATAACACCCATTAATTTAGTCAAAAACTTTTATGCATAAAAAGGTTGGTCTCAAATCTCAATTATTAAATATGGAAAATGAAGCTTATAGATTTGAATAATAAATTCATATATATCTTGGATTTATGTGTATAAGATGCAAAAGTAAATTCATATTTTATCAAAGTATATTGTAAATAACACCCATTAATTTAGTTAAAAACTTAATATTTAAAAAATTAGTTAAAAATTCCATATATAAAAAGGTCAGTCTCAATTATTAAATATTAAAAATGAATTCATATATCTTAAATTTAATAAATGATTATTGTTACCACATGTTTCATTCATATTATAAAAAATGAGATAATTATTAATTATATGGGATCAACGATAACGCATAACATCAGTGTTTATACAATTGCTAATAGCTTAAGCGGGGCATTGGTGTTTATACAATTTGCTAATAGCTTAAACTTATGATAAATTAGTATTGATCATAACAAATAAAGGTTTTCAAACTAAAATTATTTATAAAAAAAAAAAAAAAAAAAGTGATTTCAATATTTAATAAAATTGAGTAAATGTGTGAACTCAGTCTCGAACTCGGACAGGATAGCGAGTTAAATGAGTTGGAAATGGGAATCTTTATAATGAGTCGTACACGGAGTACAATACAAGCTTTGATTATAATGACTCTTGCTTCCTTTTTAAATATCTAAATTGTTTTTTGTGTTTTTTTTATTATTTTTAGATACTTTTATTTTTTTATGGATTCAAATCATCTGTAAAAAAATATCAAAAACATAGTGTCTCAATTTGTGTTTAACTAATCAAATTGAGCTATATGTACACGTTTTTTTTTTTTTTTTTTCAATAATTAAATGTAAATGATAGTGGTTGATATGATTCAATTTAGTTGGTTAGATATAAATTGGAAAACATTTTTTGATACAGAAATTCTATTATCAGTTCGAATTGACAAAAATTATATCAGTTCCTTGCATGTGGGCCACTGGATTTAAATACGTTGACTTGGCTATATGCACTTGTCAGTCAAAGTATTTAAATCTAGTGGCTCACATACAAGGAACTGATATAATTTTTATCAGTTCGAACCGATAATAGAAAGACTATATATATATATATAAATTTTGTTTCATAAGATTCTCGAGGCCGAGGAGGACCTATTGGTACCAACTACCAAGCATTGGAAAAAGTATGTGGTGAAATTTCAAAAGTTATTTTTATTATCTATTAAATGACAGGAATGCCCTTGGATATTCTATAAATTACAAGACATGATCATGTCAAATCATTTTCTGAAATAAAATGAAAAGTAAAAGAGAAAAATATCTTACCCATGTGATTCGTGATTTGAAATTGAGACATTGTGTGACTGTATACGCATTTTTTTGTTACAGGATGGTTACATGATCTTCATGGTTACCGCACCGAACAATCGATCATTGGATCTCAAATCTCAATACAAGGATCCCATAAAACTACCCATTAATAATATGGTATTTATATCCTATCTAAATTAATAAATCACATTCAAATAGTTGTATTTATGGTTCATTTTTACAAAAAAATTTAAAATAAAATAAAATTAACTATTTTGCACTTGGGTTTAACTACAATACAAATATTGTATTGTTTAGCGTATACCTCAAACATAATGACTAACCAATCATAGAAACGATGTATGTTACGTGACATAATATAAATAGGTTGAACGTATTCACTGAGTACCGAATTATTTCCTCAATGTTATCGGTATGAATGAATGAACGCCATTTACGGTATACACATTTGACATTATTCAAAAGGCTCCCTTTTTCATACTATGATTACAATGTATCTTGTAAAAATATGTAGAATAGCTGAATAGGTCAATTGGACTTTATCCCCAAGCAAGAAGATAATATTTAATGACAAAGATAACATTGCAGTCAAATGAGAAAAATTAAACCATTTGAATATATAAATAAATAAATAAATAAATCCCCACTTTTGGCTTTATGATCTTGGTCAAGAATCATTTCATTTTGGTTTTTATGGAAGCAATGAGGCCACCAAGATGGAATGTTAAGGATGGTCTCTATTATCCATTCAGATTCCAACACCTGTGCTTTTCAATTCTATATATATATATATATATATTTTTTTTTTCCTTCATTGAATAAGATTGTGTGTGAGATTCTTCTTTCTTTGTTCTTGAAAATGGTGTATTCTCAAATTTCAAAGGGAATCACCATTTGCTGACCTTGTGGTGGGTTAAAATGGGTGGATTAGAAAATGGGGTCTTTTTTTTATTTTTTTATTTTTTTATTTTTATTAATTATTTATTTGGATTCCAAAACCTTAATCTATGGTCTTCTTTTGATCAACCGTCCACACCAGTACACCACCACCACACGCCACCTATCAACTTTTAGGGTTTCTTTCTTGCATAGAAATATAATAGAAGCTATCTAGGGTTTCAAGTAAAAGAAAAGTTTCAACATATATATATATATTTTTTAAATGTAGAATTGCAAATAGAACTCGGACTTTTGCTAAAATGCTAATCAAAGTCCTTTAATTTGAAAAATCATAAAAATCCTCAAATCTTTGGTTGACTATTATTACGACGACAACTCATATTGATGTCGGTTCAAAATATTTCCTATTCCCATATGATAATACAAATAAATAAATAAACTTCAATATCCTTTAAATATGTTTATGTCTTGATTGTCATTTATTAATTAGTTAAAATTGGAAAGCTCAATGCTATAACTATATAGATTATGCATAGCAATTAGCAACCGTGTATAAAATTTGGTTTTGTATAATTAAAAAGTTCTATAAAATAGTATAATTTTTTTTTTTTTTTTAAATACAACTATAAATCGTAATAACAATTTTAATTTTAATATAACAGGTTTTTTTTTTTGTTTTTTGTTTTTTTAAGATTTTTACCATTTGTAGGATTAAATCTGCTAACTTGGAAATCATTTACCCAAGTCTTAAACTCATACACCTATTAGTTGAACTATGCCCTACGCTCTTGGGGTTTAATTTCAATACAGAGAATTTCAACCAATCAAATTACTTTGATGAAATGTCTCAATAAACCAAGAATCTTAACAATTGAGATGTTTAATTTGATGAATGAAATTTGTCTTGTCTCTTTCTCACATAAAACAACAAATCTCAAAAGGGATAGTAGAGTTTTCTCCTTATTTCTATTATATTTTCTCATATCTTAATATATATATATATATGACCACCTCGTTATATGGTCAAGAGTAAGTCTCTCATAAGGGATCCTTTATTTTAATTTCAGTAAGGACCACTATGAAATCACATCAATTTGAATGAATTTTGATTTGAAATTTTGTGTGGATGATAAGTTCATTGAAATCTACTTATGAATAAAATTTGAAATTTTTTCAACCACTAGAACTATTTATCCCGATTATTTCAAATATGAAGGCATCGAAAAATTGGGCGAAATATAGAAAATTCAAGAAAAATAGTTTGAGTGCTTGAAAAATTCTCAAAATTTAATCATTAGTAGATTTCGATGAACTTATCATCCATAAAAAAATTTAGATCAAAAT
Source organism: Acer yangbiense (assembly GCA_008009225.1). Lineage (NCBI taxonomy): Eukaryota > Viridiplantae > Streptophyta > Magnoliopsida > Sapindales > Sapindaceae > Acer > Acer yangbiense. Next base: position 45,880,782 of record CM017764.1, read on the forward strand.
TCATTCAAATCGATGTAATTTCATAGTGGTCCTTACCGGAATTAAAATAAGAGATCTCTTATGAGAGACTCATTCATATATATATATATATATATACAGTAATGCTACACATTCCACCCAAAATCCCACCTTTTTCATCTCACTACATGTGGCATGTGAGATGTCAAATTGTGAGTGGATACATGGGGTAGGTGAGATAAATCATCATTAATGTGTATCCATTCACAATTTGACACCTCACATGCCATATGTAGTGGGATGAAAAATATGGGATGTTTAGCATTATTGATATATATATATATATATATTAAAAATACAATTATTTTTTCTCTCTAAAACACCCTAACTTAATAATAACAAATTAACTCTTAGTAAAGTAATTATTTATTTCGGTGATAAAGGTTCAACCGTATAAATTTAACATTTGTTCATTAAATCGTAAAATTCGAAGAGATTCCTTTACAATAGTGTGATTAGCTTCCTCCCCAATAGTGTGAACCGTATTTCGAATCATGCTTGTAGTAGTAGATCTCATCAAATTCCAACAAACCCATTACCCGATCGAATAATAAGAATAAAATTTTGAGAATCGAGGGGACAATATTGAAGAAATCAAACAAGACGTGTGTAATGAGTAGAGATATAGAGAGGGCAAGTAGATGGAAGAAAAAGACAGGAGTAAAAAGAGTATGATTGGAGAGTGAGAAACACCCACCTGAAAAGCGTGTGGACTCACCACCTCTCACTCTCTAAACAAAAAACAAACGGTAAACTTAGAGATAAGGGAATCTCTGGGACCCATCTCTAGATATTTGCCTCACATTTTTTGATTTTTCACAACAACCTTAACTTTTCTGTAAATTTTCCTTTTTCTTAACAAAAAAAAAAATTAAATTAAAAAAGAAAAAGAAAAAAAAGGGACAACTTTTACAGCCATTAGATTCCAATTTCTCTCCGAGAGGAATATAAAGGAATTGAAAGAATCTGCAACCTTCTCCATCCAATTTTGTTTTATTATTTTTATAAAAAATATATTTTATTTATTTATTTATTTATTTATTAAAAATAGAATAATTATTCTGTCTGAAACCTGCCATTAGCAAGGATTGGATCCACCCAATTTCCCGCATCGCATCTCTCTATGTTTTGTCATTACTGCGTAAGCCAAGAATCTTTTTTTCTTTTATATATATTTTAACAAATTACCATAATACCCCTATGTATCTCAATCTTTTTTATTTATTTATTTATTTATTTATTTACGACCATATTAATGGAATGAGTAAGGCTAGACATGGGATATGTGTATCCCACAATCCCATGTTCATCTCAACCAATGATATGTCAAGTGGGATATAAATGTAAAATGTCTAGCATTTTTTCATGGTGGTAAGGAGGTTGATTTCTGATTTATTTATAAAGGCATATCTGTCCTTTTCTCGGTCGATCTTACTAGAATTTTAATCATATATTGTTGTCGTTTTTTCAAAAAGAGTTAAATTATTATTTTTATATAATAAAATTTGGAATTTGTCCAAATTATTTGTTCAAAAGCATGTTTAAATGATATGATATGTTGAATTGTAAGTAAATCATGGGTTTGACTAATTTACTGTTAACAACAATGTTACTCCGATCTTTAGATTTCAATACAAAAATGTATAATAATTAAAGATTTAAAAATTAAAACAAAAATAAATCAACTCTCTCTCAAATAACTGTCCAGTAACTGTTAACAGCAATATAGTCGAACCGTACTTCCATATATTTCAAATAATATATATATATATATATTTTTAAAAAAATAAAATTATAGATTTAGATACTTGATTATAAAGTTGAGAAACTAACCCACCTAAACAGTCAAAGGATGAGAATGGTGTCTTTTCACAAATTGATGTAAAAATGTTGGTGGAGTCATTTCATTTCCTCTCTTCAAATTTCAAACTAACAATTTTTGATTGGTAGATACCACCCTCTTTTCTCATCAAACAAAAAACTTTATATATATATGAAATCACTAAATTGAAGGGCATGCATTTTAATTGATGATCCAAACTAATGAATGAATGAATGGGTTTCCTGATTTGATTTGTATGGTTTATTGAAGAGGATAATATATAAATATTCCTCTCCTAACCAAAAAGAGTCAAAAGAGGGAATAAGATTCTCTTAATCAATCCTTTCTTCTTCTAATCAAAGTAATGATAGCATGGGATTGAAGACAGATCATCATCATCATCATCATCATCATCATCAATTGAGAGAGAAAAGAAAAGAAACAGTTTGGTCAATTCAAAAAAAAAAAAAACAAAATACAAAAGGGAAAGTGTGGAATTTACTCTTTGCATTGGCCAGACAGATTGTTGAATATTGAGAGAGAAAGAGAGATGGAAAGCCAACAAATTTTTTTATCTTTTATTTTTTTCTTTAGAAAAAAGTTGAATTTGATGGATATAGATTGATAGATCCATAAAGAAAAAGCATATTTAATTATATTCTCGTTGTTGGAAGGATTCTCCCTCAGGAATCCAAGACATGGTATCTTTTTCAATCCATAAGTCTGGATCCAACTTATCTAATACACAAAAAAAAAACAATGCACTCTTTATTTTTATATATATATCTTTCAATGACAACACATCTATGGACATATATGAAAATTCTCTACTTAGAGAATAAATTTTGTGATCTAGATTCGAGTTCCTTATTATTAATTAATATTGTAACGGGTGATCGTTTACGTGTTAATTAAATTAAAGGGTGAAGTTTGAATGCTAAAGATTATTTTGTTTTAATTTTTTTTTTCTCTACTCAAAGAATATATATATAGTCTTTCTACTATCAATTTGTTCTGATATAAAATATATGTGGAATGTTAGGATCCCGCATTAACTAAATATGAGATTAGTCAATGGTATATAACTCATTGGACACCCTCTTCTTACAAGCCGGTTTTTAAGGATGAGTTCTACCAAGTGGGTTCGTATCAAGTGAACAATGTTGACTATAGATTATGGAGAAGTTTTGACAAGTGCATACACTTTGAGTCAAAGTATGTAAATCTAATGGTCTATATTTTTCGTCCTGATATATTTTATATTAGGACGAACTGAAAATAGAAAAACTATATATATATATATATATATATATATACAGTCTTTCTATTATCAGTTCGAACTGACAAAAGTTATATCAGTTCCTTGTATGTGGGCCACTAGATTTAAATACTTTGACTGACAAGTGCATACAGCCAAGTCAAAGTATTTAAATCCAGTGGCCCACATGCAATGAACTGATATAACTTTTGTCAGTTCGAACTGATAATAGAATTTCTGTATATATATATATATATATATATATATATATATATATATAAATTCTCTACTCAGAATAAATTTTGTGATCTAGATACGATTTCCTTATTATTCATATTGTAACGAGTGATCGTTTACGTGTTAATTAAAGGGTGAAGTTTGAATGCTAAAGATTATTTTGTTTTTGTAAGTTTTATGAACTTTAACTTAACAATTAATACTATTAAAGACGGTTTAATAATTAATGAAATATGATGTGTGATGAAATTCAAAATTTATACCCATGGTTTTTATACATTGATGACCATTTCTAGACTTTACACATAGAAATTCAATCAACTCGAACCTGTTTTATAGTTCGTTCAACGATTCATTCAAACATGAGGAGTGATAGAATCATTCTTTAAGTTTTTATTTTATTATTTTATTTTATTATTTAAATTTTTTTTTTTAAATAGCTGTTCTGTCCCACTTTACAACTTTTTTTTTTCTATTGTTCCCAAATTATCAATCCTGTCGACCATTGAACTTTTTTTTTTCTTTTCCGAATTTCACTCTAACTCTAGCTCATCAATTGTTACATGTAATTTTTTTAATAGTTTTTTTTTATTAAATAATTTTATTGTACTGTATTAAATTTATATATTGAATTTCTAATTGCCTTAGTTATTTTCTTTAAAGGAAATTGCCTTTGTTATTATTATATATTTTTTTTTTTTGCAAAAAAAATAAAAAAATCTGGTATTAAATTGTGATTTGGTAAATAAATAAAGGGTAATTTAGGAAGTTAGTGATTGGTTTGATTTGTCAATAAATAGAAAAGGCAGGTCATTTATAATGGCTTCAAATTTGATGTAGAGAAATAAATGTTGTCTACATGTCATATTATAAAGAGAGAGTGAGTAGAGATAGTGGATTTTTTTTTTTTTTTTGATTGAAAAAGACAACATTACAACAAGGAGAACAACTTTGGGCTGAGATTCAGCCAGAAAAATTCCTGCACCGAGGAAAAGGCCGTGAGAGCAAGCTTATATGCGAAGGAATTCCCAGAATTGGAAATCGCAACGCATTTACAGCAGCTTATCTCTAACAACAAAGCCTTGATATCTTTTACAATAAGATTAGAAACACCAAACAACTGACTAGGGGAAGAGAGGATAGAGTCCATCCATGAAAAGGAGGACTCAGCCGAATCCACATGCAGCTGGTAGAACCTAACAAGGGAAAAACCTTCCCGCAAAGCCAACAGCCCCCCCACCTCCGCAGAGAAATTATCTCTCAAGGTAAACGAATGCGCAACCAAAACCAGCCCTTTATCATCACGAATAGCAACCTCAATGCCTATTCTATTAACATTTTTCCGAATTGCCATAGCTGAATTTAGCTTGAGACGGCCAGGGGGAGGGGTAAGCCAATCAGGGCAGAGCCGCGGAGGAGATAGGGCATTCCGCTGAGGTAGGGCACTCCTGGAATTATGAAATTCCTCTAAAAAAGAAATAGCGCTCGAAACAACCAGGGCATGGATTTTTTGCTTGCCACAATTTAAAGAGGAGTTTCTATTATCCCAAATAGCCCAGGCAATGACACAGAACTGTTCCATACCTTCCTTACCAAGGATCGACATGAGAGAGCCGAAAATTTCCTAGGGAGGGAAGAGTCTTCTAGCCTGAAGGAAACCACCGAAGTGAGAAAAGCTCCAGGCCATTTTTGCCACTTTACAGTGGAACAGAGCATGACCAGAAGATTCATAACAAGCCTTATAGAGGGAACAAATAGGATTGTCCACCGATTTCCTCTTCCACATATTTTCCTTAGACGGCAAGGCATTCCAACAAGCCCTCCAGATAAAGATGCGGATTTTAGGTGGCACGTTAAGGCTCCACAGAAAAGTCCACCATTTACTGGAAACCCCTCGGTTTGACATAGAAGCAGACGAAAGAAGCTCAATTGCCAAATCATAACCGCTATGCACAGAATACAAACCTTTCTTATCAAAGTGCCACAAAAGGAAATCATTACCACCTTTCCAGCTAATAGGAATTGAGAGAATGCTATCTCTATCAATTGGGAACAAAGTTCTATCCACCTTCCCCAAATCCCATCTCTTACGGTTCCCGTCTATCAAATTCGACACAGGCATATCATAAGAAAGGGCAGGCGTGATAGGCTTGAAAGAAGATGGACGAGGGATCCAAGGGTCGCTGAAAACCTTGATGGAGCTGCCATCACCGATACCCCATCTCAGACCTTTGGACAGCAGCGAACGGCCCCAAAGCAGGCTACGCCAAATATGGGAACAACCCAGCTTGGCGAAGGCAGAAAGAAAATCACTGTCTCTGAAATATTTTGCTTTCAGAATCCGGGCAGCCAGGGTATTCGGATCAGTTAACACTTTCCAGGCTTGTTTAGCCAAAAGAGATTGATTGAAAGCCTGAAGATCTTTGAACCCCAATCTGCCTTGAGTTTTAGGACGACAAAGACTCTCCCATTTCACCCAACTGATCTTCCGTTTCCCCCCTCTGGAACCCCACCATAATTTCGACATCATTGAGTTTAAGTCATTGCACAATCTCACCGGGAGCTGAAATAAGCTCATAGAATAAGTGGGGACAGCCTGTGCCACTGCTTTGATCAGAACTTCTTTGCCCCCAAAAGAAAAGAGGCTGCCGTTCCACCCCTTCACCTTTTTCCACACCCGCTCCTTTATATCATTAAAGAGACGTTTTTTGTTCCACCCCACCGACGAGGGAAGCCCTAGATATTTGTCCTGACTATTGTGATCCGAAATCCCCAGAGACTCTTTGATTTTGAACATAGCAGTAGGTTCGACATTCGGGCTAAAAGTTATACTGGATTTCTAAAGGTTTATCTATTGTCCCGAACCTCGTTCATAAATCTCCAGCAGTTTTCTAATACAACGGCTACTATCCATAGATGCCCTACAAAACAGCATACTATCGTCCGCGAAGAACAAATGGCTAATTTGGGGGGCACCCCTACTGCACTTGAGAGAGTGGGTTGAGAGAATGATTCTAACACTCTTCTTCAAACATATATAACACAACTCTTCTCATTTATGATCTCTTAATGTGGTCCGATGATATTTTCAAACGAAGTCAATTTTCTAAGATTTTTGTGACATATAAGTTAATTAATAGTGACTCTGATTTCTATAATAATGGAGTGGTGTATAATGTTTTCTATTAAAGACGGTGACCTAGCCAATAACGTAAAGAATGGCTATAGACTTGAATTGATGAGTAGGGTTGCATGCCATGGTAAAAGCTCAATCATTTCTTTTCCCAAAACATTATGTGTTATAATATATAGTGTGGTTCTATAAATGGCAATAGGCATGCAACATGTAGTAATTGTTTCAATTTTCCTACACAAGACACGAAAATTTCTCATCACATTTACTAATTAGCTGTCTCGTAGAGTGTTGGATCGAGACGTTTGCGTAATTTCTTAGGAGGACATGTCACCTACCTTTAGATTTCTCTCATTTGAACACGCTTCTTAAACATGGAGTTTTGAAATAAAGGTGACCGACCATAAGATAACGAACACTAAACCTTTTATTTCATACGTCCATAATTGAGAGGACGGCCGATAATCCCTCGAAGAGAATCTATCTGAGCATATATGTACATGTACAGCTATTATTTGATGCACACCACAACTAATAATAAGACACATTTTCATTTTCATTTTCATTTTCATTTTCATGTTCATGTTGATGACATACTGTGTATATCTTTACACAACCACACAAAATGTTGAGCAATAGTGCCACCATCCACACCCACCACTCATAAAAGAAAACACAAAGTTATGAGTCTGCTTCAAATTTCCACAAGATTCAGTGAATGAGTCAGTCCCCACATATCACTTTCAAGAAAGTTACAAACCAACTACAAAATTGAATCCAAAACAGCAACATTTCATCGAGATACCTTATTATATATTTAAGTGCTTTTAAAACAAGACATTTTTATTTAATTTTTCAATTTTTTTTTTGTTATCTATCTTTATCACATCAATGTTGTTAATTATTTCAAAAAAATAAAAAAGCATCTTTCACGTGATGACAAGTTCATGTTCCATGGCATTAATGTGACCCCTTGTCATGAGGGTATCTTTTGTCCCATTAATTAATTTTTCTTTTCTTTTCTTTTTTGATTTTGTCAAACTAGGGGATGTGGAATCTTTTTAAATAATGCAATAAGTTTTTCAAATTTTACTGAGTTTTTAAATTTTTATTTTTTTATTTTTATAAATTATTTATTTATTTGTGATTGTGATTGTGATTGTTATTGTGAGTGAGAGAAATGAGGCTGTGTTTTGTCATTTAGGGTTTTGGGTTGTCTTTGTCTACTACTCTATTTTGATTTTTGAAGAGAGGATAGATGGAGTTGTTGAGTGACATTATTGTTACTTGTTAGGGCTTAGATTGGTCCTCACCATGAATTTCCACTTGCCTTGTCTCTCCTCCTAACATCATCATCTTTTTTTCACCTCTTCTTTTTTCACATCTTACCCTTTGAATTTTTACACTTTGGGAGAGAGGAGCCTACAAACATATGATATAAAAAAAAACAGTGATTCAAAGATAAGCACGAAATGAATGATACTACATGCGTGGTCCAAACTTCAGATATCTACTCTTAGATTTGAAAGATATTTATTTACTCCTATAACTATTATATATTTAGATATCTACTCACATAATACCGAAAAAAAAAAAAAAAAAAAAAAAAAACTCCCTACACATTTCAGTAAATGCATAAATATGATTTAAACCCATCATTAATGTGAATAAAGAGATCGAGATGCACACCAATTGAACTAAAAATGGGATGTGTGAGGAGCCTAGATATATAATACAAAACAGGTGATTTAAAGATAAGCATGGGACGTGGCAGTGGTATGTAAGTTATGAATCCAATCTTTTAGATTGAAGAGATACTATATAAATCCAAAAATAATAATCTAGAATGATGTGATGTATAGCTTATTTGGCAATTGTGCTTATAGAGATAATGAAGTGATATGATATGATAACCAATGGTTTAGTTACAATTATTTAAATAATAATACATCCAAAGGAGAAAGAACAATTTAATTTCCTCGCAAACGTGTAATACAATTTTTTGTTAGGGTGGTTTTGATTTGGTTGCAAAGTTAACATTTTTTTTTTAATTTTTTTTTTTAATTTTTAATACTAGATTGAACAAATTAAATAGATCCATATAGATCAAGCACTATATATACGGTCCAAAAATCTACTCTTACAATTAAAGATGAAAAAACTCATCATGACCAATCATGTGTTGGTGTGAGTGGTTCGACGCTCTCATCCTTTATACAAGGTCGTGGGTTCAACTCCCCTTGTGAACGGAGCTACACATATTGGGAGCACTTTACCCCTTAGTGGGCCGACCCGGTGCGAGTCCGGATTAGTCGGGGTGTGGTCTGGGCTGGGCTGATTGCACCGTATGGTGGATCCACCCCACCCGGAAACCGGATGGTGTAAACCAAAAAAAAAAAAACTCATCACGCATAATTGTAAATGTACATGGTGAGATTCGAAACCCCATCACTAACGTGAAATAAGGAGAGATGCACACTACCGAGTCAAGGAATTGGAATGAAGAAAAATGTTATACTAAGCAATTCATGAATCGGAATGAAGATTTTTCATGGACAAATTCAATATTATTGTAATAGTTTTTGAATGGATTGCTATAAAGACAAACGTACACTTGTTATTTTGTTTTTAAAATGTTCAAAGAACATGTGCTAAAATAACATGATCAGCATCGATGTTCAAGATTACAAATTGGATGGATTGAATTAGATTCGATTCTACATTATTTAATACAAATATTTTTTAAATTTTTTCAGAATTTAGTATCTCTATCGAGCCAAGCCAACAAGTAGTATTTTTTTTTTTTTTTTTTCAAATTGTTTATTTCAATTGACACAGTAATATTGACTTGACATAGTCATGTTACGTATTACATTATTTATATAGAAATGATAATTAAATTGAAAAAAAAGAAGTAATATTATTGTTAAATTGTACGAGTGACCCTCAAGAGCGTAGTTCAGCTGGTAGATGAATGAGCTTGAAACTTGAACAAATGATTCCCAAGTAAGCGGCTCGAATCCTACCAATAACAAGAGCTTCAAAAAGAACATTTGATCTAAATAGGTGGATAGATAGAATGATAGATAAATAAAATAAAAAAAAATAAAAAAATACCCCAAATAATTTCATAAAATAAAATAAAAACTAGAGTTTAAAACTACAAAACTAAGCCAAGAGTTTAAAAAATTTAAAAATTGAAAAAAAAAAAAAGCAACTCAACCAGCAATGGAGTCACTCTACCGTTGGTGGAGCGTCCTCTCCAATTTATGGAGGATGGATCTCCCCCATGAACTAGAAGAGATAGACGAATCTCTTTCGTGACAAATAGATCTCCTCCGGTTGAATTTTTTAAATTATTTATTTTTTAATTCCTTATAGTTTATAAAAAAGAGCAAGGGCAATTTAGTACTTTCTCTTCTAGTGTTAGATTCTCAATTAGTGAACATGGTCAACGGAATTAAGAAGATATTTGTTCAATTAACGCATTAACAGTAGGAGAGTGCATCTTTATATATATATTATAGGAAGTTAAAAGTACGGTAGAGTAACAAACTAGTAAAGAAAAAGCTAGATGGATCGCGTGGAAAACAAACTAGTGGCAAGAGCGTGAATCGGTGGTGGAGAGGAATCGGCTCGGGCTCGCCGCATAACAACGGCGGTGATTTTTTTAACAATTTGGAATTTGTGAGGGATGTGGATAGGACCCCACTCGCAAAAAGATTCCCTCTTTTTTGACATTTTTCACATCACAAAATCACAATCACGTTCACACCTTATTTTTCTTTAAATTGAATTTTGAGACTTATTAGATTTTTTTTATTTATTTTATTTTATTTTTTCCACCCACCTTTTAATTTTTCTCTCTTTGTTTGTAGCAAAAATCCCCAAAAAAAAAAAAAAAAACCAAAACAAAAAAGTAGCTTTCACTACTGTCCTCTCCTCCACTCATAATACTCTCTCTTTCACTCACACATTTCTACCACCACTATTGTAATGTTCTCTAATCTCATCATCATTCACATTTTTCATGCCATTCATTTCCCTTTCTTGATTTTTTTTTTTTTTTTTTCTAGTATGTAAGTTTGAGCAAAGATGATGAGTTGGTGAAGATTTGATGCAGAACTATGAATGGTGTATGGTGATGGTCCACTCTATTATATGATAACAAAAGCCAAATCAAACAACAATGCTCACCACCATCTCTCTCTCTCCTACATGTGTGTATGCAACTATGCATAATACATGTGCAATGTCAATGTGTATGCATATGCTTTTCTCCTCAAGACAATGGAAATAGTTAAAAATCTAAATCAATAACAAAATCAAAACCTGATTCGATGGCATGTATTGCGCATTTGCGCAAAGCTTATTCACACACATGAAAGCACAAGCAAGCTGAAAAGAAAATAGTCAGACCACATTGATGTGGTGAGTTATCCTAAGTTATCACAAATGTTTTAAAGCCCACCACTTGGATTGCACGAAGTATGTCATAAATGTCATACAAATTACTTTTGTTGCAGAGAATCCAACATGGTATGAAAGCTTTATCGACCTTTACTCCCACCAAGACAACATGGTGGTACTACATTTGCTTTCCATATGGCCACTTCATATGTTTCCACTTTATGATCAAATATAGATCATGTATAGAGAGGGTTGAGCAAAAAGATTACTTGGAGGATACGACAAGAACCAGAAACTTGAGCGATTTGTTTCATTAGTTTTGACATTTAGAAACAGAAAAACTACCAGACTACTATTAAGCAAAATTGCCCACTTCTACTGGGCTAACAGTATATACATATCAATGACTTACATCTTGACGAAATGAGCAGTTAGAAGCTTTGCGACTGAGAAGCCTCGGAAGGAGTCAACCTCAAAAAGTTCTTTTAGCTTATTGTCACATAAAATTATCCTCCTATCAGATGGATCCTTCAGAAACAAGCAGAAAATATCAAATAAGATGATGGTCCAAGTGAGCAATTGACAATAAACTAAAAAAGACGATCAACAAGCATTGACTGATTAGAAGAAAATGAAGACACATAAAGATAAACATGTGTTAAAAAGCAACTGTATCACTAACTTGCATTGGACATATTTATCAAGTTGAACTGAAAGTGGAAGGAAAAAAAAGAACTGAACATATACAAAACATAGTCTATCGCAAAAGACCCTTGAAACTATGAGTTGGACATATTTGATGGAACAGTGTCATGATAAGCAGGAGCAAAATAAGTTCTTCATATTCAGTTTTAAGGTAAATATGCCAAGCACTGTAAAAAAATAAAATGCCAAGCAGTTTGCAGCGTCAAATTTGCTTGCTGAGCTAAGGTCAAACTCAGCAGTTGCCTTGCAATTGATCTGAGCTAAACAATTTGGATTTGGCCAAACTTGAAATTGCTTATGAATTCAATTGAGCCTGTTTACTATTCTAACCTGTCACTGTTACTATGCCAAACCATTCACCAGCACCAAGTCTATCCTTTTGTAGGCCTATCATATCAGGCAAGCAGCTAAGTAGGCTGGTCCATGAGCTCATGATAGCGAAGTAAACAATCGATATTGAAAGATCAAAAAAAGAAAAAGAATAACTTGATTCAAAAAAAAGGAAGATACAAGGGATTTACAAGCTGTTCACAAGACAAAAACAAAGGAAGGCTAGTTCATTTGCTGGTTTAGCTCATCAACTAAATTGACACATGCATGGAATTTTTATTTAACCCAAGCATGAAACGCTATCAATAACAGGCGCCACTATTATCACAGCAATAGTTAGCCAAGAACATGAAAGACATACTTGCAGATCATTCTGTTTTATGTACTCCCACATTCTCTTGACAACAGCAGCTCTGGACAATGCATTTTCACCGGTACCTAAAAATTCCACTAGAGCATCTGATAGTGGAAGAGGGGTAAGAAAACCAGAACTTCCCTTCTTCTGCCGTTTTTCTTTCTGGTTTGGCTCATCGGCACCTGAACAGTAAAGAATATTTTCCATGTCATACAAAACCATCAGTGCAAAAGCACCCTACTTTATCCTTATTTTCCTAAGCGGGTAAGTTGTTTAAGTACCAAATGTGTGCAAGGATGTGGTGTAGACACAAAATAATTGACCCAGCAAGTTGATAACCGGTAGGCTTCAAGGAACCAATCTCACCTTCTCCCACCTGCTTGCACCGCTTTTCCCTTGGCTTAGGTTTGGCTGGAACTGAAAAATTAGGAATTAAATAATTTATTCATGATATCAACAGATATCTTGAAACACTAAAATAGAGGAAAGACTTAAATAGTAAGTTTAAGACAGCATAATTCAAAATATTGCAACACCCTTTGGCTAGATGTTTCTATCAAATTGTTTATCTTTCCCACTGAACCATTTGATATTAAAAAAACAAAGAGAAAAACTAGCACTTATCCATTCATACACATACTACAAGACGTGGTACTCAAGCTAGACTAGACAGAGCCAAGGACCTGGGTACAGGCATAGGATTTTCTTGCCAGCATATACCCTACAGACATTTTGGTACGAAGAAATTTCCTAGTTTACTGGAAGTACATGCAATGCTTATAACCTAACTACCTTGGTTTTCGTTCAGCTGGTGCCAAAAACAAGGTTCATGAAATATACTGCCGAGGCAGCAGCATGAAAAAAAATAAAATATCATTTGGTTGAATAAAACTACAGTCACAGAATCAGAACTCAAACAATCCTTCAAAATGCTAAATAACACTGTGTACATTCAGAACTCAGAAGATCTTTCAAAATGTCAGGCCTAGTACAGGATCAGATTATTTCTTTAAGACAACCTCTAGTTATATGATTCATATGCAAATACTTTCATGTGTTCTTTTTTCTTTGTTTACCCCAATCCTATTCATAAGATCTTTCAAAATGTCAGGCCTAGTAGAGGATAAAATTATTTCTTTAAGACAACCTCTAGTTATATGATTTATATGCAAATACTTTCAAGTGTTTCTTTTTCTTTGTTTACCCCAATCCTATTAATTAGTGTTGATTTTTGCTTACAGGACTATTTGTCTGTATTAAATTTTTTTTCAACCAATAATGCAAATACAAGGGATCCTTTCTTCAATAGCACTGGATACTCAAGTTCAATCAGTTAATTTGTTTGTCCTTTTCCGTACTTTTATTAAAAGTGGGTCCTGAGAAACATTACTGTCACCAGAATCAATATTTTCATTACAGGTTCTGCAAAAGGACTGTTCCATTCTTACGACACTCTAATATGAAGTGCCAAATTTCTCAAACTAATATATACACAAGAAGCACAAGGTCACAGCTAGACCAACATCCATTGAGCATGTTTCCAAAGGACAGAGACCCTCCCTTCATACCAAACCCAGAATGGACACAAGATTTCCGGACAAAAACAAAACGGTACTGGATATCTAGTACAATGCTCACAAACTTTGAAACACAGGGAAAAAATAAGAAGAAGCTTGATTAAAGAATTTACCGTCTTCCTCATCTAGCGGCCATATATGTCTTGACAGGGCTTTATTCATTTTAAACATGTTGATAGAATTGACACGAAAGAGAGCATGTAAGGATTCATCACATATTATATTTCGCTTATTCTTTGGATCTTGCAAATTGTTCTCCCGAATATAGATCCAAAGTCTCTTCACAACCTACCACCAAAACAACGACAGAGACTAGAAATTCAAAGAGAGAAAGAATTCACCATCAACAATATAAGCCAACAAAAACTGGAGAGGTATTTTTTGAAAGTCAATCAACTTACCTGTGTTCTGGCCAATTCAGACACCCCAACTAATGTTTGAAGTTGTGGTGAAAGACAGCACAATTTGGTAAAGCCGCCTCCTCTTTTCTTGACATCTTTATCCACCATAGTTGATCTAGTCGACAAGATAGAATAGTTCAATTTAGAAACATCAACACCCAGAGGTCATGGATTGGAGTAACATCAGACGACAGACACCTACTTGTATATATATTAGATTCCTAGGCCAACATAGCACAGTATTCCTAGATCTCATATATATATATATATATAAGGTTAATCAATTACGTAGAATTCAAAATTATGAATTTAGTAATGTGTTTCACAGAATCCCTTTGAGAACTTCATTGGATTGAAGGTTCTCTGCAATATGCAAAGCCAACTAACCACAGGAAGTAGTTATTCTCAATTTCTTAAGCACTTCTCAAATCCAGTGCATAAACTGTCAGTAAGAGTAGAGATCAATAGTTTTGAAAATCTTATTTGAATACAGTTTAAAAACTACATCATCGATGATGGACAACTTTGTGGGTTATCTGCATCTATCAAATGTAAGTATGTAACAATGCAATTGCGTAACTGAGATTAAGAGTGATCTTAAATTGCTAAATTCAAAATGCATAATATATGCTAATACCACTAAAAACTTCTGCATGTACTTCAATAAATTTTTGTTTTTTGAGAAAAAGAATTATTCAAGGGTAAGAAAAAAGAGAAAGAAATGAAAAGAAATTAACACAACACAAGATTAGAAAATGCAAGAAGAGTTGACCTTTTTTGCTTGCTTCCTTGCTTGTTATTCTTTTCCTCTTCTCCCTCCTTTTCTTCTTCTTCTTCTTCTTCCTCTTCTCCCTCCTTTTCTTCTTCTTCTTCTTCTTCCTCTTCTCCTTCTTCCTCCTCCTCCTCCTCCTCCTCCTCCTCTTCTTCCTTCTTTTCTTCTTCTTCCTCTTCTCCTTCTTCTTCCTTCTTTTCTTCTTCTTCTCCTTCTTCCTCTGGTTTATTGGCATCTCTGGACACAGAGTCATGACTATCTTCACCTTCTATCTTCTGCTTTACATTTTCTGATTTTCATCAATACTTTTGCATTAATATTCCAATCAAATAACTAAACTATGCAACTTTAAAATTTCACCTCTAAAGGTAAATAATTGAGCACACTATAGTATACCGTAAGTGAAATTAGGCAGAAGTTCAAAATGAAATCCAGTTTGTGTTGTGGGAGTTGATGTTGAAATTGCAGAATAATTGTAAACACAATAATCTAAATGCTAGAACAAATAGATTTGATCATGTGAAAGTACCATCTTCTGCACTCAATGGCCAAATATGCTTGGTCAGGGCTTTATTCATTTTAAACATGTCGATGGAGTTTACATGGAAAATGGCTCGCAATGATTCATCACATATGATTTTTCGTTTATTCTTTGGATTCTGCAAACTATTTTCTCGAATATATGCCCAAATTTTCTTTACAACCTGGAATCATAGTAAAGGGAAAACAGAAGTTAAACAGTCATTTCAAATTTTCAATCCTAATCAGCATGAAGTAAGAAATTTACTAGGAAGAAATTATCTTGACCTTAAGTACATAACGTAGATTTACCTCAGTTCTAGCCAATTTAGGCACTCCACATAGTGTTTGAAGTTCTGGAGAAAGGCTACATAACTTGTTAAAGCCACCCCTTCTCTTCTTAACTTCTTTATCCACATTCTTTGACCTAATAGATTAAAACAACCATATTTAGTAATATCAGCATCAATGTTCTAGGAATCCAAAGAAAAAGGTAATATCAATAAATATCAATGAAAATAAATGCTCCCAAACCCTAAAATCTATGAAAACGTGCAGTGATTGTATTACTGTATTCCCTTGTACATAAATACGTCATAACCCAAAAAACCATGGAAAGGACAAAAACGCCAATAATCATAACCTCCAAACCAACTGAAAACTAAAAGAAAGAAATATATGGAAATTTTTACTCAATGGGAAACCATCGGCCATACTTCTCCAATTTATTTATATAATTATTTTAAAGCTTATAAAGTTTAAAGCGATACATGGCAATTTCTTGCATAGATAATATTCTCACCACGGTACTGGCCGAAGCATAAAGCATGATTTGCATCAGAAAAATGAATGAAGACAAAAATACAATGCAGTCATGGAGAGAAGATTTTGCAGGTTCTAGCTTTGCCTTTTAGTTATACTATCTTTGGCAATCAAGGGCCAGACTCTAATTGTAAAATTCCTACAAATTTAACTATTTAAGTCTGTTTCTGTCACTTGAGTTGTCATTTTTACAAAATTTTAAGTAAATTGTTAAATTTTCTAGTATTGTTTTCCATGAATCTAAATCCATCCCTTATCAATTAATTAATTAGCTTTCCTATTTACCAGTCATAGAACACACACAGAGTCCGAAGAGTTGATACAATCCTTGGAATCAAGAATTTTAACGTAACATTGCAGCAAAAAATGGCCCAAAACACTACTCATTCAATCATGCATGAAATTCTTACACCAAATTTTTGACCTTGCAATAAAGTTCTCAATCAACCACTCAAAAACAGAAAAGAAAAACTAAAAATCAAACAACCCAAAGTCCACAACTATAATCAACCAAAATAGCAACTAAAAAGCTCTCAACTTTACTTCTTTTCGACAACGAAATCAATTCCAGTTCACTATCTTCACTCAAAAAAATGCATGAAGAAAATAAATTTTTAAGAAATATAAACACAATCTAAAATAAAGAAAACAAAGGAAAAAACTTTACTCTGCTTTTTCGGTATCACTCCCTTCTTCTTCTTCATCATCTCCTTGAACGGCGGCGTTTTGATTGTGACGTTCAAGTTCTAGGTCTTTGTTAAAGGTTTGGATGAAAATGTCGATTTGGTCCGTAACAAAGGCCTTGCGTTCCGATAAGTCGACCTCGAACTCTTGCTCCAGTTGCCTGCGTACGGTGGCAGCGGTAGCGGTGTCGAGGTCGGAGCTCCGGAGGATTTGGCGGAGTCGGGTCACGAGGTCCGAGTCCGACACCATTCGCAGGTTTCGATGTTTTCAATATATATATATATATATATATATATTTTCCCGGGCAACAGAGAAATGAGAGAAAGAAAACGGTGTGCGGTTGGCGCACAAGTTTTGGTTGGTTATGGAAACTGGATTTGGGATTCACAAAAATCGTGTGAGGGGTATTTTTGGGATTTGATAAAAATCAGTAAAACCACTAGTTGTAACTGGTAACTGATCTTTCAAGCAAACGATGTGGCACTGTGTTCATTTCTTAAATCTGTCACTTTAAATTACTTACATGGAGGTTTAAGAATTAATAAATAAATAAATAATAATTAGTTACATTAAATAGTAAAGTGTTGGACATTTCTACCCTATAGCAATCGCCTACCGAGTCAGAATGGAAGTTACATTTTGAACTGTACTTTACTTGTAACATCTTGACAGGAAGTGACGGAAGTGTGTAGAGGCCAACAGGGGCGATGGCCCTGCAATGTATTAAATTTTTTTCTATATGTATATAAAAGTAAAAAAAAAAAACAATTATTAATTTATCCAATTATACTTATTCAAAGAATGAATGCAAATCTAACTGCCGTGTTTTTAATTTAACATAACAATCCCAAGTCCAAACTCAACTTCAGTCAAATAAGCAATGTTTCTGCTCACTTCTTTTATACTATTTCATGCTAAACAATTCAAAGGTTAGATTTTATTTATTTTTTCCATTTCATTTATATATATATATATATATATATATATATATATATAAACATCAATTAGATATTGTTTAATTTATTTTGATAGGAAAAATGTTGAAGTTTGAAAAAACTAAGAATGAGAGAGTTCATATTTCTCCGTGACTTGGTGAAATTTTGATGTTTTGTGATTGTGAATTTCTGAAAAATGAATTCTTTGCTTTCTGGTATACTTCCAATTAAACTTTTTGATTGTGTTACTTGATTTTGTTATTGAAATTTCATTTTGTATTAAAGCCTTGCAATTTTATATGTTGATTATGTTATTGACAAATAAAGTGTGCATATCAAAGAAAATTTATTTTCTTTTGACGGTTCTAAATGATTTATTGGTCTTATTAAACTCAATATTCTTTTAATGACAGTGTATGATTTTGGTATCTAAAATGTATATAAATTTGATAGATTATTGTTTTTTGTTATGGTTTTTATAGTGTTTTATGAGGTGTTAATTGTATTTTACATTGTCATTTCCTCTAATTGAATTGAAGATTTATAAAGGTTTTCAGGTTTGTGCTTCATAATAGTCCTCGACTCTTAAAAATCATAGTCAGCACTATGATTAAACAACTTAAAACTATTGATTCTTTATTTAAACGAAATACGTAGGAAAAATTGCTACTTTGATTGTTTGTGTTATCATCATGTATACCGTAAAATTTCGTTAGATACACTTTGGCCCCCCCAACTTCGAACCTCTAGTTCCACCCCTGTTGACAGGTGACATAAAATATTTTTAAATTATAATTTAATTTAGTAAAAATACTAGTAATTAGTTTTATGACATTGTACTTGGTAAAAATTTCATTTCTAATTTAATACTTTTTTTATTTTTTTTTATTTTTATAAATAAGATTATGGTTCGAGTCATGTTTCCTCGGTCGGCTCCCAAATTTATAATAATTCTTTAATCCATTTTGAAAAACGAATTCTTAAATTTGAATTTCTATGAGAATATGGTCATTATCACATTTTGAAGACATTAGTTTTCAATTTTGGTCAAACTCAAGGATTTTAGGAACAAATAAGATCAAATTTACAATAACTCATTTATCTATTATAATCATAACTATGGAAACTCTTCATTGACTAGTTTAATTTGATAATAAGTTAACTCTGCATCCAGTTTCATATGTACAACTCTCAGAGATTGCCCAGGATGAGTTAGCTTTCATGGATGGAAGTGAAAAATCATACTTCCCACAAGCACTACACATTGCTACCATCATCACTGTAATCAGAAGCATTTCCATCAGAATCAGACCCACTATCAAAGCTGATGTTTCGGGTTTCTTCTGTTCTGTCAATGGATGCCTCACCGTCTTCTTTTAGAAACTCTTCTTTTATGTCATTCAAAACGTAGGGTTCTATGAGTTTCCAGAACCAAGTCGAATTGCTTCCAAGAAAACCTATCCAAAACACTCTCCCTTTCTTCTTCACCCTGCAATCAAGAGATTTTGCTTTAAATGTCTTGACAACTTTCTCGACTCCCTCAAGGTTTCCTTTCAGCTTTAATAGAATATCCCCTGATGATGTTCTGTGGCCTCCGTACATAAACCAGTATGCCAATGCACGCGGTGACAGCCAGCGATGGATTAACTTGGGAATCATAGGTTGTCCTCTTGGCCAAAACTGGTCTGCGTAAAAACCAAAATAAGAATGCGAGATGGTAGAATACCTGTATGGTATATTATCCCCATCGTCGCTCAGCTTGCTAGAAGGATGTAACCACTCGTGGTAATGGTCGTATAAATGTTTCCGCAAAACAGAATGCATGCCAGAATTCTCAATGAACTCGAACCTGAGCATGTGATTCTTCCTGTCCTCATCCGATTCAATACACAAACCGCCTAACAGCAAACCCACTAAATTCTCTCTTTGCTCTTTGCTTAACTTCAGGCTTACAGGCTTCTTAACCTGTTTCCTGGTCAAGCTCAAGACGTAGTCAAGTTTTTCCATCAACGGGGGTTCGATATCATATTTCTTCCGGCACATCAGATCATATATCTTTTCTGCCTTCACAAACTCCCCAGAAGAAAGGTATCCACTCAAAATGATGTTGCATGATCTAGTGTTAACACCAATCGTCTCATCATTATGCATTTGATTAAAAACCTCCTCAGCTTTGTCAAGATTACCAGCTTTCATCAAAGACTCCAAGTAAATATTGTAAATAGTACGGTTGGGTCGACATCTCTCAAGGCACTCTGAGAAGACTAAATGCAATCTATCATGCATGCCCAAATTGAGGTAGCTATTTGTTAGATCAATGTAAGAAGGCATAAGTGGCTTCATGCCACTCTTTACAAACTCATCCAGAACAGATTCTGCGAGTTCCATATTCTTAGCTTTACATAACACCTCTATGATTTTGTGATATGCTGGAACTGTGGCAGAACCAAAAAGCTTCTGCATCTCCCTGAATATATCCAAGGATTTCGTAAATTCCCCAATCTTGGCATAGGCTTCCATTTTATAAACAAAAGCTTGAGTGGGGATGCCACCATCAGAATCAAGTAGTTTGAGCCATATTCTTTCTGCTTCTTCCACATCTCGTTCCTTTGAGCAAACTCTCAGGACAGACAAAAGTACTTCTTTGCCCTCCTCAATTCCCGCTTGTCGCATTTCTTCTCTCAGTGACATTATCCTTTCTATATCTACAGTGTCTTGATAGCTATGTAACCAGATGAGACCAGCATAAATATCCTTTTGGACCTCAAGTCCAGATGTCACCAAATTGTGAAAAATAAACTCAGCTTGTTTAAGGTAATGTTTTGATGAGCCTCCGGGTTTGCTTATGAGAATTCTGAAGAGAGAATTGTGCAAATTGAGACGGGGCTGGTAACCTCCCAGTTGAATCATACGATTATAAATGCCACACGCTTCGTCCAAGCAACCTTGAACTGGTGCACTAAGATATGCAACGATCAAGATGTGAAATGTAGACTCAGTAGGCACACGTCCCTGATTAATAATGTCATCAAATATCTCTCGACATTTTGCAAACTTTCTCTCCTTGCCCATGAAGTCTGCCAGCTTGGTAGCGAGAGCAAAATCAAATCGATACCAATGTTGTTGCATCATCCATTTGTACACCTGAAACATGTAACAAACGATTTTTAATAACACTCAAGCTTATGGTGGCAAAAACACGATATGCAGTCATATAACAAAAACAGACTTTATGTGTAAAAGTAAAACACATGAGCAAAACAGAAACTGAAAAACAAAAATTCCTTGCACGGACATAAATCAGATGGTGAACTGACACAAAACAAAGCATGGATATGACTTGATATTTTGGGCATAAAATTCTTGTGCCCCTGGCCCCCTGCAATTTATCCCGTGCATATCAACCGCCATCCAAAAATTACTTCCAACATTGACAATCCAAATCGCCTTTTCAGTTTTATACCCAGATAAAAGCATGTAAGCCTATGTAAATATACTCAAGCACAATCATGCAAAAATCTAACCTGATTAAAAAGCTTGTCATCCAACTTAGCAAGCCATACAAGATCACACATTATCAACAACAGAAACTTGAATTCACAAATAGCAACCATTTTCCTCACAGCCATTCGAACATAAAACAAATTGCAAACTCATTGCTACCAATTTTTATTTTTATTTTTATTTTTTTAAAAGAGGTCATCTTTCTTCACTTCTAGTACAAACCATGAGAAAAAACATGAAACTTACCACCTCCTAAAATCAAAAACGCCACAGCATGCAAACATCGACCCGATCACCCAAAAATTCCACAGAATTCAACCATATAAAATCCAAATACACATTTGAGCAATCAAAAACAATATAACTACAAAAAGTCTTAACAAGGATATAATCAGTAATCAAGAAAATATACCCTGAAACCGGCCTCATTTTCGCGAATCCGCATACAATGAACAGCTACATAAGTGGCGTCCTCCTGCCTCAACCACTTCCTCTGCGCATTCAAAATCCTGACAAGCGTGCCCGCTTTATGCGCAGGCAATTCTTTACAGAGCCACGCCAGCTTCGACCTCCTCCACTGCTCTGGCAGCTCCTCCAGCTCCTTCACCTCCAACGACGGCGCACCCAGGTGCCTCATTTCGCTACCCGCCGCCCCCACGTCGAAACCCAAAGACCCACCTTCGCTTCCGCCGGAGGCTTTTTCGCTGCTGTTAAAGTACTCCCATCTCTCTTCCTCGGAAGAACTATCTCTGCTCGCCGAGTGTTCGACGAAAGTACTGTGAGAAGCGGGGGAGGAGGAAGCGAGTTGGAAAGACGAGAAGCGGTGGGGCTTGGTGGTGGGGATAGAGTGAGGGAGGAGGTGGCGGTGGAGAGAGAAAGAGAGGGAACGGAAAAGAGAGAGAGAGGCGCGCATCGGTGAGACAATGAGGGTTTGGGTTGGGCTCGGTGGATGGGTTGAGATTGGGAGCATGTTTTCTACTCTCAACTTTAAATGCTTGTTTACTTTCGCTTCACGCGAATCTTAAACCCCCTCAAAACCCGTCTTGTATCTTCTATTCTTCTCACAAGATACGGGACCCGTTTTTAAGCCACCACTATTTACTTGACATGTGGCATTTAATTATTTTTTGTGTTTATTAAAACATCTCAAATGTAAAAGTGACTTGCATACCATTAATCGTTGACATGCCAACAATGGTTAAGAGACTTGCTTCTAATGTGGTATAAAAATAAACTTAGGGGTCATTTGTTTTTTTTGTCTAAAGACTGAACAGTAGAGACTGAAATCTGAATTTAAATGACATGTTTGTTTTTGTTTTTGTTTTTGTTTTTGTTTTTGTTTTTGTTTTTCCTCACATCTAAGTGTATTGTCAACACGTTTGTTTTTTAAAAGTAAAATTGTCTGAAAATAAGTAATTTTACTACCCATATTAAACAATTATACATATAATATGGAATAAAAACAATCTAAAAATAATAATTATATATGAACATATATGATCATGATCTTCTTTTTCGATTACAAACAAACTTCATTTTTATTAAGAAAAGAAAAGGTTTTTTTTTTTTTTTTTTTCAAAAAATAAAAGGGGTCTCACAAAACATTCTAAAAAATAATAATATATAAATACATTACCCTAATATCAATACTATATCATAATAAAATATTGATATTAAACACCAATATGAGAAGTGATTAGGGTTCTTTTTTATTTTTGAAGCTATTTAAAATAAGCAATATATTAAAATAAAGATTTCTATACCATATATAAATATATATTTATGATGAAATTGAAAATATGTTATATATTGGGGATAGTATTGGAAGAAAAGATTTTGGATTTCATTTAATGTAATTCAGTGATTTGCAATTAAGTGAAAAGTTGGGATTTTTTACTTTTTATTTTAAGTTGTTTTTTGGTATTTTTAAGTTGTTTGACTACTTAAAAAAACAAACAAAACATCTTAATAATTATGATTCAGACCCATTAAGTTTTAAGTGGAAAAAACAAATGACCCCTTAATAAACAATCAATTCAAAATTTGGTCTCCAATACTTCTATTCAAAACACAATTTTTTTAATGATGTGTCTATTTTTTTTTCTTGTTTTATTTTTTATTTTATTTCCTTACCAAAAAAAAATGAAAAATTAATGTCAGTTTTAAATGTTTTCCGAGTCAACCTAAAAAATAGCTGTGCAACAGACCGTATGAATGTAGACAATCATGTTGGCAATGTGTAATATTTATTTTACCACATTAGCTTAAGGTTGAATATGTACGGTTGCATTAATTGGAGACACAATTATTAATAGAACGTCTATTTATTCTACGTGGTATCCCTTTTTTTCACAAGTCACATTTGCATTGGAGATGCTCTTAGAGTGAGAGGTCGTTTGTTTTTTCCACTTAAAACTTAATGGGTTTGAATCATAATTATTAAGTTGTTTTGTTTGTATTTTTAAGTTGTTAAGTGGTCAAACAACTTAAAAATACTAAAAAATAACTTAAAATAAAAATTAAAAAATCATGACTTTTCACTTAATTGCAAATCACTGAATTGCATTAAATGCAATCCAAAATATTTTCTTCCGATATTATCTTCCATGTATAACATATTTCCAACACTAATACAAAAAACGCAAAAGAAATTGGTTATTTTACATGGAAGAATTCGGTTTTTCAAAATTTTTAAAACCGATTTAAAAACCGTGACCTAAAATTGATGTATTACGAAAAGTAATCCCGTCGTCCGACCACCGGCCAGCCCCACCTCTGATAATAATGAGTATTAATTGTCATTATGATGAATTGAACTTGTAACCTCAAAGTCAAAGTGGTAAGCCTTTACCACCTGACTACAAGATTGGATGTGTTAATAATTGCACAATATTTATATATAACCTATATGAGTTGTTAGAAAAAAAAAAAAAAAAAAAAAAAAAAAAGCACTTGTTTGATAAATTTAAATTTACTCAACTAATCAAAATTCTAATTTCTACTATAAACATATATTAAAAAAAATTATTGGTGGGTTTATTTTTCATTTCATTTTTTTGTGTGGTTTTGTGTTCTGCTGGAGATATTTTTATGCAAATTTTTTCCTTAAAACTATATCTTTTGACAAGTGTTATAGGTAAAAATCGTTATAAAGGACACGTCATCCCCATAAAGAAGCCACGAAAGCAGGAGTCAGGAAAAGTCAACTCGAAAGGTGGAAATCTCCCAAGTAACCCACTCGGCTGAAACCAAAGCGACCTGATCACAAACAAAGAAAGCCAGCTCAGGCAACATCACCCACTCGGGCATACTCGGGGATCAATAAGAAGAGATGGCTATGGAAACTCACTTCCCAAATGCATGGAGGGAATCAGCAGTGAGCACCTCCACAATACGTAGCAGTGCAACCCTTCAGAGTTTAACAAGGAAACAAACAGGTCTCCCGCGAATAAAGGAGAAAGAGTCACGCCCAAACTCGGACTCAGCCAAAACAAGAAACATATCACGCCCAAGAAGGAAACAGAATCCGACTAGGACTGGGAAACCGCTCAAGACTTGGGCGCCACGACACCAAACCCTAGCGGCATCCCCAAACCCTAGAAACAACATGTTTAAATACCCTTTGTAATGCATAAGGGAGAGAGATCTATCTTTTTGAACATAACAGAGACCAGAGCGTACTTTTGTAATCAATTTTTATATAGTGGATTTTGGCTTCGTTGCTTAGGCAACAACCCGTGGACGTTTCTTCGATCATCGGAGTTTTACCACGTATTTCTTGCTCATTATTTTTACAGTATTAAGATTCAAACTATTATCACTCACAAACGTGATCTCAAATCATCGATTGAGTGTTGACGAAAAATCACCGTCAACAATTGGCGCTAAAAGGAGGGGCGGATCGAAGCACTTGTGAAGCAATGGCCGGCGAGGGAGATGGTAGCGATTCTAGGTATAGTCACGGATTACCCACTAAAGAGTTGGAGGATGACACCACTCCCAACACTGCGGATGCGACCTTAGCAACAGCAGATCAATCAACTGCCCTGACTGGCATCCGGTGCTTCCCCCAAACTAATGAAGAAATCGTGCAAAGATTCCGTGCTTCTCTACAGCAACTCATGGCGGACGCAGCGAGGCAGGGAGTTGACCTTTCCACCACGGAGGGTTTGATGTCACCTTACAATCTTTCCGCCCCAAATCAGCAGGCAACAAGATTGCGCTCCACGGTGGTGGTACCAACGCCGGATGCACCCATGAAGGCGGGTCGAGGTCCTGCAGACAGGCCAGCAATTTTGTCTGAAAGGTTAGCCAGGGATAGTAGGGAGCATAGAGAGGAGAATGATTCGGACAGAAGGCATGACCAGGATCGGATGGCTAGGGATCGAGATCGCCCCAGAAGACGTGCTCATCGCAGAGCCCGGTCATCATCCTCAGGAGAGAGTGAGCAGAGTTATCATCGCAAGCGCAAAAGGGGCACAGTTCGACTGCATGGCCTAAACCGAGAACATAGGGAATTGAATCCAGAGGAAAGGGGCCAAAAACTGACCATAAGTCAAAATTTTAATGCGATGGGAGAACCGGAAGGAGACAGGGACATACTTATATAGAGTTTGACCCGGGAAGTTCAGAATAACCGTCGACAGATGGATGCTTTAGTCAGGCGATATGGGCGTAATGAATTGTCGGACGACGAGTCCGGAAGCCCTTTCACCAATGAAGTCCTGAGGACACCCTTCCCGGAGAGATTCAGGATGCCTCACGTAGAGCAATTCAAAAAGAACACTGACCCGAAGGAACACGTCAGAAGGTATAAGAGTGCCATGGCCCAGTATGTCTACAATGACGCCTTGCTATGTCTGAATTTCCCCCAAACTCTCAGGGATTTAGGCTTCAGGTGGTTCGGTAGGTTACCAGCAGCAAGTATAGGCAATTTCAGCGAGCTGAGTAAAGCCTTCTCAAGGCAATTCCTTGGTAATGTACATAGGAAGAAGTCGGTGGCCCACTTGTCCCAGCTAAGACAGGGAAAAGACGAATCACTGAAGAAATATTTGGGGAGGTTCGGTCAAGAAGTATCCGAGATTGGGAGTGCAAATGACGAAGCCATAATTGCCGCGTTCATCAACAACCTTCAGAACAGCCAATTGTCATTTGACCTCCGAAGAGCCCGACTAACTAGTTATGCCGATATGATGGACATGGCCGGGGGTTACGCCCTGGCTGAGGAGGAAGAAATTGCCACAGGAGGTTACTTCGTACATGGCGGTCAACCAGAAGGACCTAAAACCAAAGACCAAGCAAGGGCGCCTGATACCAAAGGTGACAAACAGAAGAATAAGGCGCGGGATGGACGTCGAGCATATGACCCAAAAACCGATCAACCGCGGCAGAGGTTCCAGGGCAGATATACAAACTATGCCCCGTTGAAAAAGGATCAAGAGGAAATTTTGGCAATCCTAGAAGAAAAAAACATGTCTAAAGAACCGCCTAAGCAATCAACGTATGCTCGGAGGGACACCACCAAGTATTGCAGGTTCCACAAAGAGAATGGGCACGAGACATCTAAGTGTTTCCAGCTAAGGGACCACATTGAAACCCTCATCAGGGAAAGACATTTGAAAGACATCGTCTTAAAAAAGGCTGACAGGGCGGACGGACAGAAGGATAGCCGACAGGACGGACGGGCAAGAAAACCTAGTCCCAAGAAAGCTTAGTCCCAAGAAAGCTGAGGATGAAGGAGCAATCAACACCATCTTCGGGGGACCAGCGACTAGCAAGAGTAACAGGGAAAGGACCCAGGAAATTCCGGAGGCCGTGGAAGCACGGAGAGACCTGGACGTCAATTCTGTTGAACCTGACCCCGAAGAGAATCAATGAAGGCTAGGACCCGATCATATTCACAGAAGCCGATTCACATGGAGTTGATGTTAGGCCAAACGACGCGCTGGTGATCAGCGCATGGATTGGTCATAGAGAGGTTCATCGGATTTTGGTTGACAATGGAAGCTCAGCAGATATTCTAAGTGCAGAAGTATATGACCAGCTGAGGTTAGATAGGAAAGACCTATAACCATTTCCCACACCCCTTAGAGGATTTGGAGGAGTCGAAGTAAGGTCACTTGGCACGGTGAAGTTACCCGTGAAGGTCGGGAAGGCTCCTTGCCAAAAAACAGTGCTACTCGACTTTGTGGTGGTGGATACAGAAAATTGGCCATACAACGCCTTATTGGGCCGACCATTCTTGAATAAAGCCAAAGCAGTGACCGCAACCTACGCCCTTATGATGAAGTTCCCGACAGAATATGGGGTAGGAGTGATCAAGGGGTCACAAGAAATGGCCCGAAGGGCAAATTTGTCAGTATATAAAGATAGGGAAGTACACCAGGTATACGCGGTAACAGCTGAGCGAGAGGCTGGTGAACTTGAAGAACAGGCAGAAGTGCCGAAAGAGTTTGAGTTGGATCCCAAAGAGGAACCTGAGGCTAAGAAAGATGAGCCGACCGAAGAAGTGGCATTGGATCCAGAAGACCCGAGTAGGACAGTCAAGGTAGGGGCAAGTTTAAATGTACATGTCAAAGCCCAGCTTGTCACATTACTGAGAGAGTACAAGGATGTATTTTCTTGGAGCCACGAAGATATGCTGGGGATAGACCCGAAAGTGATATCACATTGCCTCTCCATCAACCCGGAGTTCCGCCCGGTGAAGCAGAAAAGACGGCTGTTTAACCCCGAAAGGAGTACAGCTATTAAAAATGAAGTAAAAAAGTTACTTACCGCATGATCGATAAGGGAAGTCAAGTACCCGGAATGGGTGGCCAATGTGGTGCTGGTAAAGAAAAAGAACAAC
This sequence comes from Acer yangbiense, assembly GCA_008009225.1. Classification (NCBI taxonomy): domain Eukaryota; kingdom Viridiplantae; phylum Streptophyta; class Magnoliopsida; order Sapindales; family Sapindaceae; genus Acer; species Acer yangbiense. Next base: position 45,909,111 of record CM017764.1, read on the forward strand.
CAGTGGAGGATGTGTGTGGATTTCACGGATTTAAACAAGGCCTATCAGAAAGACAACTTCCCACTACCAAGGATCGACCAGCTAGTGGACGCGACAGCAGGGCACGAATTGTTAAGCTTCATGGATGCTTACTCGGGGTACAATTAGATCCGAATGAATAAAGCCAACGAAGAGAAAATGGCATTCACCACAGACCATGGGTTGTATTGCTATAAGGTGATGCCATTCGGATTGAAGAATGCCGGGGCAACATACCAGAGGTTAGTGAACAGGATATTCGCTCGGCAGATTGGGAAGAACATGGAGGTCTATGTAGATGACATGCTGACCAAGAGTGTTACGGCAGAGAGACACGCGGAAGATCTAAAAGAAACCTTTAAGGTTCTAAGAAGGTATAAGATGAAACTTAACCCGAACAAATGTGTGTTTGGGGTACCATCAGGTAGGTTTCTCGGCTTCCAGGTGCATCAGAGGGGAATCGAAGTGAACCCCGAGAAGATCAAAGCATTAGAAGAAATGGCTTCGCCAAGAACGCTGAAGGACGTACAGAGGCTGACGGGATGTCTCGCATCACTTAACCGATTTATAGCAAAATCAACAGACAGATGCGCCTCGTTTTTTAAAGCAATAAAGAAAGGAAAATGGCTCGAGTGGAACAAAGAATGTGAAGCAGCCTTCCAGAAGTTGAAAGATTACTTAGGGCGAGCACCCATCCTCTCAAAGCCAGTAGTTGGAGAGACATTATACATATACCTCTCGGTCACATAAGTGGCAACAAGCTCGGTGTTGATCCGAATGGAGGAAGGAATACAGAGACCAGTGTATTACACCAGCAAGGCGTTGCTGCCCGCAGAGACAAGGTATTCACTGGCAGAAAAGATAGCGCTAGCCTTGATCACGGCAGCCAGGAAGCTAAGGCCGTATTTCCAAGCGCATGCAATAGAGGTGTACACTGATTGTCCGCTGAAGCTCATCTTGCAAAAGCCAGAACTGTCAGGTAGGCTGACTAAATGGGTGGTAGAGTTGAGCGAATTCGACATCAAGTACACCCCAAAAGCCGCAGTCAAGGGGCAGGCAGTGTCAGATTTTATAGTGGAATTCACTGAGCCAGATGCCGAAGTGAGAAGAATAATGGAAGGAAAACAGGAGAATAGTTTCCGATGGAGGTTGCATGTAGATGGATCATCAAACACCCATGGCAGCGGGCCCGGGATAGTCATAACAACCCCGGAGGGAGACGCTGTAGAGTGCGCCATGAGGATCGATTTCAAAGCAACCAACAACCAAGCAGAATATGAAGCTTTGTTGGCTGGCTTGAGGGTTTGTATAGCGTTAGGAGCAGATGAGTTGGAGATTTACAGTGATTCGCAAGTTGTGGTTAACCAGGTATTGGATGAATACCAGGCGAGGGAGGAGCACATGATAGCTTACCTGGACATTGCAAAGAAACTGCTCAGAAAATTCAAGATGTACAAGATCTTTCAGATCCCTCGGGAAGAAAACGAGAAAGTAGACGTTTTATCCAAATTAGCTTCAGCCACCATGAGTATCAGGTCCAAAGCGATACCGGCGGCGCACTTGACTAGGCCGAGTACAGCAGAATCTGAGGAAGTCATGGTGTCGGAGATCCGACCAGTTCAAGGCGACTGGACCACACAGCTCAGAAAGTATTTGGAGGAAAACATTTTACCTGAGGATGCTGTGGAAGCAAAACGTGTCAAGTACAGGTCAACCCGGTACACAATTCTGAGAGGTGAATTGTACAGAAGAGGGTTCTCAAAGGTGCTGCAAAGGTGTATCGCCGGCGAAGAAACCAAAAAGATTCTGAAGGATGTTCACAGTGGAGTATGCGGGAACCATACTGGGGGTAAGAGTCTGGCGCATAAAGTACTTAGGCAAGGATTCTATTGGCCAACTTTGTTTGCAGAGGCACAGCGATTCGCGGAGAGTTGTGAGACATGCCAGAGAATAGCAAACGATATTCGGCAACCCCCGGAGTTGCTCAGAAACTTAACTTCACCTTGGCCCTTTGCCATGTGGGGCCTCGACCTGATAGGACCAATGCCCACTGGAACAAAGGGGGGTGCGAAGCATGCTATTGTGGCAGTAAACTACTTTACTAAATGGGCGGAAGCAGAAGCTCTCGTGCACATCACTGAGGCAAACACCACCAGCTTTGTCAGAAAGAACATAATATATAGGTTTGGAATCCCGAGCATCATCATAACAGACAATGGGACCCAATTCAACAACAGCAAGTTCAGAGAAATGTGCGAAGAGTATAAGATCGCAAACTACTACGCGTCACCTGCTCATCCTCAAACCAATGGCCAGACCGAAGCTGTGAACAAGGTGATCAAGCACACGCTGAAGGCAAAGTTGGAAGCCAAGAAAGGTAGCTGGGCGGACAAGCTACCAGAAGTGCTATGGGCATATCGAACAACTGTAAGGTCATCCACAGGGGAGACTCCTTTTGCGTTAGCATTCAGGACGGAGGCCGTTATCCCAGCAAAAATAAGTTTTACATCACCCAGGGTACAACTATACAGCCCCGAGCACAATGTTAACATGCTACAGCAAAACCTAGACGAACTTGAAGAAGTCAGGGATGCAGCGTAAGTGCGAAACGCCGCATACCAGCAAAGGGCTACGAGGTATTATAATTCCCATGTTCGCGTGCGTAGATTCCAGCTCGGAGATTTAGTGCTAAGAAGAGTGTCCCCGAACACTAGGGACAGGTCGGCAGGATCCCTCGCCGACAAATGGGAGGGACTGTACATCGTTAAGGGAGTCGCGGGGCACGGGGCATACATGATAGCCCGACCAGAGGGGAGCCTAGTGCCTCGACCATGCAATGCACAGTACCTCAAGATTTTCTACCCCTAGGGAACTCATCTCTATGTTTATGTTAATTCAGTTTGTTTTTTGTCCCATTTAGCTTTACATCAATTGTTTCAGATTTATTTGATTTTCTAATAAAGTTCATTTGCTAATAAAGAGGTTATTCATTGAAGTCAATGAGTCTTATGATCAAAGGTGTTCCATGGCCAATGAACAACAGCAGACACTTAATAGTTGGCTAAACAAACGCAAAAAAAGAAGAATTCGGGGGCTACAAAGCCGCGAGAGAACGGACGAGTAGTGCTTGAAGGGCAAAGAAGCTAAAGTAGCACGTCCGCCTAGTTAAGATAGTGCAAACGCGCTTCTTAGCAAAAAGGCAAAACCGAGGCACCAGGGTAACTGGAAAATTGCTTGGAGCGCCGCCAGAAAGACTGGTGAGATGCGCAGCTGTGTTGGCCGGTACAGAGTACCCCAACGATTCGGCAAAACCTTGCACAGATAAAACTGGGAGACGTCCTAGGTGACTTGTGTAAGGACTTCAACGTATGGTCGTGGTGAGCCTCGACGTAACGTTTAGGTAAAACCTAAATAGGTTAAAAAGATAAAACGCCAGTTAAATAAGATACTCGGCCACATTAATTGCCAGTTGAATAAGATACTCGGCTAAGATCGGTTAGTTGCCAGTTAAATAAGATACTTGGCCAGTTAAATAAGATACTCGGCCACATTAATTGCCAGTTGAATAAGACACTCGGCTAAGATCGGTTAGTTGCCAGTTAAATAAGATACTTGGCCAAACTAGCTAGCGATCAGTTAAGAAAGTACTCGAAAATAAGAAAGTAGAATGGTAAGAATGAAAATTCATATATATAAGGATAATACAAAGAATCGTTACAAAAAGTACAGAAGAAAAATCAAGAAGATGGCGCTGGGGGTTGTGAGCTGCTCCCACTGACGCTCGGGTCAGGCTCCATCACGTACTCGCTGAGGAGGCTATCTTCAGAGGGCCACACAATCACATCTTCTTCGTCATCGTCATCCATCCAGGCGCTATAGTCCATCCCAAGGACGGGACCAACATCAGGATTCTCACCATCGATCCCCACTTTCTGACAAGCGTGAAAAGTAGAGAAGGAATCGGTGGTGGGAACCTCCAGATGCATGGGATATGGCACCTTACCTTTACTTCGGCAATATGCTCGCCACTCTTTCATCTGGATCCAAAGAGACTCCAGAGACGTATCAACATGCTTCTTGATCGAAAGGCTCCAGTTGGCCTTGGCCTGGTCAGTCGCCCTATTCTTTATCTTGAAGAATTCTCCAGCCGAGACCATTCCTCGTTGGAACTCCCTAAGAAGCAAAGCATCATAGGCTGGAGATCGTTTAAAGCGGTCGACCCCCTGTATCTCCAACTCCAGCCTAGCTTCCTTTGATAGAGATTTGACTGTCAAGGCCTGACGCTCCAAGTCTTCTATTCGGCGTTCATAAGAGGTTTTCGCTTCCTTAGCGGCCTGCTCGGCCTGGAGCAAAGCATTTTGAGTGGATGACAACTGATCTTGCAGGGTTATGGCCTTCTCAGCAGCAAAAGACGCCTTCTGTTCAGCCTCCATCTGATGAGCCAGGCATTGATCCAGGAGCACCTGACTTGATCTAGCCCCCTCTTGACAAGCTAACTCAGCCCGAGAGCGATGGTCCTCACTCTCCTTCAGTTGGGCTTCTAGCTGTCTTATTCTTTATGCCTGGGCTTGACCAGCCTGGCAAGCCCCGGACATTTCGGCCACCATCTGCAGCAAATCAACAGCAAACATGAGTGAAGTAACAAAAAAAAAAGAAGAAAAATACAAAATTATGCATATAATCAAGGCGTTACTCACATAGGAAGCACTGTTGAAAAAGGTACAGAGCCGGTCGGACACGGTTCCAGCCCTGAGGTGACTCCAATGATCCTCCCCAATGTAGGCTCGGCCTGAAGCCATGGCCCTCAGCATAGTCTCGGGGGAAGGATCATCTGTCTGGGTCGAGGGGCCCAAACCGCCAACACAAGTTTTAGGGAGCCCGGCAGTGGAGGCCACCCGAGGAGAGCTTACGGAGCCGCCAACACTGCCCTTGATCCGGTCTTGTGGAGGGGTCATACTCGTTTTTCTCCCAACCTCTGCTCCCCCCTCATTACCCGAAGATGAATCAACATATGTGACTACTCGGGGGATCTTGGGGGTAGGGCGACCAGGAGAAAACGAGGCTTTTCTCTTTCCAGATTACCTCCCGTGAGAATTCATGTCAGCCACAGGATCTTCAGAATTCGGATCGGGATACCTCCTTTCAACACCGCTATCCCCGGGAGTAGGAATTGGCTCGGCAGAAGTCAGAATTTCCGGAGCCATCACGCCCAAAGGTTCCCCGGCTACTTCAGCACCCTGGAGTGTAGCACTTGGCATGTTTGCAGCGGAGTGGGGAGAATTAGTTCCACGAGAAAAGGCCGTTGGCTCATGATCAGAGGAGTGCCCAGCTTTCTCTTTCCCCTTAGAAGAAGAAGAAGGACCCGCTTGATTGTCCTGCCCAGCAGCGGTCCTACTTACTCCAAAGTTGGTCCTACTTACTCTAAAGCCCTCCGGATCTCCCACAGCCTTTGTTGAATATGCGGTCATTTCTTGACCGTGGGTCTCCTCGGGCACATAATCGAGTACTCCCTCTTCATCATCTCCCTTTGGGGGATCCTCGGGAGCACCCTCATCAGAGTCACCTTCAGGAGGGGCTATCCCAGCATCTCGCTGGTGAATAGCCGCTTTTCGGCTCGCCTCCACGATGCCTTTTATCCGGCGTGCCTGAGCATCGCAGACTATGTCTACGTCGAACACTTAAAAAAAAAAAAAAAAAAAAGGAAATGGAAGGTGTTTCCCCGAGTCAGTAAACTGATTTAAAAGCCAGAATGCAATAATAACCAGGGAAAGCTTATAAAAAACTTACGGTGTTTGCGGCATGCAGAAATCTGTGGAAAAAGACGAGCTTTAATCATTTTCTTCTTGTTGAAGAGATAAGGTCTGCCCCTCTTTTCCAAAGGGCGAACAGCTGCCCGAGCCAAAGTCTTGAGCTCCTCGTCAGTAAAGGCAAGAGTCATATGGTTCCATTGAGGCGAACAAAAGTATCGAGGAACCTTGCAAGTCACCCGAGTGCCATCAAGATCAAAACTGATTGATTGGCCCAGCGTTCGCCTACGAAGAACCAACTGTTCTTCCAAAATTTGTTTGAAGTGGGGAAGCCCCAAACAAACCCCTTCATCTTCTCGTCCGTGGTCGGTTCGATTTCACTCTTAACCACTACGTCTTTAGGGATCCAGAGCTCGGGCTGGTTCGATTGAAGAAAATAAACCCCAGTCTTCCCCACGGGCTTCATCGTGTAAAAGTGCCGGATTTCACGAGGTGTGGGAGGTGGCCGCTTCATTCTATGCCACATGTGCCACATACATATCAAAATCCGGTAGCTGTTCGGAGTTAGCTGCGCTGGGGCAAGCCGAGCCTCAGCCAAAAACCAGGTGATAAAGGGCTGAAGGGGAAGAGTAACACCACAAGTAAGCATTGCCCCATAGATTGCCACGTGGCTAGGTGGGGGGTTCCATGCAGCTCGACTATCAGAAGGAACCAGCGAAACCATGTTGCTGTCCAGGTCGAAGCGTCGCATATACTTTTTTATTTCTTCAGGGCCGACCACGTTTGGCTCGATGTCATAGGCACATATCCGCTCGGGAGAGACAAGGGATGCGAGCGGCCCTATGCTTCTCTTCAATATCACTCTCAATTACCTTCTGGGTCCCGACTCGGCTCTCTAGGGAATCCTTTTTACGATTACTCATCCTCTTCCCAATTCGTCTCCACGGCCGAGTATCAGCACGAATGGAAAAAGAAGAATCTGACTGAGCTTCAGGCTGATAAGAGTCAGGCCGCGATGAATTCGAAGAAACAGAGGAAATCTCTGAAGTAGGAGGAACTTCAGAAGTAGCAGGAACTTCAGAAGTAGCAGGTCCTTCACGAAAAAGCCCCGAAACGTCGGCGTCTAAATATTGAGGTTGATCAGGGAGAAGGTCTCCTAGCAACCTGTGGACAACCGTGACAAGAAAAATATCACCTTGTTCAATAGCAATCATACCAACAGTAAAAAGACAATTCCTAGCAGCAGGATCCATAAGAACTAACCTTGATATATCAGAAAACTGGAGCTACGCAAACTGTAGAGGAAATCTTCAGAGGAAGGAGGAATGGGCTTTAAGAAAAGATCCGGGTTTTGAGGTTGAGGATCTTGGCAAAACTAAGAAATGAGCGTCTAAACCCAAATAACTCAAAGAAAAATAGCAGATGCAAGTGAACTTCTGTCAAGAAGAGAAAAGAAAAATGGCAAGAGATTTTTTTGCAGAGAAAAGAAAAGGATTTTCCTCACAAAGCGTCAAGCTGATATATATAGGCGGTACCGGTTTCAAAAAAAATCGAAACCCTAGAGAGGGTAGGTGAAGAAACGGGAAAACAGAGAGGCAAGGGGAGTGACGTGGGTTGCGTACGAATGAACAGAAATATCGTGTCCCATAAATGCCTCTTACCACAACCAAGCGAAAGGAGACAGGTGGCAAGTAGAGAGAGCCTTGAGCCGTCAGGAAGTCAGTGTGTCACTATCAAAAGATTTTTGAATAGTGGGTGGATCAAGCATATGCGGACATAATTGAGACATGTCAGTAATACTTCGAATCAAACGAGGATACTAAAAACCAACATTAATATGGAAGACGACAAATGAAAACAAGTCGTGAGAAACGAAGCAAATAGAGGTTAAACATTTGTCCCGAGCAAGCGGTATTCGGCTCAAATATTTAATGGGGTATTGTTATAGGTAAAAATCGTTATAAAGGACACGTCATCCCCATAAAAAAGCCACGAAAGCAGGAGTCAGGAAAAGTCAACTCGAAAGGTGGAAATCTCCCAAGTAACCCACTCGGCTGAAACCAAAGCGACCCGATCACAAACAAAGAAAGCCAGCTCGGGCAACATCACCCACTCGGGCATACTCGGGGATCAACAAGAAGAGATGGCTACAGAAACTCACTTCCTAAATGCATGGAGGGAATCAGCAGTGAGCACCTCCACAATACATAGTAGTGAAACCCTTCAGAGTTTAACAAAGAAACAAGCAGGTCTCCCGCGAATAAAGGAGAAAGAGTCACACCCAAACTCGGACTCAGCCAAAACAGGAAACATATCACGCCCAAGAAGGAAACAGAATCCGACTAGGACTGGGAAACCGCTCAAGACTTGGGCGCCACGACACCAAACCCTAGTGGCATCCCCAAACCCTAGAAACATGTATAAATACCCTTTGTAACGCATAAGGGAGAGAGATCTATCTTTTTGAACATAACAGAGATCAGAGCGTACTTTTGTAATCAATTTTTATATAGTGGATTTTGGCTTCGTTGCTTAGGCAACAACTCGTGGACGTTTCTCCGATCATCGGAGTTTTACCACGTATTTCTTGCTCATTATTTTTACGGTATTAAGATTCAAACTATTATCACTCACAAACGTGATCTCAAATCATCGATTGAGTGTTGACGAAAAATCACCGTCAACAACAAGGAAATAATTTTTTTTGTCCCTGCAAGGTTCTTCGATTTTTCGATATGAATCTAATGGTATAAAGAACGTAAAATTCTGGACGGTATTTTAAAAGTTATGATCAATTATTCAGTCAAAGGTAAGAAGCGATTGGAGATATTTTTGTGCAAACGTTTTCCTTAAAACTGTATCTTTTGGCAAGGAAATAAATTTTTTCGTCTATGTAGAGTTCTTCAATTTTTCGATACGAATCCAATGGTATAAAGAACGTAAAATTATGGGTGGTATTTTGAAAGTTATGATCAATTATTCAGTCAAAGGTCGGAAGCGATTGGAGATGATCAATTTTTGTGCAAACGTTTTCCTTAAAACTTTATCTTTTGGCAAGGAAATAATTTTTTTTCGTCTATTCTAGGTTCTTCAATTTTTTGATATGAATCCAACGGTATAAAGAACGTAAAATTCTGGGTGATATTTTGAAAGTTATGATCAATTATTTAGTCAAAGGTCAGAAGCGACGCGAATCCGCGAGTGAGATGTTTTCATCGCTCATGTTCATACTTTTCCAAATCGATTTTTTGAAATTTTTTTGAATGAAAAGTGTTTGTTTGCATGTCTACTTTCTTGTGTCAAAATTTGAGCAAATAAAGTTGAGTATTTTTAGAGATGCTCATTTGAATGTGGACATAGGTCAAATTTGAATTTCAGCAGAATTTTGCTTTTGAATCCATATCGGTTTTCCCAAAAACCGTTGTCTTTTCAAACCGCAATATTTAATACATCAGTTTTAATGGAAACCAATTTCTTATTGAAAAAAAAATCCATATCGGTTTTCCCAAAAACAGTTGTCTTTTCAAACAGCAATATTAAGACATCGGTTTTAAGGAAAACCGATTTCTTATTGGAAATTAAATCCATATCGGTTTTTTGAAAAACCGTTGTCTTTTTAAACCACAATATTTGAGAAATCGGTTTTTATAAAAACCGATTTCTAAAAGTTTTTTTAAATCGGTTATCTAAAAACCGATGTCTTTTAACATTTTTGTAGTAGTGCAATTTCATCATAATTATATATGGTATAGAAATCTTTATTTTAATATATTGCTTAATTATTTTAAATAGCTTTAAAAATAAAAAGAACCCTAATCACTTCTCATTTTGGTGTTTAATATCAATACTTTATTATGATATTAGGGTGATGTATTTATATATTATTATTTTTTTTAGTGTGTTTTGTATGAGTTTTCCTGCTGCCCCTTTTTTTTTTTTTTTTTTTTTAAAAAAACCTTTTCTTTTCTTAGTAAAAATGAAGTTTGTTTGTAATCGAAGAAGAAGATCATGGTCATATATATGTGTTCATATATAATTATTATTTTTGGATTGTTTTTATTTCATATTATATGTATAATTGTTTAACATGGGTATAAATGTAAAATTACTTATTTTCAAATAATTTTACTTTAAAAAAATAAATGTGTTGACAATACATTCAGATGTGAGGAAAAAAAAAAAACATGCCATATGCGCATTCAAGTTCATATTTCAGTCCCTATTCAGTTTTAGAAAAATTCAGGACTGTTCAGTTTTCAGACAAAAAACAAACGACCCTTGAGTCTGAGAACTAACATTTTTATCAAACAATTGGGGAAAAATGGGGATGGGGGAGTTTGGGAAAGGTATCCCCATCCCCATTTCTCAGTTTCCCTTATTTTCCCCGTTTTTCCAATATGATTTTTTTACTCGATTATCTCATTTCTTCGTTTGATCATATTTAACTAAAAATTACATATTAAAAAAAGGTACCGTTAACTTGTGCCCTACAAAAATTCAGATTAAGGGAATATATTAACAACTACAAAAATACTATGAAAGGAAAACATTTATTAAAAAAATACATTTATTGTATTGATTGAGACAATAAATGTAATAAATATTTTCCTTTTATAGTATATTTATAGTTGTTAATAAGGGCACATGTTAACACTACTCATTAAAAAAAAAAATAGGGGTAATTACCCTGGTGGCCATCAACTTATGCCACCACTATCAAAATGGCCACCATATGGGGAATTGGATTAGAAATGACTATTTTTGGCAAACAGTGTTACACTAATAGCCATTCTGTTATAACACCATTAACTTTTTCTAAGAATATTACACTAATGACCATTAATTTGTTCACTTGGTATCAAAATGACCATTATAATCATTTTTCTCCAAAATTACTCTAGTGGCCATCCATTTGGTCAATTGGTATCAAAATGACCATTATAATTGTCCCACTTTTTCTAGAACATATGTATTGACCATCCATTTGGTTAATTGGTATCAAAACAATCATTATATGTACAACTATATTTTATTAGAAAAATAGAGTAAGCAATCATTAAAAATAAAATTTCATTCAATAGAGAAAATGAAGAATTCATTTGATTCAATATAATTTCAGTTTCATACACATCAAATACTACTTGTCAAACTGCACAAGTATACCAAAATCCCCTACACAAGTATACCAACTTGTTCCTTTTAATATGAAAACTGTTCAAAAATCATACCCGATTGCACCATATTCAAAACCACACAAAAGTTTGCCAACAAAATTTCATGGTACCTAAAATAACTACCAATCTTAACAAAAGGCGGTGCACTGTCCAAAAAACATTGCCAATTTCAGTTCAGCTTAAAAAGAAAAAAAAGAGCAATAAATGTCTTCATTTCAATTAACCAAATGGATGGTCAATACACATGTTTTAGAAAAAGTGAGACAATTATAATGTTCATTTTGATACCAATTGATTAAATGGATGGCCACTAGAGTAATTTTGGAGAAAAATGATTATAATGGTCATTTTGATACCAAGTGAACAAATTAATGGCCTTTAGTGTAACATTCTTAGAAAAAGTTAACGGTGTTATAACGGAATGACCATTAGTGTAACATTGTTTGTAAAAAATGGTCATTTCTAAACCAATTCCCTATTCGGTGGCCATTTTGATAGTGGTGGCATAAGTCGATGGCCACCAGGGTAATTACCCCCAAAAAATATAATATAACTTATAACATGCAAAAAAAAAAAAAAAAAAAAAAAAAAAAATCAAATGAAATCCAAGTTAACACAACTTTCTTATAATTAGGGTTTAAATTGAGAAAGCGGGGAAATAGGATAAATGGAGAAAATACTAATTATTAAAAAAAAAGATTTTGAGGAAAATGGTGATCCCCATTTCAATTTGGGGATGAAATTCATCCACATCTCCCCATTTCCCTCATTTCCCCATTTGGTGATGATGTTTTTGAAGGAAATGGGGATGGGATTTTTGAATTTTTGGATTTTGGAGAAAATGCCAATAACGTAACCTAACGAGATCAACCTTTTACCCAATAACAAATCTCACTGATGGGTTCTAATTCTTTCGTAAAATTATATATATATATAAGGTTTTTCTCTCATCAGGACCAAACTGAACTTTTAAAATTAAGACGATACTTGTGAGTCATTGATTAAGTTTAAGAAGACTTTAACTACACTGAAGTATGATATAAATAAAATCAGTTCGTCATTAAGAGAGAAAAACTATATATATATATATATATATGAAAAAGTCTTTTGTCAATCTAAAATATCCCATACTGAATTTGACAATTATATGTGTAAATGTATCCACATTAGTTTGATTATGTTGAGAACATAATCTCATTAATTAGAGAATGAGAACATGACTCATCCCAACTTTCATTAACAGGTTAAATATTGAATAAAGTCTTTTCTTTGTGTGTATATATATATATAAGAACTACCTTCTGTTGAAGTTACTCGATAAATAAATCAAAATGTTTTTCAGATTAATACTGTTCACCGGGAAATCCAAATGTTAAATCGGAATTTCAAGTTCTCTTACCGAAGGTCGAAGGACGATCACAAAATAGGAAAGTCCCCTCAAATATCAACGCAAGAACCCACACCTTTCTAAAAGCAAAAGAGAGACAAAATTTAGAATAATTTTCTACACTGCCTCTGCTCGTGTTTCTTCATAGTATTTTCTAGTATGTGTGTTTGTATCACACAGAGGACACAAACACTTGTTCTCTGTGTATTTCCCATACACAGCTAGGGGTGGGCATATTAATATGGACCCTAACCAACCCGAAATTGCATTTTCACGTCGATTGAATCTGGCTGGTCTGGGTCCATGTTCGGTTTGCAATTAAGAAAATTGATAAGGCCCTAAACCCGTGCGCACTGAGGAGAAAATGATTATATATTTCAAAGTCCTTACCGGAATTAAAATAAGGGATCCCTTATGAGATAACCACTATATATATATAAAAGTGGTTCTCCCTCTCGGACTGAAAAATTATATAGCACTTTTTGGGGAGTGATTTTCGCAGTTAGCACAACTTTAATAACTCTAGTTTAAATAGCACCAAAGATGGAATTTGGACAAAAATACCCCACTCTTCCATCATTTTCTCTTTCCAGTCCTTTTCAACTTTTTTTTTTTTTTTTCTTCAAAAACCTCCATGTCGCCGCCGACCGGTGAGTTGACCGACAAAACATTCGTCAGGTGCCAGCCATTGTAACTGAAGCTGTGTGGAGAGAGAAACGAAGCCAAACCCTTGTGACGATTTGTCACGAATCCGACGAAACCGATGGCACCAACGAACTCGGTGTCGTCCGATCTTTCAGATCCGACTATCGCCGGAGTCAACCGGCGCTGTCGTCGGCTCGTCACATTCATCATTGATGGAGGTCGAACAGACTTTCCATCACGATGAAGAAGAAGACTAGAAAAAAATAAAAATAAAAATCTTATTTTGCCTCCAATAAGTCTAGAATTTACAAAAATACCCCATAACTCGAATTTGTCCATAATAAATCTTGAATTTGACCAATAAGTCTTGAATTTGTCCCAATAAGTCTCAAATTTACAAAATAAGTCTCGAATTTTCCCCAATAAGTCCCAAATTTGCAAAAGAAGTCTCGATTTGCAAGAAAAAAATACAAAGGAAAAAACGAAGTGCGAGCAATGGATCTACTCTTCAAACCTAGCTAGGTAGACTTCATTTTGAAAAGATATGGCTTATTTATCTTTAGAAATCATTCAGTGAGAACGAATTAAGCGGAAAAAAAAAATCAGAGAGAGAAGAGTTTCTGTGAATTGTGAAAGGAGAGGAAGAATGAGAGAGAAAAATAGAGAAAATAAAAATGAAAAGTAAAAGTAAAAGAATAAGTGGGGGCATTTTGCGCTCACCACCTATTTTGGTGGTAATAAAACAAGAGTTATTAAAACAGTGATAGTTTTACTTTTCAAGGTTGAAAAGGTGCTATTTAGACCCATTTCCTCTCTCCCTTATTGGATCCCTAGTCTTAACATATATAAAGTGAAGACATTGTTAATATCCATTGATTTCAATCAATTTTGATATGATTTTTTGAATCTTTTTTTTTTTTTTTTGCTCATCAAACTCTAACAACGTATTTTCTTTTCTAACTCAAACTTATCTCAACACATGTTATAAAAAGACGAGATAAGGTTGGTCCGATGGTAAACCCCTCACACATGCACCACAAGGTTGCGGGTTTGAGTCATTCCGTTCCCAAAAAACTTCAAATTTATGTAATAGTGTAACACTTCAAAACAAAAAAAAATACATGTTAAAAAAAAAAAAAAAAAACTTCTCTCTACAAATTTTCTTCTATTTCTTCTCCAACAAATCGTACTTCAACTATTTCTCTCTAACAAGTAACATTATAACTTGTAGTTCTCTCTGTACTAAAGCTTCTTCAGTAATAAAGGAAAAAAAAAAAAAAAAAAAACTTAACATTTCAAGAGCTATTTGTGGTTTAGGGGAATCCTCTGAACTTTCTCATACTTTTTTATATTAGACATATAAAGTAGCAGTTTTTATTTCGATCTTAATTTTTAATTGATCAAAGGTTTTTCTTAATTCAGTGTTTTTGGGTTAAATTATAGGAACAATCAAATGTTCACTACAACAGATTGGGTCATTTACGGCGCACATAAATGGCGCGTCGTAAATGTTATTATTCATGACTTGCGTTCAGTGCAAGCCGTAATAGTTATGCATAATTTCTCAAAGACGGCGCTTATTTGAAGAACACCATAAAAAATGATTATTTATGGCTTACCTATTGCATATCTTATTTGAGAGTCTTTTAAGACATACAACTCACGTCATGTATACATTTGTCAGAAACAAGCTTTTTGGCTCCTAAAAGGAACACTAAGGTTGAAACTTAATTTTTTGTTAGACATGTGTTTTGGGGCAAAAATAATATCTATCGATGATAATAATTTTAGGGACTACATTTTTCCTTTTTTATCTTTATTTTTTTTTAAGTTTTTCCTAAGAGACAGATTAATAATTAAATTTTCTTCTTTTAAAAAAAAATAATTAAAATTTCTTCAATTTTTTATATTAATTATTATAGATTAATTCAAAAAATTATGAAAAAATATATTATTTTCGTTTATAAATATAATAATAAGAATCTAAAATGCAAAACCACTTTTTAGAAAAGTCCATTTACATTTCCCCTTCTCTTTTGTGATAGAGATTCAAGTATTACATTTATATATTAAATTGTAAAATGTAGAGAAATATCTCTCCATCTCGGTTACGATTAACGAATATCCTTTGATTTGACAATATATGATTTAAAAAAAAGTTTAATTAAATGCTAAAATAAATGTTAATTTATCTATCATATAAAATAAAATTTATATTATTGGAAATAAAATTTTGATTTAAAAATAATCAATAAAAAATTAATAACATCTATAGTTTATATATAAACATTATGCAATTATTAACAAATTCAAATGAATAGCAGAACTGGTCAAGGCTTTGCTTGAACATCATGATGTCTCAGGAATTGTTAAATGGTGTGAAATGAGAGGGGGGAATAAATCAAAAATTGAGTTCATAATGGCTTACTTATAGATAAGTTAGAGTTGGAAAAAAATAATAATAATAATACGTTGTTAGAGTGTGCTTTAACAAGATTCTTATGATACTTCATTGTAATTTTGCAAATAAATTGGTTTTTTAACTTGTGAAAAATAATATTTTCATTTACATGGAAGAAGATGAGGTTTTGTTGCCAGATCGAGTGAGAAGAGTTTTTGAAAATATGAAATGGAGTTGAAAAGATAAACATGTAAATATATATTAATGCTCTCACAATTTATTTTTTAATATCAAAATCAAACTATAGGAGATTTCAAGTTCGGGTACGGCCTCTTGTAGGTGTAAATGTGTAATGGACTTATCATCGAGCCAACTTATGTTTTCGGTTTTCTTGATTGTTAACCAAAAGTGGTTTTCTGGTAATTCATAATGACATTTCATTTGTTCCCATTTGTGATCCATTAAAGAAAAATATTTGTTGGACCGTATAATCTGTTCCCATTTATGATAATCCATTAAAGAAAATTTTTTGTTGGATTGTATAATCGCAAATATTTCTTTGAGTGACGATATGACAGTATGATCTTCACTAAAGCTAGTGTTGGTAATTGTCATGAAATAAGGGAGATGTTAAATACTTACGCACTGTTATCAGGACAGCATATTAATTACGACAATTCCACGGTGTGTGTGAGTCCTTCCTTTTCAGTGGAGGAGGGGTTAGAGTTGGCGACGATTTTGGGTATGAAACAGGTGGAGTGTCACGAGAGATACCTTGGATTACCATGTTTCACGGGCAAAAGCAAAAGGAAGTTGTTCTCCGGGATAGTTGACAGAGTGTGGTTCAAAATTAAAGGTTGGGGGGAAAAATGTTGTCTGTAGGGGGGGAGGAAATATTAATCAAAGCTGTCATTCAGGCCTTGCCTACTTATGTTATGAATCTATTTAGAATGCCCAAGGCTCTTCTCAGTGAGATCAATCGGCTGTGTTCACGGTTTTGGTAGGGTAGTAGCGACAGTGCCAGGAAAATGCATTGGTGTTCATGGTCTCGCATGTGCAGAGGCAAATGGGAAGGTGGGTTGGGGTTTCATGACCTTGAAACCTTTAATAGAGCATTATTAGCCAACCAATGTTGGAGGATTTTCAAAAATCCTGATTCTCTTGCTGCTTGTGTTCTCAAGGGCTGTTACTTCAACAACATTTCATTCTTGGAAGCCAAGCCGAAACAGGATGCATCCTTCATTTGGAGAAGCCTTTGTTGGGGTAAGGATGTTCTTTAGACGGGGTTAAGATGGAGAGTTGGAGATGGATAAAGGATTCGAATATATAAAGACAAATGGATCCCAAGACAATCCACTTTCAATGTTATTACGTCGCTTGCACCTTCACTTGATGATAACGCAACTGTGGACTGAATTATTTCTCAGTCGGATGGGTGGAATAATGATCTTCTTGATCAATCCTTCTCAGCTGAGAATGTTGCCACAATATAGAGTATCCTTATCGGCTTAGAAAGGTGTGGTGACAAACTTATTTGGCATTTTGAAGAATCTGGGAACTTCAGTGTTAAAAGTGGTTATCGGGTGGCTAGAAGCTTGGGGGAGCAGACGAGTTCCTCTAATGTGGATTCCAATGTTTGTACTAATTGGTGGAGAAGGTTGTGGAAGATGAAAGTTCCCTAAAAAATAAAAAAATTTATCTGGAAGGGCTGTTTTGATTGGATTCCTACCAGGTATAATCTCTGGCATAGGAGAATTCAGGTGAAGGACATATGCCCGTGGTGTAATAAAGGGAGCGAAACTACTTTTCACGCCTTGTTGGACTGTAAAATCTTCAAGCTTGCTCGACAGATGTGGCTTTCTAACAAGATTATTTTGAGAGATAAGTATAAATTTTTTCTTTGATCTTATTCTTGACAGCCATACTTCTTTGAATGAGGTTGAACTAGAATTATTCTATGTTGCTGTGTGGAGGGTCTAGTTTTTGCGCAATGCCTTGGTCCATGAGGCTCCCATGGCTGATGTGTGTGAGGTGTTTGATTGGGCTCTATGTTTCTTAGCTAAGTATAAGGAGTGTTAGGGTGGCGTGGCACAGAGAAGTAGTATAGTGGGTGGAAGGACTGTTATCTGGTCTCCTCCAGGCCCAGGTTCTTTCAAAGTTAACTGTGATGCTGCGATTGATGTTGGGGGGGGGGGGGGGGGGGGGGGGGGGGGGGGGGGTCGTATTGGATTTGGTTTGGTTATCAGGGATTCCTTGGGTGAAGTTATGGCTTCTAGTTCTCAAGTGATGGTCGGTTTCTTAAATCTGCAGGCTGCCGAGGCAATTGCTATTCTTCGGGGTATGCAATTTAGCAAAGACTGTGGCTTGTCTCCATGTAATGTTGAGTCTGATGCGGAGGAGATGGATCAACGAAAGCAGTCATCTGGACTCTTCATATGGTGATATCCTGAATGATATTAGTATCTTGTCAGCTGAGATGGGTGGTTTGTGTTTTGTTTTTAACCCAAGGCTTGCCAATGGGGTGGCTCATATCCTAGCCAAGAATACTCTTCTGATTTCAGAAGATAGATTTTAGATGGAAGAGTATCCTTTTGTTGGAAATTTTGTGATATACTCATGGTTTGAGAGCATTGTTTGGGTATGGTTAATTCCATGAAAATGGAAGATTATAGTATATTCAAATTCTCCTCCGTGAGAGCTTCGAAATCGAAATGGTATACTCAAACTCACAAAATGATTAATGGGTGAATGAGAAATTGAGTCTTAAAGTGAACCCATTGTGTAGGGAATAAAGTGAATCCCACATTGCTTAGGGAAAGAATTTATATGTAGTATATAAGTGAATGTGTGATATGAGCTATCAACAGTGTGTGGCATAAAGGCTCTCTCTCGCGCGCAGGGGTGGGGTGCAAATCATGGACCTCGAACCTTCGAATGCATGACTCGTGTGTGGGCGCGACCTGCGTACACAAATGCCGCTTCGATTGGACCGTGAGAGTGCAGTTGACTTTTTGTCACTTCCCTAAGTCAACGTTTTTGTGATTGATAAGGAAAGGTTTAATTGTTTGGATTCTGATTTCTTACTTGATCACTAAGAATACAGAATCGGTATTTAATTAGGAATGAATCTCTTTAAACGGAAGATTATTCTCAAATTAATTCAATTTCCTTATCAGACTAAAAACGTGTTAATCAAGTGTATTCCAACTAAACCCAAGTTTCGGTTTTCTATAAAACCCAAGCTTCTCTTCACTGAAAAAAAATCATTTCGAAATACACAGTATTTTTTGTAGTAGCCGAATACATATTTCTCTGTTTTCTTGGTGAGTTTAAACTCGATTTGAGTTCGCTGGTAGTGGATAGTGCTTAGGCCTACTACTGTTGAACCGTTGTATCGTTGTATCCTGGGAGACGATCGTCAAACACATACGGTGTTGCCCAGCGAAATTGTCTTAAGGACACTGTGTGAAACACGGGCCTCGGTTCTTTACTATTTTCTAACGTGGTTTTTCTTGTGTTGTTTGCTTTCTGTTGTTCCAGATTCGAGCCAGGTTTGTGTTGGACTTTTATGCTTTACAATCTTAAGACAATTTTCCTTTACTAATTTTTCAAAACGTTTTTCTCCTTCTTCAAACCTTCTGGCTTCAGATTCTGGTTCAGATCGTGACAAACTTGAATCATCACTGGTATGGTTTGCAACTGTGGAAATCGGGTTTCTTTTTGAAACACTGATTTCAATTTAAAGTGGAAATTGGGTTTCTTTTTTGAAACACTGATTATTTTAAAACATATGCAAATCCGGTTTCTTTTTGAAACACTGATTTTAATTTAAAACATATGCAGATCGGGTTTATTTCGAAACACCAACTGATTGGTTGATTTTAACTTTGGGGAATCAGGTTTGGTTTTCAGACACTGATTTTGAAATTTCACTTGGATAATCGGGTCTATTATTAGACATTGGTTGTGATTTCTCTTCTGAAATCAGGAATCTATTTGATTCACTGTGATTTCTTACTGAAATCTGTTACAATATCGTTTGATATTATATCTAAAATAATTCTGTTCTTGCTGCAGATATTATGGCGAATACCTCTAATGTGAACTCGAGCGTTCCATTAGAGACTCCGAACGCAAATCCAATTGTGGGATTACTTGCTTCGGCTGTGAACTCCGTGCTTGTGGGTGAGGTGCCTGTAGCGTTGCCTACTGTGGCCTCAACGACTCCGGCCATCAACTCATTCGTGAGAAACATTCCTGATTCGGTGATGAGCCAATATATGAGTCAAAGGAATGTTCCTATGGCAAATCCCTACATGAATTCAGTACCATTACCGATGAATCATATGGAGAAACTTGATAAGTTCAGTGGACCGAACTTTAAGCGGTGGCAGCAAAAGATGTTGTTTTATCTGACCACGCTGAACCTTGGCAGGTGCTTGACTGAAGATGCTCCTAAACCTAATAGTGGTGAAGAGCGAGATGTTCAGGTATGTAATGCTATTGATGCATGGAACCATTCGGATTTCCTGTGCCGTAATTACATACTGAACGGGCTGTCAGATTTGTTATATATCATCTATTCTTCAAAGAAAACAGCCAAAAAACTGTGGGAGTCATTAGACCAGAAATACAAAACTGAGGACGCTGGTTCCAAGAAGTTTGTTGTGGGCCAGTTTCTTGATTACAAGATGGGGGACTCCAAGACAGTTATGAGTCAAGTCCAAGAGCTACAGGTGATTCTGCATGAGATACATGCCGAAGGGATGGTCCTAAGTGAAACCTTCCAGGTGGCTGCAATCATTGAGAAGCTTCCTCCTTCATGGAAGGATTTCAAGAACTATCTTAAACACAAGCGAAAGGAGATGAAGATTGAGGATCTGATTCTCAAGCTTCGTATTGAAGAAGATCACAGGAAGTATGACAAGAAAGATGTCAATGTGCCTGAAGCCAAGATCAATGTAGTTGAGCATGGCCAAAGTTTTAAGCCAAATAAGAACAAGCCTGGGAAAGGATCTAAATTGGGTCCAAAGGGAGGAGTCTCTAAGAAGCCAAAATTCCAAGGGAAGTGCTTCAACTGTGACAAGCTGGGTCACAAATCTTCTGAGTGCAGGTTGCCGAAGAAGAAGAAGAAGAAGAACCACGAGGCAAACGTGGTTGTTGGGATCTCAAAAGATGTATGCGAGATCAATCTCTCTGCAATTATGACAGAAGCAAACCTAGTCGAGTCAAACCCAAGGGAGTGGTGGTTGGATACTGGGGCCACTCGCCATATATGCTCTGACAGGGAGATGTTCAATACGTTTGAAGAAGAGGCGAATGGGGAGAAGCTGTATATGGGCAACTCTGCCACATCTGACGTCAATGGATGTGGTTAAGTCGTTCTCAAAATGACCTCTGGTATAACCCTGAGCTTGAACAATGTGCTGTATGTACCTGAAATTCGCAAGAACTTGGTGTCCGATTCGTTGTTAAATCAGCATGGGTTCAAGATGGTGTTTGAATCAAACAAAGTAGTTTTGACTAAGCAGGGTACTTATGTGGGTAGAGGATATGTAATTGAAGGGCTTTTTAAGCTCAATGTATCTGTTGTTAAACGAACTATCAATAAAGATAATGCTTCAGTTTATTTGCTTGAGTCTTCCAATTTATGGCATGGTAGACTAGGACACGTTAATTATGATACTTTGCGTAGATTAATTAACTTAAATCATATTCCCACATTTAATATTGATCCTAAACGTAAGTGTGAAGTTTGCGTTGAAGCAAAACTAACAAGGTCATCATTTCAAACTATTGAAAGAAAATTTGAACCTTTTGATTTAATTCACACAGATATATGTGACCTAAAATTTGTTCAAACAAGAGGTGGCAATAAATATTTCATCATGTTTATAGATGATAGCACCAAATACTGCTATGTATACTTGTTGAAAAACAAAGATGAAGCTATAGAGAAGTTTAGTCTCTATAAAACTAAAGTTGAGAATCAACTCAACAAGAAAATCAAGGTACTAAGAAGTGACCGAGGTGGTGAGTATGTAGCACCGTTTGGTGAATTCTGTGCACAACATGGAATAATACACCAAACCACTGCACCATATTCCCCTCAGCAAAACGGCATTGCAGAATGTAAAAATCGTACCTTGAAAGAGATGATGAATGCAATGCTAATAAGTTCTGGATTGCCTCAGAACATGTGGGGTGACGCTATATTATCTAGCAATTACCTTTTAAACAAGGTACCTCGAAAGAAAGAAGACAAGACCCCATATGAACTATGGAAAAGAAGAAAGCCTTCCTATAAATTCTTACGAATGTGGGGGTGTCTTGCCAAAGTGGCCGTACCTTTACCTAAGAAGGTGAAAATAGGTCCGAAAACTGTTGACTGTATTTTCATTGGATATGCACAAAACAGTAGTGCTCATCGATTCTTGGTCTATAAATCTGACATATCAGATATACACAAAAACACGATAATGGAATCTAGAAATGCAACGTTCTTTGAACATGTATTTCCATGTAAATCCAATGATGAAGCAAGTTCGTCAAAACGAACACATGCTGATAGTTGTGAGGACCAAGAACAAGAAAATGAAGTTGAGGATGAACCTAGACGTAACAAAAGAGCAAGGACGGAAACGTCTTTTGGTTCGGATTTTATGACCTATTTGCTAGAAGGTGAACCTCGAACTTTCAAAGAAGCGGTAAGCTCTTCAGAAGGACTCTTGTGGAAAGAGGCTATTAAGAGCAAAATTGATTCCATCATTTAAAATCATACTTGGGAATTAGTGGATCTTCCTCCGGGATGTAAACCATTAGGATCCAAATGGATTTTCAAGAGAAAGATGAAAGCAGATGGATCAATTGATAAGTATAAGGCTAGACTTGTAATTAAAGGTTACAATCAACGAGAAGGCCTAGACTACTTTGATACATATTCTTCTGTGACGAGAATAACCTCCATTAGGATGATACTAGCAATCGCAGCTTTGCGAAATCTTGAAATACATCAAATGGATGTGAAAACAACTTTCTTAAATGGAGATCTAGATGAAGAGATTTACATGGAACAACTTGAGGGTTTTTCTGCTCCAGGACAAGGAAAGAAAGTATGTAAACTGGTGAAGTCTTTATATGGTTTAAAGCAAGCACCAAAACAATGGCATGAGAAATTTGACAATGCTATGATGTCAAATGGATTTAAAATCAACGAATGTGACAAATGTGTTTATGTCAAAGACACAGAAAATGGTTATGTCATTGTGTGCCTTTACGTTAATGACATGCTCATAGTTGGTAGTGATGATAAGATGATTAAATCTACCAAGGATATGTTGAAATCAAGGTTCGATATGAAAGATATATGACCAGCTGATGTAATGTTGGGAATGAAAATCTCAAGGACATCTAACAGACTCATACTAAGTCAATCACACTATGTTGACATGACTCTTGAGAAATTCAACAAAAATGATTCTGGAATTTCCAGAACACCAGTAGATACAAATCTACACCTATCCAAGAATAAGGGTGAGAGCGTCTCTCAACTAGAATATTCTCGAGTGATAGGAAGTCTGATGTACTTAACAAGTTGTACAAGACCAGACATAGCTAATGCAGTCAGCAAATTAAGCAAATACACGAGTAATCCAGGAACCGATCACTGGAAAGGAATAGTAAGAGTACTGAAGTACTTGCGATTCACTCGTAATCATGGACTGCATTATACCAGATATCCTGCTGTCCTAGAAGGATACACCGATGCAAACTGGATATCTGATATGAAAGATTCAAAATCCACTAGTAGGTATGTGTTCACACTAGGAGGTGCGGCAGTATCCTGGAAATCCTCCAAACAAACTTGTATAGCCAGATCCACCATGGAATCTGAGTTTATAGCATTAGATAAATGTGGTGAGGAGGCTGAATGGCTACGCCAATTCTTAAAGGATATCCGAAGATGGCCAAAGCCTTTGCCGGCGATTTGCATCCACTGTGATAGTCAATCAGCAATAGGAAGGGCACAGAGCAACATGTATAATGGGAAGTCTAGACATATACGTCAAATACATAATACCATTAGACAACTAATCTCAACTGGGGTTATCACCATTGACTATGTAAGGTCAAAAGATAACATTGCGGATCCGCTAACCAAAGGGTTAAATAAAGAATTAGTTGAGACATCATCGAGAGGAATGAAACTAAAGCCCATGAAATAAAAAGTCGATACAATGGAAGCCCAACCTAGTTGACTGGAGATCCCAAGATCTAGGTTCAATGGGACAACCAAGTTGTAAGACTTAGTTGGATCACTGTGGGGGTTACCCTCAAGTCCATTCCTATGATGAAACAGTGATGCCCGTAGGGAAAAGGTTAAACTATGTTTTTAATGATTCTTATGCATCGAAATTCCAAGTTATGGAAATCCGAGCAGAGTAATGCGGGTTACTCTTAATTAAGAAATCACCTATGTGAGAGAGAAGTGGGGCCGCTTCTAAAAGAGAATAGTGAAGAGCTATATTCTCCAGAGACTCTCACAGAACCAGGAGCATGTTCATGGCCAAAATGAACATAACAATGAGAACCAAATCGGGTCTGGAAGATACCTGTGTGAGGTGTGTGATCGTTTACACAAAACAGCAGAACAGTTCAAGGCTATCACATCTACTGATCAGCCAGTAAAGTAAGCATACCTTTACAAGTCTTACTTTTACAAGGGAAGGTTCAAAGGATAACACCTACCTATCCGATGCAGGTTTCGACCGTTTGAACTTACCAAACATCATCTTTTGTGTCTCCTAGGTCAATTTCATTCATGTGGGGGATTGTTGGAAAATTTGTGATATACTCATGGTTTGAGAGCATTGTTTGGGTATGGTTAATTCCATGAAAATGGAAGATTATAGTATATTCGAATTCTCCTCCGTGAGAGCTTCGAAATGGTATACTCAAACTCACAAAATGATTAATGGGTGAATGAGAAATTGAGTCTTAAAGTGAACCCATTGTGTAGGGAATAAAGTGAATCCCACATTGCTTAAGGAAATCATTTATATGTAATATATAAGTGAATGTGTGATATGAGCTATCAACAGTGTGTGGCATAAAGGCTCTCTCTAGCGCGCAGGGGGGGTTGCAAATCATGGACCTCAAACCTTCGAATGCACGACTCGTGTGTGGGCGCGACCTGCGTACACGAATGCTGCTCCGATTGGACCGTGAGAGTGCAGTTGACTTTTTGTCACTTCCCTAAGTCAACGTTTTTGTGATTGATAAGGAAAGGTTTAATTGTTTGGATTCTGATTTCTTACTTGATCACTAAGAATACAGAATCAGTATTTAATTAGGAATTAATCTCTTTAAACGGAAGATTATTCTCAAATTAATTCAATTTCCTTATCAGACTAAAAACGTGTTAATCAAGTGTATTCCAACTAAACCCTAATTTCGGTTTTCTATAAAACCCAAGCTTCTCTTCACTGAAAAAAAATCATTCAGAAATACATAGTATTTTTTGCAGCAGCCGAATACATACTTCTCTGTTTTCTTGGTGAGTTTAAACTCGATTTGAGTTTGTTGGTAGTGGATAGTGCTTAGGCCTACCACTGTTGAACCGTTGTATCCTGGGAGACAATCGTCAAACACATATGGTGTTGCCCGGCGAAATTGTCTTAAGGACACCGTGTGAAACACGGGCCTCAGTTCTTTACTGTTTTCTAACGTGGTTTTTCTTGTGTTGTTTGCTTTTTGTTGTTCCAGATTCGAGCTAGGTTTATGTTGGACTTTTACGCTTTACACCTTTTTGTGTAGCCATTGCGGTGCAGGCATATATGCCTTTGTAGTTTGTTGTGTTGTTTTATTGTCAAAAAAAAAAAAAAAATGACACTCCTTAAAAACTGTATATACACCCCTTTCGTAATCCTACCCATCATTTTTTTTTTAAAAGTTATATTTTGTACATCAACCCCACTTAATGCCAAAAATATTCCTTCTTTAACTATAATGTATTATATTTTTGTAAATACACACCACCTACACCTATTATTATGTTATTTAATCAATTTAAAAAATTATTTAAATTTTTCTTATTATTTGTAATTCTATCATTCTTCTTTCTCTTCAAAAACTTATTCTCTCTTCTATATTTTCCTTCCACAAAATCAACTCCATTTTTTTTTCTCTCCTCATGTTAAGCAGCTCTCTCCATTTCTTTGATCTTGATTGTTTTATGTCCATAAAATCACTCCGATGTGAGGTTCTTTGGTTATAAATCAATTTTCTGTTTGTGGAAGTTGTAGGGATGCAAAGTTTGTGCCATGTCTGATGTCCCAATTGATTTTGAAGTAGTGTTTGATGAAATTGAAGAACAACTAATATTGATAACAAAAAAAAAAAAAAAAAAAAAAAAAGAAGGTCTAAAGTGTGTTTGAAAGGAAAAAAATAATCCAAATATTATAGAGAAAATAATGCATAATGATTTTGTTCTTTTTTAATAAAAATAATACAAATTAATTTAAAATTTTGGATGATTTTGATTCATTGTCCATATATACTTAGCAATCAATTTGTATTTCCTTAAATGAAATTAAAAATATATTTGAAATTAGTATTTAAAAGAGAATCTATGGTTTACGAAAATGGAAAGAGTTTTTAATGATATATTTTAATATCAAATCATTAATAGGTTTCATAAAAGATTAAAGAATAATGATAAACATTCCACCTAAAATCCCACATTTTTCATCCCAACACATCTGACATGTGATATATCAAATTGTGAGTAGATACATATTAATGATACTTTATATCACCTACCATATGTATCCACTAATCATTTGATATTTCAAATGCCACATATGTTAGGATGAAAAATGTGGGATGTGTAGCATTACTGAAGATTAAAATAGGAAACTAATTAATAATTATTAGTGGGTGTAGTTACAAACTATTTAGGAGTCGTTTGTTTTATCCACTTAAAACTTAATGGGTCTGAATCATAATTATTAAGTTGTTTTGTTTGTTTGTTTGTTTGTTTGTTTTTTTTTTTAAGTGGTCAAACAACTTAGAAATACCAAAAAATACCAAAAAATAAAAAGTAAAAAATCCTGACTTTTCATTTAATTGCAAATAAATGAACTGCATTAAATGCAATCCAAAATCTTTTCTTCCGATACTATCCCCCATATATAACATATTTCCGATTTCATCATAATTATATATGGTATAGAAATCTTTATTTTAATATATTACTTATTTTAAATAGCTTTAAAAATAAAAAAGAACCTTAATCACTTCTCATATTGGTATTTAATATCAATACTTTAGTATGATATTAGGGTAATGTATTTATATATTATTATTTTTAGAGTGTTTTGTGTGAGTTTTCCTACTGCCCTTTTTATTTTTTGAAAAAAAAAAAAAAACCTTTTCTTTTCTTAGTAAAAATGAAGTTCGTTTGTAATTGAAGAAGAAGATCATGATCATATGTGTTCATATATAATTATTATTTTTGAATTGTTTTTATTTCATATTATATGTATAATTGTTTAACATGGGTGTACATGTAAAATTACTTATTTTTAGACACTTTTACTTTTAAAAAACAAACGTGTTGACACTACATGCAGATGTGAGAAAAAAAAAAAACAAACAAACATGTCATTCAAGTTTAGTTTTCAATCCCTATTCAGTCTTTAGAAAAATTCAGGATTGTTCAGTCTTCAGACAAAAAAAACAAACGACCCCTTAGTCTTTTTGGTAATTTTACTCAAGGGTATTATTGGATTTAAAAAAAAAATACTAATTTTGAGTGTACATATAGTTTTTAAGGGGTGCAAATACTGCTACTCTATCTCTTTTTGAAAAGCTCACCAGTCTTTTTCAATTATTATTTTCTTTTTTGTTTTTAAAATTTTGGTCTCTGATTTTTGGAATTAAGATCCACTCGTGTACTTATATTTGTGTCGATCTAAAATAGCTAAATAGCTAGAGATAAATAATAAAAGAGTAATACTATACTGCTTAAAATATTTACTTAAATCTCACTTAAATGATGTGGTATGTGAGTTATCAAAATCATATCATACTATATAATCTCATAGTTTACCGAATCTTGACAACTCATATGGCATATTATTTGGACATATTATTTGGACAGTCTAATCAATAGAATGTAAAATAGCTAAATAGCTAGAGATAAATAATAGAATGCATTTAGAGATAACTACTAGAGGTCATCCCGAACCCATAGGGATTGGTGGGGTTATGAGGGATAGTAGATGCACGGTCCTATGTCTTTTCTCGTTATCTATTGATTGCCAGGACTCTAACTTGGCAGAATTTATGGCCATTGAAAAAGCTTGCTCCCTTTGTGTTTCGAATCCGCGCTTGCAGGGTCGTTCTATTGAAATTGTTAATGACCCCATGGTGGCGGTTTCGTGGATCAATAGTAATTCTTTTGGGAGTTTAGTGCGCTCATGTTAATCTAGTCTATGACATTTGGGATTTGCTGACAAACCATGGAGTTTTGTTGGTTCGGTATAGCTCGAGAGCATCGAACTCCTTTGCTGACAATCCGGCTAAACGTGCCTCCAAGGAGGAGGAGGAGAACTTAATGCAACGGGGAAATGGTTGACAACTTTTTTGTTTCTTTTTTCCTTTATGTTCTGATGCTTCTGGTTGGTCGCTTTTGCATGTGTTGTTTGTTTGCCTTGATGGTTTTGTTGGCGTTGTTGGTGTTTCCTCTGTTTTTGGTTCTTTTTCTGTTTTGTTTGGCTGGCTGTCTGTTGTTGACGACTTCCTTGTTTGGCTGTTGGTTGTTGATTCTTCTCTCTTTTAATAAAATCTACCATTAAAAAAAAAAAAAAAAAAAAAAAAAAAAAAAAAAAAAAAAAACCAAGAAGTTAAAGAAAAAAAAATTGTTGAAAAAAACAATGAAAAAGAATAATAATAATTTTCAACCATCGATCACGTATGTCATCAGTACCTACTTGTGTACACGAAATTAATTTCTCCTATAATATTTCCTTCTGGAATAATTGGAGATTCTAGTTTTTCTCTAACAGTAATTTGACAATCTAGTTGATACTAACCATATATAATATCAATCGTTGTCCAAAAATTACTTCCATTCCAACATTGACAAGCGACAACCCATATAGCCTTTTCAGTTTTAAATCCCAATAAAAGCATGTAAGCCTATTTAAATATACTCTAGCACCATCATGCAAAAATCTAACCTGATTAAAAAGCTTGCCATCCAATTATCCTAATACAAGATCACACATTACCAATAACAGAAACTTGAATTCACAAATAGCAACCGTTTTCCTCAACCATTTGACCATAAAAACAAATTGCAAACTCACTGCTACCATAAAAAATGTAATTTTTCTTCACTTCTTGCACAAAGTACAAACCATAAGAACAAATATGAAACTTACCACCTCCTAATATCAAAAACATCATAGCATGCAAAACCCAAGAATTCCACAAAATTCAGCCATATATAATCCAAAAACCCTAGAGAGCAATAAAAAACAATGATATAATCAGTAAAAAATAATATATATTATACCCAGTACGTAATCCCATCCCTAATTGGTCTTTATATATATAAATCAAAACCGGCTTTATCGTTGATGTTGTTAGGGATGTATTGGCTTAGGGAATACAAACAATCAAATCACACAAGCAAAAGAAAAATAAGAGACACGAGATTTTACGTGGTTCAGCGTAAGCCTACATCCACGGAGCGCACCTGCACTCAACTTCCACTATGAAATCGGTGTTTACAATAGTGAAGCACTATCTCTCTCCTTACGGCTCTCAATATTCTTTTCTCTCTTCTTTATGCAGCACACACTTACACATAAGAATTACATGAGTATTTATAATAAGGTCTAGTCTAAGACTAGTAGGAAACCTTTCCTAAATAAAATAATAAAACACTCCTAAGTAAAATAGAGAACCAATCCTAAACATAATAGGATTCAGGCTTCACAACCCAACAATCTCCCACTTGAAGACTGGAACAAGAGTAGACTTCTTCCTCCTCCTTCGATGACTAGTGGATAGGTACGGTGCACTCATCCTCCTCCGTCTTCAACCTTGAAGACCCACTAAAGCTGCACACAGCTCTAGTTTCTCTATAGTGACTGGCTTTGTTAACATGTCAGCCGGATTCTTACTACCTGCTATCTTCACAAGCTTTAACACACCTTCTTCGATTAACGAACGAATGAAATGGTAGCGCAGGTTTATATGCTTGGTCCTAGAATGGAATGCCGAATTCTTGGCCAAGTGTATCGCACTCTGACTATCACTGTGCAACACATTCATCACTTGTTCGAATCCCAACTTTGCTAACAACCCCTGTAACCATATAAGCTCCTTGCTAGCTTCTGTCATAGCCACATACTCTGCTTCAGTTGTAGATATTGTCACTATCTTCTGCAACTGAGAAATCCAACTAATCGCGGTACTAGCCATTGTGAACACATATCCTGTGGTACTTCTTCTATGATCCACCTCCCCAGTAAAATCTGAATCCACATAACCTTCCATCTTGAGTTCGTCTCTTCTGAAGGTTAGACATCTCTCTGTTGTACCCCGCAGGTATCTTAGGATTCACTTCACGGCCTCCCAGTGAGGCTTGCCTGGATATGACATATATCGGCTCACAACTCCCACTGCTTGGGAAATATCTGGTCTTATGCAAGTCATGACATACATTAGACTTCCAATAGCTGAAGCATAAGGGACTTTAGCCATGAAATCCTTCTCCTCTTCCGTCTTCGGACTTTGGTCATTGGACAACCTGAAATGACTAGCCAAAGGTGTTCTTACCGATTTTGCATCACCTATGCTGAATCTCTGCAACACCTTCCGAACGTACTCAGCTTGAGAAAGCTTCAATGTACCCTCTTGTTTGTCTCTGCTAATTCTCATTCCAAGAATCTGCTTTGCTGCACCTAAATCCTTCATCTTGAACTCACTCGAGAGTTGCTTTTTCAAATTGTTAATCTCTTCTAAATCTGCACCAGCTACTAACATGTCATCAACATAAAGTAGCAGAATAATAAAACTTGATTTAACCTTTTTGAAGTAGCAGCAGTGGTCAGCATTGCATCTGAAATATCCATTGCCTTGCATAAACCCATCAAACTTCTTGTACCACTGTCGAGGAGCTTGTTTTAAGCCATACAAGCTCTTTGTCAACCTACACACCAACTCTTCCTTGCCCTCTTCCGTAAACCCCTCCGGTTGCTTCATGTATATTTCTTCCTCCAAATCACCATGAAGAAAGGCAGTCTTCATATCTAACTGCTCCAAATATAATCCTTTCACTGCGACAATGCTTAATACTAACCAGATCGTTGTTAGTTTAACAACAGGAGAAAAAATTTCAGAGTAGTCAATACCTTCTATTTGTTGGAAGCCTTTGACCACTAGTCGTGCCTTGTATCTCTTGAAACCATCATGTTCCTCTTTGATCCGAAACACCCACTTATTCTGTAGGGCTTTCTTTCCTTCAGGCAACTTGGCTAACTCCCAAGTTTGATTAGAAATCAACTACCTCATCTCATCCTTCATTGCAAGCTCCCACTTGCTCGCATCTTTTCCCTGATATGCCTCATCATAGCATTCAGGTTCCCCTGCATCCGTCAACAGCATGTATTGCAAGTACTTCCTATTTGGTATAGGAGTTCGAGTTGATCTTCTTACTGCACTCTCAGCCTGTGTCATTGTAATGTTTCTATGTGGGATAGGATCATGAACATGGAGGGGCACACCTTGTTCTTCATCATTCTGATTAACTAGTTCCACGACCCTGTTATCTGACACATCATTCGGCCCAAAGTACTCTGGCTCTTCCGGCTCAGACACCTTTGTGTTTCTGTCTTTGTACATAACCCTTTCATTAAAGACAACATCCCTACTTCTGATCATCTTGCGGTTTTGGTCATCCCACAGCTTGTAACCAAATTCATCTTCTCCATAGCCCACCAAAGTACACTTCACTGACTTGGCGTCTAGCTTATTCCTCGCATGATCACCTATATGTACATAAGAAACACACCCAAACACTTTAAGATGAGAAAGTTTTACCTTTTTCCCAGTCCAGATCTCTTCTGGTATAGCGAGGTCCAAAGGCTTTGATGGTCCTCTGTTGATCAAATATGCTGCTGTATTGACTGCTTCTGCCCAGAACCGTTTTGGTAACCCTGAATGTAACCTCATGCTTCTAGCTCTCTCAGTCAATGATCTGTTCATTCGTTCTGCTATCCCATTCTACTGTGGGGTTCCGAGAACCGTTCTACTGAGCTTTATCCCGCTCAGATAGCAAAACCTCTTGAACTCACTGTCTTCATATTCTCCACCATTGTCTGAATGTAGCTTTTTGATCTTTAACCCTGTCTCGTTCTCAACCCTAGCTTTCCATCTCTTGAAAGCATCAAACACCTCAGACTTGTGTTTTAGAAAATAAACCCATACCTTCCTGGAGTGGTCATCAATGAATGTGACAAAATACTGTTTACCTCCGGTTGACGAGACTGAAGCTGGACCCCAAACATCGGTGTGCACTAGTTCCAGCTTCTTCTTTGCCGGTACCCTTCCGGTCTTTTTAAAACTCACTCGCTTCTGTTTTCCCAACACGCAGCTCTCACAGAAATCAACCTCAACACTCTTCAAATCTGGCAACTTACCTTTCGAATGTAGACACTTCAGCCCCTGACTACTCATGTGCCCAAACCTCTGGTGCCACAAGTTCGGATCATCTTTACCTTCCGCCATAGCGATTGAACCATAACCATCCGTGGTTGTGTAAGGCGACCCATTCTTATTTCCTCGGGCGATTATCATAATACCCTTCGAAATCTTCCACTTATCATCAGTGAAAGTCGTCATGTAACTCTCTGACGCCAGTTGCCCAATGGAGATCAAATTCTTCTTTAAATCCGGTATGTGCGTCACGTTGTTAAGCTTCCAAACTGACCCTTTCAGCTGAATCTTCACATCTCCCTTCCCGGTAATGTTGCATGCTTGATCGTCACCAAGATACACCTTACCCAAATTTTTGGAGACGTAATTCTCGAACAACTCCCTGTGAGGTGTGGCATGGAATAATGCTCCTAAATCCAGAACCCAAGACTCCGTCTTACTTTCCAACGAGCAGATGAGGCAGTCATCTGACTCCTCTAACACACAGTTTGCACTGCTCTTGCCCTTATATTTCTTCTCAGATCCGTACTCATACGAGAAGTGGCCTTTCTTACCACAGTTCGAGCACTCTACATCTTTCTTGTTTCGTTGCTGATTTCCCGAATAGTTGACCTGATACCTGGATTTAGACTTACCTCTTGACTTTGATCTTCCTCGTTGATTCATGTTCCGATTTCTATTTCTGCTTTCTCTACCTTCCATATTCAATGCTGAAGATGTTGACGCTTTAAATCCCTCTTCAATCATCCTGATTTCTTCAGTCATAATCATGTTCACAACCTGTGAGAAATCCAATTTTTCTTTCCCGAACAAGTTGGCAATTGACTGACATATCATCTTCCAACTTTCTAGCAATTGGGTGAGCATAAACACCGCCAAGAATTCTTCGTCGAAACCCATAGACACAGAAGTTAACCCATCCTTCACTTCATTGAATTGGTTTAGATACTCTCTGAAACCCTGACCTTCCGTCATCTTTAAATTTGATAGCTTATTGACAAGATGGACCTTCCTTACCACAGAAGGCTGTTCATACAGGTTTGATAAAGTCTTCATCAGATCTCTGGCAGTTAGCTGATCCTTTACGTTAAAAGCGACCTGCTTCGTCAAACTGAGACGAATTGCTCCCAATGCTTTCCTATCTAAAAGTTTGAGATCCTCTTCATCCATGTTCTTCAGCTTCCGCTTCTTTGACCAATCTTCATCGGTCATCGTTGTCGGCTTCTCTTTTATCGGCCAATGCAGGTCCTTCTGATACAGATAATCCTCCATCTGCATTTTCCAAAAACTGAAATTCGTCCCATCGAATTTCTCAATCTTATAAGAATCCTTCTCCGATCCCATTGCTTCCACTCAAACCAAGAACGGCAAGCAATCTGAACTGGTCAACGAAAACAAAAAGTCAAACCTAGATGGAATCCGGCCGAAATCCAAAACTTTCCGTTTCAATGTCAAAGGTACTGGATCTGGAAGATATTTCCACGCTGAGTCTGCTGGTGGTGTCGGTTTTCTCAGATTCGTGACGGATCGGCGTAGATCTGACAATAACCGTTCATTTCTTCAAAACTTCGACGACCGATTTGAGGACTTTCTGGTGCTCGGTTGACGACGACCTAGAAGACAATCTTGAAGATCGTCTCTTTCTGCTTCTTTTGGTGGTGGTGGTGTCGCTCAACTCGCCGGCAGAAACTGGGCGGCAAAACGGCTCCTCTTCAACCTTCGTCGACCGATTTGACCACTCTTTAGTGATCTTTTGACGATGGACCAGAAGGGAAACTTGTAGATCGGCACTTTCTGATTCTAATGGTATGGGAGGTGACAACTCACTCTCCGTGGCCGGTGGTGACTCCTTCGGCGGCTACTGTTTTGGCGGTGGCTGCTCCGATGGTGCGTCAGCTGCGCGGCTACTGTTCCGAACTCCTGGAACCTTGTGCTACAGAATCCTCAACTCTAGATCCTATACACCCTAAGCCTCGAAACCAAAGCTCTGATACCAGTTGTTAGGGATGTATTGGCTTAGGGAATACACACAATCAAATCACACAAGCAAAAGAAAAATAAGAGACACGAGATTTTACGTGGTTCAGCGTAAGCCTACATCCACGGAGCGCACCTGCACTCAACTTCCACTATGAAATCGGTGTTTACAATAGTGAAGCACTATCTCTCTCCTTACGGCTCTCAATATTCTTTTCTCTCTTCTTTATGCAGCACACACTTACACATAAGAATTACATGAGTATTTATAATAAGGTCTAGTCTAAGACTAGTAGGAAACCTTTCCTAAATAAAACAATAAAACACTCCTAAGTAAAATAGAGAACCAATCCTAAACATAATAGGATTCAGGCTTCACAACCCAACAGATGTTAAAGTAATCCCATCCCTCTTCCTTGGAAGAACTACCTCTCCTCGACGGGTGAGCTAGGAAAATACAGTGGGAATAAGCAAAGGAGGGGAGTGGGATTGACGAGAAGCATTGGGGCTTAATGGTGGGGAGAGAGTGAGGGAGGAGCTGGCGATGGTGGTGGAGAGAGAAAGAGAGGGAGCGAAGAAGAGAGAGAGAGAGAGAGGCGCACATCGTTGAGCAGTTAGGGTTTGAGTTGGCTCTGTTTGTAAACTCCAACGCTTGCTTTTGTATTGATATTCCAGAATTAGGATGTAGATGTTGACGCCTAAGCATAAAAGAAAATACATAGTCAAGATTTGTTGATTTCTTTTTCTCCCATCCAACATGTAAGTGGATGTTTCATTTACATTTTAAGTCACCATTATATGTGACCAAGTGTCAAGCTCCGAGGGTAATTATTACAATATTTTGGGATTGAAAGATGCGGCATGACTCGAACCCACGACCCTATTGGTGGGTTGAGATTGAATTGCGAGCATGTTTTCTATTTTGTATAATACACTCTCTAATTGGTCTTTGTTGAGAGTTAATTTGAAGGTTTCACAGGTTGTGAAATACTTTGATATCCCTATTTAAAATTGATAAATTAATAAATAAAATTTGAAAAATGTATTAAAGTTAAAAATTATAATAAACAAAAAAAAAAAAAAAAGTGAGATGTGGCTGCCTATGAAGGATTACTATGTCGACACAAGCACAAGGACGAATTAAGAGCATCTTTAATGCAAGAGTGATTTGTGAAAAAAAAAAGATGCCACGTAGGATTAATAGACGAGTGATACTATTGGCACACCCTCTACCGGTCTATTTATGCCACTGGGCTTTTTAGGCCCATTGATTAATAGACGAGTGATGCTATTGGCCCGTAGGATTAATAGACGAGATGTGGCTGCCTATGAAGTGGTCGTCGAACGGAGAAGCAGCTAGTGAAGATCTGAACTGAAACTGATGTGGAGAGAAGCAGTAACTGGTCTCGTTGGAGAAGGAGTGGCTATCGAACGGAGAAGCAGCTGGTGAAGATCTGAACTGAAACTGATGTGGAGAGAAGCAGCAGCTAGTCTCGTCGGAGAAGGAATGGTCGTTGAACGGAGAAGCTGCTGGTGAAGATCTGAACTAAAGCTCCTATTCAACCGACTATCTTTGCCTCTTTAGTCGATGATGTTGAGAGAATGAGAGCAACTTTTAGGTTTTGAAGTTAAAAGAGTAAAACTGTATATATACTTAGGAGGTTAGGGTTTTCAAAGAATAAAAAATAAAATAAAAATATATATAATTATATTTATATATGTTTGAGGGAAATGGGGAAATGGGGAAATGGGGATGGGGACTCCCACCATCCCCATTTCAATTTGGGGATGATTTTCATCCCCCATCCCCACCCCCCCAACAAAAATAAAAAATAAAAAAAAATCCCTAAATGGGGATGGGGACGTGGGGAATTAGGGCCCCGAGGAAAAATGTGCATCTCTACCACCAATGTTTAGTCTTGCTATTTTATAATTAAAAATATTATTATTATAAATTATAAAGAAAAACCCACTCATATTCAATTTTATGTACTCATATTTTACATACAAAAGAAAATATATTGGTTTTTGGATTTGATTTCCTATACATCATATATTAGTCTAACCTCTATATAGAAATTTTATTCCCAGTGCTGCAAATAAATTCTTCTTATTCTTCGGTTCATCTATCCAAATAATTTCAAGTACAAGATTACAAATTAATAAATATTTTAGGTTTATTTACAGTTTTTTATTTGTTATTTTCTTAGGTTATTAATATGATTTTGCTATATTTATTGTACTAGCTTGTTATTTAAATGTTTATTTTTTAAAATTAGTTTGAAATTATTATAAGTTAATTTTGTTTGACATAAATATAATAAAGTTAAATTACAAAGAAAATGTGAAAATAATTGTAATTTAAATATATTAATTAATGATACAGTGATATTTTTAATGTTCTATGATGAATTATATTTATTTTTTGCTTGCTTAAACCTTTAATTATTTTTAATTATTTTTTTAATGGTTTTACTTATATATATTTAAAACAATATAAAAATGTGATATATATATATATATATTTTAATTTGATCTTCAAATGAGAAAGTCATCGATAATTGATAGATTTTACAACAGAATTAAAACCTCAGAAACCTGTTCATCTTCGTCAACATCTAATATTAAAAGACTAGGCTTCGTAACAAGATTGAAGATAACTTTCTTCCGAACTCTTTTATCTTGTATATTGAAAGGAAAATCACATTGAAACTTAATATAGATTTGATTGATTTTAGAGATTTAAAAGAGTGATCAGTTCCATTTTGATTCATAAAACCGGTATCTATTTTATTTATTAATTTTTGTTGTATCATTACATATGAGACTAGAGGCTATTATATTTGATTTTTTAATAACTTGATTTTTAAATGTTAGTGTTTTTGTCTTGACCCCCCAAAACCGAAATCCTGGCTTCGCCGTTGCACGTAAGGATGAAGCTATGAGGGGGCCATGGCCCCACAGTCTCTTGGAAAAGGATGAAGCTATGAGGGGGCCATGGCCCCACAGTCTCTTGGAAAATTCATTTCTGGTCCTTATAATTAATTGATTTTTTTTCTTCTTCTCTAAAATGAAAATTATAGAGTTTAATTGAAATTATAAATTCGTACAATGGAAGGAATAATACACAATACTCGACCTAAGAATGATTGAGCGGTGGGCCACAAAATGTGAGTTTTTTATCATTAGTTTTTAAAAACTCTTTTTTTTTTTTTTTTTTAATAGTTTTATTCTTCTTTTTCTCGTAATTTATAATGACATTTGGGTTTGCGGAGAATTTTCAAGTCTTTTGAAAAGGTGAGAGATGTGTTTTTTCCTTCAAAATTGCATCCTCGAAGTAGCTGTTTGGTTTTATACATTTCGATACGTTCGAAGAAGCATTTGAAGTGACAAAGATGGTGAATGGGATGCTTGTCTATCGCTGACCTATAAGTGCCAAGGTTGATTCGTATCATTGGGAGTGGAAAAGATTTCATGTGTCCATGCATCATGGTGAGCGTGGAACCAATGGCTATTCAACGATGAGTGATGGAGAAGGAAAGGAAAGTTTTCATAAGGCTGGTCTTGGAAAAAATCGAACCTTTGTTGAGATGGTAACAGGAAATAAAAGCGGTTGCGTCAATGAAGATGCAGATGGGGATGCGAAGGTGTTAGGTATGTCTTGGATCAGCCAAGACAATGAAGATGAATAGCTGGTCAAATGTGCAGTGGTGACTTTAAAAGCATTTTCAAGCATTTCTAATGTTAATACTCAGCTGGTTTCAAGAGGCTTTTCTTTCACCTCAAAGTACTTAGGTGACATTTGCAATTTTTTTTGTTTATTTGGTTCAGTTCTTGAGAGGGATAGCTTTGTTATGGATAGTTCAATATGGAAGGATCGGTTTTCCTCCATGATGAATGGGTCTGAGTCTAATAAGGTTTCGAAGGTGGTGTTGCCTAATAAGGTTATCAAGAGGCATCCTCTAAAATCAGGATTAATTTCAATCCTTGTGATTTGGGGAATCAAAGATGAAGCCATAAAAATACTCGAGGAGAAAGAATGGTAGGGAGCATTGCCTTGCTATCAAGGGTCTTGGAATGAAGTTGAGGAGATCCAAGAATGTTTCTAATATGCCCCAGAACCTTGAGGAGGAGATCTCTAAAGTCATAGGCATTGGTGTAGCTGTGGGATTTGATTTCAATGTTAAGAAAGTGAAGATGGCCAACATCGTTGCTAAAGCTTATGCTTATGGTATTTGTGTTTGGACTTTTGTTGTGTTTGTTTTTTCGTGTTTGGGGCTGTAGCAGTAGCCCCTAGTTTGTTGGCTAGTGTTTTGATAATCCAACAACGAAAAAAATATTTCTTAAACAGTATAATTGCAAATATCTCTTTTTGAAAAGCTTACCGTTCTTTTTAATTTTAAAAATTTGGTCTCTCTTTTCATTATGGAATTAAATCCAATCAAATGACTTTTGGATTCAGATCCTTTGCTAGTGATATTTGTGCCGACCTAAAAATAACTAAAGATAATATAACACATAGATATAATGAAAGTTTAAATGGATGACAACTAATATTTGTTAAACTAATTCAACATACCCTTTCCTGACTATCATCAAGACATGGTCAAGATCGTCATCTAACCGGGGTTCGACATCATAATCCTTGTACAGCATCAGATGAAATAGATCATATACCTTATAATACTTTTCAGAAGCAAGGTTTCCACTCGAATTGGTGTTGCAAGAAGAAAGGTATACACTCAACATGGTGTTGCATGATCTAGCATCAATACCAATCGCCTCATCACTTTGCATTTGATTAAAAACCTCATCGGCTTTCTGAACATTACCGCCCTTAATCAAAGACTCTAAGTATACATTGTAAACAAGAATATTTTCATACTCAAAGAATGCCAAATGCAATCTATCAGGCATGCCTAAATTGAGGTTTGTTATGTTGATATAAGAAGGCATGATGAGTGGTGGCTTCATGCCGCTCTTTATGAACTCATCCATAAAAGATTCAGCAAGTTTCGTATTCTCAGCTTTACATAACACCTCTATAAGTTCACGATATTCTGGAACTGTAGCAGAACCCATAAGCTTCCGCATCTCCCTGAATGTATCCAAGGATTTCGTAAATTCTCCAATCTTGGCATAGGCTACCATTTTATAAACAAAAGCTTGAGTGGGGATGCCATCATCAGAATCAAGTAGTTAGAGACATATTCTTTCTATTTCTTCCACATCCCCTTCCTTTGAGCAAGCTCTCAAGTTAGACAAGAATACTTCTTTGCCCTCCTCGATTCCCACTTGACGCATTTCTCCCCTCAACGAGGCTATCCTTTCTTTATCTACCGTGCCTTGATAGCTATGTAGCCAGATTAGATCAACATAAATATCCTTCTGTATCTCAAGTCCCGATGTCACCAAATTGTGAAAAATCAACTCAGCTTGTTTAAGGTAATGTTTTGATGAGCCTCCAGGTTTGCTTATGAGAGCTCTAAAGAGAGAATTGTGCACATTGAGATGGGGCTGGTAACCTCCCGGATGAATCATACCATTATAAATGTCACATGCTTTGTCCAAGAGACGTTTATCTGGTACACTAAGATATGCATCGATCAAGATGTGAAATGTAGATTCACTAGGCACATGTCCCTTATTATTAATCTCATTAAATATCTGTCGACAATGTTGAAACATTCCTTCCTTACCCAAGGATTCTGCCAACTCGGTAGCAAGAGCAAAATCAAATGGATACCGATCACGACCCCTCATCCATTTGTAAAACTGAAACATGTAACAAGCGATTTTTAATATCGTTCTAGCTTATGGTGACAAATACAAACTTTTATCATATAGCCAAAACAAAATTCATAAGTAAAAGTAAAACAAACAATGGATATAACTTACTATTTTGGGCATTAAATTCATGTGCCCTGGCAATTTATCTGGTGCAGATAAATCATATATATATATATAATATCAACCACAGTCTAAAATTTACTTCCAACATTGCCATTGCAGTTTTAAACCCCAATAAAAAAAGCAAATAAGCCTATGTAAACATACTCATTTTTCTTCACTTCTTGTTCAAACCATGATAACAAAAACGAAACTTAACACCTCCTAATATCAAAAAACACCATAGCATGCAAACATGGACCCAAAAAATTCCACAAAATTCAGCGATATATAATTCAAAAACCCTAGTGAGCAATCAAAAACCATATAACTACAAAAAGTCTTAACAATGATTTAATCAGTAATCAAGAATATATATATATACCATGTACGCGGCCACATATTCGCCAATCTGAATAAAATGTACAACCACATAAGTGGCGTCCTCCTGCCTCAACCACTTTCTTGTCGGATTCAAAATCCTGAAAATATTCAAAAATCTACTTTGCACACAAGCAAGCGCAGGCAATTCTTTACAGAGCCACGTCAGCTTCGACCTTCTCCACTCCCCGGGCAGCTCCTCCAGCTCCTTCACCTTCAACGACGGCGCACCCATGTGCCTGATCATTTCGCTCCCTGCCAACCCCAAATCAAACCACAAAGCGCCATACCAGTTATCCCATTCCTCTACCTCGGAAGAACTATCGTCGCTCGCCGAGTGTTCGACGAAATTTCTGTGAGAAGCGGCGGAGGAGGAGTAGGAGGAGGCGAGTGGGACTGACGAGAAGCGGTGGGGATTGAGGGTGGGGAGAGAGCAGGGGAGGCGATGGTGGTGGAGAGAGAAAGAGAGGGAGCGGAGAAGAGAGAGAGAGGCACGCATCGTTGAGCAGTGAGGGTTTTGGTTGGCTCCGGTGGAGATTGGCGACCATGTTTTATACTTTGTATCATAAATGTTTGTGTAATTTCGCATCACGAAAAATTTGGTTGTTTACTTTCGCTTCACGAATCCTAAATTTTCTCAAAAGTCAAAACTTTTTTATGTGGGAAAATGGCACTTACCACCCCTTGAGGTTTGACATTGATACAGCCAGATGGAAACATTTGCATATGCTACAAGAACACCCCTGTATTTAACCATTCTATTAAAGTTCACTAGTTTGAATTGTCAAATGTCCATAACACCCTTGCGGGTTTTCAAAATCTTGTAACTTAAAGTAATGTTAGACTGTACAAAAAAATTACTAGAAAAAATTCTAAAAATTCTCATATTATCTTCTTTCATTGAAGTTTTAGAAATTTTCTTTTCAAAAAAAAAAAAAAAAAAAAAAGGTTCCGGAAATTTTACTAGAAAAATTGTGTTATATTAGTTTTTTTTGCCTTTATTATTATTATTTTTCACTAGCAAACCATGACACCCATTCATTTTTTTCAGTAGCTTTGTTACTCAATAATTCTGCACTTAGTATACCATTGGCTGCATATTGTTGTCTTTCCTGAAAAGTGTTGGGAAATGGGAATATCGTGCGCTTTATTGTATAAAATGACTTATCGTGCGCTTTATTGTTTTTTCTAACACTTCTACAAAATGACTTAATTACATTACTAGTGCGCTTTATTGTATAACTTTTTGAACAACTGCACCAGAATTTTATTGAGAAAGCCAGGGAGGCCAAGAAACAGAACAAACCCAGGGGGACGACAGCCCCAAAAAGAGAAGCACAACAACAGAAAAGAAGACCAACACACAAAGCAAAACAGGGGCCGGCCAAAACACGCACAAAACCAAAACACAAAAACAGCAGAAGCCAAAACACCCAAAGGACACAACCAAAACCACAGCAGAAAAGAAAAACTACAGCGACTCCCAAACCACGAAATCACCTAAATTAGCAGCACCTTTCTTAGCCAGAGAGTCTGCCAAGAAATTCGAAGCCCGAGGTTTGAAAACTAGACTGATATTGTCAAGAGAACGAAAAAAGGAATGAATATCATAGATGGTGTCGACTAATTTGAGGCATCCAAAACTTTCATCTTTAACCCAAGAAACCGCTGTCAAGGAGTCACTAATGATAACAATTTTGCGAAGAAACAGAATGGAATTAGCCGAAACCAGCTGACAAGCCTTTAAAATGGCCAGTAACTCAGCTGAAATCGCCTCGTGAGACCCAATGTAAAAAGAGAACTGACAAAAAACAGCCCCCTCAGAATCTCTGAGCACCCCACCGATTCGAGCGTGACCCGGAGAACCCAAAGCGGATCCGTCAACATTGAAGAAAAGTGAATCAGCCGGAAGTGGTGACCACACTACATTTCTGTGCTTCTTCACAGTCATAAGGTCCACGCATCTCTCCTTAATGTCCAGAAGAATGAGAGTAATAGGCTGTTGACAACCAGGACCTAGATGCTTGAACCACCAAGCCGCCCTAAACTTGACCATATCCTCTACTTGAGAAAGGCACAGCTCCTTCCCTTTGAAAACCAACTGGTTTCTAGCATCCCAAACCGACCACACCACAGCACAAAACAGAGCTTTCCACACTCTAATGCTACCAGCCGAATGACACAGAGAAGGCCACCCACAGAACCAATCAAACAAGGATGAATTGGGACTGATAGCAATATCCCACCATACCAAAACTCTACACCATAACTTCCAAGACCACCCACAATGCAAAAACAGATGATCGATGAACTAGATTACATCCCACACAACATGTGGGAATTATAAAATGTAATGCAATAATAATTTAAATGTTCATGATTTAACTTATTGGTCTAAGATATTGGATGCATAGGTGATAAAAAGCAATCATGGGGCATTTCTCTATATTTATTTCTTTGACATCTCCAACATAAAATTAATTAAAGGTCGGAAGCCTTCTCATGTGGTATGTTGGGCTCTACGATAATGATAATATATTATTCATCAAGCATGAAAGGAAAAATATATGATATAATAATAGTAATAATTCTCATTAAATTAGATTCTGTAAAAAAAAATCTCATTAAATCTAGAAAATTAACCGTTAATTGAAAAAAATTGAAGAGTTGAAGAGTACAAAACTGAAAGGTTGAATATAATTATTTAAAAAAAAAAACTAATTAATGGTCAAGCCTTCTCATACCGACACCGATGACACATGTCATGTTAAGGCTCCAAAATAAGATACAATAAGTAATAGTATAGAAAAATCAAGATTCAATCTCATAATTAATGGGATAATGAATAGAATGAAGAGCCAATTTCATAACTAATGAGATAATTAATAAATTTTCTTATTATTATTATTATTATATAGTTAAATAATTAACAATAATTAAAAAAAAAAAACTAATTAATACGAATTTATGGCTTGTTGACAAAAAACAATTATGGCTTGTCTTTTAATCTTACCAAATAATGGAATACTTAAAAAAAAAAAAAAAAAAAACTTAATATTTAAAAATTAATTTATTCATTATCTCATTAATTATGAGATTTCCTTTTGATTATCTATAGATATGCAATTTATGAAAAAAGATTATATTATTAAAAGTTATTACACTTTTTTTTTTTTAATTTTTAAATAAGCTTTATTAAAGCCCAAAGGCAAGCGGGGGAACCCCAAACAAAGACAAACCCCAACAAGAGCCACAACACAGCAGAGCAGCACAGGCCCCAAAACAAAGAACAAAAACAGGGAAAACACACCAGTAACAAAGAAAACAACCAATGCAAAAGCACAACCAACAAACAAAAAAGATTGCACAATAGCCAAAACACCGCAGGCAGAATCAAACATCACCCCACTCCATGAAATCACCACACAAACTAGAACAAGTAGTTATTACACTTAATAACTACTTAATAACTTTGGTAAAAAAAGAAAAAAAAAAAAAAAAAAATTCATGGCTTTTCTTTTAAATTTACCAAATAATGTAATACTTCAAATAATAATAATAGTAATACTAAATAATTAAAAATCAATTATGATATTGTTTAGAGAATTTATTCACCATTCCAGTTGGGCATCCTAACCTCACCAGCAGACTTATTTGTTGGGATTCTGCGCTTATTCCAACCGAATTCAGCTAACTTCGCCGTGATCGGCCACCCATATATGTGCATGCCATTCACCATCTGGGCTACCTTGTGTGCTTCCTCCCTTGAGCCAAAACGAATGAAAGCATAACAACTACACTTGGACTCCTTCACTAAAAGGAACACATACTTAACCTTACCAAAAGGTTTAAACATTCCCCACATACCTGCAGAATCCACAACAAGGTTGAGATTATCCACGAAGATGGAGAACAAACTCTCCCTAAAGTCTTTACCGCCTCATTTACCACCAAAAGAATGGAAGTTTCTCTCATTAGTTTTCTCTCTCATCATTTTTTCAATTTTGACACTTAGGCCACGATCTATAT
This sequence comes from Acer yangbiense, assembly GCA_008009225.1. Taxonomy (NCBI): domain Eukaryota; kingdom Viridiplantae; phylum Streptophyta; class Magnoliopsida; order Sapindales; family Sapindaceae; genus Acer; species Acer yangbiense. The sequence goes on from CM017764.1 coordinate 45,953,490, forward strand.
GAATATCTCTCCAATATTCGTTACATAGGGAGATTCATATATATCGTCAAATGATAGCTATATATGGGTGATCTTAACCATGAGTGTCTTACTAACTCCTTCAGGTTAGATCGTGATTTTTGATTTACTATGGGTGAGATTGGAATTGCATTCTCGATCAATATCTCCGTATCTTGGAATCACGGTTTGGCTTATGGCTGGGAAGGTTTGTACACAATATTGGAGTCTACTCATTCTTATGAGAAGTAGAGAAGTTCCCTTAAGGGTTGCTTCGGGACTTGAACAATTAAGAGCGCTCTCCTTCTTCCGTAAAGGAATGAGGGATATAATTGTTCATTAGAGAATCAATGACACTTAATGGAAAATATATAATTAGAGGGGTATAACGGACTTTATGACCCAATCTCTAATTATGAACCACTTGTAGAGAATCATACCATATGTAATAGCTATATCGATGAAAACTGAATTTAGGTTTGTGTAAAAACATCTACAGTTACGATAGTGCAGCCTCGGGTTTTTAGTGGAGTAACTCCAAGGTTAATAATCATGAAATATTAATTAAAGAGTTTAATAAGGATTATTGGAGCTCAAGACTGTGGGTCCATTAGGTCCCCTTGCTTGCCCGAAACGTTGATGGTAACAAGGGTCACGGATAATTAATTAGATGGTCCAATTAATTTTGTTACAAAAGTAACAAGGATTTAATTCAGACAATTAATTAAATGATGCGATTATTTAATTAATGGATTAATAATTAATTAAATTAAATAATGTGATTATTTAATTATATTAATAATTATGAATTATTAATAAAATTATTTATTTTATGGAGGTCAAGGGTACGAGCCAAGACCAAAGCAAAGATATAAAATAATATTGATTATTTTATCTTTAGCAGGTCAAGGGTTTGGAGTCACAGTGACAACATTGAATTAAATAGGATTTAGAATCATATTTAATATAGGTCACTTGTAACCCTATCATGATATTGATATATATAGATATAAATATCAGGAGATTTTGTTTTTAATGTTTGATTTTAAAAACAAGATAAAAGATATTATGGTTTTAAATATTTGATATTTAAATAAACCTATCTGATATATATCAAGATATGAGTATCTTTAAAACCTTTTTTAATTAAAAGGTAATTTGTTTCTTATTTTTTAGGATGGCCGAACTTAACCTACACAAGGCAAGAGTTGTTTTGTGTGTCTTCTTCTACCTCCATTCAACCTCTTAAAGCCCATGACGTGCCCACTCGCAATTGTCGGAACACAGGAGATAGCGAGGAAGATCCGGTGGTACAAATCGGAAAGCGATATCAATAAGAGAAAGAACGAAAGAGTTAGCCTTGAGGTATGATTATGAATCTTACCCTATTTATTCCTATATATCACACATGGTTATTAAAAGTTGTTTAAAATAATTTTTAAAAGACCATTTTATAAGAATATGATTCATACGATTTTCAAATCAAAAATTTTTTCTTCCACTGCGCGACTCTAAGCTTACAATTTCTCATCTCTCTAGCTAATTCTAGAAACCTACAATCAAAGTAATTATCTCATGAAATCCAACCCAAATTAACATAAAAATAGTTGGGTATGACACAAACCCCAAACCCACTCACTCATGCGACCACCGCCATCTCACAAGAAACCATCACCGGCGCCGATCGACTCCCAATGGAGGAGATCGGCACTTGATCTCATTTGTGAATGGGAGAGAGAAGAGGGAACAAGAGAGAGAGATGGTGGGTTTGGGTGGTGGCTAGGGTTTGGTGTTTGAGTGGTGGACTAGTACTGGTGGCTAGGGTTATGGATGGAAATTATGGTAGAGAAGATGATGATGGGGAAATACGATTTGGGTGTTTAACTTTAGGTTAGTTATTATTATTATTATTATTTGAAAGGTTTATTATTATTATTACTAAATTTGATTTTTTTAAAATAAAAAAAAAACCCTGGATCACATTCAAGTGACGTGGCTGAATCTCAACCGTACACATATTCATTGAATTTTTAATTCTGTTAATTAACTTTTAATAAAAATCCATTTACTAATAGGAAAACAATATTTGTTTTTCTCTTTTGGATTTTAAGTTGAGTGAAAAAAATCTATTGAGCAAAAAAATAATTTTAAATATAATTTGCTGGAAAAAATAAATTATATATATATATATATATATTCTAGTTATGGTGATGATTGAACGTAGGTGGTATTTGAGAAAAAAAAAACTAATTTCAAATTTTGTTGAATTGGAAAACATGAAAACTTATATATATATATATATAGTCTTTCTATTATCAGTTCGAACTGACAAAAGATATATCAGTTTCTTGCATGTGGGCCATTGGATTTAAAAGATGCTTTGACAAGTGCATGCATCCAAGTCAAAGTAATTAAATCCAATGACCCACATGCAAGGAACTGATATATCTTTTGTCAGTTCGAATTGACAATAGAAAAACTGTATATATATATATAAGAGTGGTTCTTTAGTAAAGACGTCCAACCACAATCACACATTCATATTAGATGTGGGTATTTATTAATGTGGGGCTGTGGGCCCATTTGAAACATGTGGCTATGAGAGGTGGTCTTGAAATTGTTATTTCAGGATTACCCTGATAGGAGAAGGATTATATATATATATATATATATATGGTGGTTCTCTAGTAAGGACGTCCTAAAATTATAAGTTAAGGACATCCAACCACAACCACATATTCATATTGGGTGTGGGTATTTGTTAATGTGGGGTTGTGGGCCTACTATTAATGTGTGGCTGTGGTTGGACGTCCTAAAATTATAAAATCAAGACGGTCCTAATTAGAGAAGTATTCTAAGGCTATGTTTGGGATTGCTTCACTTAAAAAAAAATATACTTATAGCTTCACTTAGGGAATAATCTACTTAGGACAAAAGTTGGTAAGTGTTTGGTAAATTCAATTTTAAAATTACTTAACTTTTGAAAGGATAGAAAATGTATTGAACAAAATTACTAAATTAGACATCATTAATAATATACAGAAAAAAAAAATATATATATATATATATACATATATAACCGAGTCAACTCAGTCATTTATCAAACAACTTGCTAAAAACCCGAGTCAACTCAGTCTCTTCAACTCTGAAACTCAGCAAATGACGAGAACCAGCCTTCACCGGTGGCATCGAAGGCCGCGAAAAGCTTTTCCGGCTCCGGAGAGGCTGGTTCTACTCCAGTGAGCCTCCTCCATCATCGCGATCGTGATTGCAACGGATTTGGCAATCGATCACAATGGATCTGGCGATCGATTGTGATGGATCTGCCGTCGCGACAGAAATCGGCTTCCTCCGACAGCGTCGACTTCACCGGAGAAGTCCAGTTAACGTCCTGCCACTTTCGTCGGCGACGATGGTGGCCACTATCACCGGCAACAATGGTGGCCACTGTCCTTCAAGTTTGTTTTTTTTTTTTTTTTTTTTTTTAGAAAAAGTTTATTTTTATTAAAAATAATATTCTCTTTTGTTTTGAATTTTTAATATTTCTGAATTTATGTTTTTTTTAAAAATATTTTTGAATTATAGTTTTTTGAAAATTTGTGAGGTCATTATCGACTTTTTACTAAAATAGTGAGGGTATTCCAGACATTGCACAAACAATAAGCTAGCTTCTGCTTCAAAAAGCAACCCCCATCCAACTTCTCAGAAGCTACTTATCTAAGGAGCAAATTGTAAAATAAGTTACTTTTGGAAAGTTTACCAAACACATGTTTGCTCAACACTTGAGAAATAAGTGATTATTTCTCAAGCAAAAGCAATCACAAACATAGCCTAAATATATAACTAGTGATGATAATGATGAAGGGCTTGATGGTGTGTGAGAAAAAAAATTATATTGAGTAAAATAAAAAGATATTTTAGGGTTTGTAAAACATGAAAATAAAAAAACACAAAAGTGGAAGAAAAAACTAAAGATGGAAAAAAAAAAAAAAAAACTTGATTAAACTTGTTTTCTAAAAGCAAATTGTTTGTAGTGTCTTTAGAAATTTTTTGTCTTGTTTAATAATTTTAATTCGAGTTAAAATTGTCATTAATAAAAAAAAAATGGAGTGTAAACAGATAATTAATGAATTGTCAATAGTATTTCTCTAATATTAAATAATAAATACTGCTAATTTACGTTATTGCCCTCACTTGCATAAGGTCAGCTACAACCTATTTAACAATTCTGTTAAAAAAAAGGGGGGGACATTGATTATTAATTGAAATGTTACTGTGGAAAATTGCCAATACCGAAACAAGAGGGTGCAAAATGTCTAATACCTCAAATGTCAGGGGGAAATAATAATATCCTAAGATGATAATACTAAATATATTTGTTAATCATAAATTAATTAGATAGAGTAGGAGCAATGTCTAAAGAATATGGAAAAAAAAAATGAAATGCAAAAAGAAAATAAATAAATTAATAGGAGGAATACTAAAAGAATATGTTGCAAACTAATTTAAGAAAGAGACCAATTTTTTTTAACTAAACGAAATTTGCAAAATTTAAATCTAACCAGGTTGTGCCAAAATTTTGTTTTTAACAAACTTGATTTGTAAAAAGACAAAATTCCCCTAATGAATTGTTAAACCTAATTTTTGTTGAAATATCACCTATTTAAATGTCTTTGTTATATTAGCAACTTAAGTCCCTTGTTTTTAAAAAATACATCACTTTAATCCATTTGGCCAAAATACTAATGGTCAATTCTAACTATATATATAAAAGTACAATTATCAAGCAAAAAAAATAAAAGTACAATTATACTCTTTTTAAAATGATTTATAAAAATAACTAAACAACGAAAAATTATTTTCTAAAAAAAGAAAAAATAATAATTAAAAAAGAAAAAGAAAAAAACTAATAGATTATGGAAAATATAAAGTTAAAATAAAATCATAAATTGAAAGTATTTAAAAAAAATTTAAAATTATTTCTAAAAATAAAAAGAAAGTTATTTTTATTTTCAGCCGCCACATGAGAAGCTACGTGAGAGGACCTGCTGGCACGATTCCCTCGGCGTCGATGAGAAGATGACATTCCGGTGCTGGTCTGGTGCATAGACTTCAAAGGTGGACTTGCTTGGAGGGCTTCAAAAAAATCTCATCTTCAAAGGTAAGTCTCTCTCTTTTTGTTTGTTTTTTTTTTTCCTCTTATTATTATTATTTTTTTTTTGAATAGCAGATTTTATTAAACAGGCCACAAGGGACCCAAAATAAGGAACAGCACAAAGCAAAAGAACCACCAAAACAGGACAAAACCAACAAAGAAACAACACAATAGAAACCCAGCAAAACCGAGAGACATCAAGAAAGAAACAGAGCAAACAAAACCCGCCAAAACAAAACAGCCGAAGCAAAACAAACACAGCTGCATCACTGAAAATCCCAAATGAGATTGATCCCTAACTGGCTTGCACCTCTTTTGGCCAAAGAATCCGCAAAAGAATTGGAGGATCTTGGATTGAAAATAATCCTAGCATTCGCCATCAATTGAATGTGATCTCGAATATCCAAAATAAGCTGCAAATGGTTCAAACTACCCATACCTTCGGAGTTTATCCAATCAACAGCTGTTTTGCAATCACTGACAAAATCCACTTCCTTATCATATAGAACATTTGTGCTTGCAACTAAGAAAACAGCTCTGTGAATAGCTAGGATTTCGGCAGATATCGGATCTTGAGTTCCCACAAAATCAGAAAACATCCCCAAAACCTTGCCTGAGTTGTCTCTCAAGACACCTCCAATCCCGGCAGCTCCAGAATTGCCCCTCGACGAACCGTCCACATTGAATTTCAAAGCAAAACCCATAGGCGGACTCCAGATTTGGCCTCTAAAGTTCTTGACCTTCTTTGTGTCAGTGCAGCTGTCCTGCAGGTTTAAAAGGATGGTAGATATGGGAAGCTTTGAGCCTTTGCAATGAAACTTAAACCATCACGCAATTCTGAACTTCATGGTGTCTGAAACCTGTTCCGTCGAAATGTGAGCATCATTAAAGATTCTTTGATTTCTGGTCTCCCAGACCGACCACATCATAGCAACAAAAAGAGTATTCCAAGCACGACTGTACTTCACCTCCGGACACAAACCAGGCCAGCCCAAAAACCACTCCATCAGACTTATTGGAACAATACACCACTCACCACCAATCCATACAAATAGACCATAATTTCCAAGTCCAAGGACAATGAAGGAAAATATGATTTATGGTCTCCGGTACATTGTTGCAAAAAGGACAAAGGAAAGAAGAAGAGGGGGCTATGCCAAAATTCTGCATAACTTGTCCTACCATAACCCTTCCTCTTGATGTGCATGGATTTTTGGTTGATGGGGGGTTGTTTTAGTTTTCTATGATGATTTTTGATAATTACTTGTTTTTGGGATTGTGGCTCAAGATAATTACTCGTCTACTTCTATGATCAACATTAACATTGTTGTGAGCTACAAGTCCTAGGTATTTGAACTTTCTGTATTTATTCTGCGTCTGTATTTGGGATCAGTCCACGTTCCTGGAGTTTCCTTTGGTAGTATCTCAACATAATCATTAATTGGGATCTTATTGTTTTTTCTATCGGATTAAAAAGTGATGAGTTCTTGCTTTTGTGTTATATAAATACACTTCTTCTTATAGCTTTTTTCTTCAATATGTAAACTTAATTTCTGAAAAAGTGGAGTACTAATGAGTTACTTGTTGGTGGAATGGAAATTGTTGAGGTCACTTGTGGTGCACCTCTGTAAGAAATTCGAACACTCAAGAGAAGGGAGAAGATTTCTAAAATTTTATTTCACTCTAGATTTCTTACACCACTCTACTTGCTTACAACATAATCAGAATCCCTTTATATAGGGAAATAAGATGAGCTAAAAACAAACAATATAAATGCAAAGCAATAAAACTGATCAGCTCGCAGTTGGGAGATGGGAGTTGGGAGTTGGGAGTTGGCTGGTTGAAGAATTCTGGACGGTGGAAGTTGGGAGGGGTCAACAATGGTGGCTTCTAGAATTCGGTGGGAAGCTGCTGGAAAGGTGGTTGGCTGGCTGAATGGAGATCAAGTTTAATTTTCAACATCCCCCCTTAAACTTGACTCTCCGCATTTTGTCATACCAAGCATTGTCTTTAGTCTTGAAAACACGTTATGTTTGAGCGGCTTGGTGAAAATATCAGCAGCCTGATCATATGTCCTGCAGGAGACTAGTTCCACCTCTTTATTCTTCACATGCTCTCTGATGAAATGATACCGTGTATCAATATGTTTGCTCCTTTCATGGAATACTGGATTCTTTGCTAGTGCAATTGCTGACCGATTGTCGATATAGACCTCTGTGGGATTAACTTGTGGAAATCCCAAGTACTGCAACACATTCCTGATCCAGATACCATGACAAATAGCTGAGCAGGCAGCAACGTACTCAGCTTCACATGATGACAATGTCATAATGGCTTGTTTTTTGGATGACTATGTGAACGCTGTATCTCCCATAAAAAATGTAAAACCTGTCGTGCTTTTACGTTCATCCAGATCTCTTCCCCAATCACTATCTGAATAGCCAATCAACCTGCAATCTTCACATTTTGTATATAAAATACCATCATTAATAGTACCTTTTATATAACGGAGTATCCTCTTTGCTGCATTCAGGTGAGATTGGTCAGGAGTCTCCATGTATCTGCTGACTAGTCTAACTCCATAGAGTATATCTGGCCTAGTACATGTCAAGTATCTCAGGCTTCCAACCAGGCTCTTGAAATAGGTTGGATCAACATCTCCCATTTCATTCTTTCTTAACTCTAATCCTGTTTCCACTGGAGTTGTGACAGGATTGCATTTTTCCATACCAAATCTTTTCAGAATTTCTTTTGCATAGATACTATGAGAGATGAAAATACCTCTTTCGCTTTGCACAACTTCAATACCGAGAAAATGAGCCATCAGACCAATGTCAGTCATCTCAAATTCTTTCACCATTCTTCTCTTGAAATCTTCAAACATGGCTGGATTGTTGCCGGTGAAGATCAAGTCATCAACATATAGGCATGCATATAACAAGCTTCCATCAGTCTCCTTCTTCATATATAGTGCATGCTCATACGGACATTTCTCAAATCCGTTCTCTTGGAAGTAATCATCAATCCTCATGTTCCATGCACGAAGTGCTTGCTTCAAACCATATAAGGCTTTCTTCAGTCTGCATACTTTATCTTCTTTGCCTTTCTTCACATATCCAGGTGGCTGTTCCATATAGATTTCTTCTTCAAGAAAGCCATTCAAAAATGCTGACTTTACGTCAAGTTGGTAAATTTTCCAACTTTTCTGAGCTGCCAATGATATTAGCAATCTAATGGTCTCTAGTCTAGCGACTGGGGCAAAGACTTCTCCATAATCAACTCATTCCTTCTGTTTATAGCCTTTTGCTACAAGTCTTGCCTTGTACCTCTGGACTTCTCCTTTTGCATTTCTCTTGGTCTTGCAGACCCATTTCACTCCGATAGCTTTTCGGCCTTTTGGGAGATTAGTCAACTCCCATGTCTTGTTCTTTTCAATAGACCGAATCTCTTCATCCATTGCACTTCTTCATTTTTCTTCTTGGTTAGCCTCTTCAAAGCTAACTGGATCACTTGTCATCAACAGACAATACAGAGTAATATCTTCTTCCACCTGTTCTGTATTTTCATACAGATCTTCTAAGCTACGTGTTCCTCTAGGCATCATATCTGAGAAATCATGTTCAATTGGTAATGGAGCATCATACCTTTGTGGTGAAGAGGAACCACGTTGAGGAGTCTACTGATCTCTGGGTATTTATGGCTCTGTAACCACTTCTCTTGTCTCTTTTTCAGGTATCAACTCTGCACTTCTAGAAGCTTTAGTCTGATCCCAATTCCAGGATTCATTTTCTTTAAAAATGACATCTCTGCTGAAAATCACTTTCTTGGTGACGGGGTTGTATAGCCGGTAACCCATAATTCTGTCACTGTATCCAACCAGGATACACTTCTCTCATTTATCTTCAAGCTTGGTTCTTCTCGCTTCTGGGACCTTGATGTAGGCAATAGAGCCAAAAACTCTAAAGTGGCTCACACTTGGTTTGTGACTGCTCCATGCTTCTTGCGGTGTCTTTGTATCAAGACTCTTCGTTGGACATCTGTTTAGTAGATATACCGCACACAAGACTGCTTCAGCCCAAAAACTCTTAGGCATGTTTTTATCCTTTAACATGCTTCTGACCATGTTAAGGATTGTCTGATTCTTCCTTTCAGCTACACCGTTTAACTGAGGAGTATAAGCTGGTGTAAACTGATGTCTAATTCCTTGTTGCTTAAGGAATTCCTAGAAAGCACCTGCAGTGTATTCTCCACCTTGATCTGATCTCAATGTTTTGATGTAGTAGCCACTTTGCTTCTTGAACTCTTTGAAGTAACCAAACACTTCAGACTTCCTTTTGAGGAAATAGACCCAAGTTTTCCTACTGTAGTCGTCAATGAAGGTGAGGAAGTATTGATTTTGTCCATTTGATACCGGCATCAATGGACCACACACATCTGTGTGAACGAGCTCAAGTGGCATGGTTGCTTTCCAATTTGCCTCCTTTCCGAACCTATTTCTGTGTTGTTTACTAAGAACACAACTTTCACACATCTTATTTAAGTGATGGATGTTTGGCAATCCTTTCACCATCTTCTTACTTCCCAGTTGCTTTAAACTTTCAAAATTGAGATGCCCATACCTAAGATGCCACAACCAGTCTTTGTCATTGATGATGGCTGTCAAACACCTTGGCGTATCATGATGGATTGAGAGAGGAAACATCCTGTTCTTCATCATCTGGACTCGAGTAATCAGCTTTCCTCGTGCATCTGTAATGGTCAGTTGCATGTTTTGAAGGCTAATTTGATAGCCTTTCTCCAGGAGTTGCCCGAGACTTAGGATGTTTGTCTTCATGTCTGGAACATAATAAACATTGGAGATAAAAGCATGATCACCATTCTTCTGCTTGATCATGACATCTCCGCTTCCTTGGACAGAGATTTTAGAGAGGTCGCTAAATGAAATTTCTCCTTGAACTTTCTCATCAAGTTCAGTGAACAAGTCTTTTATGCCGGCCATATGGTTAAATATTATACGTAAATATCTCCATTTGGATGGGGATGGATTTCGTTACAAGAATTAAAAAATAAGAGATCAAGAGGATGGCGCTGGGGGTTGCGAACTGCTCCCGTCGATGTTCGGGTCAGGTTCCATTACATACTCGCTCAGGAGGCTATCATCAGAAGGCCACACGACCATATCTTCTTCATCATCCATCCAGACACTATAATCAGTCCCTGGGACGGGCCCAACATCAGGATTCTCACCGTCGATCCCCGCTTTCTGACAAGCATGAAAAGTATAGAAGGAATCGGCAGTAGAAACTTCCAGATGCATGGGATGTGGCACGTTACCTTTACTCCGGCAATACGCTCGCCACTTTTTCATCTGGATCCGAAAAGACTCCAGAGACATATCCACATGCTTCTTAATTGAAAGGCTCCAGTTGGCCATGGCCCGGTCAGTCGCCCTATTCTTCATCTTCAAGAACTCTCCAGCCGAGACCATCCCCCTGGAACTCCCGAAGAAGCAAAGCATCATAGGCCGGAGATCTTTTAAAATGATCAACACCCTGAATCTCCAATTCCAGCCTAGCTTTCTTCGATAGGGACTTGACTGTCAAGGCCTGACGCTCCAAGTCTTCGATTCGACGCTCATAAAATGATTTAGCGTCTTCAGCGTTCTACTCGGCCTGGAGCAAAGCATCATAAGTAGATGACAACTGATCTTGCAAAGTCTTGACCTCCTCAACAACGAAAGACGCCTTCTGCTCAGCCTCTATCTAACGTGCCAAACATTGATCCAGGAGCACCTGATTTGACTTGGCTCCTTCTTGACAAGCCAACTCAACCTGAGCGCAGCGATCTTCACTCTCCTTTAGTTGGGCCTCTAGCCGCCTTATTCTTTCTGCCTGGGCTTCACCGGCTTGCCAAGCCTCGGACATCTCAGCTACCATCTACAGCAAATCAATAGTGAATAACAAAGTGAAGCAACAGTAGCAAAAGAAAATACAAAATCATACAAATAGTCGAGGCGTCACTCACATAGGAAGCACTGTTGAAGAAGCTACAGAGTCGGTCAGACGAAGTGCCAACCCTAAAGCGACTCCAATGATCCTCCCCAATGTAAGCACAGCCCGAGGACATAGCTCTCAACATGGGCTGGGGTGGGACCACTAGGTTGGCTCAGTAACCCCGAACCACTGGCACCAGCATCGGGCATAACGGTAGATGTTTGAGCTAGGGGGAAAAAGCCGGTAAAATTTCCAGCCTGAGTCTCAACATGATCCCTAGGGGGGTAGGAAAAAGCCTCTTTTTAACTCTAATGCCAGTCTCCTCATCACCCGAAAACAAGTCAACATAGGCAACCACCCGAGGAATCTTTAGGGCAAGACGCCCAGGAGAAAATGAAGCTTTCCTTTTTCTAGATTGCCTCCCGCGAGTGTCGAGGTTGGAGGCAGGATCCTCCACCTCAACATCAATCCCAACCTCAGGTGATAAGAGGATAGAAGTTGGTACAGAAATCGGAACCACAACAGGTGCAGTACCAGAAGGCCCCCCGACCCCGTCGATGCCTTGGGACGCAGCAGCCGCTTCATCAATAGCAGGACCCCTCGGATTGCCCTAATTGTCAGGTAAGCAGTCCCGCTCACCCGCACTGTCTGTAGCCGGGGCTAGAGTAACCCTAGCAGAAACTGAAGCCGCCTGCCCAGGTTCTTCAACCTCGGATGGCTCCCCAACCTTCTCTTTCCCCTTAGATGAAGAAGTGTCCGCCTGATTACCCTTCTCAGCAGCAGCCTTGTCTGCAGCAAAATCCCCTGGATCGCCCATATCTTCGGCCAAGTATGTCTCCATTTCCTGACCATGAGTCTCCCCGGGCATATAATCAGGCACGTTCCCTTCACCATCTTCCTTAGGAAGATCCTCGGGAGAACTCTCATCAGAATCAAATTATGGAGGGGCTACCCCAGCATCCCGCTGACGAATAGCCTCTTTTCGGCTCGCCTCCACGATACCCTTCATCCGGCACGCCTGAGCATCACAAACGATATCTACATCGAACACAAAAAGAGATTTTCAAGTTAGTAAGCTGACTAGGAAAGAGAACAGTCAATAAAGTTCTATGAAAACTTACGGCATCATCGGCGTGCAGTAATCTCAGGAAAAAGGCGAGCCCTAATCATTTTCTCTTCGTCGAAGAGATAAGGTTTCCCTCTCTTCTCCAAAGGACGAACGGCCGTCCGGGCCAAAGTTTTAAGCTCCTCGTCAGTAAAATAAGGAGTCGTATGATTCCATTTGTCGGGCGAGCAAAAGTACCGATGGACCTTGCGTGTCACCCAAGTACCATTAAGATCGAAGCTAATCGACTGGCCCCAGCGTTTACCCACGAAGAACCAACTGTTCTTCCAGAATTTATTTGAAGAAGGGAAGCCCCAAACAAATCCCTTCATCTTCTCATCCGCGACCAGTTCGACTTCACCCTTGACCATCACGTCTTTTGGTATCCAGTTCTCGGGCTGGGTCGAAAGAAGGAAATAAATCCCGGATTTCCCTAGAGGCCTCAACGAATAAAAATGCCTAATTTCGCGAGGGGTGAAAGGTGGTCGTTTCATCCTATGCCACATATGCCACATGCACATCAAATTCAGATAGCTATTCGGAGTCAGCTGTGCCGAGGCAAGCTGAGCCTCAGCTAAGAACCAAGTAATGAAAGGCTGAAGAGGAAGAGTAACACCACAAGTAAGCATCGCCCCATAGATTGCCACTTGGCCTGGTGGGGGGTTCCATACAGCTCGGCCGTCAGTAGGACTTAGTGAGATAACGCTGCTGTCCAGATCAAACCGTCGCTTGTATTTGCTGATCTCCTCAGGACCGACCACATTAGGCTCGATGTCATAAGCACATACCCGCTCGGGAGAGAAAATAATGTGAGCCCCCCTGTGCTCTTCTTCAATGTCATTCTCAACAACTCTCTGGGTCCCGATTCGACTCTCCTGGGAGTAAGAATCCTTGTAGATTTTACGCTCACTCTTCTTCTTCCCCATTCGTTTCCACGGTCGAGTATCGCCACAGACGGAAACAGAAGAATCTGATTAAGCTTCGGGTTGATAAGACTCAGGTTTTGAAAAGTCAGAAGAAGCGGAGGGAACTTCAGAAGCAGGTGGAACTTCAGAAGTAGCAGGGACTTCATGGAAAAGCCCAAAAATGTCGACGTCTAAGAAGCGAGGCTAATCGAAAAGAGGATCTCCCAGTAACCTGTGAACAACCGTGGCAGTGAGAGCATTGCTTCATTCAATAGCAATCATATCAACAGTAAAAAGACGATACCTAGCTGCAGAATCCATGAGAACTAACCTTGATATATCAGAAAATCGGAGATACACAAACTGCAGATGAAGGGTCTTCAAGTAAGGGTATGGGGGTTGAAACTGAGTATCTTGGCAAAGCAAGACCAAGAAACGTCTAAACTCAAAACAGGTTGAAGAACAAAATGCAGTTTTAATGAATTCCCCCAGAAATATAACAGATGCAGGCGAATTTTTCTCAAAGATAGAAGAAAATGGCGGAGGAAAAATAGAGATTTTTCCCAAAAGTGTAGTTTATATAGGAGCGATATCGGTTTCAAAAAGAAACCAAAACCCTAGGAGATATGTGAAGAAGCGAGAAAACAGAGGGACGTGGGTTGTGACGTGGGCTACGCACAGGCGAGCAGAAGGGTCATGTCTCATAAATGCCTCGTACCACGACCAAGCAGGAGAAGACAGGTGGCAACCAAAGAGCGCCTTGAGTCGTCGGAGAGCCAAGACGTCACCATCAAGAGATTTTTAAATGAGTAGTAAATTGGGTGCTTATGGACGCAATTAAGACACGTCATTCAATGCTTCGAATCAGACGAGGATACATTAATACATAAAATGACGAAGACAAGTGATAACAAAAGGGAGTATACGAGAGTTAAATATTTGTCCCGAGAAGACCTGATTCGACACAGTTGACTAGCCTCTTTTGGACTCTCGCAATAGTACGAGGTCGAAGAGTAGCACAATGAAAAATAAAAGTTCGTTCCCACAAGGATTGAGTGACCGATTACCGAAATTAACTAGTTCCAAAGCTATTCAAACAAGCAATAATCAATGATGGATTATACTACTCAATTATAACTTAAACTACACTAATGCAATAATTGAAAATAAACAAGTAAACAAACTTGAACAAAGGCAAACACAAGCAAGTGATTGTATCTCGTATGGGAAATTAGGCTAAGACCTTGAATCCACCTATCCAATTCTCATCAATTTTAGGCACATCATTTGAAGTAAAGTATGCAAGTGTGTGTGTAGATTTGTGATACCCTCAATTAGTCTCTAACCTCTCTCAAGTGATAAAGACAATATTTATATGCACCAACAACCTATTTCTCAATGGTTATCCGAACTACATATAAATTCATTAAGCTTCATGGCATACAAATTGAATCCTAGAGGCTAGCATCGCATATCTCTATCTTACCAACCTCTATCACTCATTTCATCGAGCACGTTGTGTGCTTCTCCTCTCGGTACTTCACACAACAACCAAACAATTACTAAATGCTAGCTAAACATTCAATAATGATTAAGAATATGAAATAAGCATACACAACACAAGCAATGATGATAAAGTGATGGCCTTGATTAATAATTCATGGAAAAGGCTTCATCTTGGCCTTAGCCAAGGAAGTTTAGTTCATAGTATAATAAATGACTACAAAATATGAGTAATAAGTACAAGTCATAATCATAGATGAATAAATGTAAAGAGAGAAAGGTTTAGAGTAAACTAATATGAAGAACTCCTCCTCTCTTGCTTGGATGTGCTTGACTTCTTCTCTCCTTGACTTCTCTTGCTCCAAGATGTGGTTTTTATGGTGGGTTTTGGTGAGTAAATGAGGTGGTGAGGTGAGAAATGAGTTTAGATGATGATTTGATGAAGGATGTGGGTGATTTAGTGAAGGATTTTGGTGAAAGAAGTGTTCTTGGGTGTTTGGGAGTGAAGTGGAGGTGTTTTGGAGCTCAATGGTCGTGCAAGAGGTGAGGCAAAAGAAGCTGAAGAGAGGTATTTATAGTGTATAAAATTAGGGCACGAAAACCTAGACCAATTTCTGATGTGGCAGTGTGGGCGCTGTACGTAGAGCGCTTCTGTACAGCGCCTGTACAGCGCCACTTTCCTGATCTCACAAATCATGTTTTGGGCGCTGTACATAGGGCGCCTTGTACAGCGCTTTATACAGCGCCCCTTCTCAATTTTGGCTTCTCCAGGCTTGGGCGCTGTACGTAGAGCGCTTATGTACAGCGCCCCTTTTCTGTCTTCAATTCTTCAGGCTTGGGCCCTGTACGTAGGGCGCTTCTGTACAGCGCCCGTACAGCGCCGATTCTCTGTCTTCACTTCTTCAGGCCTGGCATTTTCCTCAAACTTGATGTTTTTGCCTCCCATTCTTCATTTATCTACAATAAAGCCCTTAGAAGACCCGAAACCTGCACAAGCTTATTTAAGCATTAAAAATACCAGTTTTACCCGGAAAACGAAGGCAAATGATAGGTAAAACGGGGCTACATCACGTGTAGAAATATGCATTATCAACAGTCGGCTCAAATATTTAAGGGGGTATTGTTATAGGTAAAAATAGTCTTTTAGGCATGTCACCACCATAAGAGGCCACATAAGCAGAAGTGAAGGGAAATCAACCCAAGTAGCAAAAACCCAAGACAACCCAACCACAGACCAAGGAAATCGGCTCGGGCAAACATAGCATACTCGGGCATACTCAGGCATACTCGGAGTTCAGCTAGAAAGATAGTTGCGAAAACTCACTCCCCAAACATATGCTCATTCCCCAAACATATGGGTAGAATCAGCAACTAGCACCCCTACAATAAGCTACAGCGCAACTGCTCAGAACTCACCAAGGAAACAAGCAGGTCTCCCATAAATAAAGGAATAAAAATCCTGTCCAAATTATGACACAGCCAAACCAGAAGATACGCTACACCAAAATAGGAAAGCAAGTCCTTTTAGGACTGAGAAAACTCCCAAAACTTAGGCACCACAACACAAAACCCTAATAATACCCACAAACCATAAACAACTATGTATAAATACCCCTGTAAAACACAAATAAGGGGGACGTGAGAATTGAGAGGAGAGATCAGAGTGTGTATTCAATTAACAGTTTTCATAGTGAATTTGTCTTCGTTGCTTAGGCAACAACCAGTGGATGTTTCTCCGACCATCGAAGTTTTACCACGTATTTTTGTTCATCATTACTAATACTTTGTTATGTTAATTTCAATCATTCTTGTTCGTAAAACTGATATCAAATTGTTTGTTGAGTGACTACGAAAAATCACCTTCAACAATAGGCATTCAAAATTCGAACACTGCTGAGATTCTTGCTATTCTGGAGGCTTACAAGCTGTATGCATCAAATCCAAGGTTGGCCGTTAGGAATATTCAGATCGTGAGCGATTCTAAGGTGGCGGTTTCTTGGGCCAACAATATAGACAATTATGGGAGTTTGCAGCATATTAACTCGGTTTTCAACATCAGAAGTCATCTCCAAAATTTGAAAGGTCTGTTAATAGTTTTTAATCCTAGGGACTCTAACGAAGCGGCCAATGCCCTTGCGAAGTTAAGCTCGAATGGTGGTAAGGATAACATCGTCTGGTCGATGATATAGCTTCTCTTTGTTTTTGTTTCGTTTCTGTTTCGTTTTTCCTCCTTTGGTGGGGCTGTTTGTCTTCTGTTTTTTTGGCTGTTTTGTTGCTTGGGCTATTTGCTTCTGTTGTTCGGCGCCTTTGCTTGCTCTGCTTATGCAGTTGTTGTGTTTCTTGTTTGCCTTTGGCTCCTTTTCAAAAAAGGT
Organism: Acer yangbiense; assembly: GCA_008009225.1. Taxonomy (NCBI): domain Eukaryota; kingdom Viridiplantae; phylum Streptophyta; class Magnoliopsida; order Sapindales; family Sapindaceae; genus Acer; species Acer yangbiense. Next base: position 45,970,520 of record CM017764.1, read on the forward strand.
TATTGTTCCAAAAAAAAAAATTCTCTCTCTTCCTCTCTTAATTAAACTTCTCATTCTCCATTATCTAATTCTTCTTAGATCTCATTTCTCTTATCTCTAGCTAATTCCAGAAACCTACAATCAAAGAAATAATCTCATGAAATCCAACCCAAATTAACATAAAAATAGTTTGGTATGAAACAAAACCCAAACCCACTCACTCACGCAACCACTGCTATCTCACAAGAAATCATCACTGGCGCCAATCGACTCCCAATGGAGGAGATCAACACTTGATCTCGTCTGTGAATGGGAGAGAGGAGAGAAAGAGAGAGAAAGAGAGAGAAAGAAAGAGAGAGAGAGAGAGAGAGAGAGATGGTGGGTTATGGTAGTAGCTAGGGTTTGGTGTTTGAGTGGTGGACTGGTGGTGGCTAGGTTTTGGATGGAGATTATGGTAGAGAAGATAATGATGGGGAAATACGATTTGGGTGTTTAACTTTAGGTTAGTTTTTATTATTATTATTATTATTATTATTATTATTATTATTATTATTATTATTATTATTTGAAAGGTTTATTATTATTATTACTAAATCTGATTTTTATTTTTTTTTAATATAATTTCCTGGATCACATTCAAGTTACGTGGCTGAATCTCGGTCATACTCATATTCATTGAATTTTTAATTCTGTTAATTAACTTTTAATAAAAATCCATTTACTATATCATCCTTCTTCAAATTTATTTTAGAGAGTTTCTCCATACAATCCAATGTTTTTCTTTTTACACATTATTTCTAAAGACACTCCTTTTTAAAATTTTAAATTTAAAAAAAAAAAAAAAAAATCTAAAGACACATTTTTTTTTTTCTAAAGTTATCCCATTTATCTTTTGACACTCTTATTTTAAAGACACTCCATTTTAAAAAAATTAAATTTCTAAAGTCACTCCATTTTATTTTAATATTACCCATTTTAAATACCCCTCTTTAGAAAATTTGAAATGGGAAATGGAAGAGAGATGTGTAGTAATCAAATAAAAATAAAATAGAGGATAAAAAAAACTGAATAGAAGTGAGGAGATGAAAAAAAAAATGTTTTGGAGATCACATTGTGAAAATAGGAAAACAATATTTGTTTTTCTCTTTTGGATTTTAAGTTGAGTAAAAAAAATTCTATTGAGTAAAAAAATAATTTGTTAGACCACTTGGTTCAAAAGATATTGTTCCCCAAAAAAGAAAAATAAATAAATTCACTTTCTCTAAGTTAACTCCAGAATAGTTAAATGTCCCTAAAGAGACACAAGTTACGAGAGTGACAAAATCCCTTATGGGGGAAGGAATCTCAGAGGTGATACAAGAATGTAGAAATGAGGAAATTTCTATAAATTATATAAGAGAATTGTAGAATCGTGAAAAACAATCATCAATGATATATTTTCATACACAGTGGCAACTGAAATCATAAATGATGATTATGAACCTCATAATCTCGATGATTGCAGACAGAGGTCTAAAGAGGCAATTCAAACATAATTGACTTCCTTAGCCAAACGTGAAGTATTTGGATCAATAATCCAAACGCTTGAAGACGTCAAACCTATTGGGTGCAAATGAGTTTTTATACGGAAACGTAATGAGAAAAACGAGATCGTAAGATATAAGGCACGACGCATAGCACAGGGTTTCTCATAGACACTTGGCATCGATTTTGATAAAAATACTCACCAGTGATGAATACAATTACATTTCGATTTCTAATAAGTATAGCTGTCTTGGAAAGACTTGAAATGTGTATGAAAGTGACTGCGTAAGTGCGTAACTATATGGTTCACTGGATTCAGATATTTACATGAAAATCCCTAAAGGATTTAAAATGCCAGAAGCATGTAACTCAAGATCTCATAATTTGTATTCGATAAAATTACAAAGGTCCTTGTATGGATTAAAACAATCAAGACAAATGTGGTATAACCGTCTCAGTAAATATATGATAAACGAGGGGTATATTAATAATCATATATGTCCATGTGTTTTCATTAAGAAATCAGAATCTGGATTTGCTATCGTAGCAGTTTATGTTGATGATATTAATTTAATTGGAACTCCTGGAGAACTCCTGAAAATTGCTGATATTTAAAAAAGAAATTCGAAATGAAAGATCCGAGAAAGACAAAATATTGTCTCGGCCTCATGCATCATACATGTTCACAAAACCCAACTCCACATTTGACATATCAATTAAAATATATGCCTAGTAAAATTTTAAGAATTTTTCGGATTCAAGAATTAATTTTTTTCCAATATTTCGCTATTTTTTAATGTTTTATCTTTAATAAAGTCGGAAAAAAAATTGTTTTTGTACCTGAAAAATTTTCAATTCTTTTTTCAAAACTGCATTGCATTCTTTATATCATCCATGCCAAAAAAAAAAAAAAAAATCACTTCAAAATTCAATAAATATCATTAAATGTCACCAAAGATGATATAAATATATGGAGAGAAAAAACTGAACAAATGGGCCTATTTTAGGTTTTCACTCTGGGCATCAAAAAACTCAGGACCAACCCTGGGTAGTAAGTGTCCTATCTGTGAGTGCACCACTTTCCAGCAAACCAATAATTTTTTGGGTTCCAATGCCCCATTCCTTCTGGCCCTAAAATTATTATAGAAATCAAACGGTCACAAAATCTCAATCAAGTATGAAAATGACACCATTTTATATACTATTTTGTATAAAACCAATAGATTATTTATTTATTTGTGGGTTTCTCAAAAAAAATTTTTATTTTTTGAAATATTAAAATAATTCAGGATTTAGGGAGGTGAGACTTGAATACAAAAAAAGAAAAAAATGTTCAATGATGGACGAGATGATATAGACCCAGTGGTTTGCCCCTCACACATACACCATGAGGTTGTGGATTCGAGTCATGTCATTTCTCTCAAACCCTGAATTATTGTAATATTTGGAAAGAAAAAAAATGTTCTAGGCTTGAAATGACAGTCTTGTACATTATCTCTCGCTAAAAAAAACATGATTCAAACCCAAAATTTTATACTGTACATAATATATTAAAGTTTTGTGTTAATTGCAATCCTTTACCCGCAATTTTACCTACAAGGTTTAATATTCAACCAGTGACATTAATTACTGCAGCCCCAAACCATTAGTCAAACTCCGTTAGAGATAACGGTCGACTGAATTTGTATGGGTAAAATCGTCAGTTTACAACATAAATATAAGGGTTAACAGCACCAGACCCCCCTGAACTATAAGCGAATTTGCAAGTTACCCCCTAAACTTTTTTTTTTTTGGACAATTTACCCCCTGAACTCCCATTAATTGGCAACAACTGACGGAATAGTGACGAATGTCAGAGGCAAATTACATTTACATACCCTGATTATATGTATAATTACATTAAAACTGAAAAAATATAATAATATCACACAAACACCCTTTGACTTGTTTGACTAATGTCAAAAAAATAAAAATAAAAATATTAATAATTTAAAATAATAATTATAATAATAATAATAATAATAACAACAACAACAACAACAATTAGGGGAGTGTATTTTATATATTTAGCATATATTTAATTTATCTCCAAATTCTTTATATCATCAACACCATCAAACCAAATCAAAAAAAAAAAAATCAAAAAATCAAAAAATACATCAACAAAAAATGAAAAAAAAAAACTGATATTTAATTTATAATTAATTAAATTTAAAAATAAAACTAAATAAATTTATAATTAGTGAACTAGTTAACCTTAAATTTAAAGGTTTTTTTTTTATTAGGTGGAGATCCAATCCAGATTGGATCCCAACCGTCCATAGCATAGATGGATGGTAGAGATTAAGAATTGAATCAAAAAGGAAAAAAGAAAAAAAGAAATTTTGATATTAAATATTTAAGGTTAAAAAAATTAAAAAGAAAAAATCTTATGAAAAAGACAAAATATTAAAAACAAAAAACAAAAAACCAATAATAATAATAATAATCTTTATTCATATTAATTTCTCTTCCGATTATTGGTCCTCAATCTTGGTTTTTGGTTTTTTGTTTTTAATATTTTATCTTTTTCATAAGATTTTTAATTTTTAATTTTTTTAATCTTAAATATTTAATATCAAAATTTCATTTTTTCTTTTTTCCTTTTTGATTCAATTCTTAATCTCCACCATCCATCTATGTTATGGACGGTTAGGATCCAATCTGGATTGGATCTCCACCTAATAAAAAAAAAACCTTTAAATTTAAGGTTAACTAGTTCACTAATTATAAATTTATTTAGTTTTATTTTTAAATTTAATTAATTATAAATTTAATATCAGTTTTTTTTTTTTTTCATTTTTTGTTGATAAATTTTTTTATTTTTTTATTTTTTTATTTTTTATTTGGTTTGATGGTGTTGATGATATAAAGAATTTGGAGATAAATTAAATATATGCTAAATATATAAAATACACTCCCCTAATTGTTGTTGTTGTTGTTGTTATTATTATTATTATTATTATTATTATTATTATTATTATTATTATTATTTTAAATTATTAATATTTTTATTTTTATTTTTGTTGACATTAGTCAAACAAGTCAAAGGGTGTTTGTGTGATATTATTATATTTTTTCAGTTTTAATGCAATTATACATATAATCAGGGTATGTAAATGTAATTTGCCTCTGACGTCCGTCACTATTCCGTCAGTTGTTGCCAATTAATGGGAGTTCAGGGGGTAAATTGTCCAAAAAAAAAGTTTAGGGGGTAACTTGCAAATTCGCTTATAGTTCAGGGGGGTCTGGTGCTGTTAACCCTAAATATAATTGTAAGGTCTAGTTCCAGAAATTTTCCCAAGTCTAGAATCCAAACCCAAGTACATGACCCAAAACCCAGTTTAATAAACCGAAGCCCAAACCGAAGTTAAACTCACCTTGCTATTAGATGAGTTTAAAGAATAAAAAAAATGAGACAAGTGTGAAAAGTGGCCGCAATTGGAGTGAGGTGGCAAGAATATGGAGATAGAACTGATAGGTGGCAAAGAATTTTTTTTATAAAAAAAAAAAAAGGCTACCAGCTGCGTGTCACGCATGTGTGAGAGGTGGTGTGTGTGCTGGTGTGCAGTGGTAAAGCAAGAGGCGTGAATGATATAAAAAGAAAAATAAATAAAAGGAATTGAGAGAGAGACTCGGCTAAGAGTCTAAGACAAAGACCAAAAACAGAATACCAAATGGGGGAAAATAAAGAAAGAAAGAAAAGAGAGACAGGGCTGGTCGTGTGCGTGAGAGAGATAAAGAAAGATAGAGAAAATAAATTAGGTGTAGCCGTGTAACTGGAGATTTATTCAGGATGGATCCAGAAAGTGATGAGTCCAGACGGAATCCAGTCCCAGAACAGATTTGAGCACAGGAGTTATGTGAGTGAATAGTTTTTATTTATGATTTAAGTTATTTATTTTAGAATTATATGTTAACATCAATTATTTAGAAGACAGATTTCCAGATGATATATGTTTCTAAGAAATATGTAGATTTCCAGAATCCAGAAATAGATTAAGGACTAAGATTTAGAAAAAAGAATAGTTCACGTATGTTCAGAAAGATTTCCAGTTAGATTTTCTGATTTCCAGATAGATTTCTAGATTGTCAGATTTTCTATCAGATATACAAATTTTCAGATAGATTTCCAGAAATCCATATGGATTTCTAGATTTTTAGAAAGATTACAATATTTTCAGAAAGTTTTCCAAATTTTCAGATTCAAGTGTTTTATTAGAATTTTCAAAAAAGTAAAGAAAAGAAGATTGATTTATATTTTCAGAAAATTAAAAGAATTTTCAAAAGATTGGTCAGATAGTCAGATTTTAAGATATGAGATATGTACCCTCCTCAGCAGTATTATACAATAGAACCTTTCTAAATTAATATTCTTGGGACCTACCCTTGAGTATTAATTTAGAGGGGCTATTAATTTGAAGGGTTTGACTTTATAAAGTGTTATTTTGTCTTTAAAAACGTGTAGAAGTCAGTGTTCTTGTTTAGGGAAGGTTTCTTTTCAGGATTCCTTGTTTAGTCGGTTTTCTTCTTCAAGGGAAGTTCCTTTTTTTTTAGGATTCCTAATCGCACTGCCCATGGCAAATCGAAAGGTTTGTTTCTCCTTGACAATTGCACTGCCCATGTACCACTTATAAAACTACCTAATCACATCCCAACTCAAGAACATCACAGTGCACTATCTACCACCAAATTTGAAGAAGTGTGTTACATTCCAACTGAAGAGGTTATCATCAATGATATCACAAGGCAGAATAATGATGATGTGGTTGAGATAGATAACGATGACGATAGTCATAAGGTATCTAAAATCTCTACAAGTAGGTTAAGTTGTTAAAATGCTAAATTTAATTGAAACCTTTTGACTATAACAAGAAGGTGATGATAATAGCTTCTTGAGGACCATTCAAAATATGAAAGATGAAGTCAAAAATATCAAACATAGTGACCTAGTGCAAACTAGTATCTTGAAATACTTTTCTAGTTCTTGAATAATTTATAATATATTTTATACTTTTATGAAATTATTAATTTATGTGATAGTCGGGACCGAAATTTTACACTAGGCTTCAAAAAGAAATTATTAATTATTACGATAGAGGGGTTTATTAATTTTTTACACTGGCCCAAGTTGGGACCGAGATTTTTTATTAATTTAAAGAGGATATTAATTTATAGGAGATTAATTTATAGGGGTTCTACTGTATTCAAATTATTAGCTTTTGGGGCTACTCTACACGTGTATGTGAGACTACTCTGCACATTCGATCAGATAATCGACATGGATGTGAGATTATATTCAGATTATTAGCCTTTGGGGCTGCTTTGCACGTGTATATGAGATTACTCTGCACGATCGGTCAGATATTGACGTGTCTGTGAGATTATATGAGATTACTCCACATATCTGATCAGATATCAACGTGTTTGTGAGATAATCGCTCTACACAGGTGATCAGATATCACCGTGTATGTGAGATGTGTTTCCCCTGCTTTGCGTGTGCATTGAGATGTTTTGCCACGTATGTGAGATATTCCCTTAGGTACTAATTTTGTAAAGAGTTTTCAGATTAAATATATTACTGATTATGATCAATAAAGAAAAGATTTCATATTGTCATAAAAGATTTCAGATTATCAAATATTTTTATATTTTATAAAATCAGAAAATGTTTTATTATATTTTATAGTGTTTGCATAAATGTGTTTTATTTACAAAAGATTTTTAATTAGTTCTCAGCTTGTTTTACAGAATAGTTTCAGATTATATCATGATCAGTTCCAGGAAAGAGTTATAGAAAAAGATGTAATTTCAGAAAGAGTTATAGAAACAAATACATAATAGTTTCCTACAGACTAGATGCAGAATTTAGAAAGAAATATAGAAAGGAGTTCTACAGATTAAGTTTAGCCTAAGAAATACAGAATTCAAAAGGAAATTGAGAAAAGATTTTCTATAGCTAAGAATTTTCAGATTGTATTTTGTTGGCAAGCATAAGTTAAATGAACTACGAGGTCTTTAATCCTTATTGAGTATAGGGTACGTAGGCGTTTGGGGCGTAAATCTCAAACCCAAGCTCACTAGAGAAAGAAAAATAAGATTTTCACAGGATTCCCTCGTACTTGAGATAGAAGTCGGGGCGGGTCCTGTCAATAATAACATAATTAAAAATTAAAAAACGGAAAATTATCAACCATTTGATCCTTAATTCCATGGAGGAGTTGACCCCCATGGAAGGAGAAGATCTACACCAGTTAAGCAGATCACTCATTCGATAGAGATTTTTTGGAGGCTTTTCATGATCAGAAAAGTAAGAATAAGAAGAACAAAAAAAAAACATTGTTGTTATTAAAGGTTTCATGATGACGAAAGTCCAAATCAATACCCAAAACAACAACATCTTCTAAGAACAACAGTTAAGAGAAACTTGTGGCAGTGCCTTGCTCATGGTCTCCACCATTATTCGCCATTAAAGAACCAGACTCATATGATGCTAAGGAAAAACAAAAAACAATAAGGCAATAGGAAAGAACAAGGTCTAGATCAACAAAAACCCAAAAATACTTCAGGAAAGAACTAGATCCAGATCAACAAAAACCCAAAAAACTTAAATTCAAAGCTTGTTTAATCTTTTAATTTGATTTTTTTTTTTTTTTTTTTTTTTTTTTTGAAATACTTCTAAATTTGATTTGAATGTGACAGTAGAGAGAGAGAGTGTGTTGGCAGTTGTCTTTTTCTTTTTCTAGTACGTGTGAGAAATTCTTTTTTTTTTTTTAATTATTTAAGTTTTTTAAACTTAATTATTTAATTGTTATTTAATAATTTAAAATGTAAGGGACAATTAAGGTTTTTTCAAATAAAGTATAGGGGCATTCTGGACTTTTCAAGCCAAAACCTTAAGTCAGCACTCAGCAGTTAAGTAAGATGGAGGTCAAATGTTGATAGTGGATCTGCTGCAATTAAGACTATTTATTGAATAATAAGCCTTTTTGGAAAACTTCAAGGTATGTTATTTCAATTAACCTTAAAGTTTTGGAAAGATAATTAATTAATGGGCTATTATTAAAAACGTTTCTCTAGTTTGAGGTATTATCCATTTTGGTCCTTCTAGTTTGAAAAATGTCAATTTTGGTCCAAAATGTTAGTATTAATTATCATTTTGATCCCTATCATCAGGTTTCATTAGATATTTAACGGTGATTGAAGGGTATAATGGTAATTGAACAGGAAAAAAATAATAAATATAATTAAATTAAATAGTAATAAAATAAAAATCTTCATTTCTCTCTCCTCACCATCGATCTCTCTCTCTCCCCTTACTCATTCAATTTTGTGGGTTAGTTTTCTAGATTCAAGAAACAAACATAAAAGCCAACAAATTATTATCCATGTAGACCCTCTCTCTCTCCCTGACTTTATTTCTTTGGAAGTTCGATTCTTTTCCTCCAAACAAAATCTTGAATTAAAACATTTGGGTTTTTGTCTTCAACTACTGAGGGTGGTCAGAGCATCCACAATGGTGGAGACCCAAACACAAGACCCATTTATGTCACATCATCAAAAATGGGTCTTGTTTTTAAAGAATGAGTCTTCTCATTTGGGTCCTATTTATTTGGGTCTCATTTTCCCACAATGGTGTTCAATTGAAAAAGTAAAAGTGGATCCACTTTTTTAACTTTTTTCCAAACAATCATTACTCTTCTTTAAAATATTATATATATATATATTCAATAATTATTTAACAAATTATGATTAATTTAAAATAATTTTTCACAACCGAATTACATCAACAATAAAAATAAATGCCGATTTCAGTTCGGTTCAGTTCGGTTGGGTTCCGGTCCGGTTTCGGTTTCGGTTTCGGTTTCGGTTTCGGTTTAGGTTTCGGTTCTGGTTTCGGTTTCGGTTTCGGTTTCGGTTCCGGTTCCGGTTCCGGTTCCGGTTCCGGTTCCGGCTCCGGTCCGGCTCCGGCTCCGGCTCCGGCTCCGGCTCCGGCTCCGACTTCGGTTTCGGTTTTGGTTTCGGTTTCGGTTTCAAACCTTCAAAAAATTAATGTTTTCATTCAAATTATTTTAATTTTATTGAACTAAAATTTTATAATTGAAATTAAATTTATTTATATTTTTTTCATTATATATATAATTATTGAAGTTAATAATAATATATTTAAATTTAAATAATTGAAATATATATATTAAATTTATTTATATTTTTTCATTATATATAATTATTAAAATTAATAGTTATATATTTTAATTTAAATTATATAAATATATATATATATATATATATATATATATATATAAGCCCAATCCAATGATTGGGAAGTGTTGGGAACCCAACCTAATCATTGGGCAAGACCCAAATTGTGTTCCAAATTTGGAACCCAATTTGGGTCTACTTGGGTGGACCCCACATTTGGGTCCCTTTTTTTGGATCCCTTTTTGCATTATTGTGGAAGAATTTGATGGGTTCCAAAGTGGGTCTAGTGAAAGTGGGTCTCATTTTGCAACCATTGTGGATGCTCTCATTGGCGACAACGATGGTGATTGCTAGAGATGCACGTTTGGGGAATGGGGATGGATATAGGTCCCCCCATCCCCATCCCCATCCCCACTTCCTAGACCGAATTACATCAACAATAAAAATAAATGCCGATTTCAGTTCGGTTCAGTTCGGTTGGGTTCCGGTCCGGTTTCGGTTTCGGTTTCGGTTTCGGTTTCGGTTTCGGTTTCGGTTTCGGTTTCGGTTTAGGTTTCGATTCTGGTTTCGGTTTCGGTTTCGGTTTCGGTTTCAAACCTTCAAAAAATTAATGTTTTCATTCAAATTATTTTAATTTTATTGAACTAAAATTTTATAATTGAAATTAAATTTATTTATATTTTTTTCATTATATATATAATTATTGAAGTTAATAATAATATATTTAAATTTAAATAATTGAAATATATATATTAAATTTATTTATATTTTTTCATTATATATAATTATTAAAATTAATAGTTATATATTTTAATTTAAATTATATATATATATAAGCCCAATCCAATGATTGGGAAGTGTTGGGAACCCAACCTAATCATTGGGCAAGACCCAAATTGTGTTCCAAATTTGGAACCCAATTTGGGTCTACTTGGGTGGACCCCACATTTGGGTCCCTTTTTTTGGATCCCTTTTTGCATTATTGTGGAAGAATTTGATGGGTTCCAAAGTGGGTCTAGTGAAAGTGGGTCTCATTTTGCAACCATTGTGGATGCTCTCATTGGCGACAACGATGGTGATTGCTAGAGATGCACGTTTGGGGAATGGGGATGGATATAGGTTCCCCCATCCCCATCCCCACTTCCTAGACCCTTCCCCCCCCCCCCCCCCCCCCCCCCCCCCCCCCCCCCCCCCCATTTGGGGAAAATGGGGATGGGGAATTTTGGGAGGACCTATATCCATCCCCATCCCCATCCCCAATTCCCCATTTTCCCCGTTTTTCCCTATTTCCCCCGTTTCCCCCGTTTCTCCCGTTCCCCAATTTCTCCATTTGACTAAAAATTATAAATTAAACTAAAAAAAAAAAAAAAACATTTCAATAAAAAAAATATGAAAAATTAAAGAGTAAATGGGGATGGGGGACCTCTCCCCCATCCCCATCCCCATTTCCATTTCAATATAATTGTGGGGGAAATGGGGAAATGGGGATGGGGAGGGGTCCCCCCATCCCCATCCCCATCCCCATCCCCATTTCAATTTGGGGATGATTTTCATCCCCATCCCTCCCCATTTCCCCATTTTCCCCCCAAAAAAATTCCCCAAATGGGGATGGGGACGCAGGGAATTGGGGCCCCGGGGAAAAATGTGCATCTCTAGTGATTGCATTGACCAGTTCTGGCCATTTATGATTGCAAATATCTCTTTTTGAAAAGCTCACCGATCTCTTTCGGTTATTATTTTCTTTTTCATTTTAAAATTTTGGTCTCTCTTTTAATCATGGAATTAAATCCAACCAAATGATTTTTGGATTCAAATCTTTTGCTATATTTATATGGGTGGCTCTATTGCCACCTAGGGATGGCAAAAACCCGGGTCCAGGCCGGGTATACCTGGAGCTGGGTAGGTACCTGGGTTTTGAGAGGCCGGGTATCCACCCGGGAAAAACCCAGATATTGCAATCCGAGTACCCGACCCGGAAAAACCCGACCGGGTATCCACGTATCCATACCCATATTTTACCTAGGTTTTACTGGTTTTTTTTTTTATTATTATTATTAAATATTTCTATCATTGAATAATGTTACGCTGGACCAGTTTCACACAAAAATTGATGTTGTGTTGGTGTTTCCTTTTGACATTAAATATAGGTTTAATGTGATCATTCACTGCATTCAACAATAACAATCACAAACAACTCTCATGATCTTTGATTACGGTTCGTGATATTTTAGAAAAATATAAGTAGAAAAAAAGTTGTAAGCATGATATTTTAACGATTTTATCCCATGTATATTGTTAAATTACAAATAAAAGACATGAAACAAGAAATAATTATTTAAAATGCAGTATTTATCTTTTAGGGGCCAAAAATTAAATAGCACTTTTTGGGGGAGGGCTTGTGCAAATAGCACCACTTTAATAAGTCATGTTTAAATAGCACCAAAGTAAGTGATGAGACCAAAATACCCCCACTTACTCTTTTCCTTTTTATTTTTTTTCTCGAAAATTCGAGACTTTTTTATGCGTTTTCGAGACTTATTCATGTGTTTTCGAGACTTATTCATGAATTCAAGTTTGTTCGGGACTTATTCTGTTCGACCTCCATCAATGGTGAACAGTGACGATCCGACGACGGCGCCGGTTGACTCCGGAGATAGTTGGATCTGGAAGAACGAACGACGCCGAGTTCGTTGGCGCCATCGGTTTCGTCAGATTCGCGACGGATCGTCATAGATCGGACGATGAAGATTTGCGACGGTTTGGGTTTGGCTTCGTTTCTCTCTCTACACAGCTCGAAAATGAAAACGAACACTTCGGTTACAATTATTGGCACTCGAGGAACGTTTTCCCGGTGGTTTTGCCGGTCAACTCGCCGGTTGGCGGTGGCACCTCCATTGAAGCTCCATCAATGGAGGTTTTGGAAAAAGGAAGAAGAAGGTGAGGACACACGAGAGAAAAGAAAAGAAGTTGGGGGGTATTTTTGTCCAAATTCCATTTTTGGTGCTATTAAAACAAGAGTTATTAAAGTTTGATATTTGTACAATTCAAAATAAAAAAAATGCTATATACTCCTATTTCCTCTTTATCTTATCTAATCAATGCTTGTTAGATGTATTTGATGACGGTCTCAGGTTGTTCACATTTTATGGCATTAATAAAATGCAGATAATACTGTCTCTGTCTGTACTGAGAATTACTATTAGCATGATCCAACATCCCCTTGGCCCTTGCGATTCAAAAAAATTTCTCAAGATTATACAAACCCTATATGTTTATTTGAATATTATGAAACACGAAATTTGATTAAATACCAATGTGTAAGTTTAAAATGGAAAAAACAGAAGACAAAGCAAGAAGAATGAGAATGACAATGCTAATAGAGTTAATTTGCATATTTTCCAGATACATATTACTTAGCTTATTGAAAGAAAATTAGGTTTGATTTTTTTTTTTTTTTTTAATTTGAAAGTTTATTATAAAAAATAAAAATAAAAACCGGGTACCCGGCCAAGTATCTGGGTATACCCGGACCCGGGCCAAAACACAATTGGTGAGGGTCTTACTCGGAGAATTCCGACCCGGGTAAGCTGGGTGAGTTTGCCATCCCTACTGCCACCCAAAAAATATCTTGCTACACCTAGGTTTTAATGAAACGCTTTTTTTTTTTTTTTTTCTAAAAGACCCTTATGTTTAATTACTTAAAAGTATTTGACTTTATAATTGGAAATTTAAATCGGCTAGGGGGAGTCCAGGCCCGGCAGGTATTGGTGGTGTTTTGAGAGATTCGAAAGACAAGATGGTGTGCCTCTTCTCCTACTTCGTAGGTTCTATGGACTCTAATTCTACTGAAATTCTGGCAATTAATAAGGCTATCGATTTGTGCCTTGCTGATCCTTCTCTTTGTGGCCGTGTGATCTCAATTGTTAGCAATTTGAGGTCTTCGTGTCTTGGATTAACAGCAATGATTTTGGTAGTCTTGAGCATGTCAACTCGATTTACCATATTCAGTCTACTTTGAAGTCTTGGGATGGCTTGGAGGTTGTTTTCGATTCACGGATGTACAATTCCTTCGCGGACAACTTGGCTAAGATGGGGTCTGGCTCTTGCTCTACTGGGGACTTTATTCATTGGTGTTAACGTTTTCTTTTTGCTTTTTGTTTTTTGTTGCTGTCTGTTGCTGGTGTTTTGCCACTGGTCTGTTCTTGTGTTGTCCTGGTGGCGGTGCTGTTGCTGTTTGGCTTTGTTATGTTGCTGGTGGTTGTGTTTGGTCTTTGTGCTCTTTGCTCTTTGTGTTGTGGCTTTGTCTTGGCTCTGTTTACTTTCTATACCATAAATTGAACACTCAATCTATTATAAACCCTAATAAATATATACTTAATCATAACCAACATCAATATGGAAATATAATTATTCTCACATATAGTCAATAAATAGATGAACAAGTAATTGATTTCATGGATTTTGAATACATCCAGGCATGTTTACTTTAATTTTTATTATTGTTTTGAGATTAAAAAAAAAAATGGTTTTAAAAAGTAAAGAAGTTGGTGGACGTATTTTTAAAAAACCAAATTCACAAGAATTTGTTACATAGATCAATTTTTATGTTTGTTTGGTAATTGAAAAAAAAAATTAAAAAAACAAAAAACAAAAATAGCTGCATATGTTTTGTTTTTTAATCATAATTTTCTTTCTTAAGAACAAACACTTTATTTTGAAATAATATTTTTAGTATAGAATATAAATAACGACAATGTATTAAAATTTGAAATACAAAATAACAGTTAGACCATTGAAAAAAATCTGAAACTATCAAAAGAAATAAAGTATTATTTAAAAAAAGAAGGTGCCTACTAGAAAGATTGATGTCAACATTTAATTTATTAATCATAATCAACTCTTTTGGAAGGAAAATCATAATCTACTTAAAATGGACGTAATCAGGGAAAAATATATGTTTAAATTTACCAAAAGTACTTAAAGGATAGTTTGGTATTTTGAAGGGTGTAAAAAGTAAAATTAATATTTTTAATTTTTTAATAATTTTTTAGTTAGATGTAGAAAGAAAAATGGGTGTAGCAAGATATTTTTTAGGTGACAAATTGACAATAGAGCCACCCTATCTGTATTTGTGTTGACCTAAAATAGCTAGAGATAATATAATGCATAATGAGAGTGAAAATAACAAAATATATATATATATATATAATTTTCAGCCATTAACAACAATTGTGTTCAAATTTCACACAAATAATTGGCAATGAAATGAAACAAGGAAAAAAAATAGTTTAAATGGATGAAAACTAATATTTGTTAAACTAATTTAACCCACTCTTTCCGGACCATCATCAAGACATACTCAAGATCGTCCTCCAACCATCAGATCAAATAGCTCATCTACCTTATTATACTTTTCAGAAGCAAGGTATCCACTCGAAATGGTGTTGCAAGAAGACAGATATCCACTCAAAATGGTGTTGCATGATCTAGCGTCAATACCAATCGCCTCATCACTTTGCATTCGATTAAAAACCTCATCAGCTTTCTCAACATTACCAGCTTTAATCAAAGACTCCAAGTATATGTTGTAAACAAGAATATTTTCATACTCAAAGAAGGCCAAATGCAATCTATCAGGCATGCCCAAATTGAGGTTTGTTATGTTAATATAACAAGGCATGATGAGTGGTGGCTTCATGCCCCTCTTTACAAACTCATCCATAACAGATTCTGCAAGTTTCGTATTCTCAGCTTTACATAACACCTCTATGAGTTCACGATATTCTAGAACTGTAGCAGAACCCATAAGCTTCCGCATCTCCCTGAATGTATCCAAGGATTTCATAAATTCTCCGATCTTGGCATAGGCTACCATTTTATAAACAAAAGCTTGAGTGGGGATGCCATCATTAGAATCAAGTAGTTTGAGACATATTCTTTCTACTTCTTCCACGTTCCCTTCCTTTGAGTGAACTCTCAGGACAGACAAGAGTACTTCTTTGCCCTCCTCGATTCCCACTTGTCGCATTTCTTCCCTAAGTGAGGCTATCCTTTCTTTATCTACAGTGTCTTGATAGCTATGTAGCCAGATTAGACCAACATAAATATCCTTTTGTATCTCAAGTCCCGATGTCACCAAATTGTGAAAAATAAGCTCAGCTTGTTTAAGGTAAAGTTTTGATGAGCTTCCAGGTTTGCTTGTGAGAACTCTGAAGAGAGAATTGTGCAAATTGAGATGGGGTTGGTAACCTCCCAGTTGAATCATACGATTATAAATGCGTGGAAATTGTGGAAAATGTCACCTTTTTGAACTGATTTGGTGACAAAGTCACTGCTTTAATAAGTTAAGTTTAAAAGGCACCTATTATGGTGAACTACCAAAATTGCCCTTACTTTACACATTCTCTTTCTTACTTTAAAGTTTTATGATATTTTATTCTTTCACCTTCTTTTATAACAGACCTTCAATGGAGGTTGAACACCATAACATTATCAATGCAACTTCTTTGGATAATTAGTTTTGTGGCGCTACGCAGACGCATTCGGGGGTCTTCCTTTTCATTTGTTCTCAGAGTCTTTCATAAACCTTAAGCTAGTTGTGTGAATTTTGAATCTAATTGAAAAGGCTCAGAGAAAAGGCTCGAACAAAAAGGCTGGACCAGTGTATGAAAAGTCATGGGAGGTGTAGTAAAAGTCACGGGAACAGTAATAAAAGTCATGGGAGACGTATGAAAAGTCATGGGATGTGTATTAAAAGTCACGGGACACTTATCAAAAGTCACGGGACACTTAACAAAAGTCACGGGACACTATACAAAAGTCATGGGACACTTATCAAAAGTCACAGGACACTATACAAAAGTCACGGGATACTTATCAAAAGTCACGGGACACTATACAAAAGTCACGGGACACTTATCAAAAGTCACGGGACACTTATCAAAAGTCACGGGACACTTATCAAAAGTCACGGGACACTATACAAAAGTCACAGGACACTTATCAAAAGTCACGGGACACTATACAAAAGTCACGGGACACTTATCAAAAGTCACGGGACACTATACAAAAGTCACAGGACACTATACAAAAGTCACGGGATACTTATCAAAAGTCACGGGACACTATACAAAAGTCACGGGACACTTATCAAAAGTCACGGGGCACTTATCAAAAGTCACGGGACACTATACAAAAGTCACGAGACACTTGAAAAAGTCACGGAAACCCAGAAATTCATCGTCCTCAAAACAACTCTTTTCTGAAACTAAAACCCTAACCTAACCTCATCATACAAACATAGTCAACCACAAATCAAATCAAACCTAAGCTCGAACAAGGGTGTCGCCATGAGATTTACAGTCAGATTTCTTGCAACGATACTTTCTCTCTCCACTGTTCTCGCTCTCTCAACTTTTTTCTCTCCACTTTTGAAAAGACACAAACAGACAAAATGAGGGTATTTTTGTCTGATAGACTGAAATAGTGACAAAAAATTTTTGAACCCATGCATGCTTCGTCCAAGCAATCTTTAGTTGGTTCACTAAGATAGTTAACGATCAAGATGTGAAATGTAGATTCACTAGGCATACGTCCCTGATTAATAATCTCATAATACATTTGCCTACATTTGCCAAAGTTTCGCTCCTTACCCGCGGAGTCTGCCAACTTGGTTGCAAGATCAAAATCAAATCGATACCAATTTTGATCCTTCATCCATCTGTACACCTGAAACAAGACATTATAGCCAAAAACTATTTTTGATAATGTTCTAGCTTATTGTGACAAAAACAAGATATGGTCTTATAGCCAAAACAGACTTCATATGTAAAAGTAAAACAAACGAGCAAAACAGAAAATGACAAACCAAAACAAATCCTTGCTAAATCAGATGGTGAACTGATGCAAAACAAAAATTCCATTTCAGTTTAAAACTCCAATAAAAGCATGTAAGCCTATTTAAATATACTCAAGCACATTTAACCAGATAGAAAAGCTTGTCATCAAAGTTAGTAAAACCATACAAGATCACACATTATCAACAACAGAAACTTGAATTCACAAATAGCAACCATTTTTCTCACAGCCCATTTGACCATAAAACAAATTACAAACTCACTTCTACCCAAAAAAAAAAAAAAAATGTAATTTTTCTTCACTTCTTGTACAAACATGAAGCTTACCACCTCCTAATATCAAAAACATGCAAACATAGACCCAAAAATTCAGCAAAATCCAGCCATATATAATCCAAAAACCCTAGAGAGCTTTCAAAAACCATATAACTAGAAAAAGTCTTAACAATGATAAAATCAGTAATCAAGAATATATATACCAAGTATGCCGCCCAATAATTGCCAATCCACATAAGATGTACAACCAGATAAGTGGCGTCCTCCTGCCTCAACCACTTCCTCGCCGCATCCAAAATATAGACAACCCGGTACGCCTTAAGCGCAGGAAATTCTTTACAGAGCCACGCCAGCTTCGACCTCCTCCACTGCTCCTTCACCTCCAACGACAGCGAACCCAGGTGCCTCGTTTCGCTGCCCGCCGTCCCCACTTCCATACCCAAAGACACTCCTTTGCAGTTGCCGGATTTTTCATTGATGTTAAAGTAATCACATCTCTCTTCCTCGGAAGAACTAACTCTGCTCGCCGAGTGTTCGACGGAAGTACTATCAGAAGCGGCGGAGGAGGATTCGAGTGGGATTGACGAGAAGCGGTGCGGCTTGGTGGTGGGGTGAGAGCGGGGGAGGAGATGGCATTGGTGGCGGAGAGAGAAAGAGACGGAGCGGAGAAGGGAGAGAGAGGCGCGCATCGGTGAGACAATGAGGGTTTGAAATATATATTTATTTGCTAACAAAAAAAGTTATGAAAAGAATAGATGCTTTATGTTTACAAATATTTATTTGAGTTCTATTTTTTTTTTTTTCTTTTATTTTATTTATTTATTTATTTATTTTTAAGGTTGTTTGGTTGTGCTTTTGAGATTGTCTTTTTTAAATTGAGTAGATACTAATAAAATTTAAACATTTACTATAGGCAAAAGCTTATGGGGAAGTGCTTCTCCGAATATACCTGTTTTTAAATATAAAAAAAAAAAAAAATTCTACCGACTAAACAACTATAATTATAAAAAAATAATAATAATAAATAAATAAATAAAAACTCTATTTCTAATAGATCTACTACAAATAAATCTTTTATAAATAGAGGTTTTTTAAAAACACAACCAAACAAGCTCTAAGAGTGGTGCTATTAGGCCGTTGCCCGAACTATTTATGCCCCCACTTTTTAAAATTTTGATTTAATTATATAAAATTAAATGATTTTATTAGTTTTTTAGATTTATTTCTAGAATTATCTTTTAACTTATTTTTCAAACTTAATACACCTCTTATCTATTTCAAAAAAATAAAAATAAAAAAACACACTTCATCTCTAATTTTTATATACAGTTTTCTCACATTCATTCGCAGAACTTGTTTTTTCTTCCTATTTCATGGTGAAACCATTCTTATTAGATGCGATTTTTGATGATTTTTTTTTTTTAGCGATTAAGTTAGGGTTTTGGTGTGGTTTCGTTTTGTCAGAGATTAGGTTTTCTTGGTTGCGATTCTTGGTGCGATTTCATTGTTTGTTTTTTTTTTTTTAAATAACATTGAACTTACTTTGGAAAATTTGGAATAAAATCTACAAAAGAATTTATACAAATCATAGTATGCTTGGAAGATCTGAAAAAAAAATAAACCGAGAGGAAAAATAGCAAACATGGATCTGAAATTTAAAAAGAAAAACAAAACAAAACAAACATGTGAAACAACAAAATCAAAAAATACTAAACATGGGAAACATGAGATTAGGATCTGAAAGAAAATATAAACAAAAATAGTAAACATTCAACAATTTGAAATAATATATGTTATTAGAGTTTTGAAATAAGGAAAGTGGGGTTTTATTAGTTTTACTTTGTACAAGATTTTTTTAATAAAAATGGTATGTCTCTTTAAGTAATTTGATAAAGGGAAAAAAAGAATACTAAATAATTTAAAAGATGAAGTATATATAGTTCAGTAATGAGTGTACCAATATCACCACTCAAAAGAATAAATAGTTGCTATTTATAACGATGAGATGTTACAATATATGTTAAAAGCATCGTAAAATCTCAAATCATGAGAGAATTTTTGTTTATTGTCAACATAGCCCCAACCAAATGATTAGCAGATTAGTTTTGTTTTAAAAAAAAAATGAAAACTATTGATATCAAAAATTAAGGCCCGAAGGGATCCGCCCTGAACAGGTTAGGCGCAGGTTTAGTGTTTACAATTTATATTATGGTATGAGGTCGGTATTTTTTTCAATACTTGATTTATTTTCGGGATGGTTATGAGATTTTAAATCCTTGCCCCGAACAATCCCCGTACTTGTTATAAAAAAAAATTATATATATAGTATAATTGAAAATCAAAACTAAAGGTCAAAAAAAAAAAAATTATATATATGTATAGTTGTATACTAGAGATCCAAACTATATGATGGAAAAATGTTTCATTTTCTACACAAACAATTGGGTACGTATCAATATATAAGATAGTTTACGGATGAGAAAATTTGAGAAATTTTTGTATGGATCGAATCATATATATTTATTTATGATTAGAAGTAAAAATAGAATTTAAATAGAGTACATGATAATTTTAATTGTTAATTAACTTCTTCTTTTTTTTCTTTTTTCTTTTTTGTCAAAATGAGACTCTTGATCACTTTGTATTATTTTCATATTATTCAATAATTTTGATATGATTTCTATCAAAAAGTCATTAAAAAAATACATTAATGGGATGAGGATGGTATCAGACAAGGAACCGATCCCCAAATGGGGATCCCCGTACCCGCACTATTAATTTTAAGGTGGTTATTGATCACCAGGATGGTATTTCTCATATAAATTGGGATTGAGGATGGTAATAAAAAAACTCATCCACGACCCGTATCATTGACATCCCTATTACAAACATGAGATTGAGAGTTTGAGAATGAAAATTTGATTTTAACTCACAATTTAATTTAATTTTTCTTAATATGTATTTTTTTTTTTTTTTTAAATCTAATACTCATTGAGTTATAAGTTGGTCGAGACATGATAACGAATGGAAAAATGCATAATCATTTTGTTAAATAATTAATACACCAATTGGTTCATAACCCTAACAAATTCTATTGTGCTCATTATCTCTCTCAACCTACAAATCTACAATGCATAGGTGTTGATAATGGGCCAACACAAAAATATACCTTTGAACACAAGCCCATTTGAGGACTAATCAACAAACTCAAGCCTCTCTCACTTGAACAGATTCGGGTATGGTCATGGATAGCCTCCTATCATGCCACTTCAAATTTTATTTGAACCCCAAATAACTTCAACCATTCACACTATTAGACAACTCTTTATGAGTTAAAAGCAAGAAAACCCCAGATCAAATTCCATGGTTATTAAACCTAATTCAAGACCATATCTAGACATCCTCCCTTCGACGTATTCTTGACAAGTGTTCAATCTCAAGAAAGAGAAAAGTGGAAAATGTCACATCTCTCAACATAATTGGTTTTCTCAAATGGGTTGTTTTTTAATTACAAACACAAGGGTACATATCTAAGGTAGTTAGTGTCCTATATGTGAAGGCACCACTTTCCAGCAAACCAACAATTTTGGGGTACCAATGCCCATCCCTTTTTGCGCTATTATTATTATTATTATTAAATCTCAACCAAGCATGAAAATGACACCATTTTATACACTATTTTGTATAAAACAAATAGATTATTTATTTATTTGAAGGTTTCCCAAATTTGATGACCATTAGTCCTTGTAATTTTTTTATTTATTTTTTATTATTTTGAAGTGAGTCAATGTCTAAATCTTTCTAGGGATGTCCTATACCAACCAAGTTTCTAATGTAAATAATAATAATAATAAAGAACTCACAATTATGATCAACAAATGTTTATTTTAGAGCTTTTGGTATGTAAATTCCGGATGATTTCGATATAATATTTTAAACGTATAATATAAAAATTTATGTTGTATTAATATAATTATTGTTGTACAAAAATGCATTTACCATAGAATTCGAGAATGGTATACAAATACAATATGTATATAGTTTGTAATAATTATAAAACCAAATAACTTTGTGATTTGTTTTCTTAGTTACTTGTTTAGTATTACTTATTGTTGTCTCACATTGCTCGGCCAATTAAAGAAAAAAAAAAAAACATTAAACTATGCGTTTAATCCCAACTATTAAACATTAAACTATGCGACCAATTAAAATTTGACACTAAATGAGTTTGAGATTTATTGGATTTGTCGAGAAGTAGTAATACGTGGTCTAGACTCTAGATATTAACTCCCAACTATACAAATGAGAGGTATCCTCATACATGTTGAAGAATTCGTATATTTGAACCCCCACTATAAATATCGAAGGAAAAATATATAACACTTGATGTAAGAACGGGTGGGCAGTCGGCCACAAAATGTGAGATTAACTATCGTTAGTTTTTAAATTATCATTTTACTAGTTTTTGTTTTTTCTTAAAATGTATATATATATATATTTGTTCCTTAGTTGTAATTTATAAAGACATTTAATTTGTTTCTATTTAAGACGATTTAAGAAAAAAAATTATATGTTGGACTGTATAATAGCAAATCTCTCAATCTGAAAAGCTCACTAGTCCTTTTTAATTATCATTTTCTTTTCTTTTTTTTAATTTTTAAAATTTGTGATCTCTCTTCTAATCATGGAATTAAATCCAACTAAATGAATTTTAATGGACAATGAATATTTTTTATATATATATAAAATACGACTTGAATCTAAAAATTAACAGATTGAATGAGTTTTCTATATCACCAAGCCACATTAAGAGGTCGGCATGACTTTTGTTTTTGTTAGGTCAATTAATTGCTAAGAACACTAATTGAACCATAAAATAATAATAATAATAATAATAATAAAAAATAAAAAAAAACCAGCAAAATTGTTAAAAATGGATGTTGAAAGTGAGTGGGACACTGGGACAGCCTACCTTGCCAAAATTTGTGATGCATAAATAAATTCTTGAACATAAATAAAAATAAAAAATAAAAAAAAATAAACTTGAAGATGATTTCATGCCGTTGACTGTGTTTGGATAAGCCAACATCTATACCAACTACCCAAAAATAAAGAAAGAATAATAATGTTTGTAATAAAAAATAAAATAAAATATTTTTTTGATATAATTTTTCTTGTATATTAAGTATTTGATGGTAGGTTTGAGTTCTATTATAAGAATTTTACAATCACGTGTCAAAAGTTTTCTTTTAGATATCAAGGTGATTAGATATCTCTTTCGAATATTTGAATAAATATCCGGATCATGCATGTATGGTTTGATATTGATAAGTCTCTATAAATTCCTGACCCGTTAGATGATAGATTTAAAAAACAAATAATAAATCAATAAATAATTGGTTAGATTGTTGTGTTTGAAGGGTCACATGATACAGATATCCTTTTGTCTGGTGTTTACCCAACAGTATATTATTTATTTATTTTTATTTTATTTTAATTTAATGAAAACTTTTCTTTGAAGCAAGAATTTTATGAAATGAAGTGATTCTCTAAAATGATAAACATAATTAAAAGCATTTCTTTTGTTTAATTTGAAAAAAATTGAGAATAACTTTTAAATTCTTAAAAAATATATACCAAAGTGTTCTAAATAAACTCCTTGCACTTATATAAATAAATTCGTGAGTTCAAATTATATTCCGTTCATAAACTCTCAAATTTATAATACGTATTACTCAATATTATAATATTTTTATTTTGTATCGACTTTAATGAGTTAATAATCTATATATATATAATATTTTCTCCTTGAAATACTAGTTACTGGTTTATAAGTTTGTTGATAGAAATACTCAAATTGGTGGATGATTTTTATTTTATCAAAAAACTTCATTTAAAAAGTCAAAAATGGAATAAAAATGCAAAAAGATTTAGATCTTTTACCTTACACTGAAAGAAAGTTAGAAAAGTAGTATATATATTTTTTATAAGGTTGTTGGTTATCTAGTTTGAAAAGTAGTATATTTTATGAATAAATACATTAAAAATATACATAATATTAATATTAATATTTTTAAAAATATATTTATTTTCGATGAGTTTAAGCATTTTTTTTTTATTTGTTTATGGGCCATGATTATATCCTAAACAATTTTAGATCAAGGCTGCAAATTACAGTTTAGTTAACTATTTTTCTCAATAGGAAATATGTGTCCCCACACGTGGCCACGTCTATTTTTTTTCAATGATTACTTGACTATTGATTGATTCATTACTATTGATTGATTCATTACTTCTAAAAGATACGTTCGTACCGATAATATCACACTATGAACCTCAATTTCGCTACGCATTTCGATCTCTTATGCGATTGAATACGCCTAAATACTTGAGAAAAAGACTCTTTTATCTAATGAATTTTGAAGCAAATTTCAACCTCCACACCAAATCACACCTCTTTCCAAATTACAACCAATCCTAAAAATAAAATAAAATAAAATAAAATAAAATAATTAAAACTTTCCTCATGACTTGTGATAGGGTCATAGGTATTGGCATGGGGTCCATTAGGGAGGGGGCCCACCCCCATTCCTAAAACCTTCACGGCTTCACCAACCTCGCCTCAAAACCCTATTTAGGAAAAGTATTTGAGTTAGCAGGTGACTGTAAGTTAAAATTAAATTTTTTTAAAAATAAAAAATAAAATTAATATATATATTTGAGAGAAATAGAAAAATAAGGCCCCACCCCACCCCACCCCACCAGTTAGGAAATAGGGGAATGGGAAATAGGGGTGGGGGAGGTTCCTCCACCCCTATCCCTAAATCCTAGGGCCAAAATTTGCCTCCAGATGGGCTAGGGTCTCATAGGGAAATGCTCATCCCTCGGTGAATCCTTATCCATAGGTAACTCTATTTTCGTCAATTCACTTCCATCCACGAGAAAAACTTTGGTGAGGAACGGACGAACGGTCTCACCATTAGACCTCCATTTAAAAGACGGTACAATAAAATAACATATAATTATCGATTATAACACGTGTCGAGTTCTTTGAGGAGGTTGACTGTAAGACGGTCCCACCTAACACACGCACCACAATTAGACAAAATCCCAACTGGCCAGTTGGGGGACGTTTTCGTAATTTCACTTCATCATTTCACAAATTAATAAAATAGGAGGACGTTTTCATAATTTCATAGATTAATAAAATAAAGGAGAATTGTAAATATCCCCTGACTTTTGATAAGATGTCAAAACAAACCCCATAGTTTGAACAATCAGCAAAAAAACCCTACCATTAGTTGACTGTAAATTGACTTTATTTAAATATAAATCCTTCTTCGGTTCTTCCTATAGTTGAACTAAAAAAATAATGACACAAAAATGCTAAACATAAAATATTTAAAAATATACTATAACAGAACAATAAAATCATTAAAAAAAATAAAATTATTTAAAAATATATAACATATATGGATGAGATGTTGAAAGACATATATCCATCTCGGTAATGTTCATGTCTTTTTTATAGTTTTGTTTACTTATATCAAATATTATTTAATTTTTTTAATTTTTTATAAAAAGAAATTTATTTTATTATTATTAGTATATATATTTATTACATTTTCCCTTTTTACTCCGTTTATAATAAAATATTTAATTTAAATAAACTAATTAACAGACAAAGGTTTTTTTGATGACTTTTTAAACTCGGGAGTTTGATTTGGTATTTGATT
Source organism: Acer yangbiense (assembly GCA_008009225.1). Lineage (NCBI taxonomy): Eukaryota > Viridiplantae > Streptophyta > Magnoliopsida > Sapindales > Sapindaceae > Acer > Acer yangbiense. The sequence goes on from CM017764.1 coordinate 45,996,133, forward strand.
AAACATCATGGGACTATTTACGATTCTCCCATAAAATAATAAATAAATAAATACAAAATATCTTTACCAGTTACTTCATCATCACTTTGCCTTGCTTCAAAGGTTTTTGGATAAAACACAAAACTCAGTCACAACAGAGAGAGATAGGTGTATATATATATATATATATATAGAGAGAGAGAGAGAGAGAGAGAGAGTCCGTACAGTTCTAGAGAGAGAAAGTGAAGGTCCATTCACGAGCTCTCTCTTCTCTTCACTGCAAACCCACATCAAAAAAGAGAGCTTTTGAAAAAAAAAAAAATCCATTTTGTTTTTTTGGGGACAGGTGAGACTTTTTCACGAGCATAACCACATCACCGGTCTCTTTCTCCACCCACAAACCATCCAACGGTGCTTCTCTCGCCACCTCATCACCACCACCGTCTCTCCTTTGATCTCGATCATGCTCTTCTTGGCCACCATGATGCGATAATGTGAACTGTTTTGTTGTGTGTTGGTTTATATCTTTATTGACAAAAAATCAAAAAAAAAGAAGAAAGAAAGAAAGAATGGATCGATCGGCGATCACGGTGGGTCCAGGCATGGACTTGCCGATCATGCACGACAGCGATCGTTACGAGCTCGTTCGCGATATTGGGTCGGGGAATTTTGGGGTTGCGAGGCTTATGAGAGATAAACAGACTGATGAGCTTGTTGCTGTTAAGTATATCGAGAGAGGTGAGAAGGTTAGTGTCTATTTCTTTTTATTAACTTAGCTTTTTGAAGATGATGATGTGTATGTGTTTTGAGTTTTGAGTTAGCTTTATATAGTTAATTACTTTTTTTTTTTTTTTTTTCCATTGGTTCTTAATTGAGCTTGAGTTTTGTTTGTATTATGTTGTGGTCTAATTTGCCTAGTTTTCGCATGAAAGTGTGTTTTTCTTTTTCTTTTTCTTTTTCTGGGTTATTGGTTATTATTGTTGGGTTTTGGTGGGGTTTGTGTGGTTTGAGGTTTAATGGGTTCTTGATTGGTTGTCCAGCTTCTGTTTTGTATTTTCGAGTGTAGCTTATAGGCTTAAAGTGTGTAATTTGGAATCTGAGTGGTTTTGTTGAGTAGTTGATGTTTGAGGACTAATGCTTTTCTAATTCAGTGGTTAATTACTTTTTAATGGGAGTTTGCATAGTAAAGGATTCGAGTCCTCTGTGTGTGCCCGTGTGTATCAGATTTGAATGGTTTTGGGGTTAACTGATTGGAATTTAACATGATAGTTTTATCGGGCATCGAGTATTGTTTGTGTTTGTTTGTGTTTGAGGTTTATATTATATGTTTTAGGACTGGTAGTTTGTATTGAAATGTGACTTTGTGCTGTAATGGTGTGCATTCAACCGTAGTGCCTAAATTGGGAGTAGCTGTTTGCCGTAGTCTATGGTACTGATTTCGATCACTTTTCTGGTATTTATATAGATACTATAGTCCTTGATCATGGAGTCTTTCAATGATTTATTCAATTGATTTTGTCATTTTTTCAATTATTGTATTGTGTGTTACAGATAGATGAAAATGTTCAAAGGGAAATTATCAACCACAGATCACTAAGGCATCCTAACATTGTCAGATTCAAAGAGGTTCCTTCTGTTCTTACACTTCATTATTCATATTCTTCCGTGGAAGACAATTTCAGTTCTATAACTCTTCTTGATGTTATTATAGGTCATTTTAACACCAACCCATCTGGCTATTGTAATGGAATACGCATCTGGAGGAGAGCTCTTTGAGCGCATATGCAATGCAGGGCGGTTCAGTGAGGATGAGGTTCTTATACAACTTCTTGTTCTGTTTTCTTGTATTGCTCCAGAATATTTATTGTAAGAACTCTTGCTCATGCTGCAGGCACGGTTTTTCTTCCAACAACTTATATCAGGAGTCAGCTACTGTCATTCAATGGTATAAGATTTTTCTCCCTTTCAACTGTGATTTCTTTCTTACCCTGAAGATTTAACTAGGTAACTAACTTGGATCCATTTTGTTGTTCTCCTTCGTAAAGCAAGTATGCCATCGGGACTTGAAACTGGAGAATACATTATTGGATGGAAGCCCAGCTCCTCGTTTGAAGATTTGTGATTTTGGATACTCCAAGGTACCAGAAGCCCTTCTCCTTTTGCTGCCATTATTGTGTGTGGTTCTGTTGTTTATCCATGACAACCAACATTTGTTGTTTAGGTCTGAGACATAAAATTGTTTGTGAGTACACCTCAAGTTGATTGATTGTATACTTATATGGTTGTAGAAATTCCTTTTATCGTATGCCCCTTTAGTTGTGAGTGATTTCGTCATTTGCTTAGATTGTTTGTAGATGTCGGTTTAGTATATAGCTATAGCCAATATGTTATTTGTTCATCTCATATCCTTCTGTGTTGTGCCATATTTTTGATTTTTTATATACTTTTTATCTTGACTTGATCTGATTCTTGCAGTCCTCAGTGCTACATTCACAACCGAAGTCAACTGTTGGTACTCCCGCATACATAGCCCCCGAAGTGTTACTTAAGAAAGAATATGATGGCAAGGTATTAGATTCTTACTTGCCTGAATCAACATTTATAAAATCATTTTGAGCTGAAATTTTGTCCAACTAATAATATGCCTAATCTCAATTGGTGGTCTTTATTGCCAGGGCTATTCTTGTTCTTTCTTAATTTAATTCTGTCATGTTTTAAAAAATCCGTACGATGTCAGCGCCATTCTATTGTCAACAGGCCAATGTCCATTGCAAAATTTTAAAATTATGTAATACTATATTTATAGAAATTTTAAAATTATGTAATACTAAAGACAGTTGCTTTATAGAAATTTGATTTTGACTACATGAAATAATTATCAGACAAACCATTGATGATATTTGAAAAACATGCATCAGTAAATTGCCTTAAGGAGTTTAATTGATTATTATAAAACCATATAATAATGTGGCATCGTTAGAGCAAGGATCTCACTCTTGCAAACATGCATGTAATAGTTTGATACTTAACAATAATATTATTCTGATCAAATGTGTAATTCAGATTGCAGATGTGTGGTCTTGTGGGGTAACCTTATATGTTATGTTGGTGGGAGCGTACCCTTTCGAGGATCCCGATGAGCCAAAGAACTTCCGCAAGACAATACATGTAATTCTTTGCACCTTCCAGTTTCCATAAAGAATGGCAGCTTTATTACTGTACACGAGTAACGTAATTGGCTTTTTCCTGCAGCGAATTCTGAATGTTCAATATTCCATTCCTGATTATGTTCATATATCTCCTGAGTGCCGCCAACTGATCTCAAGGATTTTTGTAGCTGACCCTGCACAGGTTAGCATGTTCTTTCACGAGACCTGAGTTTCAATGTTAATATCTTAAGATAACATGTTTGAAATATTAATGCCTCGTAATGACCATCTTTGGTAACTAGTTCTAATAAATGAAATGTTTGAGAGGATGCACTGTTCTGTTTGTGTTAGTGTGTTTGTATAAACCATGTATCCGTTCGTTTCTGCTTTCGTTGTCATTTCAATATCTTCTTTTCTATAATCTAAATTACACATAAGAAACAAAAATGCCAAACTTCTGATCTCGAACTTTATTTTCCTCGGGCAGAGGATAACCATTCCTGAGATTAGAAACCACGAGTGGTTTTTGAGGAACCTTCCGGCAGATCTTGTGATTGAGAACCCAATGGACGGTCAGTTTGAAGAACTTGATCAGCCCATGCAAAGCACTGACGAAATCATGCAGATAATTTCTGAAGCCACCATACCAGCGGCTGGTACCCCTAGTCTCAACCAGTATTTGACTGGTAGCCTCGACATTGATGACGACATGGAAGAGGACCTAGAAACCGATCCCGATCTTGACATCGATAGCAGCGGCGAGATCATATACGCCATGTGAATGTTTCTAGGTCAGTGAACTGGGGAAGTTTTTGATGCTCCAT